>SMMW01000651.1:1752500-3160000 GCA_004794655.1 Marisa cornuarietis
ATAGGAAGTGAGCATGCAATGGCTCTCTCTCTCACTCACTTGCTCTCACTCACTCGCTCGCTCGCTTGCTGCCCCAACAACAAAGTGTCCGAATGGTGTATGTAGACCGGGATACTGAAGTTAACGATCTTTGCCCTAAGAACAATTCTCCCCCTTTCTCTCTCTCTCTTCTTTCTATTTTTCTCTTGTTTTAATTTTTTCTCTTGTTTTAATTTTTTCTCTATTTTTTTGCAGATAATAAAAGGTAAATGTAGTCGCATGACTTACTGCCGTAGGGAAATAAGGTGTTAAAGCCTTCGCGTTTCTCAAGGCCAGCTTTTAGCGAGGGCGCTGTTTCTTTCTTTTATCTCTCTCGATATACAGTCAGGTACCCAGCTCCACACCTTGGCCAGCAGGGGTAAGTACGCGTGTCCGAACCCCATTGCGCTGACCACTAAGATATCCGCCATCCCAAGTTATGTAAATATCGTGTTCATCCATGCATGTGTGTTAGTCAGGTGAATGGGTTCGTGCTTTCTCTCTCTCTCTCTCTTTCTGTCGTATGTGTGTGTGCATGCGTGCGCGCGTGTATGTGAGTCTGTAGAGGAGCCTATCAATACCAGCATAAACGTATTCTAGAAGAATTTTTCTTTTCAATTTCAGGGACAATTCGTTTCCCAAACAATGCGCTGTATTGTAATTCAATGGCTGTTTCCTAGGGATAATGGGCATTTTCCCCATACAGCGTGCAGCATTGTAATTCAGTACTTCCCCGTCAATGACTGTTTGCACACACCACTACTATGTGTGTGTAACACTAAACCAATTTTCCCACCCACACTAACCAATACATCCAGTCATGGACGTAAATTCGATGCTTCAGGCCACTAGTCTCAAGTAAAATATAGTTGATTTGCTCTTTTTGCTCGTCAACTGTTAAGCTTTCTTTTTTCTTCGTTTCCCTTTTTTCTTTTGCTTCTTTTTCCTTTTCTTTTTTTAAACCCCTTGTCATTGGCCAATGAGTTAAACAATTAAGTTATGTTCAGTTTCTTTCTTTCTCGCTAAACCTTTCAACCATTTTTGTGTTTACTTCTCACTGAGAGAATAAAAAAAGAGTATTGTATCAGATTTGAAACCGATATTATTCGTAAAACGCAGCTGAAACAGAAAAAAGAAACAAAAACAAATGAGAAAGCCGCAACAAGCGTGGCAGGTGAAACGTGGATCTACTTCTAATGGGTGCGAGCGCCCTTCCAGAGCTCGCCGCCGTATGCTCCCTAAAAGCACGTCTACTCAAGGTGTCGACGCAGACTAAACAAGCGAGAACATATGTACCGAGGGTTAGCCGTGTTCTTGCGCTGCGCCGACGGGCGGCCCTTTTACACTTAGAAGAAGAGAGAGAGAAGGAGGCAGCCATTACAACTTCCGCTGATGAAAACTGCAATGGAGCGTTGACTAACCCAGAGCGCGTATCATCGCCGCTCACCCCTTCAAAGCGTTTTTCTTACTCTCGGACGGTTACTGTGGCTGTTATCATCGTCCTCACCAACACCACCTTCATCACAATCATCATCGCGGTCGTCTTAATAATCATCCACAACAAGATCCCGCTAGCTAGCTCACCTGAGCTGAGAACAGGAGGCCAAGCACACTTAGAGCTCGCTGCACACAAGCGGTGTACTATCGTGGGCACAGAGTAGTATCTACACTATCTTTTAACGGCCGGACAACCCGACCGAGCCGGCAAACGCGCTCCCCCTCTCTCTCTCTCGCTCGCTCGATCGGTCCGCCAGCTACGCAACACCTTCCTCCTCCCACGGGTTTCTCGTCCCTCCCCTCCCCTTCGCCGCCACTTTACTTCCCCCCCCACTACCCAAGTCCTCACCATTCTTGTTAATCCAGCCACGCGTGCCTTTGTGTGTAAGCTTGGAGGGGGTGGGAGAAAAGGAAGGGAAGAGAGCGAGAGCGAAAGAGAGAGAGCTGTCTATCCCTAGTGCCGACGTGCTAATAGGGTTCGGGACAAGATGAGAGTTGAGAAGGGCCTCGAAGCGGAGCGTAAGGCCCGAGAAAGGGGAGGGGGAAACTAATCGTAGATTTACTGTTTATTACTGCTAAAACTAGCCGCGCACGGGGCACATTCACCACACTTTACCGCCGTGCGTAGGACTTGACTAGAGTAAAGCCTCTCACTTCCGGCGATTTTCTATTGGTTCCTCTTTGAAGGCGGCTTGTGTCACTCAACGGACTTAACCACGCCTCTAACTCTATAAGAGTCACTCGTGGTTGGCTTCAAACATTCAAACCTTTGGATAGCTCAGGAAAAACACTTTTGTAAGTACCTCTTTTTTTTCGGCTTTCCCCCACCACTAAAGCTCTGGAAGTTCTAGGGTCTGAAAGAAAGAAAACGAAGGTGAAGTTTTGTATGACGTGCACACTGGCAAAGCCGCTGAGTTGCTTTGCTGGCTCGCGCCTTTCGATTGTCGTCTGCTAAAAAGCAAAAGCCGTCGTTGGCTTCGCAACCCACGTGTCTGGTTCACTTACCTGCGCCGGCTGTGTTGTCGGAAGTGCTTTCTTGGCGGGTCGCTGGCCGGAGCGAACGAAGGTTGTTGTTCATCTTTTCGTCTCTTGTGTCATCGTTACTTTACGACTGGCCGCCGGGAGAGAGAAATTTCGTATCGATTGTATTGTGAGGTTAAAGTTCACGAGTCTCCCCTCCCCCCTCACACGCCGGACCTGACAACGTAAGTTTCTTTGCTTGCTATGTTTCTGTTCTCCCCCAGCCACCCACACATCCACCCGTTTCTTCTTGCCTGCGGACCTACCCCTTTTCCCCCCACCCCACCCCCCTCTCTCTCTCTCTCTCTCTTCCGCACTCAGCGAAGATAGAGTTAAACTACCTTTGTAGGTTAAACAAGGGTGTCATAAGAGACCGGCGTTTGTGATTGCTATGAAGTTAAGAGTTCACGTGTAATATACACGCTTATTATGGCTGACCGACGAGGGCGTCCCTTAGCGACTGAGGGATCAGTCGTATTTTAAGCACCGTGACTCATGAGCTGGCTCACGCAGGTTTCATTCATATCTACGAACTTTTGTGAGGCTCGCATCGCCGTCATCCATCTTGTTCCTCACCTGAGGATGACACGTGTTTTCCCGCCCCCCCCCCTTTCTCTTCAGACCTCCTCCTAGTGCATCCCGCTGTAAACTGCTGAATATAGCTGTCTCTTCAAAACCGCGGCGGTGTCCTCGCAGACAGGTGAGCTGAAGTGCAGCTGGATGAGAAAAGCGCTGTGCAGAGGAGCGTACTCTTGCCCGTAGCATCCGAACATACAGGTAGGCTGCTCAGGTGAGTTATTCACCTGTCTTACCGTGTGCTTCCTCGTAACCCGCCTCAGCCCCCCCCCCACCCACCCACCTCCCGCTCTCACCACCACACCAACTTTTCCCCTCTCTCCCCTAACTCCCGACCTCTGACCCGCGTTTCACCTGGAACCCGCTCGTTAGGGCGACTTGTAATCACCGGAGTGCAAGCCCAGGTTACTAATCAGCACACACAAAGACAGCGCCGAGCGCTGCTGCGCCGAACAAGGTGTCATTACCTGTGCAAGTGGGCAGCAGTCATAGGCGGCTGTCCTCTCTCTCTCTCTCTCTCTCACGGTAAAGGTGTTCTCTCTCTCTCACACAGACACACACACAGAGTGAGAGGGAGAGAGAAAAAGCATCGTTCAATGTCTTCTTGAAGCGCTTGCGGCCCCGGCATACTTTTTTTTTTATCGGTGAATTAGGGTCAGTGTCAGTGTTGTAAGCTGCACGTGGTACAGATAGGGCACGACTGACACACCGTGGGAACCAACTTACGTCTACAACTCTAGCCGTGAAAGAACTTCTGTCGCGTCGTTTTCTTGTGTTTATTTTTGACAGAAACGATGTAAGTTTGGATCGGTTATTCCTTTTTATAGTGAGCAGCAGCGGTAAATACACAGCAGTACAGACTCCCCAGTCTGTTTCTGTGGTAGTTTGCAAGTATTACGAAAAGATTTTCTTTTCTTTTAAAGTAGCAAGAACAATCGTACGACTCTTAAAACCGCGAATGCTGGTGGCCTTGAGAGAGATAGAGAGAAGGGGAGGGGGGCGTGCTTGTCGGTAAGTAAGAGAGAGAGAAATGTGATTTGTCGAGGCCTGGAAGCTTGTAAGGTGATGCAACGCTTCGTTAGTCTTTCCCCGTTTCGCTGGAAATCTCCCAGACAGGTAGACGCCTATGTCTAGAAAGTTGCTTCCAGACTTGACGACAGTGACGATACCATTTACAGAAAGAGAGAGAAGAACCAGCAAAACACTTTTATTTGAGACGTCCTGACATACTGCTGCTTACACTTGTAAATTTGGGTCAGTTTGTTTGAATGACTGGCAGCTGACGCAAACACCCAGCCTGTCATCGATAGTTTATTTTTAACACCCTTGTCAAAATACGTCATAAGTTGCGTGGTAGTTGCGTGTGACCTCGGGGTGAAGCTTTCACGGCCTCGACTTTATGCTTGTCAGCGCTCGTCCGCATGTTATCGACAAACACGTTTATGCTTCGACTGTACCACTCCCTTCAGAGCAGCACCTGGGGTAGGATGGAGTGGACGGAGGGTATCAGTCAACCGTTTCCGTTGGAACTCTGGCTACATTCTGGTTCTGACTGATGTCAGAGTTAGGTCACCAGCTTCTGTGTCACCATGACACCGATACACCGCTCTAGAAAACAGTCTGCAAAACATCTGTTGAAGTTTGGTTTATAATTTTTTTCTGATCTCTGTGCACGTGTTTCTCCTTGTTTTCCTCAGCTGATAAAAACTTGTTTCTAGCGGAGGATTCATTTCAAACTATGTTGACAGCGTCACTCACACCACCCACCCATCTACTGACGCAGTTTATCTTTAATCTGGCTCGTCAGCATCTTTACTATGTCGTAATTGGAATCTCTGAGTCAGATCCTGCCAGATAATTATCTTGCGTCAGCAACTCCCGATCAACTGCATGTGATAACTGCCACACGGCTCATCGCGAATCTGTTGTGTTGCTGGTGTTGCGAAGGATGATTTCAAGGTTTGTTCATGTATTTATTATCAAGCGAGTTTTTGTTTCCACTTCTATATGTCTGTATGAACGAGGTTTTCCATTATGTTGAGGTTTTCGATTTTCGGTTACCAGTTACACCACCACCACCACCCCCTCCATTGCGTGGGTTCAAAACAAACTGTTGGTTGACAGCCGGAAGAGAACAAGTTAGGATATGCACACGGGCCTGTTTCAAAGCATCACCATGACAATGCATAAAACAAGGGACTGCGCGCGGGCGAGCGTGTGTGTGTGTGTGTGGAGGGAGGACAGAGAAAAATAGAAAGGCGACGCCTGTTGACGGAAGCTGAGTAAAATCCACCCCGCCCCACCTCTCGACCCTGTTCTTTGACCTTTGACACGTCGTGTCACCTCCACCCGCGTCGCGGCGCCTGCTTCCAGACTAGGTGCTGAAAAAAAGGGGTCTGGAGTTAAGGAACCTGACGTGGTCAACTCGCCTCTGAGGCAAGAGTTCAGTCGACCGCGTTTATTTCCTAACTTGGGCAAACGGTCTTCCCACTACTCCCCCCCCCTCCACCTTTCGACAGGTGAACGCACAGGTGGTGGCAGCAAGGGTTCTCGGCACACAGCTGTGCGATAGGGAACCGCCCGATGGAAGCAAGAGTGTTGATGGGAGGAGGAGATAAGTGCGGAGACGGGAGGGAGGGAAAGAGAAAGACCTCGTCCCTGACTGCAGCCGACGCAATGCTGTGTCTGCTTTGCTCCGGTATACACACACGCACACGAAAACTGGCTCGGGTGCGCTGGCTAAATTCATAGCTGACACAAATTTGGCACACGTCGATGCTACTGACTCCCTAGTTACCAGACACACACCACCCGAGATTTTAGCGCGGAAAATAATCCCCTGGGTCGAAGGACTGTGTGTGTGTGTGTGTGTGCGCGCGCGCGCAGGGGTGGAGGGCAAGATGGAAGGTGAAGCTCTTTCGCAGCGAGTCTGCAATCCTCCCCTTTTTCCTACTTCGTCAACAGTCTTGTTCTCAGATAGCGGTTATTTACCGATAACATGCCGCGCGCGGCAGCCAGCTGCGATCGAACTCCCCCCCGCCAACTCTTGCCGCGCGGCGTTCTTCGACCACTGGCTTCTCCGCCAGGCGCCGCCACTGATGCTGGTTGCTGCTGCTGGTGTGCTGTGCTGTGCTGCTGCCAGACAGGCACGTTGCCAGTGCGGTCTCGTCTGGAAGGTTGATCACGTCACCCCACGCCCTCACCCCGCCCGACGGCCGACAGACACGACGGCCTCAAAACTGCAACTCGGCAAGCTTGCCACTCGCCGCGGCAAAGCCTCCTCTCGCTCGCTCACCAAACTCACGTGGGCCCTCTAACCCCTCTTTCGTCGTTGTTTCTCGGCAAAAATTGCTGCCCCCGTAACTATGTCGTGTTGTCGCGGGCGGGGCGGGCGGGTGGTGGAGGTGGGAGGGTCCAGACCTGCGAGAGAAGCGGGGGAGGGGGAAGTGCGGTGGTGTGTGTGTGTGTGTGTGTGTCGGGGGGGGGGGGAGTGGCTAACGGAAGGAACTACAAACACAGTTCCGCCGAGACTTTTGGTTTAGTTGTGGCAACAGCGCAGAATACAGTCCTACAGACGGACTGCAAGGTACGCAAAAAGTAGGTGTGAGTAGTCGACGGAAGACGCGGACCGCAGGCCTGTTCTGTAGGTCTCTCTGGCCGCTAGAGTACAGGTCCTCCTACGTAGCGCCGTTATCAACAGCAGCTTGGGTCGAGACGCCTGTTGACAACGACAATCAGGCCACCGTCACCTGCTTTCGTCGCCGACTTGCTTATACACCTCGCGCCGCGCCCATGATCAGGACGGTTTTAAGAAGGAAGAGGAATAAGATTACGAGCTTCGTTACTTGACTGTAAAAAGTTCAGCCTCAGCTAAATAAACTGAAATAAAGTTAGCAAGTTTCTTTATTTTTAAGGACGGTAACCTTAGAGGCGCACGGCTGTTAGATTTTGTTTGTTCGTCGATTCCCGTTCTCTCGGTGAACTCTCCGATCAACATCTTCGCAAGGCGATCTGGAGGTCCCCCACGGCTGACCTTTAAACTTGTTATTCAGAGTTGCAGACGCACGCGCAATGGCACGCGGCAGCAGCCAAGGGGCCCGGCAAGTCAATGAGACAAAACCGACCGGCTTCTCCCCGTCCTCCCCCCCCCTCCCTCAACCTCAACCCACGTTCAACCATCCTCCCTCTCCTTTCCCCACCCCCGCAGTCTGTCACGTGCCAGCAAGCGACATAGCAGATCTTTTACCTGGGACTGCCGCGCAGTCGGGGTGTATCGACCCTACGCCCACGTACCTTTATGAGGTGCACGAGCGCATGTGCAGACATTTTCTGCAACGCGAGCACGCGCTGCTACAATCACGTGGGAATTCGCGCACACGCGCTCGCACACGGTAGCAAGCGATCGGTCGCTCTGCTTGTTGGTCAAAGCCACCTCACTGGTTACAGGAAAAAAAATAACATATATAAATACATCGTCGATACACACACATGTCGCACGTCACCAGCAGACGACAGCGTGTTACGCCCAAAGACAACTGCAGTGTCTCGTTTCTTTTTTCGTCAGTTTAATCGGTTAGAAGTTTGTTTTTTTTCAATTGGACTTAGAAGTTTCTTCTTGGTCACACCGTTTCAAAGAGATATTGGCTACAGGTGGATGGGGCTTCAATCTTGCATAAAAGCTTATATCTCTTTTTCTCAGTCTCTCTCGCTCTGTGTGTGTGTGTGTGTGTGTGTGTGTATTTATCAGCTTTCACGCTTAGACAGGTTTGCTGTGCATGGAAAATGCGTACATGAGGGAGTAAATTAGGATATTTTCTAGTGCCGTAGAGAAGTCCGCAATGCGGTAGCCGAGGCAGACGAGAGAGATAGAGAGAAGAAGAAACAGTTTGCCAGCGCTCAGCTACAATTAATATTTCACATGCCCTCGCTTTTCGAGATCACGGAAATCAATGTAAGGGTTAGTTCTCGGTCGGTCAGATTGGGTTTGAATCGTCTGTTTACTCAAAAGGTAAAGCACCTGCTAGAAATAGTTTGCCCCGTTCGCCGTTCGCGAAGCAGCCAAGGGCGCTCGCCAATGCACTCCCCTCTTACTGTTGTTTGATTCTGTCCGCAGAATAACACGACGAACAGCCAGAAGAGAGAAGTAAAACGAGATCACGTGAGCCTGCGAAGAAGTCAAAGACAACAGGTCGATCGAAGACTAAAGAGCAGAAGCCAGACAGACAGCCAGCCAGAAAGACAGACGTGTCTAAGGAGTTGGGGAAAACAATCTCGCCAAGTCAGCATTCCTAGGACGTGGACCAGGTGTACAACGGGACGAGAGAGAGAGAGAGACGGAGAGACCGTTTGACACTGACGACGACAAACGTTCTTGTACGTCTGAACTGCGAACGTTAGCGTCATTCACGACTTCCTTCCTCAACTATCAACGAGAACAGCAACAGAAGCAGCGACAACAATGGTGGCCGTTGCTGTGTACCTTGGCCTTGCCGTTGTTCTTCTGTGTGTGGCTTACTTTCGCTTGATCTTCCGTGTCAGGTAAGGGGAATGAATGAATAAAAGAATAAAGGAACGACTCCTGAACCCCTCTGTCGTTAAGTAACAGACAGTGTTTACTGCACTATAGCAAGCGATAATGTTATTGTTCCCCCAGTCGCACATTGATGTTTTGTTTGCCTGCCATTGTCATGCTGCGAAGACAGACACCATGTTCCATGTCTTCCTTCTAAGTCGGCTTACGATAGAAAAGCGAGATCAAACACTAAAGATAAGTGTAATAACAAGATTAGGGCTGCAACACACAGAGCGTTGTCTTTGTTCAGGCTTGTGTTATTAAACTGTGTTTTTTATCATATGCAAGTAATAATTCTAGATTTTTGAAATCGTGTTTTGCAGGCGAAATGGAGAGCCTCCCTACGTGCCCGGGCATTTTCTGTGGGGCAACGGCGCCGAGTTCTCAGGACATGCCGTGCGCTTCCTGCACAAATCTCAGAAGAAGCTGGGCGACATCTTCACTATTCGCCTTCTCAACCAGTACCTCACCATCATCATGGACCCACACTGCTACGAGAAGTTCGCCAAAGAGAAGAATTTTGACTTCGACCCAATCCAGAAGCAGGTCAACAACAATGTTTTTAGCTTCGAACTCAAAGGCGCCCGCAAGATGATCAGCGAGGCGGGGAAAAAGGTTAATGGCCGGTACTTGAGCAGTGGCATGGAGAGCTTCGCCAAGAACCTGCAGGACGCTTTCAGAGTTTTCACAAAGACTTCAGCTTCCAACGCAGACTACAATGGCAACATCAGCACCGAAGGGGGCGCCAGTGCCGACTGGCGGCGAGAAGGTCTTCGTATGATGACGTCGAAGACCTTGTTCTCCGCTTTGTTCTACACCATCTTCGGGCGTAGCGTCGACCCTTCAGGCGAAGAGGAGGTAAAGGACTTTAACCCCCAGATATTCCACGAGAAGTTTGACATCTTCCACAAGTTCTTTAACTACCTATGGATCGGGCTGCCAGTCAACCTCTTCCCGAAGGCGTGCGATGCGCTGAAGGTCCTGTGCCAGCAGCCTACCTCCTACGACATGTTGCAACGCGACGGCGTGTCTGACTACATCAAGTTCTCCACAAAATACATGCAACAGCAGGGTCAGTCCGACCAGGACATCATGGGCCACAATCTGGTCTTCCTGCACGTCAACTACAACTCCTTTCGCGTGGCCTTCTGGTGCGTGTACAAGATGGTGGAGGAGCCCCACGTGCTGCGGGACCTCGAGAAGGAGCTCCGCAAAGCCATTGAGGACAGGCAAGCAGACAGCGAGGAAAGTGTGGCCTTCACCTTGGAGGAAATCGACAAACTCCCTCTTCTTGGTAAGTAGACCATGCCCCTTCTCGTGTTCCCCCCAAAATAGATTGAATTACTCGCGATTTTTAGATGAAACCGTAAGACCTAACCTAGACCTGGGCTCTCAAATATGCTCATGGAGAGAGGAATCCCCGTTAACTCCCCAATGGTAGATACACATTTAACTTTTCATTGAAAAAGAATTTCTGTTAAATTTACTCGGCCCGAGATAATACCGTAATTTCGCCGATCACGCATAGCGTCTCTCTCTCTCTCCTAGATCTTCTTTGGCGAACAGTGGGCGAGAGACAGAGATGGGTGGGTGGGTGTTAAAATAAAGAGAGAGCTATTTCTCATAAGCTGTGCTATCATTCTTAATTTAGCACATCCCCGTTACCGCCTTTAGCCTTATCGACGGCTTCTGCGAGGCGGCTGAAGCGCAACTTATCTGCGTTTTCAATGCGGTGAATCCACAATTAGCTCAATCTCAAGACGGCGTGACGCCATCATTTTTGCGCATGCCCACAGGGTGGTGTTGTGACGTGACGTCTTGGGTTGATGCTGGATCGCGGGTTCTGACGTTGAAACGCCACGTGTGTATAAAAATACTACGAGCAATCATTATCGGGGCTGCATGCTCTTTTCCTCGCGGGAGAATATCCCCCCTCTTTCATCCTCCCATCAATATTCAGGCGAAGATGCTATCATCTGTAGACTAAACTCTGCTGGTGTATATCACACATACATTTGATTTAACGAAGCTAATACGATAGATCTACTTCTGGAAAGTGTTCCATTAAAAAGGAAGGAATTAAAAAAAAAAGGTTGCTTGAATCACTTGAAGTTTATAATATCCCTGATGATACCCAGGCATCGTGAAAACAAATTGAAGCAAATGAGAAATATCGAACATCTGGGCCCAGTATGTACAGGTGACGTCCACCCAATCGGTGTCCCTAATACCTGAGTTAGTAATATATGAGGGAGATATACTTCAATATCGATGCTTGATGGCTGTTAATTTCTTCTTATTGCAGTTAAGTCTTTAAATGTCGCATCGACTGCAAGTCTAATCAGCGTGTCTGATCCACCATTTTCTTCTTCAGGTTTTCTCTATAAGAACATATCCAAACAGTTTTAAAAGGCAAGAAAGTCGCGACCATTTTAGCCATGTCTTAGTGTCCATTGTTGATAGTTTAGTTGATAGTTTCGAGTCCCGATTCTATAGTCCAGCATGTTTTGATCTTTTCAGATTCCTTCTTGAAAGAAACTCTCAGAGTGACCAGTGGCGTCTTCATGGTCCGGTACTGCTCCGAGGACACAGATTTTGAAATGTCTAACGGAGAAAAGTACACCGTCCGCAAAGGGGACCGGGTAGCGATGTACCCACCTTGTATTCACATGGACCCTGAAATCTTCGAGGATCCAGAGGTAAGCATCCCCTCCACCCCGGGACCTTTTAGAGGCATCCTTTATGTTACTAAATATATAACTAGCACACTATTCTTGTCAAAACTAGCCACGTTTGCAAAATCCAGGTTAATCCTCTCTCTCCTTTTCAACCGCCCCTCCCCCAAGCTTCGATCTGGGAGTAAAGAAATGACGTTTTCCAGAGGACAAGAAAGGATTCCATTGGCTGACAGCCCAACCTTTCCCCTTTCCCCCTTTTACAATATCTTCCCTGATCTCACACATTCTCAACGGCGTTCCCTGGAAATGTGAGGCACAGACGTACTGAACTAACCCTGCGACAGGTCCCCGAGTGTGTGCGAACAACAAGCTCGCCTTTGTCCACAAAACATTTCGAGCTCAGCAAATGTTGCCCCACGCCGCCGGCGACCCGCAGAAAACCGGAAGAGAACAGTAGGACGACGAGAGAGAAAGAGAGAGTAATCGCATCGGACAACTGCTAATAGACATGGCCGCCGGTCACTGATTGATTGCCCTACACATCTCATTGCCGGACCGGCGGATGCGGGCTAAGCTGACACTGCGGCGAACGGTAACAAACTGGTGGTCGAAGCGGTGAGGTTGAGGTTCCCTGACGACTTTTTTTTTAATGTAAGAGGGAGAGGGGGCAAGAGCTGATGAATGAAAAATGTGAACTAGGAGGTACATGGGAACTAGGTCAGTTGGGCATTGGAAATAAAGAGGCTAAAAAAAAAAAAATGGTTACAGAAGAAGGCGGGAGCACTGAGAGAAGACGTACATACTTGGACAATCTGAAAGAAAGTATCTTTGCCTGCAGTGGATGAAATCTTGTTTCCACATTTTGATGTGAATGCCACGTTACGAAAATATCGTAGAGCTCAAACTGAGGAAGAGCGACACGTGCGCGCACGCATACGCAAGTACGCATCGAAGGAAACTGAGAAGGAACTCCTTTGGTGTTGATGCCAGTCGAAAATAAAGACAAGGGGGCCGAAAGTCATATACTTCTAACACGTCTGTAAGCTGGGTCCCGTGGTCAGTGAGTGTGGAAACTCGGTCACCTGCCGGCGCACGAGACGGAACAACTCACTTGTTCAAATTCTCCGTGTCCGGCAGTTGTCAACACAACGCCGCACAGCACTTTGGGAAGCCAAGAATGGGACAGATGCATTGTGGCAACAGAGCGAGAGAGAAAGAGAGGGAGAGATGCAGCAAGAGGACAAGCATCTTGTGTAACCCCAGGGAGGGACCCTCTCTTTTTCTGACGCATCTTTGTAATGCCAGTCTCCTCCGGGTCACCTCCCTCCATCTCGGGTTTGCCTCGGACACGATCTTGCTGCTGACGTGCCCAGGCTGGGTCTCGCAGTGCGCTTCTCACCCCTCCAACCCTTCCCACCACCATTACCGAGTCTTGAACTTGAAACACTGGACTCAGGCACAAGACCCATCCCCTTCCCGACTACCTTCCAGATCAAACGAGCCCCGCGAGCCCACGTGACTAGTGTGACGTAGACATCACGTGAATAAACACCTGCTCAGATTTAGCCTCTTTAGCTTTTTAGACTCGAATGCGCTCGAAAGTGTCTATTTGCATTTTTTCCACCAGATGCCATCTCGATCTTTTTTTTTTTTATTGCTTTTAGTTTCTGTTGCTTTAACGATAATAAGGGCTTATAATGGAGACTTACGGGGACTGGTTTTTCTCTTGTGTGGGCAGGTTTTCAAGCACGACCGCTTCGTGAACACGACCTTCTCAAAGTACGACAAAGAGCTGAAGAACCCGGTCTTCACCTTCGGCTCGCTGTGTCCCGGCAAACGCATCTCCATGTTGCAGATCAAGTGGTTCCTGATGAACCTAATCAACTCCTTCTCGCTTGAGCTCCCCGAGGGCCAGAAAACGGCGCCCAATACGGCGTTCTACGGGCACGAGATCCTACCACCAGTCAACGACGTGCAGGTTCACTTCCGGCCGAAAGAGGGCGCCCCGGTGCTAGCCTTTTCTCCTCGTCGCTACCACAGCTCGTGAAGTTGTGTCGCCAAGGTCCAGTTCCACCCTTTTCCACACTCCCAACCTCTCTGCTCCTGAAAAGAGCCCCTCCCCTCCTTCACCACTCGGTTACCGCTATCCGATTCTCAACTCTCGGACATTTTGACACTGACTATCCTATTTTGAAACCACAGGTGCAAGACATTTTCGTGCATGTGAGATCTGACGTTTGGACAATGTGCATGCCGCGTGGTTGCTCCCTGAAGGCCCGGAGTCTGGTACCGTGGTTAGCTTTGTTATAAGCTCATTGTTTATATAGGGTACGCATTCTACCCTGATCTCTCCTTTTTTTTTTTTCTTTTTTTCTTTTTTTTTTGCTTCCAAACTAGGCACGATGCAGCGGACAGTTTGTTATACAGCAAAGAAATCAATTTCGATCATCTACCTTCTTTATCCATCGCCATCGTCTTCGCCATTATCTGCCATCAATCACCTATCAAGAAACTTCAGCAAATTGTCAAATCCCACGCAAGTACTTTTACCGAAGTATTGGTCTGTGTGACCACTTCCCTCTTCACAGAAGCAACTAAAAAGACAGTTGCGAGACAAAACAAAAAAGAGAGAAAGAACAAAAAAAAACCGTTGCAAGTGACGTTGTATTAAGAAGACATTTGGGGTGTTTCCAGATAGTATTTTCTTGCACAGAGACAAAACCACATCTGGGTCTGTAGAGTGCGTGTGTGTGTGTGTGTGTGTGTGTGTGTGTGTGTGTGTGTGTGTGTGTGTGTGTGTGTGTGTGTGTAAATATATTCATACCGGCTGTACCACATTTGAATGCTCCACAAGTGCGCAGCGCCGTAAGACTTGGAGCTGCCCTGATGGTGTCTTGCAAGCAGAAACGCAGCGTTCAAATTTGTTTTTGTTTTTCTTCTAATTTTTTTTTTTTAAACCTGACAACAACGGATCCTGAAGGTCCGACACCCACGCCTTTATCCCGAGGACCCGCTGTGAAAAAAAAAAATCCGTTGTCAGGTGTTACTATATCAGTGCTGTGTGACGTCGCGCAGTCCGATGCATTTATTGTCTTTATATCATGCTTCTATACGTTGATACTCACAAATACGGGTACAAGTGCAAACTAATGAGAGAGAACGAGGTTTGGAACCCGGACGAGCAGGCAGAGCGCCAAGTGGGCGCGGCACCGGGGCCTCGTCGTACCTCTGTAAAGTACTGTACCGTTCCGTAATTGGTCCATGCTGGACTGACATCGAGGAGAGAGAGAGAGAGAGCAAGGCTACAATAATCATTATCACTAGCGACCTTCGCCTATTAATCCTTCCACCAACAACCCCAGCCCCCATTACGGAAAAGCAACCTCTTTCTTCCTTTCTTTCTTTCTTTCTTTCTTTCTTTCTTTCTTTCTTTCTTTCTTTCTTTCTTTCTTTCCTTCTTTAACCATCACACTCTTCAAGTCTAACCCGTGAACTGTTGTTGGGTGGTGAAAGCTACGAGTCTTGACGACATGACTGCTTTGTGTCCAGGGTAGACTTCTGCTCAAACCATGTTGACTGTGACTGCTGTGTTCGTAAACCTTCACACAGTCTGATTGCGTACACTGAACATATACCTGTCCTTTTTTTCTTTTATCTGGATCCCTCATAACTTTCTCTCGCTCTTCACTACTTCTCTTTGCCAATTTGTACCTCCTATTCTATTTCTTTCTTTCTCTTTCACCCTTATTCCCAACACCTATAACTCCGCTTTTTTTTCCCCCCATTTTTTTTTTTTTTTTTAGGGTGTGAGGAAAAGGTGAAAGAATGTGTGCGTCCAAAAGAAAGAGACATTAGGCGTTCGGAAGCGCACTATTTTTCTTGTTCACGTGATGAGAGCACAAACGATCAACGCGCAGTGATACATTTTGTTGGTCATGGGGTTGTAGTTATTGACATTTGAAACTACTATATTATGTGAATTGAATCCTGCCGCTGGTATACGTACCACAAACATAAATGTGTTTATATATATATAAATTCTACGTGTCTACTTAGTTCTTGCTGGGTTTTTTTATGAATAGTCATTTCTTTCCATTTATTTGAACAGTTTTACAGCACCTTCGTCGCATCTTGTCGAAATCATATTAAGTTCAATTTTATTGTTCTTCTAATTTTTGTCCTGATGTATTTTTAGGTTTTGTGTTTTGTCTTGGTTTTTTTTATTTTTTTTTTTTATTTTTTTTTTTTTTGGTATCGCCAAGTGAAGTGTGTGGTTGTGATGAAATGTGATACGGAGTGAAAGGGACAGAACTCGCGCTTTAACTTATTTTGTCATAATCATGTGTATAAAAGTCAGCATTCTTAACTTATTTCGATGTGTAATGTTATTTATCATGTCCTTTTACCCGAAACTATATCACAAAATTGAAGTTTAACTGGTGCTGCTGATGAGAAATAAATAATTTATTATAAAAAAAAATACTCGACTAGTTTCTTTGGGTGTCCGGTTCGCACGCGTGGTTGTCTGCATTTGTGTGCGTGTGCGTGCGTGTGTATATGTGTAAGTATTGGAGCATCTGTGTCTGTGTGAACGTGTGCATAGATGCAGGAGAGGGAGAGTAAGAAAGTGAGCGAGACGGAGATAAGAGAGAGAGGCGTAAAAACGAAAAAACAATATACAATTCCTCAGCAAGCAGCAGTCAGTCCCATAATATACCCGCCTACACTTTACTCTTTCACTTCCCCCATCCGTCTGCATAAACGAGCTCGCGAGTAACGGCTAGGAAGGTCTCAAAAGACGGTTTCAATTTTTAAAAAAACGCTAAAAAAGTGGAAATGTCTTCTCCCCGGAGCTTGTATACTCAAAGTATCCCCCTCAACCAATGGCGGATGTGTTCACCCGAGGTAGTGGTCTAAGGATGGGGGGGGGGGAACAAATTATATGGTGGTACATAAAGTTGTAGAGAGTCCACTACAAGCGGAGCTGTTGAAGACTTTTCTCACGCTTTATGCCTAACATCAGAAAACCGTCTTTACCAGAAAAAGTGATCTAGAAAAGCTATTTGATCACGTGGTACAACGTTTGTGGACAGACCACGCCCAAGAAACTGCTTCTTCTGTAGTGTGATAGTCACTAGCTTAAAAAGAAGACGAAGTTACATTTTTAATAAAGTGCCGCAGAGAAGAAAGTCCACTGGTCGAGCATTTTTTGCACCATGCCGTTTTCTGAATAATAGTGAGCCGAAGGTAAATGGTACAGTATGTTGTATGGTAAATGCTGTACTAAATGAGTCGTCATTTGCTTTTCCCTGTCACGATAATATTCATTAAACTAATGCAACTAGATCGTGTAAAATACAACTTCCACTGCAAGAGGAAGAGAGGAGTGAATGCTGAGGCCTTTCTTGCCAATCCGTTTTTTTTTTCTTTCCTCTCCTTTGTACATCCATGTTTTTGTTTCCTTCCTTCGTTTCCCCTACCACTCGTGTCGCCATCCACGCACTGATTTACTCAGACATCCAGTCAGCGAGCCAACCATTTTATCTTATGTAGGCAGGTTTGTAAGCACAACCGTCCGTGAATAAGACTTTCTCCAAGTATTACAAGGAGCTGAAGAATACCATCTTAACTTTCGACGCCGTTACCTGGTTTTTGAGGCCAGGGTGGTTAGAATATTTCATACACATGCAGATACACTCCCCCCCTTTTAAAAAAACCCCAACAAACTAATCAGCGGATTCTTTGTCAATTTCTGTTGTTGAATTCCCTTCCCGTCTTCACCTCGAGTCGCTCTTTGCGTAGTTGACTGCCCTTGCCCAGTTTCAATTTCAACTCTTGCAAAAAAAATAAAAATAAAAAAAAGCGGGTAATTAACAAAAGGTTTTCTACGCTTTGATCCTCCTACACGATGTTAAAGCATTGAAATCGATGTTAAGATCAAACACAGCTCAAACCGTTCTCCCACTATTGCGTCAAGAAAACCGATTTTTTTTTTTTTGGGGGGGGGGGGAAGAAAGAGATTGGGAGACAATCGGTGTATTTTTTGTTCCTGGACAGTCCGTATTCAAGTAAACAATCTAGCCGAGACATAAATCGCACAAATTAAACCCCCCAACTCACCCATCTTGTCTCCCTTCCGCCCCACCCACGCTCTTCTTTCATCTCCCAAGTCTCGCTTTCGTTTTCCCTTCTCGCTGCGGCTGAAGATTTATAGCGAAAGGGAGATAATGCGCAGCAATCTCGCGAGCCTAGTTGGCGCGTGCTGGTCGACTTAGACGTGTGTGTCGACTGTTCTGTTAATCTTTTACAAGTGTACAGACTCTGACGCTGCATCACTGCTGCCGTGATGACTTTCCTGTATTTTTTTTTTAATCGAAACGTAGTCCCATACCTCTTGGTTCGCAGTCATCGGGGCCAGCCCTTAAAAAAAATAAAATGGGTGCACGTTTCGTTCTCCTAGTCAACTCTCTTTTCCCAACCCTTTACAGAGTCAGCAGCAGGCGTGTGGAGCGAGTGAAAAGTATGCTGCGCCGAGCAAGTCTCGAATCGCTCAGTATGCGTCACACCCGGACTTAGCACCTACCCGTTTCTCCTTTCGGTGTGACGCTCGTGTTAGTTACCTGCTTCCTGTAAATCATCATCACTTGAGCATTGTTTTGTTTTTAAGTGTCAAAGACAAGGAACGATGCTACAGTTGACATGTCCTTTTACAAGGTAGGGAAGAGAGAGAAAACCCAAGCAAAAACTCATATAAAGTTATCACATTAATCGAAATAAAATAGATTTTGTATGGACACCTCTTTCATTCTTCACACGCTTTGTTCAAGGCCGTAGAGCGGACCGGGGTGGATAAATGGGTGAAATGAGAAGTTTTAGGATGCTATGTCTTAAGAGATAAGAGCTATGTTTCCTGCTCCCTGCATTCTACTTGACGAACAGTAGTAAAACCCCTATTAACGGCGTTTGCTGCGCTCTGCCGCAAATGTTTTATAGAGAATTTGTGTTGCAGATCCAGTCAGCCTTATAGGGACACGTGTTTATCGAGACAACAGGTAACACTTCTAACTCCGCGTAAGCGCTCCTCGTAAAGTGAGTTGGGACTAACGGTGGGAGAGAGAGAGCAAAAGCGATGTTAAAAAACAATGGTGTTGCTGCGTTCAAGGATAAGGCAGAATATTTTCCAGTTGCATTATTGTGACGGATAGAGAGAAGGAGACAAGAAGAGACGTCCTTTAAAAGACGAGGGTTGAGCTGCGTGCTACGGGTGACGGGAAGAGAAACGTAGGGCCCATATGGATCAACGGGGAGAGGAAGGGGAGGGGGTGATGGGGCTTTGTTTCTTTGCTGACCTGGGTGTCAAAAAGCCCAAACTGGTGTTTCGTCAGTCTTGTGACATACGTTACCTTAGCTCCAAGCGCCGAGCTCTCGCGGGAGTGAGAGCGCATCCTATCTTAGCAAATCGTTCTTTCGCCTTCCAAAGGGTTTTTCCTGTTGACGTTGAGGGCTATGCGAGTAGATAAACAGTAGGTTGTGCGTATTTGTTTGCGCTTGCTATGACGATGGATGGATGGATGCGTGGGCGATTAGACGGGTGTAGTCGATGTAGGGTCATAGGAAGAGAATGGATTGGTCTCCGTGTGTTTAGAAACACACGTTTGACATTATTAAGGCTAGGAAGTCTGAAGGAGAAAACAGAAACGCAAGGTTAGTGGTTATAGGAAAGCAAATTTCACCTAGTCCACAATGTTAGGAAGATATTACGTATGCCAGAGGAGAGATCCAAACCCACAACCCATAATTCCGATTGATCCTGGTGACAAAAATGAACGGAAAGAATGAATGAATAAATGAATGACGTTTGTAGATACACTAAACTGAGCGATGAGACCCGCTGAAACACAAGGAGAGACACCAAGTGAGATGCGAAAACAAATAAACAACAAGCTTCGTATTTTAACCTACCCCTCCTCCCTCAACACTCCGACGGCGCATCTTTGGCAACACTGCTGTGAGCCTTTCAGGCGGTGGTGACCCTCGTGCGGCTGCAAACATCATACTTTACGACTGCTTTCTTTTATTCTCTCGAGATCCTCATCAGCGTTTGTTTGATGATTTAGATTAGCAAGAGAAACACGCGTGGAAGCATTTCATCGCTGGAGATTAGCCTATTAACAAAACATGTGCACTAATTTATTCAACTCTCTCTTTTTCTTCCTTCGTTTTATTTCTTTCTCTCTTTCGTCCTTTCATTTCTTCTCATTTTTTTTCTCCTCTGTATTTACCTTCGCCCTTTCCCTTTCTCTTTTTCTTCTTTTCAATTGTTGTTCATGTTCATTTATAAACTTCGACGGCTATCGTCTCCTAATAATATGATATATCTTTCTTCTTAATATTTAATGATGAACCTTACTCCTTATTTTATGGTAAACCTTTCTCTTTATATTTACGGCAAACTTTTCTCCTTATATATATCTATGGACCACAGGGTCCTAAGCCGCATTCCCCGCACAGCACACAACGGGCTTCGACTTGTTAATTTTTATTTTTAGTCTTTATTTAAAGATAATTTTCCTATCGATGTTTGTTTAATGCGATTCAGCAACTGTTCTGCTTTACCAGCTTAGAAAAAGAAAGTTTGTTTTCAAACTCCCAGCATTCACAGTTTGAAAATAAAAATCTTTGTCTGTACTCATTCATCTCTCTCTCTCACACACTCGTGAGACCTACAGCGCGACGCACAGTGCACGCGTCACGTCACCTCACGTCACGTCATTTCCGCTTGCAGGTACAGAGCAGACACGGTCTGGGTGGCGGCAAGGATCAAAGGGCCGTCACCTGAGCTAACCAGCAGACACGGTGGTGAAAAGAGACAGCCATGCCTGGTCGCTGAAGCGAGAAGCGATGAAGAGAACGCGAGGGAGGTCCGTGTTCCCACCCACCCCCTCCTTGCATCTCCACCTCCATCCCTCCACCCGTCTCTTTCTCTTTTCTCGACTCCCTGCGCCCCCAAGCGGGCCTGGCAGGTTGCCTCCCCTTGCGTCGCTACTCTTCGCAGTCGCCCGCAGCGTTTTTGCCGTTGCCTTCAGGTTGTCATACTGATTATCATAAACATTCGTGTTTACTATTATGCATATCTAGTACACAGATTTCGTGTTTACTAGCATAAATTTTGTCATGTTTACCAGCATAGAAATTTCGTGTCTATCAGCAAACAGATCGTATTTGCTAGCAGAAATATTTCTTGTTTAAAAGTAAAGACCACATTAACTAGTGGAAGTAGCCGTTAATTTAAGTAACCACCGTCTCTACGCCAACCCAATCCCCTGTCTTCTACAATAGCCTCCTTGATAAATCAGGTACCCATTTTTGGTGGATAGGGGACGGGGTTTTCTAGCCGCATATCAACATACCCGACCGAAAAAGTTACCTTGTGCTCCACAGTCGAGTGGACTATAACTGCAAGCTAGTGGCATACATGTTGGACTACATAATTCAGGGTTAGAAACAGAAGGAAGAGCAGGAGAGGTTTCCACTCACCCATCGCCGGTTATTTTCACCCCGAGGCTCGTGATGGGTACGGTAGGGTGGAGTGTGGGGCAGTGGATGTGAGTGAAGATGGGAGCTGTGCAGGAGCAGGCGACTTTTAATGCCTGCATTGCCACTGAACCGAGACAAATGCTAGCTCCTCTGTCGATAAAACGGAGCATGCGTAGCAGGAAGTTCCCAAGTCGAAAACCGGAAGTAGTTAGTATATGGAGAGAGAGAGAGAGTGTGTGTGTGTGTGTGTGTGTGTGTGTGTGTGTGTGTGTGTGTGTGTGTGTGTGTGTGTGTGTGTGTGTGAGAGAGAGAGAGAGAGAAAGAGAGCGAAAGATCCTGAGCCAGTATGTTTATAGGAGAGAGACCTGACACACTCCACGGAATTAACACACATGCATCCTGATATAAGCAATACAGGAAGAGACCGAAGCTCAATTTAATTAACTCATTACTGCTACATGTAAATTAACTCATCACCACCGTGCATGCCATATATCTTAGCAGCATTCAGAGCCAGAAGTAGTGACGTGCATCAGGAAGCCCTCCAAGCACGAAGATATAATCCTTGCATCATTTTACGGAAACTTATCCACTGGCACAATGTAGAACATCGTTTGAAGACTGCTAACAGGTAATCCCGGGAGGCTGGAGGCAGAAGGTAGACGTGCTTTGGACAGACGAGGCCACTCCTAATAAAGTCTGTGGCGTTTTGCACGTAGTTTAAATTGGTCAGGTTTTTTTTTCAAAATGGAGAACATATTGTTTAGTAATCGTTTATCTGCTAATGACACTTAGATAGTCTTGACAATGCCACTAGATACCTCTGCCCTTATTAAATGTTTTGTTGACTACTAAAGTAAGAAAATTCTATTATCTTTACGATCTGGGCTGACCTTCAGCAGAATAGATCCCTCACATCCTTTGCCGACCCCCACCCACGTGGGACCCTGCTTGCACATGTTGCATAAAAGACTTTAATACAACTCTCAAAACAAGCGAGTTGAATCTTCTTATATCTTACAGTGCTGGAAATTAAGTTATAGTTAGTGAACTCAGTGAGCTTAAATGTAGTGTACTGCAGGCAGTCATTAAGTAGATGAAATGCAATATATAGTATCAAAGTGATGTTTCAACGACTGTGTTTACCGTTACAAAGTGCAGAAATGGGCAGCTGGATGCTGTTCTGGAGATACTGCACCAAACCCAACACAAGCAGCATCGGCTTCTCAGAGAATCCGGAACAAAAGTACAAATTGAAATGTTTCTTTTACATTCTTATTTAAGAAACTTTGGGGCGAAGCTTAAGTTAATTGAATGATTATGTAAGCACTACTCAAGTTTGTACACAATCTTCGCTATTTACATGATGAAAAGATCAAGAACTGCCGTTTACTACCCGCTAGACCAGAGAGAAAAAGAGAAAGAAAACTTAAACTTTAAGGCACAGAGTGAAAACTGTTAAATCTCAAAATAACTGGCCAGTCAAAATATTACCTTTGGCATCATGGACATGAAAGTGTAGCGCTTTCATAAATGCTCCAAGTTACTCATACTAGCCTCGTCCCTCCAAAAACAAACACCCTTGTTCCTTTCCTCAGGAAAACAAAATAAGAACCAGAGAAATCCAAGCCATAAAACGGGACAAAGGCTACGCTGCTGGGGGAAAAAAAACACAGCAGTAATGTTTGAAAAGCAGCATAAAGATTTACAAGCCAGAGCATCATGTTTGGTGATGAGTCCTACTGTTCCTTTCACGACAGGATTTCCAGAGGAAAACATATTGTTGCACATGATGTGAGCAGTGACGCACTGATGTAAGAAGTTCATAATGCCCGAGAAATAACAGTAAAGGCTGTGTTTCACTCTTGAGTTAAGGGGGCTGGAAAAAAAGGTTAACAAATAAAAAAAAACAACCATAGCAGTTAAGTAAACACATCATTACTTAGCACAAGTTCAGTGTTTGTCGTTTCTTTCTATCCCCTCTTAAAAAAAAGGAGCTATTTGAAGAACGTGTATAATTTAGTGAAACAGTGATTTCAGATCTTTTAAAAATCTTTCAGATTTTCTTTTCCGAGTCCCACGTTGTCTGAACTCTTGTGTAGCCAATGCTACAAACGCTATCATCATCTTATCCTGCCTTCAAGGTTGCACTGGAGAGGGACGGAGACGGAGGAAAACATGGGTGGTCAGGTCCGGGCCTCACTTTTCATTCAAAGGGAACGTTTCACGAAGTTCTTATTTCTGACGACAGTGTTTTCATGCCTGGGCTTTCATCGCCATAATGAGCGGGGATGGGGGAGAAAGAGAGAGAGAGATGGGGGGTAAGGGTCATCTTGACGCACTCAAGTGTTAAGCAGCTAATCCGGACTGCTACAGACAGGCTACGTTGCTCAGGTAGCGCAGATTGTTTGGTCTGATTGTAGCCCGACTGTTCACATCAACCTCACCAGGTGGCCAGTCTTCAGCAGATCATTACCTTTCGGACGCACGCCTGTGAAAGAAAAAAAGGTCTGAAAATCAAATTTTCGCTGACAATGTGCCAGCTTGATCTGTCGAGGTAGGGAATCCCGTTAAAACGCCCACGCGAGAAAGACCTAGAGTCCTAGAGGAAGGAAAAAAAGAGTGAGACGTGCGTGCGTGGGTGCGTGTGAGAGAGAGAGAGAGAGAGAGAGAAAGAGAGAGAGGTTTTTGTAAAAGTTTTTCTAAAGACATTTTCCAAGCTCTGCCTCTTTCTCACTTTACAAGGAAGTTTCTTGCTGATGATGCGGCCAAGTCTCCGACATGTCGACGAAGGCTGCTGGGCTCGAAATTACCGCCCCTGATTGCGTGAGTGATGTCCTCTTTTGAACGCGAGCCGTTGAGGTGGACTTCCCACGAAGGCATTGAACATCACAGTTATCTTCCCATAGCCAGAATTAGAAAGACTGCGTTGACGAGACAAGGGTAGAGAACTGACTTTTAAGGGGGACACCAGTCTTTTAATTGGAGGACGGCAGAATCTTTAGACGACAACTTTAGTGTCGTTAGATGACAGAAACACGTGACTGTCAACGTGGGAGGAGAGTAATGAGTTGACAGAGAAGTACTTTAGCCGAGGACCATAAATATGTTACCCCGCTAACGAGTCGAGAATTGTGTAACTATTGTAGGCTGGCCTCCTAGCTCCTTGTGGGTGTACAAAACAGTTTTTTGTTTTTAGTTTTAATATACTTTTCTGGGAGATGCTGGGTGGGGAAGCTCTAAACAAATTTTTTTCCTTTTGTGTTGTGATTGCGAAAGTACACGTCAGACTGTATGTGGTTGTGATGGACAACCACACAAGCACATGTAACACGCACTCATGCTCAGAGAACGAGAGAGAGGAAGGGGGGGGAGAAAAGGTAGATAATATAAGCTTTATTTCAAACGCTATTATGAATCAGGGGGAAATATAAGGGCACATCACAATGGCATAGATATAAAATTCCAGTGAAATATATTGGCACTAAGTAATACTTGCAAGAGTCCCGACCAAGTGCTAGTTAGTACTACATGTTGTTGATAGCGAAATGCGAGGAAAGGAGAGCAAACAGAATTCTTTTCCTCACTAATCGATAAGGAAACATGTATATAACATATTTATATATATAAGGTACACACACACACACACACACACACACACACACACACAAAAGACTAGACAGCTAAGGAGATAAAACAACGAGTGAAAGAGAGGAAGCAGGGGGCGCACGCTCGACGGGATGTTGAGGAAAGACAGAAGCGTGTTTATTTTGTAACTGATTATTACGCAGAGAATGAAGAAAAGGATGGCACAAGAGTTTGTTTGCTCCCAGCGTGCATCAGTATCCGGCTGGAACACAAACATTGACAGGAAGCGATTAATGTACAAGATAAAATATCCTCACTGTATCCGTTTTCACATTGTCATTACCTTCGCTTTAATTATCTTTCTAGAAATGTAAGAGTAGGAATTTCCATAAGAAAAAGGGAGAATTAATCAGAATAAGAATAAGAAGAAATAGAAAACTGAAGAAAATATTTCTGTTTAAATGGATTTTATTTTTAAAACGAGAGGGAAAAGTAGGCTTACGCCCACACCAAGACAGAAGAAAGAAATCAGGCCAGTTGGACTTGCACATCACATTTCTAATTTTAAACGCTTTTAGATCTTAAATCGGTTAAGGTATTCAGTTTTATGGAAACACAGCTCCCAACACAATATTAAATTTTTTTAAATACTAAAATTGTTTTATGTAAGTTAAAACTTCCTAAGCCAGACTTTCATTCACGAAAGTACATTTTTTGTATGCTTTTGTGCACCGTATCCAAATGGCATAAGGGCGAATTTTTAAAAACCATTTCTAAATTTGTTTCCTTAGAACACTTTTAAGCTTTAGAAACATTTTGTGCAACTAGTCGCAGAAGTTTTAAATACCTCGAACGATCTAAAGCTCTTTTGATGTATTTCTGGTATGATTTTTCAAATAACTGTCTATTTTTTATCATTAGCATTCCCAATAAAGGAAACCTATATGAATGAAATTAGTTACGAAAGGCTCTTTTGTTATCGTCTAGAGTAGGTGTCACAATCTCGCTATCACTGATGGTGGTGGGAGTACAAGAAAAGACAGTTTCGAACGAAGTGCTGCCAGCGCACTGGCTCAGCCTGTCACGTGAATACCTGTCATGTAATGTTGTACATACTGTTCCACCCACCCACCCACCCACACACACTCACATACAAAGGGGAAAAAAACAGAAAGAAAAGGGACACAAATTTTGTTATGTTTGAAGGTAAGCAGTTCTGGTGTTTTACACAAGAAGATGAAAATCAAGTAAAGAGAAACATCAACTCGCACAACAACAATTCCTCGCGTGTGATGACCCAGAGTAACGCTGAGCGCTGTTTAAATCGGTGAAAGGGACATGAAAGTTAGAAAAAATAAAACCGAAATAGAAAGAAAAATAAATCATTAGTAGTCTGGGAGAATGAATATATGAGTTTGCTTTATCAAGCGCTCATGAAAAGAACTTTTGACATTATGCGCTAGCATCGATTTTGACAAAAAAAAAAGAAGCTTCAAACAATATTTCAAACCATTACAGGTCCTCTTAAACTAACCCACTCTCTCTCTCTCTCTCTCTCTCACACACACACACACACACACAGACAGAGAGCAGATCAAAGGAAAGCGCCTAATAGTCCCCTTTCCGCGCTCAACTAACGCTAGATCGCTCGGCGCGATTTTTGATGTGATTGAAACACTTCTATATGCCGACATAATTTTACTAAAGGCGTGCTTATGTAAAAATTTATGGAGCAAGACACGCCCTCGGTAATTCTCTCCCCTAAGCCTCCATGTGCTCAAACGAGACAAGTTTTGAACCCCGCGTCGAAAATCGAATTATAAAACGTCGCCTTTTCTTTATAGCGCAATATTCACAAATTCCTCCAGCCAAAGCTCTACGCCCTCCCCGCTAGAAAGTATAAACATTTCAATAGGCGCAATCCTTAATCACCTCTGTCACCATATACTTCTTTTATGTTGCACGGTCAACAGCGGGACTGGAAGTCAAAGTTGAAAGTTTAAAAGGAATTTCTGCTTGCAAGTAAATAGGTATCCACGCATGCGTAATGCGTGTCCACGTATAACACACACACACACACACACACACACACACACACACACACACACACACACACACAGATAACAGAGAAGTGAAAGACTACGTCTCTACATCTTTCACGTGGAGGAAGAAAGCTGCGTTATACGGGTATTGAACCGGCCGACGAGAGAGTCTTCGGGGTCGGACACCCTAGCTTCAACCTCTAGGTTCTCCGGCTCGGACATGGAGCAGACATGACCGTGAAGATGGTTGGTTGATTTAGTAGGACAGTGCTTTCACCTTGAGGTGATTTCGCAGTTTGGGGGGGAGGGAGGGGGGGGAAACCAGAGTACTCGGAGAAAACCTCCGACGCCCAGCCCTGCGAACAGATGTCGCGTACAGTGTCCCGAACGAGATCTGAACCCACGGCCGCTCACTGCAGCGGTGACAAGACTACACTACCGGGTGCCCCTACGACATGACCGTGAGCCTCAAAGCTGCGCATTTTTGTTACTTGGGGTGTGCAGCCTTCTTGGGGTCTTGTCTGACCACCCTGAATCCTGAACTGGCCGTCAAAAAGTGCATAAGTTCAACGTACAATCGTACAGTCGTTGAGTAAATTCACGAGAGGAACCCTACTTTTTCCCCTCAAATCTTCATCCCTTCCCCACTCTTTCTTTCTATTACCTCAAACACACGGCTTTGCCTGCACATGGAGTCACAGATAAAAATGTATCACAAAAACGATCAATCCATGTAAGAACAATAATAATCAAAAAAGTATTATAAAATAAATGTCAATAATGACAGCAGCAGCAAGCGACAACAATAAAAATCTTGTAGGCTCCATTTTCTTATGTGGTGTCTTATTTCTCACAGAATTAAAATCTTCCAGCAAACAGCTCTGGAGTGTTATTTATCCCACCCCACCTCTGAAAACAATACTGATCGAAGATTTCTGAAGTGACGCGGAGTTCGGTGTTGTGTTTTGCACGTCTTGACTTTTAGTGGAGGAGGAGTAGGGAGAGTGGAGGAGGGGAGGGCACTGCGGCAACCAGTAAAGGGCAGACAAGTGGCCGGGGATATTACGAGGCCGTGACTCAACGCCGCGAAAAATCGTAACTGGGGCCCCAGACTTCCCCCCTGCCGGACACCAGACGAACCTACTGGGCCGCGGCTTTGCGCAGGCATCACTCGCCTGCTCCACAGAAGGAAACGGAGTCCCCCACCCCAGCTACCCCATCTCTCTTTCTCCCTTGTTTCTCTTCCCCCGCTCCTCCTTTTTTTTTTTTTTTTTGAATAAGTCGCCAACTTGGCGAATGTGAACTGTCTGCTATGATTTTCATCTCGTTTCATCTCGCACCACACTGAACAGCGGGAGACAGCCTGGGGCAAAAAATAAAAAAAAAATCCAGTTATTTTTTTCTCTCTCCCGTTTTGCCTGAATGATATATTTTGAGAACAAAATGTTTTAAAATAATGTTGCAGACATTGAGGATGGTAAAGGGGAGCGGGAAAGACGACGATATTTGTCTCTTCTCTCTCTCTCTCTCTTCTTTTTTTTTTTTTTTGCCTAGACATCTGAGGACTGCTGTTTATAATCCTCTAGCTTTATTTTACTGCACAGATGTTGGTGACGTCCCCGTCGACGAAGGTCTGGGTCCTGGCAGCTAGATACAGCCTCCACCAACTGAGCGCTGAATGAATTTAATGTGAAATTTTATTGTTTCTATTGGTAACTTTCTTTACAAATGTTTCTCACGTCTCGATTCTTCGACTATTTGTCTAACCAGTGCATTACTTAACACCCTCACACCTGTCGGCATTTTAAGACCAAGCATTACTTGAAGCTATTACAAAAATTTCTTAAGTGACGCGGAGTTCGGTGACAGTTTGAGCTCAACATTCTGATGCAGCTGGTATCGAATTAAGAAACGTTGAAGACAACGTTAACATCGAACTGTCTTTAGCCTGCATAACAAAGTCTCGCATGCATGCACATGTTCACCATCATCCTGTGTACACTCACGAGATCTTCATTAAGCTCAAACCTGTTTGTGAGTAATAGGATACAGCACCGTCATTAAGTTTGCACTACCCACCACAAAAAATGTGCCAAGATTATTCAAAATCATTTTCAGAGTAGGAAAAGCATGTAGACGACCTCAATTTTAACTTTTGGCTTCACCGAAGGAGCCGGCCAACCAGTGCCAGAGATTTGAGTGTATGCCGAGTTGGCGTTTCCATATAAGCAGCATACTTTTGTGACGTTGCCGTAAAAGAGATATTGGGCTCTTTCTCTCTCTCTCTCTCTCTCTCAGTCTCTCCAGGCGACAATCGCCTTGTTTACACCCTCGTATATCGCGAACGGAGCAATGTTCAGACAGAAATGTCTGGATCTGAGCAGAACCCATTAATTTCAAAAATTATGTTGCTGTATTGTTGACCTTTAAAATATATTGATGAATATAGTTGTTTTTTTTTATTGAGGACTTTTTTTCATCTCCGTCGCACATATATTTTAATTAATTCTCATCCCTGCTGTAGTTACATTAACACTTGACCTTAGTAAACTTCCATCCACACCGTGGTCGTATCAATCGCTGCTAATAAAACAGAGCTAGATGCACACACATTCTTAAAGGGGCGTCAATCCTCACCTTGTTACACCTGTCTGTAAGTCGATGTCAAGCGCTTGCCAAGACCTGCTGGCGTCGCATTGCCCGTTCTTCAGTCACGTGACTCAAAGCATCCTTTCAAGGTTGCTGTTGATATTGCCGCCCCTGCCGCTATTGTCATCCTTCTCGAACGCGGTGGTGTCATCCGGGGTGGATCAATGACCACGGCATGCGGAATGACCGCGAGATGCATTTACTCGGGTGACAGTCGTCTGACGGGTCACTGCAATTAAACTTGGTTTATGCACGGATACCCCGGGTAACATGAACTTTGAAAACATCGTGATACCTTGGAACCAAGCTACACGACCTTTTACTTTCCTTTATTTTTTTTTCTATTTGTCTTCTTTCTTTCCTTCTTTCCTTCCTTCTTGAGAACATGGTTGTAGTTCCTGTTTCTTGATTTGCACGTGTCGAGTGGCTATGGGACCACGAGTGTGATGAGCTGCACTCACCGGCTTCTTGCCTGCTAATCAGCTTGCACGATTTGGCTAAACGGTGGCTTTTTGTCACCAGTTGAACGAATGTATATGCATCAGCATCGGTATAGCAATGCGGCAGGTGCTGCTGATAGCGGCAGACTTGTCCGTATGGCGTGTGTGGGTAAATGAGGGTAAATCTCTGTGTGTAAAAAATCGCGTGGGAGTTTGTTTAGATATGAATGAGCCAGGTTGTTTTTCTTAGATGTCTGCACACCAAGAGGGTGACTAGCCAAACAAACGGATACTCATTAAAAGAGGTGTGTGTGTGTGTGTGTGTGTGTGTGTGTGTGTGTGTGTGTGTGTGTGTGTGTGTGTGTGTGTGGTAGTAGTAGTAGTAGGTAGGTAGATGTGTGACTGTATACGAACAGGGGGATTCCCCATGATGTTGCATGCCCTTAGCATCTTTCCGTCTCTCTCTCTCTCTCTCACACACACGCACACACAGAGCCGCACAAATCTTTCCCCTAGCCATGTAATCATCTGCTGAAACTCATGATTGCGATCACTTGCCTATTTGAGTGGTTGGCTGACTATTTGGGCGGCTTGCTGTACTGATATCTTACTTGGCACAGCGAAGACGAAAGCGACAAGCTGAGTGGTCACGTGACTGATGTCGCGGCCTGGGGAGATAAGCCAGGGATTTGTCCACGGATCAAGCTGTCACGTCTTCCCGACGGCCCGTCTTAATTTGTTGGCCAGCTGCGCTGCAGCTGTTCGACGAACATCGTCAGAATTCTCGTGCTTATCTTGATGACGTTCTTCCCGAAACTGCAAAGGGGACAAAACTGAAATCAAGGTCTTGTCCACAGGGTCGAAAGTGGAACCAGCCGCTGTTGGTTGAAGCTGATTGGTTAGGACATTGGTGTGCAAACCCAGAGACACGATGGTTCGATACCCGTGTGCTCTTCGAACTTTCCGCAGTCAAATCAGTTGGGCAAGGCAAGGCAGCGAGAATGAGGAGATGGACACTGCCCCCACGAAATACTTGCCCCTCCCCAAACCACTGAGAGAAAGGTGCAGTCTCTAGCACCTCGCTCTATGACCAATGGAAGTTTTCGGAATTCCCTTACAATTTTTTAAGGCCTAACGAGCGGCATTGTTTACCTCCTGGAATTAGCTAGGGAAGAAGGACAACAAAAATGCGATCGGAAGATGTACCCCCTTGAGACTACAGTTGTTTGCTGGACTTTCTGTCACACTGTGTTCTTCGTTGAACGGTGGACTCAGTGCGAATTTTGTGTTCGTAGGACTATCCGCTCGGAGATGAATAATTTTGTGGGTCTGTCCGCTGATAGGGCTCTGTTCAAAGTCTGCACGACTTCCATACATCTGGACATACAGGGACTGTTAGAACAGGCTATACGTCAACACAAATGTCCTACTTTCTCATTTCATAAGACTAGCAAACGGTGCTTTTGTCCCAGATTTCTTTTTCTAACCCTCAGCAAGTGCTTGTTTTGGTCTTACGCGTGGTTCGAAGAAAAGCAGGCTGGCTACATCTTGACCTGTTTGTATTCACTTTAGTAAAGAGGTCTATGCATTTAGGTATGCTTTTGAAAGCTGCGGTCAAAGAACAGAAACAAGAAACTGTTTGCTGACCCCCAAGCCACCAACATCGCCTAAAACCGCTTACAGAACAGCTAATCCTTGAGGTATCAATTAATGCGGTCTTTTACGTCGACTGAAAATGCCAACTACCTGTTTTTCAAAACTCAAGCTGGCATACAGTTTCACTGAAAGTTTTTCATTTTAAAATTATTTCTTTCTAGAAAAATTTTCAGCAGAATATAACTTTTTTTAAAGTGATTGCAAAATTTTCAACATCCACCTTCCTCAACCTCACCAGAGACCTCTCAGCCCTCGAAGGTGCTATTTCCAGAGAAAGAACATCGTGCCTGAGACGAGATCTGAACCCAGGACAAGCCAGTCGTCACTGTATTGGTCAAAGGCGCTAGCCATTGCGTTACCGAACCACCAACTATTTAGGGAATCAACCACAGTATTCTAGCAGAATAAATGTTCGGTAGAGTTATATAACTTTAAAATGATTTCTTTCATATCGTCAGCATTGAGTGAATTGATTTGTTCAGTTGTTATTCGTACAGTACAGGATCAACAAAAACTAAAGCTGTGATCCTGTGTCTGACGCGTCCAGCAACGGTTTAAATTGGTGTTTGCTTCTTCGTTGTTTCTTTTCTTTGTTTGTCTCTTTGTTCATGCATTCTCTACAGTGTACTGTAGTCGCGAAGGTTGAGGCTGGGATGGGTGCTTGGGTAGGTGAATCGAGGGGTAGGTGCGACAGTCTGTCTAGACGACTTTCGAATTAAAGACGGGAGACAACCAGCTGGCGTGAATCTAACACCTTTTAATGCAATCACTGATCCATAAAATTAGTGAAACGATGCCTTCCCTGCTATCTTCACTTACCCTTTCTCCCCGCATTCGCAGTCCTTGGTGTGTGACGTGGCATGCTGGGGTCTGGAAACTAGACCCCACTGCGTCACACAGAATAACAAGCTGACACTTTTCTTTGCACGGGATTTTGCTCCGGTTTATCTACATTGTTTCTCATTCTTCTCCCCCCCCCCCAATACATTCCAGAGAGAGAGAGAGAGAAAGGACCGCACATGGTAAATGTTCATCCTTACCTACTTGCGTTGGTAGCGATAGTCCTCACTCGCACCGCATTCACCAGTTTCTATCTGTGTCTGACTGACGGTGTACCAGAAGCTCAGAGAAAGTTCTCGATTCTTCTTCTTCTGAATCTCCGTCGATCGCTCAGATGTCGACTGTACAGACTGCGACAAAAGACTCAGGACGATGCAGACACTTCTGGCATGGAAGAGACGGGTAGACGCTGTCTGATGGTCAGGTCGTTGGTGACGGGTCGGAAAATTTTACAGAAAAATGTTCCATTGCCATGTCAGAGGCATTGCAGGGACACGCTCCAGAACCTCCCATGTGGAATCTTGTGAATAAGTGTTGTTTTAAGAGGGATAGACATAGTATAGGGGCTGGATGCACAGAAGAGCTTGCTGACTGCTTTTGTCAATGCTCGACACTTTACAAGGTTTTAGATGACAACTAGGACTGGCGTCCACTAGCTCGTGCATCTTGCACCTGGCCCCAGTTTCGTCTTCGGGGGATGATTTTGCTTTCCACTGGTCACTGAACGATTTCAGATACCTGTCCGAACTCACTTCCATCTATACTTCCTCCCTCACGACTGCTACTCCACCCATCTTCTGACACCTGGCTTCTTCCAGTCCCACTAATTCAGACAAAGACGTATGGACAGATGTCTTTTTCCTGTCACACCCCATCAACTTGAGACAAATTACCCGTTAGCCTTCGCCCCGCTGACTCTTTGACCACCTTTAAGTCCAAACCTAAATTGTACTTTTTTTCAAAATCAACGAACCCTCTTCTATGTAAAATGCGCCTGTATTTATTTTGTGGGTGTGTCTGTTGTACGAGAACATGATTTTACGTATAAATTTATCAAAGATGATATATTATATAAAGTCTTTGAGTTTACTTAGATTCGGCCTGTTTATAGTTTTTTTTATTTGTGAAGCGCTCTGAGTAGATTAATTTGGAAAAAAATTATAAATGTTCATTATTTTTATTATTTTCTTAGTCTACGGCCATAGTTTGAATATGTCACAACATTAAACATATTATTTGAAAACATGACTATGCGGTTCATCTTTTATTATTGAAAATATTTTTGATTTGATAATTAAAGAAGCTGAAGTGGCATCGATAATTTATCAGAAAGAACACATATGTAAACAAAAGAACCTATCGAAGAGCTTTGTTTTCAGATCGCAAACATTTCTTTTACTTATCTTTTCAGCTTAGTGATGAGTCCCTACAAACCTACCTGTAACTGAAAAGTTTAATTGAGATAGTAAAGTGCGTGCGTGCGCGCTAGACTAAGTAATCGTCAGTGCTGTTTTATCTGAGAACAGTTTTGATAACCAAGTTCTTATTTATCACGCAAAGCAACCAAAACCCGCTTTTCTCTTATCCTGCTTTTGTTGTTAATGACAGTCTACTACATGTTCCCGTTTTGTGTATAAAATACTGTCTACATCTTTAAATATAACTTTTTCAGGCAAGGGGCTTTTCCAGCTGATTGAATTTAAGTATTGAATACCGCGAGATTTTTGAAAGATTAATACACACCGATTGGCATTCCATAGCCTCAAAAGAATGCCACCTTAAGTATAAAAATGTTTCAATAAAATGGGCGAGTTTGGCTGATATAAAAAATAGGTTAGGTTTGAAAATGATTCTCTTTTATGTTCACAAACCGTATCCACATCAGCAGATCTTCCGTAACTTGGAATGGCTGTCAGCTAACACGCGTAAAATAATTTACAAGGTCTGGGATGTGAAACGATTCTGGTAGCGTAACTCAGGACCCAACTGTAGGGTTCTTGTCGCTGCTCCTAGGGTGGCCGCTTTCTTTTGGGTATTGTTCGATGATCGCTTCACAAGTTTCTGTTACGGACAACAAAGCTGCCGCCTTATACAAATACCTTAATCTCTTGCTGTCGCTGACTGGGATCCCCATGAAAAAAAAAACCCTATGTGTTCTTTAGTGGAAGTGGGATTTTATTGGAGGTTCGTCGACGGGACAAATTCCCAGACAGCGGCGTTTGTGATTAGCCTGCAGTTAACCGTGCGAAAACAAGTTAATGTGGAATAAAAATAAACCCCGGGTTGAAAAGCGAGAAAAGGCGCCCTCTTACTTCAATGCCTTTCTTTAATACGCTTAGCATGGTCTTGATACGAATAACCAAGCCCCACACGGTGCATAGGTAGCTAATCTTCGAGTGATACATAGAGAAGGAGCGGGAGGCTGGTGGGGAGGTGGGGGGGGAGAAAGGAAATGATGGGGGAGGTGCTGGAAGGAGGAACCGAAAATAGTTTTCTCCCCTGATTTTTTCCTTTCCGATCAACGTCATTCAAACAGTGGCAACGCCAGGGATTATTTTCTGGGCGGAGAGAGGTTTTGATGTCCGCAACAATAACTGCCTTTTGAAAACTCCCTTTTTTCCCCAATTACCTGTAGTCGCCAGCGTGGAAAGCTGGGCCTTACCGGTCCCCGTCTTGTCGCTGGCAATAAACTCACAGCGCGGGAAGGGTGAACCACCTAATCTCTTTTCGTCAAATCAAAGCATGAAACTACGGGAGTGTTTCTGCCAACAGGAGAGGGGAAAAGGACCCGGAATCGTGTCTTTCATGTCTTGGCGGACAGGCGAAGCGTAAAGCCAGACACCTTCAAGGCTAGGGCGCCAAACAACACTTCAAGCTAGAAAAGTCTGGTTGGAATGGGATGAAGGAGGTGAAAGGGGGGAGCGGAGGTAGGGCCCCTACGGTGGACCCGCTCGATCCGTTGTCAACCACGGGGGGATTGGAAGGAAAATTAAGACATCGTTGTGATGTTTCAACGCGGGGAAATGCCTTGTGGGCTGCCTCATAATCTTTTGTGCGCTACTATGTCTCGCGTCTGGGACCTTGCAGAACGTTAGGGATTTCCTCGTGTGGTCCCACCTTTTAAATGGTGAAGATGCACATTAAAATTCTTCGCAGGTAATCGAATCGTTTGATCCTTTCTTCTCTCTTTCTCTCTTCTTTACCTCATTTTCTTTCCTCCTGAGAGACGCTCACTGTGAATGCTGCCCCGACAGTCTAGTACTGAATAAGTTTTCAAGTTAACTTGAACATTTGGATTTTTGGGGAGGTCTTCTTTGTGTCTTTGCTTTTATCTGTCTTTCTTTGTTTTCTGTTGCTTTGCTTCTTTCCTTCCATCCTTTTTCTTCTTATCTTTCATGGCATTTAACATTTATTATAACTTGTCGATTGTACACTTAGTACCCTCAGTGTTTTAGACCCAAACCTCAAACACCTTGGTGCCAATATTTTTTTACTACCTATATCTTTATGCGCCCTGTGGTGTTTGAATCTTAGCCATTGTCTGGTATTTTTAGATTAAATAATCCATATTTTTCAAGTTTGAAAGAGATTCCGCCTGAGAGATTGTTGCAGCCAAATAGTAGTTATCCCCCAAAATAGTATATGGGGAATCAAATATTCCAATATTTGAGGAAATCGCTTGAAAACATACTCTGTGTATTGTAGCTGATAAAAAGTATACACTGATTCCTCGTACCTCCCTTTTATCGGGGGAAGGCGCGTGGCTTGGTGGTGCAGCGTAAAACTCTCGTCACGACTACTGTGATCGACGGTCCTGGGTTTACCTCTCGTCTAAGGCACACTGGTTTTTTTCTGCCTGTGGCATCTTCCCAGGGTAGTTACGAAGCGATGCTAAGTCGTCACCGTGGTGCTGGGCCAACATGGATAATTCAAGGACAATCGTTTAATTTCTAAAATTAGAAAATAAAAAAATAATCCAGACCCGCAGATGTTTTACTCCTGAAGGCGTAGTTACGAAATGGTGGCAAAAAGACCTTGTGGTAAGGAAACGTGTAATAGCATCCCTAGGGTCTGGACACCGCTTTATAATTTCAGAAACAAGATGCGTTTCCTTGACCTCCCCATTTTGCCCTGGGAACAAGACTTATTCTCCCTTCATAACTACAGCCCCAGCTGTTTGCCGTGAAATAATTCTAATTTCTTTATAGGTGTGAAACCTCAACACTCAGCCCGATCCCACTCACAATTTTTGTCAAAATACTCAACTGTTTCTCATTACTGATTGGCTGTTGTAATGGACCAAAGGTACATTCTTACTTCCGGGTTTCTTTTACCTTCGTTCAAAACTTACAACCCTAACCAGCCCGCTGTAACCATATCTGTGAAACGAATGCAGGATGGGTGCATCTAGATCATGAGCTGACCGCTGACCGATTAAGCCTAAGGTCTCACCTGTCCTGCATGGGTTTATTTCTATAAATAGACTGTAAACTAGTTTTGTTTAAGATTTAAAAAAAATCGTGTGGCAAGTTTTAAAAGAGGGCTTTCCCGTTCTTCACTTGAAGGGCTCATCAAAGCTGGTCATGTGGTCTGGTGTCTGTCAGAGGCGCCAACAAATTGTGAGACCCACCCGCCTTGGCCAACACTTTATATATAAGATCGGGTGGGGGAGGATTAGGGAGTGTAAGAGCAGAAACATAATAATCATGGACTTTTTTGACATTTACTTTTACCTTGTTTTCTGTTTGTCGTCAGTACTGTCGTTTATTCTTCCGTCCCTCGTGTTCTATCCATTTAGTCCATGTCTCTTCCCCGTTTTAAGGGCTAAGAGCATGCTCTCTATAAGTGTGAATATGCGCTATAAAAATCTTCATTTATTATTATTATTATTACCTTCTCTTTCTTTCTTTTTTCTTTCCTTCTTTCTTTCTTTCTGACAGATCTAATATGTGTATGGATCTGTAGTTCTCTCTTTGTCTCTTTCTGTCTCTCTTAGTCTTACTTTGTGTCTCTGTGTTTCTCGCTCTGTTTTAATTTCGTTGTCTCTATTTTTCCGTTTCCCACTGGCTTTCTATGTTCTTCCCCTTTCTGTGTTTTTCTCTTTTGAAGTAATTTTCCCTGTCTTTCTGTGTTTTTCTCTAACTTTTTGTGTTTTTTTCTTAAATCTTTTTACCCACGTCTTTCTGTTTTTATCTAATTTTTAATGTGTGTGTGTGCCTTTCTTTTCTATGTTTTTCTGTTTTTTTCTCTTCCTGTTTTAATTTCTTTGTTTCTTTCTCTTTGCCTTCTGTGTTTATCAGTCTTTCTCGGTTTGTCTGTCTTTCTGAGTAGCCCTGTGTCTTTTTTATGTTTTTCTGATTCCTAATGTTTTTTTATTCTGTTTTTTTGTTTGTCTTTTTATATTTCTGTCTTTTGTTGTTTTGTTTTTTCCTTATATTTCTCTATTTGTTTGTTTTCTTTTGTGTTTAATTTGTTTCTCTTTTTTCTGTTTTTCTCTACCTTTCTGTTCTGTATTTCTGTAGTTTCCTTTTTTTCGCTCTTTCTTTATTTCTTTCTCGTTTAGTGCTTCTCTTGTGTTTTTTCTTTGTTTTGTTTATATTTTTGTTTCATTTCTAACCTTGATTTGTTTGTTTGATTTGTTGTTGTTGTTGTTTATATTTTTTCTTTCTCCTACCAAGTCCCCATCAACTTGGAAGAGATTACCCGTCAGCCCTTGTCACTCTGATTCTTTTACGACCTTTAAGTCCAAAGACACATCGACGATTTGACGGTGACCCTGACCATGAGCGTGTATACCGTGTGTCTGTATTTACCTTGTGCATGAGTAGGTGTGTCTGTTGTAGACGTGACCGTCTGTTAGATGCCAGTATGGATGCATAGTAGTTAGTTGGATCGGTCTACATGTCATTTCTGTAAAGCGCTCTGAGCAAATCATTTAAAAAGTGCCATATAAATGTTCATTATTATTTATTTTTCTTTCTGTTCTTTTCCTCTGTCATTTCTTTTTTCTCCTTTTTTTTAACCTTCTTTCTTCTTGTTGACTTCAGGATTCAAAGGGGGCCGCGTCTTTTAATGATCCCACCATCGCTCTTTTGGTGGTCCGGCGAAGACATGAAAATGGCAGACCTCTCACAGCACAGTGACGTAAATCAGGGAGGAAACATGACAGTCAGGACAGGTGGGGCGGGGACTGCTTTGCCTGCCACAGACTTTCCCGCTACAGGCGACCCCCGACCTGCCATGTGGCGGACCTCACCTGTGCACGTCCCCTCCCTCCAACCTCCTCCGCAGCCTGCTGGGGATGGGAGGGGTGAAAGGGGAGGATCATCGCTGCTATCGAGGAAGTATAACAGTCCGAGACACACTGCGAACTTTTGCGATCGTTGCAGTGTTTGATGCGGTTGATGCTGCAGCCGATGCTGATGGTGATGATCATGGTGATAAGTTCATAGTTATATTACAATGAAATCATGACTCCACGATCTCTAAAAGCCGGAAACAATTAAACTATACATACAAGTAAATAACAACACACACAGTCATATTCATATCATAGCCAAGTCATAATTTTTGAAGAAGAAACTGCGATTTATCAAATAGACTAATTATTAAAGTAAATATTTCAGGAATGGAACATTAGACTGAATTAAAACTCCACCTGTATGTAATTGCATGTAGACCAGCAAATATACATAATTATAGATATATATACAGAAATACATGTAAGCAGATACACTACATACACATAATGGCGTACACAAACATACCCAAATAATAATAAGAATGAAGATTTTTATATACATACCCACGTAGCCATAGACACATACATGTAAAATATACACCCACATATAGGTATTACACCTACAGAGACATCAGCATATACAAATACAAACATGCATGGGAACGTGCGTGCACACACACACACACACATCCCTTCTCGTGTGTATGTGAGCAGGACTGACTTTGTGATGTCTTCCTTTCAGCGGGAACTTCATCTGTTGTCTTGTCCAGACATTCAAATTCAATTCCTCCTTTCCTCCATTCTCGGCCATCCCTCAATTCCTTCCCCTCCGCCAAACTCCCGACCCATCTCAAACAATAACTAATTCTGACTGTAACTGGGACGGATCTTCGCTACAATGTCCGTCCCTGGAGATGGACTCACCGGCATGGCGCAGACCGCGAAGATCAAGCAGCCATGAGTAGGTCAGAGGCTGGCCGCCATCGACGGCGCAAGGGCCGAAGCTCATCCGTCTTTCTCGCTCCTTTCCTCCATGGGAACCTCCATCTCGGCGGCACACCGCCCCTCGCCGCGGCACGGCGCCGCCTGTAAGGGCCCTGGGGGCCGGCCCCAGCCTGGAGGAGGTTGTTGCATTACCATACTCAATCGGGGCCCCTGGCTTCCCGTCAGCAGCGCGGATACGGCCGTGCACGCACCCGGGGCCCGTGTGATTTGATTGTGGACCGAGAGGCGGCGATGAAGATCTATACATCTTGTTCACGCCCCGGCCTGAAGGAGATGGCTTCTTTTACGATCTGGTTGCGCCTAGGGGACCGCCTGACTGTTTTGGGCTCTCTTGCTCTGTGCCACCCCATCCCCACCATCCCACAATTTCATCCACCACCCCGTCACTGAATTCTTTTTCCCCCTTCCGTCCCTCCTACAGTCTTTTTGTTTAGGTGGGAGGATGGTGGCTAGGGACTGAAGATCGAGATGGACGGCAAAGGGAGATTAGCAAGTCTTGTCTAGGCGTCAGCGACGGATCACTGCGGCTTAGAGGCTGCTCGTCACGCGGAGTTGTCGTCCCCGTGGGACAAGAGCTTCGCAACGATGGCAAGGAGGACACCAGTGTCGGGAGTGACGCGTGCTCGGTCACTGGAGCTGGGTTCAGGCCTCTTCAGCTTTTTATTTATTATCATTGTGGTTTAGGTGTGTAGTGTCACTTGTGTGGCTACTGCGCCAATTGGCTATACCGATGTTTGTAGTGGTGACGTAGCTGTTAACAACGACTACTTAGTGTCGTCTCGTTTTCTTTCTTCCTGCCTCTCTCTCTCTCCCCCCCCCCCCACCAGCACTCGTCAATTTCCAGTCTCTTCCCCACGAGCATGAGACACAAGTTAACCCCTCACAAGTGATTACCACACTCGTCATTCGTCTTTCAGCTTATCCAGACACTCGTCAAGAAAATCAAGCAGTGGAAATTTGAGCCTGTCAAACTACTCATCACAACATCAGCAATCGGTCTTCGCACCTGTGAAGCCACTAACCGAAACTTCATCTCTATCATTGGAGCCTCTCAAGCTACTCGTCGGACCCTCATCACTCGCCCTGAAGCCTCTCAATCCAGTTGCCAAAACCTCAGCATACCTGCGCTTCTGACGCCTTACCATCTGAGTCGGTCTCTTCGGTCTGCTTGTCTTGCCCTCCTCTCTGTGCCACGCCGAGGAATTCGGCACACGTTCCTTCTTCTCAGGCCCCAGTGTTTGGAATTCTCTTCCTTCGAAATGCGTCTGCATTAGAAGCCTTCAAATCCGGCCTCAGAACCCTCAAACTCTCCTCGAGAAATATTGAGCAAAATTCTGCTCACTTCTAAGTTCTTCATCTTTATCCATGCATTTTGTTGATTGTTTGTCATGCTGTCGTCTTCTTGTTGACGCTTACCTTTCTTGTACGGTTGACTGTCTGTTACTTTTTAGTCTTTCACGTGCAGAACGTTGAGCCTACATCCATAATAAAAATGAGCTTTATTATTATTATTATTATTATTATTATTCGCTTTTGAACGTGTCAAAAACTGGTCGCAAGGTCTTGTTTCTCTAAGGGCAGGGTGATGTTATAACAAGATAATAAGATAATACTTTATTTGTCCCAGAGGGCAATTTGGGTTTGCAGGTTCAAAATCAGAGGAAGATGCTTACCTGCGAAGGTTGTCTCACGTATGATCTGTTCGACATACCGCCTGGAGTACTCCTTGCGCCCTTATCCTATACAGTCAATCGGAAATTTTTTTCTTGTCGACCTGAAAAAAACCAGCATATTCGAAAGCATTTCTGCGTCCAGTTAAGAAGGATCTGAAGCGACTACTGACATACTTCACCTGCCCTGATGGCAGATGGCTTCATGATCTAAAAACGCCTCAACATCCTCGTTGAATTCCTTCATTTCTTTCTCCTGACATCTCCTCTGTGAGATGACATTGAGTCATCGATGTGACATCTTCACGCGCGAATGACATAAAAAAATAAGCGATATGACCGCAAGACATGAAAGACTCCAGTGCACGTTCTGAACACAGAGGAACACCAGTGAAGAGCTTCCTCGTTCGAAAGCATGAATTTTCAGAGGCCATTATTTATAAAGGCTTCTTCTTTAGTCACTCTTTTTATTTATATATTTTTGTAAATGTATTTATGTACACTCCTTTCCTCCCTCTTCTCCCCCTAACCCCCACACTCACTCGCGCGCACTTCTGTTACTCTGATTTATTGCAGTTCGTTCTACATGGCTGAACTTAAGGGAAACAAATTTTATTTCTCAGGACCATGTAGCAGACACTATAAACGTGTCAATCTTTCATATTTTTACGAGAATGCTATGTGGTGTACCATTCTCGGCAGTTCATGACGCCATTATTGTATAGAATGAAATACCTTAGTGGCCTCTGTAATGCTCACACTAGTGAGTTAGTGAGTGAGCGAGTGAGTCCCGGAGAATCAGTAAACAAATTAACCAGAGAGTTCGTGAGGTGGCTTTTGTTCCCAAGAAGGTCGATTTGCGTGAAAAGTATTAAAAGTAGGACTAATCTGTGTTTGTACAGTTTAATTTAATCTTTTATGAATTCTTTCTTCATAAGATTTCCCCCAGTTATTGATTAAGTATTTAATGTTTTTTTTACCATCTTTCTGCAAGAGCCCATAGTTGGTGGATAGTTCGTATGTAATTCTATGGGTCCAGCTTTCTAGGAGTGCCAGGTCTGGTCATAGATTTTTTCATTCCAATCTGCCGTCTGTACCTTTTCTCTTCACTGCATTATTTGTCCTGCCCCAAGCACTATGATCACCAAAGCTGGGATCAACAATAAAAGTGTGTCGGAGGAAAACAATATTTGCAGCAAGGTCAGTGGTAAACAACACCATCGCTCTCCTCTCTTCATGAAATTTCCCTTATTTTGAGAAACTACACTTTTATAAATATCGCAGGACGAGCAATTGGTTAACTTTGGTCAACGACACTTGTATAAACACGTATATACACATTTAATCATTGGTGTCACTTTTCTCTCCAATCCATTTACTTTACAAACGCGTATCACCCTCCGCTGTTCGCGATGTCCCGTGACCAATGGTGGCAAGCGCGGTGGGTGAGGACATGGGGATGGAAGCTGTGGGTGTCTGCGAGCCGGTCCTGGGAGGTGCAGGTGACAGGAGGGTGGAAGAAAGGTATTAAATCAATTAGCGACCTCCGCCTCGCCGTTACAGGTTCCCCCTACGACACCTTATGAGCGACCGGTGCCACTTCAAAGGTTGCCGCGTCATGCCGGGTTGAACGCGGCTACCCAGTCGGCGGCAGGGAGGGCGGAAAGAGTTATGGTGGGGGATTGGGACTGCCTTCCTTTCCCCCCTTCCCTAGGTCTATCGTCGCCGGCGACAAGTTATCTAGGTGTCATCGTCTCTGGTTGGCCAAGCTCCGAGCTACTGTACACTCGTCAGGTCTTGGATAAAAATCAAACAAAGCTCTAGCGGACATAATTATATCGTCGTCGTCAGTATGTACTAGATCAAATGCCGTCAGTCCCAGTCCGAAATCAAAATCTTCAAATATTTCCAGGCAGCTTCCTCGAAGATTTGAATAACTATGAAAGATGATGGGGTGGTGTGGGGAGAGTTCACATACACCTAAGCGTGGTCACGTGGCCGTGTGTGTGACGTCATAACGGGGACGCTGCTACCAGCAGGACGTTTGTGACCTGACACGTCACCTGGTGGTCTTGCGGTGGTGACGTGTGGAGTGACACTGCCCAGGCCATCTCACCCAGCGCCAAGAACACTGTACAACCTGTTGGGGGCGGCATGCAAAACATACTTCTGAAAAGGAGTAAGGACAAGATGAAAAGACCGCCTGCACATTCACAGTTCGTCGAGGCAGGGGTGTAGGCAAATGTGCACAGATGTTTTATCCTAGGAATGTGCCTCGTAAAACCCCGTTCTCAGTCTGTGACTGTCTAGTTTGTCCGTAAAGTCTGTCCGTCTGGCTGGCTGTGTGTGTGTGTGTGCTGTTACTTGCGCCAAATTACGGTGGTTAAAAGCTGTGACGAAGATCGGCGCTGTCTAATCGCCGCTTCGACCGAATTGTGTTTTTGCTGTTATCGTCGGGTAAAGAAGCACTTTCATCTAACACCCCCTCCCACCTCCCGAAGCAGGCAAGTGTTTTCCTTTTATTATTATTATTTTTTTTTTTAAAAAAGGTCCCATATTCGCCTCTAGTGCTTGAGACGTCGAAAATGGGTGCTATTTATTCCTCCCTCCACCTAAAAATCAACTCAGCTTCAAAGTGAGTAAACAGTGTGAATAATGGGCTACCCTGTCCGCTAATATTACGGCACAGCATTTCAGTCGCACCTAATTGATCGTATGGCGCTTGTACGGAGTGTGTGAACTGCTCGAGCAAGGAGAAAGGTTGTGCGTCTGAAATGCATACACCAACTATATTGTGTCCGACGTTTGGTCGGCCGACATCGTTATGGGGGCCTAGGGGAGAGCACTAGCGCAGCCAGCCAACGGACTTAAAAGGGGCAATTGTAAGTGATCGTGTTTTTTGCTCTCTTCCTCTCTCCTTCTCTCGTTCTCTCATTCTCTGAAAAAGCGTTCTTGCTTTGCTACCCACGTTTGCGAAGGGTGTTGTATCAGGTGAAAAAAGGAAATTTGGGGATCACGCATGGGTAGATTTTTCCTTCCTGTGTCTAAAGCGCCGTGGCATTCCCACCCTAGTTTATTGAAATGTATTTCATTTGACCAAACCCCTCCAGCCCACCTAAACATACGCCGTCTTCTTCCTTGAATTTTTTTTCTTTTTTTTTATCTCTCAGTCACATATACATGAATGCATAGGCACACACACACACGCGCGCACACGCAGCACGTGCATACTGATGGTGGCAGTGATGATAAGGGGAACACAATAAAAGACGAAAAAACCCCATAAAACAACAAGAATAAACTAGGAGATCCAAAAGACAAAGTCTTTTTTTTAAGGCCGAACAATGTGTAATTCAAGCTAAACCGCATTCCACAATCGCAACCACCATGAAAATCGTATACATGAGTTAAACTAGTTGTATACCCCACAACTACAAAATAAAATAATAATTAGATTTATGACAGTAAGCAGAGTTTATATTTAAAGTTGTCACTGTAACGTATGCTCACGGAGTGGTACAGAAATAAAAACACACAACCGTACCAACGAATATAGATTCAAACATAACACTTATACATAGACCGAAACATATTAACAAACATACAGAGGCATAACAACACAACATCAACAGGTGCAAGACCTCGCAGTCACGGCGGAGACAGGCGAGTCTTACGAAAATTTTGTTTTGTATAGGAGCAGCACAGGTGAGAACTGGCACCGAGAAAGCCTTCGTGACTACGCAGGCCTGAGCTGAACTGATTCGGAAATAAATATAAATAATAGTCAGTAAAAAAAAAATACATCACAGCGCGACGTCTTTGGAACCAGCACACACACACACACACACACACACACACACACACACACACACACACACACACACTGTTTTGCACTGGAGAGGAGGAACATTCCTGAGTATAAAAAAAAACTCGCGCATGGTATTTAAAAATAGAACCCACGTAATCTTGCGAACACGTGGGTAAAATCTAGTGAACGAGTCAAAAATCTCACCCGAGGCTGCGATCTAACCCGCATTCCCACCACCATCCTCGCTTAGCCATCAACCCCAATCAAATCCTGACGCAAGCAGCTCATTCTACTGTGTGCAGGTGGCTGGAAAAGACCACGTGACCTCTTCCTGACACCTGTCATCCAGCCCTGCCTCGAATGAAACTGCTGTGACGTCATGCACAGCTTCTGGGAAATTTCGTGGTTTTCTCGAAGCTTCTAGAGGATTGTTCATTTAACGTGGAGAGTTCCCCCGAATCACTTTTTTTTTTTAATTTAAATTTTTCCTCCTGAAACACGGTTGGTGCCATCAGCACCGCAATAATTTCCTGCTAGTACCTAGCACAAGACGTATATGTAGTTAAATAGCTCCACACTACTTTCCTCTTCTATTGCCTTCCTAAAAATAATAATAATAATAATAACATGACTTTGAGTACTGTGAGTAGCTGATACTAAGAGATCAGATTGATTTTGTTTTAAATGTTACGTCTCCCTATCGCACACCCATAAAGTCGAAACATAAAAAGACATTAATTTTCTAAAGCAAAAATCCATATTTTCAGTTTTTAAACAAATTATTCTGCGAAAGTAGATAACAAAATTGCTCTGTGAATTACGGAAAAAGAAGAAAACATGGATACATGCGAACCGAAATATAGTGTCAGGGGACTGAATTTTGCTTTGCAAATTAACATCGCATCTCGACTTACCTCTCTGCCTCAACCCTTCTCGTAGCCCGACATGCCAACAGGCGAGAATTGTCTGTGCTCTTAGCAGTTATATTCTTTGTTCAGTTTATTTTATTTTATTTTTTTTTGCTTACTTAAAAAAATTTGTTTGGTCGTCATGGATATTACACCAAGATTTAGATACTGTCATAAGATTTCTTCTCCGCAAGCGGCCGTCTCTATTTGGCAATATTTGGACTTCAAAATGATATCGGGTTAAATATTCTGACCAAAGATTTTAATCTTAGAACTTGTAACAAATGTATATGTAGGGTTGTAAATTGTGGTCGGAAACTTTACACAAAGCATCATTAATAAAATGATGATAGAGAAAAGATGAACAACGGGAAGAAAAGAGAATACGAAGAGGAGACAAAAGATGAGGGCAAGGAATAAAACGTATTAGTAAGAATGTAAATTTTGTGTTGTAGACTTTACTATATATCGGCAAAATCAGTTAACGGGAAAAAAAGAAGAAACAGAAAAAGGCAAGCATATTTAATATATTTTTATATTGAATATTTTCTGTTCACGTAGAGTGCGTCATCAACGAACGAGTTAAAAGGGGAGACAAAAAAAAATAGATGATGGAAGGATAGTTGGTCAGAAGATTTTTTTTTCCAGTTCTTCCGCACGCGCTCCTAGTTTTGTGATACCCGTCCCCACGCCCTAAAAGCATGCCTGACATGTAGGTACTGCTAACATTGGCCGTGTCATAGACGATATTTGTCATCTAAATCTGGCCCGCGCGTCGCTCCAAAATAGCCCCGCTAATCGCCGAGGGCGATTAGCATAGTCCGTGGAACGCGAGCCCTCTTCCCCTCCTCCCCTCTTTTCTTCCACCCTTTCACCCTTCTTGCTGTCGGCTACACGATGAGGTCTCTGCCAGAAACATGCGGAGGGCTTGACCGGAACGATAACCCCCGTCCCTACCTTCAAAAGGAACCGATAATTAAGTAAATCGATCAATAAAGGAGACGGAGTTGGATGGTTGGGGGTTGGGGAAAGGGCTGAATTGGCATTATCCACGAGGGCACACACTTGCACATAATGCTGGGCCCAACGACTGCAAACGATGGAGGAAGAATCAAGAGGCTACACAGCCAGGCTGGACGGTGGTCCGTCAGGTGTGAAATATCGCACAAACTCTCATCCCCGTTTTAGCTCCGGACGAGTGCGGGGGATGGAGCGGGTTTGTCCAGGGGAACCTCAGGGTGGGAAGGGGGTAGGGAAGGAAGGCTGTAATCGGGTGGACGATTTATGTGGTGCATCGGCCAGCAGCGGGCGATGTGTGTGTGTGTGTGGTTGGGGAGGGGGAGGGACAGAGAATCCCGCCAGGCTGCAGTTTCCGGTAGTTTGAGCGCTATCATATGAACCCCACAAGATTGCTCAATCCGGTTACTGATGACGACTGGTGACAGCTAAATATCACGAGACTCCTCATTTTCCCTCCCTCCCTCCCAAGACATGGGTGGGGGGGGGACACAAAAATCGCCTTATCGATGGCCTCACAAAAAGGGGACTTAACTGTGATTAATGACCTCCCGGAAGTAAGGGGCCACACATACGGGTAGCTTGCAGCACGAGATATTTTTGGCGCACTAGTGTGTGGGAACGTGACAAAATTGAGGCGAGGAGATGGTTTGAACTTTTCCAGAGCCGATGCGCACGCGCTCGTTTGTGTGTGTGTGTGCTTTGTTCAACATCTTTACATTTACGCAAGGCTGTGTCCACCCGCAGCTGAAATGAAGTGCAGTATGGAAGATGCTTTTTAAAGATAACGAGACTTAACGAGAAAAAATGACTGGGTAGAGTGGGTTAAGGTCGTTTAAGGATAGTGATTTATCTGAGAATTTTGAATCTCGTAGTTTTCACCTAGCTGTTACAGAAATCTCGAGAGTTCAGTTTTCAAAAGGAGGCTCACTGATTGGGCAGCACTTTACGACGTCTGTTTTAAACTCTTGCATTGACTGCGATCTTTAACAATGTCAGTGTTCAGAATTTGGGGTAGCTGATACACATTTTTCTAATTAAATATAAATAATAAAAAAATCCTGTTTTTATCAAGCTAGAGCCTCTCCTGTAACCCAGCCACAACGCAGTGACGTTTCTGAAGCTTTTTATGCAGTATTTTTTCCTACTCACAGGAAACAGGGCACTGCACTTGTATTATTTTTGCTTTTGACTCTTACTGGGCATGCTTGTGAACTTTCAAGTTAAACAACGCACATTCTGATCATCTCTGTCTAAAATTAGCATTACAAAGAGTTACAAAGAGATCTGGACTACCTGCGGGAGTAATTTTTCTATTTTATATCATTTCTTTGCTTTTAGTAGAGAAGGTAAATGTTTTGTGAAGGCTTAACATTTCAGACGTCACCATTTGCCTCCACGGTTGTGGTTTTGATAACACCATGACGTCACCAACCCAAGCATTCTTCACAGATGATTAAAAAATATATGGTCGACATCCTCACTTTCTCGAACACGAAGGACACACCACGACAAACATATTTTACCGAGTGTGGTATGTTAAGTGCCAGCGGTGTGCAAAATGTTTTCTCATGATTGGGTAATGCACAGTGCAAGATAGTGTCCAAATCTGATCCAATATCTGTCTTCCACGTTCTGTAGATATAAACTCAACATGCACAGATACAGCTAATTAACATATATTCTCAGCCCTCCCATTGGTTAAGGCCTTCACAGTCCTGACGTGTTGTTGATGTGTTTCTGTGCTTGGTGACATTGGTAAGTAAAATGGGAACATTCACACAGATTTGGTGACATAATATCTGGTTTAACTAATTCATTAAAAAATATTACACTCTACTAAGCCTTTCAGTAAAACAATTTGTGTGTGTGCGTGCATGTGTGTATGTGAGAGAGAGAGAACCAGAAAAAAGACAGTCTGAGGTTAATGCTCTCCAAAAATAAATTTTATGCAACAAGTTATTTCTGACTGTCGTAGAGATGTCAACGACGTTGTCATCCCCTGCTCGCCCCTCCCCTTTCCCCCAATCCGTGCCCGCGCGCACATGAGTGGGCGACCTTATGGTCTTTCAACTTCTGTGGCTAAACGTGTCCGAGTCCCTCCGTCTTACGGAATGTGGACGCAGGGAGGGATGAAAAACGATTGAGGGTGGGAGGGGGAGGTCCTGAGTGGCAATCCGATTGCTGTTTCACGAAACAAAGTGTGAAACACAAGATTCCAATACCCACCGCCACAGCCCTCGAGTATAATTCCCCCCGCCCCCCCCCCACTACTACTTTTCACAAATAGATACTGAAAATGAGGTTGGGCTTTATTTATTTTTGTGTGTGAAGTTTTTTCTTGCATTTTCATGGTCATTAAAAGTGGGTTACAACTAAAGCCAGTAGAGAGGTGTACATCAGCAGCTACACGACCGGCGTCAGTGGTCTCCCATTTTGTCCGCCCAGTTGTCGTTCGTGACAATCATCGGGCGTCTCCTGCTATCACCTATCCCTCCACCGCCTCCCACCCCTCCCTAACGCACAACCTTTGCACCGTTGCCAAAGTCATTAACATCGTGTTAATATCACGCGCAGAAAAAAAAAATGTTAGCGTGTTAAGCGGCGTCTGTCAAGAGCACAAGAGGAAAAAGAGAGATTTCACGTTACGGTGTCTTTTCATCGCGCCCTTCATGGGCAGGTCGATCTTTCAACGCGACTTCAACAAACGCCGCCTGTAGTGAAAACAAAGCATGTCGACGAAAGACGGAGGTCAGTTGCGGTTCAACATCTTTTGTTTTGCTCTGCCTCTTTCCCCCCCTTCCCCCCCCCACACACACACTTACCGTCCTCCCCTCCCCTACTCCTCACACAGCGTGCAACAAAAGGTTCCCGTTGCCGGGTGGTTAGTGACGATGCTTTTAAAACGGAGCGAGTCCCTCGTTGCTAGCGGGCGTCGGGGCTGAAGTAGTGGACGGGGGTGGGGGAGGGTTAGGGAAGGGGTGGATGGTTAGACGTGATGGTGGTTGGTGGGAGGGAGGTGCGCGATGAGTCGTCACAACAAACAGAAGTGAGTGACGGCCCTTTGCATTGTTTCTGCTAAGCGCCGGTGGGCGTTGTTGCGAAAAACGAACCCCCCCCCCACACACACACACACCTTCTCCTTCAGCACCTACCTTCACCTCCCAGTCCGACGACCGACATTTCTTTTTTCTCGACACAACATCGACAGGTCACGAGGCCTCAGACTTGTGACCTTCTTTTGTGACTTGTTTGCGTCCTGTGGTGTATCGGTGGGTAGGTAAGATTGATTGATTGACTGGTTCAGGAAATCTGACGTTTCTTGCGTCAGGGAAACCAGTTACTGCGATAAGGCCAGACTAATAGCACATCGAACATGAGACAAAGGTCTCTGTTTCAGCAGGACATGCGTTATCCACCTAACCAGGGAGAGAGAAGAGAGATTTTTGAGTTTTTGTTATGAGACCACTGGCTTATAAGTAGAGGGTTACGACGATGACAACATTTTTTATTCGGTCCCATACCGATACAGGAGTGTAACTATATTAACACCCACAGAGCAAGTACATTCATGAATAACAGATGCATAAAAGGAATTTATAATTTATGGTATCATGTTACACAGGTCATCTCAAAACATTATGACAGTATGTGTATACTAAAACAGTACCAATTACGAACGTAAATAAAAAAATAAAGGAACAAATTTATGAGTGATCTCTAATTTTAAGGGGATTATACAGAAGAGGGTTATTCAAAGAGAAAGAGAGAGAGAGAACTGTAGTAAAAGGTTTCGCTGACCGAACTTCCAAGATGATGACATCATAATATCTTTCCCTTTGAACCCCACCCAAGACGTGTAACAGAAAAGCCATGTTGACTTCCGGGGCATGTGAAAGGGCAGGTAGGACGCTGCTGTGGCGCAAGACTTGAGCTGTTGCTGCTGTTGTAGTCAGCGCCAACCTTGCAGCAGACCCCGCGCCTCACGCAACCTGTGTGGAATGTGCTTGACTATTTCAACCAGCAGCCAGCTGCTGCCCAAACACGTATTACAGGGGCTGCCGCCGCCGCTAGCCACTTCAAAACCCTCGGGTAAACTCGAGTATCCCCCCCCCCCTTTTTTTTTACGACCCACCCGCCATATATGTCAGGATAGTTTTTTTTTTTAATGTGCCTACGTGTCTTGTCTACATTTCTACAAGGCTAGATTTCGCGCTAATATGCTTCAACGTGTGTGCAGGGGCAGGGGATGCCCGTTATACGATGTATATTTTAAAATACTTGCCAGTCGAGGACGCTTGTTAAAACATTCGGTAATTTAGTACTTGCTAGAACATTCTCTAGGTTAATTACAATACGCGCATTTTATGTAGTTCATGGAGCCCTTTGTAAGAACTCTTTGTTTTCCGATAGTGTCGGTGCCTGTGTATCATGATATTTAAAACGTGGGTATCAGTATATCATGATATTTAAAAACTTGGGTGTCTGTGTATCATGATATTTAAAACGAGGGTGACTGTGCATCATGATATTTAAAACGCGAGTGTCTGTATATCATGATCTATATAATGTCTGTGTCTGTATATCGTTATATAGATATATATAACGTGCACAGCTAAAAATGATATCCACGATGCAGTCGCACACCGATTTCTATCGGCTTATATTTTTTAAATAACATTTTCCTCCAACAGAGGCACTGTAACCTGGTGTTTAGTAAGTTTCAGTTCCCAGCAGAAGGTTTTTAGGCTTGAGCTTTGCTCGGCCATATGACTAGTAAACTCCCCTTGTCCACCCAGTATATTGGTATTTTAGTAATAAGGGGAGGTAAACAAAAAGTGTAAAATTAGTCCTGTGACCTGTCGGTTTTCGGGGAATGAGTTGTAAGATACAACACTTTTCTAGAGACCAGCTTTAATTTTTTTTTAATTACTTAATTTATTTATTTATTCATTTATTTAGTGCTGGACATGTCTCCTGCTGGTTTTCTTTCCCCAATCCTTTTACTGGACCAGGTACACATTCAAGAGCTAGGTCAACGAGAAGTTGTGGTAGGAGAGTGAGCGCCATGCCCATACAGGAATCATGCTGGCTGGTTTGTGTGTCTGGCATGGGACTCCATTCCTGTGGTTATCTGGCTCTCGTTTCACCTTTCCAGGGGAAAAAAACAGGCCTCTGGACAATGCAACAAGAATGGTTAGTTGCTGGGTTCAGATCTCGCTTGTGATCCCAATTTTTTCTGGTGAGCAGGGGTAGCCGCTGGAAGGGAAGAGTAGGCAGGAGAAGGTCGCAGTTCTTTCCACGTGTACCTGTGTGTGTGTGTGTGTGTGTGTGTGTGTGTGTGTGTGTAATTATATATATAGTGTATTACTATAAACTTTACAATTGATACACTTTACATCGACACTAAAATTCATTGTTTTCCCAACTGCTCCAGTTCTTTTTCAACATGCGCTTTGGTTAGCCATAATTTTCGACCAACCGCAGGAATGTAGTCTATACCAGGGTTAACATTTATGTTCCTGCAGCCAAAAAAGATTTGGAATAAGAAATTATCTGCAGCTCAAGGGGCCGGAGAAACAATATAAGCCGCTCGATATATTTCTCACCAATACATTTTTTTTTAAGGGACCACCTCCTCGCGTGCGTGACGGACCACCATCCACTCTCCCCCGCACCACCTTCCACTCCCGACCGTCACCGTTGCTGTGTCAAGACAGGATTCACGCATCAATGAGATCATGTCGGAAAGCAAACGGTCGTCAGCACCCTAATATAAGACTTTTCATCAGATACGTGTTGAGACCCCGGCGACAGTATGGCAACTGGAGGAGAAGATAAAAGTGGGGGTGAACACTGCGATCTCACCATTAAAAGTTTTCAAGAAAAAAAAAACCCCAGCTTCAGACTATATTAAATTTCCCCTGAAGCCTATACCTACCACTTATGCTGACGACTTTTTTTCTAGCTCACAAGCAGGAGAATAGAAATGCACACTGAAAGAACATTCTGGACGTTTGGATTAAAGAAAAACTGATTGTTCATTAATGTATACCATGCAGGCGTGCGAACGTGCGCACGTACCGTAGCTATACTCGCCCCACGTGAAACATGCCGGGCGTGTTTTGTGTATTTTGCAATAAAGGTAACCTGTTGCGGGTCATTTGAGGTTGAGGTCTTTGTACACGATCACTGGCAGCAGTAGATGGAGTCTGGGCCCCACAGAGCGAGAGGCGAATATCTTGACGCAAGGGGAAGTCAGGCTGTATAAATACGTCAGGGTAATATAAATACCGCCCTACTTTTTTTCTTTTTTAGTGAATTCGTTATAAAGAGTTATCAGTAAAAAGATTATCTTATTCTTATTGTAAAAGTACTATCCGTGCATTACTATCCTGAACTCCCTTTGCAATATTATCTGTCGCTACTCCATCTCTCCACTGTTTACAGTCCCTACATCCCTTCATACCTTCTTCCATTGCCTCGCGTTCTACTCTTGTACTTCATCTTTATGTTGCTCAGTGTGCCTTTACTTATCTCACCGTCCACTGTGTGATAACTAATGTTCATTTATCATCACTGGATAGCGCAGAGTACGATCTATCTTGTAACTGTACAATTCCAGGTATCTTCACCCACTGTCGTCTTCGCAGTCTTCAGTTATAAGCCAGTTATTGTAATGTTATATTTTTATGTTGTACTAAGAGGGTTTAAGGCTTCATTGGGCTTGGTTTTGTAAACTGAAGCCTTCAACCTCTCCTGTAAGTAGGTGACACTACTACATGTTTCACCTCTCTATCTGTTCTCAGAGTACGCAAAGTCATTGGATGTTAGCGAAAGACAGATGCTGATATTAAACTTTTGGCAGTCAGAAATTCACGTTGCTGTCCACCCACCTGTCAGCAGTTCTGCATTCTCACCAACTTTCAGTTTGTTTTGGCAGTCGTTCTTAACAAATGTATAGGGATGGGGTGCACATAACAACACTAAGGGGGAAGCCTGTTGACGGCCGTATAACAAAATATCGAATTGTAACCTACTTCATGCAGGTGTTGGAGCGTCCGAATGCACATGTTCAGACGGCATGTTTTTTCAAGAGAGCTGAAAGAATAAATCAGAACTACAGTTTCGCTTGTTATTTGTATGTCCTAATATATATATATATATTGGTAAATCTCAACATTCATCAGCTGCCTTCATTCTAAATGGCGTATAAAAAGAAACGTATTTATAACAAAATGTGTTCCAGACTTTGCTCATTTCGCTGTTGTGTTTTTGTGTCGTTGTATAATTGTATGATGTGCTTTGGTCTGTGTGTGTTCTGCTGATTGTGAATCGACATTTTGTTTTTTGTTTTTGTCTTTCTGTACGGTGCATTGAGTCTCAAATGGAAAAATGCGTTATAAAATCTACTATTTCTCATCATCATCATCATCATCATCATCATCATCATCATCATCATCATCATCATCATCATCATCATCATCATCATCATCATCATCATCATCATCATCATCATCATCATCATCATCATCATCATCTAAGGAAATTAGATAAGAGCAGGCAGTTTAGTAATCATTGTTTTAAAGGCATGTGTAATGTTTCTGTCCACATGTTCAAATAATGTCTTACTGTTTCTGTAATGTTCTTCTTCAATACTTTTCATTGTACTACGTCATGTTTTGCATTTTATATCTAAAATATTCCCGTCCCTCAATCACCTGGTCTTAATTAAGGCAAATAAAACTAGCTCAGTGATAACCCATATACTTCTTTTACCTCAACCATTTTAGTCATTTCATACATCTTGCTTATTAATGCAACGGTTTATCGATCAATACCTTTAAGCATTATGTATATTAAACACTGAAATCGCTTATTATTATTTATTATTAGTAGTATCGTTCTTTGTGGTATACTTAATTTATTTGTGTGTTGAGATTGGGTTATAAGTTGCCAAAAACTTCCTATGCAACAAACTAAACTATCTTTACATTCATATAAAATAAAGAATGCCAGAAATAAATCGAACTTTGAAAATCGGAGATGATTTGTTACTCTTTGTTTTCATGTTACCCTTTAATTTAAGTAAAGAGAAAACTGGCCCCTTAATACTTTATTCATTTTAATTTTATATTTTACCAAACGATTAGGACTACATTCAAAAATAAAATCCCATTATAAAATTAATTTCTTCGCAGTATTGTTTCACTTTAAGCATAGTCCATTATTTTTAAATGACTTATTCCATTTCTTCTATGTTTTTTTTATACTGATGCAAGAGTTTCAATATTGCACTGTGTCAGGATTATTTGTCCAATACCTATTTTTATTCCGAAATATTTATAAGGACATTGGTATGTGACTGTTTATATTCTAGTTATAATTATTGGTTTATTTACTTTATCCCTAAGGATATTTTATAATAATAATAATAATAATAATAATAATGGGATTTACATAATGCATTTTCCCAACACAGAAGCGAGCTTATTGCGCTTAACAAGATACAAGTTGGTAAGATGCCATATGACAGAAAAGGGACTCACGATCAGACATACAAACACACATGCTTAACGAACATTGCCAGGAACAGGAATGAACACAAGGTTGTGTCATATATATATATATGTTATATGTCTGTGCTATTATATATGTGTTGTTGTAATACGTTGTAGTAGGTCATATTGTTTCGTGTATAAGTGATTTCCTGCGTCTGATGTCTTTGACTGTTTGCGCCATTCGGACGATATTTTTAAGGAAAGTGGACGTCAGTTGAACATGTCTGTGTGGAGCTGAAAAAAGACCGGTCGAAAACCATCACTCCTGTTCTTTGTTTTCTGCACTGGCTACCCATCCGTTATCACATCCATTAAAAATTGTACGTTGGTCACATGATTTTTGGTTACTGTGCAGCAAAACAATGGAACTCTTTCTCTCTCTCTTTCCATATCCACCACCTTCCTACAATTGAATCCTTCAAATCTGCACTGAAAACGCACCTCTTTCTTGAGCATTACTCCTAACACAGTCCACACAATGCTCGTCCTTTTTCACCCTCCCCTCTTTCACTTTTGCGACTTTTCTACTATCTTTCGCTACAGAATCACTATATTCTCTGTTCCTGTTACTTGGTGTCTAGTTGTGTTTGCTATCTTTGTTTTCTGTTTGTCGTCAGTACTGTCGTTTATTCTTCTGTCCCTCGAATTCTATCCATGTAGTCCATGTCTCTTCCCTGTTTTAAGCGCTAAGAGCATGCTCTCTATGCGCTATAGAAATCCTCATTTATTATTATTTTTAGTAGTAGTAGTAGTAGTATATATGAATGAATAACGAAAGAATAACATTCTGGGTCTACTATCCGATGGATGAACTGTCCTGTTGTTGTCGCCGTCTTTGTGCAGCTCTTTAAACAGTGTACTTTCTCCTGGCTTCCATCCTTCTGACCGCTGTCTAACATCAACTGCCTTCAGTCTCTATCTCTTTGACGATAGATGAAGGTCAAACTTCTTCATTGTCCATCTTTACTAATACTATTCGGAGAACTAGCTTTTACTTTCCTATTTTATAATAACATTTGTATGTTTTGTCCCCTATATTTTAGTTGTCTTATTTTTCTTATTTATGGGTACATTTCTAAGCATTTTTTTGCATTTTTATTTTCCATGTTTAACTGGTTTGTCATCCTTACTCACAGCACCATGTTTATCTGTTTGTATTGTAAGTTTTACTGCCTCGTTTTTCATGCTTACAGGGTGATGTTTATGTGTTTAGTTGTTTTGACTCAAAATTTTAAGCCCCTTATTGTCCTTATTTATCTGAACATTGTATGTGTTTGTCCTCCATTACTGCTTTATCTACCTTGTTTATAGGGACAATATAGTGGGAGTTGGCTGTCTCTGTCACGGTGTTCTTTCACTGTGACATCTGTTTACAGGGCTGGCTGCCTTGCCCTGATATAGCCTTAGTCGCCGGTTCTAGTTTCCCCCTCTCTTATTTATCAGGACACTTACATGTATATTCTGCTTTATTATCATTTTCACTCTGACAGAGACAACTCCTTATCCCTTAATCTTTTTTACACATGTTTTCACTTCTCTTTCTCTCTCTTCTGCTGCCCATCTATCTTTTCGTACATTCAGCTCTCAATAATGTCCACTGTATCCCTGAATCGTCAGAATGCAGGTATCATTCAGTCTTCTATGTTGTCTGGATGTCTTTGTTGTTGAAAAACTGTTTTTCACTTGATCTCTCTCTCTCTCTCTTCTGCTGCCTATCTGTCTTATAGTCTATACAGCTTTCAATAATATTTGCTGTATCCTTGGTTCGTGGTCAGAACGCAGGTGTCGTTCAGTCTTCTATGCTGTCCAGATTTCTTTGTTGAAAAAATGTTTTCCACTTTATCATTCAGTCAAACCCCAAAATTATTTCTGTTATTAACGTGCTTTATCTATCCTGTGAACAACTACTGTCACATCTAAAGAAAAGTTGCAGAGAGGAGATCTGAACGTTCAGTCTTACGGCCCTCAGTGCAGTGATGTCAAGCGAGTGGTTCACGAGACCTTCCCCCCCCCTCTCCTTATATACACAGCGCATTCACTGACTGGCTGGTTTATTTTGAAAGAAAAACATGTCTCGTAGTACTACTGTTACTGGTGCTACTTCAACTACTCCTTTGCGTTGGATTAGTCTCTACTGTTTTCTGTCTTCTTGGAAACACAGCAGTGTTTCGCCACAACAGTGCAGGGGAAACAATCCTAACAGCGGCACTTTTGTCCCCCAGCATCTCTTACGACTCTTCTCTATCGGCCGACATGACTTCGTGTCCGGACGGTGACTATATCCCCCGCCACCGACGTTTTGACATTGACCTGCGCATGCGTGCCAAAAACGTTGTAGGAAAAAATGTAGTCGTTTCCCTGGCTGCCACACCAAACAGCAAAATGCATACGTCCACGAGTCCCCTCACACGAGGCAGCCCTTTACTTGAACTTGCGGAATGTTTCTCGGAGAGATCGGAAATTAAAATATGAGGACCGAGTTGCTGTAATAGATGTTTCGATCGAAATGAGCTCTAACAATGAATGAATGCCAGCGATACAGCAATGTGAGGAACAGAGAGAATGAGGTGGGTGGAGGAGGCAGGTAAGGTATCAGAGGGGGAAGTAGGGGAGGCTAATGGAAGAACTTTCGGATCAATGATGCAAGGAGAGATGACTGCATAAGATTCCAGTCGTCAAGAAGTAGAAATGTGGAACATGCAGAGGGGAGGGGTGACTGGCTGTCACGAGCTATATCGAGGGTGTGATTGATTATGGTCGCGTAAGGTATCAACTACTGACAACATTTGTGAAGGACTAACCAAGGTCTGCTACGTCAGCAACAATGCGCAAGCTTCTAAAGGTAAAAATGTTTAGATGTCTCTCTATATATATATATATACATTCGTTAATAAAAACGCTATCTTATGTGTCTAAAACGAGAGAGAAAAAGATGCTAAATCGTGAACTCTTCAGGGCAAACAGACTATAGTGAAGTGTATATAATAATGAGAACAATCAGCACAGATCTAACCATATCATGACAACAACACAGCCAATAAGGAGAACAGAAATATCTTTCAAGTTTTTATTGATGTAAGAAAGCAATGATGGAAAAGCGAGTGATGCTTTTAAGAAATAATAATAATAATAATAATAGAGGACGACAAATGACAGCATAGATGATTGTTCAAACAGAACTGATGGTTACTGAAAAGAATATTAAGATTATAAAGTAGAATTTTCTGTATGCGTACTTAAAACGCTTTTCATATAGATGCGCGAGCACGCCTTTTAAGGCAGGCATCAAGTGCACCTTCATGAACACAGAAATATGTATACACAATGCACAACACAATATAAATAAAGTTGATTGAGAAAGCGCTAACAGAAGGAAATGCACAACAAAAGTGCTTGATTATGAGACTTAAGTCTGTATGAACTAGCTCTATAAGGTAAGAAGCTAGTGAAACCTTTCAATTGTGACACGGTGCTAAAGGTAGTGACAACTAAGAAATTTAAAAAAGAAGACTAAAAATGTCATCCATAGATCTTCAAAAAAATTAATTTGTTATTTGAAATCCGTAAACAACAACAAAATAAATTCAAGTAACAAATTTTCAAATCTTTAAGCGTCTTTCGTCACTAGTAATGCATTTCGAAAACAAATCGTAACCGACTGTGTAAGGCGGGAATAAACTCCTAGCAGTCTAATATGATCAACGTCAAACCTAATGAGAGGGTAAAGTAATATAGTTCTTTTTATAAAACTAACGGTCATGTGCTTTCTTTCAAAACTACTATTTTGTGATAATGCAGTCGACGTTGAATTCAGTGTATTTATTGACACATATAAAACTATATATATAGCAATAAATATTAGTTATAATATTTACTGTTTTATATATGTATATAAAAACAATATCAATATTATACCAATATAACAATAAAACTATCTGAGCTTTCATAATTCTTACAGTGCGTTCCATGAGATGATAAATGATACCATAGATGATTGATCAAACGGAATTGAGAGTTAAAAAAAAGAGGAGAAAGATTAACGAAGAAGAATTTTTTGTAAAATATTGGCTGTGCTAATTTTGAAGTACAGATCATGCAGGAAGTGTATCCTATGTACCTGATACCAACCCTAAATTTTACACAAAGATAAGTGGGACCTATCAGTCGACTGGCTTGAAATATGAATTATGTACTTTTTGCTTTTGAGCAACCACGCAGCCTGCGTATTGTCCAAATGTCAGATCTCACAAACTAAAACCAAAAAATTAAATGAAAACAAAAATCATGCATCTCTTGAAAATTTCATATCATTAATCAAAAGATTAATATATTACTGAGATGGAAGTGTTGAAAAAGAGACTAAAAAGAAGTTAAAACAGAAAAAAACCACCTGGCTTCGAACTAGTAGATTCATGCGCTGTAGTGGCAAAGAGGCTGTATGACCAGAACCGGGACGCTCTCTTTGAACGAAGTGGGAGTCTTCCTGGCCACGAACTCATGCGCTGAACACTAGCTCAGGAGCGCCCTCTTTGGGGCGGAAGTGAACCTGCACGTCGTTGACTGGTGTCAGGATCTCGGTGCCGTAGCTCTTCGTATCAGGTTCCGTCTTCTCACCGTCGGGAAGCTCGAGCGAGAAAGAGTTGATGAGGTTGATCAGGAACCACTTCATCTGCAGTATAGCGGTGCGCTGGCCGGTGCACAGTGAGCCAAAGGACAAGATCGGTTTCTTCAGCTCCTTGCCGTACTTGTAAAAAGTTGCGTTAACAAAGCGTTTGTGCTTGAAATCCTGCTCACACATGGAGATGAAAGAACACAACCGTCAAACTATAATAAAGAAAATAATGGAAACAAAAAATATTTTACAGGCTTGACATTTTGACTTAAACAAGGCATCCGACTACGAAATGATTAATCTTAAATATTATGAATTGTAAAATTATTAGTTATCTTAACCATAGTGTTTTTCAATCATTTTGAGTGCCCAACCCATTATGACAAGATGAGCTTGTTGTTCGCGCATTTGTTGTTTGCTCAGTACGTTTTAGCTTTATAGTTCTAGCGAATGGCATTACAATATCATGGAGATACATGTACAAACCTCTGGATCTTTGAAGATTCTAGGGTCCATGTGAGTGGTTGGTGCGCACATGGCTACTCGGTCTCCCTTGCGCAGTGTGTATTTTTGGCCGTTGGGCATCTCGAACTCTGTGTCTTCAATACAGCACCGAACCATGCTGGTGCCGCTATACATTCTCAAGGTCTCCTTCGAGAAAGAATCTGCAAAAACGAGTTGTTTATAGCTTATCGAGCAAGAGAATATCATGAAGTAATATACAAACTCATGTAATATCTAAATGGCCTTAATAGGGGATGTTTATGGCGTACAGATGAAATAATCATCACTTTTTATCAGGTCCTCAAAGCATTGACAGTACCTAGAACACATAGTATCTATTTTTTTTTAAAACACTCATAATAGAGATAACTGTGATAAACCTGAAGAGTATCGTTTTCTGTAGCAGGATAATGATGGGACTATTTTAAAAAAATTTAGCAATATAAAGGAGTGGAAAAAAGAAAACTGACATGGTGACGTTACAAGTACCATGAACACTTTAAATAAATGTGCGAATATTAATGCATTTATTATCTGAATGTGACGAGCATGGGGGCCCCACTACAACAATATGTAGTCATAAAGGAAATCAGCTCTCAAATGCCAACCGCTCTGAGCTGAGCTGTGTATATAAAATAACTAATACATTGAATGAATTTATCTGCTTCCCTTCTCATTCAGGATAAAAATGAGAAAGAAAATAAAGGTTGGTAACTTCTTATACCTCTACACAGACTCTGTACACACTCCTATACGAAATGTGTGACCAACAAATATGGATCAGGTAACCCATCCTACTTTGGTCAATCCTGCTCCAGCAAGAACGAAGGAAGAGAAAAAAACATGGAAAATGAAGGTTTAAGGTATGTAACTGAAAGTGGCAGCATATTGTATGATTTTGCGAAGAAAACGACTTTGTAATTTCAGGACCAATTTTTCAACATAAGAAGATTCCCAAAGTGACCTGGACGTCACCTGATGACAGGACAGAGAGTCAGACCACCTTCTCGTTAATGGCAAATGGAGACACACTCTTCAAGACGTCAGAGTTGAAAGGGGGGGGGGCAGATATAGGTAGTTACCATAACTTGCTCACAGGCAAACTTACTCTAAAGCTCACAAAAGCTAAGGTGGGAGAACAATGGCATCACAGGACTGTTTCCTAGCAACTATGTGGAGCCTTGCATGTAATGTCAGATGGTAGAAGGAGGGAGTCAATTGTTTTCTATAAAATGTATTATTTTTGTGTAAAACAGTGCTTATATTCTGCTTATTGGCAGCTGCAAATGAATAGTATCTCTATGTGAAGCTAAAACATGACTGTATGGCAAGCTGATACACATCAGGGATAGTTTACATCCAGGCATCACCAAGACATTAAGTAAGCATTACAGTCTGTGTAAAGAAAACTGATTTCAGTTTCGAATTTGACTGAAGATGTTCATGCCAAGTACTACGTTTGGAATGCATGTTTTTGATGCCAAAGCATCTTAGTCAATCACCAGACATAACTGAGATCAGTTAATCCATATTTCTGATTAGAGGATTTTCCTATTTTCTGTTTTCCCACCTTTCTTCATGGAAAGCATAGATGACAGGTTTTTGATCTTGGCATTTGAAAGTTTAACAGTGGCTAATAAGCTTTATTGCCTATGCATTATGATGACATAAAGAAAACCTTGATTTGACTGATTGATATTTTGTGTGTGTGTGTGCGTGTGTGTATGATCTTTCAAAGTTGAATGTATTGAATATGGCATTTTAACAGATATTCTTTACAAGTTATTTATTCACACATTCTTGTAAATAGCTGTTTACTTAAATATTTTAAAAAACGTATTTAGTCTTGAAAATATATTGGATCACATGCATATTTTTTTATTGAAGATGTTCTTCTCTATGTTATTTGAATTTTGCTTCAAAATATTCATTTTTCAGAAAATGTTAGACTAATGCCTCTTAGGCTTAGGCAATAAGCAGGCACAAGAGTATCAGAAAGCACCTGGTAAATACCAGCAGTAGGTTATAGAATCATTACCACAGTTTATTTAACAGACCAAGTTAGGAATAGTCCTTATCACATTAAGATGCTTCCTAATGTTGGAGCAGGTAGCATAATGGTTAGAGCAATTGCATCTGTACTCAGGCACATGCTAGCTGGCTTGATATGGGTGTGACCTGGCATATTGTTATCAGTTGACCTGGGTGTGGAATCAGTACCTGACTGTAGAGGCTAGGGGAAGGTAAGGCAGTGAGGGAGATGAAATGGGCACTGTGCTAAAAAAAACCTGACCCCAAGGTAACTGCAGTCTCTAAAAAAAATTCCCATAACATCTTAAGGTCATGGACTACTATTTTCATGTTCTCAAATCTCTGTATTTGAGTGGGAAAAGAAACTTCCTAAGATTCTAAAATTAAAAATTACAACTGCTGTATTCTTTTATTAGTTTTTTATTTCTAAGTTTTTCATCTTTATTGTCCTCAAAACAATCCTTCTCCTCAAAATGAACTTATTACATTGTCACAGTGGTGCTTTATATCAATGTATCTACACATTCCATGCAATTGTAGAGGTGTTGCATTTGAGTAGCATAAAGCTGATTGATCTCTATTCCTGGCTGATTTAGTGATTTATTTTAATGCAAGCACTTGTCCCCCTTTACATTTTCATTGTATTAAATCTCCATTCTTATTAAAGTGGAAACCTTAGTGTAATAGTGTTATATTGGTTTCTGGGTCTAACCCAAAGGCATTGTGTAGGGTTTGTCAGTGGAAGAGTCAGAACATATTTTAAAAGAACCTCAGCCCCTAGAACCAAGCCCTGTCTGTTCCCTTTTTCCAATCAGTGCTGTAATTACTTTTTTCATATGTCTAAATGTTCTTTTGTAATCAGCAAGAATAGACCGTTAAAATATGAAGATGAAATCCATGCAACCAAGCTACTGATCAGCTACTTAAATTTTCATTTCTTTACTCTGTACATTATATGTATATGCATGCAGGTATGTGTGTAGCTGAACAAACACTTTTGAGGAATCTCAGATACATAAGTAGGAAAAAGACATCATTTTTTACATTCAATTTTCCTAACAAGTCAAAATAAACTTGAGGGGAAATCATAAAAAAAGGTAGGAGAACAAAGACATTCACGGTCTGACATAGATCAATTTAAAAACTCTGCAGTTCAGCGGAAATTCATTACAGCATTGAAAAATAAGTTCAGTGTCCTAACAGATGATACCCAAATAGCAATCACTACCGTTAACCAAGCAATGAACGACGCGGCTTAGTAGAACATCAGCTATAGAAAAACATGGACAATAATAGATCAAAGGAAAGAGATAAAACTCCAGTTGCTCGACACAGCCTCCATGCCTAAAAGAGAAGTTGGTGAAAGAATATTTCCAGAAACACAAAAGAAAGAGGAGCGCTAGAAGAGATGAAAGAAAGTTTGTAGAAAACCTAGATTTAAGAGCAAAAGAAGCTACAGGAAGACGACATGAACGTGGTTTACAAGATCACAAAAAGGGTAAAAGGAATTAGAAGTAGCAGTAAAAAAACCTACCTTTAAAAACCCAGGAGGTGAACATCATCACTGAAGAAAGTAAGAAAGTAGAGAGATGGAAGGAGCACATAAAACAGCTGCTCAACTGACCAAGCCTTCCAGTACTAGCCAATATCCCAGAAAGTAAAGAAAACTTGGACATAAAACTCATCACCATGACCAAAGTAAAGGAAGCCATCGAACAGCAGAAAAAGGCAAAGCGCCAGGGCATGAAGAGATTTGCTCCGAAATGTTAAAGTTGGAAGCAGAAGAAATAACTAATCTACTGTGCAAGATCTTCCAAAAACTAAGGGATACAGAAGAAACATCAGATGAATTCAAAAAGGCATAATCTTTAAACTCCGAAAGAAAACGAAATTGTAATTGGTTATCACAAACACGCAAAATCTTCAGTAGAATCATTTTCAAAAAGGGTAGCCACTGTTCTTGATGACATCATCAAGCAAGAACACCTTAAGACAGATCAGAGAACAAAGGTCAGAATGGAACAGCACTCTGTGTTCATAGACTTTGAGAAAGCATTGACAGCATACACCGTGAGTCATTATGAAAAATCATGTGTCGCTATGGAATACCTGAGAAAATAGAAAATGTAATAAAAGCACTTTATGTTATGCAGACTTTCATTGGCAAGTGGTTTGTAGCAACAACAAGCTGACGGACAACTTCAACATTACCTTTTGTGTCAAACAGGGATGATTCTCTCAGCGTTCCTATTCATACTGACCATGGCTTATGAAACAAACGACAAAAGACAAAAAAAGAGAAATTCATTGGACACTTAACATCTGTAATGGAAAACAGATTATGCTGATGACATTGCTACGTTATCCAGCCAAAACAAAGATGCGCAGGAAAAAGATCAACAATGTAACAAAAAAGCATCAAAATAGGACTAATCAAAACAAATCAAGACCTTGCCATGCTACAAAAAATTTAGAAGTCCAAAGCTCTCAGCAAAAACAGGCAGAAACTAGAGACTAGAGACCTTCATACAAATGTCTAAGGACAATTTTCAAGATATTCTGGCCTAATAATTTCGGACGCAGAAATCCTTACAAGAGCCAGCTGCACAAATATGACAGCCACACTCTAAAAAGAAGATGAAAAGGGTTAGGGGATGTGTGCAGAATGAGACCAGAAGCACCCCCTAAAATAGCCCTTCACTGAATAGTTGATGGCAAGAGGAAGCGTAGCTGGCCAAGAGAAACATGGTGAAAGAAACTGCCCTAGGTATAAAGAATAAGTAAGTATACACAATTACCTAGAAGGGAGAACTTTTCGATCTCTTCCAGGGTGAAAGCCACACTTTCGTTGCTGTCTGCGCGCTTCTCTTGGATGGCTACGCGGAGCTCAGTCTCGAGGTCCTCAAGAATGCGGGGCTCCTCCAGGAATTTGTATACACACCAGAAGGTCGTACGGAAAATATTGTAGTATGCATGAAGCACGATGAGGTTATAACATGCAATATCATGTTCGCTCTGACCCTGCTGGTGCAGGTGGTTGATGGAGATCTTGATTTGATCGGACACGCCGACACGCTGTAACATGTCGTGGGAGGTAGGCTGCTGGCACAGGACCTTCAGTGCCTCACCGGCTCTTGGAAAGAGTTTCAATGGCAAGCCAATCCACAGGTAGGTAAAGTACTTCTGAAAGATGACAAAATTCTCATGAAAATCCTTCGGGCAGAAGTTCTTCAATTTCTCTTCACCTGAGGAGTCCACGCTGCGCCCGAAGAGGGTGTAGAACAAAGTGGTAAAGAGGGTCTTGAACAACATCGTGCGAAGTGTTTCTCTCCGCCACTCGACGCTGGGGTTCTCATCGCCGTTGACGTTGGCATTGTTGTCTGCGGTGGGGGAGACGGAGGTTTTCGTCAACTCTCTGAAGCAGTTTTGCAAGTTTCTCGCAAAGTTCTCCATTGAAGTGTTCAAGTTCCTGCCTTTTAGGCGCTTGGACACCTCAGTGGTCAGTTTGTGGGCAGATTTAACCTCCATGCCGAAGATATTGTTCGATACTTGATTCTTGATTCCAGAGAAGTCGAAATTCTTTTCCTTAGCAAACATTTCATAGCAGTGAGGATCCATGATGAAGGTGAGGTAGTGGTGGAGAAGGCGGATGGTGAAGATGTCACCCAGCTTCTTCTGCGATTTGTGCAGGAAGCGCACAGCATGTTCTGAGAACTGTGCGCCGTTACCCCATAGAAAATGCCCGGGTACGTAAGGAGGTTCTCCATTCCGCCTACAGGACACAATAGAAAGAGTCTAGAATTATCTTTTAGAAAAATATGTGCTACATAAGATTGCTCCAAATTATTATTATTACTACAATATTTTATCTTCTTTCCCCTGCCTTTATTTTTTAAAAAAGAATAACAATGCTCTAGGCCCACCATAAATACTTAGCGGTAAATCTTGTCTTTCCATTCAGGTACTGCTAAACGAAACAATGAGAATCAACGAAAAGAAAAGAATGTTTAAGGGTTTTGCCCTCCAGTTTACAATAAATAAAATGGTGATAACTGAGCACATATTCAGAATCTGTGATTATGTTTGGCAAATGTTTTCAAGACATTTACATATAATTTTGCCAAGTATACAGTTTATTGTCATACGTTGGGCAATTAATATGTCTGCTGAAAAAGACCTTCCAGAGTGCATAGTTATTTACATCATTATTATGTCCTTGTTAGGCGGTGAAATCAAAAACAAAGTTCCTGACTCAAAATATGTGAAAGCTGAATGACAGACCACTTTGTGATCTATTCATTCTTCCCCTTTACCTGACACGAAAAGTAAGCCGAAGGTAGGCCACAAGAAGAAGAAAACTGGCGATCAAGATGAATACTCCGAAGGTCAACATTGCTGATGCTGATGCCGATGCAGCGCCTGACGTTCCAAGAGACAGGGAGGTGACACCCTCGCTTGCTCGCAGCCCTGCGATACAGAAACTATTTCAGTGAGTGCTTTGCCGAATAAATAACGACACAAAGCAAATCTGGTCAAACGAGAAGGAACCTGTCCACTGATTTCGTGATCTCGAAAAGGCGCAGCATTGAAATATTAATTGATGCAGAGCGCCGCGATTGGTTCTCTCCGCCCTCATTCGTCCCGCCCCCTCTTTTCCCATCTGATTAGCATAGACAACAGAGAATGAGAAATGTCATCTCATTCGAGGGGGAGAGAACTTACGACACGCGTGCGCTGGAGAAAGAAAGAAAGAAAGAAAGAAAGAAAGAAAGTACAGACTGTTCGACGAAAAATGTCAAGTATCAACCAACACATAAAAAACCCGAAAAAAATCATGTCCTTAACTGTCCTCTCATGATGGTGAGCGTTGCAAAATGGTGTTTGATGCTTCATACGATTAAGTAATCTATTTCACAAGTCTAAAATGTTGGTTAGAGAGTACAAGAGAGTAATTAAACATTAAATTGCTCGTGGCTATTATCGCATTTGTACTTATGGCTCAGAGTCTACGAAACAGGTTTCTACTGGTGATCGACTTATGGTTAGGTCGACCTACACTGACCTGCTCTGAGTTTTGGACGTGAGGAAAGGGTCTTGATGTCATCGGGCATCTTGTCACTAGAATGTCTGTGTACTTTTGTGAAAAATCCTGCATCGTGTGTCAGCCAGGAACACGAATATCTCTTTCAACAAGCAAGTCATGACAACTTACGAGTTGATGGACATGATGACTGCAAGCTTTTGAACCTAGCTTTTTGTACGGTAACCGTTCTTTCCCACACTGAAGGAAAACGATTTCTATTAATGTTGCTAGTAAAACACATTCTCTTGTCCTTCGATGAAATACAACATGAGAGATAATTAAACTAATTAATTTTAATAGTTATTTACTTATTTAACTTGAAACGTAGCGTCGGTGCCTTTGTTAGTGAATGGGAATGGGGCGGGAATGTTCGGTGCACGGGTCTTCTAAAGACTAAGAAATCCTTTAGTCTGGTCTCGCCAAGGCAAATGGAACTTGAAATTCAGTTTATCTTCTAGCTCTCTTTATAGCAGCATAAAAGATTGATTTGATTGAAATACAACAACGTTAATTTTGAGAAACGAGCGGGGAACGTTTATAACAAGATATACAGGACACATACGAGCACAAACTTCTATGATTTGTAGACTGAAGACCTCGAGTTCGGGAACCTTGCATTACAGGCAAAAAAGAGCGCAGAGCGTATTGTGCATATGTAATCAGTAACCAAACAATTTATATGATTTGTAGGAATGAGCTCATGGTGTGCAGTCGGTTGCACCAGCCGAGAAACGAAAGATTCCAAAAAGTCTTTTCAAGTGTAAGTAAATAAGTAAGTAAAAGTAAGTAAGAAGTAAGTAAGTAAGTATTGATACGCATTTTGATGTTTTTGAATACTTTGTAGGTGAAATTGTAAACACTTCAACAAACATACTTGTCGTCTGTCGACCAGTGTGGAGCGCTTTAGCACACTTAAATTTTAAGTTTTTTTTTTAATGTGATAAAAATATATATCTCTAAGCTTTTGACACCACATGATGCAATGTTGATATTATGATGTAATATGTGATGAAATTCAGATGACTGAAAAAGTTGTAACACTATAAAGCATTGAGGAATTTACTTGGCGGAAGATAAATGAGTTGCACTAAATTAATGGTAAATGATAGTTTTAAGAATATAGCCTACTTAAAATATGTATTTAATCAAAGTGATTTGTTTACATGCAAATGTGTGATGACATTTTCAAGTTACCATCAAATCCATCACACAGGACCTTGTGACTAATAGCTTTATAAAGGATTGGTCACTGCAATCAATCTTGGGTACCATCAAAGTGGGAAGTAATTTGCTCAGATCATTTCAAACTTGAAAATTTTACATATTCTGGTAATGGCACATGCCCACAAAGGATTTGTTTACAGAAATAAGTGAACATTTCATTCATACTAGCAAAAGAACTGGTTCACTTAAATCTGTTTCTTAAAATAATTTATACAGAGTTCTTGTATGTAAGACACTTTCACAGAGTTTGTCTAACCAATATCAGTCCTGTTGGAGAAAGCATAATCACACGTTAACAAAGATTGCATTATTTAAACACCAGTAAGGGAATTTATTTATTGTTGGGGGAATAGGATCTCATTAATAGTTTTAGCAGAATTATATCGCGACACAAAATACTAAACCTTGACGAGCCCCTGGAGGTGAAGGAAGAAGAAGCAGCAGCTGCAGTCCATTCATCGGAGAAGAAGTTACTAAAGACCGATGTTTGCACTGTTCATATAAAGACTGGGGACAGCCAGTAAAATAGATGTCCCCTCTGCTGTCCAGGATGCGAGATGTACGAATTCTAAGCGATGCAGAAAAAGAACAACAAGAACAATAACAACAGAAAAGAATCTGCTACAGTTCATTCACCGGTTGAGATGGGCACAAGTTGCGCGAGTTCAGTAAGAGAGTTGAACTTTCTGGTCAGTTCAATGGCTCAACCAGGCGGAGAGTGAGTGCTAAACGTATCACCATGTAAACAAACACATAATCTTTATCTCTTTGTGACTGTCATATGACTGTCCTCTAATCGAACGCTCAACTGCACCGGTCTTTTCTCACGTCGATTCGTATTTTTTTCTGAAAGACGAGGCTCAAATGACACAGTCTCTTAGAAACGCAAAACGCAAACCAGACTACATTCAAACACGAAACAATGCGACACCTACTACAACTCACCACACGCAAGCCAACAAATTGACGACTTTCAGTTGCACGCTCCTCTCCTCGAACATCAAGAAAACGTCACACACACACACACACACACACACACACACACACACACACACACACACACACACACACACACACACACACACTTTGTTCTTGGAATAAATTATTAAGTGCTGTGTACAGGTTCACATTCAGTTACCTACGCTCAGCTTGATTTACTTGGGATATATTACTGCCATTACAGAAATCTAAATAATATGACTTTTCATATACTTGTAAATTCTTCTAAACTGTCAACGTTAGGGAAGAAAAATGAAATAGAGAAATATTTCTTCTGAGTAATCCGAATGTTTGAATAGGTGAAGCCAACAAGTGACTAGTACAGACCTAGCTAGTTGAGTGACATTAAACAATAGAAAGCGAGCCAATAGATAACTACCCAATGTATATAGATACCTTTGTACACACCTCTTTGGCCTTCCTATTATGAATAGGCGGTCCGGTGGCGCAACGATGACTGATGATGAGAAATAGCGAGAAACAACACAGAGTTTGAGGGATGCGTTGAAGGTATCTGGGAAGAGAAAAGAGTAGATCAGATGAGTGCTGCGATATAGAAGTGCTGCGATATTGAAGTATTAACCAAGGCAGTGGCGAAGGAACCAAGGGGACAGGAGGGGCAGGAATATCTGTTTGCCCCCCCCCCAACCCAATATTTGAGACGTAGTCCCTCACAAAGAGCAAAATAAGTAAAGAAGAAAAAAATTAAGAAGCGAGAGTCGGCGATAACTGAAATCATAACTGCTGCTGCTGATCGAGAATGTGGGAGGGGTACCTGTCAGGGAGGTGCTCATAAATCGCGGCGGTCTGTTACCTTTCCTTGTTGTCCTCTCCGGTGCTCTGGTCGTCCTGGAGGCTGGTGCCCTATAATCATCTCAGCTATCACCCTTCTTCCCATCACCAGTTCACAAGAAACAGAATCCCAACCTTCCCCCCCCACCATACACATACAAACACAGTTTAAAAAAATACAAATTGGCAACTACAAATTTTTTTCGGAGGCATCAAAGACAAAGGTTAGGGTTTATTGTAAGTTTACTGTAAGTTTATTAACATATTTAAAAGAAATTTATGCACAATACATACTTTTGAGATTATTAAGATACGTGTTTAGTATTTTTAGTATTAAGGAGGAGCAGATAGCTCAATGGTTACTAGAAAGAACTTAATCCGAACGCAAAGACGCGCATGCTACCTGTTTCTGTATCAATGACCGTAAAAGGTAGGGGAAGGTAGAGAGAGGAGACGGTCATCAACGTCACAAAAGCTGGCCTTGAGGTAAGCGGAGGCTGTAACACCTCATTCACCTCCGACGATCAGATCAGGGACAGTCCCTTGGTATTGTTTGCCATGCTAATTGCAGGCTGTGTTGAAGCCGATCGAAGAAAGACCAGCCGGACAGTACATCGGTACATGGAGTGTGGTCTTCCGACTCACTCCCCCCTATTGCTACCCCTTTTCTTTGGCTGCGTCGTTTGACCAACATGAAACATTCCCCCACCCACTCACTGCCGCCACGTTTCCTTTCTAAAGCCCTAACATTATCTGCTATCGCTAACAACCTGGTAGCTAAAGGGGCCAGACTGGCCATCGTGAAGAGAGAAAACCAGTAACGAATTAGCTGCATACCAATACCCCAGTCTTGCCAACCAGACAGGAACACTTTGTGAAAAGCTAGCAAAGCACGAGGACGTCCGTCTATCTTACCAGACACCAACGGTTTAGTGCGAATTGGCGGCTTTGACTACAACTAAATAAGGCAGAGATTCTCAGAGTCCCTATATTAGTATTTTTTTGAGTTGCTCAAATCTGAATAAAGATCTTCAAGAGGGTCGCATCATACTTTTCTTTAGAGAGAGACTGGTATTATTGCTATCTACGACTCAGCGGGAAGTGCATAAGTAAAACAACACAAGGCGCTCTTTTATCATCAACGACTGTCGCTGGTAACATACATTACATTGGGTATGTGTGGGAATTTCATTGTACACATAATTTTGGGACTGTGGAGGTAATCTGTGATTTACTGAGAAATCACCTTCCCCTTTGACCATTCAGGGAGCAGCTGGAGACATCTGTAAGTGTTGTTTGTGAAGGGGGAGCCATGTAGTTAAGTAAAATCTCAATTTATTGTAGCCATCCGGGCCAGATTATTCGCACACAACAGTATCCCTCTTTGTGTGTTACATAATATCTCTCCTATCAACTTTATTTTACGTTGCAGCTTATTCGCATTCCTTATTAAGATTATGTAATTGTTGTATTATACTCAAAATTAGTTATCTGTGTTATACTGTTTGGTCTGTATATATGTGTCTGTGATTTGGTAGATGGCCATAGAAATCACAGAAGACGCAGTTGTTTGGCACACTGACCTGCAAAACTTGATTATTATGATTTATAATTATTATTATATCGTTTATTGCATTTCTTGTGAATGCGTTAGCCGGGGGAGATATTTTTCAATTTGTTTTTTCTTGTTTAATGCTGCTTTGCCTTAACAATTAAGACTAAAGCAGCGTGTGTTGTGATGCTACCATCGTGTAGGTGCGTGCGTGCACGTGCCCCCTCCTTTTTACGTAATGTGCGAGTGCGAACGCCCTTCACTGTCAGCAGAGAATTTGCCCCCCACCCCACCCCACAACGCCGAACATCTTCCTACGCCACTGCAAGGCACAGAAATACCAAAACAAATCATTTCCTTTAACTGTTCTCTAAAGAAGGTGTGCATTGCTAACTGGTGCTTGATGCTTCATACGATCAAGTATTATATTTCAGGTATGTTGGTCAGAGTGTACAACAGAGTTATTAAAAATGAAAGTGCTCATGGCGAATATCGCATTTGTATTTGTCTTTAGCTCAGTGTCTATGATGCAGGTTTCTACCGACTCACAATATATGGTGTAATACTAGTATGTCTGTATACGTTTGTGAAACATCTTCATCGTGTGTTTCTTTCTTTCTTTCAACAATCGTTCCATGACAACTTACGAGTTAATGAACATGTTGACTGTCAGGTTTTGTGCCTACCACTTTCTACGGTAACCTTTTTTTTTACACTGTAGGTAAATGATTTTGATAAATGCGGCTTTTAATTCTCTTGTACTTCGATGAAATACTAAATTCTCTTGTACTTCGATGAAATACTAACAAAGCTATTTATTCAGTCAAACTCTCACGTATGTGTCGGTGCATTCGTGTGTTAATAAGAGATCCTGTTCAGTAAAAATATCGTAGTTAGCAAGGGGCGGAGAGTGTGCTGCCCAGGGTCTAAGCTCCTCTAAATCCTTTGATCTGATCCCGCCAAGGCAACTGCCGGAGGGACTCGAACTTCATCTTACTCATTTTCATCGACCGTTGACCGAGTGAGACGTGTGTATCCCCGCGGTTCCCTCATCGGTGGCGCACACATGACTATCCCGTGACAGATCAACACAGAAGCAGTGAAGAAAATGGATGAAGCAGGAGGCAAGAGTGCAGACAAGAGATGAGAGAATCAAGTCCACGCTTGTTGACTCACGTTGATCCACAATCTAAAGCAGCTGGAAGAATGTTACCAAAAAAGTAGACCGTATGTAGAACAGAAACCATTGAACTCTTGTCGTTTAGCTATAATTTAAATCAGCAAACGAAAATCCAGCAGTTGAGATGATGTAGATATGACGTTTGAGACAAACGAAGAAGAAGACAGAAATGGGGCACAAGCTCACGAAACAGTCCAGAACAGTGAGAGACGAAACGCAGCGAAAAGCACAGATTAACATTAGTCAGCGGACACCAAACACGACACAAATCCAAAAGAAAACATTAGAAAACAAAAACCCCTGTAACTTTTAAAACTTTTTATTGTTATTGTCCAACAAAACAAATATCAGATCTCATGTCCAAAGTTTGGTCACGACTTCGTAGCTTTAGTCACTGTAGGCCAGCACCGGGGCGTCCTTTTTGAGTCTGTAGCAAACCTGGACGTCGTTGACTGGTGTCAGGATCTCGTGGCCATAGCTCCCAGTCAGAGGCTCCGTCTTCTGACCCTCGGGGAGCTCGAGCGAGAAGGAGTTAATGAGGTTCATCAGGAACCACTTCACCTGCAGCGGGGTGATGTGCTTGGCGATGCACAGCGAGCCTTGGGGCAATAACGGGTTCTGGAGCTCCTTGCCGTTCTTGTAAAAGGTCGTGTTCACAAAGCGGTCGTGCATAAAAACCTGCCAACACAAGAGAAATCGATATATTTTAAGAAACATAATCGTCACATAAAAAATGGATGTGGCCTTTACTTCGAGGTCTTTTTCAGCAGTCTAGTCTTCCCAGGACGCACCGCTACATTAGAAGAGAAAGACTTCTTCGAGTCGACAGAGTCGATGACCTTCTGTTCCACCTCAGTGCACATTTTCTGTCTGGGAACACTCTGGCACTCAGAAGAAAATCGAGAGCCACGTAGAACATGCTATTACTAGCTGCATTGAAAGCTACCTACTCGTGTTCACGAGCACTGTGTACACCCCGATTGCTGCTCACTGTTGTCCAAGAGAGCGGATATGAAATCCCTAAATCCTGATACATATTTTGGATGTTTACGAGTATACATTTTTTGCAATCTTTTAAACATTTTGGCTTAACGGGGACGAAAAGAAATATAATATGTCTGGACTATAATAAAAATACTGGTCTTTAGAAGAGTTGAAAAAAACTGACTATATCAAGCTTTTTTTGACAAAGTATCTTCATGCTCGCGCAGGGCTAGTTCAGTACTTCTGTGCTTCAAATTTTTAGGAAACGGCCTTGAGAATGCTATGGAGATACATGTACTTACCTCTGGATCTTTGAAGACTTCGGGGTCCATGTGAGTGCTTGGTGGGTACAGGGCTAACCAGTCCCCCTTGCGCACTGTGTATTTCTGCCCGTTGGGCATCTCGAACTCTGTATCTTTAGTACAGTATCGAACCATGACTGCGCCAGAGCATATCCTCATGGTCTCTTTCAAGAAGGAATCTGCAAGGACGAGTTAGTTTTGGAGTAAAAAGCAATCAAGTATCAAGAAGACAGATAGAAACACACTACGACAGATAAGAAGATTTCAGGACATGGATTAGATACACTCATTGATCACACTATCATTCACCTGTAAAAACTTCGCACCTGGAGGTTTGCTAAGCGATCCTTCTCTTATGGCGGCCACTGACTTTAGAACTTGCTCTCATTTCCCATTCACATTGTTCCAATAAAGTTTCAATAAAGATTTCTTGTTCCAAAATACCTTGTATTAACTCCATTTTCACTGTAATTTTGTGTTGAACATGGTTAAGATACCTATATACACACATATCTTTATAAAAACAAATATACATCTATAGGTGGGTGCATGGGTGTGCGTGAGTGTGATACAGAGAGAGTTATAAATTAACCCCCTTCCGCTATCATTTTAGATGCATATGGTCTGGTAACGGGATGTGAATAGAACTTGATTCATAAAGAGGGAGAACAGAGACGAAAAGGCGGCAAGCAAGAATAGTGGACTGGCCTCTCAAAAAACGCGACCGAGACAGGGACGATGACTGATGATGAGAAATAGCGGGAAACAACAGAGTTTGAGGGATGCGTTGAAGAGTAGATCAGAGGATTGCTCAAGTGTAGCAGCAGACACGCCATCAGGGATTTTTTCCATCTGTTTGTTTGTTTGTTTTTTATTTAGTTTTTTTTTTTTTTGCTGCTTTGCTGCACCTTGCACTCACTGGTAACAAAGGATGCTGAAGGCGGGGATGCAGGGGTTGTGGCTGACATTGGAATTGTGTTGCCACCGATGAAAGCGATATTAAAACATTCATCTGTAATCAGCAGGCAGGATTTTCCCCCTCTCCCCTGTAATAGGTGACGGTTGGCAGGGCAAATGCTTAATTTAGACACGAATATTTGTGGCTAACGCTATCTTTAAAATATCTTTACAATATCAATGCCTAATACCCCAAATTTACGAAAGTATAAGTTAAATGAGTAGACTTCTCTGGATGCTACCTCTAGTATATTCAATGCTGATTATCATTATGTAGCCTTCATATTAAGTTTACTCACTTTTCCGTTCAACCACTTCCCCTTAAAAATTTGAATTTGCTAGCCTCCGATTAGTAGTCCAAGACCGAAAGCACCGGAGGTAATTGAAAGCAATCAAATATTTTCGATTTGGTATAGATTCAAAATAAGTGGCTATATATATATATATATACATACTGTTATCTGTCCTTCGCGACGCCAACAGGATGAGATGTGTTATATTATATTATAAGGCACAGTTTTACTTGAGACTCAGCATTGTTGCTACGCTACGTGCAGGTAAAATTGGCATCAACAGTAAAAGAATATGTAAGGGGGCCCACAATAAATGAAGAGCAAAGATATTTAAAAACATTTTTAAAAATCTAACTCGTGAAATTATATCGTTCGCAAGAACGTTTCCCACAAAATACACAGACAATTGTTTTTTTTAGAATACAACAGACTGAGCAGCTCGATGATAACAAAAACAAACAGCTCTCCAGCATAAACGATCTTTCGAACTCCTCACAAATGGTTGTCATGAAAATCTAGGATATCGAGTGTGGCTCAAATCTAAACATAAAGATATAGTAAGCTATTATCAAGGGACGCAGACGGGTGTGTCTGATGCAGGGGACACTTACCAAGAAGAGGAAGTTTGTTGATATCCTCGAAAGTGAAAGCCACACTTTCCTCGCTGTCTTCGCGCTTCTCTTCAATGGCTTTGCTGAGCTCCATCTCAAGGTCCCTCAGCGCGCGGGGATTCTCCACCATCTTGTACACGCACCAGTAAGCGAGGCGAACCGTGTTGTAGTTGACGTGCAGGAAGACGAGACTGTGGCCCATGATGTCCTGCTCCGTCTCCCCCACTTGCTGCATGTACTTGATGGAAAATTTGACGTAGTCGGACACCTCGTTATGCTGCAACACTTTGTGAGGGTTGAGAAGCTGACACATAACCTTATACGACTCGGCGGCCTTTGGGAAGAGTCTCAGCGGAATGCCGACCCACAAGTAGGTGAACACCTTGTGGAAGGTGTGAAAGTTTTCTTCAAACACCTGCGGGTGGAAGTCCTTCACTTTCTCCTCACCTGAGGGATCTGCGCTGTGTCCGAAGGATGTGTAGAAGATGGCGGAGAACATGGTTTTGTATGTTATTGTGCGAAGACTTTCTTTCAGCCAATCGGTGGTGTCCCCGGGAACTTTCACGTTGTAATTTGAGGCATTGGTGACGTTGGTCTTTATAAAATCTCCGAAGGAGTCCTGCAGGTTTATGGCGTATATCTTCATGCTGATTCTAAAATACTTGCCTTTAACCCCTTTGCTCACATAAGTTGCCATCCCGCTTCTGTCCTTGACCTTGAAACCAAATATATTTAGGTTAACCTGTTCCATTATCGGGGCAAAAAAAAAAAAATTCGAAATTTCTTTCCTTGGTGAAATTCTCGTAGCAGTGCGGGTCCATGATGATGGTGATATATTTGTTTAAGATGAAATACAACATGAGAGATAATTAAACTAATTAAGTTTTATAATTATTTACTAATTTAAATTGAAACGTAGCGTCGGGGCTTTTGTTAGCGAATGGGAATAGGGCGGGGAACGTCAGGTCCACGGGCCTTCTAAGGTCCTTTGGTTGCACAACATGTTTCTAAACCTTAAAACTGTTCTAAAGAAGGAAAATCTCTTCTCTGCCATTTTGATGCATTGCACAATAACATACTAAAAATTGTACTGACAGGACGATGGTCAGACTTATACAACTTTATCTTACTTAAAGCAGTTTTAGTTTTAAAAAGTACAAAATTGTGGTGTGTACTTTAAACTGATTATCTAAAGCGATTTAAGGCCTAAAAGTGTTTAGAATCAGAAATGTGTTGTGCAACTGGCCAAAGGGCGCTCACGCACGTTGGGCGACAGGTGACCATGTGCTCGCTATTTTTCTTAACATCTGTTCTAAGATAATTGGTATCAAACAGAGAAAATTAGCTTCTTTTTGTGATCAACAAATGTTCAGGAAAGCTTCATGTATTTTATCATTACCTGAACATGTACTAACAAAAGAATTTGTATATTAAGCTCAGGTAAACACTATGCCATGCCTATATTTAAAAGTAACAGACACCTGAAATCATTTGTTCCATCTGCAGTCCAGCTGCTCAGTCTTAAATAGGTTCCCGGTCGTTTCGACTAGGGTCGATTCGACTGGGTCAGTTCGACTAACGGTCGTTTCCACTGGGGTCGTTTCGACTAGGGTCAGTTCGACTAAGGTCGGTTCGACTAACGGTCGAGTCATCTATAGGACGCATGAAATGCTACAGGACGCATGGAATGGAAAAATATTGAAGTGATTTGAATGTTAATAAACGATTTAAATCTATCATGTATACAGTGCTAATTGTCGCGTTAGATAATCGGACTCCACACGTTCCACTCTCGCATGCACGCTCTCAACCACACAGACTCAACAAGCACTAGACGAGCGAGAGAGGCCGGGTAAGGGCTAAGCAGTAACCGCTAACCTTGCGGCAATGACGTAAAAAGAAGAAATTGCGTCAGACCGCGGTGACGTAGAAATTCTCCCCCCTCCAAGTCGGTCTTCCACATGAGGGGTGTAGCCCTGAAGCAATGGCGGCGGTTCCCCTTACGTAAGCGCCCGCGATTCCCAGGCTCAACTGATGCCAGGGGAGACCTGATGCTCTGGCCTTGAACACTTGAGTTACGCAGCCGCTGACCCACTTAACTGAGGAGGTGTCACAGCCTTTGCGTTCACTTAACGCCTGGACAATTGCGCGTTCTTTCAAGAACAACTCTGCCTCCTTTTCAAGCCTGTTTACATGTAATTAATTCAGTAAACATGGTAAAATAATTTCAAGAAAATTCTAAGGTACAAAATAATCTAATTATCAAATAATCTAAAAGAAAGTTTGTTATCTCAGTTTGATTGTTAACAAAGGATACTAGTAAAGTTTATAATCCGGCACAGAGTCACCTTTTGATGTTCACACTGGATAATATGTTGAGGCGTGCGAACGTGCGCACGTACCGTAGCTATGCTCGCCCCACGTGAAACATGCCAGGCGTGTTTTGTGTACTTTGCAATAAAGGTAACCTGTTGCGGGTCATTTGAGGTTGAGGTCTTTGTACACGATCACTGGCAGCAGTAGATGGAGTCTGGGCCCCACAGAGCGAGAGGCGAATATCTTGACGCAAGGGGAAGTCAGGCTGTATAAATACGTCAGGGTAATATAAATACCGCCCTACTTTTTTTCTTTTTTAGTGAATTCATTATAAAGAGTTATCGGTAAAAAGATTATCTTATTCTTAATGTGATATTCCTCTGCCTAATCATGTATGAAAGGTCTAGATTTTTTTAATTAAATTTTTTTATTCTACAAATAACCGCCAGTCAGAACTTCATGTGGTTACAGTGCGGTGAAGGTCAAACTTTCGTGGGTTCGGATCCTTTCTGAGGAAGACGTTTTTTTATGATTGACAGAGACAGGCAACAGATTTTTTATTTTTATTTATTTATTTATTTTGCCTGTAGATTTTCTCTTTTTGCGACACCTCTATCACATAGTAGAAAATCGCCGACGACGACGACGACGACGATGATGATGATGATGATGATGATGATGATGATGATGATGATGATGATGATGATGATGATGATGGCATATTTTTATAACAAATACTTTCCTTTTTAATTGATGGTATCTGCGCATAACGTTACAGGCAAGAGAACGCATATACATATACAGTGCAGCAAAGCGCAGTATATAAAACATATAGGAGATGCAGTATATGTGCAACTATTCTTAATTAAAAACCGAGTCGCTGTTGCGTGACCAGAAGTCCAAAAGAACCACGAGAAAGCTCATACCCGTCACTCCCTCGGTTCACTTCGAGCAGGAGCGGGTAACCTTTTCTCTCCTAAGAACAATTTTGATTTTTATAACATCCTTCGCATACCATACTAAAAATTAGCCTGCTCTGTTTGGTCTAACTAAACTTTCGCCACAATGTGTTTGCGGACTCTCTCTCTCTCTGTGCTACTAAGCAGTGGAACTTTCTTCCACATCACATTTGCCACGCTGACTCGCAGGCTGCATTCAAATGTTATCTGAAAAAATATCTGTTCACTAAGTACTATCCGTGCATTACTATCCTGAACTCCCTTTGCAATATTATCTGTCGCTACTCCATCTCTCCACTGTTTACAGTCCCTATATCCCTTCATACCTTCCTCCATTGCTTTACGTTCTACTCTTGTACTTCATCTTTATGTTGCTCAGTGTGCCTTTACATATCTCACCGACCACTGTGTGATAACTAATGTTCATTTATCATCACTGGATAGCGCAGAGTACGATCTATCTTGTAACTGTACAATTTCAGGTATCTTCACCCACTGTCGTCTTCGCAGTCTTCAGTTATAAGTCAGTTATTGTAATGTTATATTTTTATGTTGTACTAAGAGGGTTTAAGGCTTTATTGGTCTTTGCTTCGTAAGCAGGAGCCTTCAACCTCTCCTGTAAATAGGTGACACCACTACATGTTTCACCCCTCTATCTGTTCTCAGAGTTTGCGAAGTCATTGGATGTTAGCGAAAGACAGATGCTGATATTAAACTTTTGGCAGTCAGAAATTCACGTTGCTGTCCACCCACCTGTCAGCAGTCCTGCATTCTCACCAACTTTCAGTTTGTTTTGGCAGTCGTTCTTAACAAATGTATAGGGATGGGGTGCACATAACAACACTAAGGGGGAAGCATGTTGACGGCCGTATAACAAAATATCGAATTGTAACCTACTTCATGCAGGTGTTGGAGCGTCCGAATGCACATGTTCAGACGGCATGTTTTTTCAAGAGAGCTAAAAAAATAAATCAGAACTACAGTTTCGCTTGTTATTTCTATGTCCTAATATATATATATATTGGTAAATCTCAACATTCATCAGCTGCCTTCATTCTAAATGGCGAATAAAAAGAAACGTATTTATAACAAAATATGCTCCAGACTTTGCTCCTTTCGCTGCTGTGTTTTTGTGTCGTTGTATAATTGTATGATGTGCTTTGGTCTGTGTGTGTTCTGCTGATTGGGAATCGATATTTTTATATTTGTTTTTTTCTTCGTTTTTGTCTTTCTGTACGGTGCATTGAGTCTCAAATGGAAAAATGCGTTATAAAATCTACTATTTCTTATCATCATCATCATCATCATCATCATCATCATCATCATCATCATCATCATCATCATCATCATCAGCAGCAGCAGCAGCAGCAGCAGCAGCAGCAGCAGCAAGGGAAATTAGATAAGAGCAGGCAGTTTAATAATCATTGTTTTAAAGGCATGTGTAATGTTTCTTCATCATGTCCACATGTTAAAATAATGTCTTACTGTTTCTGTAATGATGTTCTTCAATACTTTTCATTGTACTACGTCATGTTTTGCATTTTATAACTATAATATTCCCGTCCCTCAATCACCTGGTCTTAATTAAGGCAAATAAAACTAGCTCAGAGTGTAAATATGCGCTATAAAAATCTTCATTTATTATTATTATTAGTAGTAGTAGTATATATGAATGAATACCGAAAGAATAACATTCTGGGTCTACTATCCGATGGACGAACTGTCCTGTTGTTGTTGTCGTCTTCGTGTAGCTCTTTAAGCAGTGTACTTTCTCCTGACTTCCATCCTTCTGACCGCTGTCTAACATCAACTGCCTTCAGTCTCTATCTCTTTGACGATAGATGAAGGTCAAACTTCTTCATTGTTCATCTTTACTAATACTATTCGAAGAACTAGCTTTTACTTTCCTATTTTATAATAACATTTGTATGTTTTGTCCCCTATATTTTAGTATTCTTATTTTTCTTATTTATGGGTACATTTATAAGTATTTTTTTGCATTTTTATTTTCCATGTTTAACTGGTTTGTCATCCTTACTCACAGCACCATGTTTATCTGTTTGTATTGTAAGTTTTACTGCCTCGTTTTTCATGCTTACAGGGTGATGTTTAGGTGTTTAGTTGTTTTGACTCTAAATTTTAAGCCCCTTATTTTCCTTATTTATCTGAACATTGTATGTGTTTGTCCTCTATTACTGCTCTATCTACCTTGTTTATAGGGACAATATAGTGGGAGTTGGCTGCCCTGGGTTCAGCTCTCGTCTCTGTCACGCTGTTCTTTCACTGTGACATCTGTTTACAGGGCTGGCTGCCTTGCCCTGATATAGCCTTAGTTGCTGGTTCGAGTTTCCCCCTCCCTTATTTATAAGGACACTTACATGTATATTCTGCTTTATTATCATTTTCACTCTGACAGGGACAACACCTTATCCCTTACTTTTTTTTTACACAGGTTTTCCCTTCTCTTTCTCTCTCTTCTGCTGCCCATCTATCTTTTCGTACATTCAGCTCTCAATAATGTCCACTGTATCCCTGAATCGTCAGAATGCAGGTATCTTTCAGTCTTCTATGTTGTCCGGATGTCTTTGTTGTTGAAAAACCGTTTTCCATTTTATCTCTCTCTTCTGCTGCCTATCTTTCTTTTAGTCTATACAGCTTTCAATAATATTTACTGTATCCTTGGTTCATCAGAACCATGGACCTAGTAGAAGTTCGTGGTCTGTACGCAGGTGTCGTTCAGTCTTCTATGCTGTCCAGATTTCTTTGTTGAAATAATGTTTTCCATTTTATCATTCAGTCAAACCCCAAAATTTGTTCTGATATTAATGTGCTTTCTCTATCCTGTGAACAACTACTGTCATATCTAAAGAAAAGTGCAGAGAGGAGATCTGAAAGTTCAGTCTTACGGCCCTCAGTGCAGTGATGTCAAGCGAGTGGTTCACGAGACCTCCCCCCCCTCCTTATATACACAGCGCATTCACTGACTGGCTGGTTTATTTTGAAAGAAAAACATGTCTCGTAATACTACTGTTACTGGTGCTACTTCAACTACTCCTTTGCGTTGGATTCGTGTCTACTGTTTTCTGTCTTCTTGGAAACACAGCAGTGTTTCGCCACACCAGTGCAGGGGAAACAATCCTAACAGCGGCACTTTTGTCCCCCAGCATCTCTTACGACTCTTCTCTGTCGGCCGACATCATTCGTGTCAGGACAGTGTCTACATCAGAGATTCTCAAACTTTTTTGCGACTGTACCCCCAAAGGGCTACAGTATGTCCGCGGGTACCCCTAGCGCGTAAGTTCGTGCATAAAAGTATTTACCTTGATAATGGCGTGTGGTTACCTTTCTAATGCGATACTTAGGCTTGTTTTGTGCCATCAAATATTTGATGCGAGTATGGATGCTCCTGGGGGATAGTATAGCATCACCTTCAGGCTGAAGCCGGTTTCGTTCTTTAGTTTTTATTGCAGTCCATAGCCGAGAAAAAAACTTTCACATAAATACTTTGATGGAAAAGGCAACAACGCTGACGACGCTGCATTACTCCAGTCTTGGTATTCGTTACGCCCACTGTGCCAGAAATCTCCCACCTCGCTGTTCATTCTTGCTTTCAAAGTTCTGTCCACCGCAATTTAGAATCATTTTTCTTTCAAGTCATCAGAAAGTTCGACTGTCTCAACATTGTTTTCACAAAAAAGGATAAAAAAAATCCAGTTGTTCTGCGCACCATTCGTTTGTAAATAGAAGATAAGCCTAGACGAACACTAAAAGTAAAAATGCTTTAGGTGTCTATTACACAAATATGTATTCATTAATAAAACATTATAAACCATTAAAGAGGAAGAGGGAGATGGGAAATCATGAACTAGGATTGCTAAGTTGTAGTTTGTCTGTGCTACGTTTACTCCTAGCACCAACGTTGTTCGTTAAGAAACTAAAACTACTTTTGCATGTCCTGTGTCTTTTTTAGCGAATGCAGGCTTTAGCAAAGTGTGTATAATAATAAGAACACTTATCATGGATCAGCCCATCTTAGGCAATAAGTTGAACAAAAGTCTTTTTCAACTTTCAGTCTTTTATTGATGTTAAAATAATCAATTATGGAAAACCTTAGCAATGTTTTTAAGAAATGATGATGTTGATGATGATGATGATGATGATGATGATGATGATGATGATGATGATGATGATGATGATGATGATGATGATGATGATGATGATGATGGCACAGTTAAATACTCAAGCAGAGTCGATAATTAATAATAGAAGAGAAAGATGATGATGATGATGATGATGATGATGATGATGATGATGATGATGATGATGATGATGATGATGATGATGATGATGATGATGATGATGATGATGATGATAGCACAGTTAAATACTCAAGCAGAGTCGATAATTAATAATAGAAGAGAAAGATTTTAAAGTAGGCTTTCCTGAATCAGCTGGACTCAAAACGTTTTACGTACAGGCACACGTGCGCTATTAAATGCACCTTTATGAACACAAAAATATGCAAACAAAATACACAATAAAATATAAATAAGTAGCACAGATCGTGCAGGAAATGTATTTATTTACCTGACACCCTGAATGTAATGCAAAGATAAGTGGGAGATGCCAGTCAACCGGCTTGAAATGTTGAAATGTACTTTTTGCTTTTGAGCAAACATGCGGCCTACATATAGCCCACATGTCAGATATTATAAATAAAAATAAAAAATAAAATAGATGAAAATAAAATCACGCATCTCTTATTATGTTCAAGTCATTAATCGTGACATGGAAGAGCGGTAAGAAACGGACTAAAAAGAGGTTAGAAAAGAAAGACCACCTTGCTACGAACTCGTAGATTCGTTCTCTATAGTGGCAAACAGTATGATCAGAATCAGGATGCCTTCTTTGAAGTAGATTGAAGACATCCTGACCACAAACTCAGGCGCTGTACACTAGCTCAGGAGCGCCCTCTTTGGGGTGGAAGTGAACCTGCACGTCGTTGACTGGTGGCAGGAGCTCGTTGCCGTAGCTCATCGTATCAGGCTCCGTCTTCTGACCCTCGGGAAGCTCGAGCGAGAAGGAGTTGATGAGGTTGATCAGGAACCACTTCATCTTTAGAATGGAGCTGCGCTGGCCGGGACACAGTGAGCCAAAGGGGAAGATCGGTTTCTTCAGCTCCTTGCCGTACTTGTAAAAAGTTGCGTTAACAAAGCGTTTGTGCTTGAAAACCTGTTCACACAAGAGAATGAAATAACATATTTGTCAAACCATAATAATAAATAAATACTATAATGGTAAAAACATCTTTTACAGCCTGACATATTGACTTTAACAATGCATTCGACAAATGAGAATAATAATATTGTTATCAATGGCAAAATCATTAGTTATTTTAGCCATGTTGAGTGCCTAACACATTATGAGAAGATGAGCTTTTCATTCGCGCGTTTGTTGTTTGCTCACTACCTTTCTGCTTCATACTTCAAGCGACTGGCGTTGAGAATATCATGGAGATACATGTACACACCTGTGGATCTTTGAAGATTTCAGGGTCCATGTGAGTGGTTGGTGGGCACATGATTACGTGGTCCCCCTTGCGCACTGTGTATTTCTCCCCGTTGGGCATCTCGAATTCTGTATCTTCAGCGCAGCCTCGAGCCATAATGGCGCCGCTATACATTCTCAAGATCTCCTTCGAGAAGGAATCTGCAAAGATGACTTGTTTATAAAGTAGCGAGCAAGAGAATATCATGTATTGACAGAAAAATCATCCATTAAAATAGGGGACGTTTATGGCCTTCAGATGAAATTCTTATGCTTAATATGCTGCCGCAAAGGAGAAAAAAATGCCTTATTAGGAGAGCTGTTTGCTTTTGATTAAATTTGCCTGTTCTTTTGGCATATGAGCAGTGTAGGACTAAAGTAGCACTTTTATTTTACTTCAACAATATGGTGTTTTTCGTTCAGCAAAGAGGTTGTCTTGGTCACAGTTTATAATGCATCTTTTCATTTGAGAATGTGGAGATAAACAGATCCTAGAACATATAGTTAACTTATTCATTTTTTAAAAAAGCAAACTTACAAATAAAGCAAATTGTGTGTTAAAAGAGCATCGCCTTTTGTCACATAATAATGGTGGGACCGTCTGAAAACGTTTTGATAAGGAAGACCTGAACAAAGGGAGGTAATTAGGATGTATTATCTTCCAAATGCCTAGCAAAATAAAGGAGTGGAGAAATACAAGAAGACAGGTATGGGGAAGTTACAAGGTCACCACATATGTTCTTTGAGCAATATTCATAAGTGTGCTAATGTTTATCGTTTATTATCGAATGTGACGAGCATGAGGGCAGCGGGCCCACTATGACAGTGTGTAGACATAAAGTATACAGCTGTCCCACGACAGCCTAATCGTGGGGTTAAAACTGTGTGCGTGTATGCGTGTGTGCGTGTGTGCGCGCCCGCACGCGCGCGTTAAACCGAGCTGTGCTGAGTATATAAAATAACTTCTCAATTGAATAAATTCCGTTTGCTTCCCTGCTATGTCAAAAAAAAAAAAAAAAAAAAACCGAGAGAAAGGAGAAAGAAAAGTTCGTAACTTGTTATAGCTGCACAAGGACTCAGTACACGCTGTTATATGCAATGTGTGGACAAATAAATATGGATCAGGTAACCCGTCATACATAAGTGAATACTGCCCTCTCATTTCACCTGCTGAAGTTTTGTCTTTCAATAAAGAGACGAGCGATACAAAAACATAAGAAGTTTATATAATATATATATATATATATATTGTTTACACTGAATGGAACACTTACCAAGAATGGAGAATTTATCGATCTCCCCCAAGGTGAAGGCCACACTTTTCTCGCCGTTTGCGCATTTTTCCTCGATGACTTCGCGGAGCTCAATCTCGAGGTCCTTAAGAATGCGGGGGTCCTCCATCAATTTGTACACACACCAGAAGGCCATACGCAAAATATTGTAGTTGACATGAAGCACGATGATGTTATAACATGCAATCTCATGTTCGCTATGACCATGCTGGAGCATGTGGTTGATGGAGATCTTGATTTGATCGGACACGCCGTCACGCTGTAACATGTCGTGGGAGGTAGGCTGCTGGCACAGGACCTTCACCGCCTCGCCGGCTTTGGGAAAAAGTTTCAATGGCAAGCCAATCCACAGGTAGGTGAAGTACTTGTGAAAGATGTCAAAATTCTCATGAAAATCCTTCGGACAGAAGATCTTCGCTTTCTCTTCACCAGAAGGGTCCACGCTGCTCCCGAAGAGGGTGTAGAACAAGGTGGTAAAGATGGTCTTTGACAACATCGTGTTGAGCGTTTCTCTTCGCCACTCGACGCTGGGGTTCCCGTCGGCGTTGACGTTGGCATTGCAATCCGAGGTGGAAGTCGTAGATGTTTTTGTCAAATCTGTGAAAGAGTTCTTCAAATGTTTCGCATAGTTTTCCATTAAAGAGTGCAAGTGCTTGCCTTTTAAGCGTTTGGACATTTCAGTAGTCAACTTGCGGGAAGATTTAACCTCCATGCCTAAGACATTGACGAATACTTGTTTCCTGATTACTGAGAAGTCAAAATTTTTTTCCTGCATGAACGTTTCGTAGCAGTGAGGATCTATGATGAAGGTGAGGTAGTGGTGGAGAAGGCGGATGGTGAAGATGTCACCCAGCTTCTTCTGCGATTTGTGCAGGAAGCGCACAGCATGTTCTGAGAACTGTGCGCCGTTACCCCATAGAAAATGCCCGGGTACGTAAGGAGGTTCTCCATTCCGCCTACAGGACACAATAGAAAGAGTCTAGAATTATCTTTTAGAAAAATATGTGCTACATAAGATTGCTCCAAATTATTATTATTACTACAATATTTTATCTTCTTTCCCCTGCCTTTATTTTTTAAAAAAGAATAACAATGCTCTAGGCCCACCATAAATACTTAGCGGTAAATCTTGTCTTTCCATTCAGGTACTGCTAAACGAAACAATGAGAATCAACGAAAAGAAAAGAATGTTTAAGGGTTTTGCCCTCCAGTTTACAATAAATAAAATGGTGATAACTGAGCACATATTCAGAATCTGTGATTATGTTTGGCAAATGTTTTCAAGACATTTACATATAATTTTGCCAAGTATACAGTTTATTGTCATACGTTGGGCAATTAATATGTCTGCTGAAAAAGACCTTCCAGAGTGCATAGTTATTTACATCATTATTATGTCCTTGTTAGGCGGTGAAATCAAAAACAAAGTTCCTGACTCAAAATATGTGAAAGCTGAATGACAGACCACTTTGTGATCTATTCATTCTTCCCCTTTACCTGACACGAAAAGTAAGCCGAAGGTAGGCCACAAGAAGAAGAAAACTGGCGATCAAGATGAATACTCCGAAGGTCAACATTGCTGATGCTGATGCCGATGCAGCGCCTGACGTTCCAAGAGACAGGGAGGTGACACCCTCGCTTGCTCGCAGCCCTGCGATACAGAAACTATTTCAGTGAGTGCTTTGCCGAATAAATAACGACACAAAGCAAATCTGGTCAAACGAGAAGGAACCTGTCCACTGATTTCGTGATCTCGAAAAGGCGCAGCATTGAAATATTAATTGATGCAGAGCGCCGCGATTGGTTCTCTCCGCCCTCATTCGTCCCGCCCCCTCTTTTCCCATCTGATTAGCATAGACAACAGAGAATGAGAAATGTCATCTCATTCGAGGGGGAGAGAACTTACGACACGCGTGCGCTGGAGAAAGAAAGAAAGAAAGAAAGAAAGAAAGAAAGAAAGAAAGTACAGACTGTTCGACGAAAAATGTCAAGTATCAACCAACACATAAAAAACCCGAAAAAAATCATGTCCTTAACTGTCCTCTCATGATGGTGAGCGTTGCAAAATGGTGTTTGATGCTTCATACGATTAAGTAATCTATTTCACAAGTCTAAAATGTTGGTTAGAGAGTACAAGAGAGTAATTAAACATTAAATTGCTCGTGGCTATTATCGCATTTGTACTTATGGCTCAGAGTCTACGAAACAGGTTTCTACTGGTGATCGACTTATGGTTAGGTCGACCTACACTGACCTGCTCTGAGTTTTGGACGTGAGGAAAGGGTCTTGATGTCATCGGGCATCTTGTCACTAGAATGTCTGTGTACTTTTGTGAAAAATCCTGCATCGTGTGTCAGCCAGGAACACGAATATCTCTTTCAACAAGCAAGTCATGACAACTTACGAGTTGATGGACATGATGACTGCAAGCTTTTGAACCTAGCTTTTTGTACGGTAACCGTTCTTTCCCACACTGAAGGAAAACGATTTCTATTAATGTTGCTAGTAAAACACATTCTCTTGTCCTTCGATGAAATACAACATGAGAGATAATTAAACTAATTAATTTTAATAGTTATTTACTTATTTAACTTGAAACGTAGCGTCGGTGCCTTTGTTAGTGAATGGGAATGGGGCGGGAATGTTCGGTGCACGGGTCTTCTAAAGACTAAGAAATCCTTTAGTCTGGTCTCGCCAAGGCAAATGGAACTTGAAATTCAGTTTATCTTCTAGCTCTCTTTATAGCAGCATAAAAGATTGATTTGATTGAAATACAACAACGTTAATTTTGAGAAACGAGCGGGGAACGTTTATAACAAGATATACAGGACACATACGAGCACAAACTTCTATGATTTGTAGACTGAAGACCTCGAGTTCGGGAACCTTGCATTACAGGCAAAAAAGAGCGCAGAGCGTATTGTGCATATGTAATCAGTAACCAAACAATTTATATGATTTGTAGGAATGAGCTCATGGTGTGCAGTCGGTTGCACCAGCCGAGAAACGAAAGATTCCAAAAAGTCTTTTCAAGTGTAAGTAAATAAGTAAGTAAAAGTAAGTAAGAAGTAAGTAAGTAAGTATTGATACGCATTTTGATGTTTTTGAATACTTTGTAGGTGAAATTGTAAACACTTCAACAAACATACTTGTCGTCTGTCGACCAGTGTGGAGCGCTTTAGCACACTTAAATTTTAAGTTTTTTTTTTAATGTGATAAAAATATATATCTCTAAGCTTTTGACACCACATGATGCAATGTTGATATTATGATGTAATATGTGATGAAATTCAGATGACTGAAAAAGTTGTAACACTATAAAGCATTGAGGAATTTACTTGGCGGAAGATAAATGAGTTGCACTAAATTAATGGTAAATGATAGTTTTAAGAATATAGCCTACTTAAAATATGTATTTAATCAAAGTGATTTGTTTACATGCAAATGTGTGATGACATTTTCAAGTTACCATCAAATCCATCACACAGGACCTTGTGACTAATAGCTTTATAAAGGATTGGTCACTGCAATCAATCTTGGGTACCATCAAAGTGGGAAGTAATTTGCTCAGATCATTTCAAACTTGAAAATTTTACATATTCTGGTAATGGCACATGCCCACAAAGGATTTGTTTACAGAAATAAGTGAACATTTCATTCATACTAGCAAAAGAACTGGTTCACTTAAATCTGTTTCTTAAAATAATTTATACAGAGTTCTTGTATGTAAGACACTTTCACAGAGTTTGTCTAACCAATATCAGTCCTGTTGGAGAAAGCATAATCACACGTTAACAAAGATTGCATTATTTAAACACCAGTAAGGGAATTTATTTATTGTTGGGGGAATAGGATCTCATTAATAGTTTTAGCAGAATTATATCGCGACACAAAATACTAAACCTTGACGAGCCCCTGGAGGTGAAGGAAGAAGAAGCAGCAGCTGCAGTCCATTCATCGGAGAAGAAGTTACTAAAGACCGATGTTTGCACTGTTCATATAAAGACTGGGGACAGCCAGTAAAATAGATGTCCCCTCTGCTGTCCAGGATGCGAGATGTACGAATTCTAAGCGATGCAGAAAAAGAACAACAAGAACAATAACAACAGAAAAGAATCTGCTACAGTTCATTCACCGGTTGAGATGGGCACAAGTTGCGCGAGTTCAGTAAGAGAGTTGAACTTTCTGGTCAGTTCAATGGCTCAACCAGGCGGAGAGTGAGTGCTAAACGTATCACCATGTAAACAAACACATAATCTTTATCTCTTTGTGACTGTCATATGACTGTCCTCTAATCGAACGCTCAACTGCACCGGTCTTTTCTCACGTCGATTCGTATTTTTTTCTGAAAGACGAGGCTCAAATGACACAGTCTCTTAGAAACGCAAAACGCAAACCAGACTACATTCAAACACGAAACAATGCGACACCTACTACAACTCACCACACGCAAGCCAACAAATTGACGACTTTCAGTTGCACGCTCCTCTCCTCGAACATCAAGAAAACGTCACACACACACACACACACACACACACACACACACACACACACACACACACACACACACACACACACACACACTTTGTTCTTGGAATAAATTATTAAGTGCTGTGTACAGGTTCACATTCAGTTACCTACGCTCAGCTTGATTTACTTGGGATATATTACTGCCATTACAGAAATCTAAATAATATGACTTTTCATATACTTGTAAATTCTTCTAAACTGTCAACGTTAGGGAAGAAAAATGAAATAGAGAAATATTTCTTCTGAGTAATCCGAATGTTTGAATAGGTGAAGCCAACAAGTGACTAGTACAGACCTAGCTAGTTGAGTGACATTAAACAATAGAAAGCGAGCCAATAGATAACTACCCAATGTATATAGATACCTTTGTACACACCTCTTTGGCCTTCCTATTATGAATAGGCGGTCCGGTGGCGCAACGATGACTGATGATGAGAAATAGCGAGAAACAACACAGAGTTTGAGGGATGCGTTGAAGGTATCTGGGAAGAGAAAAGAGTAGATCAGATGAGTGCTGCGATATAGAAGTGCTGCGATATTGAAGTATTAACCAAGGCAGTGGCGAAGGAACCAAGGGGACAGGAGGGGCAGGAATATCTGTTTGCCCCCCCCAACCCAATATTTGAGACGTAGTCCCTCACAAAGAGCAAAATAAGTAAAGAAGAAAAAAATTAAGAAGCGAGAGTCGGCGATAACTGAAATCATAACTGCTGCTGCTGATCGAGAATGTGGGAGGGGTACCTGTCAGGGAGGTGCTCATAAATCGCGGCGGTCTGTTACCTTTCCTTGTTGTCCTCTCCGGTGCTCTGGTCGTCCTGGAGGCTGGTGCCCTATAATCATCTCAGCTATCACCCTTCTTCCCATCACCAGTTCACAAGAAACAGAATCCCAACCTTCCCCCCCCCCATACACATACAAACACAGTTTAAAAAAATACAAATTGGCAACTACAAATTTTTTTCGGAGGCATCAAAGACAAAGGTTAGGGTTTATTGTAAGTTTACTGTAAGTTTATTAACATATTTAAAAGAAATTTATGCACAATACATACTTTTGAGATTATTAAGATACGTGTTTAGTATTTTTAGTATTAAGGAGGAGCAGATAGCTCAATGGTTACTAGAAAGAACTTAATCCGAACGCAAAGACGCGCATGCTACCTGTTTCTGTATCAATGACCGTAAAAGGTAGGGGAAGGTAGAGAGAGGAGACGGTCATCAACGTCACAAAAGCTGGCCTTGAGGTAAGCGGAGGCTGTAACACCTCATTCACCTCCGACGATCAGATCAGGGACAGTCCCTTGGTATTGTTTGCCATGCTAATTGCAGGCTGTGTTGAAGCCGATCGAAGAAAGACCAGCCGGACAGTACATCGGTACATGGAGTGTGGTCTTCCGACTCACTCCCCCCTATTGCTACCCCTTTTCTTTGGCTGCGTCGTTTGACCAACATGAAACATTCCCCCACCCACTCACTGCCGCCACGTTTCCTTTCTAAAGCCCTAACATTATCTGCTATCGCTAACAACCTGGTAGCTAAAGGGGCCAGACTGGCCATCGTGAAGAGAGAAAACCAGTAACGAATTAGCTGCATACCAATACCCCAGTCTTGCCAACCAGACAGGAACACTTTGTGAAAAGCTAGCAAAGCACGAGGACGTCCGTCTATCTTACCAGACACCAACGGTTTAGTGCGAATTGGCGGCTTTGACTACAACTAAATAAGGCAGAGATTCTCAGAGTCCCTATATTAGTATTTTTTTGAGTTGCTCAAATCTGAATAAAGATCTTCAAGAGGGTCGCATCATACTTTTCTTTAGAGAGAGACTGGTATTATTGCTATCTACGACTCAGCGGGAAGTGCATAAGTAAAACAACACAAGGCGCTCTTTTATCATCAACGACTGTCGCTGGTAACATACATTACATTGGGTATGTGTGGGAATTTCATTGTACACATAATTTTGGGACTGTGGAGGTAATCTGTGATTTACTGAGAAATCACCTTCCCCTTTGACCATTCAGGGAGCAGCTGGAGACATCTGTAAGTGTTGTTTGTGAAGGGGGAGCCATGTAGTTAAGTAAAATCTCAATTTATTGTAGCCATCCGGGCCAGATTATTCGCACACAACAGTATCCCTCTTTGTGTGTTACATAATATCTCTCCTATCAACTTTATTTTACGTTGCAGCTTATTCGCATTCCTTATTAAGATTATGTAATTGTTGTATTATACTCAAAATTAGTTATCTGTGTTATACTGTTTGGTCTGTATATATGTGTCTGTGATTTGGTAGATGGCCATAGAAATCACAGAAGACGCAGTTGTTTGGCACACTGACCTGCAAAACTTGATTATTATGATTTATAATTATTATTATATCGTTTATTGCATTTCTTGTGAATGCGTTAGCCGGGGGAGATATTTTTCAATTTGTTTTTTCTTGTTTAATGCTGCTTTGCCTTAACAATTAAGACTAAAGCAGCGTGTGTTGTGATGCTACCATCGTGTAGGTGCGTGCGTGCACGTGCCCCCTCCTTTTTACGTAATGTGCGAGTGCGAACGCCCTTCACTGTCAGCAGAGAATTTGCCCCCCACCCCACCCCACAACGCCGAACATCTTCCTACGCCACTGCAAGGCACAGAAATACCAAAACAAATCATTTCCTTTAACTGTTCTCTAAAGAAGGTGTGCATTGCTAACTGGTGCTTGATGCTTCATACGATCAAGTATTATATTTCAGGTATGTTGGTCAGAGTGTACAACAGAGTTATTAAAAATGAAAGTGCTCATGGCGAATATCGCATTTGTATTTGTCTTTAGCTCAGTGTCTATGATGCAGGTTTCTACCGACTCACAATATATGGTGTAATACTAGTATGTCTGTATACGTTTGTGAAACATCTTCATCGTGTGTTTCTTTCTTTCTTTCAACAATCGTTCCATGACAACTTACGAGTTAATGAACATGTTGACTGTCAGGTTTTGTGCCTACCACTTTCTACGGTAACCTTTTTTTTTACACTGTAGGTAAATGATTTTGATAAATGCGGCTTTTAATTCTCTTGTACTTCGATGAAATACTAAATTCTCTTGTACTTCGATGAAATACTAACAAAGCTATTTATTCAGTCAAACTCTCACGTATGTGTCGGTGCATTCGTGTGTTAATAAGAGATCCTGTTCAGTAAAAATATCGTAGTTAGCAAGGGGCGGAGAGTGTGCTGCCCAGGGTCTAAGCTCCTCTAAATCCTTTGATCTGATCCCGCCAAGGCAACTGCCGGAGGGACTCGAACTTCATCTTACTCATTTTCATCGACCGTTGACCGAGTGAGACGTGTGTATCCCCGCGGTTCCCTCATCGGTGGCGCACACATGACTATCCCGTGACAGATCAACACAGAAGCAGTGAAGAAAATGGATGAAGCAGGAGGCAAGAGTGCAGACAAGAGATGAGAGAATCAAGTCCACGCTTGTTGACTCACGTTGATCCACAATCTAAAGCAGCTGGAAGAATGTTACCAAAAAAGTAGACCGTATGTAGAACAGAAACCATTGAACTCTTGTCGTTTAGCTATAATTTAAATCAGCAAACGAAAATCCAGCAGTTGAGATGATGTAGATATGACGTTTGAGACAAACGAAGAAGAAGACAGAAATGGGGCACAAGCTCACGAAACAGTCCAGAACAGTGAGAGACGAAACGCAGCGAAAAGCACAGATTAACATTAGTCAGCGGACACCAAACACGACACAAATCCAAAAGAAAACATTAGAAAACAAAAACCCCTGTAACTTTTAAAACTTTTTATTGTTATTGTCCAACAAAACAAATATCAGATCTCATGTCCAAAGTTTGGTCACGACTTCGTAGCTTTAGTCACTGTAGGCCAGCACCGGGGCGTCCTTTTTGAGTCTGTAGCAAACCTGGACGTCGTTGACTGGTGTCAGGATCTCGTGGCCATAGCTCCCAGTCAGAGGCTCCGTCTTCTGACCCTCGGGGAGCTCGAGCGAGAAGGAGTTAATGAGGTTCATCAGGAACCACTTCACCTGCAGCGGGGTGATGTGCTTGGCGATGCACAGCGAGCCTTGGGGCAATAACGGGTTCTGGAGCTCCTTGCCGTTCTTGTAAAAGGTCGTGTTCACAAAGCGGTCGTGCATAAAAACCTGCCAACACAAGAGAAATCGATATATTTTAAGAAACATAATCGTCACATAAAAAATGGATGTGGCCTTTACTTCGAGGTCTTTTTCAGCAGTCTAGTCTTCCCAGGACGCACCGCTACATTAGAAGAGAAAGACTTCTTCGAGTCGACAGAGTCGATGACCTTCTGTTCCACCTCAGTGCACATTTTCTGTCTGGGAACACTCTGGCACTCAGAAGAAAATCGAGAGCCACGTAGAACATGCTATTACTAGCTGCATTGAAAGCTACCTACTCGTGTTCACGAGCACTGTGTACACCCCGATTGCTGCTCACTGTTGTCCAAGAGAGCGGATATGAAATCCCTAAATCCTGATACATATTTTGGATGTTTACGAGTATACATTTTTTGCAATCTTTTAAACATTTTGGCTTAACGGGGACGAAAAGAAATATAATATGTCTGGACTATAATAAAAATACTGGTCTTTAGAAGAGTTGAAAAAAACTGACTATATCAAGCTTTTTTTGACAAAGTATCTTCATGCTCGCGCAGGGCTAGTTCAGTACTTCTGTGCTTCAAATTTTTAGGAAACGGCCTTGAGAATGCTATGGAGATACATGTACTTACCTCTGGATCTTTGAAGACTTCGGGGTCCATGTGAGTGCTTGGTGGGTACAGGGCTAACCAGTCCCCCTTGCGCACTGTGTATTTCTGCCCGTTGGGCATCTCGAACTCTGTATCTTTAGTACAGTATCGAACCATGACTGCGCCAGAGCATATCCTCATGGTCTCTTTCAAGAAGGAATCTGCAAGGACGAGTTAGTTTTGGAGTAAAAAGCAATCAAGTATCAAGAAGACAGATAGAAACACACTACGACAGATAAGAAGATTTCAGGACATGGATTAGATACACTCATTGATCACACTATCATTCACCTGTAAAAACTTCGCACCTGGAGGTTTGCTAAGCGATCCTTCTCTTATGGCGGCCACTGACTTTAGAACTTGCTCTCATTTCCCATTCACATTGTTCCAATAAAGTTTCAATAAAGATTTCTTGTTCCAAAATACCTTGTATTAACTCCATTTTCACTGTAATTTTGTGTTGAACATGGTTAAGATACCTATATACACACATATCTTTATAAAAACAAATATACATCTATAGGTGGGTGCATGGGTGTGCGTGAGTGTGATACAGAGAGAGTTATAAATTAACCCCCTTCCGCTATCATTTTAGATGCATATGGTCTGGTAACGGGATGTGAATAGAACTTGATTCATAAAGAGGGAGAACAGAGACGAAAAGGCGGCAAGCAAGAATAGTGGACTGGCCTCTCAAAAAACGCGACCGAGACAGGGACGATGACTGATGATGAGAAATAGCGGGAAACAACAGAGTTTGAGGGATGCGTTGAAGAGTAGATCAGAGGATTGCTCAAGTGTAGCAGCAGACACGCCATCAGGGATTTTTTCCATCTGTTTGTTTGTTTGTTTTTTATTTAGTTTTTTTTTTTTTGCTGCTTTGCTGCACCTTGCACTCACTGGTAACAAAGGATGCTGAAGGCGGGGATGCAGGGGTTGTGGCTGACATTGGAATTGTGTTGCCACCGATGAAAGCGATATTAAAACATTCATCTGTAATCAGCAGGCAGGATTTTCCCCCTCTCCCCTGTAATAGGTGACGGTTGGCAGGGCAAATGCTTAATTTAGACACGAATATTTGTGGCTAACGCTATCTTTAAAATATCTTTACAATATCAATGCCTAATACCCCAAATTTACGAAAGTATAAGTTAAATGAGTAGACTTCTCTGGATGCTACCTCTAGTATATTCAATGCTGATTATCATTATGTAGCCTTCATATTAAGTTTACTCACTTTTCCGTTCAACCACTTCCCCTTAAAAATTTGAATTTGCTAGCCTCCGATTAGTAGTCCAAGACCGAAAGCACCGGAGGTAATTGAAAGCAATCAAATATTTTCGATTTGGTATAGATTCAAAATAAGTGGCTATATATATATATACTGTTATCTGTCCTTCGCGACGCCAACAGGATGAGATGTGTTATATTATATTATAAGGCACAGTTTTACTTGAGACTCAGCATTGTTGCTACGCTACGTGCAGGTAAAATTGGCATCAACAGTAAAAGAATATGTAAGGGGGCCCACAATAAATGAAGAGCAAAGATATTTAAAAACATTTTTAAAAATCTAACTCGTGAAATTATATCGTTCGCAAGAACGTTTCCCACAAAATACACAGACAATTGTTTTTTTTAGAATACAACAGACTGAGCAGCTCGATGATAACAAAAACAAACAGCTCTCCAGCATAAACGATCTTTCGAACTCCTCACAAATGGTTGTCATGAAAATCTAGGATATCGAGTGTGGCTCAAATCTAAACATAAAGATATAGTAAGCTATTATCAAGGGACGCAGACGGGTGTGTCTGATGCAGGGGACACTTACCAAGAAGAGGAAGTTTGTTGATATCCTCGAAAGTGAAAGCCACACTTTCCTCGCTGTCTTCGCGCTTCTCTTCAATGGCTTTGCTGAGCTCCATCTCAAGGTCCCTCAGCGCGCGGGGATTCTCCACCATCTTGTACACGCACCAGTAAGCGAAGCGAACCGTGTTGTAGTTGACGTGCAGGAAGACGAGACTGTGGCCCATGATGTCCTGCTCCTTCTCACCCAGTTGCTGCATGTACTTGATAGAAAATTTGACATAGTCGGATACCTCGTTACGCTGCAACACTAAGTGAGGGTTGAGAAGCTGACACATAACCTTATACGACTCGGCGGCCTTTGGGAAGAGTCTCAGCGGAATGCCGGCCCACAGGTAGTTGAACACCTTGTGGAAGGTGTGAAAGTTTTGTTCAAACACCTGCGGGTGGAAGTCCTTCACTTTCTCCTCACCTGAGGGATCTGCGCTGTGTCCGAAGGATGTGTAGAAGATGGCGGAGAATATGGTTTTGGATGTTATTGTGCGAAGACTTTCTTTCAGCCAATCGGTGGTGTCCCCGGGAGCTTTCACGTTGTAATTTGAGGTTTTGGTGACGTTGGTCTTTATAAAATCTCTGAAGGAGTTCTGCAGGTTCTTGGCGTATATCTTCATGCTGATTCTAAAATACTTGCCTTTAACCCCTTTGCTCACATAAGTTGCCATCCCGCTTCTGTCCTTGACCTTGAAACCAAATACATTTAGGTTAACCTGTTCCATTATCGGGGCAAAATCGAAATTTCTTTCCTTGGTGAAATTATCGTAGCAGTGCGGGTCCATGATAATGGTGATATATTTGTTTAAGATGCGGATGGTGAATATGTCGCCTAGCTTCTTCTGATATTTTTGCAGGAAGCGCACGACATGCTGAGAAATCTCGACGCCGTTGCCCCACAGAAAATGCCCGGGCACATAAGGAGGTTCAGTGCGACGCCTGCAAGAAAATTTTAAGAGTCTACAATTATTCTTGAACACGGCCTTTTATGCATGAGAAGCCTGTTCGAAAGGAACAGCAAACATCAAAGTAACATTTTACGGTTTTCTCACCCAATCAAGCTATGAACAAAAAGGAGATCTGTCTTACCAGTTCACAATAACCACTTTTCAAGACAGTTGTGAATGGACACAATGCGTGGCACAATAGAATATGTGACTATGTCGGACTCATCTTTACAAATCATACATGTATCATAGTCACATATTGGCAAGTATGTATACTAAAGAAGACAATTTAGTGTGGGCAGCTACTCGACACGATCTTCCCTTCAGTATTAACTGTTAAAAAAGAACTGGATTAACTAAGTCTGGTTCTTAACGAATGAAAACTGAATTGCAGAGCATTTAGTGTTCCATTCCATCCTTTTTCTTACCTGATGCGAAAGGTAAATCGAATGCAGGCGACAAGGATAGCAGTAATAGCCATCGCGATAAAAACTCCGACGGTCCACATTGCTGCTGATTATGTTCCGTGAGAGACAGGAATATGTCACTACCCTGCGTAGACTGGTGATAAAGATGTTTTTTCTTCCTTGTCGATAAATTATAAATAAACCCAAATCTGCAGAACGACAATGAACAATGCTATTTGTGATCTTGAGAAGCAAAGCATGTAAGAAATGTATTAACATGCCCCCAACTACGTCATCCAAGTCTTTGTAGGCATAAACAATAGAGAGGAGAAGGACGACAATTAATGTGTTGGAACATATACCTCACGACGTGCATGCACTAGATTGAGACAGGACTCCTCTTTTCCGGTTTTACCTCCCAAATATTTTGTACCTCACACAATAGCCACTGATCCTCACTAGCTGACAAAGAGTATCTAAAAAAAGATTAGCTACATAAGTGAAATTCTATTTCGTAAAACAATTTCCACATTAATTGCGTACGTCTGGTAGTCCTTTATTGCTGTTCTTTGACCTGAATTAAATGTTTAGAGATTTTTCAATAGATGCAGCAAATAGTCCTCGTTCCTCGAGATGTCGTCGTCAGTTAGAACTGACGAGGTCACTTGTACCTCACGAGTACAATCTTTCTCTCGATGTGTCGGTCTCTCTGACTACACCCGTAATGACAAGCTTACCTCACTGCACATTAGCGGTCCTGTCTTCCTTTCTTTGACAAATTTCAGTGAGAGTATCGCTGAAATACCTGGTACTAACCATAATCCTATATCGACGATGAAAAACCGGAACGTATGAAGAGGTACTACAGCTGCTTGTCAGTATGTCATTAGCTACGTACGACCAGAGCCAAGTGTCACATTCTCTCTACACGTCCAGGCTTGATTACTGTAACTGTTTAATAATAATAATAATAATAATAATAATAATAATAAAGATTTTTATAGCGCATATTCACTCTCATAGAGAGCATGCTCTTAGCGCTTAAAACGGGGAAGTGACATAGACTAAATGGATAGAACACAAGGGACGGAAGAATAAACGACAGTACTGACGCCAAACAGAAAACAAAGATAGAAAACACAAAAAGGCACCAAGTAAGAGGAACCGAGAATATAGTGATTCTGCAGAGAAAGATGGGTAGAAAAGTAGCGAGAGTTGATGAGGGGAGGGTAAGAAGGACGAGCATTGTGTGGACTGTGTTAGGAGTAATGCTCAAGGAAGAGGTGCGCTTTCAGTGCAGATTTGAAAGATTCAACTGCTTGTTTGCAGGCTGACCCGCAGACCTTATTCATAATTTCCAGAAAGAACAGAATTCCCCTGGACGTCTGGTGCTTAGAGCTAGGAAACTGGACTATGCCATTCTTATCCTTTGTTTTCTGCACTGGTTACCCATCTGTTGTCACGTTCAGTACAAACTGTCTGTGTTGTGTTTTCATTTCTTTGCAGATTCCTGCCCTGACTATTTTTCTGAACTTCTCTTCCTCAGATCCCAGCCAGAAACTCTGCTGTGTATGCTAACTATCCTTGTCATCAGAACAACAGAACTTTTAGTTACTGTGCAGAAAAACAATGGAACTCTCTCCCCTTCTATTCCCGCCATATACCCACAATAGAATCGTTTAAGTTTGCACTAAAAACTCATCTCTTCCATAAGCAGTACTCTTAACAACAGACCACATAATGCTAGTCAATTTTCTGACCTTTTTTTTAACATTTCCTAATATTGACTAGTCCGCCTGCTCGTCTTCCTTTGCACATTCACGAAACTCTCAACCCTGAATGTGTGTTACCCAATTCCTCTTTATGTCTTCTATGGTTTGTCCGTTATTACCTATCAGTACTATTGTTTATCCTTCCTTTTTTGTATGCTATGTCCTGTTCTTGTTTCAAGCCCGGAGAACATTGTCCTTCATGAGCGGGATTATGCGCTTTATAAATCACGCGTTTCATCATCATCATCATCATCATCATCATCATCATCATCATCATCATCTCGTGAAATTTTCGAACCGACGAGTAATGTTTGAGAAAAAAAAGAAAAAGAAAAGCTTTGAAGAATAAATGGTACGCCCATAGCCTACAAATTGTCTCCCCTTCGTCTCGGCCAACCATCAGATGCTCCGTATCTGAAACTGGCTGGTCCATCTGTACTCACTTGGGGGACCGGGGGAGGAGGGTCCGAATACCGGCATGAACGCAGCCGTGACTGGATTCTCGTGCCAGGAACACACACACACACACACACACACACACACACACACACACACACACACACACACAGAGGCGCCTAAAAAAACAAGCCAGCTCAGCTGACTGGTAATGAACACTGTTTTGAAAAACACATAACCACGTGCTCACGACAGTCAGGAATTTCTCCAACAATTGAGGAGGACAAACGCTACAGCTGGCATTTCACAAAGTATGCAACTCGTATGTTACATCAGGATTTTCTTTCGAGATGCAGGGATTGTAAAAGCTGTTTAGGAGTACCAGTGTATGTTTAGAACTGAGAATACTGTTGAGCAACTGAGACCAAGGAGTCTTTCAAGAAAGTTTCAGCGAAGTCTATTTATTGTTGGGGGTTTTTTTAGCACAAAAATGAATAACATTGAAGAGTGTTAAAAACTAGATGACAGAGCTAAGTATTGAAACGGACATAAGTAAAATCTTTTTCAAAAATTGGAAATCATTTTTTAATCCAAAGCTATATTCTTCAGAGTTGAGAATATTAGTACACCCCCCCCCCTACGACCGTCAGCTTTGTTTTATAAAAATCAAAGACACTACTAGTTGTGGTTTTTGTAGCAAAAGAAGTATTTCTACACATTCTTCGGATACAACCTAATATAGAAAATGTTTGGTTGAAAACTTAGAAACTTAGGAATAAATATCTTTCTAAATTGCTCATTTTAGAAACCCTGTTTCACTAGACGCCGGTTGAAAGACGCGTGTCGACATCTCGAAGGCTGGCCATTTGCAAGTCTTACGAACTTTTACCTTTGTCCTCTCGTCGTTTTTTTTTTTTGGGAGGGGGTATTAATTTTCAAGTATTCTTTTAAAAATCCTAGATAAGTTACATTAAACGATTTCAATTTTATCCTCCTCTTATGATATTACTACCTTTACAAATTTATAAATAAGTTATGAATAAACTGACCGCGTTTCGGAAGTAAATAATGGATACAGAAGTATTTTCTTAAGCAGTCCACAGATCTGAAATATGTGAAACCACCCACGAATGTCAATTATATAGATTCAGAGGTGTGGCCAAGCTAGCTGAGTGGTTAAATCAAGAGAGAAACCAGCCAATAGAGAGCGCTTGCAGTCGACTTTTTTTTCCAGTTAAATCATAGAACGAGGCTGGTGTATACAAAGCTTCCGATTTAGTCACATTTATTGTATAAGATCGCAGAGACTAATAATAATAATAATATGAACTATAACGTGCAGCATCACGACCAAGATAGATCGCCAGGTAGTCAGTGATTAAAACTTTGGAATTGTCACCACTGACACATGGGTTCAAATCTCGTATCTGAACGCTTTTTTAAGTATGATATCTATTCGCAGAGCTAGCCGTCGGGAAGTTTTGTCGGGTACTTCGGTTTCCTCCCTCCCCCCTCTCCCCTTATAGTGCAAAATCTCTTCTAGCACTTACCCCGCCAAAGCAAACAACCAAGCAGCGCGATGAATAGTGCGCTGTTTTGACGAGAGTTTACGAGAGTGATTAAAAGTGCAGCTGGTCAGCGTGAATTCCTAAGCTCGAGAAGAAGAAATCAATCACCGCTCGTCAGTCCGCCCAAGCACGTCAGTTTGGGCTAAACCACCATCACCTTTACGTCATCTGTCAGGAATCCGGGATTCATTGTCACTGCAGACATGACCCTTGATAGACAAGTTACAGCTGTCTCTCAGTCTGCCTATTGTGAACTATGAAAAATCAGTGCCATCCGCCACATTCTCACTTCGCGCTACCAACACTCTGGTCTGTTCTTTCTTGGTTTGATTGCTGCAACTCCTTGCTCGCAGGCTTCCCCATTCATACCTCATTCAGAGCCAGCGCTCTGGTTATCTGGGGCCTTGGGCAAATAAAATTGCGGGGCCTTTGGAAGCCGGCACAACATACGTAGCAGGGCAATAAAATGTGGTGGAAGTCTTGCGAATAATGAATAATAAATATTGGTTTCAAGGGAGACACAAACCTGCCCTTGAAAGCCATTTCGCCACCGCGTGTCTTCATTATAAAAGATTAGAAAGCCAGAGGCCAAAAGGGTAGCAAGCTGGGTCACACAGTAACGCGCAAACACATTTATTCCGCAGAAAAGAAAAAGGACATGTATTTTTAGAATTTCAAGCCAATTACGGACTCGCTAGCATGAGGTCACTTCAGGCACGGGGCCTTGGGTGGTCGCCCCTGCTCTCCCTCCCCCCCTCGCCCTCCCCACGCCCTTCTAGCGCAGACTCTGCCTCATCCATAAATTCCAGAAAATAGAGAACTCCGCTGCACGTCTGGTGCTTTGATCTAGGAATCAGGACCATGTCACTCCTCTCCTTCGTTTTCTGCACTAACTACACATCCGTTCTCGCATTTAGTACAAACTGTGCATGAAATCCTTTAAATGTGCACTAAAAACACATCGCTTCCTTGAGCATTACTCCTACCATCAGTCAACACAATGCTAGTGCATCTTCCCCTTCAACATCGCTTCATTCATCATTCGTCCTTTGACTGGTACAGGTCGTTTGGAAGAACATATGGATAGACGCGGCAGCTCCTGTACAGGACTACCAGCCCACTCCTTGATGTTCGTAAGCCAGTTCTTTCTCTGTCTACCACGGTGTCGGTTGCCCTCCAAGGTACTTGCAGAACAGTCTTGGACACATGGCCAAACCAGAAGAGCTTACGGCGCTTGACTGCTTGACTGAGTACCTGGTGTCCTACGAGTGTGGCGACAATGCTTTGTACAACGTCTTGTATTTTGTAGTAAACCTGATGCAACAGACCCTGTCCAGTCTACCCATTGTCGTTCTTTCTGTTGCTATCCTGATGAGGACATCAGCCGTAGAGCTACCGATCTTGAAGAGGGTTGCTCCCATGTGTGGTCGTGTTCATTCAATATGCTTTTACGCTGTCTGTCTTTTTGGTAATGTCTTACAGCTCTCAGTGCCTGCTATCAGGTTGACGCTGTCTGCAAAGAGCAGGTTTCAATTCAGCCTTCCACCGATGGATGCGACTAGTGTGTTCGGAACAGTTTGTTAAAAACCTGTTGATGCTATATTTATTTACATTGCCATTGTGTCGTTTAAGTTTATTGTTTAAAAATCTTTAGGTTAAAATATCTTAATTGGTTAAAAGTATGAACTAAGAGGTTAAAAAAATCCCATGACAAACATTACTTGCATCTTCCCATGCGAGCTGATTTTGAATCACACCACTGATATAGGTGCAAAACACGGACAACCGATCACTGCCATTGTAATATAGGAGTATCAAAGTTTCACATAAAATATATTATGTTTGGGGAGTGCGTATGCACTATAAAAGAAACAAGATAAAAGGTATCGAAGCACAGGCCTAAGAACATTAAGTATAAATCTAAATCACTGAAGCAAAACTCGACTCAAAAGCTGTCCAGAAATCCATTTTGCTGAAATAAATAATTCCTAATAGAGAATCGATGGCAGATGATAGTTTTATAAAACTATAGCTCAATTTGGAGTCCCTTAAAGATTTTTGTTATTATCATATTAAGTACTTACAGAGTTTCAGCAGCTAGACATCGACACAAAATACTAGATGCACCGTTGATTGGAAAAACAAATTTCGTCAGTATCTCGACGAGCTGGTGAACTGATATATCAAAGAAAAGTATGTGTACCCTGAGACTAGATTAAAAGCCGTACTGTAAATCTTTACTGAAGTAGCTAATAGCGAGTGTTTATACCAAAGTAGTACCTAAATGTACTTTGCTGATGACATTGCCTTGTTGTCACACCGCCACCAAGACATGCAGGAGAAAACAAATGCCTTCTCAGAAACAGCTGGAAACCTTGGCTTGAAGGTCAGCGCAGAGAAAACAAAAAGTATGAGAGTCCAAGAAAACATCAAACTAAATGGAGAAGAGATTGAGGAAGTCGACAGTTTTACCTATCTTGGGTCCAAGATGTCAAACACCGGGGATGTGGAGGTGGAGATTCGAGCCCGACTGCCAAAAGCCAGACAGGCCTTCGCCTCACTCAGGAGCACATGGGAGGCAAAAAACATCAGCCAGAAGACCAAGCTGAGAATCTTCAAGTCAAATGTGATCAGCACCTTCCTTTATGGATCAGAATCATGGAAGATAACCAAACAACATCGGTAACAGGCTTGACGTCTTCCAAAACAGATGCCTCAGGCGCATACTTAATATCTTTTGGCCAAACACCATCACCAATGAAGAACTCCACCGAAGAACTGAAACCGAGTCCATCACCACACAGGTTCAACGAAGGCTTTGGCGATGGATTGGACATGTGCTTCGCCAGCAGACAGCAGACCTCTCAGAATCGCCCTACGATGGACTCCAGAACGCCGAAGAAAACGAGGCCGCCCAAAGGAAAGCTGGAGAAGAACAGTGGAAAGGGAGATGAAAGGAAAGGGCTGGACATGGGGTCGCCTGGAACGAGTTTCAGCCGATCGACATCAGTGGCGGGCTCTGGTTGAGGCCTTATGTGCAAATAGCACGAAGAGGATTGATTGATTGATTGATTGATTGATTGATTGATTGATTGATTGATTGATTTTCATTTCTTTCTTATCCTGTAAACGCCACGCTCCATTGCCCATGCATGATCAACGTCATTACTAGGAAAATTGTTAAAACCATACCATTACATACCCTTTCTTCAAACTGGTTCATCGTTTTAATGATAGCGCAGGTATGTATGTGCAAATGTCTTCACAACCTATCCTTTATCGATCTCTTTTTCAAAAGGGAAATAATAAAGAAAAAATGCCAGGCAAAAGTAGAAACTCAGTAAACATGTCGTCAAGCACCGATGTCGCTGATGTATGGAGGCTTCTGATTGGCTGATCTTTCACAAGTTCAAAAATCATCTTGCATAAAGTAAAACTTTATTATTGTAGAGCGAATTCTATATTTATAAAATTAAATTGTATTACCAGTTTGCATTTATTAGCTATAGAGGCTCGTATATATATACCTAACGAGTTTGATAGTAACTTCTAAGCATAATATAAATAAAATTCTTAAGTTTTACCGAAATTCTCTCTCTCTCTCTCTCTAGTTACACAATTGTATATCTATCTAATGGATTTTATAATTATTTAATTAATTGTGGAGCTAGTCAGAGAATCAGATGTCATGAAATGTCATGTGTAGCTAATGAGAGAAAATTGATTTTAAAAATTCCCCTCTTGGCACCTGTGCCTTAACCACTCCGCTAGCCGCTTCCTCCCCACCCAACCCCCCGCACAAAAAGTGGCATCCATGGATCACATTTAAACAGCAAGACTGGAACAAGTCCAGCTGTCTATGATCCAGGCCGCTAATGAACCCCGACAATAAGGTCAGGCCGTCCCGATCTGAATTCTGGACATGAGTGAAGGGTCTTTACGTCGTTAACACATTTTCTAAATTGTTCAGCCCCATTGCTCTTCTGTCTACAGTCTACTGTCTTGTCTCTTTTCTGTCGTGAAACTTGGGACCATGTGTCAGAGAGAAGCATGACCGTCTCTTTCAACGATGCTGCGCTACTTGAGGTGTTGACTGCAGACTGACCTTTGAAACCAAACCTACATTGTACTCTTTACCAGAATCATTTCAATAAATTTTCATGGTAAAGCAAATTCTTCGGTTTTTTTAGATACTGTGTGACTAATGGCTAAACTAATCCAGTGTTTATTTGTATATATATATATATATATATTTATTGTACAGCATCTCTATAATATCCACCGGGAACAAAATAATAATAATCATCATCATCATCATGAGGATACTCCAGATCACAATACAGAAGCCAAGCACGTCTTACTTCTTTTCTCGGTGAATTTTTCATGAAGCCAAAAGGGAAAAAAATAGTATAATTTTATTAACAATATAACTTTGTTGAAAATTTCTAGAACATGTTTGTGGATAGAGACATATGATGTAAAATTTCCTAGATTTCGTCAATTTTTGCCAGAGATTCTTGTAAATAGTTAAGCTCATTTCATCATTACCTGTTTTCATAGACTTCCTTTTCTTCTAAACTTGCAAACTTCTGATAACTTGTTTAAATTATATATTTCTCGAGGTATATTGTAATATTTCTTTCTTTGTTATATCGTTATTCAAAGAACTGAGGAGTTAGATAGTAATGTTTTTTCTTAATCACGCCTGGATTTGGCGAGAACACAGGAAGTGACGAAAGGATAGTATTTCTATAAATGGTGTTGTCTACATGAGCTGAAGGGAAGATGTAATCCTGGCTAAAAGAAATTAGACCAGGACACAATGTTCTGCTGCTGAATGTTTTCTTCCACACTCAGATGGAGTTGTTAAAGATGATGGCTACAAACGCCAGTGGATTACCTTTTTCCACAGATCTGTATAGTTACAGATTTCTTCTTTGTTTAAACGTGCCGTGCGAACTTCGTCCCACATCGCACTCAAGAACTTCCTCAAAACATTTCCAGTCACTTATAGAGTACAGGAAAGTCTTGAACTTTCAATAACACGCAAGGGATCTTCCTACACCAGTGCCAACTATACAAAAGCCTAAGCTGTTAAATCCAACTACGATTGCTGGTAATAAGCTTAAACAAAGATCAAGCACCAGATATGCAACTTTGAGGCTTTCTACGCAGTCTGGTCTACAAGTAATATCGTGACACAGTCACAAACCCATCATCATCAGTCGTATCTTTATCCACCACAATGCTAAAAACAACTGACGGTGTGAGGGCACCATTGATATACCTGCTCGGAACAGCTACAAAAGAACTGAGTGTGACAAATTATGAGGACCTTAAACGGGAACATGTAAACAGTAAATTTTGCATGCAGCGAGGGAGAAATAAGTGTTTACATCGATAAATGTGTTAAAAAAATTTAAAACGTTATTATATTTTTTAAAAAGTCATTATCAGCAGTCATGTAACTATAAAATATGAATCCCAGACACTTAATCCTCAAAATGAAATTTCAACTCAAGAAATTATGAAGTGTATGAAAAATTTAATTATGAAGTGAATGAAAAATTTAAGTATGAAGTGAATGAAAAATTTAATTATGAAGTGAATGAAAAATTTAATTATGAAGTGAATGAAAAATTTAATTCAAATTCAAATAATTATTTTCTTTTAAACATCAAAATAAGTTTGACAATTAAAATAATACTTAACTTCAACATTTATAACGTTGGGGGCAATTTTGAAGATTAAGTGTCTGGGGATTAAGTGTCGGGGATTAAATGTCGGGGATTAAGTGTCGGGGATTAAGTGTCGAGTGATTAAGTATCCGGTCACCATAAAATATAATTGCAATGCTGGAAATTAACCATCTAACTAAACAATTACAGGAGTTTATCTTAGACAAACGCACATTTGAAATGTGTTTATATTTTATTAACAATAATAACCATGAAAAAATTAACTCAAACGCGTTCACATAGTAACAGACAATCAGTAATAATATAACGTAGGCTGCATTGACCGAGATCGCTGCCCATTAAATGTTTTATCTGGAGAAGATTTATTTACCAGTCTGTCGAGTGAACTCCGTTTGGACCATTTTTTTTTAAACTTTAGTTAAAGCTTTTAAATAAAGTTCAAATCTGTAGGGCTGTCTTCCAGACTCAGCACTTTCATTTTTTGGGGAAAAAATAGCTTCTTGAGCACGACAATCTGTGCAATGTTTATTCATCTGACTAGAGGACATGCCTAGACATGCCGGACTCGCTGTTACAAATACTACTAATGCACAACAAACTCCAGTTTAAGATTATTATTATTATTAGTTGTTGTTTATGCCAAGTCAGCAACTATGGCTATCTCATGGCAAAAACAATGTACATGACTATTCAAAGGTTGATATAAAGTAATTGTACAAGTCTTTAGATTTCTCTTTTCTTAGTTTTACAAAATAACAGTTTTTAAACATATAAGTTCTATCATATCAGGTGAAAAATCTGAATGGACTTTACATATGCCAGGATTGATTTGGAAGAGTGTTTGGCAAAAAGGTCATCAAGAGTCTGTGCTGTAAAATAGTTTTGACGAATTGTAGCGAGTTTTGAACAGGAGATGAGCAAATGTTCTATGGTTAGGGGGTCTTTACACCAAGGACAAAGTGGGGGGTTTTCTCCTGCAAGCAAAAATCTGTGAGTGATATATGAGTGACCAGCTTTTAGTCTATTTATAACCACTTTTTCTCGTCGGTTTAGAAATTCTTGTGTTATACAGTCTGCTAGTTTTGGAAAAATAGCATGAAGTTTGTTGTGCTTCATGGAGTCCCAGTGAAGCTGCCAAAGTTGTGAGATATACAGTTTAACAGAAACGTACCAATCTGAGGCAAATGTTGTATGGACCACAAGTGGTTGCTGAAGGGCCTTTTTTGCTGCCTCATCAGCTTTAGTGTTTCCTGGAATATTTGCATGGCCAGGAACCCAAATAAAGATAATGTCAAAATTGTTATTCTGTAGTAATGATAGAAGTTCAAAGAATTTAACCAGTAGTGGGTGATCTAAACATTTAGAGTGAAGTGCAAGTAGGGATGACAAAGAGTCTGAAATAACTAAGAAGTTTTTCTCTTTAGATGTATGGATATACTGCAGCGCAAGTAGAAGGGCTTTTAACTCGGCAGAAAAAATGGAGCTATGACCTTCCAAGCGAGCTGTCAGCGGTGGTGTGGAAATGTCCATCGGCACTGCTGCAGCTGCTACAGTTTCTTTTTCAGTATTTTTGGATCCATCAGTGTATATGTGACAAAAGTCAGGATAGTCTGTGATTATTTCTCTGAAAAGCTGCTGATAGACTATGTCAGGGGTTTCACCTTTTTTTTTGTTAGAGAGGTCAAAACGAATTTCAGGTGTGGGAAGTAGCCATGGTGGTGTTCTAGTCAGTGTAATTGGTGCTGGTTTTTGGGGGTCCATTCCCAATTTCTGAAGATGGGGATAAGCTCGTATGGGTAGAGGTTTTTGTTCATGTTCACGTGCCCTGTATTTCTCCAGAAACTGAACGGAGAAAACTGAGTGGAAAGCAGGGTTTTGGGGCAGAGCTCGAAGTTTCGAGACATAGGACAACATTAGTTTTAGTCGGCGTAACTCTAGAGGGGGTTCACCTGCCTCTGCATATAGACTGTGTATTGGAGTAGTTCTGAAAACTCCAAGACAAATTCTCAGGCCGTGATGGTGTACAGTGTCTAGCCTTTTTAGGTATGATGTCCTGGCTGATCCATAGACTATGCATCCATAATCCAATTTTGAACGCACTAGGGAACGATACAAACGGAGTAAAGTGATTTGGTCTGCACCCCAGTTTGTGTTACTTATCACTCTCAATATATCTAGAGCCTTCAGACAAGATGCCTGAAGATGACGGATGTGGTTCTGAAAAGAGAGTTTACGATCAAAAATAACACCCAAGAAATGGACCTCTTCCACTACTTTGGGTGCTGTTCCATTTACATGAATAGAAGGTTCAGGAAAAGGACCTCTTAGTTTTGTAAAGTGAATGCACACAGATTTTGAGGGAGAAAATTTGAAACCGTTTTCTAATACCCATTTTGAGATGTGGTTTACACATAACTGTAATTGTCTCTCCAGATCAGGTAGAAGCTTTCCTCGTATACAAAGTGCAAAATCATCTACATATAGCGAGGCAGCCATATTTGTAGGAATAGACTTCAGGATGCCATCTATTTTAATACAGAACAAAATAGGTGACAGGATACTTCCTTGAGGGACTCCCACCTGTTGTTCATGGGTGTCTGAAAAGGTATTTTGTATACGGACTCTAAACACACGACATGTTAGAAAGTTTTTGATGAAAATTGGTAGTCGGCCTCGAAAGCCTAGAGAAAATAGATCCAACAAAATTCCTTGCCTCCACACTGTGTCATAGGCTCTTTCTAGGTCAAAGAATACTCCTATGACATGCTCTTTTTTAATAAAGGCGTCTCTTATAAACGTTTCAAATCTGACCATTTGATCTGTAGTATTACAATTTTTCCGAAAACCACACTGAATGCTGGAAAGAAGATTCTGGGACTCTAACACCCAAATCAATCGTGAATTTATCATCTTTTCTAGTACCTTACAGAAACAGTTTGTTAAAGCAATTGGACGATAACTGTTTGGATCTGAGGGATCTTTTCCTGGTTTTGGTATAGGAACTATTATAGCCTCATGCCAAGCGGAAGGAAGGTTTCCTGTATTCCAAATATGGTTGAAAATCTGCAATAATGTCCTCAAAGATGATTCTGGGAGTTTGGTAATGATTTGGTATGAGATACTGTCTGGTCCTGGGGCCGAGTGGGAGCACTTTGAGAGTGCTTGTTTAAGCTCAGACATAGAGAAATTGGTGTTGTAGGATTCCAAGTTGTCTGATTGAAAGTTACATTTTGTTAGTTCTTTGCCTGCCTTCACTTTCTGAAAAGCTGTGGAATATTGTGAAGCCGAGGTTGTCATTTCAAAAGTGGAGCCCAGTTGGTTTGCAATTTCTCGATGATCAGAAAGCAAATTTTGTTCGGCTCTCAGGTGTCCAACTGCTCTATTGATATTTTTTCCTTTTAGTTTTTTGATAGCTGACCATACCTGTCGGGATGGAGTACGGTTTGTCAGTGAGGAAACAAAATGTTGCCAAGAGAGCCTTCTTTGTTGTTTACAGATGTGACGGGCCTGTGCTCGAAGGCGTTTGAAGTGTAGAACATTTTCGGGGTGGGAGATCGAAAAACTGTTCTCTGTGCCTTTTTCCTATTTTGTATTGCCTTTCGGCAATCCTCATTAAACCAGGGAACTTTGGGGAGCCTCCTGTGGTGGCTGTAACGAGGGATGCTTTTGTTCATGATCTCCAGTAGTGTTAAGGAGAAACTTTCCATTGGGTGACTTGTAGAGGTTGTGGAGTCTTTTTATTTGAGACCTCATCTACAGGTGAGATAAATAGTTCTGTGGGAGACAGCATTGACTCACAGAGTGTTTTAAAAGAGTTCCAATTTGCCCGTGCTAAATTCCAGTGGTCTTCCTGTGTAACTTTATTGGTTGAGATAGAGGAAAGGATGATAGGGTAGTGGTCACTTCCACAAAGATCATCCCATACATGCCAGTTGAAGTCAACTGTGAGTGTGGGATCACATACTGAAAGGTCTATTGCAGTTGTAGATGCATTATGGGGTCGATAAAAAGTTGGACTACCATCATTCATCACACATAAGTCAATATCATTAAAAAAGCCTGATAAAAGTTCACCACGTGAGTCACTGACATCCCCACCCCACAGGGGATGATGTCCATTAAAATCCCCCAAAAGGAGTACAGGGGAAGGAAGCTGTTGAAGAAGATCCTCCAGGTGTCGACGAGAAACGCTAATTGAAGGGGGGAGATATACACTACATACTGTGATGGTTTTCTTGAGGGATACTCTGGCTGCCACAGCTTGTAATGGGGTGGAAAGGGGGATGTGGCTAAAAAGAATATCTGAGTGAAGTAAAAGAGCTACTCCACCAGCGTGGGAAACACTTTCGGATGCCTTTCGGAGTATCTGAAAACCTTTGCAGGTAAAAATATCTGTGTCCTGCAAAAAGGTCTCTTGGAGGGCAATCACTTTAGTATCTGTTTGATGCAAAACAACTTTCAGTTCTTCAAAATTTGCCCTAATTCCTCGGCAGTTCCACTGTAACAGATTTGTCATTTATAAATTAAGTATGAGATGATGACCTGGAATGTCGTGTACAGGATGTGTTTGTGCGACCTGGAGGTGAGGGTGAAGGAACCCTTCGTTCCTCCATGTCCATCAAGCTATCTGAAAGGGGTGCAAACCTATTTGAAGTAGGTGATGGAGGGTGTCGTCGTGTGCGGGTGCTGAATGTTTTTGACCCGGAGGGCCGGGAGGTTTGTGAGCGTTTACGAGGGGACTTTTGGGGAGTGGCGGTAATTGTGGTTTGGGACTTTGTTGGTGCAGTTTTTTGATGAGTACGTGTGGGTGCACGTGTTGTTGATCTGGTTGAGGTGTATGCTGGAATTGGTTGAGGTGTGGAAGGTTTGGGCTGCTGCGTTTGCTCTGTATGTGGGGGTGGCATGAGTGTGTGTGTGGGTTTGGGGGTTTCTGTGTGTATCCATGTGATGTCTGTTTGGCATGATGTAGATTTTACCGAGTGCCGGGAAACCACCCCTGCAAAAGAGGGGTTTCCGGCTGTTTGTGTGGAGACTTGAAGGTTTCCCAAGACACGGCGACGTGCCTCTGGGTACGATATACCCTGCTCTGATTTTAGCCGCTGGATTTTATCTTCCTCCTTCCAACGAGGACAGTCTCGGGAGGAGGCTGGGTGACATCCAGCACATCCAGTTTAAGAGAATAATTTACTTCTGCGTTCCTATTGGCAGGTGAGAATGCCGATGTTTGAAGACTTATATCTTTAAAATTAAGCATAACAATGTACTCATATTTTGGGAATTATTATTTTAAAATGAACTTAATTCGATCATAAAGAAAAAATGTTGCACTCGTGTTGCCCTCTAAGGCTTTATGAACTGAGATCGTGCACAATCGTTTCAGTTATAGTTTCAAGCAGTTTTCCCCAGAATGTTGTAAAAATTTGTTATGCAACGCAAAGGCACCTTGAAACTGTTGTATTCTCAGTTTCAGACACAAAATCTTGCTGTACTTTGAGACCTGTTTAAAGTGACTGTATCGCAGGAGATACTCGTAGTTTGAACGCTGTTAGTTCAAGACTCATTTGGGTCTGTGAACTGCAAAACATCACCAACCCACCCATCAGAAGGTAGGTCACCATGTTCTTTCTTTTAGTTCTCCTCAAAATTTACAATTTAACAGAACGCTCAGTAAGTATATAACTTTTGAAACTGAATTTAAAAAAACAGAACTGGAAATTACCGTTGTGATAAAAAAATTGATTGCGTCAACAACAATGTACTTTTAGGTTTCAGTCAGCAAAAAAAATTTCATACGTGAAAATTGTCTATTGGAGAGAAAAAGGACTCGTATGTACAAGCAATTTTTAATAATTACAATAAATTTTCATTTACCCGCAAGTAAACCAAGAACAGATTGTAAAAAAGCAAGCTATATTTCTTAACAAGAATATTTTTACAATACGTAAAAGAGAGAAGAAAACCATGATAGGTTTTAAAAAAGTAATAAAATTTGATTAACGCACATTCCTCGTAACTTCAGTGATAGGTATTTTACTCGTTCTTTTTGCCCAAATATGTAATTTTTAATGACAGTTTTTTGTTTTACAAAAGAACAGATTAATTTGCCCAGAAAAGAACAGTTACAAAATTGACCAGATAACTGTTTTGTAGGTGACATTTTAGGTATCAAGATGCAGAAGAGGAAACAATGACTGCCACCCATTCCCAAGTGTTTCCTTAAGTTGGTATGATGGGCTGCAAAATGGCATTTGATGTTCCATCTTTAGATGATCTGTACTTTTAATGTCTTTTGTGATGACTTTGGCAAAGAGTCAGTGCCTAAACTCCAGTTGAGTGGGTTGTCATGATCTGATACTGGAAGGTCGGGGCAGAGTAAAGTACTCACGACCTGCCTGTACCTTGGTTGTCCAGCTTTGCCCGGCTGTTCGCCAATAGTCTCTGCACTCATTGTTTGTCGTGCAGCTCTGCGCATTAATATCTTTCAACATGCTTTCAGCAAAACAGTGATTAAATTACTTGATGCGTTGACACCAGAATAAACTCTTGAACCCAACACATGTTAACTGATTTCCCACATTGCCGCAAATAGTTTTTTAATCAAAGAAAAAACGCTTCGTGGCGTTTTCTGACAAAGTACAGGACTGATGTCTAAGCCAAGCGAATCCTCCCATCAAAAAAAAAACAAACTCATAATATAATGTTTTCAACATTTCAATTATTTTTAAAGAATAATACCAATAAATATTTCTTATTGTAACTTGTCGTTCTCTGCAATTGTAAAACACCAACATTCAGGTACGTCACGTGATTTTTGACCGTGCCTTAACATGATCTTGATATAAAAATGTATGGCTACACCTGCAGAAGATTAAGACCTTCAGAATAATTGCAAGACTATAATTTAATGTTCCATTGTTATGAAGCAGAAGTAAGCAATGATCGGATCTTCTGGACTGATATGACTGGAAACTGATGCAGACATTAGAGGCTGCTTGATAATCTCGAGGTTAAAGTCTTGTGTACCGTCTACAGTAGATAATATGATTATAATTTCTGACAGCGATCTACTCATACAGGTGCATAACTATGCGTCTAGACTCGAGATGGCTATTTAACGAACACAATCGTCGCTTTTGTGAATAGAACTTTTACTGAGATATTTTTTTCTTCAAACATAAATGTCTCTGTAGTAATTAGAAACCATTGCTGTAATCAACAGAACTGTTGCTATGAAGGTTTTCCTTCAACAGAAATCGTCTGTGAAAAATATGGTTTGTTCCATCGTATTCCATGAACTTCCTTGACTACTGTTTTGTTCATTAATACATCCACCCTCATTGCCAGGAAGTGATAATCATGTTCTCCAGGAAGTTCACCCAAAACACAACTTCAGACCAAATGTTCAAACTAATTTTTCTCCATCTCGCTTTGACCGCGAGATCTTTCTCTTTGACTTAAACACTGTGTTGTGTCTGTGGCTATGTATTTTTATGTTTTGTTCTCTGTATGCATACCATGTTCACTTTGAATCTATAGTTGAATATTTTGTATGTTTTGCTTTTACAAGCCCATTAAGCCTGCTTTACGGTGTGTGAGGGAGTGCATATGTGTTTGTGTCTCTGTGCGTGCGTGCGTGCGTGCGTGCGTGCGTGTGTGTGTGTGTGTGTGTGTGTGTGTGTGTGTGTGTGTGTGTGTGTGCGAGGAGAAGGTACGATCTACGTGGTGAGCAAATAAGGGTAGCATCACTAGTGTGAGAGCCTGTCGAGTCCTTCACTCACGTGTCTTTGGTTTCCGTCTCCCACCCAACGCTCACCAGTACCTTCAAAAAGCTGTTTACATTCGACAGCGGGTAATACTTTGAAATAAAGAAAAAGTTCTACGAAGAACTCAACATCCTCATCACAGCTGTCCCGAAATGTGAGAAGCTGTTCATCCTCGGAGACTTAAGTGCTAGAGGAGGGGCCCGCCATGAGCTGAGGGACAGTGTCATTGGCAGGTACAGCATCGGCAACTGTAACAGCAATGGTATATTGCTTTTGAAGATTTGTGAAACACATGTAACCATATTTCGTCTACCCACCCGCAACAAGACATCATGGATGCACGCCTGCTCAGAGCACTGGCATTTCATTGACTATGTCATCACTATGTCTCTCTCTCTCTCTCTCACACACACACACACACACACACACACACACACACACACACACACACACACACCAAGGCTTTGTGTTGGGCAAAATGTTGGACTTATCACAGGCTCACCATGCTTTGCGTCATGTCGAAGTCAAAGCCACAGGGATTGACAACTGCAAAGAAGCTCAATGTCTGCACACGGTATATCACTTTTGCTGGAGAGTTCTTCTCCGAAATGGCCAGAAAGCTACAGGACATGACTTGCGTTAAGTCTGGCATTGAGGAGCAATGGAAATCCTTTCGAGGTAGAATCCACGTTGGACCAGCCACCCGCCGTCGTCGACAGAGACTTAAAAATCAAGACCCTACTGACAGAAAAACGCCGCCTTTTCAATGCACATCAGAAGGACCTTTTTTTCACCCAACAAAAGGCAGCATACTCCAGCTTGCAGTACTGTTTACTGATGACTGCGCCTTAATGCCAGTACTGAGTGTGAGATGCCGTCTGTTGCAGGCCGTCTGTCAGTGGCATGTGACGACTTCGGTCTGATCATCACGAAGACCAGAGTCATACTCTAGCCTGCCTCCTGGCAAGCCATACCACGAGCCAAACATAACAGTAAAGGGAATCAACCTCAAGGAAGTTGACCACTTCACTTACCTAAGCAGCACTCTCTCCAAAACAACAAACATCGATCTGGAGATCAACAACAGATTCGCCAAAGAAATTACTGCCTATGGCAGATTCCGCAGAAACGTCTGGGAACGTAGTGGCCTTAAGAGGGCAGAAAACAAAACAAAAGCGCTACAAAGACAACCTCAAAAGCCACCTTCAAAGACCTTGGCATCGATACTGCCAACTGATTTCCTTCAGTAGAATAGGCTCTATAATAATTAGAAACTGTCGTAAACGAATCCTAAAATCTATCGTTCATTTTCTTTTTATTTTATTATATATTTATTTATGTTGTGTCTAGTATACACCTCTTGGATCCCACACGCCTCATCTTGATGGCGGAAGCTCTATCCCTGTCGGTACATCTTTACTAACGATAACAGAGTTAACCTTTTCGTAACAAAAGTTTTCGGCTCCAAGACGGGGCAATAGAAAAAAAGTCGCACGGCACAGATAGATACCCGGGGTAGACCATACAGAATTTCCTCAAACACATCCCCCTCCCACCATTCCCTATCCGCCATCCCCCGACAAGAGCCCTCAACTCGTGATCGCGAGGCGCCAGACAGCGACATCCACCTAAGCCCACAGCGCCCAGGTGTGAATAGGAACGGCAGTCTACACAGGGGCGTGCTGTATCGGCTGCTGTTTACTGAAAGTTGAAATCCCAACTCCGTGTTTTGTAACAGACCGTGTTATTACACATTTTCCCATCCCTGAGGCAAGAAAAAGATCAAACCACGCTGCATGCAACGGCCACGACGCGGTGGTCTGTTTGTACAGCCTGCCGCGTCGTCGGCTACGTTCTCAAATGACGAGCTCTTGCCGCTCTATTGGCGGCTATTTGTTGTTTGTCGGTGCGGGCAAGGAAATGATGCTGCCATTCCAAAGTTCTTCCGTCTAGCTCCGCTTTCTGTTTCTTTCCCAATCAAATTTTTTTCGTTGGTTAGGTTTGTCATCAATGATGAGCGAGAGGAGAAGATAAATACAGAAAACGAAGACTCTTAGACAAAAGCGAGGAAGGAGAAGCAGTAAAACGAAACCAGCAGCTCAGCTGTGCTGTGTTGTTATGCTGTGTTGTGTTGCTTGAGATGCAAAATGACAAACATTATCTGCCCATTGTTATCGGTGGCTTAGCTGGACACACTGATTTGTCACCGACTCATTTCTGGTGGTCAATAACCATCGTCAGACATCGCAAAATCGAAGAATAGTTTTATTAAGAATAACGAACACACACACACACACACACACACACACACACACACACACACACACACACAACCTACCACCATCACAGTCCTTTCCCAACAGTGAAGTCCTCGACTTTCAACCCACGATATCTAATGATGGATAAAGGGGTACGATCTTCACAAGTAGGAAAAATATTTGCCTCTTCTGTAAGCTTTCATGCTGACGATTAGCTCAGCGTTCGGCTGGTGGTGAATATGATTTGTGTTTTCAGCTGCGATCGTTTCTTCTTTGAAGTTGGTGGGAGGTGTCTCTTTGTGCAGTTGACTTTTTATCCTTCTATTCCGCGCAACGAGTTCTCTTGTGCAGTAGCCTCTCTTTCGTGAAAAGCAACTTTGAACTGCTGAAAAGGTTCCCCCACCCCTTTTTTGAGAGACTGGAGGTTAAAAGACGGGGATGGACCAGGGTGGATTTTTTTTTAATAATGAAAAATGTCTTGCTTCAATCAGCTGCTAAAATGGACAGCTACATCATAGATAGTCTGACATGAAAGTAACAGGTATGTAGCGAAAGACAAAACGAGAAGAAGGAAAGATGGATAAAATAGGAAAAGGGAGAAAAATATGGAGGGGGGATACTAGAAATTGATACGTCAATGTTGCCCAGGACTGCATATCACCAGTCACTATGAAGTTAAAGTATGTTGAATAATAATAATAGAAAGAGAAATATTTAGCTACAGAAATATTTAGTCGGCTGACAGTCTCTACAACCACATCTGCGCCATCTTGTCTTCGCTTTTAGTAAACTGGACCACATCTCTCCTCTGTAATTTTCATATTTTCTTATTCACGGACTCTGCTTGCTCTCTTCACGTTTCCCTCTTTACATTTTGAATCTGTGTAGCATAGACTGAACTTTCACATCTTTCTGCTCCAAGGAATGTTCTAGAACGCTTTCGTGCGGACGGAACCTCTGCGGCAGTCGTTGTTGTGACCACAATCGACACCATGAGCCTTGCTGTCAACTCTGCTGCCGGTAACACTTGGGCTGAGACTCAGATCTGCCAAGGTAATTTGGGTACCTGCATTAAAGATTGTGAGCTGAGCTTCTCAACGACAGAAATACCTTTCTTTTATTTTATTTTTTTTTTTTTTGAAGCCGAACTTTATTGACATCGAAGATTCTATTATTATTATTTGCCGGATTCGCATTTGTGTATGTTTCTTTATGTGTTAGGCTTGTTTTTGTAAAGTGCTTTAAAGTGAGAAAAAATACTAAATAAATCCATCTTGCTGCTGCTGCTGCTGCTGCTGCTGCAATCTTTGATCGCCACTTCAATTCTCTCACCACTGTGTGTTGACATTTCCATGTGAAATATCTGTGGATCTGTGGTGGTCATGAGCAGAAGATAAAAAATATCCAGATAGCTTGATATGACGAGGCTGATGTCATTTTGTACCGACTGTGCGGAGTCTTGTGGTGGTTGAACACCCTAACCTGGCAAAGTTGTCAGCATGCGAAAGCTTGCAATCGGACCGTGTTTTAGTTACTCCTATCTTGGTCCTTGAAATACTTGTGCAGTATTTGTGTATATTATTTTCGGGTGCAGAGCTGTCGTTTTCCCCGAGGGTAAGGGGCTGCCTCCCTTGCGGTTGAACCCAGGATCTCGTAGCTAGGAAAGCTGCTTTAGACAACCGGCGAAATTTTGCAGAACTCAAATCGTTCGCGTCCCACTCGACATTGGGCTGTTTACACTGCGTCTTTGTATTGTTCACACCGAGAAGTAAAACTGCGCTCTTTTGACCCTTTTTCATTCCCTGCTTCTCTATCCCAGTTTTATTTCTTTTTGAGCAACTTTCCCAAGGCGTCTTAGGATAACGTTGTTGACATATCGTATGCTTGTATTCCCAATTTAAATAGCCTTCTTGCGCTAGCCATGCGTTAGCAGAAAGCTTATAAAACCTGTACGAAGGGAAACAGAAACAGCTAAACGTTCCGGATTCTTTGAAGCGAACGTTCGTCATTGTCATCGACCACAATCCGCCGCAGAAGGTCAAGCCAGGGGAGATTAGCTAGGGCTCCGGACGTCGCGACGATGACGCTGTCTGTCGGGGGTTCCATTCCTGCCCTACTACCCTCCTCCCAAACTCCACCACCACCACCACCACCATCACAAGCCTTGCAACAGGACTGCGTGGGCTGGTGCGTACCTTCTTGTCTAAGACTTCAAACATCGCTTCGTTTTTTGATGTTCTTGCAAGGCACCTCCCCCTTGACATTCGGGAGATCCACGAAAATAGAAAGCAACATGTGAAGGAGAGAGGGTGGGGGGAAGGAGGTGAAAAAACATCTTGAAGTTTTGGCTACTTTTAGTTTGGCTGACGCCAGGGGGATCCGGCGCGACACGTCCACCACCCTGACCTACTTTGGGTGGGCGGGCCACCTGTCTTGCCTCTCACCTGTGAAGCACAAAGCACGTGCGAGGTACGAATGGCGGCGCTCTGAAGTGCTTGGAAAACAGCTCTTTCTTTCATTATTCCTTCTTTAAGTCATTCATTGTTTCTTTCTTTCATTTTTTTTACCAAAAGACTGAACTGCATGCAAGCGAAGTCAAATGCTGACAGGTAACATAAAAAAGACAAAACACTCAGGTAGTTTTACTGCTATAAATACCTCTCCCACGTCATCCGCTGCATGGTGCTGGCGCCAGAATCGGAGGTGTCCAGAGAGGCTCATCGAAGTGTAAAGTTCATAGGCAGCATCAAGGAAAGGTCTCCGGTGATGGCATCCCTCCTAAAAAGGTAGAAACCTTAATTCTGCAAAACCCAGAACATGCTGGACGACTGCACCTTGGTGTGTGTGGGAACATGTTTGAAAGTTTTCAGGCATAAGACACCAGGCTAGCGTGCCACACGGCTTGCGAAAGTTTGCAAGGGCAAGAAAAGAAAAATGTTTCCAAAATAAGGAGCAAGTAGAAAATGGAGGAGGGGGGGTTAGGTGGGAAGGAGGCCAGAGGAAACCTACTGTTACCTGGACTCTGTGCCAATGGAATATAGAACTGACGCTTTGATGTCCTCACCCCCTCAGCTAGGAGTGCGCCTCGACTTCGTCTCAGCAGCCGAGTAGAATTAAGTAGAATCCAACACCGATATTGGGTTACGACATCCTTCACATGAACAGATTACGCGTCAGAAGACGCAAACGGTCATATTAAAAAAATCAAATGTGACTGGAAACGCATCCCGTAAAATCTTGAAACATCGATTGGGGTTTTCTTCAAATTTTGTTATAAATTTCAAATAAATGTTTTGGCTATAGGAGAGTTAATGTCCTTTTCCCTTCCATTTTATGGCTACGATCTTCAGCAGTAATGTTGTTATGTGACCTGACAGACCTGCAATGTGCTCCATTGCCACGGCCTCATTCTTCGACGACCTCTGTATTTTCAAGACTGTTTGTAGTCATACAAATAACCTCCCATCCGAGGTTGCTATTTTGATCGAACAGCTTTGTACTCGCGTTATCATGGCTAGCGCCCATTTGCACGGAGTGAAGGCAAGTAAGGACCAAAAAAGCAAAGCGGCGTCCTCTAACTAGAAAAAAATGCAGATCTCAAGGAGAAGCGAAAGTATCGGCAGATCATAGGGTCATTGGTCACTTACTTTAGTCCACAGACGCTTCCTTGAGCTGTAGCTATGGATCAGAGGTAATGCAACATCGTGGATTGCTGAATACCTCCAATCCACCAACCTGTGGTTGCAGGGAGTCGTACATTTTCTGGACCAAACTGAGTATGCTCGAAAAAATATCCCAGAAAAGTATGTGGCTTGTGGCTTATGAGAAATGTAACCAGAGGTGGCAAATGCTAGCTTAAAACTTATACTAGTCTAAAAATAGATAAAATTTATACTACACTATATACTACCGTGTACATCACAGTTCCAGTGACGCTAAAGTCTTTCAGAAAGAAATCCAACTGCACGAACGAAGGATTTTATCACGTTTCGACCACCTGGTTCTTCTTGGTCGCCCCCTCGAGACTCTAAAGCTACGAACGCTGCTTTGTGTGAGTTGATGGTGTGTGTGTGTATTTTTTTCTCTAAACGAACGGGTACGGGTATGCAATGCCCTCGGGCTGGACCGGCAGCTGATCACCCACGACGGTCGCCGGCCACAGGGGAGACGTCGTCACCTGTGCTGCTGGCAAGAGTGCTAGCGCTCGCGTGGTAGGGCAGTAAACTCGCTCACGAGGATCTCTCCTGCAGGGGCCTAGACCAAAACGACAACCCACTTCAGCGATCTTTTCTTTGCCTAGAGTACGATTTTGTTCGGGGTATGTATAGACGCAGGTTTGAAGGAGTTGACAGTCTGTAGCGATTTAGTGTATTGCTTTTGCTTTAGAACATTTTCCTTAGGGGCACCTCTGTGTGTGTGCGTGTGTGTTCTTTTCATACAGCAGTGCTCACACGCGTACGCCGCTCTTTAGCTTCCCTATCATTTGTCTGCAGTCCCGCTTCGCGCCGTTTTGTCCCTCATTGCTGGGGAGGAGCAGCGCAAACACTCGGCTGCAGGCTCGCCGCCGCTGTCGTCCCCCCCGACGAGAGCGCAGCCCCGCGAGTGCTCGAGATGCCGACAAAGACATCTGAGGGCGCGCCGTCACAATCCCCCCGATGTTTATGCAGGGGTGGAGATCTGAATGTCATCATCGAGGCCCCATTAGCAACTGTTTGCGCACAACTAGCTTTTTTCAGCAGCGCGCGAGAGAAAGATGAATTGACCCGACGAGATGAGAGAAACACGACGAACGCTGTCTCTCAATCTCTCCCCTCCCTCCCTCCCCCCAATCCTCCAGCCCCCGTCTCCCGCATGACTATAACCAATCCTCTCCACACTCCTCCCGTTCATTGCCTCATTGGCGGAACGATGGACAGCCCCCTTCTCCCTCTCTACTCGTTCACCCATCTCTTTTTTTTCAATTACGCGTGACTCAAAGCAAAAGATTTCCTGGCTGACTGCAGCAAATTATAACACACCTAACTGGCCGTAGTTACAGCACACCTACCTGGCCGTATATTCAAAGGTTAAAAGCATTCTTTAAAGTCCTTAATCACACAAAAGTGGAGAAACGCTTGATCAAGTCGGACAAAGCCTCAACCCGGAATATTATAGACGTTTAAACGGCCATCCGTATTTGTATGGTTAGGAAGAGCCTTTAGTGATCTCTGGGGCAGCTTTCCTCACGTGCATCGATTGATCGTGCCTAGATTGATTTCAGATGTTGCTCGCTGAAACACTACTTGCTGAAATGTTGGGAACACCTGCAGATCTCAAAATCTGTGTGATACATACCATATACGGTATTTCCATGAGCATGACACGGTTGTGTTCATGTAGATCCTGTGCAAAATGATGTCTATATTAGTCACACACTTTTCGAAACGAAACTTGTACACTTTGTACAAACGCAAGCCAAATGACTTTAGCAGTCCACCATATGGATTAATTAAGACTCGTATATTTTTGTTATTACGCTCTCTCTTTCGCATTCATGTGTATACATTATATGCACTTACGCGAGCGAGCGAGCACGCACACACGCACACACACAACTTTTTCTATCGTGGAGAAAGTTTTGATTGTAATGCAAGACGCTAGCATTCTGACTTCTTGAGTTCAGTGCCGTCTGAACAATCCTCTCTCAAACGACAGAGAGGGTGGGAGATGGTCGGGTGGCCCAGTGGTTTCATCAGTTGCGCTGCCCGCCAAGACAGTGAGTGTCGTTGGCCATGGGTTCCGATCTCGTCTCTAAATTCACTCTGGATGTGGAATCTATTTGCATGAAGCGTCCAGTATGGTGGTGATAAAATGCGTACTTCGCTCGCTTGTCGCCCCTGCAGTGAGGATCGTGTACGACTACGAATACGAAGTGATGATCGCAAGGCTGTGTTCACATCTCTCCTCTGAGCACACGCACTTCTTTCTTCATGTGGCACTTGTTCGCAGGACAGATGTTTTCTCCGGTTTCTTTTCTCCTTTATGAACATCTGGAAGTGGATGTACTTACCTGTTTACGGGGCTGCTCACTAAGCTAACCTTGAGACCCGCCTCTTTCGTGAAGACCTGCAGTAATGATCTCCTTTTTCACCTGTCTTTCCCATTCTGTCCTACCCTTGTCTTTGCTATTGTTGTCTGTGGTACCGTATTTCTCATACTGCTCTTTTGATCAAGCCCATTGAGCTTATTGCCAAGCGGGAAAATGAGTTTTTATTATTATTATTATTATTATTATTATTATTATTATTATTAGTGCTTTAGCCCGTCTCTCTTTCCCCGTGGGTTTCACAAGAATCATTCTCCGGATGCCGCTGACAAATCTTTGGTTAAAAAGTCTTCAGGTTAATGCAAATTTAATTTAGCAATGTACAGTGTACATACATCCTGTACTGATTAAAAGCGAGATACTTAAACGATGCGGTGGCCAATTGTTTACATAACAAATACACTTCACAGAAAACTGAATATAGGAATAGAGAAACGTATATTACTCCAACTGAAACTTAAAATATGAGAGGAGAGGAAGAGAAAGGGAAAAATGATGTATGAATAGTAAACATGTACTACGGGAAAGTCACACATTGTTTGTGCGTGTATGTTTGTGAGTGAGTGAGTGAGTGAGTGAGTGAGTGAGTGAGTGAGTGAGTGAGTGAGTGAGTGAGTGAGTGAGTGAGTGAGTGAGACTCATGCGAGATATGCTGCATGAACATCACACCTCCTTGTCCATTGGAGGGAGACCACGAAATATACAAAACCTCCAAATTGCTGATGACATCGATCTGACAGCAGCAATGATGAGTTTCAGGCTTTTACAGATAACACTCGCCACCAGCTCGACCGCTTATGGGGTGAGCATCAGCATGGACAAGAACAAAACAATGGTCAGCACTGTCAGACAATGAAACGTAGAGATCCTTTTGAATGGTGTGCAATTTGAGGAGGTGCAGAGTTTGAAGTATCTGGGAGCGACGCTCTCAAAGGACGCCGGTTGCTTAGTGAACATTCACCAAAGAATCACAGCAGTGACGGCAGCAATGGGTAGTCTGAACAAGATGTCGAACAGCAGGAGAATAAGCTTCCAGACCAGTTTCAAGCTATACATTTGTATACAAGTCTCTGGTCTTCCCCATCATACTGTACGGCTGCGAAAAGTGGACCTCGTTGACCAAAACGGACAGGAAGATTCAGGCGTTTGAAATAAAAAAGAGGAGGTTGAATGACCTAAAGCAGGGGACAGTTTGGAGACCTACTGAATGGGGCACAGAAGTGGTCCGACTGGCTCACCTTGCTGTTCCCCATCATGTCACAACTGGTCACCGTTAACGGTGACAGAAAGAGAGATGAAATCATAAGATTTCATTTGATGGCTACCGATAAGTGTGTGCTCGGGCGACTTCACGTAACATTAGACCCACCTTTGCTGGCGATGAAAGGCTCTCTATCAATAACACATTAATTATTATTATTAAGTCATATATATATATAAGAACTATTAAAAAGTACTAAAGTTTCCCGTGCTAAAACAAGGTGAAAATAAATATGATAATTAGGATAATGGAAGGTACGTTTGCGTCGTTTCCCAACATGCTTCATTCTTCTGTAATAGTCTCCTATGTGCAGCACAAGCATCGCTCTTTGCCATCATCCAAGGCAAAAAGCTTAGTACATTAATTGCATTGCACAAGAACGAGCAATAATGTTGTCACCCTGGCAGCAGTCTGGAGGATTTCTTATATTCTGTCACATATCTTATTACATTATTGCATTTGCTCTAGTGCGAATACATTCAAACTATGTCAAACCCTTATCGTCGTGACTGTTCTGACACACTGACCGAGATGGCGGGGAATCTAGGTCACAGCGTCGATTTTTTTTCCCCCTCCCACCTGATCGCTGGCCGTGACCAAAGAGCGCATTTGCTTCCCGCTGCTGGCATATTTCATACATAACAGCCAGAGGTTTTTGTTGGTCTGAACTGACGTCTTCTAATTGTGAATAATGTGTTTGGAAATATCAGCAAAGCAGCTTCTAGTGAGTAGAGCAGGTGGCTCACGAGTAATTTTTTCCCCGCTTTCCCGCGGAATGATGTCATTTTTAGGTCAGACGGGGTCACTGTTTGCTATTGGCTCTACTAGGCCCACGTGACAAAACTATCCGCCATCTTGTCGGATCTTCTGTCGCCGTTGTGTGGTCTAAAGTGGGTGATAATTGACTGAAGACAACTAGAATAGTCCTCCATGGAGGAAAAACGAAGTTCTGGAAGGTAACTCCAGCTCGTTTGGTTGTAATAAATACGTATAAAGACGTTCATTTGCTGCTTTTATGTATATGCTGTGCCGTATATGGCTCTGCATGTGACCTCGATCTCTTGAACAAAGTAAAACATTTTTGCGTGTGCTTTTTTGAGTATTTTCTATTTCGTTTACATTATTTGCTAAGGTCCAAACGGCAGCCTAAGGTACTGGACGAAGGCTTCTGGGACTGTTCCGTATGTACCTACAAAAACTCGCCAGAGGCATACAAATGCGAGATGTGTGATGTGCGAAAAGGAACATCAACAAGGTGAGCCTCGTAGTGATGTTGGCACAGATGCCCCAGTAAGCATTGCAAAGGAATTCGTAGAAAGTGCTCACTGGCTGTACAAAATAGCAGCCAGTCACAGAAATACACGTCTAAAATAAATTGTTTTGCCCCGATACACTGTAGTCCTTCATGCAGTGTGCACCAGAAATGTGGAAATATGGATAGTTTTTATTCCTTGCAGTGTAATTCAGTGGCGATTTAAATAAAATAGAATATTTATGTACCTTCAAGGAGCACATGCTTTGTTATTCATTAGCCTAAGCCATTAATATGTTGCACATTCATGAGTGTGACTTGCCTTATGCATGCAGTGTGAACGTTGCTGGAATTAGCAGCACTTTTTTTAGGAGTAAAAATAATATCATAGTTGAAAAAGTAGTGGTAACAAGAGCAACATGGGAATGATAATAAGACCATTCTGATATGCATTTATTGTGCAAGTTTTGATCAGGGCTGAACTTTCAAGATTTTAACTTGTTCAAAGCTTCTTGCTGTGGGCCAGAGCTTCTTAAATGCCCATGGACATGATATTAATTGTCTTCGTTAAATGTTGACTACATTCCACTAAGTATTGCATCCACCTTTAAAATGCATGGAATGTGTAACATAATAAATTTATAATAAGGACGACAAAGCTGGTTGTTGGCTAACTCTAGTGTTAATGAAGTTTATATGTAAGAGCTTAAAACTAATAGAACTAGTTCAAATGTTTGAGCTACTAAAGAGAAGATGAAAAGTGGAATGCACGAACGTTATTGCCTATTGCTAAGTAATTTTTGCCTTCTTAAGTAGTAACTAGATAATAAAAGTGGCTTCATCATTCTGAAAACAAAAATATTTTAAAAAGCATAAAATGTTAAAAAAAAATTCTTTATTTTTCTTCCCATTTCTGCTTTGCAGGTGGCATTTCTCTGGGCTTTAGTAGTACTTCTCTCTCTCTCTCTCCCTCAGAGTTAATTGAGGGTAGGGGGAACAAGTTGCATTATGTTAAGGGTAATGACCCCTTCCCATAGAAAAAAAATGAATGCTTTACTGGGCTCTTCTCAGTTTGGAGTACTTGCCCATCTACTAAGTAAATGTAGTGTTCCGAATATCTGTGTTTGGCTGAACTGTAGAGAATAAAGAAAGCTGATGCCATGATTTGTTGCAGGAAGCCTAGAATCAACCCTCAGCTTGTGGCTCAGCAGGTAGCACAGCAGTTTGCTCCTCCACCAAAGAAGGAGCGCAGCAATCATGAACGTAAAGAGAAGAAACAAAAAAATGATGAGAAACACAAAGGGTTAGTAGTTAATCATAAGCGGCTGTTTTTCATTTGTTTGCTTGGGGGAAGAGAGTGAGATAATGTCCTTAATCTGTTAGAAACCTCCATCATCAGTTTCAGTTTCCATTTAACTAAAAATAACTTCTTGCTTTATAAAATACAAATACAGGGCATTTGAGTATTTAGTATATCTTGCACTGGCTTACCTCAGCTTGCAGTATTTCAGTGGGTAACTGGTCGTTTGGACTAAGGTCGATTCGACTAGGGTCAGTTCGATTAAGTCGTTTCGTCTAACGGTGGAGTCATCTATAGGACGCATGAAATGCTATAGGACGCGGGCCGCTTCATGACAGCCTGCCTCCTTGCAACTCTCACTTCAACTTTAGTTATAAGGTGCATCTACAGCCCAAATCCTGCACTGTCTGACCAAGGCCTTCTCAATTAAGTGGGTCAGCGTCTGCGTAACTCGGGTGTTCAGTTGGGAATCGAGGGTGCTTACATAAGGGGGGCCGCCGCCATTGCTTCAGGGCTACACCCCTTATATGGAAGACCAGTCTATTTAGTACCGGAGACTGGCATTTGTTTTCATTCTGACTGACTGGAAGCCGGTGCTGTGTGCGCGTCAATTTTTACACTTAGGGACAGTTGGATGCGTCGCCGGCATCTGGCGTTTGAGTGCTTATTGAGTCTGTGTGGTTGAGAGCATGCATGTGAGAGATAGATTTAAATCGTTTATTAACATTCAAATCACTTCAATTTTTTTCCATTTCAGGCGTTCTATAGATGACTCTACCGTTAGACAAAACGACTTAGTCCAACTGACCCTAGTCAAAACGACTGTTAGACAAAACGACTTAGTTGAACTGACCCTAGTCGAAACGACCGGGAACCATTTCAGTGTCCTCAGTTACAATCAGTTTGCATGTAAATTGTGTTGTGTATGATAATTAAAATAAGTGACATTTGCCCATTAACACAATAAATGTATACCTCTCAGGGTATCATCATCATCTAAAAAATGTTTATCTCCAATATGCAGCATACATGTCCAACGAACTTTACTACTAAAAACATATTTTAAGACCAGTTGCATTTTAAAAGTTTTTGGCAGGGCTTTTGATGCAACTGGAAACACTGCTAGGTGTAGGTTGTGGATGAAATTATATTAAGTTATAAAATAATAATGGCTTCAACATTATGCTAAGAAAGTATTTGAGCTCCATAAATAGCTTGACGGTTCTGCCAGATTATGAATAAATGTGAACTGAAACACATTCTTTATGAAACAAGTATCACAGTTCAGTTGAAAATGAAACGGCTTAAATATTAAAAGAAATCACTAAACATTCTACCAGTTGTTTAAGTGGAATTCATCATTTTAACCTTCTGTGTTCCTTATTGCTTTTTCAAATGTATAATTCCATTTTGTTCATGTTTTTAGGAAAAGGTTCAAAGCCTGAGCTCATACTGCTACAGTTCTTTTGCTTTGTGTTACTTTTGGGCATAGGTGTGCCATCAGTGTAATAAGAGGCTAAAACAATTGTCAATGTTGCAGGCCTCCTCGATTGAAGAATGTAGACAGAAGCAAGGCATCTCACATGAGTGTAACAGTGGGGAATGTAACAGTCATTGTTACAGACTACCAGCCCAAGACAGATGTTCGTTCGTCAGACAGTCACATTTCCTCTGATGCGTCGGATACTAATTCCTCCACTGCACCCCATGACCTTAACTTAGACTCACCAGCTGCTGATGCCAGTACCATCTGAGTACAACTTCCTACACTCAGAACACAGCACAAGCTAAACAAAGTGTCTGCAGGATGTTACCATGCCAGTCAACACTCTTTGTTTTGTCATTCATTAAATAGGACTGGATACCATGCATATCTGAATTGATCAGAATGACTCCTATACAGCTGTAAGCATTCTCCGATGAGTGACTTTCTTGTGCCTGCTCTGGTTGTTGGGTTGCTTTAAGTGCACAAACTTGTTCACGAAACTGACAGCAAACAGATTTTTAAAAATTCTTGGTGTAGAATGTCAAATGTTCAAGGACCAATTATCAGAGAAAATGTTGCTACACCTTCTAGCATTTGGTAAAATGCTGGATTTAAGATATCACAAGGAAAGACACAACAGATGGAGAAAAGCTGCTCAGTGCTGCTAGTTGGATGACTATGCTGGTATGCATAGTCAGTGTACCTGTGTAATATCCAGCCTGAATGCCTGAAAAAACATTATTTCATGGGCTGTTGGACAATATTAGTCTTGAGTGAAGTAGACAAGTGTGTTGGTGGCACCGGCTGAAGTTTCAGTGAGTGAAGCAGTGATATTTTTAGTACCCTTCAGAGTTCCATTCGTGTATAAGATTATAATATGGAGAAGGGTTTTAAAACACTCTTAATATTTTGTATGTTTACGCATACCTCTACATGCACATACACTTGCATGAAGGTAAGCAGATTAATGAATGCTTCATGTGTGTGTGTGTGTACACACACAAACAGGCAGCCTGTTGGTTACATCAGCTGATGCATTTCCGTAAAGGGCTATCTCTAATATTAGGACTAGTGAATGTCTAGGCCACTTAACTATAATAAAAGTAATTGTATTCCTTTCTTTCTCTGGTACTTTTTCGAATAATCTGCCAAACATTGAATGTCCTTTTCCAAATGACACAAATAAGTACCGAGATGTTGAAATTTATTGTGAACTATCTTCCCGTTCGATACAAAAAAAAATCCTTCACCAAATGGAGCTTTTTCAAAATGAGCATAGTACTACAATCCCAATGTGGGTTCAAAAAGACTTCGTCAGTGATCTTCACAATGAACTGGCCCATGTCAGTGGAGCTTTTCATTGAAAACTCTAACAAATAATGCTATCACCCAGAGAAGATGTGGCTGCTTAATTCTGACTGGCATCAAGTGTTTTCGTGAATAGAAGTCAATAGATTTAACTGCCACAGCCTATCAGAATTCTTAAGACTAAGGCTTGTATTTTAGGATTAGAACTTAAAAAAACAAATACTGCAGCCATCATTTCTGTTTCTGAAAACAAACATTTAAGACTGAAAATCAAGATTCCAGGTAAATTAATGAACATTTTGAATGTTCAGTGTATTTTCTACTCTTTCAGTGAGGGGATAGATTTTCTACTTTTACATACTAACTGCATTTTTTGGTTGTATAGTTAAAGCACATTTAATAATGATTAACAGGGGTATGTTGAAAGTTATTGCTTGTCTTAAAATGACATTATTATTTGAAATTTGTTGTAGATCCTAGCAGGTATTGCTGATTATAACACTGATAAAACTTGTTACAAAAGCACTTCCAGTTGAAGCTGGTTTCACAGAGTTTGCTAGTCAGGTGTTGATCTGCTGAATGAACAGGGAAGTAACTTGCAGCAGCATTATATGATAGGGAAAAAAAATTAGGGGGTTAAGCATATGCAGGAATGATTGGTTTTAAAATCTGAGCTTGTGGGCTGGTAGCTTAATGGGATTTCAGTTATTATTATTATAATACATACAATACACCAGGAATGTGGGTAAGTTATTGGCCTAAAAAAGTGAATGCTCTGGCTAAGGAAGAATGGCTTGCTTCACATAATTGTTTACTCCTGCAGATTTTCCTGTTGTTAATTGCTCGCATACTTCCTACCTACAGTAAGAAGCTGCATTACAAAGAAAAGATTTTTCTTTACTGCATCAGAACAGATGACTGTGTATGTTTGTGGGTTGGGGGGATGGCTTTGTGGGTGTGTGTACATGCTTCATACTGTCATAGCTTGGCAGTTTCTTTGTACAAGGAGCAGTTGTGTTTGTTCTGATGACCTGGACCCTTTCTGCTAGTGCTGGTCCACTTCCCTTAAGCCTGTCATCTACACTATTTTTGTTTTCTTTTTTGTTTTTTCTTCAAGCGAAATGCTGTTACAGTATAATTGATTGGAAATGTTAGCCTCAGAATGGATAGCAGGTCTAAACTATGTGAATAACTGATGCAGCCCATTTGCACAGAATAATTTATACCAACATCAGTGCAGTATCAATTTACTTGAATCTTGGAAGTCTTTTACTATATCTAAAACTAGCATTCACTCAGAATCATAGCAAAAGCTATAGAAAGAATCATTATTAGTACAGTCAAGTGTCTCATTGGAAGTGGTAGTCAAAGTGAAAGCCTCGTTCTTTATTTCTTTAGTCAGTCCTTTTATATGCGTGTCCCCCATAACATTTTCTACAAAAGCCCCCAAAAGCAGAGCAGTTGTGTTGTTTACTAGAGAAAGGGCATGATGTCTTAGCTGTTTTAGACGATGTTTTGGTTGACAAAAAGGATTCTGAGTCGAACAGTGAGGCAAGCGCAATGATCAATGTACTGTTTGTGTGGTAGGTACTTTTCATCTGTTTTAGGTGGAAAAATCACTTCTTCTTGAATGAGATGCAAAATTAAGTTTTTGATGATTCTGGATAAGTTAGCATTATAATTAATGAATGTGCACACGTTTAACAATCGGATGGTAGCTGCTGTGCTCCGTAATACTCATGCCTTAAGAATTTTATTTATAAAACGTTTTTTCGTATTACTGAAATTTGTCACCTTTTGGGATAATTAGGTTTCATTTAGCAGCACTGGCACAATTGATTTTATTTGTGTTACCTGCAATAGTCCACCCTTATTAAATAAATTACCTGGCTAGTATGTGTCAGTCATTACAGTCAGTTTCAGACAAAAATAATAGTCTTTTTTTAATTTTAGAAGTTAGATTTGATGGCATGAGTTCTGTTTATAGAATTAATGGTTTCCATCAAGCCTATGCCTGTTGTGTGACTACATTCTTGTGCAGGAGTTTTTACTCTCTGCTGGCAAATAAAGAGATTTCTCAGTTGAGGCATGTTGCCCAATCACAGTATTTGGAACTGGCTCTTTCTCCAGCCGTTGGGTCTGAGTTTCCTTTTTGAATGTTACTGGGTGATAAGACCTGAGAAGCTTAACCCCGCCTACCACTTCAGATTCCATCCATAGCTCCGGCTTGCTTATTGACTGGTCCTTCTGAAGTTAACAGAAATTGCATTTGGTTTGTCTGCAGTTCACTGAATGCCACTACTTTGAAATTTAATACCTGTTTCTTTTTTTAAACATTAGTAGTAGTATATGAGAACCCAGACAGGGAGGGGAAAAGTATGGGTGTGGATCTGTGTGTGGGAGTGAGCACAATTTTTCTTTACCATTTTTCAAATATTTTTTTCAGGTATTGCTGGAAACATAGTAGGCTGTATTATTAAGAGTAGGAATGACTATTTTATAAACATTACAATCATAAGCATTATATATTTCAGTGTAGAGCTTTGAAAAGAGGCTCATCGTTGATGATAACCAGTGCAGTTCAGCAATGCCGTGAATAGTCATCAGGTAGATTTATCTTGAATTGTATTACAATTTGCAAGAGATAGAAAAAAAGATGGAAATATTGAATATACAGATTTATAAACACATTTTGCTGAATTGTGTGCAGAACGCAATGTTCAAAATCTCTTGTGTTTTCACATTTAGAACATATTCACCTGTCTTACATTGATATTTGTCAGCAGCATACCTGTAAAGGGTTAACACTGTTCTTGTGCTTCACTGATACCAAGTATCATGCGACCTGGCCAGTATGTTATGTATTTTTTTTAATTAATGTTTTTGCAGGTGTGTGTGTGTGCGCACATGCTAGAGAGATTTTTGGGAACAATATTGAGTGCATGTCTTTAAACTGTACTTCATAAGCTCTTTCATATGTTAGGTTCTACCTGTTCTTTCTCTCATTTACACATACCAGTTTGTTTACTTTCTCATTTCATGCCCAAGTGAGGTGGGTCAGAGCTGAATGACTGAATTTATGAAAGTGATTTTTGTATACACAGAGAGTCAGAAACTAGTGCTGAATACATGGAAGTTGGCTGCATGGCGATATGTTAGTATTCCTGCGTTCAGTTTGAGAGATGTGAAATGCAAGATAACATGTGACAATATTATGGAGGATGGGGGAGCATGTTCTTGACTTGCTGTTTTCAGACTGGTATAAAATGTAACAGCTCCTGTAAACATGTTAAAGCTTCTCAAAAATTTGTGATACATTCGTGATTCTGGAAGACATTACAGTTGTCTCACATTGTAAAACTTGGACACAAGTTTTCTCACACTGCTAGTTTCAGTAGTCCTTATATAAACTTTCTCAAAAGGGTTGTGAACTTTTACTATCCCCCTTTTCCCAGTTTCACAAAACTGTTATGACTAAAACATCGTGACTGATAAGTTCCAGATGTATGATTTTATGTTTGTTTTAAGAAATACAACATGGATGCAAGAAAAGTATTTCAATACTGGTTAAGGTTTTCATTTTTAACTTTCTGCTCCCCCTCCCCTAATCCCCCCGGCTTTAAGTTCAGATCTCTGAAGACATTGTCATGCTGTAATGAATGGTCTTCTAATATGGGTGTTAACTCTGCCACAATTATGAGTGTACAAACGGTGACAGGTGTGAGTGCTTGGAGAGAATGAATCAGAATGCAGTTTGGTATTCTGCAGTTTATAACTGAATTAAAAACATTTTGAAAGAAAATTGCTGTATTTTTTTTATTTGTTTAACATTAATCGGTTAAATATGTGAGTTATAGTAGGCTTACTAGAAGCATGTGTCTATGTGAGGAGAGTGAGAGGATGTCTAAACTCCTGACAAAGACTATCAAAAGGTACCAATACCACATTGGACTGGTGAACCAGTGCAGACTACCACAAAGTACAGTTTCCAAATTGCACTGACAAGTATGTATGCACTAAATGTTTGTCGCAAAATAGGCAACACATCAAATAACAGGATGGGGTTCTGGAAATGAACCTTAATGAAACAGGATCATCAAGCAGAGAGCTTTCTTTCTTTCCTTCCCCACCTCCATTTCACCATCTTTCCCATCTCTGTCTTTTAGCATGGTCCACTCCTCATCTTCTTTATCGTACTTTTTACAAACCTGATGCAAATCTCATTTTGAAGACAGGCATCAGATGAAGGGCTGGTCGGCGTCAGCACTAACACACACGCGCTCCCAGTGAGAAAGCGATCGTAAGTGTGCCATGCATTTGAACTTGCTGTTAGGAAAACCACACCTCGTGGAATAGCCAGCCCTGTTCGCATGATTAGAAAACGTTCAGTACAAAGATGGCACAAAGTCAAAGCACGATTTGAAGCATGAAATGTATTTTTCATTATACTATCTCTTCACTCATTTGTGTCTCGATCTGTCCTTGTACTCCACACTAGTAATTACTGGGGGGGGGGGGTTGATATAGTCTTGGCTGTCTTCTTCCCTCACTCCATCTCGCTTTCTTTTGCGACACCTAGCGACAGTGGGCCCAATATCCAGAAAAAATCGACCCCCCCCCCGCCCCCAGGATTGTCAGCCACACCTGGTGTACTGCATCAGGACAACAGTCAAGTGTCGCGCCCATTCTTAAACCAGTCGTAACGCATTAACTCAAGAGAAGCATACCGGAATTTCGATGTGGAAAAACCAAACATCGAGAGCTGCTCGTTCGAATCGACGAGTAAACAGAAGAAGGGGAATTCCCTCGGAGTGCTCTCTTAATCACGGACATAGCGTTTCCCTGTATGAACCAATCGGAACGCTTGATGGAGGTCAAGGGAGTTTTTACCGCTTGGTGGTGGCTGAGGCATCGTAACACCAAAGGCACCCGAAGGAAACGCGGGTGATAAGATCTGTATCCATTTTTTTTTTTTTGAGTGGGGAGTGTCCGACGTTAGCAACAACATACTGTCCAAATGTGACAATGACTCAACAGTTGCATCACAACTCACAAGTATACCTACCCCTGAATTATTTGTTCTAGTTATTACCCTGCAAGAATTCTACGTGCACCAGTAACTGAGATTTTGCATGACACGTTTCTCTTTCTGAACTCTAATTACTCGAAATGTGCGTATAATGTTACAAACCATATATTCCACTGTAGAAACTCACGTCACATCAACTTGCATCTTAGCTCTAAAATGACTTTTACCTGGGGGGTACTTCGACAACTGAGGTTGACTGGCTGTCTCCTACAATGAAAAAAACTCAATCTTGCCCCAGTAAAACAACTGCCAAACTTTAAAAGCCATTTTGAGAATTGTGAGCACTTATCGAGCAGGCTTCGTAATCCAAGTAGATAAGCTAGCAGTGTAGTATTACACGGCACACATATTTACATGTAGGTCAAGGGGTCAAACTTAACCAGTCAGGAAAATGGTGTTTAAAAAGAAAAGTAGAGAGATTTACTTCCTTTGCTCGGCAAGGGACACAATTTTAAATCAATGCAATGGTAATCTACGCTCAGAGTTAAATGGCCCCAGCTGCAATGTTTGGTGTGTATGTGTGTGTGTGTGTGTGTGGATTATAGTTTACAGGATGTGAATGGCACCAATATGCTCAAGTTTTTTGAAGTAGTTCAGAAATGCTCTTGAAAAGAAGGGGGCTCACTAATGATCTCTACACACCTGGACAGGTGGAGCTCTCTCACTCTTCCCACGTTATCGAGCTCTGATAAACCATGGCACACTTAAAACTCTCGTCCCCTACCCTTACAAAAAAAAAAAACTAGGGCAGATGTGTTGTTTTTACATAAGAAACATTTAATTTTCCAAAGCAAGAAACAAAAGCTTTTTTTTTGGGGGGGGACGGAGGGTGAAAGAAGAAAGACTGGGAGGGGGAAGATTGGTATTTTATGCCGAGCCAGCCCAGGAAGCAGATGCCACAGGCAGAGTCCCGAATAGCAATCTGAATCCAGTACAGCCATTCGTATTGGTGACAGGCGCTAACCGTTGCTCCACTGGAAGAGAAGACAACTATCCATGTCTTAAAACACAATAGTGAGGGTAGCTTAGTTTGCTGTAAAATGTTTGCTTCACAAATTACGTGATATCTCTCTACTCTGTTAAAAAATATGTCTTTGGCAGCTTCCCTTAGCTCGCAGCTTGTTAGAAAACGCTTCTGGCTTTTTACTTAAATGCTGACCTTGCTGAAATGCTTCTGGCAGTATACTTTAGTTTTCAGACTATTAGTAAGCGCTTCTGTTCTCAACAGAAAACGCTTTGACAGTTTACTTTAGTGCTTACTCTCTGAAGAAAAGTTCCTAGAAGTATAATTTACTCTAAACTTATTTGTAAACACCTTAGCATACCTTAGTGCTGCTTTTGCAATGAAATGCTCTTTGCAATGTGCTTTAAATTATCACAAGCCCCCTCCCCCACATTTCTAGATTATGTTTTTAATAATTATAAACAAAACTGACACATCCTTGAAGGACGACAATGCTTGGCCACTAACACAAGCTAAAACATGGCTTTGCACGGAATAGACGTAAGGCTTTCCCAGAAGTCATATTGTGTGCATCCTATCCAATCCTTTAAAAGTCTTCTTTTTTTTTTTTTTTTTTTGCAACGAGAAGCCACACATAGAGGAAAGGCGAGAATGCAGCACCGTTAACATTCCAGTAGATACTGCAATCGGATCGGTGTCAACACCACTTTGCTTAGCTCACGCAAAAGTGATCATCATCATCATCAGCAGCAGCAGCAGCAGCAGCAGCAGCAGCAGCAGCACAACAATAGATAAATTACATAGTGCATCATTCAAACGTTGTCTGCTTTTTACAATATAAGAAAAAGCGTGTTCTTTTCTCTTACTTTCTTGCACGCACATATAAATGTACTAAACAACATCAACAAGACACACAGCAACTTAAACACACAAAGCCTGTACAAGGTAGTCCTGTGGAGAGAAAGAGTGACGGAGAAGCAATTGTCCGTTCAACCTTGGTTTCACTTTTCCAATGTCCAAGATTTAAGAGTTGTGGTTCATATATGCAGCTCGTGAAGTCTGCTGTGGAAACCTAACCCGACGACTCATGTGCAGTCTTTTCTTTAGTAAAGTTGACGTGTAAACTGGCAAGAAGCCACACATTTTCCTTGACCAGCCCCTTGTCCTCCCTCCAAACCAACCAGAAGCTGAAAAAATGCGATTCACATAAAACAAAGTGTAAAGGCGAGACTATTTTGGGGGAGGCCAGCTTGTTGTGAAGGCAGTGCCTTGTGTTCTGTCGCGCATCCTTACCCACATTTTTGTTCCCGTCAGCACAAATTTTCGTATGCGCTTGTGGTGCGCACGTAAATGCCAGAGCAACGATTTTTTGTGGGAGGACTTGGGGGGGGGGGGATGGTTTCTGAATTTACTTCTTTAGAACAACAGTTTTATGTTTTAGAAACATATTGTGCAGCTAGCCCCAGAGCTGTAATCACTAGGCTATCCGCTTCTCTGACTGATAATGACGGGATTCCTACTTTGTTATGTGTCTGTCTGCACTTTGTCAACATAACTTGGCAAGTAGCGAGGTGGTGGAGAAAAGACTGAGTGCCACACATACCCTGTGGGAGCAGGGTGGTGGAGAAAAGGGGTGTGGGTGGAGAGCAAAACAGGTGGGTGGGGGTGACAGCAGGCGGAAGCCCTTTTTGTTACTACCTCCGCCCCTCACCACCACTGCCACCTCTCCCTGGAACGGGTCACAAGTCACAGGGGTAAACATGCGCTAGCGACAGGTAGCACCTCAGGGCCGGTTACTATGAGCCCTGTTCTGCTTCCCTCTCTTTCTAAGCCCAGTATTGACAATGTGTTTCTGTCTCCGTAAAATGACTCATTATATATACATCCTTCGGCAAAGACCTACCCACCTACCCATCCTCCTATATTCCCCTTTAATGCTTATTGCGTTCTCTAAGAAATGAAGGAACGAAGTGCAACCCCCCCCCCCCAACCCAACATTCTGATACAATCATCAAGTGCATCACTCAACACGTCTACAAGATATTTCACATCTGCGGAACATGTTTACATTGGATCATGCCGCGTGAAACGTGGGCATGACAACGAGCGATGAATGTTAACGATTGTAGCAATTCTGATATTAGTCTTCGGTAAAACGATTTCTATATTTATTTTCAAAATTATTCAAATATGTCTTCTACGAGATTTTACCTCTGAAAGCATGTGCTTAAAAATAGTCAATAGCACATTGAGTGTAAAACATGCAGAATAATAAGCATCAATTAAAAAAGTAAAAAACTGTAAGATCATCTAGAGGCCTCATTAACGGTTTGGCGAAAGTTAGTTAGTATTCGTAAAACCAAGACTACACCCATCGCCGCCGCTACCGCTATGCTACCATAGGGATTGTCGGTGGACACAACGTTGCGGGCAGTCCCTGGGAGGTCGCAGGCAACTCCCCTGCCAATCCCGAGAAGCCCACTCAAGTAGTCATTACAGTCTCAGTACTCCCAAAGTATTCTCTGATACTTTCAAGCTATCTTCTGATACTCTCACGCTATCCTCTGGTATTTCCAAGCCGTCTGCCGTACCTCCTGGGTCTCTGCTGGAGCTTCGCAAGTATCACCTCGTAATTCCGAGGGTCGGAGCTTACCCCCGGAAAACATCTGTTGGTGACTTACAGTAAGATACAGCACCAGCAGGAGTGGTGCAAGAATCTCTTCTTGTCTCCCTTGCCTACCGCACTGCTCTCACAGTTGTAGCTGTCTTCATTCATGCAATATATTTTTTAAGAAAAAAAGTATGGGTGGATGTTTAATGCATGATACATTGGGGTTGTCACTGCACTGGAGAGATTACATATAGGCACTTGTGCATGAGGTGTTCAGTCAGTGATAGTTTAAAGCACTCAGAATTTTTGCCTGAACAAGGATACCATTAAAGCAGAAAAATGTGGCAGGCCAAGGGCTCCAATGCAAGCTGTGGGGATCTCCTAACCTGTAAAACTCAAGCCGCGTTGGTCTTACAACCTGTCACTCTTGAATCTGTCTACAGGTTTGGAGTAGCTTTCAGCAAAGAAAGAAAGAAAAATAAGCGAACAAATAAAACCTGATCAGAACGTGACGACTTCAGAAAAAAAGCTCCCAAATCAACCAACAAGGGCAAATGAAATAAATAAAACAATAAATAAATATCAAAATCAAGGTGATGACGGGTCGTCTACACTTGTCATATGTTCTGCGTCACAGAACCTTTACCCTGTCAATCCTCTTTACATTCTAGTATCCCAACTATTTCTTTTTTAATTGGCTTTTGTTCTAGACATTTCTTTCAGCGAATTTCTTTGGTGGGTTTGACGAATGAGTAGTTTCAATGACGTTAATTTCAAAGTACACAGACTTGAAACTGTCAGAACACAATCTACCACCCCGCTCTCGGACGATAACTTTTTGCAATCAAAGTCAGTTGCTCCTAAAGTCCGATAAGGCACTCCCGCGAGCTTAAGAACTTGCCAAAGTCCCACTTGTCATGGGATTTGAGTCGCTGTGCTTAATACATGGACATCACACCGCAGGCAGTGCTTTACAACCTCCGGTTCGGTCTTGAGAGGCGGCTTCTCATTAAATACCAACATTCCACGTTTGCAGAAGACTAAGCCCAAGTATCTGCTACGCCAGGTTTTTCATGTTCTCAGCAAACCCAGCCTTGGGTATTTATACCATAGCATTTTAATTTTCAAAATTAGTTTGGGAATTGATTACTTGACGACCAGAACTGACCAGGAAAATTACCTAGTTAAAAAAATGTACAAGATCTCTATGAGAAAAAAAAAATCAAAACCATGACGATGCATAGATGGATGGAAATGAAAACGGATGAAAAGTGAACGCCTCACTAAAATGAATAATTGAAACGGTGTTCATTTTTGAAGCATAAGAAGGTTAAAACTTCCAACACCCTTGTTGTTCTGGATATGAAATGAACGCAACACCGTTTTGGCATTTGAAATTATAGAAAAAAAACTTTTTCAGTTCTTCTATGATAGAAATTTCGGCCTTTAAGTGTGCCACTTTCTCGATATATAATTATTACATAGTAAGGGATCACACGCCCCAACCATTGTCTCAAGTTCCAGTTTGCGAGTATTACAACGTAGGGACAGCGACCAGAGAAGTTGTGAATCCCCCAGGCTACTGCAAAAACCATGCAACCACCCCCCTAGAAGTTTGATACTTCCAGCAAGTCTTCAAGACCATCTCTTCTTGACGTCGTAGGCTTTTGAGGTGTTTGCTCAGGGCTTAGAGAAGGTCTTACATTTGAGTAGGTGTGTCAGAAGTTTAAGGCAGTCCTAACCCATTCTTCAAGATAGACATGAAAGCAATGACGCACACGAGGAAAGTCTAGGGTGTCTCTTGTCTTTTTCAATTTGATTTAATTGTCTTTAATCTTTCCTCTTTACCTCCTGCGTTGGAACACGTGCGGAATCCACCAAGGGGGAAAACTGCTGACTAAAGAGTTTTTAAACGGAACTTGTCTCGGTCTTGTAGTAATGATTAACGTTCTGCTTTGGACTCCACAAACAAGGGTCCGACACCAGTGGAGTGAGAATTACTGAAGGCCACGACCTGCGGATTGTTTTGCGATAAGTTTTAATGGTCGAAAGAAAGGACTGTCTTTCAGTCTCTCTTCATGCGCGTGCGTGCGTGTGCGCGCGCGTGTGAGTGTGTGTGTGTAAGTTTGTGTGTTTGACATTTTTCTTTCTCTTTCTCCATCCCTGTCTTCACACACACACACACACACGAACCCACACAACGTGGAAAGGATGAGGAGAAGCACAGCGACCGGGTGGGTACCCGGGACGTTTAATCACAGTAATCCTATTTACTTTTTGTCTGCTGACCGCGTTCAATTATATCTGTATGAAAGGGTCCGGTTTGCGTGCAGGTGTGAAATGCTTTGCGCGGCGACGGCAAACACTTTAAACCTGCAGATACCTGGCGGCCTTCAAATGTCACTACAGCTGCTGTGCTGCCAGCGGCTGCTGCGAATAGCAATCGCGTCGCTCCAGACAGCGTGGCGGCGCTGTGCAGCACGCGGAATGCTTACTAAAAGCTCGTACGCGCGCGCATATATATATATATGCGAGCACAAGCACAGTATTAAGAATTCCCACCAAATAATATCTTTTGCATCTAAAATGAATAAAAGAAATAGATATTCGGACCATTCGAAAATTAACCCTGCAAAATTGTAGCACACATTCGAACGGTAGCAAAGGCAGTGACTTGATTGAAAACAATTAAGCAAATTAAATCATCTTACCCTCATTTATTATTAATACCCAAATGTCCAGCCTGCAAGCCACACGCGCACACACACACACACACACTTCACTATTTCACGTTTGGTAGTTTCACCTGCGAACAGTTATAAGGTGATCAATGATGCCATAACATTCGTTTCTCATGGCACTGTCGTGTCACCTTTCAGTGACACTGCTGAGTCATCCCTCCCATTGCACCTTCGTGCCTCCTCTCATTTGGCAGTGTCATTTCGTCTCGTCAATGGCACTGTCCCGTCTCCTTTCTTCACGTTTGCGCTCAACCTCCTGAAAAGACGAAGGGAAGTAACTCAGAGCCTAACATGACACATTTTCAACTCCCCTACAATACATTGAGCTAATTCATTAATGCAAACTAGTGTTCTTTGTGAATAAATAATTATCTTAAATGTGAAATGACTGAAAATTAAACTATGAGGAATCTGTGAAGACATTTTCTTGAAAATTTGAAAATCATGTAAACAAACATTATTCTAATAGTTTTCTATGCACACGAAGTCTACTCAATTTTACTACAGCTCGCTGTATGCATTCCATCGGGTAAAGATCAGTACTAGAGAATTTTTGCTACTTACACTGATGAATATTTTAAAGTGATAGCTTGATGAAAATGAAATATATTTTGACTTGTCTAATACAGGATGTTTCCTTGTGATAAACAAATAAAAATTCTCTAAGTGATCTGTTTTACCATGATTATATTCTTTTCTGCATGGTATTGATACACACATAAGATAGGAGGACTGTGTTTTCAGTAGAAAGTTCTTGAAAATGGCCACTACTGTAGTTGTGTGTCAACACATTTGCTTCAACAAACTCTTTGGTAAGCATACAACTTAAAGCGCTGCATTCAATTTACTGACGCTATCTGCTCTGTGCGCATGTGTGCATGCATGTATGTGCATGTGTGAGAGAGAGAAAGACATTACTCACTCACTAGGATGTCAGCACTAATCAAGGAAATTTAACATTTTCCATTTTAAAAACTACCTGTTATGGCTGAGTGTGATTTTGTTAATTTATGTTATCTTAAGCTCTAAAAATTAAAAATACAGTAATTTTTGCTACATATATATATATATATATAAAATTTTAAAAAATTCTGTTGATGATATTCTTACCTGTTGTACTTCCTGTGGAAATTCCTCAACATATTTCAAGGCACAGGGAAGGCAAAAACGTCTTGCATAGAACAAGCTACAGTCCTGCAGTAAAGTGAAATTTTGTCATCTGCAGCATTTTGTTATCTTAATATCTTAACAATTCAATTCTACAACTCTGTCAGTGAGGATGGGTGTATTTTTGGAAAAGCATTGATTGCCTGCTCAAATACGTTTACATTGCATTCAAACAGCTACTATTGGATCAATATTACAAATAAAGAATGGTGTGTGGGGAGTGGGGATGGCTGAAGAGGAAGCAAGTAGACAGCATTTGATTATGAAAAATATTCCATTTGTTCATTCACCACTAAATTTGGCAGGAATGTATTTCAATGATAGCTCGGTCATGGGATATGTTTGGTTGGTGTATGAACCAGTAGCTCTAGTAGAAACAACAGTACAAGAAAAAAAGGAAATGTATCCCTATAACAAAGAACGAACATGCACAGCATTGTAATTTGCGATGGTGCTGATGTCAGAGAGAAAGGGAGCAAAGCAAAGCCACCACAGAAGCACAGAGAGAGAATAATGGAACAGTGAGTAAATGAGTGAGCTGATTATATAGCAGACTTTTTAATCTCCCTTTCCCTCAAACTTTTGTACCTCAACTGTTGAGCAAGAGCTCTCAACCTATTGGCCCAAGGAGAAAAAATCATGAATACAAGTGCTTTTACTATTTCATTATATTGTCACCATGCATTTGAATTCAAATGAAGAGATACATCAACAACTGACAATAACAACACAGCTGGAAGAGATAGCAGCAAAATCAATCCAGGCAAACCCAGGTATCCCAACTAGTCTTTTTATAAATATAATGACAACTGATCCATACACATTATCTCTCCCCCACTCATTAGTCTCATTCTACTCTCTTTCTCTCTCTCATACACAAAAGACACAATTAAAGTTCCCAAATTCCAATACTTACATTTGACATGCATACATTTATACCACACACTGAACATATGCTGCCTATTGTGATGAATCCACCAGTAGTGGAAAAGGGATCTTTCATAACATAGCACTCCTCCAAAAACCTAAATAGACAATGAAAATATAATAATAATAATAATAATAATAATAATTATATAGCAAATATCTGCACTATAGAGCAGACCCATTGCACTTTACCCCCCCCCCCCAAAAAAAAAATTGTGACATTGTAATACAGAGTCAAAGCACATACTGATCGCAGTTGAGTGAAATCATAAAAATTAAGTCCACAGACAGAATAATAAGAACACATACACGGGCGACCACAACACAACATGCAAACGTTATGTCTATAGAATGACAAATGGGATTGTGAAACATATGAAGCCAGTAGATGAATTTTATACTGTTATAAATATACCACAAACTTAATCATAAACAGCGCTCAAACTTTTCATAACTTTCCTGAAATGAATGAAAAATAAAGCTGCGTGGGATGTTAGTAATGTCACAAATAAAAGTGCTTAAATGATATGTACCTCGACCAACACCGCTTTCCTTTTATCAACATAACATTTGACGAAAAATCTATCTGTTCCTGTTTAACAATTGAATTACTTAACAATTGAATCACTCTGACAATATGAAACTCCCAGCAAAAGCTCTTAAAACAAGTTCCATGCCCATTCCATCAAAATCCAAGCTTGATGCTTAGTTATTGCGAGTAAACTTACTACTGTTTCAATACATTATTATTTTTAAAATTAATTACGTACACCAAGGCTTTCGCAAAGGGAGGCTTTGTACCAAAGTAGTGATAGTCTACGGAAAAATCACAAAGTTTACAAGTAAATTGTTTCCTTTTCTCGGTTGCAGACGAAACGTCGGCAGCCATTTTATTTTAAAAAGTAACAGAGTAGCCTCCCACAGTAAAAAAAAAAAAAAAAAAGTCACTTGGTAGCCTCCCCTACATCAACACTCTCTGACCTTAGCGAAGATAATCGTGCACAAAAACTTAGCTTTTGTGACAAGAACGAAGAACAATACATGCATATACATTTTTATTCCTGCTCATTTTCAGTTTATTGAAGACTAATGACATAATTCCGTTTCTTTCATTTTATTGAACCTGGTAGGCATGATTAAATGACTGCTAAGCTGAGCGTTTTCTGATAGCCACGACTAGTGTTACGAAAATAAAAGATTTCTGAAAGTTGAATACTTTAAAGCAATATCATTGAAAATGTGATTAAGTACCTTAAAGGCGACTTCAGGCAGCAGCTGTATTACTCTGACTTTGGCAAAGATACGCACAATCTTGGGGAAGAATTAAACATTTGCGACCACAAAACCAAGGGGAATAACTGTTACCGCATGCATAAAAACAAAAACTAGGTTATATCTCCTACATCATGAGAAATCTTTGTACACCTCCGTTTTAACGCTTTCATGGAGATGATATACCTATATTGATGGACGCTTTTATAAAAAAAAGTAATATATTCAGGGCAGTCGCTTCTATTAATTGTGGTTGTCTTTTACACTGTTTAAACTGACGCTGTCAAAGAGTCGATTAAACGGAATAACATTTATGCTGACATTGATAAGTGCCTTCCACAGCTCGATCGCACACAAACGGCCGGGGTGTTGTCTCTCGCAAGCCACCATGTCCAACACTCCTCAGCATTGATCGATTGGTGAACGTCAATAGTAGGTCAACGAACCTGACAAATGTTTGTGCGAAGCTGCCGCAAAGTAGAAATAGTTTTCCTCCCTTTCATCGTCGTCATCATCATCATCAACGAGGATGACAACAACAAGAAGAATGTGATTAGCACTTAAAAAAAAAATGGACATAAAAAGGTAAAATCTTGCTGCTGAAGCCAAGACGTTTACAAGTTTTCATGTACAACAATGTTTGTACTTTATAGTCGCCTAATTTTTTTATATATCATATAAGTTTTCGATTAGATTAGCAATGGCTACTGAAATTCTGATGAGAATCATAGTCTCAAATTCTATTACACCTAACGAATGCAGTTAGAGGGCCGCTTCATGAGAGATCATTAAAAGCCATCTCATCCTCAACTTTCAGGAGCCGCGCGTGACTCTATGTACGTCTGCGTGTCAAGAGGGACGGGGGATAAGTAGGCTTAATCGTGTCGGAAAATTGTACACAATTTATGTTATAGCTTCTGCTATTTATACTCACACATCTATACATCACACTAAAATATATCATCGATATAAATAAAGCTGGCAAATCGAAGCTTTGACATTTTAATTGCATGAAGTCAGCACAGCATTAAAACTTTTTATTGCACTCCCGCACGAAACTGTGGCACATTTCATACATTTTTATTATTTTGTGTCCGGCCTTGCCTCGGGCAAAACAGTACGTCCACACGCACACACGCACTCTCTCTGCCTGGACGGCTTCGGGAAGAGGTTGGGTGGAGGGAAGCCGTGCGTTTGTTTGTTGACACAGCCTGAACAAACAGCGCGCATTGTTTGGCCTTACAGGGCTTGTCGTGTGTAACCCGGGTTTTGAAAAGGCGGTGTTTGTAGATCTGCTGGCTGTTATCTTCTGGCCGCGGAAATTGAGCAAACAAAGCAAGGGCCATGGGACTGAAAATTTGATAAACAGACTCAAACATTTCCTTTCCGGTCTCGTTCTGCTCTCTCTCTCTCTCTCCCCACGCTGGACATTATTTCGGGGTGCTATGAGGCCTTGAAAGGGATGAAATATAAGCAATACCCAAATTATTTGTAGGTAGTTTGGTTTTAGCCAGAACATGTCTGAGGGATTTGTATAAGCAGTCTGATCATACCGCCCCTTGATTTCGGACATACATAATGATTTAGTTTTCATATGTTTCTGTGGCACCTAGTCCTTTTTTTTTTTTTTGAACAGGGCTGTGACTAGATTAGATGTCGGTACAGCCGAACTTTGATTACAATCTGATTGACACGGTCTGCACGTTTTCGTTGTGTGTGTATGTGTGTGAAAGGTGAAAGCTTTCTCTCTCTCCCTCACACACATACTCTGTCTCTCACGCACGCTCGCAAGCACTTACTAACACAGATACACACAAACACATATGTTTTATATTTAAATATCTCTACTCTTTTACTATGGGTGTGCATATATATATATATGCCTATATAAAAAGACAGTAGAGAGATATTGGTCTGCTTTTATTGTCTGGATGTATAATAGGCCAGTGCTCTCAAGAACCAAGCACCACTTTGTCTTTATTATTATTATTATTATGATTTTTGTTTTACTTTTCTGGTGTTTTATTTTTTTCTTCTTTTCTATTTTTGTTGCGCAATGAGCATTCTTCTTAATGGATACCTGCGCATTATAAATGGACATCATCATCATCATCATCATCATCATCTCGTAATAAAGACTTAATTCCCCCCCCCCCTTCTCTCTCTCTCTCTCACTCTCACTTTTCTCTCCAAAGTTGTCTTTCGTAGATCGGCTTCTAGTCATGTTTGTCATGTCGCTGACTAGTCCACATGCTTAATTACTGAAATCAAGACACTGACCTATACTGTTTTGAATAAGACGGTCGGGCAGTGCATGCCGGATAATTATTGAAGGCGGGACGGACGTTTGATTGGGATCGTTTTTCGCCGGATCAAAGCTTTTTGCCGTCCTGATGAAGTCAGACGAAACAACAGTTGGCTTGAAGGGTCATTTCTGGCTCAGGGTTTGGCGTAGACTAAACAGGGAAAGATAGAGTCTCTGAAGACAGGCATTTTTGGCGGGACGATCTATACGTCCAATGAGTATCCTCGGGCAAGTTGCATGCAGGAAGAGTTGGGTGTGGTCGTTGGTATCCGTTCTTAGACGTTTGTGAAACTTAACACACGTGCAGATCGCTTTGAAAACGGCGTGCATGATTGTAAAATCTTGATAGTCCGTTCTTGGAGAGTGCAATTTAATATATATATATATATAGCTTATTCCATGTTTAGCGCTAGAGTACCCATGCTACACACTTTTTTAATAAAACACCAAAGGGAAAGAGAAATTGATCAGATACTTTTACAAGCATAGGTGTTTGTCTATGATTATAGTTAAGATATTTTATCTTGATTAAGAGTGGCAATCCAGATTCGCCAAGGTTAAGTCCTTCTCACCACCTCCTCTACCTTCTTCTTCTTCGTTCGTTGTCTGTACAGTCAGATCTTCTTCGCGATGGATGCAACGAAGCTAACCGTACGGCGGAGGTCGTTTTGGGTGAATTGGGTGTGAAGGTTCACTCCCTTTGGCTATAGCTCTTGGCGCTTTACCCATTGGTTTTGCAGTCCTGCAAGATGTGTTTTGTAGTCCGTTCTGAGTGGCCACACCCCCTCTGGACATGTTATAATGCTTTTCTTTTTAAGATGAGCAGTTAGACCGTAGCGCCCTGCACGAATGTTGCAGATGAGAGCCTGTTGGTCTCGGTCAATCTGCCGGATAGGGTCTCGATGAGCAATGTAGTCACCATTCAGACTGAGCCAGTCTCCTCTGTATCTGTTCTGGAGGAATGCATTGGTCTTTCTATAAGTTTTAGGGTTTGCTGTTTACAGTAACTGGGTGCTTTCTTTGGCTAGGCTATCTGCATGGTCATTACTTGAAAGGCCAAGATGGGCTGGAACCCACTGGGTAGTGGCTGGTTCTGTTGCTAATAATGTGGAAAGGGTGGATGTCACAGTATTGGGATCTGAGCTCTTTGTGTTAGTGGTTGATGTTCTGTTCCTTGAGTCGGCTCTTTGTTATGTATTTGAGCTTTGGGTGCAAGACGTGTGATGGCAACCTCTTCATTTTCTCTTCCTGAATAAGGACTCTAAAGCTGGGACTGGGGTAGACTTAATGGTGACAAGGATCAGGCGCAGGCATAAATTTTGGACTCTCTTTTTTTGGTGGTGTTGGTCTTTTGCCGCTAATTGGTCCGACTTCTCCTGTGTAGACCTGGGATAGCAGTCTGGACACCAGTTCCTCCTTGTTAGCTGTGTGAACATTTCAAACGCCACCTCTCTTCAGTCTGAAGCTTCCACGTGAGTCTTCTGCCAAGGGTGACTCCCAGGAATGTTGGAGTCTCTGACTGTAGCAAGGTATTGCCTCGGAGCTTAAGATTGACAGAGGACAGATATATGTGCTCTATATGGTATGCAATATGGAACTAAGCCAAACTATCAGAGATTATCTAGCAGAAATTAATTTCTTCGACACAAGCGCAAAACACTGACAGTACCCCTCTTCCCTCAACCTAGGGGCTCTCGTTTATTGAATATTGAGACTTTCACAGATGCAGCATTGATCTGACAGATATATTTCATCTACTATCACCTAACCCTTCCGCTTCCTTGATTGATGTTGATGGACTTGCAAAAAGGATAAACAAATGACACTGAAAGCGCCGCATTCAAAGTGGCTGGCACACAGACTCGACCCCACACCAACTCTTGTTTCTTTCCCACGATGTTTCAGGAAGCAGCTGCGCAATCTCTGGGCAGCGAGCACGCGCAGCTGTGTGTGGTGATCACGAGGCACCGCTGTGTGTATATCAACAGCACACAGGTTAATTGTACAGCCTCGCGAACAGATGTATCGCCAGATATGCCGCGTGCCCCAGAGGAGAGCAACAACTACAGTTGTATTTTTAATGTGGGGAAATTTTCACACGTAACTTTCAAAAGTAACATGTATGTTAGATGCTTGGCTGAGTCGCAGAATCATGGCGTCTGCAATACACGCAACGATAAAAACTGCACAGGAAGGAGCAAGCTCGTGGAATGCGTCATCGACATTGTCAGCTTTCTGGTCATCATCATCATCTGCATAACCACCAACACGCCCTTTTTAAAGGGATTCTCACCCATATATTTAGACTCAAAAGTCTAATTAATTACGACAACAATACTACTAAGTTCACGATTTCTACTGTTATTTCTCTTTTGCTGATGTGCATCTATCCGAAAACTTTGACTGAAATGCGTAACGTCTGGGTCGCTAATGGAAAAGGCCGCAAGAGCCTCGAGGTAGATTTGTGAACCTGACACTTACAAAGTAGCGTCATCAGCCGGGGAAACCCCTCACAAATCGAAATCGAGGCTCTTTCGCCCTTTGTATCTGATTCTGTGGCGCTTATCCACAGCTTGCAAGTCTGCCATTGTTATTGCCAATAAAGCGTCACACTTCGGGAATTACGTGCTCGGGCTGCTTCGTCGAGTGCTCGTTAATCTTCGGAAACCAGCACATTTTCTCGCCTTCAACGACGAATTACACTTGAACAAGCCCGATGTGGCTTGAATGTCCGATATATTTAGGGTCTTGATTTAACACTTAAACAAATCCCAAAAGTTTGTATTTTGAGGTGAGAATCTCTTTAAGCCATACGAGCCCTGTCGTGTGCAAAGATGGCGTCATTTTTACCACAATGTCAAGTCTAACCAGGACCAGACACGCTTCAGTACAGGCCGGATTTTAGAAACAAATGAGCAGTAAAAGGTCCCCCTCCCTTCACTATTGACTTGCTGGTTGACCGATTCAACAGGAAAGAGGTTCCACTGAGCACTGGTCTGACGGTTTCTGGAGGATAGGCAGATAAGTATCAGAACAGCCAGCCCTGTCAACAAAATGATCACGACTAGCTTGTTGGTGTATTTGATCTGAAAGTGCTTCCCCCCTGCTGTGATTTTGCACTATGAGAATAAAGCGGGGCGGGTAAGAAACTAGAGTACCTGGAGCAAACTTCCAACAATCAGCCCTGTTAAAAAAAAACAAAAAAGACAAAAAAGCGTCACCTGCAGAGACGTTTGACCCGAGACCCGATATGAACTCAGGACCATGTGGTACTGACAGCACTGGTGACGAGCCTGGGCTTTTATAAGTGCACTACTGAACCGCCCTACTCGAGAGGCTTATCTGTGGCTTGCACTGACTTGTAACTCGATAACGAACGGGAAAAATCAGCAGACGTTTTGATGAAGTAATACATTAAAATCATTAATGTGCTTAATTAGATTGGGTGTTTGTTCATGTATTTAAAGTTTTTGGTTGACAATTCTCTGTGTTGTGTGACTGTGCTTTCACATTTTTTTATCTTCATTTTTTCCCTTTATTTTACTTGTCTCTTTGTTTGTTGTTGTTTTTTTTTTTTTACTTATTTTTTACGTGAAGTACAAATGACTTGACAGCAACGGCGCCTTGTGTTGTGCATCCTCTAACAGCCGCAAACTGTCTTTCCCGACCTCAGTCACGCAAAACGGAGGTTACGCTATTTAAAACAAGACCTAGTCATCCTCGTGTCCCAGGAACAAGCATGTAAAATTTACGACTCCCGTTAAAGGATTATAGGAATAGGTGACGTAACAAAGCGGCCTTTACACACAAAGGCCGACATAAAATATGGGTCTCATTCATCAGACATGCAACACCGGAACCAAAAAAAAAAAAAAAATACAATAAAGGCACCTCGCTGGCAAAGAATTATCTAAACGAAAGTCTCTCTTCGGGTTATAAATATTTTCAAAACATTTTTATTACCAAGTCGTTTTGTGTTTGTCTGAAATCTTAACGAGAATCATTCTAGCTCTGGCAATTTCTGTATCATAGCTTAAAAAATCTTCAGGATATGAGATGAAACCAAAAAGGCTCTCGAAGATATTAAAAATATGATGCTTATAAATAAATATTTTTGAGTCCTTCTTATTCAGACATGCCTGGCTTCATTTGAATAGAATGATGTACAAAGTTGGAATGTGTAGCTCTAAACAAAGAAACGATAGAGCTGAACACACACACACACACACACACACACACACACACACACACACACAAATATATACACAGCTAAGCAGAATCTACAGTTTTCCACAAAAGTAAACGACATGACTATATACAAAAGGTGAGTCGCACGGACCAACTGGCCGCAAATATTTGGGGAGGAGGAAAACTGTGTCGTGACATCAGTATTTTATTTTGGCTATAAGCCCTGGGGGCATTTTTAGCCATAACATCACAGTTATTATAATCACAATGGCATTTTTTTCTCAGTAACAAGCTCCCAACAGGTGGTGACAATATGGCAAATATATGTAAATAGATACAAGGCACTGTGTATATATATATATATATATAAAGATTATTTAAACAATGATAATGCCGTTTGAATAAATTTGCTTCGGTTAATAATTATACACTTGGATTTAACATTCATTAGCTGGTGAAATTTAAATTCATTTGGATAATGTACAAAATATACCGGAAGCAGCGCTTTCCGTGAAGTAATTAAGAAAGGGTGAGTACACACAAACATATGATGAAATTCATCGCCTACCTCATCTAGATTACACAGCGGACATGTTCGTAAATATCTCGGTATATCACTATATCTTAATTGCTGGATAGGGAATTTGTGACAGCTTAACCTAAATTTTATTAAGTTTGATCTAAGAGCTGGTGGTAAATCTATTAAATAGTTCTCGAAACTAAAGTAGTCTTTAAACATGCTATAAGTGGTGTAAGTCTTATTTGTATATAATTCTTGTTTCCATTTTTGAATAAATTGATCCTTTAGACATTGCATTACAATGTTTTTAAAATTACAGGGAGAAAATCTACAGCCAAATTTCCAGATAAAGGAAAGACCTAAGGCATCTAACAGGGAATGTACATAGCTAAACCAGGAAAATTTACATAATGGGCTATTAGTTAACAAACTGCATAAATGAAACAAGAGGACATAGTTTTTGAGTTCCAGAGTTATGTTCCATGTATAATCTATACCCAAAACACAGTAACCAGTGCCCAGTTCCCCCAACACCATACATGTTGGTGTGTTAATTTTCACATTTAACAACATTTTCAGAAATCTCAGTTGCATCTTATAACAAATGTCAAGAGATTCAAAAGCCCAAAGTTCACTTCCATTCAACAAAATGGGTTTTATACAACTATCAAATAGGTTAATTTGAGTGTCTAGAGGCAAGTCAAGTTTTCTAACATTGTAAATTTATAGCTTTATTAAATTTGTTATTATAGCTAAAAACTGTTCAGAAGGCACGATCTGTGACGTCACTGTCTGCCTTCATTCACGAGCCTCGCTTCTATAATTAACACTCACCTCTGGCTTGGCGTTGCAAGGTTGTGTACAGCCAGTCTTGTTAGGAGAGAATCAACCAGTGAGAAAGGGGGATACGCAGAAGCAAAGATAACATAAGGAGCATGGAGATCTCAGCATGGAGGAAATCAAGCCTCGGAATCACAGACTTACGTCATAGAAGTCTGTGCTTGAAATGGTCTGCCCATGAGGAGGTGGTGAGTGGCAGTGAAGGCTGTCTGCGGGAAGTGTGAATGTGTGTGTGTGTGTGTGTGTGTGCCGGGGTGTCTGGCAAACATCTGCTTGCATATTCATCTATCATCGCCAGGAAGGAATAACCTTGCCCCTTCCCTCCCTCCCACTACCAGCTCCCATCGTTTCCTACTCTCTCTCTCTTTCCTCATTAGCAAGGATTACTGTTGTCATACCATAAATGCGACTTTCAACAAATTATTTGAGTATATGTTGCCATTCAAAGTGATTTCCATGCAAAACTCCATCCCAGCATACAGTCGCCTGGTTCCAGATCATATTCGCACCAAAGCAAGAAACCATCTGTTTAAATACCACATAAAACACAGAATTTTGACAGAACAAGCTGCTTTTCATAAGCTAAACAAACAAAAGGAATTTAATCAACAGTGGCTTTTGTAGCAAAACCTTGTAACATGATCTTAGATACTTTTAAATGAAAGGCAATCTGACAACTGACTGTTTCTTAAACTTATTATTTTAAAGAACTTTACAAGAGATAACTGAATTTGGTTTCAAAGCACTCAGACTAAAACACCACATGGGGTAAATTTTGGTCTCCTAAATGCTATACATGCCTCTTTTAAAGGAAGTCATTTTTTTCTTCTGAGCAATCCAAGGCTCAATTGTGCAACAAAGTCTATTTCAGTTGGTCCAATACACTGTTAACCTCCACAAGAATGTTGCTGCTCTCGTTGGGTTAATAAATTCTATGTAAATGTTTTTTTCCCCTTATATAGGGTCATGGCAGCTTGTTTGTATTATTATTGATGACACTGTTAGATTTATTATGAAGTATCTAGAACATTAATTTATAAAGTGTATAAAGAATAATCCAAAAGATTAAATATAATGGGGTAGGTTTACAAATATGAACCTTACTGCTTTGGACTTAATGTGAACTTGTATAAGAACCTGTCTACAGAAGAGTGATGGTGACAGTTTACTTCGTGTAATGTAATTTTATTTGTGCATTGTATGCAAGCAAAAGTAGAAGAAATGAGGGAAGAAGATGAAAAAAGACAGTGTGTATGTGTGTGTGTGTGTGTGTGTGTGTGTGTGTGTGTGTGTGTGTGTCTGCTTTGTTTCTTTTTGTTGTTTATGTGCTTTTTTGTTTCTTATCGATTTGGGAGCTTTGTTAGTGCTATTGTATTGCTGTACTATATTGTGATATGAAATAAAACTTAAAAAAAGAAACCATCTGTTTAGTAAACAAGACGATTCGACTTCTGTCGATTAAAAGAGAGAGAGAGAGAATATGCACTTTTCCGCGAGCTCCTTCGGATTTCTCAAAACCATTGCATCCCACTTTAGGTACTCTCGCTCAGCTACACTTAAGACCATTCTGCCGGACAAAGATGAACCAAGTTTGGCAAAGTTTCTACATAACCTTACATAAATAGGTTTGCCAAGCTTGGTCAAATGTTCATCCACATTTGTCCGGTTAAGAACGGCTCTTACAAAGAAAAAAAAATTTGCTGTCGTTGCTCTAGCCCAAAGACATTGTTATATTGCCATATAATGGAGATACGATGTGTTACTAGCCTGACTCACAAACAGTGCCAATATGAAAGTTACCATGGCAACTCGGTCCTGAACGCGCGTCAACAGTGGTGGGAAGTAAGAGGCTACGTCTCCACGCATGGAGGCACATAGTTTGATGGAAAGATTAATTAGTTATTAACTGTACTTTTTTTAAGTGCACAGAATGATACGCTACGTGGTGTGGCAGGGACATTTTCACCAAGGATACGAGTACAGCTGTACCCAAACTCAAACTATAGTAATCATGAAGATTGTGTTTATGTGCTAGTATATCGATTTTCGCTATTAATTTTTTATTGTTTCAAGTCCAGTGACACATACACCCTCTCTTTCTCTCTCTCGTGCGTATGTTGGTAATTGCATACTTTTCTCTCTCTCTCTCTCACACACACACACACACGTATCTCTCTTCTTGGTCTGCACACTTTTTAACAAGTCCTGCAGCTATGGCTGCAAATCGTTACATCACCAGGTGTTGTCATTACTTTTGTTTTTTTTCCTTACCTCTCGCCTCAGGGTCAAGAGACCCTTCAAATGGTGTCTTTCGGAGAGAGAGAGAGAGAGAGAGAGAGAGAGAGAGCTGTATATCTGTACATACTGCGTAGTTTGACAGTCACAGGGTACTGCTTGCCGTTGTGTGTGTGTGCGCGCGCGTGCGTGTGGCAACCAGACATACGCTGAAATAGTTCACCAGCCGGACCCCAGAGTGCAGACCGATGACACAGCGCGTGTTTGTATAGAGGATTAGAAGAACTCTCGTAGTCTTGCTCAGTGCATCTGTACCTTGGTGTGTCTTTGTCACAACTGTTGCTGCTGTTAAGTCTGGTTAATACTATTGCTATTCAGCCGCTATCATCACCCCTCCCTTTTAACCACCAGTCTCCTCCACAAATAGCTGTTTGTTATTGGCGATATCGTTGTCATGATCATCATCAACATCACCATGGTCGTTATTGTTAAAAAAAAGATGACCAGCACGCAGGTGAAACGGTTTGTACACTTCCCGTTGGCAACAATTTCGTCCCAGTATCTGTTATCGCTATTCGTTTGAAAAATAAGTCAACAGTTTAGCATTAACTCACACAGGACAAAATAAGTATGTTGACAGAGAGATCTCCAAGGTTCCAAGACACTGACAGGTAGGGCCGGAATGTAGTATCCGCGTTTTAAAGGGAAACGCCAGGCAAGTCGAACTTAGTTCGCGTTCGGTCGTGCAGAGATTTGTTGTTGTTATTGTTGTTGTGGTTATATTCTATCAGTTGCAAAGTTTACCAAAACACTGTCGAGCTTTACAAGGAGGCATCTTATTAAGTCATGGCACACACACACACACACACACACACACACACACACACACACACACACACACACACACACACACACACACACACACACACACACACACACAGAGGGCTTTATTGCACACTCGGATAACAAGTTCTGACGCAGACCCTTTAGATCTAATTCTTTGAACTGAATATCGAATGGACGCCATCAACTTCCTCATGCTAATATAGAATATATGTCTTCTTACAGGCACAAGCATATCATTTATCTCTTTAGGCTTCTTATGCCTCAATACATATATCGGACACCTGGAACATTGCTTCAAGATTAGAACCATACACGCGCACCTGAACTTAGAGCACTAAAAGTACAAGTGTGACCTCAGCATACCTACTTTTCTTATCGTTGAATTGCCTCCGTCGAAGATATTTTTGGACAGCACACGATTTTCTACCTCCCTCTCTATCGCTCCCCTCACTCCCTCCGGTCGAACCACTAATGTGTTGACATAAACTTTTGGCCAAATTTGTCACCGGCATTTGTCAAAATATTCGCGGAGGATTTTCATTGCAAATTACTGACGAAATTACATGGCAAACTTACAGCCCCGGCCGGTGTCTCGTTTCTCATCTCATTTCTTGCAATTTAAGGCGTTTTGTGCAAGCGCTTGCAACGGGGACCCGGTACTGCACGTGCAAGCATCGCTCCTCATGACTAGCATTTCAGTGTTTACTCAGAGAAAACGATAGGCGATTCCGTTTTCAAGGCCGGGTACGAGTGCCGACCGCTGGTGCAGGGCACGCCCTTCTTAATCTATCCTTCTTACCCACACAGACACACGCAGGCACGCATACGAGAACACACAGCTCTACATTCATGCAGGCAGAAACCTCTACTAAACACACACACACAGATTTGCACACGCAGAAACTACTACTAAAACACACAGATCCACACATGCAAAAAGCACCATTAACACTAGATCGAGCTGCAAACACGTGTAGATGCCACTCTTAATGGGGGAAAAAATGGCCTGGTTCCTCAGCCGCTGAGCGATCAGCAAGATTGAGACGTAGTGCGCAATTTTTGTCTTTTTTCCTCCTTCTTTCGAACGCTGGAGGTGACTGGCCGAGTGTTGGCCTTACCCTTCCCTCCCACTCTCTCGTTCCAGAAATGACACGTCAGCGTGGTGTGACCTCTTTTTCACTCACGTGCTTCCTGTTCACTGTACACCTGCGATCATTACCTGCACAACGATGGTGCGCTGCGTGAGTGAACATAATTGCTTCATGTTTGTCTTTAGATGAAAAAATAACCCACAGCTCTTTCCGTGACATTTCTGTTTCCATTCTTTTTTCTAAAAAAAAAAAAAAACAAACTTCTCCTGTGTTTCGCCAACCATCACCATCGCGAGGCTTGCGTGGTGGCTCTGGCGTCGGTGGTGCAGCCTTTGTCGAGAGGGGATCTAAGGGGAAACACAGCGGGACCGCTTCCATCACTTGTTTTGTGTTAGGTGCCATCATCTGGCGAAATGTTGACGATTATCGGCTGGCAGGCGCTTGCACGCGCGCTTGTCAGAGAGAGAGAGAGAGAGAAAAAAAAACCGCACGTAAAATTTGAGGTACCTCGTGTGTCACGATTTTTATCAGAAGGATGGTGGCTACCCCACTTGTTACCCATGATGCGTTTTGTCGGAGTCAGATACAGCAAGAAACAACGCACAGGGTTCTGTTCGACGTAGACGAGCCGGACAAAGCACATCATCATCGTCGTTACTATTGGAGGGGAAGTGGGAGGGGGGGTAGGGAGGATAAGCTCGATCACGATAATCTGACATGTAAAGGTCCTCTACTCTGAACAAGGCGTAAACAAATTTGCTAGATTTCAATTGTAAAATTGTAAAGCTGGAAGCGTTATCGAGTTTATATCACTGCACGTGGGTAAAACATGTTTTTATTTCTTTACCTGGATCTCACAGAACTTCCAAAGTGCCATCTCAGGTTTTTTCCCCTCCGTTTTATTTTAGTGTTATCGGAAATCTGTTACACACAAAGCATCATAAGACTACGGATTTCGGAAAAAAAAGATCTAAAAGGTCGAAGGTGAATGAAGTAAAATGTCAAAGATTTACTTTCTGGTTAGGTTGCATGATAATGAGCGAGCGTACAAGTACCTGGAGAGCCCGACCAAGCTTTGAAACTAGGGGGCTCATTTTCTGGAGAGGAGTAGAGATAGGACTGCTCATGCAACCTGCGCGGGAGAGGAAACAACGACACACAGCGCACATGCTGGTTCTAACCCACGTGCACGCTCAGGCATTCACCCAACTGCATGCGCACTGGAAGAAACGCGAACTCATTGCGCAATCGATGATTGCTTACACGTCTGCAACTGTCTTGCGTTTGAACAACTTCATACAGGGACCGTCCAAGTCTCTACCTTCTTTCAGGCCAAACATTTACCGTCTACATCACTGAACTGTCTTTTTTGCTAGTTTAAACTAGTTCACAGACTTTTTGGGTGAGATGAAAACTTTGTCCTGGGTGTTTATTATGCGGGATAGGCTACTTCCTCTTGTTAACACTTAACCCTCTCTTGGCTGTCCTGAATTCAGTTTCGTGAAAAGGCCCGGCTGCGTCACGGTTCAGTGCCACGTGTTTTTCCTTGTAATCGTGTTACAGCTATAATTTGCACGAAGCGTTTTCAAACCAAGTCCTGATTTACAAGCACCCCAAGTGCAACACAACAAAGACAATACAACAAACATGACACAGCACGGGGCACAGATAAATTTTTTTTAAATCGCCATGCATTATCGTTCAATGCCATGTGAGAACGCGATAACAAATGAGCTGTTTAATACACAACGAAGCACACCGGTAAAAATAAATGTAAACGAACCATATGAGAGTTACAGAAAAGCTTTGCCAAACGTTTGTCCGTTTGTTCGGTTAAGAATAACCCTTAGACAACGTTTGGTTTTGGGTTAGCGGGCAAAACTAAGCCACTTTAGAGCTAATAAACTTTTTTTTTCAATTTGTAAGTCAAGCTTTTAAGTGGGACCCTAGAAACTTACTTATTTCAGAAATACCTCGTTTAACCAGAAAACTATTGTTCTCTCCTCACTTTTCGCCACTGAGAAACCTGTATATTATCGAGTAAGCTTCTAATCGTGTGCTCTGTTGAATAGCAATCTGTTGGCTCGTTTGTAATCCTGTGAGCACAGAGCTCGTCTCCACACGGGGATATGTGGTTAATAAATTCAATAATAATATATATTTGCACGCGTTTTAATCGCGGCGCGTGTGCAAGCCATGACGCGAATAAACTCTGATCTGTGTGTATGTGTGTGTGTGTGTGTGTGCGCGCGCGCGCGCGTACATGTGAACATGGTTTGTTTTCCAACACTGTTATTTGTGACTGTCCTCCAAAATGAAGGTAAGTTAACCTCTGCCATGTGATAGCCAGAATACACTTCTGCCATGTGATAGACGTATTTGTAGGCGTCATGTGATCAGAAGGTTTGATTTGCTTTACCTGACATTGCTCGGAAATGAGGATATGGCATTTCGACATCTTTGTAGACTCTCTCTTTCTCTCTCTCACACACACAACGACCGAGTTTCAAAGTTAAGGAACAGCCTGGCGAAACAATGGCCAAACACTACCAGAAGGCATCACCCATATGTAGAGGACTAACTGTGCTTTTAAGAGGGCCACCCCCTACGAAACTCTCGGGAGCGTCAATTTTAAGAAGCAATGATCGATCGGGATTCCGGTAGTTAACCAACCTCCCATTTGAACTGTCCCTCTCCCAGTTTTCTAGTTACCAGTAATGGCAGACGTAAATTCAGGTCCGGAAGCGTCCTACTGGGTATATTTGGGTGCTGTTATAAAAAAGCTACGCGTACACCTATACCCGGCGTGTCATGGACCGATGGAGGAAGTTTATTTTATTTGTTTGTGTATGTGTGTGTGCTGCTAAGGGGGGGGGGGGGTCAGGATTCCCGAATTTCGCCCGTGTACTGACATGAAAAATGTAGGTTATCAGCCTCGAGCGGCGGTCGATGGCCTGTTAATGTTCTCGAGGTTTTCAGCCATTAGAAAAAGAGAGAAAAAAAACAAACTCTGTGTGTGTGTGTGTGTGTGTGTGTGTGTGTGTACGTGTGCGCGTGGCTTGCGCGTATGTACGCAGTCTTAAACCCCGCTGATCGCGAGAAGGCCTGGACAGGCTTTACGATGACGTCAGAAAATTTTAGCCCTCAGCAATAAATAATAAATATATCTGTTCGAGAGATTCATGCGAACGAAAGAAATTGCCTTTCAACAATATCGACGTGTCCCAAGGTCGTTGCTGCCCTTGTTCGTTTCAATCTTCTCCATGCAACCAGGTTTTCCGTCGCGTGAGATATTGTCCTCCATTTTCTTCCCTCTGTAAACCACGATTTACGTAAAAGCACGAGCGAACATTCATGGGCATCTTAAACAGTAAAGACCGACAAGCAACGTGCACTGACGTGTCTTGATTCAGTTTCGTGTATCTTGAAATTATCGCAGATAAAGAGAAAATCGCACACCTAACACCATGGCACCTTTTGTTGACCCACACGATATGCGAATAAAAATTTTAAAAAAATTCCATCATGTATGCTTCGACTTAAAAAAAAACCCAACTCAACCCATTCTATATTATCATCCTACAAAATATAATCCAGGAGAATTAGAAGTTTTGGGGGGCTACACGACTTGGCAGATCTGTCGCGTTTGTTCTCATTAATAGCAGAGCATATCAAGTAAATATTCTTTTTGTGGATGTTGGAAGCGACACGCACAAAACGGTCTATAAAACAAATTGTGGCACCTTCCCTACCTCACCCGCTTTCAAACCTGCTTCCCTCCCATGTTAACGAGCGCACAATATACGCAGTGAGAATGTAAACTGTACTGCGTGACCTCGTGCGCAGATGTGGATGACATGCACGCTTAACACGCGATACCACCAAGAAACCAGTCAACATCTCCCACCCCACAAACTGCTGCTTTTAATGTGCAGATGGGAATTAAGCCCTAGAACGTCGTATTTCAAAAAAAAAAAAAAAACAAACAAATCTTAAAAACGTGCTATTTGATATCCCCTGCAGCTTTTCGCTTACAAAACACACACACACACACACACACACACGCGAGCGCGCGTGCGTGCGTGCGCACGGTGTGCAATATTTTCTTCCAATTACCAATTTGTCACAGTTTGAAATAATTTCCATCTGCTATCTCTCTACGATTTTCCCCAAATCCACACACACACAATCTGCCCTCTACCCCTCCACAACACAAGCAAACACATTCAAACAAACAAGAAGCCCACTTGTACAGTTAATATCACCGAACTATTTGATGTTTTCTGACTAAATCTCGCGTGCCACCGATAAAACGTATCGACTATTGTAATTACGTTCCCAGAAAAAAATCGAAGTTCCGGCATTAGTTACCCCCACTCCGTCCCTGGCGCTGTTGTCTCATTCGCTGTTGTTATTCTCACCATTGTTCTACATTCGTGTTTGGTAATGCAACGGCCTTGGGCCGTACATAAAAAAGAACAGAAAAGGAAATAAAAAAGAAACCCTACCAAATATAACATTCGTGAAAAATCACCGGTAAACAAAATAAAATTTGCCCACGATGTTGTTCTTCGCATCATGGTGCAAGACAAATTACTATCGACGTAAATCGACCTCGATTTTGAAAAAAAATATAAATTTAACTTCTTATATGTCGACAATTTGCCCCCTTGCAAGGTAAAGTCTGGTCGTGTTATACTTGTTTGTAGCGACGGTGCGTATGTGAGTAATCTATCCACGAGTCTTTGTGCTTAACTTCATTCTAATCACACGAACTTGAACGAAATACCGCATCATTTTTCCCCTGTCCAGATAATAGGACATTCGGATGATGGAGTATGAGCCTTATTTACTCGATTTATTTAGCTAAAACATGCAAAAAAGTGTATTACCATGAAAGAAGTGAGGAAGAGTGCGAGGAAACTACTCTCAGTATGCCACCACCAGATGCCAGTGATTTGTCAGACGAAGATGAAGCCAATGATGACCTTGCTAATACAGACGATTTACCAGTTGCTAATGTCCCAGGAGAGTTAGAAGTTGAAATGATTGGAGAAGACATAGAAGACTACATACTGGTTAATGATGAACCAGAAAAACAGCAAAAAAAAAAAATGAAAGAAAAAGAAAAAAAACACCCGAGACAAACACAAAAACAAACCAACAAAAACAAAACAAAAAATAACTCATTAAAGGAAAACCCATTAGATCTGGTCATAAACATTGGGCCCTACGTTCCAGCGAGGGATACTGTTTCAGTTTCTCATCGGACTATGGAAAGAAGACCCTTGCAACAGATATGCCCCTTGGTTCTCGCGTAATCTTGAATGCTGTATACATTGCTGATCTATTCAATTATGTTCTCGATTATTATAGCTTCTTTACAAGCTTTCTCGACTGGCAGATAAAGGGTTTTGAGAAACCGTTATGGAAAACGGAAACAAGAGAACATGCCCACTAAACTCATCAAAAGATGAAAACACAGCTGGATGGCGGAGTCAGCGAGCACGTCTACGACATGACCTCGGAGGTACTTCGTGTGCTTTGTCCCGACAAAACCTTGTGATAGTTGCCACAAACCACGATCTCTTTGAACCGCTTCAGTATGGCAAGGGAAGAGTAAAAGGCCAGAAGAACAAAAAGAATGTCAACATGCCCAACTTTATCTCCAATTACATTGCGCATACGAGCGGCGTCGACGATCACGATTGGCTTATTTCATAGTACAGTGTTTTTATTCGTGTAAAGAAATGGTACTGGCCGGTGTGTTGACATGTCAGTAGTGAGTGTATATTTTTTGCGCACAACCATCCACGGGCGAAATGCAATCTCTACAACAGACTTCAGGGGCGGCAGTTATGAAGCGAGAGTAAGTCGTTTCCTTAGGGCAAACTGAGAAACTCAAGGACAAGCAAGTTTCCGAAGTTCTAAAGCGATAGCCAGACCCTTCGGTCACTAATTCATGTTTATTTGCCACCGCTTTATAACTACGATTCCAGGAGTAAAACATCTGCGGAGTCTGTACACCACTTTATAACTCCGGAAACAAGATGCTTGTACTTGAGTTCCCCATGCTGCCCCAAGGCAGAGACTTATCTTCGCTTCATAACTACGGCCCCAGAAGCGCAATTGTCACAGTTTATTTGAAGATAATCATCCCTCGGAAGTATTCAGCAAGGCCCAGGGTATCCGAATTACCAATGTTGATGTGGTACAACGCAACGGTGGGGGTTACTTCTTGGTGCAGAGGGGCAAGCGAAGGCGAAATCAAGGATGCAAAAACAAGCATAAAACATACTGCGATAAATGCAATACAACTCTCTGCCGGACGTGTGTTAACACATAAGTTTGGACTATCAGTCTCTTACTGCTTAATCCTTCCCTGTAAGGGTGTAATCACGAAAAATAAATGGAAATGTTCTCATAATTGTGCAACGAGATTGCTTTATCGTAAATCACCAAGTGTTATATTTAGAGGAAAGGATGTATCTACATATGCAAATAAAAAAGAAAAAGAGAAAAAAATCTAATAATTTTTGGTGTTCCGGGGACTCGAAATAGCGCGACTTTTACAACAGAAAATTACTCACAAAAATTAATCTGGGAGATACCGGTTGAGTTTGAATCCAGTAGCGAAGTCACAACTGCAATGAAATCTTTCCTCGGTGTGGAAGGAACACAACATCCTAGTTAGCAAATGTACGTGAAGCTTGTTATTCTAACCACTCACTGGTTCAAGCGAAAATGGCAAACATTTTTTTATTGGTGGCGCAAGCTCATAGGCCTTGGAAACTCCCCTGGCTGCCCCCGCCCCCCAAAAAAAACAATAGCACGTGACTTGAAAGTCAAGTAAACGTTTTCACCGGTCACCTGATCTAAAACTTCTAGAGGTGCGTTATAACAGAGTTTGCTGAAGCCGCCACGGCCAACAAACAGTACTAGGTTTATCTAATGGTAATGCTATATAAGCCAACCTGGAGCATGACCACCTGACACTTATCGAATAACTAATGCAGTTTAAGAAAAAATGCAACGTTGACAGCGAGAAATAAGGCTGGGCATTCTAAACTCTCCCCTTACGAGTACCAATATGGCGACTTGTAAATCTCAATCAGAACCAACCAGAGTTTATCCATTAGTTTCGGATCAGAGGATATGCCTAGCGAACTAGGTGAGAAGTGCATTAAACTCCAGTAATACATGTTTAACCAAGATGATGATGATGATGCTGATGATGATAAGGTTTTATAATGCGCCAGTTTCCGCATCGCAGAGATACGCTCAATACTGAAGCATTTAAGGGACTTGCTCGGAATCCTAACTGTAGATACACATTACGGACGTAGGAATCTGCGAGCGAAACTGCAGTAGTTTGACTATTGAGGGAATCTGTTACCACAAGAGGTATATGATCCCATGGTTCTAAGAGATTGTCTCAAAACTTAGAAACAAATATCGATCCACAAGAACGACATTTCCAAGCGATGGAGAGAGCGAGAGAGAATGCGACAGAGGGGGTGGAGCGGGGCGGATGAGAAGAGATTCTGTGCGAACAACACATGCTGTGCCACTGACAAGAGAGAGAGAGAGAGAGGTTTTCGGGAAGAAGTAAGAACTTGAGAACATGTTTTTCATTTTTAAGGCGAAAACACACATCACTTTAAATGCCAAGGTCAGACCTATGGCCTTTCGTGATCAGATCCATAGCTGTTGTTTGGAAGTTACCTACTGTTATGTAGCCATAAAACGTAACCTTGCCACATGCTGATGTAGGAAATAAAAACAACTTTCAACCTGGCTGCGACAACACAAGCGAAAATCAAGGCGTGGTTGCGCGACAAGAGAAAGAGTTAAATCCATAACAGCATCAACACCAGCAGCAGCAGCAACCACGACCAGTGTAAGCGCGCATGTCCTGGCCCTTAGCGTAGCGCCCTGCGCGTGATCACCAACAAGGAACTTTGAAGACGTGATCTGTGTGTGTGTGTGGGTGGGGGGGGAGGTGGTAGTTGCCACGGACGCACTTTTTTTTACGTTGCGTGCTTTCATGCATTCTGCGCACCCCGTGCGACTGCCGCAGCACGGAGATTCGCAATAAACAGGTGATGTGCTGGTGAAGAAAACAGAAAAAAACACGAGTGAAAAAGTCGGAAGGCAGCTTTGTCTCTTACATTCCACTGACAACGAGCTTTTGTATCTCCTAGCCCAACAAAGAGAAGCCGATTTTTTTTAAAATCGGAAAGGACAAAATCACAGAATGATACGAACAAAGATAACATAAAAATTTAATCAGCCAGTCTACAGCAGTCAATGAACATCAACACTCATCTCTTCTGGACAAGGAAATACTTCACCTCTCATGTCCATATCAGAACGGGCAAGATTGCTTTGACATCAACCCCCTCATCAAAACACTGTTTACGGATACGATCAGACAGAAAGACGGAGGAGCGGACAAGTTAAAGAACGAATGAACGAACCAAAGAAAGAACGAAAGAAATGAAAGCGACTGAAAGAAATATCTTCTGGTATCATGAGACGTGTCAAAATAAAATAAAATTTTAAAAAAGACAAACCGAGAGCTCGCCAAAGAGATGGAAGCGGCTATTAACACATAGACAGAGGGTGATGGGGGTAGGGGGGAGTACATAAGCAGAGACTGGAAGACGAGCAGGCTGTAGCATGCTCCGATCAATGAGGCCAGGCGCTGTCACGACTCGATTGCATCTTGGACTGCCAGCTCCTCACTGTCGCGACTAGCATGCCATTCCACAGCGCCGAAAGGTCGGAAGGCAGCAGAACGTCAATGATTTACCTGTGTTTGACGGGAAAACTTCCTGATCACGTCACGGTTCGTCTCTTGATAAGAAACACACACACACACACACAAACGCTGCAGCAGCAGTAGATAAAGACGAAGAAAGCCATGTTCTGCTCGATATTAAACAGAACTTGGCAACCTCCTGCAAGATGACATTAGAAATCCATTGGATGACTGCACAAAAGATCGGCAATCAGGGAAAGTATGGGAGGAAGGGGTGGAGGGCCAAGTCGGTGGGGAATAGTTTCATCGTTGTCTCCCTTCTTTTCATTGACATTTTCCTCACTTGCCAGAGCACTCGTGAATTGTATAGCGCCAGCAAGACACTGCTAGGTTCTCCACAAAGCCGTTGGTGCTATAAATGAATTTTTTATTGTTTTTTTTCATTTTGTAAGTACATTACAATGTTTTACGTTGTAGATGCATTCCTTTTACAATGTGTTACTTTGTAAATACAACGGCATTGCGCATAATTACCTGTACAGTGGATTTTTTTAAAGGCTGTAGCTAAATTGGAGCCCCTTACGGTGCGTTTTACAAATAAATAAATAACGACGTGGATTTAGCTATTGTCGCTGAAATAAAAGAGTGGCTCGCCGCAGTCCTCGGGAACGAAGGCCGGCAATTCCGCCCACGTCCGCTGAAAGAACTTCTCGTCCTCCTCGCACTCATCCTGCAGGAATGGGTCACGTGACCGCTCCGCTGCCCTCTCCTGCACAGCGTCGGCCAGGTCCTGCGGGATGTACAGCAAGTCCGGCGTGATGTCATCCACCAGCAGGCTGGCCGGCACGGCGGTTTGTGTCTTGCGGAAGGCCATGCAGTGCAGGTGCTCGTCCTTGACATAGCGCCACCTGCTGAACCCCATGGACTCGATGGCCTTCTTCCAGCTTCTCATCATCGGGGCGTTGCGGTGCTGGCTGCAGATACAAAAATGGGGTTGTTAGCTAAGCTTTGCTGCTAGACGGGCGGAGGTAAGGAGGGGGGTTGGGGTAGTTAGCAGCAGCACACTCTCACTATACTATGTGCTGCGCAAGACTCGCACGAAACACGGCAGACGACTAATAATAACTAATTATAATAACAGCACGCGGCGGTCTTTTACTCAAGTTTGAGCTATTGGCTCATACACCATCTAGTCCCAATCTCACCCTTCTTTTTGGATAGACCTCTTTGTTACAACACTGCAGGAGGCACTCAAAATCGCGTCTTAGAAACCACCAGAGATCTCGCTTAAAGTTACAATTCATTAAAATTGCCGTCTGCTTACTGTTAGGTCTATTCAATGAGCGATTTCAAACATGGTGTAGGCAGCCCAAATCTTAGCACTTAGGCGAAGCAGCCGCTTGTAAACATGGGGAACTGATGGCTATAAATATTGGCAAATCGCTTGCGTGGGTGGGGAGAGCTGAATCTATTTGTAGCAGTGTGAACAAGCGATCTGAAATAAGTGGTCCAGGGGGAGGGGCAAATATCATGCCAACACATCAAGAATTTGTGCAAATTACTAACATGTGCCTTCTGGCATCAGAAATAAGTGGTATAGGAAACAGTAATAAGGTTAGTGAGCAACTTCTTAATATATTATTCTGATTTTTTTTCTGAACTGTTAAGCGCTGCCGAGTCAGTGTAAGCAAGTTGCACTCATCTTTCTGTCTTCCCCAGTAAGCCGTTACCTGTTTCATTTTCCTCTGCGTGTGTACGCGCGTAAGAAGAAATACGTGACTGAGAAAGAGGTCGCTTACATGGCATTTTAGGGAGGAGAGAGTGGGAGGGGAAGAATTTTTTTTTTGTAAAGAGAAAAAAAATTGCGCACGTCTCAATGCTGATGATCGCATTTAGCGGTTTACGGTAACCAGGCCACGGTTTTACTTTCCACTAATAATGGCATCTGCATGTGTGTATATATATATATATGCGTGTGTGTGTATGCATGCGACAGAGAGCGCGCAAATGAACATTTCACACCTGAGTCTTTTTGGTAGAGATATTAACAAAGCGTGGTCCAAAGACAATGACTAAACAAGATTACTGTGATTAAACATGCTGGACAGCCTGCAGGTTTCGCCATTTTTCAACGCGAGCGAGACAGACACAGACTGAGAGAAAAGTGTTAATTACCTGTGTTAGCTACCTGTGTAAACTTTCTGTTAACTACCAACGTAAGCTACCTGTTAACTACCAACGTAAACTTAACTACCAACGTAAACTACCTGTTAACTACCAACGTAAACTTCTTATTAACTACCAACGTAAACTACCTGTTAACTACCTATGTAAACTACCTATGTGAGTCTGGCGTGACGATGACGAGCAAGCCGTTGTGCTGCAGCAGTTCGTGGGCCTTGGTGCAACACAGCCAGCGTTGGTAAGGCGACGGGAGGTACTCCAGCAGCAGGGAGAAGACCACGGTGTGGAACGAGCATCTGGGCAGGCGATGGATGGGGCTGCGGAGGCTGCCCAGGTAGGTGCTCAGCGTGTCCGGCGCCACTTGCAAGGGGTCGGTCGTCTCCAGGTGCAGGAAGTCGCAGTAGTGGACGGACTGTCGACATAAATCGCACCATTTAGTATAATACACAGTAAATGAATGCTGCAGATGAGAACAAAACTGTACTGGAGAATAAAGGAAAAAAAAAATTAGAAGACAACTGGGGAGGGAAAGAAGTCTTTCAACGACATGACACGTGCTACAAGCAGTATGGGCGCAGCCACTGCGTACTCGCGACGCCTCCACCAGGTTTGAGAAAAAAGAAATCGGTTCAGACCCTAATACGTCTACTACTACATAATCAGCTCGAGGAGATCGACCCTAAATTTAAAATTCAAACCGGAGATAGCCTGATAAAGAGTTCGCGCTCCAATGATCACAGCCTTCAGATCATATCTTTAATCGCATTCCCCCCTCCCCTCAACCTCCCATCCTACAAAAAATCTTGATTAAAAAAATCATGTTCGCTCGAAGCCATTTCAAAACGACCAAGAAAAGGTTTGTCCTCCTTGCTCTCCCGACACGCATCACAAAGATGTCAACACCAGAGACGTCAGGACTGTCAGGATATGTTTATGTTTTATGGCTACAGCAAATAAGAGGGTTCTGAGACTATATGTTAATTAGACCGATCTTTGGAAAGCGTGAGGTCAGGAGCTTGACCTCCTCTGGTGCTGTTTGAGGGCATGCATTTCCAGAACGGAAGGGGTGGTATTCACCCTATATCTGACACTGAATTTTACCAAAATAAATAGATTCCCTCCAGTAGATCTTTAATACCCCGCCAATTCTTACCTACATTAAAGTGCAAAAGCAAGCGAAGTGAGAAAAGTCGCTGAGGAAAAGTTTCACCTGCAGGAGAAAGTAAATTATTACTGCTGCCTTCCTCGTCTCAACAAAGCGCTACATTATCAGCTAAGAGAAACGGCTTGGACTTTAAACGTGGTTCCCAGTACACTAAGCGTTTCTCACGTGACACGGTTCGATGACTGCAGTGTGTCACTTACACACACAAATCATGACGCGTCAGCTATTCCCGCGCTCTCATTCACTATGACGTCATCAGAAATACAGATCTTGGGTCCTGAGGTTGTAAGCCAGTAAACAAAAAGGCAAGGAACATTCTCTTTAAAAAGAAATATTTTATATCCAAGAATTCAAATGAGACTCTGATTTATATATTAAAAAATTATATCACGTGATATTATGTTACGCTAGTCTTGATTCTTTTCCAAAATTTGTTCCTGTCTTTTCCTGACGATTGCCAGGCTGATGTCTAGCGGCATTTTCGCTCCGCCTGCCATGCACTTGAACAAGAAACGTCAGGCAACGAGGTATTTACCAGTGTTAAGTTTTTCTCTGCTGTCTTCTGCATATTTAATACACTAAATGGAAGGGAGAATCCCGAACAAATTATAAAAAAAAAAAAAAAATCAACGCGTTTCACATCATCTTCTCACTATGAGTCATGCAGGTAACAGGGAAGGGTGAGGAGGAAACCAAAATAGCTGCCACCACTAACACTCTGAGGGTAGTAGACTAGTTTGGCCTCAGAACCTCGGAGGCGTCAGCTAATCTCACGTACCTCATGGGCCGGGCTGATGTCGATTCCTATGGCCATAAACTCGCTGAACTGTAGGAAAGGGTTGTAACAACTGCCCACATCAAGCAGGCGGATCTTGTCCTCGAAAGGAAGGCGTCTACAAAATAAATAAACAAATAAATAAATAAATAATAATACATAAGATACACAAAATAGCAAGGAGAAACAACCTGCCTCACCATTCTTGTATAGTATACAATTTTGTACAAAAGTCATGCTTCCTAAAGATCGCAAGTTTACATTTCGTTCCTTATTTTTAGAGAAGTGACTTAAAGGGCAAACGACAAAACAGAGTACTGGGCTGGCGGGGAAGGTTGGTGGCCAAGGGACGAAAATCAGATCGAAAGGCAAAAGGGTGCTACACTTACTATCTTTAAAATTCCATAGCAGGTGCCATCTGTAATGAAGCAGAGGTACATCCATACCCCCGGGTCTGCCGTGCCTTTGTTCAACACCTACCGCAAGCAAGACGGGGAACCTCTTGATCACTAGCCGGCCGCTCAAGTCTGCCCCTATTTCCACTTAAAGAACCTCGCACCACTTACAATCCAAAGCTAACCTTGAGGTAACCTCACCTGTTTCATAACGATGGGCCCAGACGGAACAGCTGGAAGTAGGAGTGCCAGATTTCTAATACAAGGGCTAAGCAGGGAGCAATGCATGCACTCCTTCCTTCAATCTTCGGATCCAGGTGAATCAACGACCCCCTTAGTGTCGCCTTGACTTGACCAAACTTGATGAAAGACTATGAAAGGGGGAGATTGGGACTATATGGTGTATGAGCCAATACCTCAAACTTGAGTTTCTGGAGGGTACCAACATTTTGGGAAGTATGCAGAGGGACAATGATAAGAAACAATGCCTTTCGGTGTTTGCTTCAAATTGCAGGTTTCAGCCTGTCAATAAGCAGTTCACCGCAACAAGCACTGTTTATTGCTGAATCCCGCTTCTGGTGATGTTCCAGTTCTGGGCCGACAGTGTTGCCAACAGAAACATAAATGAAGCTGCATTGCGGATAAATGTCGACTCATCCTCGTACGTTGTAGCGAGAAAATAAGCTACAAAGTCCCCCATGAGTATTCTCGCCTTACGAAGGAAATGGTCCAAGACACTGCATCCTCCATCTTTTGCCCAATGTCCACCAAAGACTCTGCCTCTTACGGTTTGTCAGTTTACTGCTCTTAATTATCATCCAGTACTCATCCCTCCCCTCAACCAAAAACAAAACAAAACTGTCTCCTATCTGAAAAAAAGGTTTTAAAACATGCGGGAACACTGAGACTTGAGTTTAACCCAGATGGTCCGATTCAACGGCCTGACAGATTCAAAAGAAACCAAAAGAAAAGAAGCCACGCTCAAAACAGCGATTCGCTGCATGCCAGAATCTTTTTCATCTGTGTACATATCTACAACTGTCTCGTGACCCCATAAAAACGACAATACGGTCTAATTCACACACACACACACACACACACACACACACACACACACACACACACACACACACACACACACACACACAAGTACAGATTTCTCGATACAGAAAAACGGCGACGGTCAAATCAGTTGATTAGAATCTGATGATGACTTCAAAGAGACTTTGTGTGTAGGTGCGCGCTAGCGTGTGTGTGTGGTGTAAAGCGTTGTTTTTCTTTCACTACATTTTAACCACTTTCACTGGGTTTTTTTTCGTACTCCAAATTGTGAATTTTTACAGCCCATTAGAAAAAAGTCTCCTGCCCGAGGCCCCACATCTCAACTCCCTTCATAGGCGCACATGTATCCTGCTGTGTGTCGCCGTGGCTATCTCAGCGTTGCTAACAACCAAAGTAGTCGCAATGTCGCATCCAAACGAATCAATATAACTATTGCATATATAAATAAAATACCATAAACTATGTATACATATATAAATAGCATAAATGCTTTTAAAAAAAGTTTCTAGATATGAAAACCCCAACTTATTAAAATTTACTTTTAAAAATATATATATAAAACGTTGAAAATCCCTAATATTTACTGTCTGAGAGATGGAAATGGGGGAGAAATGAGTGTTTTACGCCGAGAGCAAGTATGGCTACATCAGAGCAAAACAGATGGCTCTGTAAACAGGTGCCACATGCACAGCAAGAACAGTGTGCACGAGAGGAGATCTGAACCCAGGCCAGGCAATCATCACTATAACCAGACCACCCTTTCTGAAGGATGGACATGGAGGCAGGATATTCATGATACATGAAAGAGAGAGAGAGAGTGGGGGGGGGGAGAGTGAGAAAACCAAGCGGTAAATTACATCTGTGGAAAATTTACAATTGCCAGACTAACGAAAGCTGACACGTGCGATTTCACTTATACGACCAGTAAGCTCGTTTCTTCCTAACAGTTTCAGGCAATGCCAGCTGATGCTGTGGCGCTACTACTACGACAACGACAATGAAAGTGACCGCCTTTGATTGCTACCGCTAGATCTTGAGATAACAGAAAAAACCCGTCATTTGGACTGCGATAAAATACTATAGTGCAAGACAGAGCCTTCAGATGAACAATGAAATGTTATCAGCACGATATCGTTTCTTCTTGTCTTTCCTTAATCCGTGCATCTCACCTCGCCATCGCCCTGTTCCCAAAACACACACACACAACAGAAACCCGTCTTGGCTTGTGCCAATACTATTGCCAGTCATGTAGTTTAGCGATATCGCCCCAAAAGAGACCTTGCTATTGGCCAATGGATGGTATCTGACTGGATGGAAACTGAATCACAGCGTCATGTCCAGAGGCAAGTAATCAGCGTCAACTTTTTCTATATACTGTCTCTAACGAAGATGACTTCTACCATACTTGAAAACATGTTTTTCTTTAAAAAGCACGCTGGATTTAGACCGTGAAGTGCGGTACAAATTTCCTGTAGACCATCAAATTTTTGTCAGTTTTAAGCGGCTCCTCGATGTAGTTTTAGTCGGCTTCGCGGAGCAATAAGCATTAGACACGGCCCCATGGTGCGTGACGAGAACGCCGACGGTGCGTCACGTGAGGACATTTTCTGACGTCGGGTAGCTTACTGATGTCACGCGTGCACGGAATTCACCAGTGACGTCCGAGTTTCGTCTTTACGGTCACACACTTGAAAACTGGCGTGGGAGGTCGAATGAACAGAAACAGTATTACAGTACTAGAAGAGGTATTTTTATGTATTCTGTTAAGTAGGAAACAGGGGAAAAATGCAATGTTATTATAGGTGGTCACGTGTGACAAGCAGCACCATGCGCAAATGACCTCTATACAGGTTACAAATCTAACTAGCAGTGTGTTGCAGGTCTACCTGTGCGCATTTTGCTTTCAAGTAACAAGGAAGTTCTGTATAAGACATTTCTTCAAGGTGAATAACAGATATCAACATGTACAAACCGAGGTAAAAACAGTCAAATGCCCACGGACACAATTCATATACAAGCCGAGATCTGTGTGAAGTCATAACGTAAACGTATCAACGTGCATTCGTGACGTCACAGTTTGCACCTCTTTCTGCGCATGGTGGCCTGTTAGCTGAAAAATGAAAACTGCTTTCGTCAATGAGATTTATGTGAACGGCACGTTGTACTGAGCTCATCCTTGTTTGAGGAACAAAATGCAGTATGCTAGACCTTTACATCGAAACACGCTCTTTAAATCTCACACCACAGACCTTTAAGTCGCCCTCTCGCTATCTTCTGTAAAAAAATCGTTCGAGTCTTTGTAAAGAAGAAATCTGACACGAACAATTAAACAGCAATTACAAGGACGTTGTTAAATTTTATGTACAACTCCAGCGCTCTTGAGCAGGCTGTGGGACAATGACAAGCCAAACAAAAGGTAACGGTAACAAAATCTTTTTGCCCTTGCGTCGTTTAATCCGACAACAGCACAAAGCAGCACACAGATAATGGATATCTGCAATCTTGTCAGCCACAAATAAGCACACCAAGACACGGGAGGGAAAGAAAATCCGACAGCAAAATAAAAGCTCAAATATCTGCCCAAAGAAAACAATAAAACAAAGAAGGAAACAAAACAGGGTTATTGTCCATATAGAATGACAAGGATACTGGTTTTTATTTTCATGTAAGGCCGGACTGACAGCGTTTGCGAACTTTATCTTCACAGTACATTCACGTGCAGCAGAAATAACAGAGTAATATTCAGGCATTTTGTACTTTTGCAACCTGACTGGTAGCAAAACCAGAACAAGACTCACCTAAGTATATTTGTTCAACATATCACAACATCACACGTACATCACCTGCACCACTACAAATATTTACAATGGTTGCACTGAAATTTGTCATCCAAAACCCACTACAACCCATCTCTCTCTCTCTCTCTCTGTCGCAGGCGCGATAGGTAGATAGAATCATAGATGGAGATGTTTTCCGATAAGCCAGCAAGGCTATGTCATGGCCACACAGCCGGGCCTGTGAACAGGTGCAGGAAAAAAAAGCGTGCCAGAAACGAGAACTTAACCCAATACACCCGATCTTCATTGTATTGATGAAAAGGGCTTAACCATTGTGTCACCTAACATACAGATGACGCATGCAGTTTATAAACCGACGCATCACATCGAATAGCAAAATAAGGGCTTTGAATCACTATCGAGAACAAAAATCTAGTAGCAGAAGCAGGTGAAATACAGACACAAAGCCTTGGCACAGCAAAGTGACAAATCAATCAAAGGTTTAGGACTTGGCAGCACGCATGGAGGACAGAGAACCCTAGGCAAAAATGCGGTCTCATGCCAAGTCAGTTTTGTCTTCCCCTCCACCCTCTCTCCTTTGTGAATGATGATCTTAAGCATCAAATTACAACATCTCGTGTGCAAAAACGACGAAACTTGAACAGCAAGGCAGGTTTACTAAGCTGCCACAATAAAACTATCGGATCACGCGAGGTAACTCCGACCGCACGGGGCGAAAAGTAAAGATTTCCTGTCTTAATAACTTAAGAAAAAGAAAAACGAAAAGTTACGGACTTCTACCTGGAGAGATTTAAGTCCCAGTCACAAATTACAAGCTACGTTAACGTATGGAAAAGTCCGCAAGGTCAATCTGTCCAGACAATAAAATAGTAAAAGAGAGAGAGAGAGAGAGAGAGTAGGTGTAGTTGAGACTGGGGGAGAGTTTGGGAGGGAGGGATGCATGCACAAGATGATACTTATTGTGCCGGCAGTGCTTCGCTCGGAGCTCACGTTTCATCTGAGTACACGTGTCAGCAAGCGGCGGGCTCTGTCCATTCTTCCCTTCTCAAAAGAACGACACGTATTTGATCTCCATTAGCTGTTTTACTCAGCGCTCCATCCCACCCCATGAGTAAATCATTAAAACACGCCGAAAAACATGAAAGCAAAACAGCGGCTGGGCGCAGTGTTTGTGCGGCAATAACACAGCTCTGGGATTAAAAGCCGTTCCTGGCTAGCTGGACAAACAATGCTGATAAACAAGCCCAACAGGCACTTATTCCCTCCCACCCCACCCATACTCGTCTGCTGACGACATGAAGGATACACCACGTTTTAACGGCATGATCGATATTGCTCTGCTGATACTGAATACAACATGGTAAACATCTTGTAATTTAGCATCTGGCTCAGCCTCGTGTTAAGACAGTTCCCATCACTTCTAAAGAAACGAAGATTTTCTTTGAAATCTCAAAAGATATTTCCTCAGAAAGAGAAAGAAAGAAATGCAACGTACGACTAAAACGGGAAGCATAATGCTTACAGTAATATCTTTGTGTGTGTGCAGCAACAGTGGTATTCTTAAAATGAAAACAGTAAAGACTAATAATAATAAATAAATAACGTATACATCGAAGCGCCATAGCGCGCAAGTGGGACGTTTGTTTCAATAATCACAACCGGCATATAGAATAAATATATACTGATTCCAGTTTCAAAGCTACCCTGGCCATCAACACGGATCAATCTTACTTACGAACAACAGGTGCACGGTGTGGTGGTGATGATTTTATATTGGAGGGGGTGGTAGTCGGGTGGGAGAGGGGTTTACCCACTGACTCCCATCGCACGAGCTGAAAGGCTCATTTGATGCTGGCCGAACACACTTCGAATAAAATAAACGAAACTGGCAATCATAAACTCAAAGTGAAGATTTCTAAAATTTAGGCTGCCTGCATCGGGTTCCGGCCGGGATTGGTAAGCAGATTAAGACACGGCTTTACAGTTCATCACCACGTTAGGAAAAAAAGGGTTGGTGGGTTGTAGGGGAAGAAAGAAGAGTTGTGGGAAAGTTTTTTCCTGCGCTTGCTACATAACGTATTTGTACCGTTTCTTTGTGCACTGCAGGTGTGACCAGGTCGAAACTTACTGACCTTCCAACACGAATATAAAATAAGTTACACCGCTCGAAGAACAGGTACAAAATACTGCTTCCAGTAATGTTTCCTCACATGCGCTTTTAACAAAATTCCTAAGTTCCTGGTTCAAAGAATCTGCTTTTGTAACAATTCTGTGATAAAGCTTATGCGTGAAATACTTATCAGAAGAATAACGAATGTGAAGCATTCCATGGGGAAAAAACAACGGACGCATGGTATTGAAAAACTTCACCTGTTACTTTGTCTTCAGACGCATACCTACGGTCTTTCAAAACAAATGAATGGGCTTAAAAACAGCTTGAACTACATACTTTTGGTACTCTCAAAGGACATAAGATTTTAAGCACTAGTCGAATGTAATGTTTTTTTGCTAATGACTGGGTAACGCTCAGTGCAAAATACTATTTGATCTGGATAAATATCCCTGTTCTGTTCTTGAGATACACGCCTACAAACATCAACAAGCACAGAAAGAGGTCAAACTCGTGACATCACCATATGTCTAATTAACATACTGTCACAGAGTACTCCTGCTGATCCTGGCGTCTGTTATTGACTTTGTGGGTTGTAGGCATATATCTTAAGAATGGGGTAGGGGTAGGTGAGGCAGGGGAACTCACACAGATTTGGAAAATTGCATATTGCACTGAATCATTTCACAAAAATTGTGCAACCCATACTAGTGATAACATGATTTTTTTCTGTGGAGAGACAGAAAGACTGCAGCAATGCATGGAAAACAATGCAAAGCCCCAACACTGAGAACTGAAAAAAAGAAGAAAAAAAAACACACACACACAGATTGAACTCAAAAGGAAGCTCACACTTCTGTGTAAATGTCGGGAGAGCTTGGGTTACTTCTCTCCAACATCAAGCTATAACTGCACTCTTTATCATCCTTTTCATGACTGACACTGCAGCATGTCTGTGTCTGTGGACCAGAACTGTTCTTGGCAGAGGAATAAAGAGTTTCTTGGAAGCACATGTGGGTAATGGAAGTATTATCTAAGTTACCTTTATTACTATCAATATCACTTGAACAGTTGTCTAATCTGCATCCTGGACTAGCTTGTGCTATTTCAGTTATAGTGCCCACGGCAGTGAAACCATCCTCGGTATAATCAGCAGTCATGGAAGAACTCTGCTTTCTGTTTTCTTCAAATGCTTGTTTCTTAAGTTCTTTCTGCAGTACTTTATTCAATCCTCCATCGAGGAAGTATTCATTGATCACCTGTCGACACCAGTCAATACGACTCTGTGACCTTTTGGTCCAGTGTTCTTGGGCAAGCTTCTGCATACACTCGGCATAAGTAGAAAGGAGAGTTTGATCTTGACAGTGTTGATGCCAGACAGTCTCATAATCACCGTTATCTGAAAACAAAGAGAATAAAACCTTAAAATACACACCCTAAGGCCTACAGATCTTTAACTTTGCGTTTAGAAAAAAAAAATACATCAGGAGATATGCAGAAATCAAAAGAAAAAGGGAAAATAATCCCCAAATTAAAGATGTGGACGACATGGAAACTAATTAATAACTAAACAATAGAGAATTTTGCTGCTCTATTGTAAACAGAAAGAAATGCAACAGCTGCTATACAAGATGCATATATTATTTTAATACCGTGAGTGTTTCTTCTTGTGGTGTAAAACTGCTTGGTCAGCTATTTTTGACAAAGTCTATGATGTCTATGCTGAAATTCATCCACATATCTATTATATAACAATCTATTATATTAGTATGATTTCCCACCCACTTTATTTCAATGCACTATGCAAGTAAATCAGATGTGTGTTCATGTGGAATAGATTGTTTCACTAAATGATTTCGTTGAATGATTGCTAAGTGTAATAAGCAACTTAAAAAATTTGCTTGAAAAGTGAGTGCTGATGACATCCAAAATGTTTATGTCAACGAGTTCAAAGATTTATTTTGCAATGATTTAGAAAAACACTGATCTGAATACAAATTATGTGTTATGTTTGGAAAGTCATCAGACCTTTAAAACAAGAAAGACAAGCTACTAGCGCTATACCATATGAATCTGCATAAAAGTAACAAAGTGAAAGGAGTTTTCAATCAGTGCTACTAAATTTAGTGTTTTTGAGGAATGACCCTGTGATTATATATTCTGAGATTGTAAATTGGTATAATAGGTAAATTGATATACAGTCCCAACTTTCATTTGCCCACCATTCATCAAACAAATGATGGGTAAGAGACAATGGTGGTGATATAAACAGGGCTCCTGAGAGGCAGGGTTGGTGAGATAACTAGCCACAACTATACTCTAACCTGCAAGGAATATGATCAGGATACCTATTAATTTTAATCATTGTAATCAGCATATTAAAGAAAAATTTTGCTGATGCTCAGTTGCATACATCAACACACACCAAATATTTATCCTGACAAGCATGTTTAGCTATTATATAAAAACACCCTGAAAATAGTCTATTGCATAACAGTAAGCTACAGATAAGAAAGACATTCTTAGTCTTTTTTGTTGTTGAGCAAAGCAATCCTCAGTTTGATAATTATGTACAGAAGCCTCTGGTTAATAATATTTTCTATGGAATAATATGGTAAGGACTTTGCATGAGTGAGTGTGTGCATGTATAATCATATCATTAAACTGCTCATATCCCAACATCTCTGTGTTAAGGATGACTGATTTGGACTCTGCATACTATTAGTGATTTTGCCAAGAGAATTTTGCCATCATACAACCATTCATGACACTTAATGTTCAAATTCTTTTTGACTTTTCGGTCAAGAGTGCTGACTTTAACGTGTATGTGTGAATGGGAAAGAAACATTAAGTAATGAGCGTATTTCAACTTTGTAATTGTATTCAGCTAATGATCTTTGACAAACTAGATATATTATGTTACAACAGAAATTAACATAAACCAAGTGAGAAAATACTAATGAGCTGCCATTATTATTTATACATTATATAACAGTTTACATTACACGAACATTCCAAAACTATGTCTTAACACATTCACTTTAAAATAAGATTTACACAACACAAAGAAAACAATGAGTTTTACACTTTATCTTTACAAGTTTTTCTGTCATATCCAGCAGCACAGCTAAACTGAGAAATTCTCTGGTATCTCCTGAGTTCAGATAAATGGACAACTGGGCAAAGTTAAGTTCTTCATGTTTCTTTCCAATATCATTATATGTGTTACAATCCAATAAGTAGTAAACTTCACTTTCACACTCACAGTATCATGTTCAAGAAACATGGATTGCTAAGTTTAAAGAGGAAATAAAAGCATTTGGAATCTGAGTAAACAGTCATTAATTCAAACTGTAGAAAAGATACTTTTCTGCTTATTATTTAGCTTTATATAAAAGTTACCACTTGTATCTACCTCTTGTTTTAAGATAAGTGTACCATTCTAGTGCATGTACACATGCAAGTCTTTGTTTAATCTCTGCCATGAAAAAATTTTATCACCCACTCCTTGATTAGTGACCTAATTTGTTCTGCAGCAATCCTCTTGGGTTACATAAGCATTTATCTGAAAGCAGTCTGCTACTAGGTGACTGTGTTGGTCTTATTCATTACTTAACACATTTTACAACAGCAATGATCATGTGATCAGCCATTATGTGATCTCTCCATACATCATGTTGTTTAATAAGTAATAATGATTGTAAAGCACTTATCCCCATGAACTCAATACTCTGCACATAAAAGACAAAAAATGAACCAACAGTCAACTATACAAAAACATAAGCATCAGGAAACATATAACACAACTGAATAAATTGAGGTGTGGGCAGAACAGTACTCCTGATTATAAAAGATATTTCTTAAAGAGAATAGTTTTGAGGCCAGATTTGAAGGCCTCAAAAGTAAGCACAGACCGACAAGAACGACGAGAAGAATTCGAAAACAGTAGGACCAAAGAACAAAAGGGGTGAGTGTACTATGTATTTACAATTCAACCTTAGCACCTGAATTCCCAATATAACACATGGAATTTTGTAGAATGCTATTCTGCTAATCCATCTACTAGCCCCCATTATAATGTAGGACACTAAGAAACATTTGGAAAATCTAATCAGGTACAGAATGGAGTGGGGTGTGTGCATATCTATGCATGTATAATGCATTCTGAACAGAAAATTTTGTGTGCCACATGCATACAAAAAGACTATATTGATCACATGTTTATCTCACTGTCATGTTTTGATATATATATATATATATATAGGTATGTCCTTAAAGATAGTGTTGGACCTATTAAGATTCTTTCCTGACACTGAACTTTCATGAGACCACATGCCTCTGCCAAATAGGCCTAGTTCTTATTCCTTAGACTAAAATGATCTGGTCAAATGGTAAACGACCATTCATTACTTGTAAAAAGTTTTTGAAACTTTATTTTATTTCAAATACTTGGATTATTATGCATTTTTTATGGGTAAGATGTTCGTTAATTAAAGAAGTATATAACGTGTGATTGGTCGGACAAGGGGGAGTATTCCAGCCTAATGGAAACTCAGATAAACCGCCCTTTACTGGTAGTGATGGTGTCCCTAACCCACACACTTCCCTTATAACTTGGATCTAAAAGTAAATATATATGAGTAATAGCCTTGAAGTGAAAGTAAGTCATAACTCCATTGTGAAAGCGATACTACAAATATATATAGGCCTATATAGGCCTACTAAGACTAGACGCAGAATTTCTGATTTAGACACATGAAGCTCTTCTTTTTTGCCCAGAGCATATCGGTTCCAAAGCTGTTCCTGTTTAATCAGTAAATGTCACTAATATTAGTTTATTTTCACTTGAAATCACTAATATCATAATCGGACGCGTCGATACTAACTACCAAGATTCGCAGCAACTGAGTTAGGCAGTTTTAGGCTTAAATAATTTATGTTTTCGTCTTGTAACTCACGTGATCGAAGTTTTTTCCGAAGATCAGCATGGACACTTTTTACAACTGATGCTAGCCTTATGTGTTCTTTCTTTCCTTGCTTTTCGTCCATAAGACTTTTGCACGATCTAGAGCCTACTATACATATATACAGCCAGCAACTTCGCTACAAGCTGCGAAACAGGAAAGAGTTATTGCGCATGGCGGAAAAAGAAGTACCTACGTGTGCTGACCCAAAACCTGTCGTCTGCTACCAGTATGAGTTTATCGCATACATACACCTGCTTCGAAAAAAAGAACCAAAACACGGCAAAGATTTACAATGGACAAATTCTAATTAATAATAATTAATGAAAGTCTAAATGAGAAATACTATGTTGTCCAAATTCAATTTAGTAAATTTAGTAAAAAGAACTTGTCATTCTGCTGTTGTGCATTAGGATATTCATTTTAACTCCTTCAAAATGGCAATGCCAACAGGAATACTCGTAGGGAGCTTAACGCAGTATTTTCCAGTCAGATCTGAGCATGCCTGCGTGCTGCCGATCTCGCGAGCACGGCCTAGTCACTATGCGAGCCTTTGTTTGTTATTTTCTGTTTACACAGCGGGTGCGTGTGACGTCACCATGGACTGCCACTTTACTGATTAGAAAAACAATGTGCACATACGCGATAAAAAAGATATCCAGACATGTTGCGGAGTTTGAATTTGACAGACCATTAGGCTGCCGCTTTTGACTTAAACACTTAGAAATTAATTTACTTTTGCATTAAATAGACTCGTTTTTAAACGAAAAAACGCTCTCCAATTTCGTGTTTGTTCCTCGCGCAATGATATATTTTTATTTACAGCAGTGATGAGTCTCTTGTGTGTTGTCTTCGAAGGCTGAAATTCACTGTTAAGCGTGGCTTTGCAAAAGTGGCAACTTTTGTTCAAGGTAAGGGTCAGAGTGTAGATAGTTACCTATCGTTTTATATTTTTAGAGTATTTCACGACGGAAGTAGTTATTCTTAAGCAGGCTGACCCGGTGTAAGTGCTATCATAAACACGCCGAGTACGGCGGCCGATATTTCTTGCCATCGATAAATAATTTGCATAGCAAATGAGTCCTCCTTGAACCCATTTTGCTGTGTAGAACATAAAAGCGCGGAAATGTCATAGGAAATGCAATGCAGAAGTGACTGGCCACAACCGGTCTTGAAGTGCCTTTGAATGAAATGATAGAGGAAGTCCTCTCACGAAAGTAGGACAAAGAAATTGGGGTTTGGCGGTTGTTGATTTTGTTCGGCAGCCATTGGCAGGGTCATTCATAAACAATCTGTTTGAGACACTGGAGTCGAAGTACGAGGCTGCTGACCCAGCGCAATTTTTTTAGGATATCATCGGCGTTAAGTTTTAAAATACACATTTTCAGTGTCTCTGGTGCCAACTGAAAACACATATATGCTGTAGATCGAAATCTACCACCGTACGCGTATGCCATCCGCGCTAAGGAAGGATCCTTCGTCGTGCAATAACTTCAGCTGTTAGGGCTATGGCAAGGTGTATCCTCATGTTGTACCGTGACAGACGACATTGATGTCCCCCCAAAAAAAGTACAGCCTCACAAACTTCTGTAGTGTTTTAAGCACGCTTAAAGAATGTAAAAGACGTATGAAAAAGACGAAGATAGTTGAAAATCAGACCGTAAATATGAAAATGTAACTTTGTATTGCCAGCATTTAGGGTTTAAGAGCGAACGAGATAAATTTTTGCGACGGGACTTTTTTTTTCATGCTTGCGCGCTGCCGCTGACACACATATGTTTGATGTAGATGATATTCGGGGTAGCTAATATTTCTCAAATGTATGGGGCTTTACTAATTTAAGATTTCCATTAAAACTTCAAGTCCTTCCGCATTTTGCCTAATTGTCTCCTAAGGAAAATGTCAAGGCGTGCTTAACTCTTTTTTACACACTAGTTGTACTAGAGTTTTGAACAACTGCAACAGTCAGTATAATATCATTCGTTCACGACCACGAAACTTTTCATATATGCCAATCTAATGGCGATTATGTATTATTTAGAAGCTTCATTTTATACACTGGGAATCTCACCCTCATATTGTCATGAATCATTTGGACATTGTAGTAAACTTTTGAAAACAGTCTTGATAACATTAGGCACAGATATTTTAATAGTGTTAAATCCATCTTTTCAGTATATTTTAGCCTCATCTAGTGCATTAAAAGTACACCAGTGTATCTCCTTTTCCTACAAAGTTGTCCTGCTTCTGTGACAGTATGCCCATTAGATTAGCATTGCTGATCAAGCGTTTATAGTTATTTTGAAGACTGTCTGTGCAAGTCCTTAGTTGCCCAAGCTTTTTTACCTTTCAAATCAACCTATTCTCATTTGATTTCCCCTCCCAATCTCTGAGATGGATAAAGTCAAAAAACACATTTCTTTCTGAGTCAAATCACCTAATTATTAGTTATTATCATCTGCATGCAGTTATCTGAGACTTATAGAGACTTTTTACGTTTCACTTATTTCCATACATTGAAACAATACTAGATATTTAATTTGAAAGGAATGGGACTTTTTATCATGTTTTGGTTATTTCCATGCGATGAAACAATGCTAGATATCTATTTTGGAATTATGAGAATTATGACTGATTCTGAGCATGTTCTGAAGGACAGTACTGTCTGAATGGTCTCCCACTAAATGATATAATACAAAATCAATTTTTCTCTCTCTCTTTTGGTACACGAAGACTGCTGTGTTTATGTGTGTCACTGGTTTTTTATGATGTTGACTGGATGCTGATGGTGGTGATAACTTAGCATTGTCAAGTACATCTATTTGTAATAAATTTCAGCAGATGTTGCACTTCGCTTTCAGAAAAATTTATTTCATTTTTCGCTCATTTCAATATGTACTTCAGTATTATGTTAAAAGATATTAGAGAAGTAGTGTATTTTTATAGTTTCCCAAATTTTTATACACACTGTCTTGCGCAGTTGTGTGTACGAGAGAGAAAAAGAGACTCCCAGGTGAGGGTGTGGAACTGGAAGGCAGAGGGGAGAGAAAAAATTGTCAGTCAGATTTTTACACTCCCTCTCTCCATCCCATAGTAGTGTAGGGATGTTAATCGTGCTGTGAATAATTTGTTTAAATGAAATGACTGAGTACAACTATTCAACCAAGTTCTGTGTTGAATCAGTATCTTGGATTGTGTAAATAGAGAGAAAAGATGGGTGGTACAGTAAACACTGTTGTCCAGGATAACCCAACACAATTTGGGGAGAGGAGAGAGCTCAGTGCAATTTATTAAGTAGTTAAGTTTGTGCCAGTTGACAGGGGTAGGCCTGGGTAGCTCATATTGTTTGGTGTTCCCTAAAGCCCAAGCTGCATGAAAGGCCAGGCACTTGGACAAACAAACCGCCTTGTGCATGGCTAAACATGGTAAGACTAGTGACCAACCCAGGAAAGGAACAGGTATGCCCATTCTGATAGTGAGATAAAAATGTGAGCATGCCAACTACGAAAAGTTTATTGCCATTGTGTATTTTTTGGATTTAACCTAGAGTACACCAAAGTGTTGAGCCAAAGGCACTAGACAGACACACGATACACACATTCACTTTCTCAAAGTAACATATGAGTCATACATTATTCATGATAATAAATTACAGTGCTAAATGTAATGCCTGCATTTTGCTTTCTAACCGGTATGTCTTTATTCGGGCATAACTTGGAGGTGCTTATGGACTTTGTGGTCTGTTGTAATCAGTACCAAGGTGAAGTAGGTCTATTTAATTCCTAGTGCATTACTGCTCATCAAATGCCAGAAGCAGCTGTATTCCTCTTTTTTTCAGGAATAGTTATGTGACTTTCATCATTCTGAATAATTGCTTTTTCATGTTAAAAATTCAGTAGAGTGCTTATGACACAAAGAAGTAATTTAATTGTACATTCATTTATCTTCATAGGTTGTTCTCTCCTTATTATAAGTCTCATAATACATGCTGACAAGATAGGAGTTTTGATTCATACTGTCACTGGTGCATATATATAGTACCCAAAAAGGTGTAGTATGTAGTGTAGCTACCACTGCTATTTGAATCAGGCAATTATAAAATTGAAATAAGCTCCATTAATACATGACAAAGGCAACAGTTAAAGCATTCTCAAAAAGGTCTATATTACTGATATGCATATTAGAGCAAGGGAATGTTTGTAAAGATTTTTTGTAATCATAACCTTTATGTATCAGATGCCTTTGAATGGGCTGGTAATTTTTTTTTTTTTTGTGAATGCAAAACCCAAGATAGCTTGCAGTGTTTTCTGTACCACATGTAGCGGTGGTAAATGTTCTTCTGAGTTGGTGCATTTTGACATTGCCGGTGGCTCGTTACCTGCTCCCCTTTTTGAAGGTCTACATCTTCAAAAAGAGAGTGCAAGGAATCTGACAAACGTCAGGGATGTTATGTTTCAAAAGGGGTGTCTAAAGTGGATTGACTTGATTTGTCCTCATGTCAGATTGCCACACTCTATAGAGCAACATTTTATGAAAGTCTTAAACCTTACGGTCATACCCTGATGAGATCAAAGCTTTGAAATAGAGTTTTGAATGGGATTTTCTTATAGTGTATTTTTTGCAGATAATGCTTATGTTTTGATTTAATGATTTTGCATAATTAGATACCCGTTGTTCTGTTTATTCTGAAAGAAAGGCCTAGCGTTTGGAAGAATAATTCAGATTTTCTTTTCCTCAATATCTTTTAATTGAAAACTGTGTGACCTTTAAAAAGACAGGATGTCAGATTTTACCAGTGTAGCACAAACGTTTGGTGTTCTCCAGATGATGCAGTAAGGACATCCAAATCTGTACCATATTAATAGGATGAAGGGTCAGAGTTGCTCTATTCTTACTTGTATGAATCTTACTCTTCACCCCACTTTCGTGACACCTGCCCTTTCTCATTTATGTCTTGAAAATAGTAATGGCTAATAATATAAGAGCATCAATCGAGGGGCCTGCTCTACATGAGTGCTTCTTGATCAAGTAGTTGGATATCTCGTCCTCTATAGATCCTCTGCCGTCTGCGTTACTGGTATGACTGGAGCAGTGTGAGGGTAGGGGAGCATGCCTGTACAGAGTCATTCAGGTGTGTGATAAATGGGCTGAAGATTCTCTGTGTCGAGTACGTTTCCTCGTATCCTTGTTCGAATGTGATGAACATAGGCAAGAGCTATTTCACGACTGGTAAGGCAGCTGATTCATACCTTGCCGCCCATAACAGAATGGGGCGAGGGGGGATGGGAAGACAGGTTAAGTCTCTCTCTCTCGGGGGGGGGGGGGGGGGTGTAGGAAGAGAATATGGGTTTTACGATCTGATATTTTGTGCCTGTAGCAACTTCATACGATTTTCAAAAACGTGCACACTGAATGACCGCATGTGCCATATTTTGGCAGAACACATGGGTAACAGACCGAAGAAACAGCCAGAGGTGGGGAGGGTGGTCTAAAACTATAGATGTTATTTTCCCTGCGATGTAATTGAAAGAACGTTGGGGGACTGACACAGCTAGCTACCAGAAAGACCAAGATATCTGTCTTATCTGTTGGCTATCGCTGGGGTCGTCAACGAATTTGCTACGCTATTCTAGATGACAAGCAACCAGTGAATAAATAGCGCCCACATGAAAGGAGTTTTAGGAAACTTGGAGGTCGGCGAGGTAGCCATTTATTTTACAGCAGATTTTCAGAATGTAAAGAATGAAGTGAAAAAACGCTCGCAGCACCAGAAAGCAGTGTTCTTTTAATGCATCCATCTAACACAGCTGTCAACACATAACAATGCAGCTTCCCTGCTTGCCCTAAATCGTTGTGGTGTTAAAGGTCACAGCTAAGAGTAGAATAATACTTTAAGAGCGGTTAAAACATTATTTTGGGCTCGTGTGCCTTTTACATGCTTTTGATTTTAGGTTATGATCTCCTTTTGTCTCTCACTGCTCCGTGCTAGGCATGGGGCAGAACGCAGACCTCATGGCGTCTGATCTGGACGGAAAGGGTAGACATTGGATAAGGGAAGATGAAGGAGGAAAACGAATGAACAAGTGTCGCATCCATTGAGAATTGCGTGCGTGTGTGCGCGCGCGGGCCTCGAGACCAGATTCGAACAAGCTACCTTCCAGTTTTCGCTAGAATAATGGCAAGTGACCGTTTTACTACCACACTACCGGACCGCCCTGTTTGATTGAGGTCTTGCATGCTTCCGCCAGTGAAACTGTCTGCGCAGCAGCGCGCCAGCTATAAACTGTCTCAGCAGACGTTAGTTGAGATCGTCGCATTTGACTTGGCGAACTCTCGTAACGCTAAGTACAATGCCGCTTTGATTTAGAGAGAGAGAGAAATTTGTGTGTGGGGAAATTACACGATGTGGACAATACAAGTTGTGATACAAAGCCGCATGCAACAGTTTTGTTGCTTAATTTGTGGAGTTCTTTCTCTTCTTTCCCTTCCCTCCCCAACCCCCTTTGCCTCAGCTCTTCGGGAAAGAGGAGGGGCCGCTGAGAGCGTGGACGAGAAAGCTAGTGGGTTGGATTGGTCTGCTGCTTAGCCACCGACACCCCTTTCCAGCTAGGGGTGGGGACTGACGCCGAGCGAAGCACGTGGCGCTATTAGGCTGCCTGATGAACCGTCGAATGAGCGCGCGCGCGTGTGCATGTGGTGAGCGCCTGCAGCCGCGGCGATGGTGGTGGCGGCTGTCTGGAGGTTCCGTATCTCTGAGGCATGAGACACAGCGTATCGTACTTATAGTTTGATAACTTTTTTTTCCCTGTGCCCTTGATGCTCCTGCTTCCGGGGCACTCGCTTGCAGTCGCGCAGCCGCAGTCGCGCTGTATGCGTTCCCGGATCGTCATCGAAGTTTTCTTCTAATGGCGCCCGTCCGTAGTTGGCTTGTTTTGAGGTGAGCCCGCGTGCGTGCGTGTGCCGTAGGCGAAGTGTTTCCAGCTCGTTGAAGCTGCATTGGGGGTGGGGGGCAGTGTCGTGTGGCAATGGCAGAATAAGCAGGTCGACTAAAACAGCCAGGCGAGCAAAGAATCCCAGGCCAGCGGCAGAGAGGTTTGTCGATAACAGTTTTTCATCCATTCCGTGAGACGGAAGATAAGCGCCCCCTTTTTCGTCTCTGGCGCTTTTTCGGGTGTTAGGGTTTTAAAAATATCTGTCCGTATCTTATCTGTCGCTCTAGAGACATCGAATGACTGCTAGACCTCGTAAGAGTTATGGTCGGTTCACTTACAACTTTTAAAAAGTCTGCATTTGTGATTGGAATCTTTGAAGCACGACTGTGTTGAGACATTGCTCCATGCTTACCTGGCGCACATTTTTGTTTTGTTTTGTTTTGAGAATTTTACGTTTCAAACGCTGAAAATCTTGCGAAAATCTAAGAGGAGGAGAAGTTAATGGCGAAGAGAGGCATTCTTGGAGGCTTAACGACAGTCCTGGATTCGTCCCTTCGGAAAGTCGGTGAAAAGGAGCGAGATGGTGGTTGAAGTCCAACCTTGCGTGAGTGGTGCCGCACTGGAGTCGAAAGGGTCCCATCGCGACAGAGCAATGGAGAGCGGGCCGCCTCCGCTTCTGCATGTCCCCAGTCAGCAACTGTACGAGTCACCACTACTTTACCAGAACCAGCATCTCCAGCAGCGACAGCACGGCGACAGACGCCCTCTATCCGCTTCCTGCGCGGCTGGCGTGAGCTTGGGTGGCTTCGCTTCTTCCTTGGGCGTTGTCGGGAACTGTTACGGTGGTGGTCTGCAGGGCAACCCCGTCAGCGACGTTCATGACAGACGGGACAGCGTGGTGCCTGGCCCCTACGCCGCTGGTGGTCGCAGCCGTCTGCAGGGTGCCCGTGGGGACACGGCCCTCGCCCGAGCTCGCCACCCGTCGGATGCTGCTTGCCGCGGCTGCGACGCTCACTGCCAGACCAGCAGGGCGCTGGGAATGCCCTCCAGCTCCTCCCCTCCATATCTCTCGGCACCCGGGCACCACCTGACGCTGCCCACTAAAGAGCGCGTGCCGCCTCACTTTCATCGGGTGGATTTGAACCCCCCGCGCCGGTTTTCGGATGATTCGCTAGGATCGTCGCTTCCGCCTCAGGAGGGACATGGTTACTTTCAGCAACACGACCGACGCGGAAGTGTGGGGCACTCGCCCACGTGGACCTCTAAGGTTCCGTTCCAGGTATGGTTATCTGTTAAAGGTGTATTTTACTTAGGTGACAGCTGGGACTGCAATGATGGAGAGAGGTTTACAAAGAAAAGCTTTCTTACTCAGTTTCTTTGTCTTTCTGTCTCACTTTGAGGCTCACGCGTTCGTCCTACGTATTTCATTCGTGCGTAACCGCGCTTTATTGTCTTGTTTTACCACAAACGACAAAAATGGTCTGGGAAGAGTTGCAACGGTTCATTTCCTGACTGATAAAACATCGGACTAGTAATACAGTCTCGCTCTTGTTCTCGGTCTCTCTTTTGTGTGTGTGTGAGAGAGAGAGAGAGTAAATTATAAACGTCCTGAAAGTACTCCAAAGACTTGCTTCATCCAACCGAGAGAAAGCTTGTGTTGAGTCTGAATAAAGTGCTTTTCAACTTGTCAGCCGCTAAAGAAAGCACTTACCACTGTCCAGTCGAGAGTGTATTTACAGTCCCGTCAAAGGCTGAAAGGTGTCGGTTCCATTCGCCTTTCTTACAACACGGTCTATGAATTGCTCATGTCTCACATGCAGTTAGTGGGTGAAATCCAAGTATCTTTTAAGCACAAATATGTGCATATATACTGTTACCTTCCTCGTTCTCTCTCACGTATACCCCACGCCCCCTCCCCTCCCCTATCCAAAGAAACTCGCACGCAGCTACTCAGGAGGGATTGTTGTATCACCTCGACCCTTGATGACATGCAGAAACACCTTACGTTACTTATGTAACCACTACTATAAAAACGTACAGTCCAGGAACAAAAACAAACAATCGGTTTGTGCTGGTTTTTTTTTTCTTCAGGCGTTTCATTATTAGAAAAGAGCGTGCAGCCATTCAGGGAACGACACAAACTCGTGCTACACATTAAAAAAAAAAAGATACGACCTTATTATGATGTTCACAATACGCTTGACAGTTAACCTGCTTACCTATTTCCTTGGGCTACACAGATAAGATGCCACCCCCTCCCACGTCTTTTTTAAAGCTTACTTGAAACATTAATTATGCCGCTTTGCTTTTGGCTAGTCTATCAGCATAAACACCGCCTCAGTTAAGGGATGGAGGGTCCGGGAAGTATTCTTCGCTATGAGGGTCATACGTGTATAGGCATTGATCTGTGCGTCATGTGATGGGTCGGGACATCCACTACAAACCCAAACAAAACAAACTGCGGAACCATGCTGCCAGGCAGGCAGAGTAAAAGAGAGCTACCTACAGATGTTTGGCAACGATAGTGTTTAAGCTGCGGGCACACGAGAATCACAAAACGCGAACAATTAATTTCCCAAACAGCTTTGCTTTTCCTGTTTTCTATGTCACCCACACTGCATTTCCCCCAAACAGTTTGGCAAACAGGTTTGCCGTTTTGCGGTTTAAAATTTTGCGTCAGCTTTCGGGTTTTCAACATGGCCGCCAACGCCGCTCACCAAAATTAGGGATGATTGTGTTCAAAGCCTCTTTGGTGTAGTCATTAACAACGAAGTTTAGTGCCTTTTTTTTTTAAACAGTTATAACTGAACTTAGTTTGTAATGCTTCCTTTAGTGTGTTTCACTAGTACATTTATAATCGTACAAAGAGATTCATGAATACGACAATCTGTTTAATTAAATATTTATGCTGAAATGACGATTTTACTTGTCTCGCAATCTTGCTAAAACAATCTGTGGTAAATGCTAGACTTATTATAAATTAATCACATCCGAATCTAGGAAAACAATCACAGCAAACGATAACTCGAAATCCCACAATGTAGAGGTCTATATAGGTGTTGAAAAAAAATATGCACCGAGCAAAAGAAAAAGAAAGCAACATCAGACTTCGAAATTTTTAGTACGTTAACTTAACGATAAAACCACACTAGGTTCTAAACATAGTGCTATATTCTTTCTTCAGCCCTCATTCTGACATACCTGTCTCATTGGCTTAATACAGACACTCGAGCATATCAACAAACATAAACAGATCTACTACACGAACTTCCCCATAATAATTAATAATGGGACACTTGTCGCATACTGTGTTTCCGGAAAAGACTTACTAGAACATTCGCCTGTGTGACTAGCAGTACCAGATTTTGGTTTCTGAAATAGTCTGGGAAACTACTGTTTGCAGGTTTGCCAAACCGTTCTTGGTTTGTGGTGTCGGAAGCTGGAATGCGTCTATGATATCCCGCAAGCTGTCGTTCTCCTCCTCCCCGCGCCCCTCATACGCCGGCACACGCAACCGCCCCTTCCCCCGCACCGCCCCGCCCTGCGCTGCTCAAGGTCAGCCCGTTAGGGAGCAATGGGTTCAGGTGGACCAGGTGCATGGTGCGAGGCGCGAAGGCGACAGCGGTAGAACTGTGACGGTCCCTTACAGCCAAACGTTTCACCCCACCCTATTTCACTGTGCCGGCCTAGCAATGAGTGTCATTGAAACTAATCTTTCGCTATAAACAGGCATTATTTTAATTGTCGCCCATCCACCTACTCCCCTTCCTTACCAACAAGTAGGCACGTTAAGTACGCACGTACCACCACCACCACCCCCGCTACACACACTGACACACACGCACACGCGCGCGCGCGCAAAATGAAATTGAAGAGTTGAAAAATGAAACTAAAGACAAAATCAGATTTAAATAGAAGCTGAACTCCCTTTCCTTAAAAACAACAAATCCCGAAAGGCTTGTTAGCCTTTTGGTCATAGAGGCAAAGACTAAAATTGTGGACTTGGTATGAGGACGCTGAACGTAACCCTAAAATATTGAACTGTAGTTGTCTGCCTTTTAATCCTACTACATGACAATTGTCCTGTAGATGTCTCCCGCGTCTCTGCGCATAGACATAGTGCATACTTTCACTTTTTTCGTAGTTTTCTATCTGTGCTAGCTTTAATAATCTCCGCATTTTTTTGGGCGGGTGGTTGGGGGTTGATACTATAGTTGCGCCGCCTTTTAAACTTGCACCATCACATCTTTTCACGTACCCTTTTTTATGTTTATTTCATGCTACATGTTACTCCATCCTTTTTCCACTCGATGATTCTTGCTTCTCTGTTGAGTGTTTGTTCTCCCAGCCATTTTTTCGGCAGGTGTCTAATCACATTGACCCGTCCTCTGGAACTCAAGCTGTGTCCAGGCTCCCAGCTGTGCCCACCCACCGTTCTTTTCCCCACACCCACCCCTTGATGTAAGGCTTCCCACTGTCGTGCCCCTCCCCCTCCCCGAACGCCCTTGCTAATGAAAACGAATGGGTGTGTACACGCCATCTTAGGTCGCCGTCGCGCCGTGGACAAACATGGCGTAGTTACTGTGGTGAAACAGATAAAACGATAAGTATACCGTGAACTGACTGCAGATGGCCCCTTGTTGTCGCTGCTGTTTGCGCTATTAAATGCATGAATGACTTGGCCAGGGGCGTTTCCGTTGTTTCTACCAGGTCGGTCGTCTTTGTGTGTCGGGAGTTGTGGGTGTAGAGGAGAGGAAGGTGCGTTGTAAAGCCCGTAGTGCAGTGCGAGAACCAGGAGGCAAAACGGGAGGACATCTTGAGGCGGCTTCTTACTATCGCCATCATAGGACGACAAATAACGTCTGTGACAGTATGAATTAACCATTTGCGTGACATCGACTTCAAGACGTTACTTAATAAAAAGAAAAAAAAATTAACTCTACTCCCCTTCACAGCCACGTGGGGCTAAAAACTTCCAGACGAGAATTCTTTTCGTCATAGCCAAGAGTACAGGTGTGAATTATGGACAGGCCGTAGTAACATTGAAGTTAATAGTTGCGCATTTAAGACGATAATGTTAATTTACGACTGTGAGGTAAGCCAGATTATAAACCTGCTTGAATTTGTAATTCGAAGTGTAGTCAGGCACTGACTCTCGCGGTCTTGAGGATGTGGTGGATAACTGATTTGTGATTTTTAAAAATATATTTGTTATTTACATTGTTTCAGAAAAATGGCATGATGGAAGGAGGAGTACACCAAGAGGGCGCCATCAACCTGTCCACGGTGCGGGACCCAAGCAAGGAGGTAGAAGAGCAGATGAATGGAGAGGTCACTCGCAACGGCGAAAACGGTCACGACGTCGTGCCACAGAGGGTTAGTGTCGTTTGTGGCTTCTGTTGTCGTGCAGGGCAGGAATTCGCGTCGAACCTGTAGGTCGATGACCTCCGTTCTGCATTCCGCAACGCTTGTGCCCGGCTGTGGGCGCATAATCACTCGGAGCCTTAAGGGCCTGTCGAATCCATGACGGGCGCACGCGTTACGGTACGCAGATTGTCGGATGCACCGGCCTGTCAATGGTTTTTTTTATAGACTCGACTTAAATTCTAGTCCAGCCTTGATGTTAGTGTGTGTGAAGCACCGGGGAACCTGTTGTAAATGGCTGTGCGTGACCGGTCGCTTCGGCACGAGTCGCCCAGCGGTGCGCTGAGTGTTAAGACTTTGATAGTTGAGTAGTTGAAGATAACCATGTCAGGAACTGCCCAATCTATCACCTTGTCTCAACAAAGCATACAATAATTTCTTATAACGTGCAGAAGTGGCATGTACTTTTTTCGGTTGTAACAGTATTATGTGCTGAACAATGTAATATTGGGATGTACAAAAACAGGCATTTGGCCTTCCTGCACCATTGCAGAATTATTTCACAGAGACATCGACTGGAACAGCCTGGTCGTGTTTCTGTATACCTTCGTTATTTTCCTTTATCGACAAGAAAAGGAGAAGGCACGCTTCGTGCTTATTGGGAGCGTTCCCTGGGTGGAAGATTATGGTGTGGGCGCGCGTTTGATAATTGGTCGAAAGCAGTTCTCGCCAGAAGTGTGACAGAATGATGTATGCGTACTGCTGATAATGCGAGTCTTAGTCTAGAGTTGTTCAGGTGTAAACAGAAACTTTTAAAGAGTCGAACATGTTCGTGTGACTTGCCAACTTGAGAAGATGAAGCTAGAGGAGGGGTAGAGGGCACGCAGGGGAATCTTATTGAAAGTATGAAAATAGGAACTGACCCAACTCGAATATGGAGTCAATAGTTTGTGTTGTCTGCCTTCACCGTATCGTCCCTGATCAGGATATTTATAACGTAAAAGGTTTGCATTTAACGTCGTCCAGCCTGATGCTGACCACGGATGCGGTGATGTATGGAGCAGAAGCTAGACTATGCACTTTGTGTGGTAGCGGGGAATTCGGTATTTTTTTTTTTTTTTTTTTTTTTAGTATTTCCCTGTAGATATAGCCCGGTCAACACCACACACACACACATATACAAAAGTTTGATGTGTACAATTAGGATAAAAATAATCGTCAGGTTTTTTTTATATAAAAAACTTGCCCTGCAGCAGATAATTACAGGAGTGTAATTAATAAAATTCATCAGGTTAAATGTGCATTTAACGCTTGTAGTTAATAGGCATTATTCCAGACGATAACCTCTGATAAACGGATATCTCCTTGCCTATTATCACGTTTTGCTCTTTTGTCTGACTTTGCCTAGCTTTCATTCGATTTGTCTTATGTTTGAATTTTTATGTTTGTTACTTTGAGTAGTTGTGACTTAATATGCGCGATATATACACTTCTATAAGAGAGAGTAAATTTATACATAATAATGGCGCTATAATTTTACAGTGTAACAAATGGTGTACACTGAAAGCTCGTTAATAATTATTTTTGTTGTTAGTACTAGATAATTATTGTTTCGCAGATAATTGTGATTCTTGGGTGTATAATATTTGTTAAATTGTTCGAGCCAGAATATGCATACTCGCCTGTGGCAGCGTCTTTGCTCATCTGATGTCTAAGGGCCGGGTGCATCAATGGATGTTTACGCCTAGCAGTAAGCTGATTAAACTGCTAATATTTCATAAGGATTTTAGCTCCACCTCCAAAAATGTTTTTTTTTCTTCTGTATTGCCTTTTTGGGGGGTTTGTTGGTGGGTGATGGGGAACAGCGGAAACGGAATAGGGGTGCTGGATGTGGACATACATAGTATCACAATATTTTTCTCAACCCCCAGATAAGGTGAAAGGAAAGTACATTGTAGGAGCACAGGGTGATGTGGCCAAGGGGATGGAGCAATCTTTCAGTCACTATAGAGCATGCCGACAAGAACACGTACATGTAGTTCAACATTTCTATTTTTCTTTCTTTCATGACAACAAACAGGTTAATTTATAGTTTTATTGTCGCACCACGTGCAGAAAGTGTGGAAGAGGGAAGGAGGTCAGAGAAGAGGGAGAAACGAGGGTGGGGGCGCGTTGATGACAGTATAGTTGCACAAAGTGATCCACCGAGATTTGGCATTTGCTGGAGTTTGTTTCCAGACCGATATTATTCTGGGGAGTCTCGGAGGAGGGACGTTCTCGCATAGTATGAGACCTTCGTCCATTGAGGGGAAATAGCTGGGTGTGTTGAGACAAAGCAAAGCACCGTATCTTGTTCAAATATGCTTGTGGACAGGTTTTTGTTCATATGTGCAGACAGTGGGACCATCCGATTGGTGAAGGCATAATGCCTAACAGAGAACCGAGTCGTCCCCACTAGCAAAGGCAGCGTCTTCGGTAACGGCTTAACACGGCTTTCATACTGGCCGGGGCTGTGCTAAAACACTCTTTAAAACATCTCAGTACTCTATTTTACATTTATTGATTCAGACGATTGTGTTTACACAGAGTTAAGTCATAATGAAAGCGCCGAGCTTTTTGACTATTTCAGTAAACCTGAATATGTTTTCAGTAAACAAATGAGATCGATTCTGCGTTCCCCATTCTTAAAATGCAAGGGATTTTATGACTCCCAGTTAACATTTTTACAGGTTAGACCCCTAGACATAGTTTTCGAGAGTTTGTCCGACTAGTAGAAAAAATAATCCGTGTGTTAATATTATCGTAATCTTGATCTGTGGTGTCGAGAACCAGCATTAATTATGATTATGCTTCTTAAAGTTGTAAATCAGTGACATTTGATAACAATAATAAAATATCAGTTTTCATGTCTGGTTTATTACAAACTGTCTTATGCAATGACATCTTCGATCAAAGCTTTTTTTGTTTTTAAGAGTTTCAACACTAAATCGCTCAAAATTTTATGACCCTTTTTGGCAAATTTAATGCGACGAGAGACATTACCGATCTAACAACAAATAAGCAAACAGTACTAGCACCCAGAATTGCAGTTGCTATTTCTCGTGTTTTATAAATCTTTGTACAAAGTTAAATCTGCCCAACGTTCATATTGTGGCTGTCGGGGCAAACCATGCTAGACTAGTGTGAGATGAGAGTTGCTACATAAGATAATGCCGCTAACTGTCCATCATGTTTCACGAGAGCGCACTTTATTAACGTAAATGTTTGTGTAGCATAATATCGCTCTCGTTAGGATGGTGGGAATGAAGATACCTAAACCGACTGTGCATTTCTGACTATTTCCTTGCTCGTGGGAAGTATAGCTCTTCATATGTGTACAGGAACCTTGGAGACACGTTGGTTTCGGCCTGTCGCCATGTAGAGGGTTAAATCAAACTTGGACAGGACTTGTAATATTTGATGAACAGGCCAGTTGACTTTATTATCATTCATCTTTCAGACACTGAAAACAATGACTGATGAGTCAGAAATACACTACCTCGCTATTGCAGCTCGTGAAAAGGGGGTAGATGAGAGGGTGTCAGTCTTCTGTGCTAGAATTTTGCGCGCAAATTCTTCATAGAAAGTGCTTCTAGCTCGAGCCCTTTGATAATCTTGAAAGGGAGTTTTTCCGCACAATACCGCAGACTTTAGCCAGAGTTAACATACTGGCAAGTGAGAGCGAGGCTGCTCCCCTATGAAGTGTGATCGATCAGAAGGGTTGGAGAAGTCCTGGCAAAATTTTGTTTCCCTTTTTACCATGGCTGTGTGTGTGTTTGTTCTTAGAGTTCTCATTATCACTGGCTCGGCACTTGTTTACCCAAGACCAGCTAGGCAAAGGCTCTGACATCTCTTCGCCGTCCCCCATACACAAGCTTCCTGGCCCCGTCTCATCTCCCTCTACCCCCTCCAGCAGAAAGTAACAAACCTGAAGAGGCAGCAGCCCTTTGCCGCTAAAGGCAGCACAATGCGGGCCGCACGAGCGTCGAGCGAGGTTGGCTTTAGTCACAACTAGTAGAAGCTAGCGCCATCGGACGTGCACAACCTCCAGCCACCCCGTTCCTCCCAACACATTGGGGTCTGAGTGGGTCTCCCAACACAAAGATTGTTTAGAAAAGGAGACTCGGTAAACAGGGTCGCTGTGAATCACCCGGCTTGCAAAAACTGATATTGCTTGCTGGAAGAGGCTGCTGTCTGCCCAGGGCTCGTGGGTAGAGGGGGGGGGGACTTTTAGGGAGGTTCCCGTTTCAATGCGTGTCTTGTCAGCAGTGCCCAGGACGCTTGTCCTGTGTATACGTGCTGAAAGTTCATCATCATGGACACATGGGTAAGGCAACTTTTTTAAGAAAAAACCTCGTGGTTACCTTTTGCGAGAGAAACATATATGAAAACCCCGAATCATTGAAAAGCCTTTACATGCAAAGAGGATTAAAGTTTTTTTAATTTTTACTTATATAAAATACTGCCGTGTCTTCGTGGTGATCGCTATGTTCGCACACCTAAAAATCCTGAGTAGTCTGGGGGTATATTAAACAAGCAAAGCAGATACATAAAGTCCTCTTGGCTAGCTCCATATTATGACATGCAACTTAAGAACGACTACCAAAGTAACATAGACATACCATTTTTAATTGAACTTAACGTAAGTAAGCTGGACTGTCTTAGAAGCACTTCTAGTCATTAAGGAATAGCATAAAATAGATATTATTTAGTTAAATTTAGTTAAAGAAGATATAAATAATGAAGTGTACAACTTAATTAGACGTTCAGTCTTGCTTCTTGTTGATATTTTAGCATTTGTTACACGATTTAGATATTCATTACGTGTCGCTTATACTTTATCTTAATGTTAATTGAGGCAACAATGCTAAGATTCTGTTGCATATAACAGACATAGCATCTGAGTACAGGTGTTTTATTAAGAGAAGAGATGCTTGCGAATGCACTTGCTCGGTTGAAACATTCTTTTCTTAATTGCATATTTAAAGAAATGTTGGACGGAAAGCCCAAAAAGCCTGCGAACACCCAAGTGAGTGTTGAGGATATTGCTGAATATGCCTTAAAAGACTACTTGCGAAAAGTCGCGTGTTTCTTGCATGCGCGCGCTTTCTTTGATATTGAAGTTTAGAGGGAATTGCTGTTTCATGGAAACGTGCAATCAATGGAAGATGCAAAGAGTTTTGTAGCAGTAGAAGTGAGTGGGTGGAATACTTACAGGCAGATTATAGCTTCAGGATGTTGGAGGGGATCAGCATGGTGCAAATAACAAAGTGCACACAGAAAGGCTACGTAAGGTACCCCCAGTGAAAGATTAGGGAAGTTTCCAACACTGCATGAAAGAGAAGGCCTTAAGTGATGGGAAGGTGTGCTTGCCTGCAGGAGGGCCGTGAGAGAGAGATTGGGGTAGGGTGGGAGACTGTCGCAGCTGATGGAATGTAAAATGTACTTTGAGTCTGGGAACATATGTACTTACACGGGGCAGTTGAGGGGATTTGTGAGACCCAATGAACCCAGGCATTTCTCGGTAATTATTCCCCTCCTACTGCTTTCCTCCTGTTTCGCACACTTTTGTCCTCTTACCTTGTCAGCGTGTATCTTGAAGACATTGACCAGGAAACCGACGTTATTTATTGATAAAAATAGGGGCCTCGCATTGGTGGCTGCTGAGAACAGCCCCTGGTTTTCTCGCCAGGTTGTCTTTTTCGGATGGCAACCGGAGTTATTTTCGATTCAAAGAAGGGAGGAATTTGGTATGTTTATCATAGGAGTAGGGGGACAAAGGTGTCATTTTAATCAAAGTGAATTTCCGCATCTTGGCAAATGCATCGTGGGATGTCGCATGACCACTTCTGTTTCTCGCAAGAAGAGAAAGGATGAGGGAACTCGAACTCGAACATTTTATTGACTTGGGGCCATTTCAGCCATTGTCACTCAAGGTGAGCATATAGGGTTCATCCTCTCATACATACAGTCACCTATCCATTCATACCCATCCCGTCGTACACTTTAAAGACATGCACTGTACAGTAGTTCTATCACACACCCACTCATCCTAGCACCTCTTCATTTATACCCTCTCATCCCTACCCTACATAGACACATCGTATGTACACATACATTATGGCAACTTTCAGATGTCAATATTATGAATCAAAAAGGGTATTTTTCGAGCAGAGAGCATCCATATACAGAGGGTATCAATCAGACTTCACATAATATCAACTTCGCTTATCTCCCTTCTTCTCCTTAAACATTTATGAATATACCATGCCAATTGTCGTATTCTTCCTGCGTTCTCGGATGATAGTATCTGCACAAGATATTGTTTTTGATTGTGTTGTGAGACTTGCTGGAGATATTTGGGTCGAAGGTCTACATATCTGGGACATTGAAAAAGGACATGGGTTTCATCCTCTATATCATTTGTACAGAAAGGGCATTTGTTTGTGTTTTCTGTCCTTTGTTGTATAAAACGATTTTTATGGGTATTTATCTCGCTCACACCTAGCCGAAAGCGTACTAAAACATCCCTGAAAATTTTAATGTTTACATAGTCAAAGTATAGCTCTGGTACGAGAGTGGATTTGTGCGATCTGTATAACTGATACCGTTCACTATTCCTCATGTTGGCCACCCACGTTTGCTGGGTGACATCTATCACTCTACGTTTGAAAGTAGCGAGAAACATTTTATCGTCTCCTACTCCTTGGTTTACCCATACCAGATTAAAACCCATAGATCCTAGGGCTACTCTCACTTTTGTTACCCAGTTTGTTTTGCCTTTTGCATCTAGATTAAATAGTAATTTGTATGCTTGTTTGGGTATGCGGTTGATGGGCATTTTTGTCACTCGGAGCCAGAATTTAATTGTTCTCAGATAGCAACTGACGATGAGCGGATACCTTCCAAGTTCGCCATATATCATCTCTGATGGAGTAAGTATGGGGACATTCAAAAACTTCTTACATGCGTAAAGGTGTACCTTTTCCACAGGACTATTGTCATGGAGAAGTCCCCATACTTCAGATGCATATAGAAGGGTTGGTTGTACTACTGCGTCGAAGAGTTTAAAAAAAGTCTGTCTACTCATGTTGTCAATGTTTTTTAAGGCTCTAACTATGTCAAACGTAGCATTTTTCCTTTTTACCGCTAACTGCTTAGCCCCTTGGAACGAGCTCATGGTTGTTGTAAAAGTAAAGCCTAAGTACACGTAGCTGTTAACTACTTCTAGGGCTGTTTCTCCTATGGACCACTTTTCCCGTCTTCCCAAGAAACCCCCCTTCCTAAAGACCATTACCTTAGTTTTGCCACTGTTAATTTCTAGTCCTAGCTTCTGGCATGACTTAGCGAGGCAGTTTAGCTGGTTTTGAAGACCAGCTGGTGTGCTTGATAAGAGTACCAAGTCGTCTGCAAACATCAGAATGAACAGTTCAACTAGACCGGGGCAAAGCTGAATACCGTGTTTACCTTCGGTAGACAACGCATCGGCTATTTCATTCATAATAATAGAAAAAAGGGTTGGGCTAGCTACACACCCCTGTCGAAGGCCGCGGGGACAGTGAAAGGACTCAGTAAGTTCCGTTTTTGTCCGTATGCGTGCCTTCAGGGAGTCATACATCGCCATTACTGCTCTGGTGAAAAGTCCGGATACTCCGCATTTAATTAATGCTCTCAATAGGGTTTCGTGTTGGACTGAGTCGTAGGCCATCTTTAAATCCACAAAGCATGTGTAAAGTTTAGCTGGTTTACTAAGGTATTTCTGGACAATAGCATATAACGAGAATATGTGGTCAGTTGTAGAGTACCCCTTTCTAAATCCTGCTTGTGATTCTGGGATAATCTTGTTTTCTTCCAGCCATTCATACAGCCTAGTGTTTAGGATTGAAGTATAACATTTACCAATCACACAGTAGCGAGATTCCTCTATAGTTACTGGGGGACTCTCGGTCTCCTTTTTTGAAGACTGGTACAATGATAGCTTCTTTCCATAGGTCGGGACATTTCCCGTTTACAAACATATTATTGAAGTATTTAGTCAGAAAGCCCAATACGTGTTCTTCGGCAACTTTTAACATTTCTGCCAAAATGTTATCTATACCACATGCCTTCCCAGAGTTCAGGCCCCCGATTGCTGAGCGCACCTCGTCTTCGCTTATAGTTTCATCTAATGCGTCTACTCCGGATAATTGGTCAGCATCAGAGAGGAAAGGATGAGGGAGAACGTGTGGAGTGACCGTATAGATAGAATAAGCACCGTGTCTGTTGGCGACGCGCGAACTTTAAGATTTATCCCTATATGTTGAACAAAGTCACTGCTTGCCATTCGTCAGTTAACAAGAGAAGAATAGTTTGGAACTCACGCTTTGGGTGTACACCCGACATGTATTATTTTGTAGCAGAATTCGTTTATTGTATCATGTCGGTGATTGACCATTACATAACCTGTGTGTGTGTGTGTGAGAGAGAGAGAGAGAGAGATTTCTAATATAATGATGCACGAGATTGCCAAGCTCTGTTTAATATCGAACAGAACATTGTTTTCTTCATCTTCATCTACTGCTGCTGCAGCTTTTGCTATGTGGGAGGAAGAAGTTTGGTTGCGGTGGATGGGAGAAAGATATAGACAAGAGTTGTGGACCCTGGTAAGCAGAACAGAACCGGATATATAACTGTGAGAGAAGGAGGAGTGAGTGAGAACTAAAAGTGAAAAATCTGTTGAATAGAACGAACTTAAAGGGACATGACAACAGCTTCGAATGACTACTGCGTTCCCACTGCACCGCGGCGATAAGACGGTGTTCAAGCGCGCACACAAACTGGGGCACTTGGCCATCAAAATGAGCACGACATAGGAAACAGAGGCTGTGGCAGCTGTCATGTTGAACAGAGGTCTGAGTCAGCAGCCGTGGCTGTGGAGCTGTTCGTCACTCTCCATCATACACTTGTCATGGCCAGACGGTGGGAGTGTGGAAACAAGACACTTTGCACGCCTCGCGCTCTGGCCAACTGATTCCCTTTTCTCTGGACAATAATGTCGGAGCAACTGCAGCACGCAGGAAGATGGGGGGGGGGCGCGGGGGAAGTACAGGGCTTAGATAGCCTCCATGAAACCGAATCCTGCCATAAAACTGTCCATCTGTTGGAGATTTTATATCCAAAATCTTCATGTTTGCCTCTAGCGAAATAGATATATTTATTACTATTTGTGTATGTGTATGTTTTAATGCAGTATTTGTTAACACTTCGGGCTTCGAGTTACCTGTGACCAGGTGTGTCTGGTGCTTCAGCTCAGCGGCGTTTTATTGTCCTCGTAAACAGGTAGCCCCAGGCAGCTGTGCTAGCCCTTGACGAAGGGAAGCTGGTTGATTTGTCCGGGATGGAGGCAATTGTCACGTGACATGTAGGTATACGTCGGGGGACGTGGAACGAGCGTGGAGGCGGCCAGCAGGTCAGATTGTGCTGTGTTGCGTGTGCGCGCGAAGATCTTGTTTGAAAGGTAGATCTGCGCGTGCATTGTACCGGAAGTCCGTGCGACAAAAATTTGCTGGTTTCAACGGACCATTCCAAGGCGACTGATATTTAGTTTTATGTGCTGTCTCCATTTGAACAAACTGGATATCTCTCTTTTATCCCACCACCCGTCTCCCTATCACTCACGCTCTCTCCGTGTGTGTGTGTGTGTGTGTGTGCACTCGCGCTCACTGAAAGGGGGTTGTGTAAATTATGCCTCTCTTGATAAGGAGATGTAGAGAGACCGTCGACAAAAGGACGAGTTTAGAAACTTTTTGTTTTCTTGTGTTTGTTGACTTCGTGACAACTACAGCTTCTTGCTGCCTCTTAACTGCGTCCGCGCGCACTAATTGCTCCGTCTAATGACATCGTCCCTATGGGTTGTGTTTACCAGGTCGTTTCAGTCTTCGACCTTAAGTTAACTATCCTGTTGGAGCCGCTTATGATGCGACTTGATCTAAGAATATCTTTTTTTTACAGCTCACGCTTGAATTGTGACTTGTTAGCACGAACGTTTGACTTTAATCTCACCTGAAAGTCAGGCGTGTAAACAAAGCCCGTGAAAAGATGCTAATACCCGATATTACCGCCGTTGACGTTTTCAGCTCTGCTGTTATTTATATTCTAAAATAATGACGAAGTATGTTCGACGCAGTGAGGACTGGGGTGGAGTGGGGGAGATTTATTAAGGTCGTAAGATGAGCCATGCATTTTTTTTTTTTTTTTTTTTTTAGTCGCCATAAGTTTGGAGTATTTACGACTTCGCTGCCTGTAGTGTGCCAATGATATAGTGTATCATAAGCTGTTTGGTCTGCAAGCACGTCACCTGCAATACGGGGTAAACTGCGCGGACAACAACGGTCTAAACTCATTACAAAATATTTGCCTGTCATACAATCCTTAAGGTCACAGAAGACGGCGTGTCCTGGCAGGCTAAAAAAAAAAAAAGGTGACTGAATACCCGAATTGCAAGATAAGGAGGGTGGGGTGGAAAGCATAACGAGGTGGCGGGAGAGTTTTTTTGTGGACGGGAGGTAGAAAGGGGGCGCCGATGTGGTGCGGAAGCCATCGGGGTTTATTTTGAAATAGAGAAGGAATTGTGATTAATGAGCCCAATTACACACATGTACACACGTCACAGGCAGGCAGGATCAAAGTCACCTTGCCTGCTCTTAGAAAGCTCGGCTTTTGCCAACATCTCTGTGGAAGGTGGAAACACGTTAGTGCGCCTTTTTACTTTGAAGATAAATGCAGTTCGCCTACAACAATGATATTACAGGCTGTGTTAAAAACATTTTTGGGGAGTTTTTGGTGAACATGATGTCCCACCCGGTTCATGTACACTGTTGAATGTATTATCCGAAAACAGTCTTAAATGGTTTACTTTATAGATTTGGTGGAGATCATTGTAATCATTTATAATAGAAATAAAGGGAGATGCTATGTAGATTTTACTGTTAGACATCGATTGTTAAATAATAAATTATAGAAATAGGACAAAATATTTTAAATAAATTTAGAGCATCCAATTTACATGTGTGCTTCAGAAAAAAGATTGGGGTTTGCAATAGTTCATTGGGATGGAAGACATCATTTTATTTTGCCGCATAGTAATATGAAATCTAACTTTTCATTATTTATGATCTTTATGTGTTTATCATTCAACATTTTTGTGTCATTATTGATTTTTAAATATTTTTCACGTGTTTAAGCTTTTTAATTTTAGATCTAGATTCTTTGTTGCTTAAGATGAAGATTCCAAATTTATCCTGGTGTTAAAATGGGGGCAAAAAGGTTTTGCTGACAAAGAGATATTTTTACAAAAAAAAAAATTTGATAAATGCCTTAAAACATACATGCTCTCTCTCTCACACACACACAGAAACCAGTGGGCAATGGACATTAAGTAGCTTTGATGCTAGAACTTCATCCGTCGTTGCTATCACAAACATGGTCAAGGCAGTAACTGAAAAATCTAGTTTTATGTTGACTTCTTGCTGTGCCTCAAGGTCAATGAATCCAGTTCATGGCGTTATTACCGACAGCATTTTGATTGCCATTTTATAGTTCTTTCTATAAAAGTGATGAAATACAGATGTGCAGGACAATCAGCTTCTTATGAGTTATTTGTGTGACAGTCTTTTCTTGTGTAGAATATGTACCTAAGGTTTAAGACACACACACACACACACATTTTGCTGAATTGGCCTGTGTACATTTTGCATTTACCACTCATAAACAACAAATGGAATAAAAAGGTGTGTGTGTGTGGGGGGGGGGGAATAATCCCTCCTAATGTGTCCCCATTGTGCTGCTGTACTTTGTCTTGGCTTCTGCATTGACAGTAACAATGCAGCCGTTTATAATTAAAAAAACCAGTTGCTTGTCAGAGAAGCTTAGCACTAACATAAAGCAGAAGTTTATATTATTTAAAGAGGAAGTGACTTAAAAATACAAGCCTGCAGAAAGTGATGAATTGAGGGAAAAGATAATCACCTATGAACTTAAAAGCCTTTTGATCTACCTCCCATGTAGTATTTTTTCCATACATGCATCGCCTGCAAGAAATAAAAAGATTTCCATAAAATAATTGTAGCTCTAAGAATCCCTCACACATTTTGATGTGTTCAGTCCTGAAAATAACTCTGTCTTATTGGTGATGAAGTCATGGTTTCTTCATATGCAAATCAATTATTTATTGTTGTTGGTAACTGTTCAGGTACCAAGAGGCCTGAAGAAACTTTGCATATTTCAGCTTCTTTTATAGAATTACTTGCAAGCTAGTTTAACCCTTGGGTGACTGTACCAAATGCGAATATTTCTGCCTGTCTCTGTAGGCAGCAAACATTACCAATGCTGGGGGTTTTGTTGTGTAGTGGGGAGGCTCTGGAGGATGGGAAAAACTGCAGCTGTGTAAACAGGCGCCAGGAATTGTTTTGAAAGCCCATAGCAGTAGTGTATACAAATAAAGACTGGCACATGATTGGCATGTCCTGTAAACAACAACAAAGTGACTGCAGACAGCTCTGCTCTGCCCATTTGAATGGCATTGGTTACAGAACCCCTTATTGCACCTGTTGCCTGAGCACCAGTATGGGCGACAGAACTCTTGCTTGAGGACAAAGAAAGCCTTTTACAAGGATTTTCTGTTTGGCATTCTGTACAGATATTATTTTCATCTTGTCCTTAGCCTGCTGTCAGTTAAACAAGGACTCAAGGAGTTTACATGTAAAGCAAGGGGGAAAGTGCATCACTGTGTGGATTTTTTTCTTTAATGACCTGCCTGCATTTCAGCATACCACAACTTTACCTTCAGATGTATAAGCTGTATTCTTGCTCTTCTTGTATCATGGACACATGTGTCTTAAGCATAAATTGTTACCTCTTTGACCTTTGTTAATTTCTTTTTCATTGCTTGTGTATCACTAAATTGGTTATTTACCTTCTTCCCCGTCAATTTTTTTTTTGGAAGTAGTGAAATATTGCACAATACAGCCAGAGGTCTGATGTTTTTCACACTCCCCTCTTACGTTCGTAATCACACACAGATGTCTTGATCTGCTCTCATCAGTAGTTGTACTGCTAGTGTGGAGAATACTTGTTCACATAGATTGCATGTTACTGGACAAGGAATTTTTCTTCTGTTACAGATACCTGGCAAAGGAACACCTGTGCCTGTGTTATCAGGTGCTGCTAAACGCAAGAGCAAACCACAAGCAGATCCTGCAGCAGCTGTTGCAGCAGCCATACAACAAACACAGCAACAGCAACAGAGCCTTCTAATGCTTGCTGCACAGCAAGGTCTGACCCCGCAGCAGATGCAGAACCTTCAGCAGCAACTGATTGGTGGCTCGCAGCAGAGCTTGCTGCAACAACAGCAGACTCTTATGCTACAGCACCAAGTAAGTCACACAACATCAGTAGTGTCAGTGACCTAACAATGAAAACATGGTGTATCTTGCATTGTGTAAGTGGAGATAATTAACACTATTTAGGTGTGGATTCATTACAGTGCATGCACACAGTAGTGATGTTCCCAAACCGATTCGAAGTTTTTCTAAAGATTATAGGGCCAAGTTGTTTACAGTGTGGTCATGCTTTAACATGTAGGAGTGCTTATATGTTGTATCTTGAAGTTTCCAGAATGTCATTTGGTGCTGTAAAACTTTGTTGATTGCTTTTTTGTGTCATTTTATTAGAAATTGCTGTAACATCACAATTACTTTTGTTTCTGAATATCAGCAACAGAAGCTGCAAGAGCAAGCCTTGCAACAACTGCATGAACAGCTACAGATGAACACCCTCCAGCAGACGCAACTGCTGCAACAGGCAACAGCGCCTAGTATAGTGGGCAGTGTGGACAAAGGCAAAGGCAGCAACAAAGCATTGCAACAGCAGCTTCAGACTCTAGCCGTTCAGCAGCAGCAGCTGGTGCAGCAGATACAGCACTTGCAGTTGCAGCAACGTCACTACCTGTTGGCTTGCCTGGTGCAGCCCTTTGGCATGCCTCAAGGTAGGTTACCTTGTCCTGGGGATATTTCTGCATATGTCCTGGTGCGTGAGCGTTCATGGCGTTAATGTCAAGAGAACAGAGAGTCCCCCCGCCCCACTCCTCCAAAAAAAAAAATGAAGATAGTGTCTTGTCCTCTAAAAATATTTGTGTGGGTGAGTTTGGCACTGAGTGAAGTCGAGGGGAGGAAGAGGTGTAACATTTGTTGGTATTATTTGCGTGATGTTCTGACATTTTAATTTATTTTTGCATTGTGCTTCAGTACCTAGTTCATAGCACGGAAAATTCATGACATCGTGAAATCGTTTTAACTGACAGTGAAGAGCCGCCGTCATAATCTCGGCGTTTTGCCCAGTTAACCACTGCAAACTTGCAGTGCGCATGCGCTGGCCGGCAGCAGATACTCTTGCGTAGATTAGTTTAAAATTTGCGCATAAATCCTGAAACTCGCGAGTGGGTACAATCAATCCTCCGGAGTCCGTCTTCCCCCTCTCCCCACCCGACCACCGTTAAAAATGGATGGGATTTTTATTTATTATTATTATTTTTTTATTTTTTTTTTTGTTGCTTGAGCCCGTGTGCGATGCCCAGTAAATAACCGTCAGAAAGTTTAATTTAGCTTTTAAGCTCGACTGACGCGGCGCATGGCGTAAATGTCCTGTTGCCTGCACAGCGTAAGTTGGAAATGGTTGTCTGGCTAGAAAACTGAAATAGTGACACCGCTGTCATGTTCTCGGACTGACTATAACCTCATATTCCCAAAGTAACGCATGCTGCGATTATATGCTTTTTGTAGAACGTATGGTCTGATTGGATGCCCCTTGTTCGTGGTCGTTGACAGCGCACTTAGGCTACTTGACAAAGCGATCTTTTTTTTTAACATGAAAATGCAAAAGTGAGGGATCAGTGTGTTCAAACTTTTTAATAAAGAGTATAGTTTTACTTTTTTGGCTGTGTTCATGAAATGCATTATAAACAGCAGCGCTAATGGGCATTTGTTTTGCTTTGGAAGGATGTGTCTGGGCACATTGCGGGAATAGTCGATCCGAAAACATGACACAATCATTCCAAAGACAGTAGTTCGCATCCACATTTTTCACGCATAGTTTTTTTTCCACTGTTTCTCGCACACTACTTTCACTGGGTGCGTATTGACGTGTTAGTCGTGGTGTTGAATGTAGAGACAGGCTGCCTACCTTTGGTCGTCAACCTGAAAGACGCGGTGCACACGCCTATAGCTACAAAGCTACACTTTTGATTTGCGCTTCTTGAAACAAGAGACGGTCTTTATCTCGAGGCTTCGGCAAGTGACGTGGAAAGAGCAGCTGATCAATTGAAATAAAGAGAACGGTGGAATGAGAGTACCCATTATTGAGAAACCCCGTAGGCAGGCGAAGTCTACACTGATATACGCGTTGCAGGTATAAAACATTTCTGGGAGGCAAATAGACGTTTTTCTGCAGTGCTTACGACCACGTATTCTTTACCTTACGGCTGTCGTTATAAAAGAACATTGGCTTAATTAGAGGCTTGATGGAAGTAAAGATTGACGCAGATGGAAGGTTAGGTAGCCAAATTAAAAGGTAGGAAATTGTCCTGTCGTCTGTAAGCTCCCAAAGGTTAACAGTTATTGTCTATTTATATTTTATTAATAAATGTGTGTATTTCTATGGCAAAGGTTCAGTATAGAGGAAACATTTTTGCTCATTGTTAGGATTTTTGTGTGCGTTCGTTTTTGATGGTTTCGTTGTAGAGTTCACCCTGCCAGGGTTTTCAACAAAGCGTTCTTTAGGAGGAGGAGGAAAAATATGACGTAGAAGAAGAGCAAGAAGGGGTATACTTTGGCTAAATACAATTCTTTTACAAAGCGGTAGCAAGAAAGGAAACGCAAGCTGGGCCGGTTGTTCCAGACGTCATTTTTCCCAAGTCCCAGAGTTATTTAGCCATTGCATGCACTTGTAAGCCTGGGCGTTTTTGTTCAATAATGGGAGGAGTTTTGACGATTTCGCTGTCGCTGATCGACAGATGATCATCTTTTGTTGTGGAAGATGGTATAGGCTGTTGTCTTTGTGGGAATTTTTTTTTTATTAATGTCTTATCGCTGGCTTGGGCGAATTTTTGACGGTTTGGCTGAAATGAGAAAAACGATTGGTTACGTTCGTGGCTTAGAGCGCCAGTTATTGAAAGCTGGCATAATCAGCGGCTGGTCACACGTGACTGCCCTCGCTGATTTTAATGGCGATATATTTGGGTGTTTGTGGAGGGCTTGATGGGATAATCATGCACTAGCTTTTACACACTCGTGTGTATTTCAAACACTTTGAAACTACGTAGTTTAGAAATATGTATCCATTGTTCCTGTCATAGCTTGAGGTAAGGAATCAGGGGATGGGTAGTTTAAAAAAAAACATGTTCATCTCTCCATACCTCGCTTTAGTGTCATCGAGATGATGGATAGCTTTGGGTGGAGATGCGTTGGTGGACGTTCTCCCCGGATCCAAATCGCCAACAGTTCGTAAATTTTTTGTATTAAAAGAGAGATTCAGCAAACATCGGTAACCGTAAGAACAGTGTATCGCTGCTCGGAGACTAAAACACTAGCGAAATCAGAAGATGAACGTTTAGCCACGCGCGGTTACGCTGTCGAACAGTCCTTTCGAGCATCGGCTTCACCAACCAGCGCACCAAGTACTGTCAAGGTACGGCTTATTAGATATTAAAATTCTTACAGTGGATATTTGAAACCGATTAGATGCAGACCTAAGACCTGTTGCTCTCTTGGTACAAATAGACTTATTAAGTCTAAGGCAAATTATTCGCTAACAATGAGAGACTCTCTCCATTTGTATAGTTGGCTGATTTAAGACCACAGGGTGTAGACGAGATTATGTGCCTTGACCGCCGACGTAACGCCACAGCACAAAGTATTTCTAACTACGAATACGATAGCGACTAAGAACAGAGGCTTTATCGCTGATTGCATTGCTAGAGCTACCCGAGCTTATGTCGAGAGATTTAAATTACAGTTTTCGAGGTAGGGAAACTAGTTCTGAATTGTCAGTTTCGCTAAGTTTAGTCTACGTGAAGGTCGCTTTGCTATTTTAAATCACGAGGTACAGGTAGCAACTGCCGGGTCACACGCAGAAAGATCGCCGTCCGTTCTCACTCTAAAGCAGTAAGACCAACAAATATTTTCGGTTTCCACGTCGTTTTACTGGAAACATCCGTGGTAGTCGAAGATAACAAAGACAGTTAAGAATCTTTACGCTACGTCGTAGAGGAAATATAAGGCCAGTAATGTGTATCCATCACCGAAAACCTTGGGGACTTCTTTTTTTTCTATTTTTTTTTTAGGAGAAGAAGGTAAGCGAGCAGAAGTTAATGATTTACATGCAACGAGTGGCCTTCAAAACGTATCATTGTAACTCGAAGAAAAAGGATGGGCAGAGTGTGTAGGGGTCGGGGCGTTGGAAGTCTTCGCAAAACCTAAAGGGTTGTACCAATCAACAGCCCTTAACTGCTGTTAGCATCCTTTGAGAGACATGACTGCTGGGGAGTCGCTTTGATTTGGCTGCCCTAAGCCGTGATGTTGACATGAGAAAAGGGGACAGTGAATCTCTCTTCCTCCCACCTCGCCGGGTTAACCGGGACTGGAGTTGGATATCAGAATACTAGTCTTCAGGTTTAACCTTGCGCTGTGATCTTTAAATTTTCTTGGATTTTTGTCCTATCAGGTGGGTGAAAAAAGCGGTTTCTTCCTTTCGCAAACTGTGAAATAATGTTAATTTCTGCATTTAGTTGTTGGCACATCACACGCATTATTCTAGACATTAAAGAACGAAGGATGCTGAAGTTTTAAAAGACTTTCAGATTGCTTACAAAATCTAGAGTTGTGTGTCCTTCCTCGTTCTCATCCTCTTGTTTTCTTCTATATCCTTTCTCACATATAAATAATAGTGAATTAGTTAAATTTGATCAGAAACCACTAGTTAATATTGTTCTAAACAGGCTTTGATGAATTTAGTCTAAAAATAAGTAGCGTGTGAAAGTCTGGTAATAATGTTAGCTTTCATAAAGATGACACTTAAAACAGCTCGTGTTTATGGTATGAATAACCCTCGAGCCATCTGTTTACAAGACATGGTGCGTGCTTGCATCAAGGCCTGACAAAGATAATGCTGTGCGAGTGTATTTGTAATTCATCCGCCATGATTTTTGAAAAAAGACGCAAAGTGAATGGACTGCTTATCATACTGATGGCTTGTGGCCATCCAGTAGTTGGCAGCACTGGCATCTCAGCCACATCCCGTCCTTTTATTTCTGGGCACAAGATATTGTTCCCGTGAAACAAAGTGATTATAACCGATGCAGCGAGGTGAGGAGTGGGGAACTGGCGGAGGGTGGATCTTGACAAAGTCGATGCAACTTCGTAGTCTACACAGCGTATTGATCAGTCGTCGTGGCCGCCGAATCACGGAGCCTTTGTTTTCTCAGTGATACAGCAATCACAGAATCAGACTGGACTTCATAGGCACATGGCGTGCAAGAGCGAGGCTACACCCATCTGTTGGGAGATTGTCTCGGTCGAGTCAGGCGCTCCATCGCAAGGTACTGTTTCAGGAGGACAGAAAGTCGCACACAAACATGCACTCTAATGGAACGCATGCCAAACTTGTCAGGCAAGATGTTTGAACCCAAGTCTCTCTCTGTTTATTCCCCAGAGACGCGGTAATTGTGCAGAAGCCAGTAGCCTTAACCCCAAAACTCCCACCACCACCCCTTAACCTCGCAACCCTACCCCTTTCAAAAGTTGATCGCGCCAAAACGACTTTTTGAAAACAGGGAAACGTTTTCCCTCTGTTATCAAAGGAGGAGGATGTGCTGCGGATAAATTCTGACGATTATTCGTGCCATCAGCCTGGAAATTAGATGATAGTTATTCCTGGCAGGCCGGTATACACGGCGGGCAAAATAAATAGCATCTGATCAAAAGCAAAAGTTAATTTACTGGTAATGCTGCCCCTCGCATGTTATTTTCTTCTGCTTGCTCGGGCTCAATCCTGAATGAAAGCCAAGGAATTAGAGTGGTCAGAGTGTGCGGCCACGTTTATTTAGGGCTTATTGGGAGAAATGTCAGTCTCATTCTCCCCGGCTTCTGTCTTTGTTTACCATCAGCAAAAAATCATTCCCATGCTGGGCGAGAAATTAACTTGCGATAAATATGAGCCTCGTGGATTGTTGACAGGGGAAATATGTTGTAGTTTGAAGAAAATACCAATATTTAGAATTACTCAACTCGGGAGTCCCAGTAAGAACTGCGGCGGCGCAGACAAATTCAATCAAAGCTTGTCCTTGCTTGTTTGCCTTGGATTCTATCAAAACACTGACGGTGCGGGCCCACCAAAATTCCTTTATACTGTCCCAGACCCGCCTGACCCTCCAATCAAACATGGCCGACAGTCAGATCGCATCGTGCCTCCAACGATTTTCAGTTTCCTTTTGACGTGGGCAAGATCTCTCGATACCCTATTTCCTCGCACAGCGGCCCCGCATTTTGCAATGCTTTCATGTTATTGGATAACGGGCAGTACCCTTGATTGAGTCATCATGGCGGGCAAACACAAAGCTACAAGTTGCCAGGGGTGTTTGCATTTCTCATGAAGTTTCTTTCCCTCGGCTGTACCCAGACAGTCGGACGGAATGGTGAAGTTTGTGGGGGGGGGGGAGGAGGAAGAGATAGATGCTGCATCTATCGCCAGCGATTCTGATTCGGAATTGTGAAAGAGGATTTTTATAACTCTGTCAGTTGAGAGTGGTTGAAGCATCCTTAAGGGCTCGGCCAGCCGAAGAACCGCAACATTTTACACGATCGTCTGCCCATCATGCAGATGGCCCTTTCATGCTCCGCGCTTGGCTTGCAGAGAAGAATTAACCAGGACCGGCGCGAGCAAATTTCTCTCGCTGTTGGAACTTGTTCACCACGGTTCATCATGTACGGGGGTACCATGGGCAGCATCTATAGTTGCACCTAAGTAGGGGTGGGGTGGGGGTAAGGCATAGGGATCAGTCAGCGGGTTTGGCGATCCGTTCTTTTGACCTGCATCTGCTGCGCGCACACACAGAGACCGGGTCAGTGATAGGGAAAAAGTCCCCAGATAAGGTTGCTGCGTTGCCAGCCTCGTCCATTAGGTTTTTCCAGATTAGTTATGGCTCCCGTCCATGTTTATGGAAACTGAATTATTCACATATAAACATCAGCTGCAGCGCTGGAAACGGTAAACACTATGCCGGCAACAAAAATATTTGTCGGAGCCCTTGGACTAGAAAGTGACTTTACCAAAAAAGAAAAAAAAGTTCCCTTCAGACTAATATTCATCAGAGTTTTCTTCTTTAATAAGGCTGTGATGCAAACAGCGGGAACAACAGCTGAACTGTCCCCCCCCCACACTCTCTCTTCCAGCACACACGCTCTTTCTCTCTCTCCAACGTGCTTCCTTGTGTTTGTACACGTGCGTTGCATGAGTCAATCAGGTCCCTCGTTGAAGCCTCAGCCTTTCGCTGTTGACGAGTCACAGCCAAAGGAAGACCCAGGGCGCAAAAGCTGTAATTTGCACACAACGCGAGTCAGCGGTTCCAGATAGGAAGGGATTGGATAGGAGAATACGGGGCATTCGTGACCATCGCGGCTACTTGATCCCTATACCTGCTGGTCCTACCACCCTTAAATAAAAAGGTGGAAACATGCGGTGGGAGTAATCGTAATGACGGCTGGGTTTGAAGGGTTTAGGTGCGTTGTTGTGCTGCCGCGTTGCTGGTTGTGGTGGTGTAGTCAAAGTCGTCGGCAAGAAGAGGTAATTTGGGTAGAGGTTGGGAGGTGAGGTGGCGGGCAAGGGGTGTGTGTTGAAGGGAGGAGTATGTATCCTTGATGAGATAAAAGCCTGGGATGGAGGCCTTGTTTGTGCAGTCTTATTCTGTTGGCAAGGTCCCAGCACTATTTATAATTGATTTGTTTACATCGATGTCACCGGCTAGAATTGTTTACACAGTTGCAGCTGGCTGGCTGCCATCTTGTTTAGCGTTGGCAAACATAAACAGTCCCCGGCAGACAAAATTCGGAGACCCACTCCTCACTTATGGTACAGGCAGATGTGTCCTTTATCTCTTGGACAAACACCATATTCCACGTCCATCGTCTTCTGGTGCACGCTTGCACGGCCGAACGAACAAATAGGCGCACGGCCACGTCCCTGCGGCAAAACAAACACCAGTGGTCCGCAGCACCTATGCTTTTGCAACAAATTTTTAAAGGAGAGGGTGGGTGCGCATGAATGGGCAGGGTGGGAGTGGTGGAAGATGGTTTGAGGATGCAAAGGAAGCAACGTTTATTTTACATACTACACCAGCGCCACGACTCGGTGGGGTTGGGTGGGTTTTATGGTGCAGCGATACTGCTGCTGATGGTGATGGTGACGGTAGTGAAGCGTACGCGAAATGCTGGATGTGAATTAGCGAGGGGGAGGCGGGGAGAAGACGAATGAAAAGTGCATTTCAGTGCGTTTCTACAAGGCAGCGGCTCTCGCGAGTATCGGTGCTTGGTGGTGGGGCCGTTTTAAAAGGTGCAGACAAGAGAGAGAGATAAAAGAGCAGGTGGGGGGTAGGGTAGAGTCGGGGAGAGGAAAAGGTGAAAGAGACCTGAACGTGAGTGACTGCGACTTAAAAGGTTTTCATGGTGTTTAAGTGCAAACATATCGTGTTCTGCGAGAGGCCCTATTTGCGGGGCGTGACATGGAGGTGTCGTTACACTTGCTACTGATCAGAATATCCGCGTTTCCCCTTCCAAACTTCGTCCTTGCAGCTGCGCCAGAAGCGTGTGAGAAAAAAAAGCGAGCGTTTTCACATGTATTATGAAGTAGCCAAGAAAATTATTAAAGGGGTATGCGAAAGGGGGAGGGGCATGGAGTTGGAAGGGGGAGAGAAGGAAACAGGAAGGTGAGGCAGGTAGAGCTGAATGCTCCAAATAATTCAGAAAAATGTATCTGGGTATCAGAAAAAGAATTATATATTTAAAATGTTTTCCACTGTGTTTTTCTAAGTATGGTGTGTAAGGAAAGATTGAGAAAACCATAGCAAAGTGAGATGCAAAAGTGATTTTGCTTTAATGGGGTGGGAGGAAGAGAGAGTAAAGAGGTATTAATAGCAGACGGTCAGTCTCTCCAGTGATTGTATGTTCCAGGGATGATGTCACCCGCGGAGATCCAACAGCTGTGGAAGGAAGTGGCTGCTCAGTCAGGCCTGGAGGACAATGCCCTCAAGAACATGAATGGCCTGGCCTTACCCGCACCCCCCACTTCCACCGCCAACGGACAAGCAGCCCATCTGCATGTGCCCAACTTCCTGGCCAATGGCGTCTTTCCTTTGGATGGGTTCAGTTTACCTGGTAAGTACAGGCAGTGCTCATTAGAAAAGAAACAGAGTCTTTCAGTGGGATGTACTCACATTAAATATTTGGAGCATTGGAAAGAGTGTGTTTTGTATCTCCAGTGCTCTGCATCTGTCTTTGTAAATGTTTTAATTTCTCCTTTATGCTAGTGTATATTTATGTGAGAGAGAATTGTAATTTCATGATATCAAGAATGATGATTGCATCCTTAGTTTGAGGGCACACATTAGCAATAAAGTTATTAATGGAAAGATTAGGCAAAGATGTTGGAAAATCATCCATATACTCTTGAAAAGCTTTAAAGAAATGGTTGTGACTCAATTTGAGTGATTCAGGTAGTGCAAATAAAGATCTTAACTACAAGTATGTGTGCATGTTTAGAGGTATGAAGGGGATTGCAGAAATGTGATCACCATACAGTATAATCCACTTCATTGAGTTCTTCTTTTTTAAATATATCACAGGATACTAGCTCACAAAATCTGTTTTCCAGATGCAATCCTTCAAGCACTAAACTGTCACTTGTGCAGGGAAGGTCAAATCTGTGTTCTATTAGACCACAGGATTCCCAATTAACATATATTCCCTTCTCTCATATTGTTAGTAGCCTTTATGGAAAACTATCACTTTTAATTATGATGCCATGAATTTGCCCTATTTTTGTGTTCAAATGGCTGAAACTTGCAAATGTAAGAAGGGTTATTTGCTCATATTTGGGAAGAAACATCTTGTCATGAACTAAAGCATTTCATTTGTAAAATTTACTTAGGTCAAGCACTGTCGCTATGTTCAGAGGAAGATAATTTGAATAATGTTGAGCTAAAAAGATTTTATAATCAGCTATGCATTGAATAAGGGGCCAATGTTTGCTGATAAAAGAAAATGCATTGAAAGGAAGGACACTCTACAGTACCAGAGGAACTACATCCCAGAAAGTGAACAGCTTTTACTGACTTGGATCAGAAATCCTGCGTTTTCCCCAGAATGGAATTTTACATTAACCCCCTTAAGCCAGTGATCATAATGGTAACTATTCAAAACATTGGCAACCTTTGTTGCTTTTGCAGAGAGATTGCTGGAAGCTGTAGAGGAAATTCTTGACAAGGGTATTAACATCCACAAGGAGACAACTGCAGCACTGCCATTTAGATTTAGTATCGACTCCATACATTGCTTACCTAAATCTTGATGTCATGTAAGAAATAAATTTCAAGGTGACTGCATACAATTTATTCCACTTTTAAATGCAGGAATTTCTTACCTAGAACCGAAGGTATTTCTGTGATGGTCAGCGGCAAATGCTGAGGTCTTACTGAAATCAACATTTCAATATGTCATGATTCTGTTAAAAAGGTGACGTTTGCTAACCTGCTCGGTTATACTACACATGATAAAGAACTTAAAGACTGTTCACTCCTCTGTATGGTGTAAGATAATCATTAGTGTTTACTTGGTATGTGTTTATGAGTGTGTGTGTGTGTGTGTGTGAGATAGAGAGAGAGAGAGAGATTCTGTTGTATTAACTCCACGGATTTTAGAAAAGGAATGCAGTTAGTAAACACTGCCTTTACAGCAGCAGAATATCCTAGCTTTCAGAACATTTTGTGATCAACTATTGAATGTTGGTTCATTGAATATAGGTAAAGCTTATGAATGAAATGAAGGCACTTATCATTTTGTGTTGTAGCTCTTAGTTATGCCTATCCTAGAAAAAGTTGATGTTTATCAGAAATGTATAAGGCCATTAGCATACAGCTCTAAAATAGTCTCGTACTCAGCATACTGTAAGACATGCCTCATTTACCCTACTTAGCAGTTTCATGAAATGCATTGTCAAATGGTGAAAATATTACTAAATTAGATAGACTATGGGCCTCTGACAGTTTGGCATCACATATGTTCTTCTTGAGCACATGAATGCTTTCTTATATATAAAGAATTAAAGAATGCTTACAGTGATTAGCTTATTCCATGATATGTAAAGGCAGTTCTGTGGAAATGATGATTCAAAATAATTTTTGCTCATCAAAGTTTATTTTCCTGCATGTATTGTGCTAGCTACCACCACTAGAGGTTTAAAAGCATGTGGGTGAAGCGTACTGGAGGGGTAGAGAGTTTGTGCACTGGCTCGCCTGCACGAGTATCATATTCATAGTGGGAAGGGAGAGAAAGCAGACCGGGGGACAGAGTCTGGGTAAGTATTTATTCTTGGCAAGCCAGACTTTAGATGGTTGTATTGAGGGCTTCAGTTGAAGAGGGCAAGACAAATAAACACCATATCTTTGGCTTGCTCAGCAGGGAATGTGCCTGGACCCCCAGCAATAACAAAGTCCATATTTACTCACCCTTGTTTGTTTACCGAAGGCAGGCCAGGTCTGTTTACCTTGGAAAATCTGATCGCCAGCATAAACAGGCTTGCCAGAGCGGCCACAAGAAAATAACAATAAAAAGTAAACATCCACTGGGTCCTGCACTCCCTTCAACCCTTGTTTTGTTTACACAGTTTTCCAGCTACTTTGATATCAAGCAGTTATGAGTGACAAAGCGGAATACTGCCCATGACTGGTATTTGTTGTCGTTCATTTCCCACTGCAACATATGGCTGCAAGTGCTGTTAAAAGGTTATGCAAGACACTCTGGTCCCTGGAAGCTCTATCTTTTCAGTAGGCGAACTAAGGGTACTGTTGATAGCTTGTCCAAAATTTGCCATTGAGATCAAAATTAGTGCTACTTTTATTCACAAAATCCTGCTCTTAGTCTCATGTTGCACAGTTAGAATAGTATCCTGGAAAAGGGTTCCATGCTACCCATGGACTTACTGCAACTGTAACTACAGGTTGAAATGTAATCAGTAATTTATGATTTGTGTCGAGTTATTTACCTTCTAAACTTAAAAGTCATAATAGTAAAGTTAGTTTAACATTCCAATAATAATAATAGTACATTCAGCGTACATTGTAAATCAGGAGCTGACAATGGAAAAAAAATAGAGGGAAATGAACAAATATAAAATAACTACACCACTGAAAATGGGAATAGCACATGAAGCATGCCACGTTCTTTCAATGCAGCTAGGATGGGGGAGAGAGAGAGGTTCATAGTTTTGCACACCAATTTTTTATGCTATTGTATGTATGTAACTATTTGTATGTGTGTGTACAAAACATTTACACAGCTGTTCAGATTATTACAACAAGATGGATTTCAGTTCATTTTGTATAAAATTGGACAGTATTTAATATCCTGTTTTGACATTAAGTTTTTGAGTGAATATGAAGCAGAAGCTTAAAGTTGTTTTGGCATGTTTGACATATGACAAGATGTAATATAAGAACCAGCTGTTTTGACTGATGTATTGCAAGCAAAACCCTCTCCTTTTTCATACTCTTCTTGCTGATGTCTTTTGACCTTATGGTGTGCATATGTGTGTTCATCTGCATGTGTGTAATTGGGGTGGCAGATGGAGACAACTGTGATAATGCCTGCATGCTAACATGTAAATTTGTACATCTGTGTGGCATTGCAGCTGGATGCATGGGGCAATATGTTTGTAGCAACAACTCCGAAGTATTATCATGATATCATTATTTATATTTGAGTGTGTAGGAAGTGCTGCATATGTGGAATTCATTGTCTGACTAGATGTACACTAGCCTGTTGAGAACTGAATGATAATATGTTCTGCTATGATGTATGATCACCAGGCAGCCAAGCTGTGCTCAGCCTGGACCAGCCAGTAGAGAGTGGCAGCAACACCAACAACAATAGCAACACCACCACCACAACTAGTAATACCAAAACAGTGTCTGCATCAGTGAGTGGAGACTGCACCACGCCTCTTTACCGTCACTGCCTGTGCAAGTGGCCAGGGTGTGACACACCTTGTGAAGACTACACTGCATTTCTCAAGTAAGTTTGAGAGATTCAAGAGCGGGTAAGCATTTCCCACCCAGACTGAAAAGGTGAGGGTTTTGAGGGACCTTCTCACCACATTGTGAGGTGTACTTGAGTTCCTTTTAACTCTAAGTGCACGATTTGGGGTAAAAGATGAAAGGGGTTGGGTAGGGGCGGCTTCTTGGTGGAGTAAAGCAATATTTGGGAGCTAAAAGCAGTTTTCAGGTGGGGAACATCAAATCTGGCCTGGTCAAGAATCACTATTTAAAAAAATAAGCAAGTTGTATATGAAAATTTATCCCTATTTAAAAAAAAAAAATTCTGTTACTGGAAATAGAAAATTGTTCCTTGTGTAAACAGATGGTTTACCCTAGGTGGAGTACCGTTGACGTATTTGAATCTGTCACTCTCTTAACCTAGGTGTCTTTATGTCATCTGCATCATAGTAAAATTCCAGGCATCTAGGTGGAGAACCCATTGTAAAAGTTTTACAATGCTTCAGTACAGAAAGAGTAGACATCAGATCATTTATTTTATAAATAAGGCTATTTGAACAGTGTATGGTTTTATGGTTCAGCACCTTGGAAGACACATTTGTGTGGTTGCTTTTGAGGAAGAATAATGAATATAAAGCAGCGTAACTTAAACCCAAATCTCTTTTATAACAGAGTAGCAGAAAGATCCCCTTTCATGGTCAGCACGTAAGTGTAGTAGAATACAGAAGGGTGAGGAAAAAACACAAAGAACTTAAACTGCAGATTCTTAAAAAAAAACCAACCAAGACGCCTGCAGTGTCTTTTCTTGCATATGCACAGTTGACCTCACCTTATTCCTAATTGATACGTCAGTAAAAGCTTACAAGTGCCAATATGGGTTCTGTTCTTTCATGCACTAATTAACAAGATGTTTTTGTTGCATCTGCAGTCAACTGTTTATGATATAAGGAATCCAGAGATTAGAGTTAGAAGAAAAGGAGCCTTCTGTTTGATGGTCGTGTTTCAGTACAAAGTGATATTTTTTTTTACAGTCATATAGACATATTTCTACAGAAATAGTCCTACCAGTTTTAAAGGCCAGATGATCAGACTTGGTGTGAAGTCCCCACCCAAGAAAATAACAAATTTACCCCCAAACCCCCACCCCTCCCCCCAAAAAAAAAGCAGCAACACCTAAGGAGCAGTTTGACAGTTTGTATAAATTAAGTTTCCCAGAGAAAGATGCACTGTCAGCAGGCATCAAGTAAATAACTGAGCATGGACTGATCTAGATGTTCGTCGTTATTGATTGCCAGTCCCATGCTAACGCGACATAGAGAGCAGAAATACTGCTGGTGACATAGAACTCTCAAGCAGGAGATGAACACTGTGGAAGAGATTCACCCTGTCATGGATTTTGCTCTTCATAGCTACATTGACTTTTGATAAGCATTGTACTGCAGAAATCCTTTTCTTGAGTGACACAGAAGTTAATAGTTAAAGCTTGTGCTGGCTTATTGTGACCTCTTCATCTTACTTTTTTTTTTTTTAAGCTAAAGACACAAAACCTTAGATTTTTCTTAAGATGTGCAGATCTGTTGTCAAGTGGAGTAATAACTCATTTTCAGGAAACATTTTTGACGACTCAGGTTCCTATTTTACCATGGTGTCTGCTGGCATTTATTTCTTAACCTGCTGTTGCAATGCCTGTGAAATGCCATGTTGCATAATTTAGCTTTTAATTTTGAATTAAACTGAAACATCTACACTGCATTAGCATCCTGTTCATTTCGTACATGAAGTTGACAAAACAGGCTCATTTTTTTGGTATTTCGTACATATTTTACTAAGACTATAAAGTTTATCAGAATAAATTATACTTTGTGGCTTAAAATATTTTAGTTGCTGTTTAACCATTTAATAAGAGTATTAATGTCTTTCTTTTCTTTTAGCCTGATCTATCGTGCATTAGTGTGTACAGGAAGAAAGATAACAAGAAGGTGAAAAAGAGAGGTTGGGAAAATGTCTGAAAGCATTCTAATTATGTGTGTCAAAGTATTTGAGTCTATTTTTCACACAAGATTATTGTGTGAGCACCAGGGTGGAGAAAATACAAATAAAGAGAATGTACACACAGAAATATAAGGTGCTGAATTTGCTTGACTGATCTTACATTTTGTAAACCAAAAGCAATGTCTTATCCATAACAGAGGTAGATGTAACATATCTGATTACTTTTACAGACACCTTAACACTGAACACCAGCTAGATGATCGTAGCACAGCACAGGCACGTGTGCAACTGCAAGTGGTCAGTCAGCTAGAAATTCAGGTAAGAAGCTTTCTGAGAATGTTAGCATCAGCCAGTTTGCGAAACATCATTATTCTAACTTCTATATTTACCTGTGCAATTCAACAACACTTTTACTGTGCATAACCATCATCGCCAGTAGCAAAATAGCTTACAGTTGTGTATGTTATTTCAAACAGGAGCCTTGTCATCAAGAAATTTTATTTTCATGGTCACTGTTGCTGCTTCATTTGATGTAATTTTTTGTAGTGATAGGTTTTTCTTCATAGTAATATGTTGTTACTTACTGTTTTGTGAAGCACAGTTGTCATAGAATTGGAAATAAGATTAATTTATAGTGAGAGAATCAGTGACTTTCATCTAAAACTTCTCAGATTCTGAGAAAACCACAGTTGTTACTATGGAGTAGATACCTTACAAAAAATAAAATGCGAAATACTCTGCGAAATGTTTCTGCTTTGAAGTAGCATTACTGCTAAGTAGACAGTTAACTGGATTGCTTTTAAAGAGGCAAATCTTTATTATTTGTGGAATGCTACGTTTTCTCAGAAATTTGTGTTTTTACTATTGGTAAAGTGGAGGGAGGGGGAAATACTGGTATCCAGGTGGTGAACGTGACTGTGAAGCTCTTCAAGGGACAGGTGTTATGCTTGCTTAACAGCAAGCCTCCACTGTCAACAAAATATTGTAGAACTCCCTATTCAATCTTTGTGCCATCATTGACCATTATGCAAACAAGAGGTAAACAAGTAATTGAAAGTGTGCTTAGCAGAACATACTTTAGATGGACATCTCCCCAACCTGTCAGAGTGGGTGTGTGCAAGATAACAGTTTCTTTGCTTGTGGAAGAGAAGGAAAGTCTTTGGCTGCTAAACATTGCAGACTTGATGTTTTGCCGTGTTCTAAGAGAGATGCAGAAGTTGATATGCTAGAGTAAATCTTTATTAACATATTGACCTTTTATTTCAAGTGGTTCCTGTCTTTTAACTCCCATGTCTGTTTTGGGCAGGTCTTTTTTGGGTGGTGTAAAATTGTCTGTGGAAGTGGTTAACTTGCACTAATGTACTCATTGTCCTCTTCACCCCTCTCACCCAACATTTATGACACCCCCAGTCTATACTTCCCTTCCATCATGCCTTCATCAGTTTGCCATGTCATTTCTGCATGATAGGGTAGTCGAGACATAGAGATATGTTTTCTTGGAAAAAGGTGCAGTGTCATTTACAATGGCCTACAGAAGAAAGAGCTGAGAGCAGTGGGGTGGGGGTGGCAAAAGCACAAGCTGTTGGCTGTTTCCTGGGAGGTTTTACAATATAGGAAATGCTTGCTGTTCCGGTCCCTCCCTAGCACTTGGCCTTCTTTAAAGCATTGTGTTTCCTGCACGATTTGCTCCACCTCTTTTATTTGCATCAGGAAGTTGTCAACTTTTCATGGCAACATTATTTTCCAGTAGTTTTCCGCATGTCACCGAGGACACACAAAAGTGGTTCTTACTTGTGGTAGCCAAGAAACCAGTGAACCATGACCAGTTGAAAGTCGACACAGCTGACTCAGGTGACAGCCCCCTGTCTGGGGCTATTTTGGGATTTTGAGGCAGCTTTTGTGGTTTGCCAGCCACCTTACACAGTAAATAGATGGGCTCAATCAAGTCTGACAGCCAGGGTAGGGTTTGGTGTCTTTTCTGAGTGGGAGCTACTGGATTTCTACCACACTAATACTCAGCATTTTATTTATTTACTTGAGTTTTGCAAATGTTTACAGTGACATCACATTAAGTATTATTTATATACACACATCCTGCCTTAAGAAATAATAGCATCCTGTTTATTTATATTTTTTTAGGTGTCAGCATATGTATGCTAACACATATGTTGCATAAGACAGCTGTTATCATTTGTCACAGAACATGAAGAACAAATGCTATTGTTTCTCACAGAGATATGTCATGGCTTAAATGCCAGCCAGTGGCCATCCCTGTATGGAGTGCATGCATAACTGGACATGAATTTACCCACGCATTCACATCCGACTTCATGCGCAAGAAACGCATGCATGGCCCACATTAGAGACCTGATCATTATTGCTTATAGTTAATCTTATTTTTTAGGTAATTGAATATTACGAAAAGTGCCAGCAGTAGATTTTACAGTTCAGATGGGCAGGTGGAATATAGCTTTTTCATGTGACCATCACATTGGCCTTATGCATCGGTTTGCATCATAATCTTGGGGGGGGGGGGGCACTTTCAGATACTGAACAATTTATTTGTCGGCTTCCAAGACACAGCCAAAGGGTTAATGGGCCGAGAGAAGTTAAGCAACAAAAGTGCAAAAGACATTTACAATTATTTATTTTCAACAATATTCTTCCCACTTTGTGACTGGTATTCTTTACATTAAATGGTTGATGGAGAAAGTAAAAAGAATGGAGGCAATTTTATGTCTGTTTTTCTTCTTTTTTTTCTCTCTTTTTCTCTCTCTCTTCCCTGATCAGTTTTCCTAGCATTGTCTGAATGTTTGAAGGAGAAGCAGTGTCTGTATTGTAGGTCATGTGAGTTTTCTGACAGCTATTGATTTAGAGGTTCTGGAAGAGAAGGCAGCAGAAGTGGATGCTTGAACAAGTCCACCCTCTTATACAATTGGAGATGTGGGCGTTTTCTCAGTCCCAGGTCTCAGATGCTTAAAGGTTGATCTGTGCAATAAACATCCAACTAAGCAGTATGATACATAGTGGGTAGGTGTGTTTGTAGGAATGCATTCTGTCTTCAAAAACATAAGAATTATGCTTGTTTCCAATATCCTTGGTTTCTATACATCCCAACAACAGGAGAAAAAATACAACAGTCAGCTGCACTAAAGTTCAGGGACTGATGATAGGGAAGAGGGTGGGTCCAAGGTGGTGGATAGAGAAGTCAACAGATTTGATGTACATTTCAAAGGTTAAGGAGTTGGCAAAGACAGCAAAAGCACGCAGTATTGATATTTTTCTTGAGGGTCTGTTTTCTGTGTAGTAGATTTATGATTTGTAATCTTTTTTTGTGTGTCATTGTTTACCAAAACTAACCATTAGCTTCTAGCTAAAAGGTCTTGACAGAATTGAAAAAACAGTAATTTTATAGAGTGCATATTGTGGCACGCACAGCACATCGTCCACCATAGCTTACCCCCTTTCAAATACATACTGATATTCTTGTCTTACAAATTCGCATGTGTGGGGCTGGGGTAGGGGTATGTGATGAGAGACTGTTCTTGATTTCTGCTTAATTACCTAGCTCGTTCTGTTTACCACTGTCCAAGAACAGAAGTCCTCTGTTTCTTTTTTTTACTGGGGGATTGGGTGTGTCGTAATTGAGATGATGGGCTGTACATGGCATGTTAAGAATGTTTGCTGAAGACCAGCCCAAAATTCAGTGTCTTCAGTACTGCATGAGTTATGTTTTTCATCTGTCAGCATGTGTTTCACGCCTTTAAATAATCAAAACCCTTTTTTCTAGAACTAGTCCTGTCATAAGTAATACTAGTTGAAAACAAGTTTATTTAGGAACATGGTATGCTATTGTTTACTTGACTTGCGTGTCATCATGCACTAGACTTAGTTCAGCTTTTATGTTTGCTTGAAGTAAATGATGTGGTAATGCTATTTAAAATAATTCCTTATGGCTTTCTTGTGTATGGCAACACTTGCTTCTAGTGGCATTAAGGGCAGTGATTTGTACGGGGTTCACTGTATCAAGCATTCCGCATGTGGAAAATGGATTCTAATCCTCTCCTTCTGCAATCTTTTACCTTGTTAAACCAGGTGCCTATATATTTGAGCAGCAAGTAGAGTTTACTAGTGACAGCCAGGGGAGCTTTGAACCTGCTCCAAAGTTCTGCAGCCAACCACTTAAATTCCACACTCCTCCACCATAGGTTAAAACACACACACACACACAGACACACACATATGCTATGCATGTGCACATTCACTTGCTTTCAGTATCATCAGTTGTGTAAATGGTTTAAGCTCATTAGGGTGGAAAAGAATTACAACTTCCAAAACAGTGCTGTATAGCTGATATCACCATCAATACCACATCAGGAAACCTATATTCAAACATGCACAGATTTGAAACAGAAACAGTAAACCTGACAACATAAAATATGTTACAGAAAAAAAATCTGACAGATAAAATGTTTGCTAAGTTGTGTATTGATTAGTTTGATTGTGTTGTAGCTAACTAGAGAGAAGGAGCTTCTGCAGGCAATGATGCAACATCTCCACATGAAACCTCCAGGTGTATCAGGCTCCACAGTGGTTTCCTTGGCTACTTCTTCAGCTGGATCACTGTCAGTGACTTCATCAGCATCTATACCTACCTCTGTTCCTCTGCCTGTGCCCCCTCCTCTACCTTCACCGGCGAAGATGCCTGTGGAACCAAAATCAGACCTGGTATGAAAGGTCTTCATGGATTAGAATATTTAGAGATTTGAATTTGATTGCATTTCATGTTATAGATTTCATGGGGTTTTGTTATGTTTCTCAATCAGCCAAGTGAGGTTGGCTGGTTAGTAATGGGAAAAAATGACTGAAAATGTCAAATGTAAGCATGCTGTTCAGTTAGATAGGATCAAGAGTTGTGAATATAAAATGTTTGTCAGGCCAGTCAGCATCTCATTTTAATTCAGATGTGAAATTTCATACCTTATTTCTTATTTCAGACAACTCCTTTGCTGCCAAAGCACACCCTAATTCCACCTTTCACAGCATCTCCTTTTATTCCTAATGTCACCATGGTGACATCCCCCATTGTTCCTCTTCCCCAGCCTCCCTCCAGCCAGCCTCCTCTTCTACTGGCACAGGCACCACCAAGTGTCAGTCTTTTGCCCCAGCACAGCACCTTGGCTGGTATCAGCATTGGCAATGGCTGCAGTGGTGGCAGCAGTAACAGCAGCTCTTGTGGGGGTGGTCCAATCCGACGACGGGTATCAGACAAGTGCAATCTACCTATATCAACAGGTGGGGGTTTGTAAGGTAGAGAGATGGTGGGGGAAGTATAGGGCCTGAACATAAGTTCTGGCTAGTGACCGATGCAGTCATATCTGAATGAGGTCTTCTAGGTAAGATGTGCCTCCCTCCTGCCATCTTCTTTTCTCTTGCATGTCTGTCGTAATCATGTGTATCTGCTGTTCAGGGGTAACTACTTATGGATAATTTGAATGCTTTCCAAAACTGACGTGAATCAGGAAGGTCTAAGAGAAAAAAAAAGTCATCATACCATAACAAAAGTTGCTAGTCATTACAGATTCATTTTTAACTTGCTTTGTGGCAGTGAAGATAAAAACTATTACATGTATGTCATATGATGTTGGAAATTTGCAGTTAAAATGTTTAAATTGAAAGTGATGTAAACATGAGGTGGTCTTTTGTTTGTTTTTAATTTTTGTGGCCTGTGTCTTCTTGTGAATACTTTAGAACATTATTGAATAAGTTTATTGTACTAAGAATGTATGATTCCTATTGTGTCTCTGTAACAGAAATTCAGAGAAACAGGGAATTCTATAAGACCACAGATGTTAGACCCCCTTTTACCTACGCATCGTTGATCCGTCAGGTGAGCTAGCCTTGCTATGCTCTTCCACCTTTTTTTTCAGAAATAAACAACAAATAGGGAACTATTAAGAGAAAGATAGTTGTCATGATCTAGAATATTATGAAGTACTTGTATTGTTATACTATGACAGTAGTCTGACATTCAGACTATTTACCTTTCCCTCTTCTCCCTGTCACCAATACAGTAAAGGTTTGCTGTCCTAGGTTCAGCTCTTGTCTCAAGCACAGTGTTTTTTTTCTCTGCATGTGGCATCTGTTTACAGTGCTAGCTTCCTTGCCGTGATATAGCCTTAGTTGCTGGTTCGGCATGAAACACCAATTTCCCTGTTCCCCTCCCTCTTCTCACTGTCTATTGGAAAAGTAAAGAACTGGCAGTCTGAACCTTCTGGAGCTTCTTGACATTGTTGCAGTGCTCTCTACCTTTTGGGATTTTTTTCCCTGATTAACATATTAAGAATTACTTTATTCTGTTTCTGGTATTTAATTTTATTTTTTGTTTTTCCCCCTTTTTTTAAAAAAACAGGCAATTGTTGAGTCACCCCACAGACAGCTGACACTCAACGAAATCTATCAGTGGTTTCAGGCAACTTTTGCTTACTTCCGTCGAAATGAAGCTACATGGAAGGTATGCATCCTTCCAGGTTTTTCTTTTTTTTCTTTTTGTAATGTTAATATTATTGAGCTGTAGAGCACATGCACACACACACACACACACACACTCACACACTACTCACACTCTATTACTCTGTCACTCTCTCTCACTTATACACAGGCAAATGTGGTCATATGTATATATATATATTTTTTTTTTCAGATATAAACATGCATGCTCACACTTTGTTTATCTGTAGGCATTTATGCGTCAAGGAATGTCTATGCAAACATGCAAAAATCTTATGTACAGTCGATTCCCCTTACTTGGGACACATCCAGATGGAGGCGTTTTGCCCCAGTTAAGTGGTCCGATTATGCGAAGTTAAAAAAAACAAAACATGTTTATGGTATAAAGTAAAAAGCGTAGGTACAATGTACCATACATTGTCGTTTATTCATTTAAAAACTGCTTGAAATGCAGTATGATATCATCCAAATATTATAATAACATATCCAAACTACGAAAGTATACACCCACATTTTAATTAAGTGATAGCGAGTTGTTACATACTTCAATCAGTTTAAAAAAGGTGGGAAGTCACGAATTCTTTATCAACTGACAGTGAACAAAATCATTACATGCATCCAATGACGATAAAGGACTGTTTTTGTTGCCTATCTGCATAAAGTTGATTCGAATTCCATCAATAAATTTCTTTGCATCCCAGTGAGTCACCAGTTCAATCTCTTCGTATACATTGGCGTCATATACATCTTTGTCTTGGTCTTCTGTTGTCTGTTCACGTTTCGCGGTAATTCCTCCGACGATTTCGTCGTCGTAATTATAATTTTCATGGTAACACTCAACTTTGTTATCAATGGCAAAAAATTCGTCATAATTTTCCCCAGTTTGCAACTGCAAATTCCTTTCATACTCATTATTGGTCGCTAAACCAGAAACTGTTTGCTCTAGAGCTTTGTTCTAGGAGTTAATTATTTTTAGCTTCCATATGTGCGATTCTTGGAAAATTGACTTTAAACTGGGGTCTATGGCGCCTTCTGGGTTCAAAGTTTCCAGCGACGCCTGTCCTGAGTAACCGGATTAGTGACAAAAATAACCGGACCCAAAAACATGTGCGAATGCACTGTCTGAATTTGTTCTTTTCAATTTGGCCTAAATAAACAGCTGCCCAATTAACTTGTGTCCAGATAAAGTGGAATCGACTGTATTGTAAAATCTACTTTTCCAACCCCTTCCCTTCTTCCCCTAAAAAAAATAATAGCATATATCTGATTTGCTAAAGCTTCCAAATATCAGGGTATTTTTAAAAACTGGTTTCAAAAAGAATTAGTAAAATGATTATGGTAAAGGACTGATTATCTTAAGCTATTCCTCGCCTGAGAAAATATGAAGTTCAGCTCAACTTAGGAAAACAGTGATTTTTTGTTTTGAGAGAATATTGTTTTAGTTAGATCAGTTTCTCTGTTACATTAGCAACATTTTTTCAAAAATGGACAACATTCTTTTTGTGTAATTTCTGGGAAACACTGAGTTCCATTATTGTTATAGAAGAGAACTGAACAGTTTAAAACAAGGAATGTAAAGTAAAGGCAGACTTTTTTAAATGTAGATTATAAAAGCTACACAAATAAGGAAAACTATTGCTAATAGCAATAAAATTTGTAGGAAAACTAATGAGGGATTTGTAAGACTTTTTTCTTTGTGGTAAAATATTTTTTGAAAATTGAAATAGTTGCTGACTGTGTTGGAGTGAAGGAGAGCTCTGATATTTTTTCATTTAAGTAAAAAAATAAATGTCACTAACCAGATTTAATGTCCTACAAAGACAACTTCAGCAGTTCTGTATCAGTGATTTAAAATCCTGAGTTTGTGCCTTTTCCTACTAAGGTCTAGGTGGTTGACAAGTCTAAATGTCAGGTAAAAAAAATTGTGAATGGTCACATGCAATTGTGAACTCTAAACAACTTAAAAAATACTTGTCATATTTTCATTTTCTTGTGTGTGTCATGTTTGTTAGCTCTAGCAATAAATGTCTTTAAGTTTTTTTGTTTTAATTTTGGGGCTTTTGTAGCTGACTTGGTCTCATTTCATTTTATTTTTCTGTAGAATGCAGTTCGCCACAACCTTAGCCTCCACAAATGTTTTATGAGGGTTGAGAACGTTAAGGGCGCCGTTTGGACTGTGGACGAGGTAGAATTCTACAAACGCAGGCCCCAGAAATTAAGTGGCGGGTAGGTTTTTTAATTTCTGTCCACTTTTTTCTTTATCCCTGTTTTTCCCCCCTAATTTAAGCCCTTTGGTTGCTTGTTGTCTGTCCTGTTAACATTTTCTTTTTCAAATGACACATACTGTAGCCTTCAGCCTTTTGCAGACTATTCATGCTGAGCCAGGTTAGTCAAAGCCCTTACATAGATAGTGTTCTACTTTTTATTTATATAAACACATCATGATATAGGTAAATGATTGCTTCATTCTTTTATGATGCTATTAGTCTAAAAAAATAGACCTATATGTCTGTAAGTAATAGAGAACTGTGATAATAAACAAAAGCCAGAAGCAGCAATGAAAAGTAACTGCACTTCTATACCATGGTGGCAAGAGTGGTATGCCTTTAGGCGAAGGCTGACAGATCTGCTGTGACTGGTGTTGGTATTGCTGCTGACAAAATTTGTCTTACACTCCTGTTTGTTTGTTTTCCTTCCATTCCTCGCTGCTGCACAGAATGCTATTCGCACCAACCTTTCCTTGCATAAATGCTTTGTAAGGTTTGAGGACGATTTTGGCTCCTTTTGGATGGTGGATGACTTTGAGTTTTTAAGGCGGCGCCATTTGACGCGGGGACGTCCAAGAAAATATCACGAAATTGAATGGTCAAAGTAAGCACTTTGTTTACCCCCCTCCACATTTGTGATCTTCTGATTATAGGTTCCATGGTTATGGTTACTGTGCATGACATATCACTTTGTAGTATCAGTTCTTTTGCCAGTTAGTGGTGTGTCAGGCAGTCTGTGCACAGATTCCCAATGTCTTCAGTCTCTTATGTATGTATCTGCTGCCCTCATCCCCTACATAATATACCATTATCAACCTTGCTGTATTGTTTTTCACAGAGCAGACAGTTCAGTAACCTTTGCTATTCAAGTTTTCATGTCAAAGAAGTTTCATTGTTGTGGATTCCGCTTCATGATTTGATGCCTGCACTCATTTGTTTAATTTGTTACGTGGGCATTCAATGGAAAGTTGTCTTAATTATGCTTGTCAGCTCATTTTGCTTCCTGTCTAGCAATCACCTGCAGCAGTGATTATATGTTGGTATTTAAGGCCAGACACCTGTCGAAAAAAAAAAATTTACGTTTTACAAGATATCGCAAATTTTTTTATACAAACTATTTTGCCCTTAAATGGAAGTTCAAAAAACGCTTTTAGTACACTTGTCACACTATCCGTTGCCATGGAAACGATCCAAAATGGCGCCAAAACGCAAATTTTAAAAAGCTTATAACTCCATAAATTTTGCAAGTAGGCTCAAAATTCTTTTATATATAGTTAACTAAAAGAAAGATCTACAATGTCTCCGTGGTAAATTAGCAAAATCAACTTAGTTATTTTTTTATGAATTTTTTTGTAAAACGGTGTGTTAAAATTTAAGAAATTTTGATGTAAAACAGTATAATTACTAAACTACTAAGTATTTTTCTACACGCCGCGGTCACAATGTTTATATATGTATAAAGAAGTACTCGACCAAATTTCAAGTCTATATCACATCATAATCTAAAGTTATAGGGATTTGAAGTAAACAAACTGTAACCAAAACAAGAAACTGAAAAAATGAGAAAAGAAAAAGTGAAATCTTAGTAACTACTAAACTACTGAATATTTTTTAAAAACGCCCGCCAAGAAATGTTTAGATGTGCAGAAAGAAAAACTCAACCAAATTTCAGATCTGTTTCACATGTCATTATAAAGTTATATGGTTTTGAACTAAACAAACTCTAACAAAAACAAGAAAGGGATAAAGCGAGAAAAGAAAGTGAAAGCTTTGTAACTTTGTTCTGACTAAGCGTTTCATGTAATTTATATGTTAAATGGAAAATATTACCATCTTTTAATGTGTTCCTACATATAACTTTGGCATAACTATTAAATTATTTATCTATTTCACTTTTTGAATATTCAACATGGTTGTGTTGTGTACCCAAATGTTGACCGGGCTGCAAAGGAAAACACAGGAATTAAAAAAATATTGTGTTTGTCAAACTTTATGCTACACAGTTATAGGCTAAGTTATCAAAAGGTTCAGTGTCCACCAGCTTCATAAGTATTGCCATCTTTGGTCTGTTCATGTCTAAAATTTAGCCTGCGTTGCCTTGCATACTCCTTGCGATTTTTGCGAGCATCAGCAGAAGTAGCAGCATCAGCAGCAGACACTCTCTGCTCATCTTTCTTAGTCAGTAGTGTCATAGTAATTGTATGTACATCAATATATAACTCTTTCATTAATGATATTAATTCAAAAGCTCCTTCATTAAAAGCACAAACTGCACGAGCAACTGAACCTTCTACCCTTCTCAAGCCCATGAAAGCAGTCTTGGGGCATCTGGACCATATCATGGAATTTAAACATTCATTATTATTTTGTGTGCCCCCATGAAGCATCCTTTTAAGCAGCTCCTCATCTGCCATTCTTCTATACACTGGAATCAGTTTATGAGCTACCTGTGTGGTCAGATATGTTGAAGAAGGATGTTCTTTGTGACTAGGTACTTTCTGATTATTTGCCAATGCTTTTTGGTAAAAGCACCAGCTGTTTTTCCCTTTTGGGCACTGACGATGTTGGGGTTCATTGTCTGTAGACATTGAATGCCATAAACCTGCCCAGATAGCACTCCTCATTTGTTCAATGTTAGGGATATTCTCCACAATTGCCTGTCTGTAAAAAGTTTGTAATTTATCACATTTCGCCTCAGTGAGGCGACCCAAGCCACGCCCCCCCAGCCTTTCCACCTTAGCCAGTTTACGCAAAGCTGTCCCTAGTCTTTTATGTGCATGATTAAGGCAATCTAGCTTCTCTACTTTTTGTTTGTAATCTGGGTATGGGTTTAAAGCACAAACTGCCTTATATGCTGAGGAGTCACCATCAGAAAGCATCTCCATATATCTAAAACCAAATCTATCTACAGACCTCCCCCATAAAATTTTGGCTGCCTCTGACTCCATAGCCTTGCTTGACAGAGAATGATTTTTACAGCAGTCTGGAGCATGCTCTTTTTTCCAAGCATCTAGTTCAGCTGCTGATAGTCCTCTTACCTCTGCAAGTGTACATGCATGACAATATTTTGACAAAACACAAAAATCTACAACAAGACCTGTTAGAAGATCTATACAAATACCAATACCAGTAAGAGAGGTATATCCCCTCTTATGCCATGTTCCATCAAAGGATACACTAATGTTGATGACAGGGTTTTCTCCTTTCCTAAGTGCTTCCCTGAGATCTTCATCAGTTTCAGCATAGGCTTCTCGAATCACAGCCGCAGAGCGTTCAAGCAGAGCAGATCCTGAACTAATTTCAGCAGCTAAATGGCAAGAAACATACTTTTACTAAAGATATTCACAGTAAAAAATTTCCACCTTAAACATCATGGTGATTATTCTTTATATTGCTTACCATGTTATCTCTGCACAGTTCTAATCAAATTCTCATACCCAAGTATCATAGTAACTTTCATGTTTTACAAAAATATGTAAAAATGTAAAAGCTGTTATTTAATCTTGTACAGAATCTGGGAACTCATTAACAGATTGCATTGAAGCATGAAAAATCACATACCTGTTACTTTTTTGTCATGGTTCTGAAAAGTACTTAGGGCCATGCCTGGTATGCCCATTACAGTGGAGAAGGTTTGCAAAATAGCATGGCTTCCTCCCGTTTCGTGACTAAAAAGTGTCATTCGTCTGTTGACTTCAAAGGCATCGTTTGTGCTCTCACTGCCTTGGACACGCGATGACGACATACCAAACTTTTTATAGGCACAATGATCGCACTTCAATACAAACTTTGAAGAGAAGCCCGAATTCTCACCGACACAAACACTGTAGGAAAGCCGATTCTCACTGCATTCCGGGCAAGACACATCGCTAAGAGCTTTAGTAAGTTCACACACATTTACTATCATCCACACCTGCTGGTGACCATCCTCGATATTGCCAGCCGAATTCAAGGCTTCGATTTTTTTCCGCGAGGCACTTATCTCAGGATCACTAGCGATAGGTGTGTCAAGTTTCTTCTTTTTATGTGCTTCAATAATATTCTTCAGGAACAATCGTCGTTTTCCTCCTTTTGGACGTGGCATCTTGAGAAAAATAACCTTCTGATACGTGCAGGGAACGTCTAACACGCAGCGTGAACGTCTCAGAAAGGAAAGATCCTCTAGTTCTCAATGGTTTGTAATTCACGTTGTTTACAACCGGAAAGCATGCGCAGTGGATTGTGGGATAGCCGAAACATTCCGAAGCACGTTCGTGTGACCTGTATGTCGGCCAAGGCCGGTAGCGAACGATTGTGATTGGCTGTATGCAAAGTGTGTGTACGCATCGTTCATATATGGAATTTTCCGTCTCTTTGTCTTGGCTAGGAAAAGAGCGCGAAACGGTCCGTGGAATTTTCCACTGGCCCTGAGCATGCCTTTGTTTGAAAGCTGAATGAATCCTCTTTCTGCTGATACACAGGTTGACCCAGTTTTGTAAAATGGCGACCGGGTTGCTACGTATCAAACATTCCCTATTTTCACAAATTTGGAACAAAACAAGGAGAATCTTGAAATCAGTGACTGTGTTTATTGACAAAATGTACATATTTCTAGATGTTTTATGAAAAATCACTTTGAGAGTGGATAAATGACATGTTGACCTTTCCTAATATGCTATTATCTCAAAATGGCCAAAAATTAAGTTTTTGACGAATCTTTGCGGGCGGTGTCTGGCCTTATTTGTTTTTCTACCTGCTTATGCCTTTTATTTCTTTCATCTCTATTTACTAGCATGTGCCTTTGTGTAGTGGAACAGTACAGGCAGCCTCTGCACTGATGCTTTCAGCAGTATCCCAGACTTGTGGAGTGTTACATTAGTTTTGTAATTAGCTTGTATGGACTTGGTTCTGTCACTTTGAAGAGAATCTTATTTTAATGCAGTTTTTTCTAAAGTTATAATTTGTATCCTCTGTCATATGCTGTTGTCCACAGAGCAGATAAAACTGATAACTTTCATCAGATTTATTAAAAATATATTGTGATTTCAGGATTTTTATGTTTGGGAAAGTCTTAATCCAGTCTAATTGTGGCTTTTAAATTTGAATTAAGTTTACATTTATCATGTTACCTCTGATATTGGTGAATGAGAAATGTAAAGACTTTAGATACAAAGGGAGAGCACTTTTACTGTATGTTGCACTATTGTGCTTCATAGTTGCTGTGTGCTTTTTAATTTTTTTAATGAGGTAAATTTTTCTCTGTCAGTTTCAGATAGCAACCTTAATTGGCTTTTTCTTGGAAATAGCTAATTTCCAGTTATATAATCAGAATAATTGCATTTTCTTGAAGGATTTTGAAAGTTTTTTGTAGATATCCATATTTGTCCATGCTGCTAAACAACCTAAAAGTTTTACACTTTAGCGATGATCACAGGTTTATTTGAAAATGTATACTTTTTTGGTATGGTAAATTCTAAGAATTTAACTATGCAGTGCTATTAATACATTATTTCAGTATGTGAGCTGTTCTTATTAACTTTCAGTCAGTAGGACAAAAGTACATGATTGAAAGACTATAATTTTTTGTTTAAACATCCAGTTTTCTTATTTGTTTTATTTACTCTTTTGTTCACTTAGTATAAAGAGCCCATCTTTAAGTGACCCAGCTTCCTACAGTGAGACTATCAACGCCACCATCAGGGTATGTGTTGACTGTGGTCATTTCTGCTGGAGTGCAACTGATTAATTTAGTTGTGACTCCTTTTCAGTCTCTAGGGTATTCAAAATATACAATTTTATTTTTAGGCACTAGTCCTTTTACACTTGTTATGAAAGATAAAATACCTTTTCTACACTGTTTCACTTTTATATTCATTGTGCACTTGGTTCTGTCATGTGAAACACCTGAAAACATAAAATTTAGAGCTGAATTGTGAGCTAACACTCCAATCAGAGGTCAAACCATTTCTTAATCAGACATCATGGACCAGGAAACCAACTTGATGCTGAATGTCGTACTGCATCTTCAACTCTGTAGACACTTCCACAGAGACAGAAGATTCTTTGCTGCATTCCCCTTTGCATTTTGCACTTCTTTTTGCAGGCAGCACTAGGGGATGCTAGTTTGGCTCTGATGGCTTCAGGTGGCCAGCTGTTAGATCAGGACACTGCCCAGGATCTCTCCATTAAATCTGTTACTGCAAGCAGTCATGATGGTCTTGTTGCCATGGCACGCTCCATAGGGTAAACAGACCACTTCATAAGATCTGTGTGTCCATGTGTATGTGTGTGTACATTAAGGTCACAACATTTTTTTTTAACTCAGTTGTGATGCTGTGTAAGAAATAAAATATTAGGTATGTAACTCTTCAGAGAATTTATTCTACTTTTGAATGCAGCTGTTCCCTGGCAAGAACAGCAGATAGCTTTTAAGTAGGAAAAAGTCTATTGGTCAGCAGCAGTCCAACTGAAATTTGTGTTTCATCATCAAGTTTATGTGCATGCTAGTGTCGCAAAGAAAAGTTTCCATATTCTGTGTTGTCCTTTGGGGGGGTTGGGGGGTGGTGGTGGTGGTGGTGGTGATGGTACGTCAAGTATTGTTGGTTTACAAGCATTGAGATGCAAGTTGAGATTTGTCAGGGGTGGGTGGGGGGAATCAGCTTTGGTAAATTGTAGTTTGCATCTAAGAGTGAAGCTCTCTGCATGTTTGGGAACTTGTGTTGTTTACTTATCAGGTAGTATTATGAAAATTACTTATGAGAAAAAGCTCGGAAACTACTTTTGTTAAGCTAACACATAATTTATATTTCCTTTACATTTTGCAGGGATGAAGAGCTATTAATGAGCATCAAGCGTGAAGCAGGCATAGATCTAGACACCCATACATTCCTTGACGGCCCCCCACCACATCAGGGTCCACCTTCAAGCAGCGATTTTCATGGACGACCTCGCCACTCATCACTGTCCCCGTCCACACCAGGTACCAACCGTTCCAGGAATGAAGATGAGAGTGTCCACACCTATGAGCATCAAGCCTCAAAATCTGCAGGGCATTTGGGTCTGGCTGCCCGCGAGAATGAGGATGCAGGCAGGAATGCAGGTCTTCTGGAAGACGAGGCAGTAGAGGACGTGATGCACGAAGAGGGATCCAAAAGACAGGTCGAAGAAATGGATGAAGGCAGCTGCAGTGGCAGGAGCTTGCCAGGAATGGGTGACCAGGAGACTTTTCAGGAGGATATGCAGGGTGGCATGGGAGGAAGGGAGGAAGAAGGAAGAGGAGTGGAAGAGGAAGAGGGGGTGATGCACGACAGACAGATGTCTTTGCACAATGAAGTGAAGGATATGCAAAGCAGGTTCTATGGGCAGCCAGGCCACTTCAGCCACATAGGCGCAGATATTGAGCAGGAAGAAGAGCAGGTGGAGCCTATTGGCATGGAAGGTGCACAACCCAGCTTGGAAGCAGAAGATGACATTGTGGACAATCTACCTGTTTTCCCTGTTTCTCAGTTACAGCCTGTATCCACTGCCTAGCAGCCGTTGCTATTCACCCACTTCCTAGTGCTGCTGGCGCCTTGCAGACCCAGATGGTTTCAACCATCAGTTTCTGATGCATTGACAGGACCCTGTCCCAGCATAGGTGCATAGGTGCATTGTGTGTTTTTATTTCATAAACTTAGAAGAAAGGAGGACTCTTATCTCCTCCTACCCCAACACATGCCAACAACAGCAGCATACAATCAAAATATGTCTGTGAAGGGCCTGACGCCTCGATCCTGGAGCTAGAATACAATGTGCATAAATGTGAAGATGTACACTTGAACAGTTTGTCAGGGGTTCCGCTGTAGGACACCAAAAGATGTTAATTTATGAGAGAAAATGATCTCAATGAAAATTGTATTAATGTGTAGGGTTTCTGCTAGGCAGGTGTTCAGCAGTTTCTTGCTGCTACAGTTGACAGTTTAGATAAAATGATCCCTGGTTTGTTTTATTTTCGAAACTTCTAAAAGATGCTGAGCAGTAATATTAACTGTGGACTGTGTACAACAGAAATGGTACTTTTTATGACTTTCATGGATTCCAAGGATTTGCTTGTGATCTTTGAGAATTAGACTTTTGATTCTATTTGATGTGTGGAATTATTGCAGTATGCTAATATAGTCTTGCATTCTAGCTGCTGCCTCCTTCACCTACCTCTCAGTCTACTGTGGGTCTTTATTTCTATCAAGACAGCAATAACAGCAGTTTCATGAACATGCAGTAGTGCGTGTTTTGTGAACATAGTTGTTAAAGACAGGACCCAAGATGGAGAATTGTAGGGGAGGAGACAGCCCTAGACACATGGGTAGGCATCGTGTAAGGGAGGTAACGAAGCATATTGCAGATGACAGTAAGCTGTCACCTTCCATTGGAACTTTATTTTTTAAGTGGCAATAGAGACCTTTACTTTTCTCTTTTCTGTGGTGGAAATACTAAAGCATCATATGAAACCAACCATTGTGTGAGGATTTGTCACATTAGTTAGACATTACATAAATATCAAGGTCCTTTTTTTTAATCTCCCTGTTGCTGTAGATGAAAGGTAGGGATTTGCAGCATTTGTACTATGGAGATCCCTGTTATTAAAGCGTCTGCTTTCAACTTCTTGAAAGAAAATAAATTATTTGGTCATACTGCAGCTGGTTTGTTGAGTCGGGTGGGGGGGTGGCCCACCCAAATCTGTGAAGCCTTTGTCTTTCTCAAAAATGTGATGAAAGATAAGACTGCAGACAAAAGCCAGTCTTAAGTAACAGGCTTCTGTGGATGAGAGAAAAACATAATCTGAAAGGCATTATTAGATCTTCTGTTTTCTGTCCTGCTGGCTACTGAAAGTAGAAAGTTTTTAGTTGGTGAGGGATTCCAATGAGAGTTGCAAATGCTTTATAACATTTTTAAAAATAAGGAATCAAAGGCTTAACATGCTGTCTTCCAGTTGTAACACAGCCCTTATTGACAAGAATGAACAACTTAGCCATGGATGCCAGTGAGGGAGTAATAATGATTTTGGGGATGATGTTGGTGATACTGAATGCAGTGCTGGCCAGATTGCATCTCACCATGAAGGCATCTCCATATATGGTGAAGCTTATTTATTCTGTGTTCAGATTAGAAGGAGTTAAACTGATGCATCACTTTGATGAGAAATTGCAGGTAATATTTTGAAAATCTTGCAAATCGACTTGTGTGACATCTGTATTGTGTTTCAGCTGTTGAACAAGGAATTAGAACATACTGTTTTGTTTGTTACTGTCAAATCTTCACCTTGAACCTATTGAGGTGTTCTATGTTTGAAAAGGTCAATGAAAGGGGTGGAGGTCAGGCATTTATCACATATTCAGCTCTGGATATAGACTCCTTTCCTTTACCCTGCCATAGATTTGATGGTTTATTTGTCCAATCACAGTTCATTCATTCATTGTGTTGCCAGAGAATTTTTTTCTCATTAATATACATCCAGTGTCAAAATGGCAGTTATGCAAATATCTTGGTCATATATGCCCACAGCAATCAGTGTATTTTGGATTGTGTTGATCCCATGTAATGAACCATTTGAATTGTTCAAATATGCTATTGTTTGCTAGATTTGCTGGGTAGTGATTTCTTCATCCTGTCCAGTTTTGTCTCACAGCTGTATTATACTATAACCTGTGTGGATAATGGACTGAAAAAAGAGACATTTCCAGGTTTTATTTTTTTTTATATTTTATATATTGATATGCAGTTTTATTCTAATGTAGTTTTCTTTTCACTGAACTTTAATTTAATAAGAGAACCAGTGCATTAACACAAAAGGAGTGATTTTGAAAGAGTTGAGCAAGATGTATAATTTTATTATTTAAAAGAAATATATATATATATATTTAAAACTACACTTACTGGATAAATTTGCTGGACTTTTCACCATCACAGATACGTGCATCTGTAAGTCTTAAATCGGACATACCTCTAATGAATATTCCATTGTCTTGAGTGTTTTTAATGAAACGTAAGTGGCATGTTGCCACTGCTAGTGTGATGACCTTTTTTTTGGATAATTTCCATTTGTGAATTTAAGAAGCATAAGTTAAGTGACACGATTTGTACTGTTTGATTTGTTTCAATAAGCAGCCTAACGGAATATTTTTTCAGTTCTTGCACCTAGCAATCTGCAGTGTGAGTCCTATTTGAAGCTAAATGGTTTTCTGCATTGAAAGATTACCGATAAATTTCAACAGGTGGACAGCACATTTTGATGATCTCATTTTCACACATCTGATTTGTCCTATCTGTAGATGCATTTGTGTGGGTACAAGTGGATGCTTGTGTGGGTGTGTGCAGGTGGATGTGCATTTTGTGTGTAAATGTGCTTATGTGTTTTGCAATAGTCAAACAGTAAGTCTCAAGGAATTTTGCAATTATACATGGAAAAGCACAGATTATTTTATGACATATTTTTGTGTGACTTTGCCTGTTCATCTGTTTAGACACCTTTGCTTATCATGGACAGATAGAGTTTATCTGTGGGCATTATGGTACCCTTGAAATTATGGGTACAAAAGCAGTATGAAAAATGTTGCCATGCTTTAGCCATGCATTAATTTTTGTTTCTGATGTTTATGATTTTATTCTGCAATTATGATTATATTTGGGAGAGGCTAAACATTGGAGAGTAGAATGAGAATCTTGCTTTCATCTTTCCCTGTTTATTATATTGCTTCAGAATGACATGATTCTTAAAATGTTATAATTTGCCAGGCAGGTTAGCCCATGGGAAATAATGGTTATTTCCACGCAGCACCAGATGTTGTGGTACTTTGCATGCTAGCCTTTTCTATTAGTCCAAAATAATTGATGACCTAGCTCTTTTCATAAGTAGCTAATGAACTTAAATCCCTCCACATTCTGCCTGTAGTTCTTTAGCAAATGCTTTTTTCTCTATAGTTATCGCTGAACTTGCTTTAACACTTGTTGGGCAAATTTATTGAGTAGCTTTTGATTCTTAACCATTGTCAGGTTGTTTAGATATCCTTTAGAGGTCCAGGGAACATCCCTAGCACCATGTATAGATTCCTCTTGTTTGACCAGCTTATCTGCTATACAATTTTTTATATGCCTGCAGAGTTAATTTTGTTTTCCATCTGATCTATAAGTCAAAAATATATCTGCCTCTAAAAATAAAACTTCTAAAGAAACATATATGGATGAGGGAAGGACAAATCCTGCCATCCTTTAGTTATCTTCTCTTTGCCTTATATTTTCTCAGGAATGTATATCACTAGACAAAATGCCAGCAATAAGCAACAAAAACTGTACTAAATTTTGTCTACTTTTGACCTCCTTTCTTATGTACAGAATTATGGTTACTCCCAACCAAAGTGGATGGAGGGAGGGGGCATTTAAAAAAAAAAGCTAAATAGTCCACAAGGTTAAAAGGTGTCAGAAATGTCCAGAACTATTTACCATGATTAAACTCCACTAAACTAGATGTGGTCAGCAGAAGATCACTCATAGGAAATGGAAATTAGCAGAAAATTTAATAAATAAGCCCTAACCAACCTCACTATTTTCGCAGTATGGGGTGATTGATAAAGAAACTGTTTAAAGGAAAATTGTGAACATTCATCAGTACAACCCTTCTAAGTGTAAGAATCTGTGAAAACATAATGTGCCTGCAGTCATAAGCTAAAGAAAAGTGTTAGAAAGAGTTTAAACTAGCTTTGTTTCTGAAACAATCTTGCTAAAAGGTAGACATAGGAATCAACAGTTTTTACCACTTCTTAAGAGAACTCTCTGTTGAACGCTTTAAGGACGTCCAGGGAAGCTGGGACATATGGTGATGAATTTTTAAAACAAAACCACCAAAAAACCCAAGTGCTCATTATGGTGCAAAAGAGAACAGGATGTAGTTAAATATAGACTCCATTTGAGATTTTGAATTCAAGTTCTTAAAAAGAAACCCTCATAAGGAATATGGAAAATGCCAAACATGACTGGCCCGTCTTACTGCTGTTGATTTTAAATTTGTCTCCACCCCTCATTTGAGCTAGTAACTTGTCAAAGTATGACAGCCAATTTGCTGTCCAGACCTTTAAATTTGTGTATATGTTATATGTTAGGTTAGCGATTGTTGGTCTTGTCTATTGTCCTCTGTGGTTTATTTGTGCCCAGACATGTCTTACTGCAGACTATCGTGTGAGTTATATGATCCTTTGAAAAAAATTCCTTTATCTTTTTGGGGGTTTTTTGCAATTGGTTGCACTTTAAAATAATGTACACATTACTATACTTGTGCACTGTGCTGAGTGGCTGACATAGGCCTCCTTTTCCGTGGGATGCTGATAACAGAAGAATAGCTTCAAAAGAGAAGTGAATTATCTCTCTTTTTAAAAACACACACACACACACACAAATCCAAATTTTACTTCCAACACCAAGAATTGTTGATCAGAGTTGCTTCCGCTTTGTTACACTTTTGTCTTGAACAGGCTGCAGTTTTAGGTGGATGACTGCTAGGTATGTTAATTGTGAACAAGAGGGTGGGGGAGGTGGGGTATAGAGGGGGAGAGCAAACCCACGCTTTTTTTGAGAACATGCTGTTGTTGTTTGATTTGAAATGCTTGATCGTTTGGTGTCACACCGGCCTAGCTGTTACATGGGTTGACTGATTCACCTTGTACATATCTGATGCAGCATGGTGTTGTGTGTGCCACAGCACACCAGTAGAGCCTTGCCTGTCTACCTCAACACAGAACCTCTTTTTATCTAGCCTCGTAGTGCCTCGACTCTTAGAACTCTTGCACTTGTCAGCAGACTCTTTTTTCAAATGTTATGTCTCCCACAGCTGTCCAGTCAGACTGAGGGGAATCTTTCAAATCGTGTTGCTGTCATTCCAGGATAATACAACACTGGGACTAATGCCGTTTGTGCTAGATGCAGTCTGGAGACATTTTTGTGTAATTTGCAAAAAAAAAAAAAAAAAACGCAAAAAAACAAGTGTCATGCATAGTTGTGTAAAGATGCCAATTTTGTTTGCTTTTTAGAAAAGTCATTTACAGTGAAATCTATGCTTCACCGTTATGAATAATAATAAGAAGAAATAAGAAAAATAATTATGATAATAATGAATGAGGTGTTTGTAAAGGTCACGGTCAGGACTGATTGCTGCCCTTATAACAGTTTGTTGAACACCACATTACTGTCACTCATGATGGAGAGCTCTTTGTAGTCTAATGCAGCTGCATGTATTTTATCAGTGCAAATATTTCGTATACAAGTGTCAAACAATCACTTGATGAATGTTTAGATTTTGTCTTGGACACAAGAAGTGAAACTTTCCAGGAAATTCTTTTCTTCTTGCACATTTTTTTTTAAATGTATGCCGACAAGCTTGATTTGTGGCTTGCAGTGACTTTGGTGAACTCAGGTACTTTGCGATGCACAAGTCACCAGACCGAAAAGAAGGAGCTTTACATTTTTAGGTCTGGTACTCTTGATGCCAGGGGTTTGGGGTTTTTTTTCAGTTGAGAGTTCACTTAAGGTCAAGAGAATTCAGGTTGTGTTATATCATGCATCAGTCTCTCTTCGGACAAGTTTGTACAGGCCTGTTTCACGCCTCAGGTGTAAGTGGTGTGAAGTGCAGTTTGTCAGCTACATGTGTTCCGTCTTGCATACATCTTTCGACGTCTGTATGAGAGACCTTTTTTTCTCTCTCTCTTCCCAAATGAACTGTTGGTTTTTGCTCTGTTATTAGTGACATATTTAATCATGCCTTGTTCATGAAAAGGAGGGTGGCGGATGGTGTTGAGTGTTTTATGCACGCGGAAAGTGTCCTACAGTTTTGTCGTCCTAGTAGTTAAGGTTTTTATCATTCTATGGAAGAAACATACATCGCTGTCCAACCATACTGCTATGCAGGCAGAAACATGATACGTTTCTTTTTGTTATTTATTTATTTATTTTTTTTTGGAGGGAGGGAGACTGCGCCGAAATGTGAGAACAGACTGTGTGCGCAGATATGTGTCTCTTTTTTTATCTTTGTGTAACACACACGCCCCAATTGGCCTGTTTCATTCCGTTACCCCCGCCCCCCACATTTTTGATTATGGAACAAAATGCTGGCACAGGCCACCTTTGCTGTTTTCAAGGCTTCCGCCACATCGTGGCAGATCACAGGCTGAGGGATTTTAAGTGGAAGGGTTTTTATGCTAAGTTTGCGTTTGCATAATAGTACAGTGATAGAGCACACCCACTAAGCATAGCTGCACCCTGACGGTGTGCTATTGGATTGTGTGTGAGAGAATGCGTGTTGTGTGATCGCGCGCGCGTGCCCGCGTGAAAGAGATTTCTCATATATTGTACATACTGAATTGGTATTGAAGAGGAAAAAAGACAACTATTTTTTGCAGAGAGGATGCATAAAGATCTGATGTCTATTTTAGTCATGCACTGTCTGTGTTCAGTGTTGTACCATGTACCTATATACATAAATATATATGTATAAACATTTTAAAGGTTTGACAAGAAAATCAAAACAATGTCTTCCTAACTGATTTTTTTCTTGAATTTTTTTTTTCATTTTTACGTGTATGTTTTTCTCCCACCCTACACTCGGAAAGATGCATTACATTACATTTTGATGACATTCGACGCGTTGTGGTTCATCTCACCTCTTTCGCTACGTGTCATTGTTCTTGCATAATCCTTGCAGTCACCTTGCACGTGCACAGCAGGGGTCCATCACTAGTTTTTGCTAAAGCACGTCTCTTTCCTTCTCCTTCGCTCTTCTGTCTCCCCTCTTCTCCTCCTCCCCTTCTCTCTCTCTCTCTATCTCACTGACTTGTACGTTGAGCGGTCATCGGGTCGCTGGGTGTTCCTGACAGAAGAGCGTTGGGAATGAACGTTTCTAGTGTTTCGTCAACGTACACATCATAATCGTGTCAATTCACATAGGCTAACTGCAAATCATCCCGGATAAGTGTTCTTTTTGTTTTGTTTTGTTTTGTTAAGTGGCGCGGAAGGTCACAGCTGGCTACTTTCGGGGGGTTTGTGAGCTTTGTCGTCTTCATCTCGAAAAAGGGTACACATTTTTATAAAGTGCATATCACATGTATTGTGTTTTTTTTTCAGGTTTGGGTCAGGTTTTTGCGCTTTGCTCACGGACTGTCGTTGATCGTGTTCTTCTTTTCTCTTTTTTTATTTGGAGGGAGGGAGGAAGCGACTAAAGCAAATGAGCTTAAAATGTAGCTTTATTTTTCAAGCACTTGGTGTTTCAAATTTTTCTATGCGCACTTCCTGTCTCTCCCCCCCCCCCCGCCACTTTTTTCAGTCTTCCCATTCTGTCTTTTTGCGGTTACATAATCGTGAATAACAGGCCTCGCTGGTTGCTTGTGTGTCGTGGGTGAACCGTAAGAACAGAGTGATTCGATGTTCCCTGGAGATCACTTCGACATCGTGATTACGTATTACAGACAGGTGAGAACCTTTGCTCTTGACAACCGGAAGAGGCAAGAAGTCACGAGGAGAAGAGAGGTAAAAGGAAGAACACCCTTAGCGACGCTTGTGCTGCGACGTCTTGTTGACGTGGTCTGTTTTTATTATAAAAACAAAGCTGGCCTTGTGTATTGTGCGCGTGAAGGTAAGAAACGACGGTTGGTCGTTCGTTTGGCCTGGTAGTGGGAATGTTGTTTCTACATACTTTTCTTCTCGCGGCTTTATTTTCTCGGTAATGTTAGAAGTTTGTTCTGGGCCTAATTTTTTTATTATCATTATTTGCTGGCAAGATTTCTTCGGTCTGTTCTGACTGCTCCGATAATGCGAAAACCGACTTGTATGCTTTTTTCTGCCCCTCTGCTTATTATACCCATCCAGTTCCCCAACGAAGAACTGCAAGATAAAAAAAAATGCTTCCATGTTTTTTTCCGCTAATTTGAGCAATGCATAAATGACACCCTACGTCTTTGTTACATTGCTTCTCATACCTGGGGTTTTTTGTTGTTTATCCTAGACACACAGATTTGCTGATCACTTTTAGTGCTGTCACTAACCAGGATCCCAAAGCAAGAGTACTTCCAAACCAACTTGTCGTTACCGCTGCTGGTGCAAATTTTGGGTTCCGAGGTGTCAGTAACTTTGTTTGCTGTAGATTTGAAAGTTGTGACTTCAAAATTTAAGAAGCCTCCTATGATGTGATGTGCTGTTTTAACTTGAAGCACTTTTTAGTGCGTCTTATGTGGCTGCATAGCCAGGACACTGAACTATTAGAATTGTCACTGGAGATATTTTTCGGTCATTTCTATTGTAAGGGGTCTTTTGAAATGTAATTCTTGAGAGTAATGAGTCTAGTCGTGTATTTTTTTTTTTTGAAATGTCAGAATCTTATTGTGTGTGCTTGCTATAGATGTAAGTTTTGACAGACAAGTTTGTTTCTGATAGTGTGTGCACATTTGTTGCTTTTTTTCCCGTAGTAGTAAAGTATGGTAAAGCATAATTTAGAAATTGATGGAGATTTTTTATATAGTTTTTTTAGAACCGGCTAATTATAGGTAAGGTACTTGACTAGCGACTTATACAGGTAAGGTACTTCACCGAAGCCTGCTGCAGTAGAAAGTAGGTCACTGAAAACATCAGTGACCAATTTATTAACAAAAAAGTATCGAGGAAACAGCAGAGGATAAGTAAAATAAATTTGTTGAATTTCACTTGCATTTAAAGAAAGACATTAACACGAAAGTTGGATAAATTAGTAATACTAAATCGACTTGACCTACATATATTGACTGACTTTTCTTTATTCAACTAAAAACGCACATGTAGACAAATATATACATATATTTGGCGTACATGAAAATGATCACAAGATTTGAAGATCTCTTTCAGGATTAAAAGAATTTTACCTCTTCCCCCCTCCCCAACAACTACCTAACCCTGTGATTTTAGTCTTGAGTATTGTGCCTCCATGTTCTGTTCAAATAACCTAAGAAAATTTTCATTCATGTTCATTTTGGGTTTGTATTTGTATTAGCTCATTGACAGAGGACCAAGGCATACGTTGTACCATAGTGGTGTCATTGCATTTGTGCGTGTGTACTTTCACCAGACTGTACCTCAGGTTTGAAACCCAGAAAATAAAAAGACTTTTTGAAATATTTATGAAGCTAGGTGCGCTTGTCTTTTGCGTGTGCTTGCGTTGGGCGTGGAATGAAGAGGTGGAAAGGGCAGAATCGCTGATTTTAACTGAGAGCATGGATGTGAACAAAACTACAGCCTTCGATTTGTTCGTGACATAGTACTATAGCAGCACGTGATATTATACTATTATAGCAACCCGAATGCTGAATGTGGCGAGTGACTGCGGGTTTCGTCATGAGCGTCACCGCTAAATTAAAAAAAAAAAAAAGAAGAACCCTCCTGCAGCGCTCAGCTTTGTCAAGACGTGCGTGACCACATAATATTCAAACGCCATTCTCTAGCCGTTTCAAGAAAAAGTTTTGAAAGGCGAGCTTATTTTGTTGTTCGCTGCCCTGTAAGGCGCAGCGTGGTCCCTGGACAGCAAGCAGAGGGCGTTCACAGCGATGGAACACGCACACGCGCGCACGCAAATTGCGGAGTGGACACCTGCAGTCTTGTCTCTTATGTCAGCTGTCTTTACGGTGTGGGGTCAGTCTCCGGATGAATGCCACTCGTCTGACCTCTGACCTGTCTATGAAAATGCTTTCTCATTATCAAATTTGCACGAAAGGAGGAAACGGGGTTAGGTGTTGTGAGGGGAAGGGGGTAGAGACTTATTTTAGGGAACACACTAAACGATTCTGGTTTCCAAAAAGAAAAGCAGATAAAAGTGTCCTGGAGTTTCATTTTCTTTCCCTCTTTTTCTCTTAAAAGAAAATTCACAATATGACGGAGAGGTAGATACACTGTCCATCGCGTGGCATGATGGGAGTACATTACTAGTATGGCACGCTTCGAAGCAGCAAGGTAAACTTTTTTTTTAAATTATTCGTTTTAAGAACTTGTTTCCATGTGTCGGTTACTGAAGTAACAAAATGTTTATAAAGACAAAGACTTGAAGTATTCGCCCCTTCATACGCTAAACTAGGTTGCAAAATGTTTGATAAGCTGGACATTCATCACTGAGTTAGTTTAAGAATATTTCTGTTTCACATCAGTAAGATGTTCTTGTGAAGGCGTCCGACTTAAAATTGAAATCTTTCTTTCCTAATTGTTATACTACCTTTTGTCTTTTGTTGGCAATGACATAGTTTTGAAATAATTTCAAAATATGTGTAAATAGCAAATTACTTACACTCAAAGTCGATAACTTTAAAATGAATGTAGTTAGCACCCTAACTGTAAATTATCTGTTTCATCAGTTGACATAAATGAGTGGATAGGACATCTGGTAAATAAGGGAGCAATAAGAGTAGGATTTGAAAAACGTTTATGGACGTTTGTGCAGCATTTTCTAATTGTCCTGCAGGCACGACAAAGTCATTCTTGTGTATGAAGCAGACTGCCAAAGAAAAAATACCTTTGCATCGTTATAAATAATAGTGTCCTTCTCCTATCGAAGCAGATATTTGTAACTGAGATGATGACATTTTAGTTTACAGATTGTAACCTGCGCATAACATCGAGTAATATTTTTGCAAATATGGGTTAAGAAAAATACTTGCTACAGTCTGCATCCCAGGATATGTGAGTGTGTGTGTGTGTGTGTCTGGCTGGAAACGATAGAAACAGAACTAAATCATACCAGAGTGACCCTTGCATTTGTGCGTATGTACTTTGACCAGACTGTCCCTCAGGTTTGAAATCCAGAAAAAAGACTGCTTAAGAAGATATTTAGCAATCTGGGTGCGCTTACGTTTAGTGCATGCATGCAGGTATCGGCTCAGTGACAGATTTTCTCTTTCTTTCGTTTTTCCCCCTTTTTTCTAGAATCACCAAAATAAAAGAACAACAATTATAAACAAGTTAAGAGGAAAAAGAAAAAAAAAATCTTTCTGTGAGCTGCTACATTAATGCTATCCAATACATTCTCTCTGCCATTCAGGGTGGGCGTGGTTGTGGGCCTGGCTGGTGGCGCCATCGTGTTGCTTGCTGTGCTGACCCTCTTCATGTGCCTGTGTTGCCGAGGTCACCGCGGACCTACTCTGCCCCCGCAGAGCCCCCAGTTCGTCCTGCCTCCTCCCATCGCTACAGTGTATATAGCAGGTAGACTTTCAGAACATTTGGCTCCGGAAGCAAATGGCGGTTAACTGAGTGCTTCCGATCCCAGTTAGTGTCCATTCTAGCCACCTGTGCTCAGGTCGTCTACGCTGGCGCGCGCGCGCGCGCGCACACACACACACACACACACACACACACACACACACACACACACACACACTCACACACACATACACCTCTGCACGAGAATAGACAGCAAGCAAGCGAGAAAGAAAGATGAATGCATTTCTTTCAGGGAATGATTATCATTCTCTCTTTCAGAGAGAGAGAGAGACGAAAGAGGGTCAGCAAAAAAAAAAAATTCAGGGATAACTACTTTCCTTCGCTAAGAATTACAATACCTTTTATCGTATTTATCAACATTTTTGTGCTAAACTTCATAAAACAGATACATGATTAACGTTTGAAGAAGCAGTCGCTCAGAACTGGTGATCCGCGAAGGAAAGAGTGAAGGTAGAATGTAAAGAAAAACAAAGTTTTGTGTTAATAACACGCAGTAGAGAAGTAAAGATTTGTTAATGGGAAAAGTAGACACTAGCGGCAACTTGAAAATAATGACAAGAAACATACAGAAACCTAAAGTGCAGAAACCTACATCGTGTCTTGTATGTCATGGGCATTGACACAGAACAACAGGAACCATTAATCCTGGAAGCAAGTAGAATTAATACTCTTGGAGGTACTCTCCCCTTATTTCAATCGGAGAAAAAAAACTGGCAGCGGGCGCGACATCACGGCGAGAAACGGTCGTTTTTGAAACAAATGATTTAAAAAAAATCAAACCATGACTGTAGCTTACAACAAACCAATAAAATTAGATGGGTTAAGCGAATAAAAGTTAGTCAACATGAAAAGTTAGATGAAAAAAAAAGGTATTAAAAGGAGAAAGAACAACCTGAAATAAAAGCTATGAAATGACTTCAGGGAGGCTTCCCCCTTTCCCTTAACTACTGAGTGGTTCCTAGTCCTCCCCTCCCTCCTTCTCTTCCCCTTGCCACTGACCTACCCGGAGAAAACTTGAGAGACAGTGGCAAAGAACTCTGACTCTTTTCTCACACATCATGGTGTATTTACCGAAAGACGATAAATAACAACCACACGGGTTATTTTTATATTATTCATTTGGGTTTGTTTTTCTTCTTTCATTTCGTAGTTTTAGATAGTGACAGAGCAGGCCAGGCCAGGCCACCACCTGATAACAAACGTAATCATCGAAACCGTTCAGACCCCGTGGGTATTGCTTTATGCTACTTCTTCCAGGGTATCTTTGCCACATTTATCAGTACGGCTACAGGGTTGAATCAACGTCCACAGTTTCTAGACGCTTCTTCCCGAGACTATTTGCTCTTGTATTCCTCTATAGCACACAGGGGACGTATTCGCGAATGAAGGGTGAGTCGTTGGCCAGGGATAATTTGAGGAAATCAAGGGCAAACGTTTTTACGACTCAATGTCCAGACCGCGGAAATATTGCTTTATGTTACTTTACACCAGGAATTTTTTACCCCTGACTTATAACTACGGTTCCAGGGTTAAAGCAACACCCGCAAAGTCTGGATACCTTTTATAACTTCGGAAACGAGACGTCGGATGTCTATGGAACAGCTGTGAAGAACAATTGGCGTACATACGTTACTTTTAATTGAGCGTAGTTGACAAGTTAATATAACAAGGTTGTTTGCCTCTAACACCGCGGATCTTACAGAATAAGATGGCAACTCAGATAAATATTGCCCCCTATCCCCTTACCCTATATTAAAAAATACGCGAGGTGAGTACTGTGTATAAAACCTTTCAAAAAACATCCACGGTCCATTTAGCATTGCGACCCAAGCACACCGGTCAGTGTTTTTTCTATCGTCTTCTCTTTTTTTTCACAGACGAACCTTTCTACAACAGCTCGCCCTTCTCGGCGCCGAGAGAGACGTACGAAGCACCTCCATCGTACGACGAGGTGGCGCAAACCGCCACGTTTGACAACCCCAGCTTCCGGTTGGACTGGGACTGAGAACGCGCCACGTTGAACTACAGCTGATCGTGACGAGTAGGTCGAAGGGCAACAGGGAGGAGGTTACCGTAAGCCTGGCATCGTGTCGTGGAGGAGGAGCCAAGATGCTCCAACTGACATGTAACTGACAACCTTCGTGTGAATACACCAGAGAGTATTAATGGGGTTAAAGGATAAGCCAACAGAAGTGGCAAGTCGGGCTTAAATGACATGAATGATGGATGATTCTGACGTACTGAATTGCGCCCGCTCACGATTTCCGGTTTCAACCATTTACTCAAAAAATTAAAAACAAGATGCGCGACGGTACGTTCTCAGAAGGCGTACTCTTTAGCGAAGAAAATAAAAAGTAGTTCTATTTAATTCATGACGGAGATAATACCATCTGACAAGAGAAGCTCTGTCAGGCCAGTCTTCCCCACGTCGTTCAGCTCTTCCTCGCTGCTCTCGGGCTCGAAATTGAGTTGCAACCCAACGTTTGATCCATAACAAACTGCTTTATACTGCGTCAGACACCACTCACAGTCATTAACATACTTTTTTAACCGTTGTCTTCCAGCGATCGTAGTTATGAAGCAATGGCAAGTCGTTTCCCAAAGTCAGAATCGGGGAACTCAGTGAAAAAGCATCTTGTTTTGGTAGTTACAATGTGATGCCTAGACTTCACTACTTCATGTTTATTACCCAGGGTTTGTTTGCTAGCGTTTTTGTACTTAAGGCTTCAGGGATAAAAACAAATATCATCTGGAGAATGCTTTATAACTTCGCCTTATAACTTTGGAAACAAGACGGTTAACCTTAAGCGTCTTACGTTGCCATCAGGGCAATGACTTGTTCTCGCCTCATAACTACGGCCCCAGAAGAAGATTCTTCCAAGCTGCTGTCCATGCTAGACCCGTTCATAAAAAAAGCAAGAAAGGTAAATTATAGACCAGTTTCCTTGCTGCGCTGTTTTGGGAAACTTTTTAAAAGATGCATTTACTCTCAAATTTACACGTTTTTGTACTGATAGTAGAATTTTTTCACCAGTTCAATCAGGGAGACTCTATCGTTTTTCACTTAAATTCAATTTATAATAATGTATTCTCGTTTTAAGACGGAAAAAAGTCATTTCATTGAACAGATCTTAATTTTTATGTTTCTAGAGCAATTGACACAAAGGCCGTATATTTAAATTAAAAGCTGTTAATATACTGAGAAAACTGTTAAATTTTCTAAGTAGCTAGCTATGTATTCGGCCATCTTGGACTGACACTTAATCAGAACACTATATTTCAAAAGCAATTTAGAACTTCATTAGACAAATTAACGCTTTGCGTTATCATCTATGTACACTATGTACATCTATGGTTATAAGCTCTTTTATTTATGTATTTACTCTCTAAATGTTACGATTACTTACATACCTGGTTATGTGGAAAATTGTTCTCCTGGGTTGACCACATATTATAAGCTTACACGTTTAGTGGCACCCTCTTTGTTTTAAAGATAAATAAGTCTGGGTATTGGACCCCCATCCCTCCTAAAAAAACACCAACGTTTTGGACGGAAACGGCTGACAAAGTCCATACCTATTATTCAAGCCCAACTTACCATTCTCTTTTAAGAGAATCACAGACCTTTCAGCGGAATAAAAGCGGCCAGTAACATAGAGCAGTAGAATAAGTCCAGAAACAAATCATGCTTCACAGAAATCTTTTAACACATTAACTTTCGACGGGTTGATTTATTTGGTAGGAAAGTGTTTCCATCCAAAAATGCTTCTGCACTGCGGGTGGGCGAGTAGCTTTTGGGAGAACCAGAACTTGCCACTGTCAGTGTAAGAAATCCGGGACCAGAAATGTCCTGCACAGTGTGTCACCCGCTGCGCTGTCGGGGACCTACGATTGCCTTGTGCAGGTTACTTTGCAGCAATAAACAGAATAGCAGCAGGCACGACACCCAGTGCACGTGCAGAAAAGACACGGCAAGAGTTGCAGGTTGTGCAGTTTGTCGCAGCAACATGTGGAGGAATAATTTTTATCGTGTTAACCTCTAGATGACAGTGCAAACATTTAAATTACTTTTGCGGGGCAGCGATGTGGTTGAAAACAACGGTCATACATGTACAACGATCTTTGGAAATTCACTGTAAGTTGCATGCTCAGGAATCGCTTCAAGAGTGAAAAAATATGCTGCAATTAACATCCTGCACCCTCCTTCTCACTAAAATAACCAGAAAAATCCAGCAGAAAAATCTCAGCACTAAATTCACAAAATTTGCGCACATAGCTGTAATCATTTAAAATTGGTAATGGTGTATGAAATTCCCCGTGCAAAATAAAACTGCGTGATGTTCAGGGATTGAGACCTTTGAATTTGAATACTTTGTGTAATTAGTAATTAGATTAAGCGGATTATCAAAAACACACTAGAGTCTACAGAACGGTATGTTCAGCATATGTGGTTTCTCTATATGAAAGAGCTCACATGAATGTCTTGAACACATCTAACTGCGTCACAAGATGTGTTCTCATCACAAAATTTATTTCTTGGATTTTGTAAAATTGCCCGAAAAACAAGTAAACCACCCGTGTCAAGAAGTGACCCATCCTGTCAAGTAAACCGTCTTGTGTCGAGTGAACAGCCTCGTCTGCCTGTTGAAGGTGGTCACTGAGGCACTCCAACTGTGGACTGTTCCGTCTCATATCAACGCGAAGGCTACCACCAAACATACGCAATAGATATCACGTGATCCTGGTCCGTCACTTCACGCCATGCACACCTGGACTGCCTTGTCTCTGGGCCTGCACAGCGTGTAGGTGGCACAGTGGAAGTGGAAGTGGTGGGGTACCAACAGCTTCTTCATAAGAGGGTGGCTGTGAAATTATTTCTGCTGGAAAAGCACCGTATACTTCCGCTGGTTCAGCTCTCCTGGTACTCATTTCTGCGAAAGAGAAAAATGAAAAAATCCCCACACAATCGACTTAAAAAAGCGTAATAAGTATTATATCTGAATTCAGCAGAATATACTGATTTAATTCTTTTCGAAATGAATTAGTAAATATTTTTGCAATTTTGTTTTGTTTAATAACATCTGAGGTAAAACAAAATCAATTTCAATTATCTTTCATAGATATCCATACGTAAATGGAGGAGGTTAATTTAAAAGCCTAGCGAAACTAGCTCATATCCACGCTGATTTAATTGTCATTCAGGATATTTATTCGTGTGCTAATGGATTCAGATAGCCCAGTGGTTACAGGGTTGGCTCCGAACCCAGAGATGCGCCTGTTCGTTACTCATGTGGCGCAACAAATGTTTCCTAATTGAACTAGCTGCCGAGAAGGAGTCTCTGAATTCTGAATTCATAGAGGGTTGGAAAGACATAAAGCATAGAGAGGGAGAGACGGACACCACCCTCGCAAAAAAAAAAAAAAAAAAAAAAAAAAATTGGCCCTGAGCAAAAGTAGTGCATTTCACTTTCATTCCCCAGCTTCATAACCAAACCGATCAAATCACAAATAAGCAAACTGGTTCATCTACAAACCAACTGTTAGTAAAAAAAAATTGGTTCATCTCCAAACCAGTCTAAATGTAATTAAAGAAGCCCATTAACATTTGTCTTTTCTACTTGCCCCGAACACCAGTGAAGATAATTATAAGCCACAAGAAGAGTTTAAATTAGTTTATTTATTGGGTTATTTATTTACATAAAAATCCGGATTTCATTTTTAGATATCTTTTAATAAGCACGACAGAAAATGTTATCAACTTATATAAAAAAGCAACAAATGATTTTTTGATTTATTCCAGCGCGGGGGCTAGTGGAATGCGGGGCTTTGGGCAAATAAAACTGTGGGGCCTTTCCAACCGGCATAACATCGCGCGGTAATAAATGACATAGTGTTGTAACAGGGTAAATAGTGAAGCGGCTTCCGAATAATAATAATAATAATAATAATCAGACAACAGAAAATGTTTGTAACTCTAGTGAATGCACAGTGATAAACATGTCATATACAACTTTCTGTATGAGGGAAGCCTAATGAATCAGCTTTAAAAGTAATGCGCGAACAGAATTTTCTTTTACTCTGCTGTAAGGGAATGCGATTTGAGTTCTTGGAATTTCAGAGATTGTTAAAACTACAGATTATCTCCAACTCCCGAGGTACCATCCCACCAAGCGCTATGCGCAGGGTCCCCTTCCGTGGCGGAGCCTTGAGCGGTCGCTCCTTCTTTCTTTCCTTTATCGACATAAACGCGAAAGTTGTAGAACACGAACCATAAGATGGCGGGAGGCTGACGTCACTAGGGTGGGAGGTGACGTCACTAGGGCGGGAGGCGCTGCTGAAACTGAGTCTCGCGAGGACTGTAGGGCGTGACGTCAATCTCTTCCTCTTCCGGCGATGACAAATGCAACATATGGCGACGAGGACAATGGCAGCTATGACGATCACGATCCCTCCCACTGCGACTCCGACAATGAGGTCGTTCTCCACGAACGGTTCTCTGTCGCAGACGAGACATGTCAATAATTGATTCGCGAAACTAGGATCTACTTACAGTCAACCGTCGGTCGTTGCTAGGTGAGACTGACACAGGCGTCGTGAGGTCACACAAAGATGCTGAATACACAATTCAGTGTCATTGGCTCGTATTTATTTACTGATAGATGACAACCACTCGGCAGTACCAGGTTAATTTTAGGTTTACAACTTGTTTGGTTGCGAAACGAAACAAACACTGCAGCAAGACAGCTTTGTGTGTATTTGTTGGGGGGGGGGGTGGGGAAACACACAGACACAGAGCACAGCATAAACTGGCTTCTGCTGATAACTAGAAGTGGACAAGGGCGGATACAGCATAACTATGCAAGAGTTTGAGGTGTTTTCCGGATAATTATTATAAGTGCTTTTTTCTTGAACTAACATGTCAGCTGTGTCTGCCCAACCATTCGCCCTCGCCCACCAAGCATTTCCTGACGACCAGTACGGACTGACGCGCACAGTTCAGGCGATACAGATCAAGGGAGCTAATAAGTGACAGACTAATTTACTAGAGTAGCTTCCCTTGCAAGGGAATTTGCTCATCACAGTCCGTCATGCAGAAAATTCTCCGTGATGTTCGAATCTGTCCGTTGTGACAGTGAGCTGTTATTGGTCATACGCTTCACCGGAAACAATCATTCGGTTCAGGTGTTCTGCAGAAACATTGATTCAGTGCGCAGGTGACATAAGGCCGCCACGAAACAAGATACCAGTCAGTCCACATTCGAACTGTCTCTTCTTCCGCACCAACACCCATCAACCATCCCCCATCCACCATTCCACAATAACTAACTAGAAACTCAATGCACACATCAGACATAACGTTAAAAGCACGAATATTTCCCATCATCTCTTGCAACAGCCAGACTGAAAGTCTGTAAACACAAGCAGACGATTTGTGCCGCGCCATCGTGGTGTCGAGTCTCAGCCAGCCACGCTGTTAGGGAGGGTGGTGAAAGGGTAGAGGAGAAAATGGGAGAGGCCGCTGGGATCTGGTTTGGAGACGAGCCTTAATCACGTGAGAACAGATTTGTTTTTCAGTTTGCACGCACTGTTTCATTTCTTTTAAATAATATTTAATTTTAAGTAGTTTAAGTAGAAATAATGGATGAGAAAAGGATTGGCCTTAAAAAAGAAATCGCTGAAATAATGCAAATAAGAATAGCTACAAAAATGTCTTCGTGCAAAGTAAAACAGAATACATATGGGACACAGGAAGAGTTCACTGAAACTTTAACTTCTGCTTCACTTTTCTTCTAGTTTTGAAAGACCGATGTAGTACAAAGATCGACCGATTTCGGCGATTTGACCATGAGGTTGCATGTTGCCGCTGAGTTAGCCAGTAGGCACTGAATTATTAAGAGGAAAATCCCGACAGCTGGTTAAATTTGTATTATTTCAAACTTATTAGATTTTTACTTCTGTATTGATCTTTTCTTAATATGGCATTTTCTTATAAGGCAATCAGTACAGTATCAGCTTTCGATCCTGATAAGACTGCAAGCATGTACCAGCCCCAGTCAGTATAGTGATGCGCCAGTTCATATCACGTTGAACTGATCATTTCTTACTGGTAACAAGCCATGGACAATCAGAAAGCACTAAATTTTTGTCAGAAAAGCCATGTAATAACTTAAGCTATAAAATAGATTTGGATACACATCTATAGACGACACTCATACGTATCCTACAGTAGCACCTGCAGTTCGAGGTTGCTGATGGTGAAGATGGCTGTAATATATGTATGTGTGTGGTGGTTGGGGGTTGTGAGAGAGTGGAAGGGACAGAGTACTAACTTTTACGAGTGCCTTCACCCATCAACTTCTAATTTTAGTCTGGAACACAAGAAGAGAAGCTAGTCACATGCTGGAATCCTGCGATCATCATCATCATCATCAAGTACTTAGTGCACATGTTTAATATCTATATGAAATGAGCTTACTTGGAGAAACAGCAGTACTGGGTGGTGTCCTGGCCACAGCAGCCGCTGCTGCACTCAAAGTTGATCCACCTCCATCGGGGCTGAGGGGGATGGCGTTGGTTTCCTCCCAGCAGGTGGCGGGCATCGTCCTCCTCATCAGCTTCACCGTCATGCACGGCCTTCATGCATGTCTCCCCACACACATCTGCACGAACAACAAGTAGTTTATTTCTCGTCTCTTTCAGAAAGCGCTTTCTGGTTCGACTTCTCCCCTCACTCCATGTGCGAAACCAACAAAAACATGTGTACGAAAGGGGGGGGGGGCGGATTGGAGTTTTACGGCAAACTAGTAACTAAGGCTAAATCATAGCAAAGCAGCCAGCCCTGTAGACAGATGCCATATTCAGAGAAATAACGGCGTGCCCGAGACGAGATCTGAACCCAAGACAACTAGTCCTTGTATTGGTGGCAGGCGCTAACCGTTGCGCCATCTGACCACCCTATTAGAGAACATGACATCATCGCGACGTCTGCTCACTGGGTGACGAATGTCAGGCAGCAGGGCACTTCAACTACTGTGTATGCTCGGGAGGGGAGTGGGGGAAGATGTAGAGAAAGTTCACGCTGAACAAGAATCTCTGTTTTGTCAATGATCACAGCCGACTTATCTGGTAGACGAATAATATTTTTTTTAAAGAAAGATTCATAAGTCATTCAAAGGTACATGTGCTCTCACTAATGTAAAGGTACAGCTCACACACACACACACACACACACACACACACACACACACACACACACACACACACACAAAACAACCAGCCACTCCCTCACACACAACTAAGCCCAAAGTACACACCATCATCACTCGCCAAACGTTTCATCAACTAACTAGCACACACACACACACACACACACACACACACACACACACACACACACACACATCTGCAAAAAAATACACGAACACACGCAAGCGGGTACGTACACACAGACAGTTCGCATGAGAAGATTTATTAAAAGAGCCTAGTGCACTCTTAGTTGTGACGAGCATTATCGCGAGAAACTGAAACTATGACGTAGGATGAATGGTTTTAGAGACGCTGACCTCTTGCTGGCAAATAACAAACACGCTGATCGGTTAATGACGATGACTGATCAAATGACTAGCAATAAATCATCCTGACAAGTGCGCGTCACAAAAAGATAAGTATGACAGATGATCATCTGAAACGAAACACGTAACACTGTGCTCTTGACGTGGAACTAGAAGATTTCATGACCAATGGGGTAGAGGTCAAAAGTTTGGGGCAGACTTCAGGCCATTACCAAAACTTCGGCATTGTTTTCAAATAGTCAAACAATATCAAGAAATGGTCATGTGAGTACTATCAACCGGTCAAGGAGCAGTACAAAGCGGTCAAATCATGTTAATAATCGCTGGTTCCTCATGGTTACTACTACACTGTAAGTGACAATTCCAAGATTATGTATAATTTACAGATGCTGAGTAAGAAATCTACCAAATTATTTGCAATTCCACGGTGTATAACCAGATGTAGAATAAAAGGAGGTAGTACTGTCATCACAAAAATGGACCTACCGATGGTAACAGAAAAAACGAAATGTCTTACAATGTTGACCAGAAAAAAAATCGTGTTTGCTTTGATTGAACTAGAGGCAGTTAGAATGAAATAGTCTAATTCTGGGGTTTTCAATGATCTGCTAAACATCGTACACGACTGGTCGACTTTGCACGGCTTTGCTCCTGCTACGTCTGGTCCTCTCCACGACACGTACGGACGGCTCATCCACCACAGCCACATTTTTCTCGTCCTAAGATGCATAATTACTAAAAATCTAATAAAATGGACTACAGTTCCCTCATCAAGTCTCATCAACCTGTTTTACTAGAGTCCCCTCATCAAGTCTTTCGAGAATCATGTTAACTCTGTCTGCAAGTCCGTTTTTCTTGAACTGGATAGGGACCAGCTGCATTAGACATCTCCTCTCTGTTGTTTTCACCAAGCAGGTTATATTGACTGTAACTGTCTGTTTGTTGATCTCCTTGACCACCTGCTCCAGAACAACGCTGCTCGCAGTGTATTCCGCGAGTGGAAGGCTGACCATGTCACACCACTTCTGTTTGATCTGCACTGGCTGCCAGCTCGGGCTCGCATCGAATTTAAGATCGCAATATATTTGACATCTTGTTCACGGTTTCGGCCCCAATCTCTCTGAGCTTGCGTCGCCGTACCAGCCTGGCAAGTCCGTTCGCTCTGCCCACACCGGTTTTCTCATTGTCCCACGTATCAGACTGGGGAGGTTCGAACGTCGTTCATTCTTTTTCTCTGGCCCCAGTATTTGGATTGCCCTGCCTCTGTCTCAGTAGGGACACCACATTCATTTTGGTTTGGACTTCAACCTCTTTTGGTCTAACCTAACTGTTCCTTTCTCCATCTTTCTCTTATCTCTGCATTTCTTCATGTTCCTGGCAATTGTTCACTGTGCTTGTGTTTGTATGTTTGCCTGATTGTAATGCTCTTCTCTATCATACGGCATCACTACCGACTGCCCTTTGCCTATGGTAAAGCGGACTGAACTTGCCTCCGTATGGACCCACGTGCTAATTTATATATAATTCCCATTATTATCATAATGTTTCATCATTACGTTTTACTTCAGTCTCCTCATCAGCCTGTTTCAGCAGCGTTGCCTCATCAAATCGCATCCCAGTGGCGCTCGCCATTAACGTTTTGTTTGCTCGTGACTCGGCAAACCCCACTGTCAGCTGGCGGCAGGCGCACACTGTAAGCGGAGATTTCCATCGCGACACGCGCCCTGAATCGTGACAAGGGGACCAGAAGTGAAGGGCCATGAATAGGCAAACACAAAACTGCCTGTGTTTGTCAAATTCCTGTTTGAGAACGTGTATACACCCTCCTCAAAATAGATTTCAGGACTGTCTACATTCAGAAGCTGCACGGTCAGAGAAGTAAAACGTGTGTGTGTGTGTGTGTGTGTGTGTGTGTGTGTGTGTGTTATATTTATGAGAGCTTATAAACGTAGTTGGATGTCCTCCATAAACAAAAAGTCTCAGCGCATACCTTTCTTTTTGTTTTTTACACTTTTACGTGATTTTCACGCTCCACATTCACCCAGCTTTTTCCCATCCGCTACACTATCATCCACCCAGCCGCCGCTCAGCGTACAGAGAAACCCTCGGCACCCAGACCCGGACAATTTAGTCATAAAAGAGTTTAGAAACCACGCACAAACAGAAGCAGAAGCACAGACTAATGAGTAAACACAGTCAGTCACGACTGGCGTGACCCCGCGACACCTGTTGATTGCCTCCTGAGTTCCAGGCTCAGCAAATGAACCGTTGGGTAGAGAACACTGGGAACGGATGCGCAGCTGACCAAAGCAGCTGAGAGTCGAGTGGTCACATACACACATGCATAAATTCTGTTTGTCTGTCACACACGCGCACGCAGGAGCCACAGACAGAATCACACAAAATTCAGTTCATGACCGTGCGTCCCGTCAGCTACAGGAATTGTTAGGCTTGCACAAATATGCGCCCACCCGCCCACCCGCTCGCTGACAACGAGCATTTTCACCTGGAGACAGTTCATTTCACAGCTGTAGTCAGGTACTTTGGCAAGCGAACATCCGCTGGAAGGGTGGTAAATGTATTTAAATGATGAGCCTATCCGCTTACATGTGAAAATAAGTTCTAGACATGGCGGAGAGGCAGTGTGAGAATAAATGGAGAGCAAGAGTGGGGAGAGAGAACTTGAACTTTATGAACTGTTGGTAGATAATTGACCTTTTAATAGACATACAAGCAATTAAATACAAGCAATGCGAGATCATTCTGGATCAGTCGTCCATTGACAAAGTCAAAAAGTCAATGTATTTCTTTACCTTCCCAACTCCCAAAGGCTGGCTGCATTGCCGTGATATAGCCTTGGTTGCCGGCTCGGAGTGAAACACCAATTCACCCCCTTCCCCTCAAAAAAATCTCCACATATCACACATCTACCTACCTCAAGATCTCAACAACAAAGAATGGCTTATCAATAATATTAGGCCATATGCCTGAATCAGATCATTATCAAATGAATTTTGAACAGGGCTAGAGGGTGTGGGTTTTAAAATACGCAAAGAGCCATTCTTCAGCCAACACCTCCTTCCATGCCTGCTTAGCATTTCTGTCTTCTCTTAATTTTCAAGTGTGCAACAGATAGTAGATCTAACCAAACGAGGATATGAAGGATACATTGAAGGCAATTAGTATCTCTCATCTATCTGCTGGTTGTGAAAGTGATTTACATTACAGCTAAAGCCCCATTCCCACGCTGCAAGTTTATAGAAGCTACACAGAACTTCTTTCTCATGCGCTCCTGCGATGGTCACGTGACGTCAACTAACTTTGTCTCCTACACATGGTGGGCAAGAGAGAGAGAGAGACGAGGGAGGGGTCGGCAACAAAATTACAAAAGTGTCCAAATAAACGCCGCTAATAACCGTTTTTTTCCCTTCTATAGCACCCTTTTCCCCCCCCCCACGTCCCCGGAGATCAGCCTAAATCTTCCTCCTCGATCTTAAAGACAAGGTCAGTATTGTAAAAAAAAAAGAATAGAGAGGAATTAGGGGTGAAATAAAAAAAACAAGCACGAAGCAGCGCTGTAAAATGTGGCTGGAACTCTTGTTTTGTGAGTAATCATTGCTGCCTGATAACGATAAATGCGATTAGAACGGTAGCGTGCTTCAGCAGACAGACAGACAGACAGTTGCGTGAAGTTATAACACCTGTCGTTTGAGTAGTGACAAGTAACAGGCTGTTTATCTGTCATCTGTCTCGACCCTGATCGCGAAAACGTTCCGTCGATGTGAAATACAAAAATCATTCGCAACCCTGCAGGTCTTTTCAGATAAGAATAATGGACACATTCAGAATGCAGTTTGTTTTCAAAAGGATGATAATGTGATTGATCACTCGCTGTGTGTGTGGGGTGGGTGGGTGGGGGGGGTTGGTGGGTTTCTGTGCTTCTCTATAGTTTTTTTCTCTCTCTGTAAGTGCACGTGTGTGTTTGCGTGTATATGTTTTTTATTTCTGTTCGTGTGTGTGTGTGTGTGTGAGTGAGTGAGGGGGGGAGTGTAAGGAAGGTGTATGAGTATTGGACTATCAGTGTGTGTGTGTAAGGAAGATGTATGAGTACTGGTGTGTGTGTGTGTGTGTGTGTGTGTGTGTGTGTGTGTGAGGGGGGGGGAGTGTAAGGAAGGTGTATGAGTATTGGACTATCAGTGTGTGTGTGTAAGGAAGATGTATGAGTACTGGTGTGTGTGTGTGTGTGTGTGTGTGTGTGTGTGTGTGTGTGTGTGTGTGTGCATTTATCTTTTCAAACGTTTCTCTCACAAACCAAATCTTGCATGTCCAATACTTCTGAAAGCTTTTTACACATCGTCTGCCGATTAACACGCCGCTTATCCTCTCATATTTAATTGTATCTACAACTTGAAATGAATGTTGTTTGATAAAATCGTAAAATGTACTTCAATAAATATATATTTTTATTGTCAAGTTCATGTAGCTTTTAAAATATATTCCTTTATTTTTATTTGTTTCAAAGCGTTATCTATGCGACCTATCAACAATGTCGGTTTCAGTGCCACATGACTGAGATAATATCACATTATATTTTAATAGATTTTAACTAGCTCAGTCCTCGGTTGACAATATGAGAGTGTGTGATCGTGTGTGTTCGTGTGTGTGTGTGTGTGTGTGTGTGTGTGTGTGTGTGTGTTTATATTTCTTTGACCTCAAGATAGCAACATTGTAAAATAAAATGCCATTAGAGAAATATATATTACGGGGCGAATTCGCTGACCTAGCTGACTCTTATCCTTTGTCTTCAACTCTGAGTGTCAACAGATGCTTTTATCTCCGAGATATTTTTTAGTATCTCTAAAACTAGTCCAAACTCTGTATGTGTGTGTGTGTGTGTGTGTGTGTGTGTGTGTGTGTGTGTGTGTGTTTGTGCGCGCGCGCATACATTTAAACAGGTTCCTCATTTCTTTTATTAAGACCTCGGACCACACCTTTACTTTCTAAGCTTAGAGAGAAAAAAGAATGCACTGTACAAACGTTTTATTAGAATTCATTTTTTTCTGAAAGTATGTATAAAAAATTATCAGAACCTGCCTAATGTTAAAAGCACGTACACACACACACACACACACACACACACACACACACACACACACACACACTTTCTCTCTCTCATTGCCGGACAAACTACATACTTCTCTGTCACACATATTACACACATTCATGCATTCTATATTTCTATAATTCTTTCATACACATTCTCACACACACACACACACACACACACACACACACGCACGCACACGCACACACACACACATTCCCCCCCCCAAACACACACAAACACACACAAATAGACGCACACAATGAGTACTTACTCAGAAAAAGTCCAACCAGCGCTGTGGCAAAGAAAGAAAGAGAGGATTGTCGCTCTCGAACCATGTTACTGTAGTTTTGTACTCTCCCTGTGGTCTGACAAAAAAAAAGTGTCTCTGTTGTCAGAGAAACTGTGTCAGAAACACGAAACTTGCCTTCGAGCCTGCCGCTGCCTACCTTTCACAAGAATAAATGATTAAGGGGCTTTGTCGAGCCCACCAGCTGTATTTCTGTCGCACCTGGGTAGTGGCTGTCAGATCAAAAACCTTTGTACCTTGGTATAAATTGTGGCAGGTCTTGGCAGCCTTCAGGATGGCGCTGCATGTAGCAGCGGAAGTGACGTACTGCTGAACTTGGAGGTAAAATTTGGCTTCACAGCAGGAGTTCGGCGATAAAACACAGTTGTAAAAATGTTCAGGTCCAGACAGATCGTGAGGATTTTAGTTTTCTTTTATTATTATCTCTTTTCTGTGAGCAAGTAGAGAGAGAGAGGAACAGGAAGGAGGGGATAATTAATGGCCCTCGCCGAGCTCTGTCGATGTCTGACGTCCCAGCCGGCGAAACACTTAGACGAAGACTGTCCTGTGCCCCCTTCCCACGCTGCAAGCATTGAAGCTACACACAACGTTTTTCTCATACGGGGGTCGCCTGACGTCATCTGATTGTGTGTCCCTCTGTCCTATACCGTACATCTGTCCGTTCTTCGTTATTACTTTTGTCTTTATGATTGCGTGTGGACTTGTGCTTGTACGTCTCTGTGTGTTTGTGTGTGTTCACGTATCCTCTGTTGTTTTTTTTCGCCAAATTAAAAACAACTGCGAAAATTTAAATGCGCACAGTAAAAATCGGTATGTGTGTGTTTTAGGGAGGGGAGGAATTGCTTTTTTTCTACTCCGTCAAATGCAGTATGCAAGTAATTATGAAGGCTGGGGCCAGGGGAGTTTATTCTAACACACACACACACACACACATTGAATGCTTACACCCCTCCTTTTGTATTTCCTGCCCTACATCTCCATCCCTCCACGCAGCCTGCACTCGATCCGTCCCGTAGGCCAGAGCACATGCGCACTCATCTGGAGGGTAGTCAGACTTTACGATGACACCGACCTTATCGTGGGAGCCCATCACCAAATCATGATGTTGATCGTAAAATGGGGCTTGGCCAATTGCACTGGTGTCAAAGTGAGAGTACATGCCTCATGGCCAGAATTTGACCTCACTAAAGTAATAAATAAATAAATTAAGAAATAAAGAAAAATTACACCGAAATAAAAACCACCCCACCTATGTAAATAATGAACAGAATAAATAAAATCATCCCACAAATACTGTTTTCCTCTCCTGTAAGAATAGATGCATTTTCTCCCCCTAATGACTTACAACCTACGAGAATGAGCTAGAGAGAAAGAAGACGAATTAGAAGACAAGCAGTGAGACAAATCGGCAAGTAACCAGACAGAAAGACAGACAGGCTGACAGACGGACAAAGGCAGAGAGCAAGATCCGTAAATAAACTTCAGGCGTTGCTGCCTGAGCACAGGCGGGTCAGTAAATATTGATTGTCGTTATCGCATCAAGGATTCTGGAGTGCAAAAGAGAAAGCAAGACAATGGCGGCTGGCACCTCGGTTCAGCCTACGTCAGCTCCGCAGCGGCGCTTAGCAACGCTCCCATCAGGCACGGCTCAAAATGGCGGCCGATACGCTCTCGATCTTGGCTGTGGTCTCCGTTCCTCTTGCTCTTTTGGCAGGTATGTTGGTTCGGGTAAAACCGTTTAAATTTTGTCTTTAAAGACATTGATGTCTTTTTATTCATGGCAACAGTCAGTGAAAACCACGGAGCTGTCTGCTGGAACGCCGCTTAACAGCTTAGGTTATAGTTACTTGAAAAAAACTTCAACAAGATTAAAAATAATAAGAAGAAGAAATAGTAAGAAAGAAGTAAAACCTGTTTTTCATTATTATGTTTGGCTTTAGTCACTTTAAAAATTCAAACACTTACTATGAAGTTTTTATCATTTAGAACATATTTTCATTTTGTTATTGTTCTTACGTGGCTCGCGTTAAGCACGTCATGGCTACGACGTTAATGAATGATTTACTCATATCCTTCACTTTATGTGCATGCTTACTAAATTATTCAATAAGTATTTAAGCAAGTTAAGGTTGGGGCTATACAACGTCCTTGTTTGTTTTGTTACGATACGCTTATCTCATACAAGCAGACCGGCACAGACTGAACTGGGAAGAGTGGGGAAGGGTACAGAAATGCAGTACTAAACGACCGACAGATAGACATAGAAATTAATAATAAAAAAGCACTTATAAAGGACACCCATTTGTCATGAAAACCAAAAGCAAGAAAGATAACCCCCTTAAAACCCATCTTTCTTGTCTCTCCTTTCGTTCTGTCTGTTTGTCTGATATCTTACTTCATTACTTCCTTCAGTCACCTCAGTGCTCATTTGCAGGGGTGGAAGGAGACATCTGTTACAGCCAAACAGACGTCGAAATCTGTAAATATGGCTGCTGTGGAATCAACCAATCATATTGCTGCGATTTGAAGTGAGTAGATATTCTAATTTTTTTTTTCCTTTATACTTACCTCAGACTCGCTTTCAAAATTGTCATTGAAGATATTGTCGTCACAAATCAATCAATCAATCAATCAATCAATCAATCAATCAATCAATCAATCAATCAAAGTTCTTTATTCCAAAGGCATATGTTCCACATTATGTTGTGGTTTTGAATAAAAACAAGAAATGACAGCGCGCAGACTTTGTAACAGGAGAAGCCTGAAAATCGAGAACCGAAGAGGGTTTAGGAGGGGGGTCTTTCGCTCAAATTTAGGAAAAGAGAATCAGTTATTGAGCTCAGCCCAATAATAAGAACAAAGGGTTTTTTTTTTTTACTGCAGATCGCTTTAAACTGCTTGAACTGCTTGAAGGGAAGGCAATATCAGTATTTTATTACTTTGGAATCAATGCTCTTATTCCAAATGAGGGTACATAAAAGTGTCTGAAAGGAGTTGAGTCCCCTGCTCAACCTGCCCCTCCTGCCTCTCCTGCCCCTCCTGCCCCCGGTCACTACAAGAGGTGACACTCTCAACTGATTCAATGTTGTTTCTTTAGTTTTTCCTACATTGATTTCAAGGTTGTAGTCTGAACACCCGCCAGTTGGCTTCGTCGAGGTTTCCGGAAATACCTCGTTTCCACACACGTACCGCAATGTCTCGATGACGTCACTGGATCCCATGTTGACAGACGTCATAGATTTCACCTTGTGTTGCTAGGTGACAAGAGACCGGGCTCATCATTCATCACAGTTTAACCCTCGACTGGTACTATCTGATCACATATAAGCTGGCCCGCCGGTACCAATCGTCGGGTGGGGAGGGGGTAGACCTGCGTAGATGCAGCAGGTGTTGTAAGTAAAGTCTTACATGGAACGACCAGCTCACTCTTTCACGTTTGCCATCGTTCTAGTGTGATAAAATCCCCAAGAACGAAGACAGGGGGTTCCTCAACGATACAACTGCTTCACTGTTGTGTAACAGTTAACCGGAAAATCAACGAGAAATTTGAATCTGGTGGCGCGCTGATTTGCAACCTGTGTGGCACAGCACTTGTGCAACGGATTTAAATGGCATATGAGCAATTAAAGAACAACTTTTCTAAATTTGTTTCTGAAGATCAGTTTAATCTTTTAAAAACATGTTGTGCAAGAAGCTCCAGACTCGTGGGATGAGCTCGTCGATCGTTGCTTACGCATTCGCCCCTGGTGGAAGGTAGAGTTGCAACCGTTTAGTGTCGATAACGATTCGCGAGATGAATGTAAACGCCAGAATTCAACGGAGCGTGACCAGGAGACCAGCCTTGGGTCAGGGTACCCAGATCGCTTGTTTAGAATCGCTTACCTCCGAGCCACAACCTTCCCTAAAGATTCTACAAAGCAGTCAGATCGGTAAAGCGTGTAGCGTGGCCGGGTGGCGGGGTAGGGGAAGAGGAGTTGGACCAGATTATCAAGCGTGTTTTGTCTAAACCCCATTTCCATAAAATGCACGGCTAAATAAATTTTTTAACGAATTTGCATTCAACATTCAGCTAATGAAAAAGTCTTTTATATGCATTATTGCATGATAAGTGTATATTAGAATAACGGAGAGTGTGGGAAGGGTTTGACGAGGACACTTACGAGTACCACCCAGCACATGTGGCCTATATATTCATACAAGTAAAAAACGGGAAAGGGGATCTAACTCTAAGAAATGAAATGATGTGCAATTTTTAGAAAATGGACCTAGTCGTTAAAGTCTGCCACATACGCTTAGTCAATAAACCTCAAATGATAATTTCAAACGAAATTTACAGTTTATTCTCTCTAAAATTAACACATGGCAAGAGAACTATAAAAATGCAAGCAGGAAATCGTACATACATAATCATTTTATAATGTTTATAACAATTATCTCTTCAATAAGAGTTTTTCTAATAAAATTATGACAGGAGTTTGTTATTTAATGACACTTATTTTCATATTAACTGCAGATGCATTTACTTTTTTGTCACCATTCTTTTGCAACTGTTACAAATAATCTGAACACTGAAAATGATTTTAGATGTTTAAGAACTTAAGAAATAACGTTGTAACACTGTCAAGCAATTACATTAAATTTTCTTTCAAAATCATTTTTAATGTTCGTGCAAATAGAATTCAGTGAAGAAAGAAAAGGTACTGTATAGACGACTAAAATTTTAAACGATATACGCTTACAGGGGAAGGTCGGTTAACTTTTTACGAGACTGGAGCGATAGCCGCCTGTATCAAAACCATCACATTGTATATCAGTGTATGCAATGGAAGATTGCATCCAGAATATAACCAGTCCCTTTTTAAATAAACGTTTGCTAGTTGCTGTTAAAAAAGTCGGTTTTTTTCTTTATGACAACGGGAATCTGGCATCAGACATTGCTGATGCAGGAGGCGGTCTTTTCAAGGCCAGTGTGGTCCTAACCGTGAAGGTCTCTGTAGACACCGAAATGTTGAGTCTAATCGCCGTTACCGCAACTTCAAAACTTTTTTAAAACATTTATTGTTCCCTGGCGTCCTTGCAAAGTGTTTTGCCATTGTCAAAACAATCCTGTTGACGCTCGATTCCGTTATGAGATACAGAACAGTTGCATGCTCTTTGTCTCAGAGGTGATAGCACATCATACATTATGAACCTGACCCTCATTCGGCTTGATGATGGAAGTGATAAACTCGTAAATAAAATCTTTTAAAGCTGAATCATTAAAAACAACCATAAAAGACAAGTGTGTACAAAACTCAGATAGATCTGGATAGATTTTTATTCGGTTTTCATTGAAGTCTATTGTTCTTTGCTCGCAGCGTCGGGGGCATTGTTGGCGGTGTCATCGGAGGCCTGCTGCTCATCGTCATTATTGTCACCGTCGCTTGCTGTCTAGTAAAGAAGCAAGGCTATCGTGGCCGGGTTATCGGTGCTACCACCATCGCTGCCACCAGCAACGTGACGGTCGTACAAAGTAAGTGTAGCTGACGTCACAACGGAATGTTCCCGGAAGCAGTGAGAGAGAGGCAGATAAGTAAAGTCTTACAAACACACACACACACAGACACACACACACACACACACACACACACACAGATTTCAGACATCAAAAGGAGTAGAACGTTTGGTAAATTGCTTTGCAAGAAGGGAGGGATTGAAATAACGATGCCTGCAGTGCTCAAGAGTTCTTTCTGCTGTTATTAAATTGTAATTACGACTGAAGATTTTTGTCTGCTCCTATGACAGCGACCACCACGTCGGGTGTACAGCAGTACCCTGGCATTTACGCCTACGGTCCACTCGGAGGGACTGCACCACCACCACCACCGCCACTGCTGCCACCCCCTCCCTACTACTCCAGCAGCAACAGCAGCAGCCAGGGAATAGCAGCCCCCACCATGCCTGCCTACGCTTTTCCTCACACTTACAGCACAGCACCTGGGTACACCCCCGTGCTGAAAGCGTCAAACTACTAGCAGATCTAGTCCCGTGGTCTGACCATCAATGTGTCTGGGGCCAGCAACAACAACAATAGCAACAACAATAATATGGATTATTATTATTATTTATTGTCCTTTAAGAGATACAGTAATTAATTTCTGGGATAGACGTCATGAAGAAACAACCAATCAGGAATCACTGTGATAGACGACAATGGGCTAATCAGGCTGTGATATGATTAGTTACAATGTTGCCACAATGCTGAATGGTAAATCACATCGTGTGAACAATCCATAAGATGACACTTTAGTTTAAAGAGAACTGTTATTTTTGTGCATATTGTCTGTATATTGTTGCGGTAAGTTTGCGCCACCTGTCAGGAATATTATCACTTCTACAAAGTCTCTACCAGTGAGTGGCTGGTTTAACAATCCTCGTGTGCTTTCGACACCTAGGAACTTATCTCCCTTACCCAGCAGCAACAGAGCTCGTTGGTTGATTTTTTTTCCATTTCTTCTGTCGCTTTCTAATGAGCTTCCCCTTTCTTTCTCTTGTCTCTTCTTTTGTCTGCATAATTCTCGTTCATGCAGTTTTCACAGTTTTCATGTCCATCTTTTTTGCTGTACATTTTTATTGGATTACTGTACATAGAACATAATTCATGCCCCTGTTTAGAATGCATTGTACAATATTTTTCTACAGAATAGGTATAAAAAGTTAAAAGCTGCACCCTACCTGTTTTCAGGTAGTTGAGATGTAAGAGTTAGGAACCTCTTTTTTTCTTGGTGTCAGCTGTATGTGAGGATGGTGACCATCTTTGTTGCCTTACCTTCCCCATCCTTCTATGCGGTCAGGTACCCATTCCCGACAGCTGGGTCAGCTCCGCAATCCGCGTTAGTACATCATGTCTTTTTAAAAGCTATGACTATATGGTTAATTCATTCGATGTAAAGAGTAAGCCGTCCATTGTTATGCCACATTGGTAGACATCCTGAACATCAAAGTGGAGCGCTGAGTAGGTTGACAAAGGCTTCTTATTTCACAATATCACGATATACGAGCGCGTATATTCTCCACTTTGTGTTAGTATTTATAAGTGTATTTGTCGACTGTACTAATCGTGCTTTCTTTATGAGACTTATTAAAAGTACCATTTAAGAGACTCACGCGTGCATCCACGAACACGTACTCAAACTCACCGATAGTTTCTAGCTTGTTTATGAATATTTATCAAGTATGTGTGTCTTTTCATATCCTGGAGCATATCGTTATTAGACTTTACCAAAGTTCCTAACCGTTGCCATTATTGTTGATAATGTTTTTTTAAATTCATAACAGCTATATCTTTCCGCATTCATTTGTCTATACAGTTCCCATAATAAGTATTTGAGCAGTGCACTCGATGTGTGAGTACAACATATAATTTCTAGTGGAAGTAAAATAAATGAATTAGTAATATTTGTTATTTATGAACTATTTTTATTTTAACGATAAATGATAATATTTGAACAATGACTATACCAAATTATTGTCTGATTTTTGTAAAATAAAACTTCTTGGATTACTTTTCTTCTTCATCGTACTACTTGTAATGCTTTTACTGCGGTGACATACGTTATAGCGAATTGGTTTAATTGATAAATGTGTGACGATGAAAAATAAAAGAAAAAGTATAGAAGATAGGATTGAAAAGAACAGAAATGGATGAGGAACGAAGAAACACTGACCGATCGAAAAATGAAACGAGCGAATGAACTAGCAATAGACAGAAGGAATGAAAGAAAGCTTTAAGGAGTTTGTGGATTTTCTTATAACCAGAGGAAGGAATAGCGACTTTCAACAACCTGTGTTTTCCAGGCCTCACGTAGACGTGCGGCACGTGCCATATATGACATTTCTGCTGGCATCTGCGAAGCCTTCGAGTAGCTTCAAGATAATAAGAGTCTTATTAAGTAATTACAGTTCTAAGATTATTGATCGTTGGCAATACAAAACCAAACTGACTTGAAGGTAAGGGATGGGGAGGGATTTGCATTAAGGGAGGAAGCAAACAAAAAAGAAAGACGATAATTCAAGAAAAATCTTAATCCCAAGCCGGGGTGATCACGTCGCCTAAGGGTGGTGTTCGTGCGGCGGCTACACATGGCATTGTTCATCCTGGTGTGTACCACTGTGTGCTGTATAACAGTGTAGTCCGGTCAAAAAGCCAGTCGTTGAAGAAGCCACGTGACGTCTCTGGACTGGGACAGCGCTCGGTATCCGTGTCACTGGGGGGGGAGGGGGTGCGGGGTTGGCAGTCGTCGCTCTGTGACGTGTTTGGCGGACCAAATGGAGGCAATGACGACGGACAGCTGGACAAATCAGACTCACCGGCGTGACGCGACTGTCAGCTGGAGACCTGCAACTCACCTCATCACATGTGTGAACTTGCAACCTGGAGATACTGAGACGTAGAAAGAATTTACACTATAAGAACAGCAGTAACAACTGCCAGATTTGATGTGGGTATATATGTGGATGGTGGTTTCAACGGTAGATAACAGCGCTCTGGGAGTAAGGGTAGTGCAGATAGTACTGGGACCCCTTTTAGATTCATTATTCCATACCGTACATATAATTCGCTAATTTATTCTACTCAGAAAATATCCTTATTTCTTTTATTCGCATTTTATCTCAGTAATCGAGTTTGCAGTGTCTTAGTCTTTTGTCTTTTTTTTCAACAGGAGCGTGTAGCGATGGGTATGGGTGCTCATTGCCCCTTTGTCACGTAGAAGCTGCTGTTGGAACTACTGAAATACCCTGCATGTCTCTTCCGCGTTGGCAGCCTTTTGATAAATATGTAAAAACTAGTAGCATTTAGCGATATGTAATAAAACTTCAAGTGATCTCTGTCCCTTCATGGTTTTATTTAGAGGGTCTCGACAATTTCTGTTCACTTTTGCTGAATTAGTCTGATGTCTGCCGTGTTTACCCTTACCCAGTATAGTACATTGTTGTCTGAAGATGTCTCCTACTATAAAAAAAAAATCAGCTGGGTAGAAAGTCTGGGTGGGCCTACCCAAAGATTAAAACTAGCTGAGGTAGGCTAAGCTGTTGCAGTACTTCTTGCTAATATGAAGCCTGGATCAGAGCAATAACCCGGAGGTACTATTCTCTTTACAGTCACAGCGTTAGTACTAAAACATTCAAAATGACAAATTGAAAATCTCTTAGAGGTTTGTTTTTTTTACCTGTTGATGATTTCATTTAAAAATGAAAATCAAATTATCTCTGTCCTCTTCAGATTTGTCCAGTCGCACCGTTTGTTAAGAATGGATATCTATATAGAAACTAATTTTCAGCAGGTTCTTGTTAAGTTTTTATTCTTTTCTCGTGGTGATTTTTTTTAAGGGGAGGGGAGGGTTCAGACTTGAGTCTTGGGAATTTGATCTCACAATGAGGAAAGAAGTGCTGTGCATTGACTTCCTGTAAAAACATAATTTATAAAAAATCTGCTTGTTATCGCTGTCCCAAACCAGTTCCGGCCAAGACTGTTGGCAGAGTGTTTCTCCTTCCGCTGCTAATAGTTGTGCAGGTCGTAATTGCGCGCAACCATGGTTACCGTCTTAAGACTGGAGGCGGTGGAAGGATCGCAGAAAGAAAAGAAGTAGACATGAGCTTGGTCAGACAAAGAAAGACAGGCTAAGAGACAGGGTAAAGAGTAAAAGACAGAAAGAAAGGGAGAGGATAAGAGTAGATACAAACAGAGAGACAGTGAAGAAATGAAAAGGTGAGATATAGGGTGAGAGACTAAAGAGCAGGAGTGAGACAAGGTAAAAGAGTGAAGACAGGAAGAGTGAGAGGCGGGTGAAAGAGTGAAGACAGGAAGAGTGAGAGGCGGGTGAAAGAGTGAAGACAGGAAGAGCGAGAGGCGGGTGAAAGAGTGAAGACAGGAAGAAAGAGAAAGGTGGGGGAATGAAATAAACGGAGGGGAAAGGAAGAGGGGAGCAAGCAAGAGACTAATGGACAATGAAAGAGCCATTGACGTGTCTTGGGGCATGGGGATTCCCCTTGGCTTCTTTCATGACAGCAGCATGGCAGCACTGGTCAGGTCACGAGACATTTCTTTGGCGCCGGGCCGCAGGCAGGAAGGAAGGAAGGGGCTAAGACAGCATAAACCATGTTAGAGGCGTAACGTTCATGAAACCCTTTCAGAGAATTGTCGACCACCAAGAGTGAAAGTAACTCACTCTATACGTTTCGATTTTCTTTTGCTATGCTTTTTCTTTATCAGAGTTGTTGTTTTTTTTTTTGTTTTTGTTTTTTTTTGTTTTTTTGCAGTTATCGTCTGCTAGATAGACAATGTCAAACATGCAAATCAAACAATTGAAAATCAAAGTCTTGGAATTTTTTTAATTTTTCACACAAAGAACAATTATCGCACAGATCTACTTTGTGCCACTATAAATGTACAGATATCTACGGGATAATAATCTGTCAGCCATTGTTTACTCCTCTAGAGGATGTCCTTACAAAAATCTTTACACTTTGTGGAACAGTGTGCAGACAGAGCAAACCAGGAAATCCAGCCTCACATGAACTTATTGTTTGCTTTATTTGCGGGATTCCAGCCTTGATTATGATTGTTTGCGGCTACAAACAAAACAAATACAACAGCGCAGCCGTTAGGCCCCACCAGAGGAGGTGTTTCTTGCAGGTGTTCTCATAGGACTGTGGCTGCCTACACTGAACATGTACACAAATGACAAGTAAGCATACAAAGAACTGTCATGGGTTTACCACGTCCTCTAACCTGACTAACATTAATTAATGTTATCATGTAATGAATGGCACAGTCAGCGCAGTCAAAGACTAGATTAAAAAAAGCAAAACTGTTACACATATACATTCAAAAATCTGGAGATACGAAAGACACCTACTTCAGTGAGTACATCCTTAAAAATCAAGATTAAAATAAGTAAGAATGTACAACTTTTTAAAAAAGTGTAAAGGACCTGGATGTCCTGCGCGCGCCTCTCATAAAAACGGATGTCTTATTTAGTTTCCCTGCAGCAGTTCTAGCAGTATATTGTAAAAGGAAGAACTTCGCAAATCTACAAAATTTGGGATGCTTTTACAGAGTATAACGATACCACACCTCTTTCCCATTCGCTAGGTTATCGTATTCCATATCCCCCAAACTGATTTTATGTTTGGACAAACATTGAAGATACACTTGATGATGTCACTATTTGCAAGCTGGAAGCTCACCCATGGAGAAAACATTTTCTCCTGGTAAAATATGTTTTTCAGTTTAATACGTTTAGCATTATATTTTTAATATTGTTTACAGAAAAAAATTTAAACGTCTCCAACTTTTGACAAATAATTATTTTCACAATAAATATTTCAAAAATCTATTTCTAGATAACAAGGTTTGTTTATTCTACCATTCTGAAGATCAGAACAAGCACTACGCAAACAACATCTGTAGAAAAATGAGATGAAAAGAACATTTTTTTAGTCCTTTTAGTATCCCAACTCCGCACTGATTTAAGATACAGAGAGACTGAACAGTTAACAAAAAATCTCTCCCCGCGCCATTGCAACCGAACGTAGTCATTATAGCGAACAGTTGATAGAATGAGTTCAAACTGGGGCTTGGTACTAGACACACGAACTTCTATAGTGTCGTTCTGTAAAAGCGATTTTGAGTCTGAATCCATGAACTCCTGCCAATTTTGTTTTCCGTTGTACCACTTCAGTCGTTTGCATCTCCCCCCCGATTAGTAGTACAGTGCCCACAATGAGGCATCGGAATGACCTTTTTCCGTGAGGCATCAAAGAGGCACGACACCGCTGGAAGTTGTACGAGGTATGGAGCTGTAAGGGGGTGGGGCATCCCCCCGAACGATGTTGATGTCGGGCCGAAATAGTATTTTAAAACGCTGAAATAAAACAAGACAAGCAGCATTTAAGCACTTAAACATTTAAATGTTAAAGAAAAAAATGGAATACAGCAAGTCGGCTAATAATTAATATATTTGTTAGTTTTTATGTATCGCCCTTCAGTTTCATGGGCGTGCTATATCAAAGACGATAAAAGATGTACTACTGGCTATCGGATTACTTGCGACGAGCACGTGCTGCACTGAAGTATCTGGTACTCATTTTTGTGCACGCACAGGTAAAATGAAAAAGAGGTGTACAGCTGCATTATTGGTCAAAAGAACGAGTATTTGAAGACTGGGTTACCTACCTTTCTCAGCGGACCTCCAGTTGTGAAAAACTTGTAGACCATGTAGATGGGGATCATCCCGACGGAGGACAAGGCCATCATGATGCCGATGACATGAGCCCAGGTGGGGAAACTGTAGTTGACGTACTTCACAGGTACATAGGTCACGATGTTGAACATGACCACACCCTAAATACAAGGTGTGTGTGTGTCAGAATCTCACTTCTGTCCACGATAAACGTGTGTCAGTACATCACACTGGTTTACGAAAGATAATAACAAACAAGCCTTGTAAAAATTAGCGAAGTGCACTGCGATTCCTCCTCCATATTAAGCGTGAATGCCTCTTATTGGATTTAAGTTCGAGCACGTGTGTGTGTGTGTGTGTGTGTGTGTGTGTGTGTGTTTCGTACTTTTCTGTCGTTTGTGCACGTGCATTGATCGTTTGTGCCTATGCACGTGTATCTGCGTTTGATGGTCTGCCACACGTTTGTCGTCTGTTGCAGCAGGGGATAAACTTCAGTGTGTGTTGCTGGCAAAACGTTTGAGCATTGTCAAAGTACCACAGACATTTCATGCTTCAAAGACTCTTGTGTGGTTGTATTATCATTATGATGATCATCATCATTATTATTATTTCGTCATAGTACGCTTTTACACAGAAGAACTATGTCAAGTTGGTTTTAAGTTCTGGGGTCTTTTTCCTTTACTCATAAACCGTCAAAGATAAGGCACCCGAAATCATATTAACAAATACAATATCGGTAACATGAAAAACAGCTAGAGGCATAGTCAGGGGACACTACTTTTGTTTTGTGCCTGTCCTTCTAATAGTTATTCCTCTTTCCCCAAGCCACGCAGGATCAGGCAAAAGCTTGAAACAAAGTGGTCTTCTCCACAGGCGTATTATCAAACATATGATTATGTTTGCAAGTCTTCTAAATAAAAATTTGTCACAGTTACATATTAGAGAACACGCATCTGATCAAGATGTCCCTTAGAGCGAATCAGCTTGCTGTGTGTGTGTGTGTGTGTGTTGGGGCTAGATAAACCCGCTATTGCAGTATTAAGTCACAATACCATGGTAATGAGGGGGGTGGTCACAGTCCAGCAGATTTTCCACAGGAAGCAGGGATAAAACCCAAACATATCCTTTAGGTTCTCGTAGAACCGATTCACACCTAGAAGTAACAGAGAGAGAAAAAAGGAGTAAATGGCCTGCTAAATGATTGACTGGTACAAAGTGTCTGGGGATTAAATGTCTAGGGGATTAAGTGTCGGGGATTAAGTGTCCGGTCACCATTAATGTCATATCACGATGTTGGGGGTCGGGGAGTAGTAGTAATAATTTAACTGGAAACCGCCGCCTATGAGCTGGAAGTTTCTCCTACCGTATGACCAGCCAATAGCGATGCACTCGAAGAAGATGAGGGTAAGAAGTCCGATGCCACTGGCAGAATAGGTGTCAAAAATTGTGTAGACATACATTCCACCCTGAAAAGAAAACAAGGCTGCTGCATCATTTGAAATCGGCTGGTTCGGCGATGTTTTGTAGAGAATTAAAAACAGAGAACAGGCAAAACAAAACTACGCAAAGAACTTCAGAGAATTATATCTACAGAATTGTTAAGTTATCAGCGCTAAACAAAAATAAAAGAACTATTGCTAAATGAATGTTAAGATATATAATATATATTGAGCTGCAAAAAAACCCCAAGATCCATTATAATTATAAATAAAAACCATGAAGAGATTTATGCATGCTGGTGGCAGTGAATAAAAGGTATTAAATAGCTTATATTTATCAATTGGCTACAGCAAGTGATAGCCTGTGATACCTCCGTGATGCACGACAGGCCAACCAGATAAGAGATGAAGCAGACGATAGCGATGAAAATCTCGCGACGACGACGAAGGACCCGAGGAAACTCGTCAATCAACGACGTGAAGAAACCCTCGCACGTGCAGAACTGCAGAGAGACAGACCATGTCAACGGATGACAGAGAAGTGAAGGATCTTTACCGTTTCTCTCGTCGGCGTCCTTAGTGGGATTCGTGAGATGTGGTGAGTAAAGCCGAAACTAAGTTGTGACTACCTCTGTGGTACCAGGTGTTAGTAAACGGGAATAACCTGATACGTGTGCGTATATGTATGGATGGCAGAAAAGTGCATCACTAGGTAAGTAACAATCCAGTGACCAAAGTACAGTTATTACCTGACCTAAGGTACCCAAGGTAACGGTGTTGTAGCCATTCCTGTGTCCCGCCCTAGCACGAGGGTCATGTTTCATCTTGCAGTCCGGTCCTACTCTAAGGATCGTGTCTGAACATGAATATCATGTCTGATCTCATTCTCTGGTCCACTCATGAGGAACATGTCTACTGTGGCTGTACAAGTCCTAACATGATGATCATGTCTCACCTGACTGTCCAGTCCCAGCATGAGGATCATGAAGAAGAACAACACGGACCACAACGGTGAAATGGGTAGTTGAGTGACTCCGTTAGGATAAGCCAAGAAGGCCAGTCCCGGGCCTGCAAACACAGGCATACCCCTCAAATTGCACGCATGTAAACATACAAACAACAGGTCGTCATACGTAGAAACTATTTCAGGTCGGATCAATTCTTCCGAGCCTCAGAAATGATGTCTCAGCAACAGCAAGACAATACATCGAGCATGGTTTGTCTACATGAGAACTAGAGCATACAGTCATGGCTATAGATTTACTGCATTTACAAACAAAATCTCAACATTGTGAATGTAACAAATGCCATGACTTCAGGTCACTATATCAAACTGAAAATTAACAAAATTAATAGCACTGAATGTACTACAAATCGTGCTAACAAGTGCTGTCGTCGCTCGTAGGACAATCTAAACACTTTACCACTTATTGTTTCACTACACTGCTTAGACCCATCTCATTCATTTTTATGAATAATTAATACATCAAATTTGTATTTTCTGTAATGTGCTCACCCAACAAATGAAGCATATAGTGTTGTTAAATCGTACAAATATAACATGGAATTCATTTGTAAAAATAATAGATCTCATTGTTTGGGTCTCTTGAGTACGTTTAAATAGCATAGAACTGCATTCTGCTCTTTAGATACACGTGCACGTAGGTGAAGAGGACGGCAGTGGACAGCAAAACACACGCACGAGCGCACGTATTGTCGGATAACACACACACACACACACACACAGAGTCCCAGGCATGCAGCGACATCTAAGAGTACCAACGACCTACCGCTCTCCGCCACAGAGCTGACGGGTCGCTTCTGTTCGTGGGCCATGAAGCCGATGATAGAAAAAATGACAAAGCCGGCAAAAAAACTTGTCGAGCTGTTGAGACACGAGATCAGGACTGCGTCCCTGTGGCACGCACCCACGCACACACACACACACACACATATTCACACATTCACACAGACACGAATGAGTATGCGAGCAGAAACCCACAACTATTTATTTTGTAGTATTTTAAGTATTCTGATTTACTCAAAGGTCTGGTGGGGGTTCACAATTTTTTTCTCTGATGATTGGGCAAAATGTTATCTCCTCTTATCATCCTTGAGCTAGGTATGACAGAAGAATAGTTTAGTAATATTCTTATTATTATCAAGCATGACAACATCCCCATTTGTTAAATTTTACCCATTTATTATTTGACTAAAAAAAATTGCAAAACTGGTTAATTTATGGACACAGGCGATAAGCCAAACATGTCTTACAACTATGAAAAATTTTCTATAAAACTATCTTTTTACCACAGTAAAATTCTTGGAAATAATCGAACCGGAAAATTTCTTTCCAATTCGCACAGTCTGTGTTTACTCGTAAACTTATTCGTTTCCAGTTTGTAGAGTCAGTGTTTACTTAAAAACTTATTTTTCCCTGAAATGGATGTCTTATCTGAAGCCTGTGAAGCAGATTGTGTGACAAAGTTCCAAACGTTTCTCTCCTAAGGAAACATTTTCCACCCGGGACTCTTTTAGAGAGAAAAGACACTGCGAGGAGAGTGGCGTATGCCCAAAATCAGGTAGCTGCAGCCTAGTCTCTCTCACCTGTAGACATTGTGGTGATACTTATTGTAACTGCCGAGTGCTATCAGTGTTCCCAGTCCCACACCGTAGGAGAAGAGCACCTGAGAGGCTGCGTCTATCCACACCTGTTCAAAAAAACATCATCAAGGTGGTGATGAAGAGTCTAGGGAGAAAACCTGTGCAGCCTTCACTGAGATATCAAATAAATGATTGCTGGTTGGTTTCAAGTTTGGAGATGACAGTAAGGAAGACAGACAAGTAGGTAGGCAGACAAAAATAAAAAGAAAACAAAAACAAACCCAATGACTTAAGGCCGCTGTCATTTAAGTTCTTTAAGAAGAGCAGGATTAGTATCAAAGATCGCATATTGAAAGGAAATGTAATCATTCTCTGCTTCATGACTACAGCTTGTTCACTTTCCGCTTAGGAAACAAGGTCATTACAGTCCTATTATTTTAGTCTTTATTTTTCTGAAATCTTGGATTATGAAGACTCAAGACAGGGCTGCGTGGACAAATCTCAACACCTTTCGCCCTCTCGCTCCACAAGACGTTGTCATCCATATTCACCATTCTGTATCTTTGTGTTCTTCTCATTTGTGTTCTTCTCATATCTAAAGGCTCTGGCTCTTTATGAAAAACGCTCATTAACGGCTGGCAACAGTATTATTGATAAAAAATTAATGTCATGTTTCTAGGGTCATGTGTTTAGTGGTTTTTTTTAATTTGGATGTGTAATTCAAGGTATAAGGCTATAACTGAATGCAAGTCAATATATTTACGTGAAAGTCAACATACCTACCTCGGTCGACATACTGAAGATTATGTCAGCATATCGATGAAGAAGTCAACATATAGGTCAATATATACTGAAGAAGCAGTCATCATATCAAAGCAGTAATAATAATAATAATAATGAAAAGTTTTATAGCGCATTTCCCCACACGGAGGCGAGCTCGATTCGCTTCACAAGAGATCAAGGGCAATCGAGTACAAACAAACACAACATACATACACCAACACGCACTGGTCTTCAATACAAGAACATGGAAAGAACGCAGAGGTAGGAGTGTGGGAGAGAAAGAGAGTTACGGTAGTCAAGCCTGGACATCACAAATGCCCACATAAGTTGCTTGGTGGGGGCAACAGAGAGGAGATGTCTAATGAGACTGATCCTGGGAAGTTCGGGAAAGATGGATTTGCAAACTGAGTTGACATGATTCTCGAAGGAAAATGATATGTTTAAAATACCTCCGAGATTTCTTGACAGGCTGGAAGAAAGTGATGGTGGATCCGGAAAAAAAGAGTTTGTGTATGTTCAGAGGCTCAATGACTTCAATTTTTTCCCCATTGAGCTTTAATTTTTTCACCAGCATCTAGTGCTTGACAGAGTCGATGGTTTCTTGAGCACTGATGAACAGACTGTGGAGTTGGCCCACTGGGCCAGATTCTAGGAGCTGAGTATCGTCGGTGTACATGTGATACTGGAGGGCCAAGTGGCTGGACATATGCAGTAAACAGGAGAGCCCCTAGTGTTGAATCTTCATGAAGCACAGTTGCATATTTTGATACGGAGTCATGGACACTAACAGATTGGGTGCGAACAGACAGTTAAAAGTGGAACCAACCTAGGACTGCGCCAGAGAAGCCGATGGTAGAGTGAAGCTGCTGGAGGAGAATGTGGTGGTCTAAAGTGCCAAAAGCAGCGGACAGATTCAATATAGACAAGACTGATATTTGACCACGGTCGCTTGCAGATAATAAGTCATTCGCCACCCGGACCAAAGCAGTCTAGGTAGAGTGGTGCTAACAGTAGGCCGACTGAAATGGTTCCAGGACACTGCACGTGTCGAAATGTAGCAGCTGATGAAGGACGACTTTCTCCAAAATCTTGGATAAGAAAGGAAGGTTGGAGACTTGGCGGCAGTTCTTTAGGTCGTTAGGCTTCTTATCAATATACTGATGAAGTAGTCAACATACTGATGAAGCAGTCAACATATCAAAGTACATACAGCTCAATATACGGAGGAAGCAGTCAACATACCGATGAATCTTTTAGCCTCGTCATGTTAGGAACGATGTAGAACTTGATACCCTCTAGAGCTCCGGGCAAGGTCACCCCTCGAATGAGCAGAATGGTCAGCAGCACGTAGGGAAACAAGGCCGTGAAGTAAACAACCTGCACACAGGTTATCATGGATACCATGAATGAATGGACAGACCCACGGGTGGATGAGGTTTTGGCTTGATAGTTGATTGTTGTTGTTTTTTTAGGGTGGGGGTGCTGTTTTTTTAAGGTGGTTGATATGTTTTTGATTCGTTTATTGATGTTTTAGTGGATTGATTGTGTGATTGATTGTTGAATGCTGGGTTGGTTGATTGGTTACCGGTTTAGCTGGATGAAGACATGGATGTATGAAGGGAATCTACCTAAAGCTGTGATTGCACAACGAAAGACCAGACAGAGAAATATCAGACACGACGTTCCTTGTTACTGAGCCGTCTTTGATTTTTACATGCAAATTTCTCAGAATGAAGCCAAAAGCTAATAATATTTTCCTCTGAGTTTTGGGTTCTTTAACAATAAGAATTATGTTAGCGAACAAATTCCCCAGAATAAAATCATTAGCCTGACCTTGCCAGTCCATTTGACACCTTTCCAGATGCAGAAATAAGCCACCACCCAGATGAACAACAGACACAGCGCCAACTGCCAGCGGACGTTGCCAGGTGTGTCGATACCGTCGGAGATCTGGAGAGCATTGCGTCTGGGAGGACACAAAGAACACATTGCAATGCCAACCCAAAGGCAGGGCTATTACACCAATTTTCGTGAAGCTTACAAAGTTTAAAGTCATTTCATTCAAAATTTTTCACCGTTGATTGTAGGCAGTACAGCAAAACAAAGCAAGAAAAAAGGAAAAGAAAAAATGGTATATTACAAACATCTTTTAACTTTTGCATCAAAAGAAAATATTCTCGAAGAAAATCTCTCGCTTACTCCCAGAATTCCTTGACTGGTGAGGAAAACCGGCTGGGGTCGTACTGTTGGCTGCACTTGTAATCTTTGTATTTTTGGAAGACGTAGGAAGCGTTGAATTCCTTGGTGACGTTAAACTGAAAGATGACCAAGTCCCGTCAGGTCCGACAAACATAAAACCAACATGAGAAAACGTATAAACGTATAACCAACATGAAAAAAGTTTTCACATTCTTTGTCAAAGAAAACTTTTTCGACAGAAAACGCCTTCGGTGGAATGAGCAAATTTGAATTAGTTCCTTTTTTTTGGAACGCATATCAAACTAAGCATATTTTGTCAGCATACGTCAGTATAAGACATGTATAAAACATTCTCTATCATGGCTGAAAAAGACGAGGGATAACATGCAATGTATCCTGTTAATGGCAGACATGACAACATGACAAATAAAATGGCGAATAAAGTACAACATCTACCGCAGCAAATATTTTCTGGAGAATTTAGCATCCGACATTTCAAAATTCCAGCCGAGATTTAACCTTATAATGTGTGGCCCCTGCTCAATACCACCCACCCCCCATCCTCTTGGCCGCATAATGGGGCCGACAGTTGCACCCTGTTCACCGAATAATTTTAGTGTCACTGACATTTGCTGCACTTCCAAGCATATATCAACAACACTAGATAATGACAGGATATTTTTTTTAAAGATTCTAATGACCGAATTATAGAAATTAGAAGAGGATCGTAGGGGCTAGTTTTGAAAATGCTGGTGAGTCGCTTGTGGGAGAAAGAGGCAGATCTGTGCGCATATTGTACACTTTACATTTTAGGTGTTGGCCTGCAGACTTTGAATACATCCTACTTTTAACAATAAATAAATAAATAAATAAACGAACTTAGCAGCCGTACGTAGGCTCATACAGCTGTACATAGGCTTATCATATTTTTCCCGAAGTATGTTGCACATTACTTTGAGCAGCGCATTATAAAACTTGTCTTAATCTTCATCAAAATGTTTCTGACATAAAAGTAAAAAAAAATATTTTTGACATTTGCTGTTGTAGTATAAAATTTCTTTTGGAGATACAAGAATATTTTTGTAGGTAAATAACTATCTTGACAATTCAACAGTTTTCGGGATTTTCTGAAAATCAGTACATGCCAGACAAGTTTCTAAAACTATGGAAATATATGATCCTTTTTTGCAGCTGTGTCCCTGTTCGCATTAAAGTCTATCTAGAGATGTGCCTTGTGGACTTAGTTTTGTCCCGAAACTCATATCAAGAGGAGCTGCCCCAGTAATCTCGAGTCCAGACACAATTTTCAGCTTGAAAAATCCGTTAGTTATTAAAAAATAACGGCAATCGAGAACAATACTGTAGTTATTCCAAAGAAAAGCCAACATACAAAGTCTCTTAGTTATGTTTAAAGAACTTCGAACAGGCCAAGTTCTTTGGTTAAGTCTAAAGACCAGGGAACAACAAAGAGAGACAAAGAGAAGGAGGTAGGAGAAAAAGAGGGAGTAGAATGAATTGCGATACTGCGTTCTCTCTCTCTCTCTCTCTCTCACACACACACACACACACACACACACACACACACACACCTATAATGGAGAAAGTAATATGTGAGAGGTGTCAATAATGTTTTCACCACAACGTTTCATCTGCTAATATGTCAAAAATTGTTAGAGAATGAAAATATCTCTCCTCCGTTTATTTCTTTTCTTATTCTCTTCCCTTTCTATTTCATTTGACATATAATGGACATTAATTAGCTTTCCACTAGTACAAAATACGGGTATACATTCGACCAGGCCTGCTCATTGTTGTACAGGTCTCAATCCAACCCGCTTGGCCGCACTCTATGCACCGTGAGACTTACTTCAATAAAGCTGGAACCGTTGTAGCACCTGACTGGCAACTTGTGTCTGTCGTACTCAGACAAGCACGCCTCGGTATTCCAGAAGTTTCCGCAGGATGCCCAGGGCAGGACAGACACGAAGGAACTGCAGAGGTAGAATACTGCCCAGGCCAGCACTATGATGTAGTATGTGTTCAGCCAAGCAGCCATGATAGTTGCCGCGTATCCCACACCTGAAGAAGACGGGAATACGTGGAATAATACGGGTAGATAAAGTTCTAAAGATTGTTTCTTACGATCCTCGTAGAATTCAATACAAAGGAGAAAGAGATGAAAGGGGGATTAACCCGCATTGACATAGCATGTTATGGACACCATGACAGAGATATCCACACTAGAAAAGCTATAACTGTAACCAAAACCTTAGACCTATCTTTAAATAAATCTTAACCCTACTTCTAACCCCTCTTCCGGCTTGTAGAAACTGTCATGGCGTCCTGACGCTACTAAACGAAAGTTGTGCTCAAAATATAGATGATACACAGCTACTGCTTACAACTGCCACAAATATGTGTGTAAATGTTAACACAAGGTGAATGGCAAAACATCTGATAATGCTGGTGCCCGTGACAGTATAGATACTGAATTTATTTTTGATTTAAGTAAGAGAGAGAGAGAGATAGAGAGTAAGTGTTAGGTGTGTAAATGAGAGAGAGACTAAGTAAATGTGTTACCGTGGAAACCTGTGCTTTTCTTACTGACCCTTCCAAATAGGGCAGATAACCCAGACGCCAAGGCCGCCGACACTGAGCCACTGTCCCAGGGCCAGTTCCATGAAGTACATCGGGATCCCAGCGAACACCGCTGTCATCACGTAGGGCACCAAGAACGCTCCTGTACATCGCGAGTGAGTCGCAGGTGAGTTGAAGGTGAGTCGCAGGTAAGTTACAGATAATTAAGAGTAAAGATTAATGATGATCACCCGCTAATAATCATGTACAAATAAAGTGTAATATCGTGTGCTGACCAGTCAAGAGTTAAAACCAGCTATATAGTGATTTAGAAGGCAGGAGTGTAATGGCTGTAGCACAGTGGTGAAACGCTCGGGTTCATGACTGGAGGTCTTGGGGGTCACGTCAGTGACGTCACGTCTCGTTGTAAGCTCACTGTGCGTGACAACTGTTCACAGTGTGCACATGATTCTTTGGGTTCTTACCACCCCCTACCCATCCTCATAATCCCTTCATCTTACGGTGCGGTTTCCTTTAAAAGGAAGCATTTCCTACCTACCTTAAGTTTATGTTCGAAGAAAAATGTCAGATTTTTGATCATCAGATGTTCACAAAACTGAATTAAAGAAAAACAACACTAGCACGTCAGAACTGTATACACCTCACCAGTTTACCCACAAAACACAGCCACCAACCCTTGATACAACGATTTAAGGGTTTGTGATAAGTTACCCTTCCTATCTCCTTCTTTTGTCTTGGTCTTCTTTTTCTTTTTGATATTTCACTTCATCATGCTGTTATCATGGCGGTTGTAGAGCTCAAACTTTCAATCCCTGAGAAATATGTTTCTGTCTGTCTTAGCAAAGGAAGATATATCGAGCTATCCTCCTTTAAACGGAGATGCTGATCGAAAACTTTTGAATTTGAACAAAGCTTCAGTTTCTGTAAAATACATGCATTAATATGGGGTTATGTATTTTGTGTTCTAAGAAGAAAGTCTAGTTCTATTTACTTTCAAGTTGAGGGTAATACGCTTTTCTATACCTTTCTTGGAGTTTTAATATTTTATTTTTTTTTCTTTATCAGCACTCTTTTGGTACTCAAGATGTTGCTTTGTCGTGGTTTCGATCCTGTCTCGATCCTGTACCCAGACTGTGTGTGTGAAGGGTGTTTACTCAGATCTTTTTGTCCTGAGATATGGTGTCCCGCAGGGATCTGTATTGGGTCCAATACTTTTTGTATTATATACCTCCCGTCTGTCGCATGTTATGTTACGTCATACTATGTCATAGGCGAGTTATGCTGATGATACACAGCTTTATCAGTCAGCTCCACTTACTGAATTCTCTGGACTACTGACATGGACACAGTAATGCATAGATGATGTAAAGTTCTGGACGCTCCAAAACAGACTGTAACTGAATGTCGATAACACTGCTACTTACTTGTCTAAAGAAATTTCTGAGTCATCTTCTCTCCCTCAGTCTCTGTCTATAAACAAGCTCAACTATTCCTTTCTCCACCTCAATCCGCAGCCTGGCTATCATTCTTGATCAGAGTTTGACTTTTCATCAGCATATTTTTCATGTCTGCAGAATTGCTTACCTTGAACTTCGTAGGATCAGCACCATTCGTTACTATCTCACCATTGATGCAACTAAAACTCTAATCTGTAGCTTTGTTCTGTCGAGGATGAACTATTGTAATCCTCTTTTATCTGGAATTCCCAAGTGTCTTCTTGACAGACTTCAAAGGATCCAGAATAACGCTGCTCGCCTCATCTGCAGACCATCTAGATGTAAACATATATCAACTATCATACCTTCTCTTCATTGGATGCCAGTCTTGGACCGAATAGCCTACACACTTTCCACTTTGCCGTTTGCGGCACTGGTCCTCGGTACCTCTCCGAACTCACTCCCATCTATACACCCGCACGACTTCTTCAGTCATCTTCTGACACCAAGCTTCTTCGAGTCCCACTAAAACAAAGACTTATGGACAGAGGTCTTTCTCCTACCAAGCTCCACAACCTGGAACGGATTACCCGTCAGCCTTCGTCACTCTGATTACTTAAAACGGATCTCTCTCTCTCTTTTTTTTTTAGAACGACGACTTCATTGTGACCCTGTCCTGACATGAGTGTGCACAACGTGCGTCTGTAATGTTCTTTGTGTATGAGTGAGTGTAGGTTGAGCGTGTTTGTTATATGCGAATATGGCTGCTTGGTTGTTGATGACTTAGTCTGTGTATGATTTATGTAAAGTGGTCTGAGAAAATCTTTGGAAAGGCGCTATATGAATCCTCATTCTTATTATTGTGATTATTATTATTATTCCTCCCTTTCATTCGTTCCTTCTTAGTGAAAGCAAAAATCGTTTTCACTGAAAGAAACTAATTGTAACCGATTGCAAAAAAAGTCGTATTCATCAGATGTGGACCTCAGTGTTAACTAAAGTTAAAACATAATGCTCTGCACAGCTCCTCTCGGCGGCGCCTCCACACCAGTCAACTGTGAGAAAGGAGAAACATTTCTAAGGTCACGTTTCGACGAGCTGTGACGTAAGGCAATGTGTGTGCCCGCTCCAGCCAATCGTTACAGAGCGTGCTGGATCAAATGTGACTCCGCAATGAGAAGAGTTAATTTCTCAGCGGTCGCAGTAAAATTGGAGAGAGTGAGGAGAAGGCCCTTGAGCCAGAGCGCAGAGAGTGAAAAAAAGGGGGTTGGGTTCAGTTAGCAGTAAATGGCTCTCAGTCGCTTGTGTGACCTGTGGTTTTTTTTTCTTTTAATGCATGTGGCAGCCGATTGCTTCTGGCGTTAAAAAAAATAAAGATGTTGGGAAGGCTGTGTGGCTACAGCTGCTCACGTGCATTGTTTGAATGCGAGGTCACGAGGTCACATTGATGCTAAAGCGCAGGCTTCAGCAGACGATGTGACTCCCGTGTCAGGTGTCACATGCGGGACAAGTATACTGATCAGTATCTGTTCTGGGGATGAGAGTGATGGCTTCGCCCACAAAGTCTATCATTATCGATACATTACAGTTTAATGCTTTGCATATAATTATTGTCAAATATTTCCCAGCAGGACACGAACGGGGGTGGGGGGGGGCATCTGGGTCGCATGTCATGAGTATGTGGAGGGCATGTAGCAGATCGGCCTGGGACCCATGGCCAAACTGTAATACTGTTTTTGCTGGTACTCATGTCTGTTTTTTCCTGGGGAATGCAGTGTGGTGCCCTTATGTCCTCGGCATGTATGTGTGATAGATTCGATGTGTCTAAACTCCATTGGACGTTTCTATTTTTACAAATTCTAGTTTTTCCCTCTCGCTGGTAATTAAACTTCTTTTCTCTTCATTTTATTTTTTTAAGGCGACAAAGAACATAATCCTGCAAAGTAACATGTAAAAAAGTAAGACATTTTTCTAGTGAGTCAGTTCTCATACTGAGCATATGTAGAAACAACTCTCTTTCCTCTGACCGATAGAAATCTTAAAAAGTTGATGACCTATAATATTTTTCATCGACATCATCCCAAGCAAAACATCATCACATGATAATTTTCTGATTGTGTATTTATGTCTAATACTCATGCAAAAAACACGTAGTGAAAGTGTAAGCTTATTGACTAGAAGCACTTTCACCATTTTATCTATTGGCCCTAGGTAAAATATTCACAGGTCTGCCTAGTCATCGCAGTGAAAACCCAAGCTAAGCCCTTTTGATCCATCGTTTACAACTGTAAACTCCTGAAAAAAATCTTCCCTAAAGAGCCCAGAGGCCTCCCTCCCTCGTCTCCCTTTGTAAGAAAAAATCCTCAAATTAGTGTAATGTATAGCTTTTTTATACCATTAATGTAATTTATACATATATACTTTGTTTAATTTAAAGATATATATATATTTAATTTATACCTATATTATAGAATTAATGTCATTTATACCTTTGTAATACAATTAATATAATGTATACACTATTAGTGTAATTTAAACCTATGTTATACTATTAGTGTATTTTATATTTATATTATACAAAGCCGGAGTTCTCGCAGTGCAAAAACTTTCATGGAATGTGCAAAATGATTAGAGTAATCTGCTAGAACTGCTCGTGTTAATCGATGCAAAGTCATGTAAACAGATCATACATTTCCATAGGTGGGTCTGTGTGTGTGTGTGTGTGTGTGTGTGTGTGTGTGTGTGTGTGAGAGAGAGAGAGAGAAAGAGAGAAAAAGAGAGAGAGAGGCAGTGAGGCAGTAAATTAGTGACCGAGATCCAGACAGAGAGGTCGCTGCAACATGATAAAGACTCGCTTCACACCTTGCAGTTTAGACACACAGAAACATGGTAAATACTCGTTTCACACCGTACAGTTTAGGTACTTAGTCCCCCGTCAGCTAAGCACACATTAACCCTCAAGGGGGGAACAGCTCCCTCCGTATGCGAATGTCACCTGGGTTCGCACCACCCGGTTGGACCCTGCCGGAAACGGCGGCGTGAATGTTGCACTTGTGATCGTGAACTGTCACCTTTGCAACAGGGAAACAAAGCAGGCGAGATATCGCCATCACACAGGGGCGTCTTTGGCAGAGCAAAATCTCTCACCCTCTTCTTCCAGCATGTGAACAACTGAATGTTTTAAGACTTTTTTAAAGGCTGAAGATAAGTCATAAGACTTGTCACGGGTATCATTAAGGTCCCACAAACCCCTCTTGACGTGGAGAGGGAGGTTGTTAAAGTATAAAAAATATGAAGGCCGACTCCACTGCTTTACACGAAGAGCATTTTTGCATGCGTGTCCTCGCACGTGGGTGGGACATTTTGTTTTTCACAGGGGAAAGATATCTAAGATGATGATGCCATCTTCCTGTCGTACAAACGTCTTCATGACACAATTCAAGATGGCTGTCCTGAAGCCAAAAAAGTCTATGAATGGAGGTTGATTTTATTTCTTTTCCTCAGTGACGTGGTTTTCACCGCTAGTTCGGAAGCAATGCCTGAGCTAGTTGACATGAAAAACGCCCGGTACTTTTATTTGTCAAATATGTACTTGCCATTTGTTTTTGGCGGCATTGATACTCAAGGGTTTGCGAGTGGAGCGCCACCTTCAGTTGAAACATAGCGTTAATATCATCGTTCATGCCTTAGACTGGTTCCTGATGCGGGTACCGGTGGTCGGGGTGGGCTGGGGGGACTTCTAGAGAAACGCAACGGGTGACAAGACTCGCCACTTAGGCCTGTCTTGAGTGGCGGCGAGCAGGTCCTGCGAGGAAAGACCGGTCCTCTCTTTAATATTTGCTTCTATAATATTATGCGAGATTATTGTGTAATTTTCCGTCTTCGAGGCTTTCAAAGGCAGTTTTTAACCAGTCCTATAAATAACCATGTTTGGAAAATGTTTGCACAGCAGTCATAACAAAAATATTCACCATAGTCACATGTTGGACAATATGTGTCAGGTTAAGAACGCCAGTCACAGCTTCCCCTTGTATGACTTCGTCCAGCAGCTGGTGTTCTTAACTTTTTCTCCTCCTCTATTCCTCCCTCATCTCCTCACCCCCTGTGTTTTTGCTGCTTGCAGTTTTTTCTTACCGTGCTGTTGTATTTGGTTTTTGTGATGCTGTATTGTTCAAGCGTTTAAATCAGCTCCAAGCAGGAATATGCCTGATAGTAGTAGGACTAACATCTTTCATCAAACGTCGGTGATGATAAGTTATAACTTTTTCTAGGAGTCTTAAACCTAAAATTATGTGCTTTTGCTTTCGCAGTGGTGATATACAACATCCGATGGAATGCAAAAAAAGGAATTTAAGTTTCAGTGTCATAATTAAAAGAAAAGAAAATAGTTGACCATCTACAGCCACAAGAAATGATATAGAAATAACACAAAGCAATGGCCATGATTTCTGGTAGAAAGTGCGTCTGTTGGAAATTAGGCCAAATGTTAGTCTAAAGCATGAACTCCTGACCTCCACCGAGATTCTACGGAACTCACGAGCACAGGAGGGGTCAATGTCACGAAAGAATTGAGTAAGACTGTTCTCTTATCGATTTAAAGTCCAAGCAATTTTTTTTACAGTTTCCGGGGAGATAATATCAAGTTTTCATGACAACTTTTTTCTAACGTTTTACCTGCGGTTTTTCCACAGAGGGTGGTAAATACAACGTATCTTTCCATCCTCCAGTACTTTATGCTGTCTGTATGTTGCTACGTTTTCATATTCTTGCCCGACCACTTTTTAAAAACTCTTTATGATTTAAATCAGCCTAATCATTTCCATTTTGGGTGCAAATGTTTTGGAACTTTCTATCGTTAGTCCATCCAAGAACATCCTGCATCTTCAGTTGTCTCATTTTATGTACTTTGACCACAGCTCTTTTATCTTCTCCCCGAAAATAGAGCATCACTAAAACTTACCTGGCTCAATAATTGCAAGTTATTCAGACTGGTCACTGTTCTCATATCTATACTCATTTTCCAGCTAGCAAAACTACAAAACTAACAAACAAAAATGAAAGAAAACAAAATATAATAAAAAGAGCAAAGATATCTTGCTTACCTCCGCCATTTTTGTAGCAGAGATAAGGGAAGCGGACAACGTTGCCGAGACCGATGCACTGTCCCACACAAGCCAACACAAACTCCACAGTTCCGCTCCAGTTCTCCCGCTCCGGGATGTCGTCCAGCTTGGCTTCGATGGTCCTCCCGTTCACCTCTACGGGAGCTGTGGCCTCCCCGGGTACGCTGCAGCCCAGGGTGGGCAGCCGGCCGTCCATGACAAGCTCCATGCATTCTTTCTTGTCGTGTCTGTGTTGCTGCTGTTGTTGCTGCTTGTCCATGGCTGAAGACGACGTTGCGAACCTTGAGAGGATTGTCAAACTTGCCACGGATGCTGCTTGGTTAGGACAGGAAGTTGCTGTAGGGTTAGAAGATGGTCTTCTGTGGTTGCTGCTGCTGCTGCTGCTGCGGCCGCAGCCGGAGTTTGCAACAGCGATTGACTGAAGAATTTTGAAACCTTTCTTCGCCGCTGTAGCTGAGAGCTAAGCAAGTACATCTGCCACTGTGCGGCGTGTCAGCGGTTATCATCACGTACCAGGCGGTGCTGGAGAGACATGTCTGTACAAAGCAGTCCTGGCAGAAATGTTTTTTTTTTCTAAAGAAGAAAGCAAATACTTATTTCATGCCTACAGTAAAGAACAATTAATTGGGCGTTTCTATTCCAGCCTTTTTCCCCTTGTAAAAGCTACCAGGCTGGCACGTCTCTGCAAGATAGAGATATGGTGGGAACTAAGCTCTAGACACCTTAAGAAATATGGAAGACGATAAAGGTGGTTACAACAATAACAGCAGGTGACTGAAGTTTTCTACCACAAGCGCCTCCCTATCCGTGGAGCGATTAATTCAACAGCATAGGCCGTGGTTGTTGCCGTGCCATTCCAAACTTTGCTGGCGAGACAAAGTGCCGTCCACAAAAATCACCAGACACGTAGCGTCCCAACTGCTGAGCAGCACATTCAAACAAAGTGATGTGAATTCTTCCTCGTCCTGCAGAGCTAAGACTTCCCTCTTTCCAGAAACAGCCGCCGTCTGAGGAGCACCGAATATTTTTTTTCGGTGAGGGCCAAGCCACACACATAACTAACCCTCCCCCTTCCCCTCACACACACATATACTCACACGCACGCGCACACACATAGAGAGGGGTCGACAACCACTGGCAACAGTGTCGCGGCTCGGGTGCTGTCCCTTTATCCTGACAGAAAGTGTAACGGCTCTGCACTCTGGGGTTTGTCGCACTCTTCCCCCCCCCCCTTGCCCTCTCTACATTTCCTTCAGGGACGGGGATGGATGGGTGGATGGGAAGCAGGAAGGAGGGCAGCAAACTACGAGCGAGTCGGTTGGGGTCTGGGGAGAAAAGCTAGAAGTCGGAGTGAAAACGTTTACTCCTCTTTAGTCAAGAAATGAGTGCATTTGTAGTTGCACAGGACGATTAATCTCTCTTATTCCTCCACCTTAATACTGAAGCAACCTGTCGTCTGCGACTATATTCTGTGATGCATATTTTATATTTTTCTTCTTCCTTTGACCGTATGCTTTTTTCTGTTCTTCTATTTTCTTGTTTCCTCTTTTCACCGCTGCTGTCTGCGGATTAGAAGACTTTTAGTTCATTGTGCTATGCTCTGAAGGTGACGAGAATTCTGACGACTGTAACAGCAAAAAATTTTCCGTTCCTATCATGCGGCAGAAAGACATGCAGCTGATAACATGTATAATCTGACTGGTTTGCGTTGTTGGTAAAGTGTGAATGCACTGAGTCTAACGAGGGTTTTCAGGGCCTAAAATTGGTTTTCCGCTCCTGCACACACTGTGGTCGTGAACATTCCGAAACAGGGTCCATCATATGCTCGTGTTTATCTTCTCCTATTTCACAGTTCCTATCCTCCACGCCCGACCCTCGAGTGTTTACACCAGCGGTCGTGGGGACGTTTGGCCTGAGAAAACAGTTAAAACAGAGCGGTTTGAAAAAAAATACTAAGAGAAAATTGTGAACGTAAGGAACAGACTGCAAGTCTGTGGCATGAAATTCGGAAGCGCAAGGTTAAGAATACAAACAGGAAGAAAGAACCACAATGCACAGACAGGAAATCAGCAGCAAAATGCACAGACAAACAGAATGTAAGGAAAGTAGTCCTCAAACAAGACCTCATAAGGATGAAATAATTTTTTTTAAAAAACGCTAAAAGAACTTCCACTGTCCTGTATAGACTTTTGTAGAGAAAAACGGAATATTTTGTTCATGAAAGAAATACGAAAAGAGAACACACACACCACACACACACACACACACACACACACACACACACACACACACACACAGAGAAAGGGAGAAGCACAATAATCTTATTTAAACCTTTTGTGATAAGGTGATGAAAGACATCATAGGAAACTCGTTTCAAAAATTTAACTAGAGAGATTTTTAGGGTATACTATTGAAATAACTAACCTCACTGTGGCCGAGAGACTTCTGTGAGGCGCAAAACCTGGGTACTGTGCACATATGATGACCAGAAAAGGGTTAACCTGCATGTGATTGATGTCACCGTGCAGCCTGTGGTCATTACATGTTAACTCAGTAGGGATCAGAATTACACAGGTAACTTCCAGCGCCCAGTAAGTTAAAGACACGAGAATAACAACACAATAGCTAGAAAGCTTTAATTAAGGTTCCCGACGTGCACTCATCGAGCAGGAAGGATGATGCGATAACAACGTAGAGCTTTGATATCAGTGTATTAGTAGACTCATTTTTTTCAAATCAACATCTTTTTACAGGATGTGAATGTCCTGAATTAAAGGGACAAATACTGAAAACATACTAGACAAAAATTCTTTTATTCCTTTCACTCTAGACGTCGTAATGTTGACCTCTGTCTGTTCATGGGGACCTTAGTAGACACATATGGAGAGCAGAAATAGTATCACGTGGTACACATTAACCAACGATTAGAAAAATTTTCCCTTATTAGTCCTTTAAGGAAGCTTTTTAGGTCATCAGGGTTGTGCATGTGCGTGTGTGTGTGTGTGTGTGTGTGTGTGTGTGTGTGTGTGTGTGCGCGCGTGTGTGTATGCATGTCTTGATGCGAGTGAGTAATAGTGAGAGAAGTTGTTTGTAGTACCATAATTTTCATAGTCTCTTAAGACCTACCCGGAAATCTATCAGGAAAAGGATTTGATAGAAAGCCTGCTCGCGTTTCTGGGTCACGGCATCGAGAAAAGAGGGCAACTGCTTAGTTCTGGAAAATCTTGTGCGCTGCTGCAACTGGAATCACGTGTACCCCACGTGTCCCCCTGCCGCCGCTGCCAGACCCGACCCCTTTATCTCGCGTCCCACAGCGTTTCCCACGGGACAGCCCCTTTCTTGTACAAAACAGGGCATTGGTCTCAGGGCCTGGTGAACAGGCGAGATGATGCAGATGATGATAATGGTGATGATGCCAACATGACACGAACAGGAAAAGAAAACGAGTGTGAAGGGAGATAACCCCAAACATTCACCGACGTATATATTTCTTTTGCTGTGGACATAATGTTGTGCAAGCAAAGCCTTATTTTCACACACACACACACACACACACACACACACACACACACACACACACATCTTTCTCTGTGTCCACTCTCTTTCCCTCTCTGTCTGCCATCACTTTATTCTTTCTCTTATTTCTCTGTACTTGTCTGTTTTCTCTTTGACCCTTTTTTAACTGTCCTCTCCCTCTGTCTTCTCGCTTTTTCTGTTTTCTTCCTCTATATCTGTCTTTTCTTTGTTTTTTGTTTCTCTCTGTGTCTTAGTGTTTGTCAATCAGCATTTTGTCGTCATAAACAGCTTCTTTTAGTTCTTGCAGGATACCACGGACACGCTGCTCCAGCGTTTATATTTTATCAACGCAGTAACTGGTTTTTCACTTTCTCCAAAATCTCGCGTTTCAAAAGTTTACTATGTCACTTCAACACATTCATGTGTGTGTGTGTGTGTGTGTGTGTGTGTGTGTGTGTGTGTGTGTTTATCAGACGGAGTGAGAGGGCGAACTGCTGTTCTGAGCCAAGCCAGCAGCTAAGACTAGATCACGATGATAAACATCTACAAGAAGCTGGTCCTGTAAACAGGTGTCCCACATTCAATGAAGGTACCAGGCTGAGTATGTCCAGATGTACCTTGTAGGCTGGGCAATCGCTTTGTTTTCTTTTTGTGGGAAAGGGTTTTTTTAAGTTTATTTCTGCCAGAACGTGAATTAGGGACTAAGCGAGTTTGACAGCATTGTTGTCAACTTCTTCTCTACCCTGCCTTTCGACCGTCAGAATGTTTATCAAAATAAACGAACGACCTCTGGCAGAGCTGTTTTCAGACATTTCCCTTCAGTTGGTCTACGAAAACAGTCGGCGGCCAGTGATTGACGGTTGCCCATGAGCGGGGTAATGAGCGACTCAGAGGCGAGTAACGGGTCAGTGACAGGGGCTAAATTATCCCCCTCTCGATATATCCCTGCCACTTGGTCATGCGCACCGCCCCTCGAAAATAACTTACATAGCGCCTTCTTCTACTTAGCATCAGGCTTAATACACTTTTCTAAAGAAACACAAATACACAAAGAACACCCATATAGATCAAAACATGTCAGCAAACAAACGGACAGAGACACACCAACAGGCATACAAGACGGAAAAACCTGCAAACAAACCTTTCTATGACAAGTCAGCACAAAAAGGGACTTGCACACAGTGCGAGCGGTAAAAGGTGAGTCTGATGTAAAGAGCATGGAACTGACAGAAAATACGGAGCAGTCATACAGCACGAACTCCAAGACTTCAGGTGGTAATGTGTATTCCACCGGCGACAGGGACGAGACACTGCAGACAACATGGCTGCCGATTCCGACTCTCACGAGGATGCGCGGTGTAGCAGCTTCATCATCAGCCCAGAAATTCGTGGAGAAGTTGCAGAAAAGAGATCAGAAATTTAAATCAAGGCTGCTGAGACACAAACCCAACATCAAAACAGCGGCAAGTTTGCGCAGACATGACAGTTGAGGATGTTAGTCAACAAAAGGGTCCGTTAATTAAATGAAGCAACGAGGCGCAGGCACAGGAAGAAAATCCAGAAGATAGCAAGTGGCGGTACAGATCAACAGTAGGCACAAAGTGTGATGCTAATCTATGGGCAAAAACGAATAGAGTTGAAGAGAAGTCACACTCTCGCTAGGTAGGCAAAGGGACCTCATAACAAACAGGATGCAGGGACGCAATTGGCTGCACGTACGCTGTGCATGACTGGATGCTGGACATGGATACACTACGAAGCTGGCATGCATTCCATGATACTGGCATGTATACGCTAAGATACTGGTATGTATGCGGTGTGTGTGTGTGTGTGTATAAAACAAACATCTAACAAGGGCTCATTCATGGGACAGAACACTATTCCTTTAAATCATGCGCCCATGTTATTTCTCTTTCTTTCGCCCACCCACCCCCTGCCGCACACACCCTAACTCCTTCTTTAGTTGAGTGGAATAACTATAGGACCTTTTCACCACCTTGCTGAGTCCGCATTGTTATCCCCACAACTGAAAATATGTCATCAATGTCGGAATAATTTTCTCTATTTCTTTATTATTTCCATTTTTCTTCCGTTCGTTTGTTTGTTTGTTCCTTCTTACTCCGTTCCCCAATATTCTTTTCTATCTCCATGTCAGTCTTTCACTCAATTATCCTTCCATTCTTTTATTTAGCAGACAAAACAACGAATTTACATAAAAGAAAACCAAAAATCCCCTAAAAGAAACAAAGGGATATTAAGAGAGAGGAAACCGAGACAAAATGACCAAAGAGAGAGAGACTAAATACATGTGCAGAGAGAGAGAAAGGGAGAGAGAGAGAAAGAGAGAGAATGAGAATGTGGATGATTATCGGATAGATAAATAGTGAAACTGTAGAGTCTCAAGACAACAGGTGTCCTGTAAAGAGCGAGATTCTTTAATTCCCCCCTGTCCACCCCAGGTCACGTGTCCGTCATGCGGTGTCCGGGTCAATATGTAATCTTCGGCCTGTGCTACCCACATCTGCCGCCGCCTGTAACCCTGAAGCTTGATGAAGGGTATGACATCTGGCATGGTACAAGGAAAGTGTACCAGCAGCCATCAAGGAGGGACTCTGACCTCACCAAAGAATATCTGTTGTCACCCAGGCCTTCTGTACTTCACACAATGTTATCCAAGTCACACCAACGATTATTAACAGCAAAATATGAAAGATTCTCAAGAACACAAAATGTTTTTCCCCCTAAGTCATTGCGCTGAGCTCAGTACAACATGCTTTTCCCAAGATCTAAACGAACAATCACCGTTCTTCCTTTTTGGAGATAGACAACGGGTGTCACATGTATAAAGTCAAGAAAACCCACGCATGCGCCCAATTATCATACTGTCCTTTCTGTTCCAGCTGTTCCTTGGGACGATTGCAGGAATTGCATCTCAGTAAAAAAATAAATAAATAAAATGAGGTATTCTCCTAGATTTCAGCAACTTGCATCTTTCACTATGGTCATTTTATTTATCCGAGAAAAAGGTAGTTGTCCTCCTCACTCTTTGCGTGATCTCTAGGTTGCAACTGTCCTTTATTTTTAGTGCACCTCTTGGTGTCAAGATCCGTAAACTTTAACTATATACACATATGCCATATTACTTTTGCCTTAAATAACCGTTAACAGAAAATGTTAGTGCGACGTCTGTAAAACGGTTTGCTGTCTTTTATGTCTGGGAAAGTTTTTGCAATGTTTTGTAAGCATTTGACATTTTAATTTTTTCACTTTTGTCGCGCTGTTGGTGTGTTGATGACATAATTATTACATCTGACCTAAGAATCGAATCAAAATGGTCAGCATTTTAGTTTTTCTAATTTTAAAAGTAATTAATGTTCGAATTCCAGGTACAATCCTAGTTACCCCACAGATGAATTCTGTAGTGCTAGGCTTATAGTTACAGTTTCTCAATATGGTGTCAATATCGTGCAGTGGAACAAGAGACAGTTCTAATTACATTTCAGTATGTATGTTTTAAAATAAACTTGACTACAGTTTACGCCTGAAAAGTCAGAAAAATTAACCAAACGACAATTGTATACAAAGTTCTCTTCCAATTTCATTCTAATTAATAAAATAAATTCATTTGAACATTCAAGCTCGCCAGAGATACACCCATACTGATGGATTTACTTCCAAAGAATATCAAAGAAAGGAATTAGACGAATATCCAGAAGAACTTCAACGCTCAAAGCTTTGGGATCTTGCCCCCAACAAAAAAGTGAGGCAGAGGACACAACGGAATGAGGGTCGGAAAAAACGAGGTCTGCACATGTCCTGAAGTGCCCGGATTATTGGAAAATTGACCAGCATCTTTGGGCACATCTGCTGCTTGCCGAGCAAAGCGACGGCTTTGTCCAATCAATAAGCTTCTTCTCGCATTCCTCTCTCTACTAACCGCAGCAAATAAGACCTAGACGGTCGCCAAGACACCATTCTGAGAGCCTGGGCAGGACGCCGACAGTGCTGGGAAAACAAGGCTAGACCCGCGTCTCGGACGTTCGCGCGGGATTTGAAGGAAGTTCAAGGACGCTACTTTCCTCGTACTCCTTGGGTAGAGGAGCGCTGGGAGCTGGATCCGAACTTGATTTCCTTCGTCACCGTTAACTTGTCGTCAAGTCTTTACGTAGGTCAGTAAGGGAATTTGTGAGAATGTTTCCTCGGCTCTGTTCTCTAGTCTCAAGAATGTTAAGAGAGGCGAGTCAATAGAATGTCCTTGCCATGTCACATTATTGCGGAGCGTTTTGGGTTTGGGCTGGTCAAGGATCTCTTCCAAGCATGTGTACATACCCGGTGCGGCCCCCTGCTCAAACCCACCTGTTGCCCCAACTCCTGATCTATCACGTGATCCCCACCTGCCTCCCCTATCCGATCATTTTCGTGATCCCATATTCTTATCCTCCAGATATCCATCTTAGTATCTTCCTGATATCCATCGTATCGTCTTCCTGGTACCCTTTTATCCCCTTCTTGGTACCATTTTATCCTCTTCCTGATACTCATCTTATCCTCTTCGTGATACTCATCGTCCTCCAGATATCCATCTATCATCCCATCTTATTCTCTTCCTGGTGTCCATCCGATACCAGATACTCCTCCTGCTTTTCCGAGGATACAACGATAGTCCCAGTCGCTCGAAATTTGAAGCGCATTAGCACTACTCGAAAAGATCTTTTTATGGGAATAACTTTTCAGGAAGTATTCCTCAGAGTTCTAAGATAAATAAGGCCGTCAGACTGAGCGGCTTTCCGATGGTCTGATCAGACAGGGACGACGAAGATTTCAGCAAGAAGAGCAAACTGCTGCTTTGGATGCTTGTGGAAGAGATCGACACGTGTTGTACCTTGAGGCACGTGACGAGAAAGGTTATCTTACAAAACACACTGGTCCCCATCACTAGCTGGGTTGAGCCTGCAGTCGTTTTTGTCTGCTTTATTCCACCGGAGCCCGCGCCAGACACGGGTGGCCAAAGCCCGACGGTGCGCTTCCCAAGTGAGCTGGAGGTCAAAGTATCTCTGCAGGTCCTCTTCGCACGGGTAAGGGTGGATCTGAAAGTCAAGAAGCATTATGTTCTAGATCTTTCTTCGTTATGGACTCACTGATGGAGTCTAAGTTACGCGGAATACAAACAAACAAACAAACAAGTTTAATCAAGCTATCAATACATCTATCGATTAATCAATTAATACTGCAATTTAAAGATTACCGCTAAAACATATATGTATATCGTACAATACCGTATATGTATCGTATATGTATCGCATTTGTATCTTCTGTATATCGTATGTGAATCGCATCTGTAATGCCCCAAATAGTCCTTCAGGCTGAAAAAGTAATTAAGTTATAACGAACACTTCTCTTCGCGATGTCTTTATCAATGCACCACCTATGAAAAACTGTCGGCTTTTCCATCTGTAGCAGTCAGCAGTTAGTATAGCCCGCCTAATTTGCTTTCATTGCCTAAGAAACAATCTCTCTTTTTGCCACCAGAAAAACGTATTATAACGCAGCTTGCATTTTTTTCCCCATCCATATTCAGCACCACAGTCCTCAACATACTATCTCATGCTTCAAAATCTTTCGTGGCCGACATCTTTGAGTATATCACATCACAGAGATGACACAGGTCAAGAAGATCTATGAACATCCATTTATCTGATTTCAAATCTCATCTATGCACGATGTCAACAAAATTTCTTTTTCAGTATTAAGAAGATAACGTTTCAATATCAGCAACTCAGCTTGAAGCTTCTTTAAATGCCTTAGGAATTATTGCATTTATATTCTATGGCCTTCTGCTGCTTTAATTTAGAGATATTTCTGTAAATAGATTTTCATGATGTTAATGCTTTGGATGTTGTTTTGCTATTTTCGTTATGAGGAAAAGGAGTAGGGTAGTAGGAGTAGGCATGTCTAAAACTTCTGAACGGCTATTTTGTTGAGAATTCACGCAAAAAGACATCCCCAACAAAGGGATTAGATTTCAAACATTCCCTGCTGCACAAGTTGTCGATCTCCAGAGATGATGACTGGCTGATTAAATTTCACAAAAAGACAAAGACAATGGGTATTTTTTGTGTCCGAACCTTGGTCAGATTAAAATGCTATGCAAGCGGTTAGTGCCATGCTTTTCCACAACCCTACCTATTCTTCACCTTGTTTCAACACGCACACACGCACGCACACACGCACGCATACACGCACGCACACACACAATCTCTCTGACACACACAAGGACACTCGTGTGAGATACAGACTACACATTTTCAATACCTTAAATGTTTAATGAACCAATGTATTTTTTTGAATATTGATGACTTAGCCCTTGACAGGAACCCAAACTCTCTCTCATATATATATATATATATATTCACGATTATCCCGTTATGTGTTCAGTCACGAATGACCTCTTGTTTATGACTAACAGTACATGTGAGCTCCTATCTGAGTGTAAACAAGTTTAGAACTCTGTGTTCCTCTAAAGACAGAAGCCCTCGCTCTAGCAGAGCGTGACTTACCGTTTCTCGCAGGCGGGTGAGGAAGTCAGGGGTGGCGTGCTCCAGCAACAGTTTCTTGCCAACCAACACGCACTCCGCACCGTTACTGACCAGCGTCAGGCTGGGCTGATGGGGGAATACGATGTCAGACAGGCCCTGTCACATGACACCACAGTCACACAGTCACACTCCGCTCTCATGGGGACCACAGTTATCATCAAGAAACAAATTAATATAATAAAGAAAATTTTCTCCATCTTTAACGGACACCAAACGCCCAGAAATAGTATGCCAGGCCACAAAGCAACATAAAATACAAAGTGTACTTTAAATTTTTCTACTAATTCTTTTTCCACTTTTGAATCATGGAGTAACAGGAACTGTCCGTGTTCTCATGGTGGTGTGGTGGAAGAAAGTGGCACAGGCGTCCTTCAGGGCGCTTTGGAAGTGGGGTCAACGCCGAGGTGGATAGTGAAGAACTGGATAGCAAACATGAACAAGTGGACTAGTCGTTCTACCCAGGACCTGTTCACCACTTGCCACTTCTGCAGACACCCCTTAAGTGAAGAGCCCTGTCAGCCACTGTTTCTATCGAATAGTTCCACCGCCACCTCCCTTCGGACAAGTAACCACAAACCACTGTCATTATCACACAGGAAAATGGATGGATGGATGGATGGATGGATGGATGGATGGATGGATGGATGGATGCCATGCACAATTTGCTGGTTCGCTTTGGAAGCTGTTGTTTTGATGTTTGAAATTACAAGCAGTGTTTCATGTTCATGACGAGTGAGTCGATGCTTGTTTGTCGAGGGATATTTGAGGATCTGTTACGCTTTGATTAAAGAAATTAACGATGATACTTACAAAAGCCATTCCTTTGGTGAGCGTCTGCACGCTGATGTAAACCGAATGTGGTGCTTTTGTGGGCTGAAGAGGAAAAAAGGCGTATTTGTACCAAAAAAGAATTATCTCCTCGTTTACCATAAAATAACATCATTTTCTTTCTCCCCTTTCTCACATACATACATACATACATACATACATACATACATACATACATACATACATACACAACATTCACTTAAAAAATTATTTTTACGAATCCGCAGTGTTCCCTAACAAGCAGCTGCGTGTGTCATCATACTGTAACTTTTACCATTTCATAACATTGAACATGTTGCATACTTCCCCTCAGGGTACTCGCCAGTCGGGTGAATTGTTTCTGCCACCCGCCAGCCTTATCAACCAGTTCAGTCGCCAGCCTATTAAACAATTCTGGTCATTCACTATCAAACTGAAAAGCTACAGTCACTGTTTCAGTGATCACTCGTCAGCCAAGTGTACAGTTCCACTCACTATCAGTCTAGCGAATGGTTCCTTGAATGATAAAAGTCTTAATTTGTTCACGTTTCCATGTAAGGTTGAAATAATTGGTGTGACTTCCGTGTACAGGGACCATTTCAAACACAGTCTTTGTAAGTGAAACAAGCATAATTTCCAACTGTATCCCAACGTAGATGTCTTTGTATCCCCCACAACCCACCCAACCCATCCGAAAAAAAAGTACGGGCAAGGTTCTGTCGTAATTATAGCACTAAAGGGAATTCTAAATTCATTTTAATATCATCCGCACGAAGCGTTTTGTTGCTGGCAGCTGGAAAGCTTCACTCGGGCGACCCCAGTTCGCAACAAGTAAGGGCATGGGAAAGAGAGATTAGGTTGTCGTTACCACACAGGACAAAGGTGAGCGGGACAGGGTGGAGATGGCACCAGGGTAACCTACTTTCACAGCACTTTGTGCAGCGGGTAACTGCCTGTCACTGGCCATGGCCGTGTGATGGATGTTTTCAGCGAGTTGAGCTGTGCTGTGATCTGCCGGAAAATGAAAAAGAATAGATTTTCATCGACACATTGTATAACATCGATGGTTGTTGTTGTTGTTGTTTTTGAACAAATGTACGCAATAAGAACGAATAATCACGATGGTTGTTGTTGTTGTTGTTTTTGAACAAATGTACGCAATAAGAACGAATAATCACGAAACTATAATAATCTGCAATAATTAAAGAGGTTAAAGGTATTCTAGTGAGTGCAAGCGTGTGTGAACATGTTTATATATCTGTGTTTCCTCTTTTGCAAACATTTACGTGGTTGACAGGAAGCGTGTTAGAAAAATCTTGTTTAAAATTTAATCAGCAGTAGGGGATTGGATTCTGACTATATGTCATAGCGAGGACTAATTTTTTTTCCCCGTGTACATTGGTGCATCTTTTTCAAACGTCTGACTGCCTTTGAAAAAGAACAGAAAGAATTGGCAAAGATTATGGATTAATTTTATTTATATTATACTATGTAGACGGTGAAGATTGCAAGTTGTATCGGAAAAAGGGAGGTTATTTATTTTGTGAAATGATATCTTGTACTGAGGTGAACCCAGTGTTTTGAATTTAAAAAAATGTTTTGCAGACTTGTAGACGCTTAATGAAGACCGGGAGCAAAGAATGGATTTGATTCGGTGGAGGGAGTTGATGGTGTTTGTGGGACCAGGTGAAAGCAACTTGCGAAGAATGAGTCTGAATGACCACATGGGTAGTCGGCACTACGTGTGTTCCTTTCGTCCCTTCTTCTAGTCGAACCATTTTTTACCACCTCTGTGCTAAAGGTCTGGCCTCTACCCAATGAAATACTGTATGGTGTTTTCTACTGACAGCCTGCAGCCTCTCGAAAACAAGCTGGCATCGTGAATCTTCTATCATCGACTTCAAACTGGTGGCTAGGAGTAGAGGAGTAACGGTTGCTTTATTCATGGATCCCATGACAACTACAATGGGAGTGGGAGCGAAGATAGTGGAGAAACAAGGTCTAATAATGGGGTGTCCTGTCACTTGGCTGTGCTAGGGGCCACGTTTAGTGCCAGAGGTCACATTTACAATATACTTGCTGCCATGTCCTCCCACCTTCACCCCCAGTGTACGGGCGAAAAGGATAACTTGTGATAATTGTCTGAGAACTTTACAAGAATCCACAGTGGGTGGTCGGTTTTCTTCAAATATGACTTGTCTTAAAAATGGTAAAGAAAAGAATAGGAGAGATGCATGTTAATTATACCCGACTTTGTAAAGTAATCAAAATGTGTTTTTTATTTACGTTTAATAATTTTTAAATTCTAATAAAATCCAAAACAAAACCATGATTATTACTTGTGGACCCTTGGGAAGCAGTCCTCAACAAGTGGAAAGCACAAATGTTTGATTCTAAGATTCTCTTTATCATAAAAAGGGAAAATCTGAATTTACCTGGCATATGCGGCTTTCTTCTCGCCATGAACGGGCCCTGTTTATGGGACAAAGAAGTCAGAGAGAGAGAATTAAAGAAGGAAAAGTAGCCATTACCATCGTTTTAGTCATCATTATCATCAAACATCATCGTCGTCATCATCATCGTTGTTGTTATCTGCATTAGAAGCACCGCCACTGTCGTCGGCAATAATTATTATCTTTATAACAAAATGCTACCAACGGAAAACTAAATAATTACAAAAAAGATGTGGAAAGCAGGCATCAGCTCTTCCAAAGCAAAATTTCATTAATTTCTGTCCTAATTTTATCACGTTCCTTGTAAGCTTGATTAAGCGCTTGTGTTTGTGTTTGTTTGTTTGTTTGTTTGTGTGTGTGTGTGTGTGTGTGTGTGTGTGTGTGTGTGTGTGTGTGTGTGTGTGTGTGTGTGTGTGTGTGTGTGTGTGTGTGTGTGTGTGATGACGAGAGACTCACAATTTATGTTGTAAGCGAGGCGATTTAGGTAAATTACTGTCAAACATAAAACTAATGAAACAATATTAAGTATAATTTTCCACGGCATGTCGGAAGAATTATAGCACCGAGTCCATACAACAGGAAATGTCAGGCGTATTTCTAAAGGTGATGCACTAATGTTTGTGCACGCACCCCCGTACACACACACACACACACACACACACACACACACACACACAGAAAGAGAGGATGGTAGCTGTGCTAATAAGTGTTTCAGAGTAATTTTCTCCGCCATATGCACCTTCGTTTACACTAGTGCAAAAAGTTGCAAATAAAACGACCTAAATTACAACAGCAACAACTCCCAGCTGTTACGGACCTGTTACGGTTGAGGCTAAAAGAGGGGAGTGTGTGAGCAAGGATTATTTATACAATATCGTGCTGTGAAGATATATTATTTCATCAAACTGTCTGTCACAGACCGCGTCGTCGATGCAGTTTCCAAGTGCAGCTGTTATGTTCAAGAGGGGTGCACGGAGAGAGGGAGGGTGAGTCGGGTAGCGAAGAATCAGGTTTGTGACACAAGACGTTGCTCCATCTCTAACATTTCTTGTGTAAGAAAATGGAAGAGTCCCCATTGCGACAGAGGGTCTCTGATAGAGAAATTGTAGTATGAGATTCTGGAAGCGAGTAGTTTTGATTAACCTCATTTACCACCTGCTTGCAAGAAGTCAAAAAATGACAAATATTTTTTACTGAAAATGTGACATACTTTGACAACCAGGGCACCGAGTCTGCGCAGGTCCTGTGACTTCTTGACATCGTTGTCAATGCTGAGCTGACGTTCGCCAGTCGGCGTCTTGACAGCAGCGACGACTGTCTGCGGCGGAGCCTGAAACTGTGAGTTCAAAATGGACATAAAGTTGCTCCTGGCATGACATCGAAACCAAAGGTCTGGGTATAGCCACTCTTTGGCATGATATAAATAAGATACCAGAAATGGACAGTGTGGTTCGAGCTGGTCATCTTTCGAGGGAATAGAATTTCTGCATCTGGGCCCTACTTTACAAACGCTCAAGATAGGAGATTGGCTGCGTCCTTCGAATCATCATCATCATCATCATCATCATCATCATCATCATCATCATCATCATCATCATCATCATCATCATCATCATCATCATCATCATCATCATCATCATCATCATCCAGCAATCATCATCATCATCATCATCCAGCAATCAACAACAACATAATGCAAATAGACAAAAAGACAAAAGGTGAAGAATTTTAAAGTTGGATGTACCATGTACACTAGACTCGTCCTGCCATGTTATCCACAATGGCAAACTCACTAAACCTTTCGTAGTGAAGACTGACGTAAAACAGAGTTGTATATTATCACCGACAATATTTCTGATGGTCATAGACTGGATTATGCGTAAGACGACCCAAGGCAACAACACCGGTATTCAGTGGACCTTCACGAAACAGCTAGAGTACCTGAACTTTGCAGATGACATTAGGGCGATTAGGCTATCGGAGGGAGCAAAGAAGAAAGGAGACTGAAGTGATGAAAATCAACAACAAGCAGGAACTCTCAACCAGCTTCAAATAGAGAACATCTTGGAAACATACCGCTTCACATATCTGGGGAGCATCGTCAAAACGGACAATGGAGCGGACGACGACACCAAAAGCCACATCAACAAAGTCAGGCATGCTTTCAACAGCCTACGCCCCATCTGAAATTCACGAGCATAATCCCTCCGCAGCAAGACCCGAATCTTCAACACCACTACTGTATGGCTCTGAAACCTGGAGAATGGCAAACACCATCAACAACAAGCTCCAGACTTTTACTAACCAAAGTCTACGCCATATCCTGGGAATAGAATGGCCCGAAAAGATCTCCATTATAAACCTCTGGAAAAAAACAACCAAGATCTCAATAGACAAGACATCAAGAAGCGCAAGTGGGGGCTGGATAGGACACACCCTGCCCAAACCAGCTGACACCATTGTCAGGCAGGCACTCGACTGGAACCCTCAGGGGAACAGGAGGGTTAGGAGGTCAAAGCAGACTTAGAAAAGATCAGTAGAGAGCGAGGCAAATGATGCCAGAACCACATGGGCCCAACTGAGGGGGGTGGAGGCAATCAAAAGCAGGTCTGTTGTCGAGGTGTTCTTGAAACCCTATACTCCTCAAGGAGTAGCAAAGAATAAACTAACAATGTGTACTGAGTAATTCACTGATGTCTACCTGTTCCTCTTTACGAATTCTTTCGCTGTCTCTTTCGCCGATCTTCGTGATAATTGGCGGTAGAGCTTTGTACCTGCCCAGGTGATCCAGGTGGTCAGTTCGCACCTCACGCCTCTTCTGGATGAAGTCGAGAAAAGCCTCGTGTGAGACACCTTTTGCCTGTTCTTCTTCCATCAAGTGCCTCACTGCCACCCATTTATTTATTGCACACATTTTTAAATGGTCTATCAACAATATAATATTACAGTATACGTGAAGTAGTTTATTTATAACTACTACTACTACAATGTAAGCTTAATTATATCATAATTACATTTTACACAGCAATCCATGGTAAAAATAAGTTAATCATAATTACCTTTTACGATATTATGATGAGTGCCAAAAGAACAGATAAAGAAGAAAATGGACAAGAGGGACCATAAACTCAATGAATTCATGAAAGGGTTAGTGAAAGAGAGGAAGAACGAATGAGTGCATAAGGAAAAAAAAGGAGCGTTAACTGTAAGAAAAGAATTTATCAGCTCATAAAGATAATAGCGTATTAACTATTGTTTTACCAACTGAATGATTATCTACTCACCCTTCTCTTGTAGAGATGTAGTGACTGGCTGGCTTTGGTATTTCGGTGTGTCAGCAGTTGTAGCGAGCTTGGTAAGCAGACTGCAGCTGCCCTAGAATGTAAAAAACCTAGCTCGTTACAAACTGTTTTACCATCTTCTACTCACGCATTATGTGGACATGATTCTGTTAATTTTCAATGATCTTCGTGAATCTCCATCACAGACATCTGTATTCTTTTAACTCCTACCTTTTATTGGTCTATACTACAAAGTTCTGTTGTTTGTGACCTTACCTATATATTTTGAACAAGGTCTGAAGTTTGTTCAAAACGTGATAAAATGACAAGGAATGTTGCCCAGAAAAAAACGGGTTTAGAAGAAATATATTCCGTAAATGTTTTAATTTTCTAACCAACGTGTAAATTATGTCACAGATGTGCTCAAATTAACGTTAAATGAGTAATGAGTCGTTTATGATGTGACAGCCATGTGAGTTCTGAGTGGATGACGAGTGTATTCTCTCTTTTGTCAATGAAACTTGTGTTTAGTAGCCTTGTCAGATTTATCATAAATTGAAAAATGCTTACCGATTTAACAATGATTATCCACTCGTTTTCACGACTTTCTGGAACCACGACTGTACCCCGCCTGGCGCACCCAAATAGAATGTTTGTTACATCCACATAACACTTGTTACACTTGCATAGCACTTATTTTACCTGTTGTAAAGTGCTTTGCTCTTACTCTTTCAAGCCGAGAGAGGCAAAGAGGTTAGGATGTAATAGAAACAGGAAACATATGACTTCACAATGTTTTACATGACCGATTAGTCCGCCTTCAGGTTGAATTTTATCTCAAAAGTGTCCTTCATTCATTTTTTTTAAAAACTTGCATCAAATTACAGTATTACAGTTTCCAGCTGCATATGCTAGCTTTGGACTGAGGGCATAGAACGACTAGAAACTTAGCTTAACAATTATGACCTCTTGATATTTGCCTTGAAGATGTACCTGAAATAGGAGTACAGAGCTCTTTTTGGGTTCTCAGTCAGCTTTTCCTTTGGCCAACCGTCCAGATAAGACAAGGAGCTGAAAAGACCACATGATAAAAGTGGAGAAAACTGTTTCACAAAGAAGTCTTCATCGTTGGGGACTGAAAGTGTGACGTCCTCATAAAAAAATGACTAGGCATATTTGCAGTCCAAAGAGACAGATAGCTGGTGAAAATAGTTCCTACTTTTCTGAAAGTTATTCAACCAGTTCTTAAGAATTGTCATTTTTTTACAGGATCGACAAGAGTGAAAAGACTCACTTCAAGAAAGGATCTGCTGGGTTTTTCAGTCCGCCAGACATGATCACTTCCAAGAAGTCCTGCAACATACAGAGTGGAGAGGATAAGTTCCGTTAGTTAACATTCTTGTCGTCGTGCAAGCAAAAATAGCATCTGAGCTCAGACAATCGTACGTAAAAAGGTCCAGAAATGTGCAGGAGTGGATGAGCCCTATTTCTATATGGGGAAGGGAATCTGACTTTTTTTTACACTTAAAAGGATATCTTAACATAAAACTTTGATACATATTTATCAATGTAAAATTTTATTTCTTTCTCATTTAGGTTCATGCAAAATTTACTATTTACGTTACTCGCACGTGTTTCTGTTTAAGCTGCATACGTTTGTCAGCACCAGTTCTTTTTTTTAGCTGTTTTGAGCATGCATATCAATGGTGCCTTCACACTGTCAGTTGTTGTTAGCATTATGGTGAATAAAGATACGGCTGATGATGATGTGTTTCTGACTGTGTCACGATGTTACTTGTAGACCAGACGGTGTAGAAAGCCTCGATGTTGTATATCTGGTGCTTGATCTTTGTTTAAGCTTTTACCAGCAATTAAAGTTGGTTTTCACAGCTTAGGCTTTTGTACAGTTGCCACTGCTCTAGGTATGTTTTCTTTTACCGAGGATTGTATCTTTCCGATTTGAATTCAGCTCATGCACACGACGATAATTTTTTAGAAATACTTTCATTTCGTCACTTCCTGTTTTCTCGGCAAATGCAGGTGTGATTAAGAGAAAAAATATTAATATAATATTTCGTGTGGGCTCTTCCTCATAAAATATCACCTCAATGTGTTTTTGTGATACTTTATGCTTTATTTCCAGCGATTTTCGCTGAGAGCCTGTGTTGTCCATTAAAGTTAGAAATGCATTGTGCAGCGAGTATCTGGCGTAGGGATAGTGTCTTAATTTGAATTCATTTTATTATTTTTATACTGTATTTTGTGCAAAGGCACTTCTATGTATAAGTGTTCAACTTTCACGGATTTGGATATGCGCAGGGGGATGGGGTCTAGGGAACAAATTGACTGCATAACCTGCATAATAAAATGACTTTTTACAGCTCTCACAAGTGACCTTGACAGCATCTCAGATAGCGTGCAAGTGGCTCCCTTCCCCAAATATATAAAGCCCTTGTTTTATTAATTATTTATTAAGGTGAAAGGTACTATCAGAATCGTCAGCCCTGGGTTATACCTGGCTAGTGAGGACAAGAAGCTGTACGGAAACCTGTGACACAAGCGTCGACTGGTGTTTACATCCATTCAGGATGGCGGACTCACCAAAACTGTCACCACGACTATAGTACATCAGGGTCTTGGCCAGTCCCTTGTCTTGGTCAATTACAAATGCAAATGCTGCAAAGATACAAAAGTCATTGGTAAAAACAATTATTCCAGCCGCGATACCAAAAAAGATTGCTTTATGCAAGACCATTATTGAAAACAGCTTTAAAACTCTTGAGATATTTAATTTTGTTGGATTGCATCAACACCTACTCTCTTCCCAATAAAGATGCTAATTTCAAAAGTAACTCACCACCACCAGATAGAAGGAAGTAGAAACGTGCCGCATAGTCCCCCTCCCTCACGATCACTCTCTTTGGTTCATAGCTGAACAAAAACAACGTGGTCAGTGGCCCGCATGATAGGAACAGACTTTACACTCAGCAAACCCATGCAAAAGAAAAACAAAATGCCATAGGATGTTGGATGGTAATGTATGTCGTAGTGACTGACACCCAGTAACTTTTTCCTTTGTGCTCGTCTGCCTGCTTTTCTCTTCTAGGTGTCTGTCTTGGTTTGCCGGACTGTCAGTCGATCTGTCTCTGTACATCACTTTCCCCACCTTTCAGCTGTGTGTGTGTGTGTGTGTGTGTGTGTGTGTGCGTGCGTACGTATGTGTCTTTTTGCAGTTTGTTTTGTGTGTTTGTGTGTGTATGTGAGTGAGAAAGAAAAAAAATGACTAAAATACATAGAGATAGTAAAATAGGCGGGGGGGGGGGGTTGGAAGGCACAAGCTCCTTTTCTCGCCGTGCCCAGTTTTTACACTCCTTATTTAGGGCTTATTCAGCGTATTCCATTTTATTCCGTTATTATTGTAACTGTAAGCCAGTATAAACAAACTACATCATGTCTGCTTTCAACTATATACACATTCTTGATTTTTCGAATGGTGAATTGATGACCTGTTGGATATGTTCAGACGCGTCACCAGTCAGGCCGATCACTCCCAAATTCGAGTCTCGATGACGAGCCACTAATCTTTTATCCATCAGCCATCTTAATTTGAAAGTGAAATTCAAAGAGAAGCCGACCTGATCCATACCCGACCTTTTTTGCGAGATACACAGAAAGGGTGTGAGGGGAAAGGAAGAGACTTGTCAGGAGGAAAGAAGAAGGAATGAAAGGAGAAGACACAGACGGTAAGAAGGGAGAGAAAGAGATTGGGTAAAGGATGGAAGGAGTGAGACAGCGAGAGAGAGGGAGAGAAAGAGAGAGCAAGGGGAACCAGCGCGCCCTTCCTAACACATTGATAAAGATTTCAATTAAGCTTCCGACGGCATGATGCGGATGGCAGGGTTTGCGGTAAGACTGCAAGTCGATACAGGCAACAGCTGTTGCTAACATCCATTCTGTCGTTCCAGATTGATTCCTGGTTTATGTAAAACTCGCAGGAAAGAAACGGTAAGCCGAAGACAGTTCAATTACCCGACTTCAAAAGTAAACAGTCTCTGTGTGGCAGAAGGCAGTTATAATGCGAGCCCTGAGGAAGGGAGGGACTTTAATTCAACAATTATTTTTATTTGGATTCCTAGCAAACGTCTTTTTCAGGCGGAGCAGGTTTTCTGTTAGCAGAAAGTTGATAGCTTGCGAAAAGAAAAACAATTTACAGAGACAGCTTTTGTTCAATATAACCTCTTTATCAGTTCATTAAGATGAACTGCTTTGCTGTGGATGGTGTAGTCTTGTTCACAGGTCATTGCGTGCGAACTGAAACACTGTGAACAGTCTCAAAGGCTGTCAAAGGTTTGAAGTGTATTTACCTTAAGAAACCATTGGTACAGTGCATCGAGGAAATTCGTGTGAGGAAAAAGGATCTGCCACGAACATCTGATCAATACACGATATTGGTCGGAAGGAGTTTCAGTTCCTTGAAGGCTCTCCAGCACAGAGGAGGAGAGATTCGACGGCAAACTGTTTCAGAATGCCAGAAATTGCGAAGGAAACTGAAGAACGCTGCCCCTGTCCGATTCCCTCGAAGATGGTCTCTCAAATTTCCCAACTTTTGACGCTTCGTCACCCCCCTCATCCGACAGAGCAATTTGCCCTGCTTGAGATTAAAAAGTTTTCAACCCTGGACACCCGGCTACTTCGCTCTCCTTCAAGATTTGCTTTGGTCCTTCCTTTGGATTGATTTTGGAGGAAGTGGAATTAGAGCTGTGCATACAAGTTAGCAAATAGAAGAGAGAAAAAACTGATTGTTTCTATTGCATGCAGCAATCACGTTTATTCTTAAATTGTCCTTTGTTTAGCACCTTAGCCCGAGTGTAAAAACATGAAGGTAAAAACCTGTTAAAACTGAGGTAGCAAAATATTGTCAAAACATCTTCTTCTCTTAATCTGTCTCTCTCTATATATCTTACTCACCCTCTTCACTAGCATCTACCATCATAGCAGAAAAAAAATACTTTTCATTCTGTGACAAAGAGATGATAGTAATAACAGATTATACATCAAAGTATAATAATTAATAATACTTCATTTTGTCAAACTTTTGTATTACATTTCACAACTTATTCTGTCGATAAGTTAATCATTTCTTTATCCTCTCTCATTTTCTCTCCTTTTTTCTTCTTTCTACCTATCTCCTTCTCTCTCTCTCTAACTCTCTAAGGCTTTAGAGGGGAGAGGGGTTACCAGAAAATATCATGAGGGTTTTTTCAAGGGGATGATCTGTGTCTTGACCAGCACTGCAAACATTCGCAAAGATTAGGGATCCGTCGAAAACGAGAACTGACGAGGGCTCTTAAGAGAACGGGGCAGTGGTCGTAGGTGGTCGTTATCGTGATCGATTTTAAATTCTGAATTAAAAAGATGAAACAGTCTCATCTATCAACCCAGCAAAAATGAAAAAAACCCAAAAAACAACAAAAAAATCCATAAAACAGTGGAAAAAAGACAATGTAACAGACGAAAACAGACAAAACCTATCTCTCGCTGCAATATTTTCTGTTGTCAGGCTTTAATAGGGAAATCAGTAAAATGTTATTCCGAGGGCAGTCATTTGCCAATTGAAGCAAACTGGAAAATGAAGAAGGCAAAGAGAACTCACTCAACTGAAAAAAACAATCGTAAAACCGACCAAACCGTAATTAAGTACTGCACGGCAGAGTATGATTAAACTTCTTTCTGCTGTTTGATAAAGCAATCATAACAAACAAACGGCAAAACAGAAAAGAGGGTGAGAAAACAGTGGTATTTGTTTTCAGTTTTCAAGAGGTTTGTTTAATCATCTCCTTCATCGTCAACATGATCACACCAACTAGCCACTAGCTATAACTTACCTTTCAATCCAAGCCCGTGCAGCTATTGTTTTCTGAATGTTAAGAGGATACTCTGCCAAAGACTTGTAATTCCACAAGGCAATTTGCACCTGTTAATTGAAAGGGTAATGATGTTCAGATTGAGCAACTGAGCAACCTTTCTCTCAATCCCAAAACTTCTTACATTACACACCATTGTGCCAAGAAATTGCATGTCACATAGGGAAGTCAGACCAACCTGAACATTGAGGCTGATACAACAGATGTTGACATCTAGTCTCAACACAGTAAACAATCCCGTAAAGACCGAGCTTCAAAAAAAAATTATTCGTGCATCTTATATTCTCACTTATTTCAGTATTGTATTTGCCATACACGGTACATTTTCCAGCAAAAAAAATAAAAAAAAAAATTCCCAACCCCTCTAGCGTTTTTACCGAACTAAATTTGCCCTAAAGTGGCCTTTCGTTGCAAACCACAACTAAACTATCATCTGTGTACCAAGAATTTTTGATATCGTGTGTTCTTGATATTCCTCTAAGTTGTTTGTTGTTATTATTATTATTATTATTATTATTATTATTATTATTATTATTAGAGTCAATATCAATCGATGAGCAGAAGGAAGAATGTCTCCTCCAACAACCATGGCTGTTGGTGGAAGAAAATGCTGTAAATGCCACCTGGGTTCTGAAGTTTGGAGGACGCTCTTCTTACTAATCTAATGCCACTTACGGTCTTCCTCTAGCGCGTGGGGCTAAAATAGGAAAGCCCAAAAAGGTCTGGCTACAAGCGCTGTGCTTGTATGTAATTTCCGACCTTTTTCACTCACATGGCTCATCTCCTCCGGAGTGCGTTCTGTAGGCAGTTTCTTCAGAATTCGTATTGCCTTTGCTGACAGGCGAGGCTATAGATTAAAATAACGAAATTATGGGTGTTTTCTCAACAACAGCTTTATTACCTCTCTCTCTCTTTGTGTGTGTGTGTGTGTGTGTGTGTGTGTGTGTGTGTGTGTGTGTGTGTGTGTGTGTGTGTGTGTGTGTGTGTGTGCTGCAACAGTAAATGAGAAACATGTAGGTACTAAATAGTATCAATAAGCCAGTATAAATAAAATCTCATATCAGAGTTCAGTTCCTACAACAATGAGAAACAGTGCTTTTCTGAAGGACAGCATAAACAGGATTAACTTTCATAGAAGACGAGAAGTAGGACAGGCTCAGTTCTCCAAGAAGACGATATGTTATGTACACGACAGGCTCGGTTCTAATAAAAGACTATGTATTATCTACACAATAGGCTCGGTTCTCATAGAAGATGATATATTGCATACACGACAGGCCCAGTTCTCTTAAAAAACGGTATGTAAGATAGACTTGTGTGTATAAAAATGGAAGTAACACGCACACTAACTTAGTTTAAACATCGATCAAAAGCGGCAGGTAGAGAGAGCGCGAAATGTCAACAAGCGACTTATCACTGCTATTTCGTGCATAAAAATATCAATCTTTTCTTCAAAACAAACAAACAAACAAACACACACACAGATTCCAGTGTTGTGTTACATGCACTACATAGGTACTTTGTTTGTTAAAAAGCTGAGTCGTAGCATATGTACCTCCCTATTCGCTTTGTACTTGGTGAGGTCAAACAGAATGCTGTCTTCATCCCTATAATCCAGTGAAAGATCAGTAGCCTGCACCTGCCGCAGGTAAGTCTGCATACTGCAATATATAGAACGCATCTGTAGCAACAGCGTCATCAGCGCCAAGTTTGTTGTCATCGTCCACTTCATCGTCCCCATCCGTTCGTCTGGATCGAGAGATAGTCGGCCGATAGTTTCGAAACTGAAGCTATAAATCCCTTTTTAAAAATCTTTTCTATCCTACAAGTAAACGACTTTTTTTTAAAATATGAAAGACTGTTTTCCCGACTTTTATTCGTAAACCCTGTTTTAAAACGAAATCCCCATTTCTGTTAATCTCCCTGTTTGCTTTTATGTCTGTGCAATTTATCATTCAGTGGGTCTGTCATTAATTTCTGCTTACAAAGAAACCAGATTAATGAACGTTGAAATTGAAATTTCAAAACGTGTAACTCACGCAAGGGAATGAATCCTCCAGATTCGTAAAAGAAGGGAGACCAACTTTGCGAGGCATTTGAACCTAAAGCGAGTTTTTTTCTGAAAGACAAGCGCATTCGAAAGACACCATAGTCAGTTTGTACGATACATTTCTGTAAGCAGATTAAAGACAACAAATGCATTAATTTTTGCTTTTTTATGAATCATTTTGAGGTTTTTCCCTTAATAATTCCTATCATATCAAGCACTAAGAGTCAACAAAAAATATTTCGAATCAGGCTAAACAAGACTGAAGAAATCGTTTCAACGTTTACAGGTTCTAGTGTTACGATTTCATTCGAATAAATTTATCTGAATAAGATTATATTATAAGATCGATGTAATCAAATATGCGGTCAAACTGCGTCGAAACTAATATACAAAGATGCAACCACGGACGTGTATGGGTGAACTGATGACTGTCTGCCGAGACCAACGCTTAGCCTCTTGCGAAGTCCTCCACTGTTAGTCTCGGCGAGCTTAAACAATGAATACGACTAAACCGGAAGCTTTGCCCACTCCCTCGTTGTAGTATTTAACTGAAAAAATCGTCTGCAAGTAGTCCAGTAATACAAGTTCGTGATGCAAGTGAGTGATACATAATGGTGTAACAAACATAATGGCGTAACACAAACCCAACCTTTCGCCTCTGCCGGCGTCGTTTCTGATTGGATCTTTTTTTCACGTGGGCACCGACTTTGAATGTTGATTGGTAGTTTGAGTCCCAGCAGGCTCTTCCTGTTAAGACGCTGCCTCCTGCCATGAACGTAGATCGAAGCTTGGCCATCGCCAGCACATGTTTACAAGCAGCTGCATTTGCGCGTGGAAGTGAATCCTGCGCTGTCGTCTGCTTCACACGCTGTGTCGTTGCCTTCTGCCCGGTTTCCATACAAACACGTGCATCGATTTTTATCTGTCCAAATTTGAAGAAGCTTCGTTTACGTTCTACAGGCTCAGCAACATCCCGCTGACCCCTAGACACAGTTTTGGCAGCAGGGAGATTAAGGGTATGGGGTGCAAGAAAGGAGTTAGTTTTCCGTGGAGTTCGAAAACTGTTTTTAACATGATCTAGATCCTCATAAGTGTCCGACTGATTCAAGTTAACACTAACGTGGGCACTGGCTCGTAACATTGCAGGTTCTCCTGGGAAACGAGTGACACTGGTATTCTTGTAACGTTTGTCGGAAACGTATTGAGAAAATCGAGATTGCTGAAAAGTTTGTTCCACTGTCTTCCCATCATTTGGACATATTCTGGACATTGTGTGGTTGTATTCAGTATATATAGTGTGCGCCATTTTGCTGCACCTCCAGTGTTCGTACGCAGAAAAGCTAGAATTGGTTTGAACCTATCTCGATTTTTGGCAAAACAGTATATGCAGGATTAGCGAGGTTTAGGTAGATCCTTCTCCAAATGGTGTGAGATCCCCCATGAGCAGAGCAGCAAATAATTTCAAGGCTAAGAAAAGATTGATAATCTTAATATTATTGCACAACTATTGTTAGATATTAATATGAAAAAACAGAAAGAGTTTCGAAATTTCATGCACTTTGAATACGATGGGAAGAAAATTAGGAAAGATAATAAAGGTTAAGTATTTTTCGTCCTTTGAATTAACCCCCGACTGTATAAGGGACGCAATTCATGTTGGTTTAAGAACACCTTTCGTCTCTTATACACTCTTAGCCCCCTTATATCGAAACGGTTTCGACAGATGAGTAGAAGCAGTATAGAAATGGAAATTTTTGAAGGCTACGTGATGCTCTAAAATTACAGTTTATTGGTTAACTAAGAAGAAAAGATTTGAGACAAGAGGTAGACAGAGGGAGAAAAAGAAATACAAGGAGAGACAGAGGAGAGGGGAACTGGGAGGAAAAATAAAGTTTATCTTTTTTGATATATATAAAAACAGGTTTGTTTTCCAAATTCATGGGAAAAAACACACTTTCTCTGCACATGTGTATTTGTGAATTTAGTATAAGACTCGCCTTTAGCTCTTACTTTTCCCACGACAATTGCAGGTGGGACAATGCCCTGGTGACTTTTGTCGCTACAGGTATACCTGTACCTGTTCTTCAGCTGGATGCTGTTCCGCTATCGGACCGTTAATCTGTAACAAGAGGAAAATGATTAAGTGTGACAAAGCCTTTCAGTAAATATGCGAAGAAATTCACCGAGTGCCTTTCGAACTCATACCATTTTTTAAAATTTTGTTACAAAGCAACACATACGCTAGGCGCCCCTTTAGATCTAATACCCCGTACACCCCCAGCGAGAGCGCACACGCACGCATGTACATCATGCAGACGACAGGAACGGCAGGATGAAACATGTTGCTGTCGAATTTCATGACTCGTGCGATCGACACTGTGAAGCTTAATCAGTAGCCAGTCAGCAAAGTGTTAGTCATTGCCTCCTGGAGGGCTAAACATCTACAAGTATACTGTGCCCCATGTGGTCACACCTTAAGAGCAAGAAACAAGAGCGCTGGGTAATGTACTCTATCGGCACTAGAAAATTCAAACCATGTCAATGACAGTATTTTAACTTTACTGTGCGGAAAGGGGCGGGATATTGAGAACAGGTAACCCATCCTAGGTTGTAGCTTGAAACCGATAGTCGCTTATCTCACCGAGTCAAAACAAAAGCTAATTATACCGTAGCAAGAACAAAGTGCTAGGCAGTGGTTTGGACATGCGCACTTGCGCCTCCTTAGGCTCTTTGTTATGAGACCCCCGGGGCTGCTTTACTTCCGCTCAATAATTCCAGCCTTTGCAAGTCCCTTGTAGACACAACTGGGGGCCGCACGCAAAAAGAGAAACATGGAGATTATCTGCCCAACTCCAGGGTCTGTGCCTGTTTCCAGTTCCACAACCTTGCGAGTCTCCCGGTCCTTAACTACCCTTGGGGTGACCTCTGCTGCATGATTACAACCCTTGGGGTATGACACAGTGATCATGAATACACTTCGGATCTGTCAGTGGACTAAAATTTATCTAAAAACAAAACAAAACCAACAATGGACACTGCGGGAGGACAAACGTATATACGGGAACTCCAATCTTTACGGGTTCGTACCGGTGGGTTGAAAATGCGTTCACATGTCTTTTCCATAAACTCAAATCCCAGTAAACATGTTCATTATCTGTGTACGCACAGTTTTAGGTCCAGAAATAAGGTACAAAATTTATAAAATCTGGCCTGCTGATACTTGTCTTCTTCGCGTGTTAAACGTCAAGGCAACAACTCCGGAAGCCTTCGAAAGTGTGATATCAGCGACCTTGACACTCTGCGCTAATTATTACACTAATTATAATATTTTTTACATTATACAAGACACTGCCTATTTTCTCTTAATTGCAATATCCGCCCACTTAGTCACAAAACTGAGTCTAGCTGTACTAAAGTATTTATCGCATATAAAAATGTCCATCGATAAGACTTTACACAGATTATAGCCGTTTGGTTTATTCGTCGACGGCTTTTCATGACAGGTGCGACTGAGCATTGTCCATGCTTTAAAACAACAACACACACACACACACACACACACACACACACACACACACACACACACACACACACACACACACACACACATGTTAGCTAGTTGATGACAGGAGTGGGCCAGGAAAGGGTGAGCAGTAGTCACCACGAAAGAAACTGATGTTAAAAAACAACTGTGAGGCCAGCAATGGAAGCTCATTCTTAATTTCCCAGTTTCACTCTACGACCAGGTATCAGTAACAGTCAACCTGTAAAACAGCTCATTTAGACCGTATTTTGATATTTATTTGTTACCGTCTACAGACAATAGAATAAATACAGTCACCCTTAGAAATTATGCACCGCACAACCCGCTTTTCTCATCAAATTAATATGAAAGAAAGAACAAGAAAGAAACGTGTAACAATAGAAACCTCGTGCCCTGAAAATGTCTGACAGGCCAACAGACCATTAACACAAGTGAAGTAACACAACTGAAATAATTTTCATAAGTGAAAAACAAACATTTTTTTAGAACAAAATCATAATCGTAATATGGTTTTCTTTAAGGCCACGACAAACATGACAAACCGGAACGAAGATAAGTAAGTCTGACTTCGACATACCTTACTGTGGCCTACACTGTCTCAACATTCCAGATCCACCCGGGGTAGAGTTCAAAGAAGTGAAGAATAAGTCACTACATGCCAGCATTTAAAACTTCGATGGTGTCTTCTTGGGTGCGACATATATAGGTCCTTATATTTTTTTTTTCCAACGGGATTAGCGTACACTAGCAAGTCCAAATGCTTTCACAGACGATCGGTAATCCTCACATGTTCAATCTTGTCACGATCAATCAGCGATTTCGATACACTGTTATAACAGTCGCTTTTTTTTTTTTTTGCAGTGTAGTAATGCAAAAGCTGATTTTCAGATGCAGTCTCCTTCACATTTAGGTTCCCTCAGCTTCTCTACACTGAGAAATGAGTACAAGTTTCTCGACCTAGCCCTTTTATTATTACATTTGAGTTCCTGTAGGTTCCATAGGCACAGCTTGTAACTAAGCTTACAATGGACATCACTACCTTTATCGTTCGCCTTTTAAATATGCTCCTGGGAGGAACACACGGGCAATCTAGTTTCTGATCCGAAGGATGTGACCTTAATAAATAGTGCATCCACAAACCCGTCTTGTAAAATATAAGGAACACTGCTAGGAGAGACAAGCGGACTATATAAGACCAACATGTAGTTCATGGGCACTGTCACGATGAACTCTCATAGAAAAGCCAAATGCAATAATCACCAAGCAAACAAATCAAATAAATAATGTCTACCGTTTAGCAAAGCTTATGTCTACTCGTCCACCTTACAATACTATTTAGTGTGAACAATTTTAACAATTTCGAGACAATTATTACCGTCTTTTTGCAGTAGGTGTAGAATTTCGTCGATTCCACTAGTCACGCTTAGTTTTGCTAATCCATTTTGAAGTGAGAAAATATCAAGAAAAGTTTGATTAACTGTTGACCAAGTAGATCAGACGCTATCATCGTTGTGAGCTGCTGCTGTAAACATATCGGTCACATGAGAGATGTTGGTGGCTTACGTCCAGTTAAGAACGAGTGGACGAGAGGTAAGGAAAACCTGTAGCGAGTGTTAATGTCACTGGATCTCCAGCGACTGTACTTGTCGGCAGGTTTTCTCCTACATTTTATATCTTCGCGGGATTGGCTCACCCGCGGCTCCATTCATTACCTGTGCAAGCGCTGAAATATTCTGACGAAAACAAAGGTAGATATATCTACCCGACGATCCCGGAGAAGTCTTTATGATCATTGAGAGAAACAAACTGCCGCCTTTGTCCTTCGTCCTGACACTATTCCTAGATTGAGGTCAGACACAATAGGACCAAAGAGGATATCCTCTTTGATACGACACATTCTTTGAGGTTTGACCAGACAGAAAACGTCTCTGTTGGGTAAACATGGTAAACTAAAGGTGTAGAGGAGCGGTAAAAGAATCTTTTAAAGAAAACAAAAAAACAGAAATAGAAAGATCGATGATTTGGAGAGAATGGAGTATATATTTTAAAAAATGACAAAAAATAGAAGAAAGACAAGAGAAAGAAAATACCATAAAAACATGAAGATCAAAGTGAAAAAGATGTAGAACTAATTGATTACAGTAATATAAATTTTCTACGACAAATTAGTACTCTAAACAGAAATTTCACTTTTGCTTCTAGCATCCCACCACCCACCCAACTCGAACATACACACCAAAAAGTGTTGACACGTTAAGTGAAACGGAACACAGAAAACCACGACTGGAGACAAACCGTGTCTAAGCATGGACCGTAACAATAGTCGCTGAATGAATGGTGCTTCAGGCTGTACCCAGGGTATCAGATCGAGTACTTGAAAGCCTTCTTAGAAACAGTACTTAAAGAGCTTTTGGAAGCTAAACAATATCGCTTTGTCTGCTCAAACATTTACAATCTAAACCTTTTTCCGGACTTTGACAGGATCGAGCGAAGAAGCAGAATTTTCCTGTTTATAGAGACTAAGTCGTGTTACAATGCAAGGGTTAAAAGGGCTACATACCACGCTCTGTTTTGCATCGTGGCAGAACGAGAGCTTAGACTCCAATACTATAGAATACGATATTTAAAGCAAAATGACAAGAATGAAATAAAAAATAAAAAATATGTATCAGAAATAATAATAATAATACATGTAATAAAGAAAAACATAATAATTTTTTCCTTTCAAACTGCGTGCGTGCGTGCGTGCGTGCGTGCGTGCGTGCGTGTGTGTGTGTGTGTGTGTGTGTGTGTGTGTGTGTGTGTGTCGCCAGCTACATGGCTAGTTTGATCTCTGTCGACCGAACTTCGCGAAGGTGTCGACAAGGCTCGGATCTTGTGTTACATTGCCGTGATATAGCCTTAGTTGCTGGCACGGCGTTAAACACTAACAAACATTGTGTTACATGGTGTTACGCCGTTACTTTTTCAAAGCTCGCCAGGCAACACCACTTATTCAGAACGCCCCCCCCCCCCGGGCCTGATGTGCGGATAACAACAATTTTCTCGATGACGACAGGTGGTCAGAATAAAATGGCTACACACCTTGAGGCTGTAGCAATTGTCTCGATCTCTATTCACGTAAAGTGGGAGGTATAGTGGGGTAATGGCAATTACAGCTCACGATTACCTGGCGTAAATGCTCTATAAAGAAAACAACATTAAGAACATAGATTAGCCACGACTAGCTATATATATGTTGACCATAAACTCACTATCTGTTTTATATCATGTATATGTATTATCTCTTTATATCATACCTCTATTACTGCTAGTACGAGCACTCTTTGGAATTGCCCTTGTGGATAAGTAAAGTGGTATTGTATTGTAAACTGTGGCAAGTACTGACTTATCTTCAGCTATTGTTTGCTTGACTAGCGGGGAGATCAAATGAAGGCTACCTCCAGGAGCTATGTCATTGGCCCAAATCACTGAAACGCATTAGCTGTCTTCATGTTTACTCAGCCAGCGGATATTACTGCACCGTATTTGAGGGAGCAGGGGAGAGGAAGACCTAGCGAAAAGGGGGGAGGGGGTAAGTAATTGGTATTTAACACCGAGCCAGCAACTAAGGCTATATCACGGCCAAATAGCCGGTCTTGTAAACGGGTGCCACATGCAGAGAGAGAGAGAGAGAGAACAGTGCGCCTGATACGAGATTTGAACCAAAGAATCCGGTCCTCACTGTATACTGGTGACAGGCACTAAGCACCACAGGTCGAGCGGGTGGGTAGATTTTAAAAAAGTTTTCATTTGTGGTACTGATTCATGACGACGGTAACGACGATGAAAATGATGATGTCGATGACAACGACGACAGCAATCATTCTGATAATGAACTCACTCCCATCTATACGCCCGCATGACCTCTTCACGATCGCTCATCTCCTGACACCAATTAAGCTTCTTCGTGTCCCACTAAGACAAAGACGAATGACAATGACAATGACAATGACCAACTTTATTTGTCCCAGTGGGCAATTTGAATATGGGAATGTGCTCTAGTTCAACAATGAACGGAAAATGAAAAAAAGAAAAAAAGTGGGCAAGTAACATGTATCATATATATATATATATAAAAATTACAAGGAAATCAAGTATACACATACAACATCACACACGCACACACACCACTGACAGCTCATCTAAGATTAAGCAGCTGGACTGCAGATGGCACAAATGATTTTAGGTGTCTGTTACTCTTACATATAGGCATGGCATAGCGTTTACCTGAGCTTAATAATAAAAATTCTTTTGTTAATACATGTTCAGGTAATGATAAAATGCATGAGGCTTTCCGTACTATTTGCTGGTCACAAAAAGAAGCTAAATCCCTCTGTCTGGTACCAATTATCTTAGAACAGATGTTCACAACACTGTTCAGACTATTCCTATCATGGACAGAGAGATTGCGGAACCAGCATACAAATGAGAAAGATAGAAGACTCTCAATGAATGACTGGTAAAACGGCCTAAGATTACTTGGCTAACTGAAAAACTCTTTAATTTATGCAAAAGATACATTCTTTGTTGGCCACGTTTAACAATGTGTTCGGTGTTTAAATTTCATTTGAGCTGGCTATCAAAAATAGTTCCCAGATACCTGAAGGAATTAACAATTTCAACAGATTTACTATGTATCACACTGGGAATAACAAAATCCTCTTTGATCTTCCTAAAGTCTATAACTATTTCTTTAGTCTTATCTACATTCAACTCTAAAAAGTTATCATCGCACCACTGTACAAAATTTGTTAAGGCATTACCATGATCTTTTGTATATTCTTGTAAAAGAGTCAACAATGCAGTAGTGTCATCAGAGAACTTGATGAGGTAGCTATATATATTCTCCTCTGTGCTTCTGCAGCTGTCAGTATACATGATAAATAACAAGGGTGATAAACAACAGCCCTGTGGGGAGCCAGTGCTTGTAACAACTGTGTCAGAATAATTACTTTTAACATAAACCCTCTGCTGTCTACAAGTCAAAAAATTCACTATCCATAAAACCAGTTGACGTGGCAGGTCAAAATCAAAAATCAGTCTCGAAGCCAGAAGGTGTGATTATACTGTATTGAATGCAGAACTAAACTCTGCGAAGAGTAATCTGACATGTGACTTGGCCTTTTCTAAATGTTTCTCATACCAAGCCCGTCGGCCTTTGTCACTCTGATTCTCTGACCTCCTTTAAATCTAAACGGCACATCTTTTTCCGAACTACGACTTCACTGCGACCGTGTCCTGACCGTTATAGCGTGTCTAGTCTGTAATTTACTTTGTTTACGAGTAATGTATGTTGTAGAAGTGAGCGTGTCCGTTATATGTGAATATGGGTACATAGTTTTAAGTCTATATGCTTTATATAAAGCGCTATGAGCAAATCCCCATTATTAATTTTTGTTATTATTATAAAACAATACTGATGATGATGACGATGACGACAAGCAATCAGCAAAAACAAGGGAACAAACCCTCCCTAGCAAAAACTTCAATTCTGAATCCATGAAAATCTATTACACCTAAATGAGATTTTATTTTCGTGGAAGCATCGGTACGTGAAAGTCTGCGGAAAATCGTAGCCAAGTTTGTCGTCGAATCCGGTTCAGGGGGGATAATAGCCTTAGCCATACATAGACAGTCCTTTTTTAATTTCCTCCCTTGACAAAATCTGCCATCGGGGGTTAAAACTCTAAACACGGTCTACAAACTTAAAACAAAACAGGTATCGTTTTATTTTAAAATTTTATAAGAAGTACTGTCACAAAAAGACAATCAAATGAAACGACATCGTTATACTTTTGTAAGAAATTGTGGTTTGTTATTTCCTAACGATAAACTCAAGTAGGGGAGGTCATTCTACTTGCCCTAGTTTCCGTGGAGTGTTTGAGTGTCGATCTCGTGGACAATGAAAGAGACTATTTTGACAGCGCTTTATGTTGCACTTTCACTTGCAGCAGTGTTGTTGTTTATTGCTTTTGGTAAAGTCAACATTACAATTTCTGATGTTTTCGTAATACCGTATATTTATTCATATTTATGACATTTTGATTAGTCGCATCAAGAAAGATCCGAAAGCTGCTTTGTTTTTTTCGTATGGTCTGTAGTGTAGCAATAAGTCCTACACGTAGGCTCTTGTGTGTTTACCTTTCAAACTGAAGCATTAGTTTGTTGAAGATTATCCTTTGCATTCAAATTTCTTTTATCATTACTGATTTTTTATTTTAGTTTGCTCAGATATATGCCCCTACCTATGCCTATTTTATGTCAACAATGATTAAATTGATGTCAACATAATATGTCAAATTTGTTTTGCAGGTTGGCTTATTGTGTGGAAGCTGTTCTTGAGAAAATTCAAGTTTATTCAAGAACTCTTGGGAAGCTGTAGTGAGGACACCACATCGAAAACAGTTAAAGTCCCAAGAGCTCGACCTAGAAATATCCGAAGGGATTAACGAGAATTACAACAGGTGATCATGTGACAACTTGACTGAAACCGGATATTTTCCTGTAATATCAACTTTCCATTTTGAAGTTGCAAGAAGCCAACCAACAACAGGGTGATATTACCAGTCATATAATGGAAAGTGCTGTTGCTGCAGATCTTTTTGACAGTTCCTTTGTATTGTCACTTAAAAACAGTTGGTACACACTGTGGTCTTCTGGATATATGTAAATTGAAGAAGGCTGAAGTGAAGGACCTCATTACGTTGCATGGAGAGGTCATTGTTCTGTTTTGGGGGACATGAAGTGGGTGGCATAGTTAATCTATTCTGTCCTTTTCACAGACTAGCAAAATTTATATGCTGGACACTTAAGGATAACACTAACTGCATGTTTTTGAATGCATACCTGAATAATTCAGAATGCATACACTTGACTGTGTATACAAGTAACCATTGTTTAAAGACATAGATCTCAGTGTGGTTGCAATTATGTAAAAGCCTTCATGAGAGAGTGTACATCGTACATGTAAAGATAGATTTAAAAGGCAACACGAGCGCTTAGCAAAAATCACTGAAAATAGAGCATAAAGTATCACAAAACATATTTGGTGATATTTTATGACCAAAGAGGCATGAGAAATATTAATGTTTCACACCTGGATTTGTTGAGAAAACAGGAAGTGACGAAAGGGTGGTATTTCTAAAATTAGCATTGTCTGCATGAGCTGAACTCAAAGAGGAGAAATACCATCCTTGGTAAAAGAAAACAGATCAGGATGCTTTGTGCTGTTGCTGAATGTTCTCTTTGACACTCAGATAGAGTTTGTACTCATTGTCATTTCCTAAAGATACTGGTTACAAATGCAAGAGGATTAACATTGTTCAAACTTGCTGTGCGAACTTTGTCCCCACACCATACTCATGAATTTGCTCAAAACATTTTAAAAGCATTTTTTATCCAGTTACTTATACAGTACAAGCAGTTCTCGGACTTTCTGCAAAATGAAGAGATCTTCCTAGAGCAGTGCCAACTATACAAAAGCATGAGCTGTTAAAATCAACTAAAATCAATCAGCTTTCTCTAGCGTTATAGTCTACAAGTAACATGGTGATGCAGTCACAAACACATCATCAGTGCTATTCTTATCTAGAACAATGCTAACAACAGCTGGCAGTGTCAGGGAACCATTGATACGACAAACCTATGAGGAGCTTAAATGGGAACACATGTGAGTAAGTAAACAGTAAATTTTGCAAGTAGCTAAATGAAGAAATATAAGTTTTACATCAATAAATATGTATCAAATTTTTATAATGTTATTTTTTTAATGGTAAAAAAATTATAAGCATGCAGTTGTAACTAAAAAAATGCAATGCTGGAAATTAACTAAAATGTTGCTCTCGTGTTTCCTTAGAGGCTAGATTTCTACCGCCCAGCAGGAAGGAATGGTTTGACCCCAGGGAAGGAGGTGAGGGTACTTATTGGGTCAGATAAAGTATTGAACACAGCCTGACCACTAGTATACCATGTCCGCCTCTCATCTCTTTCCCTCGGGTTGAGCCATTCATTCTGTAGAAGTTCGGCCTGTGAAATTGTGAAACATTTCAACCGATTTTGAGGGATTTGTTAAATGCCCGTTTTAAGATTTATTTAACTGTAGCTTTTACTATTATGTGAATTGTGATATAGATAAGACTGACTGTAGATAGGTTTTGTTAAAATGTGAATGACTGCTGCCTAGCTTTGCTGACTTGTAAAAAGGTAACCAGTTATGGGCTTGTTTGTGCTAATCTTCACGTGAACTGAAAATCGTGATTTAGTAGGTTTCTGTAGAAGACCTAAAGGACAAAAAAATTGTGTGCTAGGATTTTCAAGATGCATTTATATTATGTAATTCAGTTGTTTGTTCACCTTATTACGAAAGATTGTGAAGGGATCAGGAAATTATTTTTGTCCACAGCAAGTCTAGTTTAAACAGTACAAATATGTGAATAATTTTTTGTGTGTTTAGAATAAACCAACATGTATATATTTGCTGCTGATATTTATTGTTTTTTTGATCCATCTGGCATGTAAATTTCCATTTTATAATTTTGAAATCTACAGGAAGTCCTGCAGAGATCATAGATAAATGTTGTCTGAAGAAACAATTTGATTTAAAAAAAATGTTTTTAAAGGTTGATGTTAATGTGTAAAATGCATGCATACATTTTCCATTTAATTGGTTTGTAGGGCATCATGGTACATATAAAAAGATGATAAACTGAGCATTCTAACAATAGGTGCCAAAAATATGCAAGGCATGGTCCTTGGCTGTATTGTGTGGTAGAAAATTAGTTGAAATCAATATGTGCCACTACATCAAATACAGTGAGTGAATGCAGTCCCTAAGGACCAGAAAGAATATATATGTTTAATAAATTTATTTATCTGTTGTGTTTTTAATCCAGCAATGATTGTTGAGAGAGAAAAGTACACTTTAAAGCATATCATTTACTCATCATCATCATCAGTCCCATTACTGGCACCAGCCGTACATGGAGCAAGCTGGCTCCCACCTAAGGGAGGTGGGGGAGGGGGTAAGAATTGGTGTTTTACTCCGAGCCGCCAACTAAGACTATGTCACGGCCAAGCAGTCAGCCCTGTAAATGGATGTCACATGCAGAGAAAGAACAGCGTGCCTGAGACGAGATCTGAACATGGGACAGTAATCCTCACTGTATTGGTGACAAGTACCATCTGTTCCCGCCTGCAGGTACCTGTTGTTAGACTCATGACCTAATTAGACTCATGTCACTTCCAAATAAGTGACTGACAAACTGAATTATATGATCTTCATTTTGCGAGATTATTAGTCTTGTTTGTATTACCTTTTGTATGGCAAATGAGTCTTGACATTTATCGGCCTGAATGGTGCATAATGTTAAGCTTTAGGCCACTAAAGTGGGTATATACGCTCTTCTCTGTGTATGATATCAAAATATTGAGGTTCATTCCAGGTTTTGAAAGTATCCATGGAAGTACTGAACAGTTTAACATCAAGATATAAACACTGAAAATTTGCTGTTACCTTTCCCATGCATATGTTGTTTTCAGTGTCCTCTACAGATGACAATAGATATATGGATCTTTAGTTTTCATTGATACATCTGTTGCAGTTTATTGCTAATACTTTTGGCTTCCAGTGAAGTAAGCCAGAGTAGACTAGCAAATGTTTAGAACTCTGATGTGGAATTAGTCAACAAGTCATTTCTAACAGAGCTAACATTCTCAAATACATTTGCTTAAACAAAGACAAAACTGTGTTTTTATAATTTTTTTTCTCATCATTCTCATTTTCTAATGTGATTAATTTTGGGGGTTGATACACCAAACATGCTTCGCTGTATGGAAATGTATTCGCTGAATACTGATTGGTATTTGTTCAACAGCCAGTAAACAGCTCTGCTGGGATGTGATAAAAGTCCTTAAGTGCAATGCATGCTTTAAATAAAAACTAATGAACCAGCAGCGCTAATTTTTCAACCGAATATTGTGGCAAAAGCTAAGTACTTGCACATTTTGCAGTAATTAACCCATTTTCTGTATCAAATTTACCTGCTTAGTACAAACAGCCAATGGTTTACACAGCGATGCAGCTGTTAGGAAAACATAGGTTGTTGTCATACTCATGGGGTCACTTCAGTTTGAACTTCATTAAGCAACTACCTGGAAAATCTAGGTGCTGCAGTGAGATGGAGTGATGGAAAAATGAAGAAAAGGAGTTGTGCAGAGAACTTCAACAAACTGGAGTTTCTTTTTCAGATTTATATATTACATCTATTCATATAAAAATAAGCAATTTTGTTATGCAGGACTTCCTGCATGTGTATACACTCAGACTGACAGACAGCTCAAACGCATATGGAATGGAGACCAGCACAGAAAAGAGCAAAGTTATGATCAATGGCAACGGCAAAGCAGAGATCTATATGAACGGGGTACAGCTCGAAGAGGTAAGTAGCTTCAAGTACTTGGGAGCCACCCTCTCCAAGGACGGCAGCTCCACGCAAGATATCCGCATCAGGATCGCAACAGCAACAGCAGCAATGGCTAGGCTAGATAGGATCTGGCATAGCCACAAGATAAGGTTCACTACCAAGTACAGGCTATACAAATCCCTGGTAGTGCCGATCCTGCTCTACGGATGCGACACGTGGACTCTACTCGCCGAAACAGAAAGGAGAATCCAGGCATTCGAGCACAAGTGTCTGAGGAAGCTGCTCCGGATCTCATACAAAGAACACAAAACCAACGACTTTGTAAGAAACAAGATTGCCGCACTCGTAGGACACCAGGAACCTCTACTATCAACAGTCAAGCGACGTAAGCTGGTCTTCTTTGGCCATGTGACCCGGCACGACACCTTGTCGAAGACTATCCTTCAAGGCACCTTGGAGGGTGGCCGACGCCGCGGTGGTCAGAGAAAGAACTGGCTTACGAACGTCAAAGACTGGACTGGTCGTCCTGTACAGGACCTGCTGACTATTGCCCAAAATAGGCAAGAGTGGCGGGCCCTATCAGCTGCAGCGTCTATCCATGTGCTCCCCCCAACGCCAGGTGCCAGGCAAGGGACGACTGACTGACTGACTCAGTCACCCAAATCAACCCCAAACACACACACAAATGCAGAGTTGGATATACAGTCCAACTAATTATCAAGCCACCATGTATCCAACACCAATGATGGCCAAAAGAGAAGGGTAGCAAAATAAAGAAGAGGTATGATTTATTACTTGGAATAAGTTTAGAGGAAATCTGTTTTGCCTAAGGCAGGGTTGGCAAGATAATGAGTTGGGACTGTACTTAAAATACACAACTCAACAGACATTTAAGAATGTTTTGGCTTTTATTGTACATCCAACAAGCCGAAGAAATTTCATTTTTTCGAATGACAGTAACTGCAACAATGACCAACTGGATAAATCGGTCTTAAAATTCAGCATTTATGGAAAAGCACTTTAAAATACACAGTCTTCCCAGTATATAATTAAAAAGTTGAGATGCTGTGTACAAAACCCCAATTTTTAAATACTCTTTTGCAAATCTTGTACATGTGAATCTGAATAAAATGCAGCATTTTAAAACCAAAAGACAGTTTCTCTGATCTGAGAAGATACAATTTTGGAAAATGAAAACCCACCAAAGGGATCTTAGAATTTCTTGAATGCTTGCCTAATGGTGTAATCATATTTCAGCAAGCAATCTTCTCCCTAAAGATTTTCCTATGCTATCAAAATGAACAAAAACCTGGTATTCAAACTTTTTTTTCATATTCCATGGTGTATGTATTTGCCTACGTTGAAATGTAAAGAATGCCATAAAAGGCACAAATCAACCACACAAGAAACAAAAATTTAAAATGTATCCAGAAATAATTATGCATTACTTCTAAATAATTACAGCTTATTTCTTTCCTCTCCTGTCTGTAACCTTAAAAAATGATTGAGAAAGAAACTTAGCAAAATCCAATAAATATGTGCAATGTCCATAAAAACATCTTAATACACCACTGTGACTATTTTTTCACCAGATAGAACACAAAGTAATGATCATGGTGACACAATCAACCACCACTTTTAAGACTTTTTAATGTTGAAATGCTCTAAGCACATTAGGAAATTGCATTAGCACTGTGTACTGTTTCACTTTCTGCATTGGGAAAGGCAGGAAGTGAGCGTTGAGGGAAGGCTTGGTGGCTGGTTTGACAAACACACAAATTATCAAACTCTCATTACATTTATCACAAGAATATCTTTTGCAATCACAATGATCATAGACTCTTATCTAATATGATACTGATATGTTGACTAAGTGGAAAGACCAAAAATCACTAAATGTTTTTTATTTGGTTATCAGAAGGGAAGCAGGACTGGGAAAAACAAAAGTGGTAGACAGGCAAGAACTTTTTCACCTGAGTTTGGTGAATGCTTCTAGTATAGTCAAAGTTGTGTGAAATTTTGGTGAGGGCAAAACTCCTCGTACAGCCAGACAGCAAAATATTGACATAAGTACTAGCTTGAAAGTGACCCCAATCTATTTTTATTCGTCATGAGCATTCTTAACATGCTTTTTTCCTGTTTTTGTGAATGTTATTTTGAACCATGCACCAACTTTGGTTCTTTTGCAAACCTAGCAAATTTATTTTTGGTCTTACAAGGTATCTCTACTACTTCTTAAAGACTAACTGAGATGGAACACTTTTGACTAATGATTGCTGGCAAGTTAGCAAAAATCTGTCACTACTTTATAACAACACTGATCAGTGACTTAAAATGTTTTTAGAAAAGCCAGACTAGGTCTCAGTTCCAGCATCTGACATCACTGAAGACTAATGAGATGTTGCCTAATTTGATAGCCTATCTCTGTAATAGCATGAGAATTGGGTCTTCTTTCTAAAACTTTAATCAATTAAAAAAATGCAGTCTGATTAGTCTTTAAGGGTGACAACAATAATTTGATGATTGTTTACATATGAAATCCCTTATTTCTTGGTACTTGGGTTTTGGGCAGAAACTATTCTCAGATACAAGGCATCAAGTTAATAGAGGATTATTCATAATATTCAATGATGTCTCAGGCTCACCAGTCACCAGTATAAAGATTTTAATGAACTATGAAGAGATGTTTACACAGAATATACAGCCTTTATTTCATGCATGATTTTATTGGGCTTAAGTTGATAAACATGAATTAAGCTCTGCTCTACAAAAGATAAGCTCTGCTAGCTGTGTTTAGCCAAGTCTAGTTCAGGTTTCACAGTCGGGTTAATTTTTTTATTTTATTTACAATTAACTTTAGATTATTCATAACTGCCATGGGCTTCAAAGGCCATGAGACAAAACAAGCTGGCTTGATGAAGTAAAGTACACAAAGAAAAAATAATTATCAGTTTCAGCAGCAGAAGACACTTCATAATGTAAAATTAACTTAACATTGCCTTTTTTCCACCTTGATAAGGAATAATTGAATGCATAATAGGAAAATCTGAAAACTTTCAGGGTTTTAATATCTGGTAACTGGCAGTCATGGCATTTTCTTCACTAACCACTCAATTCACTAGTTCTACTTTACAAATTTAAATGAGTAGCTGCTTTGTTAAATAAAAAAAAATCACTGGTACAAGTAAGTCAGATCATTTTTACAAACAGAGAACTATTTTAATTGAAGCTAAATTTCTGCCTATGCTTTCTATACCATAACACTGCCCAATAGCAGTTTCAGCCATTTGTAAGCCCTAACTGCTATATTTCTCCATGATCCCTCGCATATCTTTATCCACCTTCCAGCTAACGTACACAATAAAAAGTCTATTCTTATATTTCCTTATAGCTCATAGACTCGCTATGCAAGCATACTTTTCAAAATTCACTCAACAGCGCTAACCATTCATGGCAGCAAACAAGAATATACAAGGAACACTTTAAGCATTTAGAATTTCCATCAGTGATGAAGCTTCAATAAATATGAATAAAAAACCCCAAATACTTGCATCCCTTAGTGCTGGAATGTGAAAATACATACTTTAAAAAAACCCAGTAAAATCTAAAATGAAAAGAAGAGGTCACAATTTACAATTTAGGCATTAAACAATGTTGTACAATGTATGTGCATCTTTGGAGAAAATGGCAAAGAGGTTTGGTGCTTTTCTGAGGTCGGTATAAATTAAAAAAAAACTTTCTTACACTAATAGCACCATTTTGGTGAGAGAAAATGCAGTTTATTTTAATTTTTGAAATACCTGTATTATTCATTGTTATTTTTAAAACCATAGTTTGACATTTACAGGTCCTTAAAAAAACAAAAAGAGGGATGTGGTATAATTATCAACAATTAAAGATCTAACATTTGTCACCGAAAACTAAACCTGGTCAGTTGTCTCTGCTGAAATGCAGCAGTAAGACATCCATAAAAAGAGAATTCCTTTAGTGCATTTGCATCATAAATGTCATTACCTTTTATGAAGTAACTTCTAGATTTCCTGGTCAGCCTTTACTTTCAGACTGAGAAATAGAAGCACCTGAAAAAAATGCATCAGTACTGCACTGTGGTGAATAACAAACCATGATGTCGACTGCTGTGTTGACTCAGCATTTAAGGCTTTAACATGCCCAGCCAGACCAGCCCTGGCACCATGCCACATCAATAAAGAAAATGTGTGAAAGAAATGTTTCTTGGACCAAAAGAAATTAATGAAAAATGATTTTGTTGATTTGTTTTAAACAATTCGGTACTAAATTTCCTTTTATGTCATCAATCTTGTGTTATGCTAGAGCTTTCAGGCCCCAAAAGCTTTAGCGCTACAAGATCCACTTAACATTTATTCTGTCCATTATTTTAGGGCCAAATTAAGTAACAAAAGCTTGACCTGCATGCACAAAGGACTAATGATACAAAACAATAAGATGTCTTATAACTTAAAAAGTTCAAGATTCTACTGAATAAAATTTATAATCTATGTGAGAAAACAGCTTGAAAAAAAAGCAAAAACATAAAACGATTATCCACCCCAATTCATTTAAGTCTGGACTGTTTTTGTTTAAGAAAACATCACTTCCATGAATACAATGCTACAGCACATGTAAAATTTGATATTGTCAGATTTAAAAAAAAGTCTGAATATGGCAATGTAACATTAATACCACATTGTCATAAGAAAAGTTTACATGACAACGGCCATCAAGACTTAGGTCTTTACATTCTCTCTCATCTGAGAAAAGCTTTATGCTACATTTTTCATCAGTACTCCTAAACTGCAAAATCAGGCAACACATGCGAAAGGTGAAGCAATGATACTGTCACTGTGATATATACATGCATGATACTAAAGTTTACATCAAACTGTCAACATCTGCTTACAAGCATCAACAATTATTGAAGCAGCCCCTGCCCCCAACAACATATGTTTCCAAAGCAAACTGGCAGTGATTAGCATCCTTGCAAGAAAATGGTAATGAAATAAGTGGAAGAAGGTTAAAACTAGAACGATTTTATAGGCTGAATGTTCACTGTCAGGCAGGAAAGAGTGAATTTCAATCCAGTGGACCAAGAAGAGGGTACCTATCGAGCCAGATGAAAGCAACTAGTTAAGAATGACCATTAGGGTTGTCGGCACAGTGTGTGCTCCTAATCTCACTCCTTTGGGCCAAACCATTCTTTCTTGCCATAAGCTTTAACTTTTCAATATGAAAAACATGAGCCAAACCACCATGTGATTTTACTGGTAATTATTAACATAATGATGAATTCTTCAGACACATCCATGTTATTCTGTCTGCAGACGTGTTTGTCAATGTAGGTATGTGTGTGGGTAGCATATGCACGAGCATGAGTTTATATTGACACTTCATACATAACATTCGTCTCCATCAGCCCTGAAGAATCTTAATTCTTACACAACTACAGCACTAATATAAAGATGAAAATGAAGTCTGTGCATATGTAAAGCGTAAAAGAGAAAGGTAGGCATTGATGCAATGTAAGTGTGTGAATCCAGGCCCACCCACATATGCTACCACCACAATCATCATATATACTTATGTACTCGCTCAACATTCTATGCAAATGAAAAAGACCTGAGATAAAATTAGCCTGAAGTTTTTCTTCCCTTGGGAAAGCCACTAACAACGTAATGTAAAATAGCAGAGTCTTACCCGTACATGCATTAATTTATGAAAGCAATAATTTAACTATACTTACTCCCTAAAAATTAGCAGCAATAGAGGTGATGCAAACATAATTGAATTTTGTTGCTTCTCTTTACAGAAACAGTATACAGAAATAAAGACAAAAACGAACCAAAAAAAAAAAGATGAACAGCCCAAAAAATCCTGCACTCTTTCCCTAATTAACAGCTTTCTTTTCTTGCTCTTGTTGTGGGCTTTATAATTTATCACATACTGAGGAAGTAATAATGTTGTAGGCTTTATAATTTATCACATACTGAGGAAGTAATAATGTTGTGGGTTTTTTAATTTACCATATATTGAGGAAATAATAATGTTGAAAAACGGCTTCATATCAGATAATATACAGCGAGTCCAAGAGAAACTGCAAGAAGCAAGAATAAAGTCTATAAAGATTTTTATGTTTAATATAGAACAATAGTTCATACACAATGCTTCAATGTCTTTTCCTTCATTAAAAAAACAATATGGACGTTTATTTGATTTGTATGCCTTTAAGTGTGAAATTCACTAGGAGGCATACTGTTGCTGCAATGACTGGCAAGTTGTTTATACAACATGGGAAAAAAGCATGCTTTGGTCTCAGCTTTGCTCTATATACTGTGATATATTTATTTTACTGAGCAAGGAACACAGTCAGCAAATGTCATCAAGGTCAATGCTTATCTTTCCTTGATAAAACAGAAAATCTTGTCTGTGGCATCGTTACTACACTGTGAAAAAATTAAACAATAATTAAAAAACCAGAACAAAACAGACAATATCCTTTAAAAATTCATCAATGAAACTGCACATCAAACCTCAGGAACTTATGACAGATGTGGAATGGAAAATATACATTTTAAACATAAACATCAAATGAATTTTCAATACAAAGATGAAAATTTTACACCTGTTTTATGAAAACTTTTGGAACACAAATTTGAAGCTGAATAAGGAAAAGAAGGTGAGTCACAGCAAAGAAATAAAACAAAATCAGAGCATAACAAAACGTTGTACTTTTTTTTTGCTCTCCAAATCCTTATGAAAGATTTTTCAAGAGGCAGACACAAGGAAGAAACATGTCTGCTTGGGTGTGAACATTTTTTTCCTGTCTCAGATGCACTCTCTCTTTTACACACACAAACATCAGGAAGAACTCCCCCCAAAAACAGAAAAGACAGAATAATTGCACAGGAAAGATCTACTTCAGTATCAGATAACTTCTCTCAGCCATTCTTTACAAAGGAAAAGACCAACCAATGATTGAAGACTTTATAACACTTATTTAGACTAACACTGCTACTGTCGATAATCTCAAACTCAGTTTTTAACACAACTCTAAGTAAAGGAATTCTAAAGTAGTTTAAGGTGACCTGAGTTTCATGCCAAGATGAAGATCAAAATGAAAAAAAAAAATTGCCTGCCAGACTTCACGCAGCACGCGCAAATATTGTAATAAATAATCACACTGTGAAGGGCTTCCTTTCCATCACTTTCCCCACATTCTCACATTTTATAATAAGTTTTTGATCAGACAATCTCTCTCTCTGGGCAAAGTTCTGAAAGTTTCATTGTGCAAAATGGCCAGAGGCAGTCGGGGGTGTAATGAGCTGCTCATCAAGGTTCTTGAAGGAAGGGACAAGAACTCTAAAGCACAAGGAACTCTTCAGTCATGTGAGTATTCAATAGGAGACATGCCTAATGACCATCTGACCACTCACACATGTGAAAGACATTGGTGTAGCTCCTTCTAAACAGATCCCACTGAAAGAATGGCTTGGAAAGAAATAACTAGAATACTTGACACCTTACAAACGAGAACACAAAAGCAATATTTTAAAAGGTTTACTGTCTATTATCGTTCTAGAGGCTTCAGCCTGATATTAAAAAATTTATCTTCCAAAATTCTAACCATTTTCTCCCTCATGGACATTTTAAAATTCTCATACCACAGTAACAAATCTTCTCTCCTTTTAGCCTTATCATGGTCACTTAAGCTTGCTTCCTGTTTCAGAAGCTCAGGAAGTGTTCGCCAGTCTTTGATGTAAATCACAGGAGCATTGAGTTCTTTCAGGATACGAAGAGGATACACATTTGATGCTGGGGAGGACCCACAATCTCCAGGTGTCATGACGTCTTCCACAACTGGTACTGAGCCATATGCCATTGCTTCATAGATCCTATAGCACTCTGTATTTTGCCCTACAGGGTTCAAGGTTAAATCACTCTGGGCCAGTGCTTGCAAGTAATCATCCCTTGTTTCTTCTGTCTCTTGTGGCTGCCACCTGCAAATTAAAGTACAATACCTAGAGACAGAAGATCATTACAGTAGATAATTAACACCACCACAAAAGCATCAGAAAACAGATACGTAACACCTCACCCCACTATGACTAGAAGATCATGGGACTATACTTTTTCTTAATGGAACCTGTTCCGTCCATCCCTTGGGAAAAAGTACAGCATAAATAGCAACATGCTGCATGCAAAATACAGATTTAGAGACAAAACACAAAGGAAAGTTTTATCTCCTGACCAAATAACACTACTTGATGCCAAGCATGCTTCAGCTTGAGGCCAACATTCATGCCTCTTGCCAGGGGTTTCATGATTTTTGTGAAGATCAAGTTCCTGTCAAAGAATTCTTTGCTCCTTGCCAAAAGTTTCAAACTTTCCCAGGTGTCGGCATAAAAATGCTGGAGGTGGCATATAACGAAGTAATTTTAATATTTAGTATACACCTTGTTTCCAGGGTTATCAAGTGTGGGCTGAATAGAACAGTTAATTAAAGAAACAGTGAAATTAGAAAACAATTGGAACAATGAAGCTATTTAGTAGGCATTTTTATCACAATGAAATGTACACAAATCCCATAAAACAGTTACAAATTATGTAAAAGAAATTTGCCAAGGGCGACTGAGACAATAACAGTTTAGATGAGACTCTCACTGTGTATAACATTGTGTAATAAAGCAAACATATTAACATTGGTGTGCTCTTTTTTCTGATACGGGTTGTTAAAATACCCAATATCAGCACACTGGGACTTAAAGCCCCTCAACCCACCCCTTAACAGTTTTAAAGGAGGCTCTGAAAACTCCCAGCAATTTTAACTGGGGTCCTGAAAACACCTTGCGTTTAATGGGTGGGAAACATTGCTAGCACTTCTGGTTGCTTCATTAACGAAGCATGTGTCTGGGATAAAAATACACTTCCAAATATACACATTCTGTGTGCATGGATGCTCCTATCTACTTTTTAAGACGATGCTAGAAGTGAACAGGTTGTCCAACGTATCAGAAGCCTGTCCCCCTCCCCTTCACTCCCATCCGCCCGCATCCTGGCATTCTGCAAACCTCTGAGGTGGGCAAACGTACTGACGGTCGATTTCTGCAACCGATCAAATTGGCAGGCGAGCCGACCCCCTCCACCCAACTTCTCTCGCTCCTCCAAGAAAATCATCTTTTCTTTTTTGTAATCGAAGAGATGTCTTCTCCGCGACCTACTTTTCATCCCTGGACCTCCTAGAGTCCCAGCCATCAACCGCAGAGCAACACCGCCAGGCCCAACCTGCGACCATCTGATCTCGTCGGCTGGCAATCAATGGCGACCGCCTCCCCCCTCCCCCCCCCCCCCCAAAAAAAAGAAAGCAGGCACCGTGGCGTGCACCCAGTTGCTGAACACTACCCCGCTCGGATGCGCTTTGAAGGATGAGTAGACAAATCCAATCCGCCGCCCTGGATAACCACTACGACGCCAGCAGCACGGTCAGCGACGGTTACGACCGGAACGAACAAAAAGGAACTGGGTCAGCGGGTGGATGATGGGGTACGGTGGAGGTGAGTGTGTGTTGGCGGGGTGGGGTAGACTGTCCGAGTCTACTAGCGAATTCTATTCCTAGATTGTTCAAGTTTTTGTGCAAACAAAGTCTCGTTCGGGTAAATCTCTGGGGCCCTAGTTATGATGCAAGGGTAAGAATTTGCTCTGGGGAAACATGGGGAATGTTTTAAAGTGGTGTCCAGACACCGCAGATGTAGCTTTATCCCTGGGTCTGTAGTTATAAAGCAGTGTCAAAGATGCCCTAGGGTAAACCAACATAAACCAAAGTTTGCGAGGATTTGCACGTCGCTTGGCAACTTCGGCGACAAGATGGCTTGCCCTTCTTTTCCCCCACTGTGCCCCGGGGACAACGTTTATCGTCCCTTCGTATCTACGGCCCCGGTTTGTCCGAAATCACAAGTTCCGGCAATGGGGGCGTCACACAGCATATCTCGTATTCATGGGACCTGATAAACGTCAATCTCGGAAAGTTACATTTGTCCCCATGACGAAGAAGCGAGAAGCTGCCCGGGTGGTGAAGGATGAGAGTAATTTTTTTTTAAAATTTTGGAATCCAGTGAGTGGCAGGCAGATAAGAAACTTGGACCTTCTAATTCTGTCCCTTGGTTCTCATAATCTTCCATCTTCATCCGTATTGTAAGCTGTCAAAAATAAACGCAATGAACGCGTTGAAAATAATTTTGACGATAAAACTAGCAGCAGCAAACAAAAAAGTTAAGCCGATGTCTACACGTTTTCTCTTGCGAAAGACTTTACACATTTCTGAGCTGTAAACTGAGGGGCGCTCTAAATGCTTTATTTAAAGCGGAGAAATACAAACAAACGTTTGAACCAGTCTGGCAACGTTTTTATATAGCCACGTAAAAATTTTCCAAACTTGTTTAAACACTCATAGCAACGAACCTTTACTCTTGCTTCGCCAGTATGCCAATGTTGGGTTTCTACTCATCCTTTCGCTTTATCGCAGCCAGAGCCTTCAAGTAAAATCCTTTCCAGACTCACCTCACTCGAATCTACATTCAGCTCAGCATCGTGCTCATTCCATTCTAATTAAAGTATTCATCTCTGGGCTTCAGCAAGAACCGTGTATGTATGGTATGTGGTTAAACCTTTTTTAATTCGGTCTGCGGAAATTGTGTCTGCAAAACGGTGGTCTTCCGGGTTTCGAGTAAAACCACGAGTGAACACACGCATGGTACCCCAGGAATGCCAGCATTCGGCTATAATACATCGGTATCCAGTTTCGTGGCAGTCATATTTCATTTGCGCACTGAACTGCAGAAACCAGGAAAATGAATTTTTACTTCCGGTGTCAAAGGTGAAGCACCTGACCAATGACGCATGAGAGCGAACAGAGGATTAATTTCAGGAAGAATTGGCTACTTTGCTTTATATTATGAATTAGAAAGTTTGCTTGCAATAAAAGCTACTGTAATGTATGCTGCCTATAGAACTGTCTAAAACAGCTTAACAGATCTGCTGCCGCTATGCGTCGAATGCTTAATCAGTAGTTGTGTCTTAAAAGAACACACGTTTATCATGTCACGTTTATCATAGCGACGCAGGATACATGTCTATATACCTAATCTCAAAATACGTTTTAAAACTGGTTTTATATGACATTAATTTTCAAATAGGAGAAAATAATAATAATTTACCTGACCAAAAAAGAAAGATGTAAAAAAATCACTTTTCTATCGTGTTTGTAGTAACCAGTTATGACATTTTTGTTGATGGCCGTTTGTGTGTAGATTACGGGCCATGCTAAGGAAATACGTTATGCACTATCTGAACTAGACATCCACAAGTTATGATGAATTTTTCCAAAGTCTCTGACTGTCTGAGAGGTTTCCCACAATCTTGACGCCGAGAGAAAGATTCTCAATTTGGGAGTTTGACGAGATGTTCCTGGGGCAGGCTATTAATCAATCTTAAGTATTCTTTAAAAGGGAGTGGGGTAGGGGGGAAACGGAGGTTTAGAGAATTAACGGGTTGTAACAGAGTACAAATGCATGACAGAGACAGCAACTGAGAACAGTGGCTGGGTACGGAGGATGGACATCAGTAAGGACGAGCAGAAGATGGAGACGTCTAGATGTCTCGCTGTGTGAGCGAGCACACACTCGGTCTTGACGACCACACTATGCAGAAGCCCTGGTTCATCTGCAACCAAGCCTCAAACGCACCTTCGTGTCCTATATTCCTTCATGTCAGGTTTCCAAGAGAGAAGAAACAAGGTGAATGGATGTTCGGATGGGGCTGCGTGTCCATCCCCAGCCACAAAAAACACCTGCCGTTTTTTTCCTTTGACGCACAATCCCTCTCTCGTAGCCCTTTCCACGCGCCCGCACGCACCCACGGAGAGCATGAATGCAGACACGCACGCGAAAGCATAGTCGCTAAGCTTAAAGGCCATCGTTTATGGCAAAGCCAGAATCGATCAGAACTGAGGTTAAAGACGGGGTTTGTCTGTCTCGGAGAATGATGTTGATTTTCCCTTTTCCTGCGACTAGGCATCTTTAATAAGCAACGATTTAATGGCTACACTTTTCTGCACTCTCTCTCTCTATATATATATATTTGTCCATCCATTCTCTCTTCCAGTTATTCCACAAAGCTTTTCTTACAACTTTCATCGCTTTCAAAAACTCCAACTCTAGTATCATCACGCCATCTTGTCAATTCTGCGCGGACGACCTTGAGGTCTGTTTTATGATCATTGCTGGAAGAGCGCCGCCCCAGACAAGTATTCTCCAAAGACATTCAACCGCTCGCCATCAGCCTGTACACCGTTTGTGCGAGCAACTGACGAAGTGCAGACGCTTCCTCTAAAAGGAGACGCTCAGTATGAAATGTCCTGCTGCCGCTGCACGAATGCTGCACATTTTTTTCCTTGGGTGGCGGGGGAGAAAGGGTTTAAGTTGGGGGCAATTTTCAGGCGTGTGATCCTTACAAACCTCCAAGCTGGCCACAAGATCTTCTCATAACATAGGTAACACTTCCTTGCGCTTCCCTGACGACAGGTGGGGGGGATGGGAGGCACTGGGGGGCTACGGTTGTAAAGGGGAAAATATCAAATCGTTACACTTGGAGATTTGAGTTTCAAAACAGCAGCGTGCTGTTTCCAGGCCATTGTGTGTGGTGTGCTGGAGCCTGAAAGACCTATTCAGCCTTATCATGTTGGTGTCACGCTGGATGCGACTGGTGTCAGAATGCCGCTGAACACCGATTCTAATTATTTATTGCGCAAAGAAATCTGACTGAAGGTCCTGACAGCAAGGCACTTAAATAGCCAGGCTTTTCTGCGAGTAAGATACTTTTTCGTCGTTCGCTAACGTTTGATGTCCTTGATATCCAAATTGCTGCCCAGTCATGTACATTAGCTCTCTCAGCAAAGCAAAGCGCAAGAAAATTCTGATGAGCACAACAAACAATGAAGCCGATGAATGGGCTTCATGTAGCTTGATCTTTAGGAGAAAAGGGGCAGTAGCTGTCTTTTTTTTCTAGCGAACAAAATGGCCAAGCTCCAGGCCTTGATCTTTTATTTGACGGAAAGAAACAGAAACTAAAGACTTTGTATCTACAGGATGTGGTTTGTTTGTTAAATTAAATAACAAAATAATTAACTGATGTGCTTTGGTGTGCATAGCAGCCAGCCCCAGGGTGAGTTCATTGTGGCAGATTTGAACCTTAGTGTAATTGTTATAGTTCTTTGAGGGCGAGTCAGACTATGAAGACGGGCAGATGGTGGCGCAAGTGGCTAAAGAGCATGTTACCACGACGGTGAAAATCGGATATCATGGGTTCGAATCTCCGAATGTACAGGGTTGACTGTTGATGTTTTTCTCCTAGAACTCGTGATCACACCCCCTTCTGTGTGTGTGTGTGTGTGTGTGTGTGTGTGTGTGTGTGTGTGCACGCGCGCGCACGTTTTTGTGAGCATGCCGTGTATGAAGGTGCATTTGATTTCTACCCTGAAAGGTCACTGCTCGTACGCATGTGTGTAAAGCATTTAGAGCCCGGCACTCTGGATATTCCGTTATAAAATAAAATTTAGATCGTGACAATCGACTTACTTTTATATCTTGGCAAAAATTTAATTTACGATCACATTTTAATAAGAGGCTCGGAATGATTGTTTCGCTCGTCTCCTGCCCGTGCTTAATCTCGGTGGCCCTGTCCATACTCTACATTTGTGTGCGCGTGTGCAAAAATGGATTCATGCACACTTCATGTACCATATAACAGGCTCCAGACACTTTCCCGTTAATTATGAGCGTGTATTATTAAATACAGAAGCATAACTGATGGGGAAGGTGAAAATAAAGGAGTAGTAACTTCTGGTCCAGAAAGTAAAGCTTTGAGAAAATTGGTAAACAAATACAAAATGCAGGAAATGCAAATGACAACAAGAATAATTAAAGAAACTGACATAAAAAGGTGGGGGGGGGATCTGATGGAAAGAGCGAAGGATGCAAATCAGAAATGTAGGAGAACAGAAAATAGGAAGAGCAGGAGAGGCAAAGGTAAAAAGTGGAGAGAAAAGAAAAAAGCGAGAGAATGGGATGAAGGTGTCCAGTTCACTGGATGGAGAGAATCTGGACTCACTCCAGTCTGGGTTTGATGTAACAGGAGCGTTTGAATGGGCTCCCCTCCAAGACATCGAGTAGAAGCTGGCGTGAAGAGTTGTGGTACAGCGTGCCCAGGAAACTGCACATGTACTTCCGCCTCGTGCTCACCGGTACACCAGCACTAGCCACCTTAGGGAAGTTGCGATAGCTGCAACAGTTCACAAGTGATTTTTTTAACATCATTCTCTCGCCTTGTTTACCTGCAAATATGCACGCTCATTAACAGCAACACATGCCAGCACACGAATTGAGTGCACGTGCAATAGCATCTCTCTCTCTCATGCGCGCGCACACATAGGGCCAATATACCTTGTTACATTTCTCTCTCTTTATATATACACACAAAAATTATATATATACACACATTTTATACATATAAGCACAAACACACACACATATATATATATATATAGAGAGAGGCACAAACAATATATATATATATATACGTTCAAACATTTAAATACGCACAAAGTTATATATATATATATTTAAAAGAGAAAGAAGGGCAGACAGAAATGTCAAAATGACATAAACCTACATACAGCTTTCTCGAAACAAGCCCTTTAATATATTCCCACATAAAAATTTTATCCACAAAACATGATCATCATACTATTGCAATGATTCCCAATATCCAGCAACTAATCTATTTCAACAAAACCCGCCAATCTCCATCTCAGACTATAAACATTGACAATATTAGTGGGTCCGGAAAGAATCCTCTTATCACACTCTTTATTTTCCTCTTGTTTAGAAAACAAACATATGATGGACCATTGCCATAGCTGTTGTTCTCCCCCCCCCCAGTTGATTCCCCCCTTCCACTCCCGCTCACTACATGTCTTCAGTATCCCGCCTCTTTGCCATCTTTTCCTGGAGTCCAAGAAACACTTCTGCAGCTCAAGAGACCAATTTCCTTCCCAACAACTCAATCCCGAAATGGAGGTATCCAAGCGTAATCCAATTCTGCTGCTATTTTTTTATTTTCGTTAAACCAACACGCGGCAGTTGCAGCGCTGGACGGTGGGTTTTCTCCCCCATTGAAATGTGAAGATGTATTGCGGTGGGGAGGGGGGATTATGAGGGGCAGGGTGAGTCACTGCCGCTGCCAGCTTTGCTTCACCTCAAAAGCAATTTTTTTTTAAATAAGGAAATGATGGCAAGAAACTGCTTTGGCAACTTTATACCTAACGTGCCTTCTGTCATCCACACCACTGTGTCCAATAATCAAATCATATCTGACAGGGCTCGATAAACATATTATACAATTTGTAGGCGTTTGGCTGCTTTTTCAAACAGCGCAAGAGCAACACACACACATGCATATTATCTTCTCTCTCTCTCTCTCTCACACACACACAATGCTTTTGTGAAATGGGGTACGATGGTGTGAGGATTACAAGGATAAAAAAGAATAAGGTATGCACTGTGCAACTCATCCCTAGATTCTAGAAATGTTTATTTAAGGTGTCAAATTTGCACGAAAACGGCTTTCCTGATGGGAATGAGGGACAGAAAAGGGTGGATTACACTAAAAGGCAGGGAATGAAGCCAATACTAAGCAACAACATAAACCCGCATTTCGCTTGCTTCCCCCTACACCCCGAGGGAGTCTGTAATTGAGCGTCCAGCACCTTCGGGGCTCCTCAAACCCCGCCTCGGAATTCTCTGATTAAAAAGAAATAGATACAAATTAAAAGGAAAGACGTTTGTATTGGCTTTATTTAAAGATAAAAAAAAATTGGAGATGTTCCAGCGAGCTAAAATACGATTTCATGGTGGAAGGTGATAATAAAAACGTGTGACTCGCAACAAGCAATATTAAGTGGCAATGCTGTTTCCACTCAAATATACATCACCACGCTATCTTCAATCTAGACAGCATGGATTCTTTTCCTGATTGGCTCCTTTTTCTTTTTCTCCCCTACCCCTCCCTTCATCAGGACTGAGGCCAACTGACAAGGACTCCTCTACAAAGGAGCCGAGCGCGGCATATGATGTTAATCTGGATTACGGAGCATTGCTGTGGCTTGTAAGGAGGACAGCAAGGACAGTCATGCGCATGCACACAATCAATATACAAATACATATTAATATATCGAAATGTTGCTTAGATACTAGGCATAGCTTCACGATATCTGTTATAACTAAATTTTTATACAGATTTAGATTTGCTGTAGCGCATCAACAGCACACAAAAAAAGAAAAGATTTAATACACTTATGTTGGAAGTTCAGCACACAAAAAAAATCACTGGAATGAAAACCGTTTTTCAAGAAACAATAAATAAGTAAACTGGCGAAAAACAGTTCTGTTCAGCGTCCTCGCTTAACGGGCTCATTTGCTTTTAGGAATTGTGTTTCTTGAAAGGGGCTTTGCAGGTCATTAGAAAGTCTGCTGCGGTGAGGCTCCGCCAGCATTAGTGGGAGTAATGAACAGACCAAGTTCGAGGCTTAAGGAAACTGCGGTCAGGTGCACAACACGTCGCTAAGTGTTCTAACTGCCAAGCAGAGTTATAGCAACTCTGCTGTGCACCTGAGCTCGGATCTCGACAAGAACTTACGTAGCCACGCCCAGCGGCCACTGGTAGAAGTTGGCGTTGTCGATGTCGGCGCTGTCGTAGACGAGGAAGACGTGGCGCAGAGGCCCTCCCCGTGACGTCAGGTAGGGCTTGATCCAATCGTTTCGGCACTGCTCGTTGCCAAGCAGCAGGACAGCGGCATTGCGCAGGCGCGGCAAGGCGGGTAGGAAATCCAACCAGGTGCGGGCGAACTCCACCTTGGAAGCCTCCCTGCCGTTGAGAACCAGCAGGACGTTCTCGGACTCTTTGGGTACTTTCCTGGGCACTACCCCGGGACCAGTCCGGAACCTGCACAAATAGATTACATTAGCGTCTCTCTTCTCGCCATCTTCCCACAACTATACATCTCTCTGTCTCGCTCCCGCCCCTTCTCTCCCACCTTTACACACAAAGGTTTGTTCTACTGAGACTGTTTTCTGAAACTGCATGGTTTTGCTTCTGATCGCTGGGTCTGTTTAAGCGAACCTGTCGTCAAGGCGTTAATTTCACTCTAGATATCACGTGGGGAGTGTTTATCCTGCCTCTTGCTTCGTGAAGTTTTTAGAAAACATTGTCACCACTATCGATGCCATGAATCAACGACGGTGTGTCTCTACAAGTTATGACGTATTATTGTTATTATCTTGTCTGACGAGCCTGTATTCGTGGGTGGGGTATGGCGCTATAAAAAAATCATCATCATCATCATCATCGTCGTCGTCGTCGTCGCCGCAGAAAGCTACTCATGCAAGAGGACGCGAGAATGGGCAAATAAAGAAAACTGAAGGAAAGAAATTAGGAAGAAATGAAATAAAGAGGTGTTTCATGTGGGCCTTCAACCCAAGGCGATAGTCCTCTTGATGGTTGTGTCAATCTACCAAACTGATCGTGCTACTTTTCCCAAGCGTCTTGGACCTTCTATCCCATGCAATGTCCTCTGGAGGTCGTTTGGAATTCAGCAAAAGCGCTTATGAAAGGCCTTCACAATATAATGCACCACACATCCGTGAAGCTTAAATCCCATTCGTTCATCTGAATGTCGTGTGCAGACCCAGCAAAACTCCGCATGCAAACCTTTTATGCAGTGTCTCCTATCTCATGCAAAGCTATGAAACAATACATCTTCCAAAGCTGGAACTTTAGCTTAGTTCGAGAATGCCCTCCAAGACCAAGACGATTCGCGCTTTTTTTTCCCCCGTTTAGATCCGTGTTCAAGGGAGCGAATACCTCCCACACAGAGAAGGTGCACTCAGCACGAGGCAAACTGCGTGTTGTCGAATTCCAGAGTTTTCTACAGTAACACATTATGAACCACATATCACGCCACGTATAAAACAGTTTCACTTTTTGTCTTTTCAGATAATGTTTCGGGTGGTGGGGTTAAGAAATTACGCACATGAATGCCACGACGGAAGACTGAGCCAGACACTCTTTGAGCAATGAATTTAGTTTTCCGGCGAGTTTCAAACGACGATCAACACTTTTTTTTTCTTCTTCATTCATTCTGTCGTTATCGGGAATCAGCAAGGACCAGTGATGTGGGATATTCATGTTCTGTCAAAACTGCTATGCCGCTATCGGCCATCGTGGCCGCCGAGGGAACACATTTAACGGGGTTACAAGGCTAACTAGACTGAAAAATGAGCCTGCTGTGTTCGCTTGCCAGTCCCACTGCGGACGGCGGGAGGCAGGTGTCACAATGCTGTTGGGAGTGGTGGTGGGAGGTGGAGGCGAGAAGAAGATAAGAAAAAAAATTAAGTGTAAAGTGAAAAAATGTTACATACACTCCTTCATTTGTCTAATGTTTCTTTGGCAAAACCTAGAAGGGGATGATGATTTTGTTTGGGGGGTGGGGGTGGGGAGAGAAGTGGGAGGTGCGCTCACACGCGCGTGCTCTGGGGATGGTTTGGAGGAGGGTATAGGTGAGAGATCTAGGCGATGTCTAGGATTAAAGGAATACCGATGCAGTGTGGTAGGTTCGAAAACAACCCACACTGGCCTTCCATTTCACTTCATCGAAAAAGCCACGGGATTTGCGTATTTTTTTTGTTTTTGTTATTTATTTATTTTTTGCAAAGCTTTTTGCCTGGGATACCGCGCTCTAAAAGCTCATTGATAGTTCAAATACGTTACGTCAACGACTGCAACTGGACATCATACACTTCCGGTCCACCCAGATCTAGCATCTGCCCTCGCCTCTAAAAAATAAAATAAAATAAAAAGCAGCTGTAAATGATAAATATGGCGAGTTTACCCTCTTTGCATTCCTGTCAATTTCCTATCTCTCTGACTTCGGGCGCAATCAGAATAGCAGTCTTTACAAGACGGCGATGTAAGAAGTGTAATTTCCTGTTCCTTGACAAAGGAATGGCTAAACAAGCTATGAGGCCCGACTCTGTTGGCCGTGGGGTCGGAAGGAAGTGAGACGAAATCACCGAACATTAGCATTCATTACTAAAGTGTCTGGCGGCGAGGCAGATGATGAGGCTGCTTCTAGTACCGACACGGCTGGCCCATCAGTCAGACAAACCAAGGACAAAACCAGCATACGTAGCCTAACAAGGGACTAGCACTCTTTTATCAGCGTCAGTCTGGCTTGTTTTTATGACCAGTGGACAACGAAGCCAGTACAGGGGGCAAGCTAGTTCAACCATAAAGGTAAAAAAAACGTAGGTGTACCGCAAATGAGACCCAAACCCGCAACCTGAGACCCTTGATGCCTTGATGACAAGTACATTACCACTATAATACCGGTCTCTCTCTCTCTCACACACTCAAGGTTTAGCTTGCGTGACTTAGTTTTATTGTCCACTTCCGCCGCCACCCCTCCCTACCCGAAATACTGTTGTCGTCACCAGTCCAATTGTCATCCCCCTTTGCAACTCCCACCCATCCACCACCACCACCACACCACAGCAGCTACGGACTGAAAATCTCGGTCACAATTCAGTTTGTTCAGTGGCAAACTAAAACAGAGGCCTGTCTAATCCGGGTTAGCCGAGCTGGGTTTAAATGTTAGATGCTGATTGTTCTCAATTGTTTCCGTTCTAGTCGTGACAGAGTTGCCTTTATCGTCAAATGGAGACTCATCGTCACGATTTAGGGTCCATTTGTTTTTCTTCGGGAAGAGAGTAAACAATTATGACGGCCGCCAAGAACCGACACGCAGTTGTGTTTTTAACCACGGTTGTAAGCAAGTAACTTTATCGATTCAATCCAGACACTTTGAACGAAAACGATTCGGCACGTCAGCATCTATATTTTAAGCTCAGCCTGCCATTCCACTTGACTTTTTCTTTGAAGTCCAGCCGCACAGCCCAACACGAATCAAAAGATTAACTTTTAATGAATTTCGATTGACAATCATCCACCAGGTGATAATACACCCTAAGCCAACATCCCTAGGTTAATGACTTTGACATTTGCTTCTCCACTCAGCGAAAGTCCAATCTGTCGAGAAATCAATGCTGGAAGACAACAACGTAACACCCCTTCTTGAAGTCGTGTCAAGATCGTGGATGAATTAAGCTTGCAGTGATCCATCATATCTTGCACAGTGCCAGGGAGGGGGTGTATGTGGGAGGGAGGGAGGGAAGGCGGGGCGGCTCTCGATTTTCAAAAGCAGCAAAGACACTACTCTCATTACAAATAAACTGTAATGCTGGCTCAAGGAACAGTAAAGTAACATGAAATATTCACGAGGAGGACCTAGACCGATCAATTGCATTCACCACTGAAAATCACACACCATTAGTGACCAACCAAGCTTACTGAAGTACACTCTGAATTGAAAGTGTCCCATTCTTGCACGTTTTAAAACGTTTTTGACATGCCTTACGATTACTTAGCATGTAGAAATATCCTAATAAAGGGCAAACAGTGGTACATGAATATATATATATATATAAGTGCACACGTCCTTGCAAGAACACCATAATAACACATTAAGACACGATTCAACACTCTAACACAGATTCAGGGTTGTCAACAGAAGTGCCGTTTTGGCAACAGAAAAGTGGTCCGAAATGGACCTCTTTGTTTTGTAGTGCATCGCGTAACAATACTTTCTTATTTTGTTCACTCAATCTGTCATCATTTCACTCTTTCGTTCGTTTTTTGTTCTTCTTTTACCCCCTCACCTTTCATCGTTCTTCCACATTCTGAACCCCCTGAATCCTTCTTCGTGATGATCGCCTCCCCTTTCTCCCATAGAATCCCTCTCCAACTTCTCTCAGAAATCTTTACATTATTAACGTCGACAAAATAATCTTCTCCTGATAGTAATGCAAAGCCTGTTTGTGTTTTGCGAGCCAACCCAGCGAACCTCCACCTTATTAACTAGCATTTGGTCTTCTTAGCCATGACATTATTTACTCCTCTCTTCTCGCTCTCCCTAATTTATGTTTGCTCTGACCGACTTACCTTCGCAAATAATTCTCTGTTCAAGCAGACAGTACTGTGAAGAACGTATTACCGTGCAAGAGATGACTAATGGAATGGCACCATTAAGTGGCAAACATGGGCATTAGTTACACGCTCGTAAAAAAGTCTCACAAAACAAGTGGGAAAAGGAAGACGCTGCTTCTCGCCTTTCAGACTTCATTACCGCGCATGTCAACAAACGACGGTCCCACGAGGGAGTCTCGGGGTCTCACGGGATGAACCTGCCGACGCCGTGAAGCAGAGCAGCATCCGGTTAATTCAACCTGCAGGAAAGACGAAGTCCAACTCCGCGGCTCTATACTGTTGGTTAGCGTCTGCCTACGCTAACAGCAACACACACCTTAATGAATCAAGTCTGAAGGCTGTTAGAATCGACAGCAGTGCACGCGCGCGCGCATTCGAAACACGCGTCTCTACACAAGTAATGACATCCGCATTTCGACTACTCTCTATTCAATTTACTCATCAGTCCAGAATTTTTCCTGTTGTAAGGAAACGCCATAATACATCAAACTCAAGGGGGAGTTTAAAATTCTAGCTGGTTAATGATCGTAAGACCGATGAGCACATCATAAAGAAACTATTTGCGTTTGTATTTGTATCACTAGCCATTAGCGACGAAAGCATTAAATGGTGATAGAAATCATGCACAGTGTGTGTGTTTGTGTGTGTGTGTGTGTGTGTGTGTGTGTGTGTGTGTGTGAATGTTTCTGCCTGCCTTAGAAAATGCTATTTGTCAGTCTTTGTATCACATACATCAGACAGCGATCATCCAATTTCTCATTGACCATAAAGGTCAAAGATGCTGCTGCTGCCGCTGATGATGATGATGTTGATAAAAATCATGATAACGACGGTGGCAACTACGATGCAGCTAATTTCTTCTCTTCCCTGTTCAGCTGTTTGTGTCCTCTATCCTCCGTTTCGTGTAGAAAGCAAACTTCCCTGTCCGGTGTATTTCGGCGGGTGATCCCCGAAGGTTGATATCTAGAGGGGTATTTCGGGGTCAAATTTGTTATCGTTATTATTTGTAGAATGAAAATTAGAAGAGAGAGGAGAATTGGTGTTTTACGCCGCGTCAGCAATAAGGCTATATCACGGCAAAGCAGCCAGCCCTGTAAGCAGATGCCACATGCAAAAGAACAGCGTGACCGAGACGAGATCTGAACCCAGGACAGCCAATCCTCACTTTAGTAAGGAGTGTAGAAAGTGTGGTGTTTGATCTGCTTCTGCAACTGGGTATAGCGCCGAGGTTTTCTTTTATTCCAGACCTTTTCAGGTTGCAGTGCCCAGTCCTCAGGCAGAAGATCAGCGTCGGTTCATGGCGTGCCAGTTGCTGGAGGGCATCCTGTGAACTGCTTCTACCAATTTTGTTACAGAACTCAGTTTTCATGCGCCTGTTTTCCTGTTTGACAGACTTGATATTGGCTTCTCTTTAGTGCTCCTTTTTTTGTCAGCTGGTCTTTTCTCTTTAAACACTGATGGATGGCCAGGGGGTTTTATGTATTTGCCACATCCGCTATTTCTGGTAGCGTTTTAAGCTAAATGTTAGGACGCGACAACTCGATTTATTAGTGATTCGCCGTGAAGACGACAGCACATTTACACTTCGGAAACTAGTAATATTTTCAGCCAATGGCGGCTGCAACAGGTTTTCTTTATAATATCATGCGACAGAACTTGAAGTTGCATGGTCATCGAAGATGAAAAGGTTACTCCTCTTAAGTCTAAAGGACCTTTCTTTAACAGGACAAACGTTGAGAAAAGATTGTAAAAGCTTTTTACATGACCATGAGTAGATAAAAACAGTGCCAAAACATGATCAAACATTTGTCCACATTTGTTTAAGAAGAACTTTAAGGCACATGTGACCATGGCTCTCCAGCACGCCTCTCCATCTTACCTCTTCATCCACCCGCACCACAAATCTCTTCCTCGGTTAAAAAGAAAACAAAAAAAGTAAGAGACCACAAGATATAAGGGTAAAAATCTGCCCAGTCGACCCATCACAAGCCCTGTTATTCTATCTCTTGAAGTGGAAAAAGGGGTTGGGAAGGAGATCGTGCTCGCTAGGCCCCGCGGAGAGACATGGTGCGTCTTTTCGCGACTCCCCACAACAGCCAGCAGCCGCCGCATTCGGGCGAGGCCCATCTGCAAGTCTAATAAGGTTACAGTCGGTTTCAAAACAAATCTTTCACCACTGATCAATGGTGTCACGTCGTCTGCTCAAGACTGCATGCAATCCTGCGCCTCCTCGTTCCAGCCCAAGGCGATGAAAAAGACGACAGTGCGCGTGCGTGCGTGCGTGGGTGTGAGTGAGTGAGAGAGAGAGAGAGCGTACATGATCGCCTGCGCTGTTGGGAGGCGAATCTCGCGTATTTTTTGTCGCGAACGTTAGATGGAAACGGAAAGCGCTCCAGGCGTGGAATCGTCCGGCTCTGAACGGAACATAAGTGGATGGAAAGGACACAATCAGGGCATTAAGGTATCGGGGAGAAACGTCACGCAGACAATAACCGAATCTCGGATTCTGAACTAAAGTCACGAAACGGGCCCGGACGAACATCGGGGCACAGAGTCGCAAGAAAAGACCAGCCAATATTTCATTCGGCAATCGACTGGGGTAAGCGAACGGTACAAGCTTGGGGCGAGGTATATGTTCCGGTCATCCACACAGCGACACTCGTATGTTGAGGTCAGCCTGTCGGCAACGGAAGGAAACTTCGTTTAACGAGGTACGATGAATTTCTCCAAAAGAAACTCGTACTATAAAAGTCAGCCTTTCTTCCACAGAACGAATCTCATTCAATAGTGATATTTGTATAACATGGTACGCTTCAGTCTTCCGAAGGATGAAACTCATGTAATGAGGAACGTTACATTATTTCACAGATGCAAAACTTGTATAACGAGGTACGTTTCAGTCTTTCAAACACAAACTGGCCAAAAAACTCCCGCTCCTCTTAGCTCCAAGCCTAACCTCAAACAACTGGGATTAGACAAGCATCATGCACCTCTTATGTCGAACTTCAGGCACATCTTACGTCCCTCTCCCCTTCGTCTTCACAAACTTACAGCGCGAACAGACTTCAGCGACGACTGCAAAGAAGCAGCTTTCAAACGTTTTCTAATCGCCTCGGTCTATACCTTCACCCGGTTTTCACCTACCAAAAGCTATGAGATCCTTTCATTTGGGGAATTACATTTCAACTTCTTATCCAAAACACCAATGCTGCTTTAAGCCCGCAGTTAAACATGTACCCAACACCTGTCTCACTGAGAGCAAGCAAGCACGGCATTCCAAAAAAAAAAAAAAAAAAAAAAAGATAGCAGTGATGCGTCAGCTAGAACCGTTGAGCGAATCAATTTCAAAGGAAAAACATGAGCGATAACAATTCATTAAATTAGCCATGTTTTCTCTTAAAAAATCCAAATGATGGAAATCGCGATGTTTAAAGCATGTGTTGCACTCAGCATACGTCAGGGCAGTGAACGAAGAACAAGTCTGGCTGGGAGAATAGAGGGAGAGAAAAAGGACGACGAAAACGTGATTGCGCCCTTTACACTACATACTGATTATCATCAGAGCTCGAAGGAGCTGGTGTCATACGTCTGCTCAAGATTTCGCTGCCTCTCAGAAACAAGCCGGCCGTTGCGGATACCCTAATACAGTTGTATCGCAAGTCCAACAAATGTCTGAGCTCTCTGGCCGCAGCTGTTGCAGAGCGAAGCTACATTTTCTATCATAGTCATTTCAGTTCTCTAGCCTCTCCAATTGCAGGCGGTGTAGAGAGCAGTTAGTGTGAAGGAAACGGTGAAATCAGAATGAACCGAGCTAGACAACTGAAGTGTTGGAAAGATAGTCCGTTGTTGTCCCCCCCCCCCGCCTTCATCATCCCAGTCCAACTTTCCCCTCCTATTCGAGGTCAAAACCTGGATGCGTGAAAACCCGCCATATCTAGTCATCCGATACTTATTTTGTACGAGTGTGTGCTTAAGGAACTGGCGGTGAACGTTCTCTCTCTCTCACACACACACACACACAAACGCGCGCACAGTCGCCCGCGCAGTTTCCGTCACCACGGTGTCCGGTGTCGGGGTCCCTGTCCTTATCACGCCAGGGAACACAACCGCCGGACCAAATGACATCATGTCAGTCCACAGACGCTGCGTGGGTAGAGAGCTAGGTCAGAATCAATGCTTATCATAAAAAATAGACAAAAATGAGAAAAGCGTATGGATTTATTCCTTTCTAAGCCTAGCATTCAACTATAATCTCATCAAGACATCCCTCGAGTGAAGCCGGAGTAAAAAAGCTCTTCACAAATTAAAAAAAAAGTATGGTTACAATAATGACATGAAGACATTCGCGTCGGAGGTGGGGGGTGGGAGTGCGGGATCAAAACTAAAAAAAAAACAAAAAACAAACGCATGCATCCCTAAATCCATGTTTCTTTGACTCAGGTGCTGAACAAAATAAAATAAAATAAAGTTGTTATTTTATCGCAATAAAGACCAATACTGCTACCATGTCTTCCACCTGAAACGTTATTTCACTTCTTGAAATCCAGGCATCGAACCAACCCTTTCAATAAACCTTTGCGAAGCACAAGTGATTTAATATCTATAAAAACCAACGAAGGTGGTAATGTCATTAATTCTCAATCTCAGACTTGTTTAGCTGCTGGAAGAAAGTAGGGGGGAAGGGAGTAATTCATACATCACACTTCCGTCACGAGATCCATCATTTATTTAACAATATTAGAATCATAAACATTAAAATGCTTTCTCGCTTTAAAAACAAAAAAAAAATTGTAATCAATATCAGCCTAACCATTTGGTGCTCCATTCCCCGTTTTACATTAAAAAAAAGAAAAGAAAGGCAATGATCGGCAAAGCAACCATCAAGGCATAAAATTGCATTCGGGCAAAGACCGAGAATCTTTGTCTACTTCGATCGAGTGATTAAATAATGATGATGAATTTGTTCGAATCACAAATGTAATATTCTGAAGATTAATGACCTCTCTGGTCGTCATCGAGTACTGAGGGCTCCGGCTTCATTAACAAACTAGTTTCAATTCTTTCAACTACAAAGCGTCGTTCAATTAACCTGAAGCAGCCTGGTCATAAGTATCTCTTTTGATGCCACCAAGCAAATTACACAAATAAGACTTGCAACTCTGTGCTCATATAAGGCTTTATTTTCCTTTCTTCTAAGCAATTTCGATTTTCTTTCGATTTTCTCATTTCACAGTTCGTACTCGTTTTCTCATACGAAGATCCTTTAAAATATTGCATGGCGCTAACAGCTGCAAATTAAAAAAAAACCCGATAGTGCAAATATTAAAAAACAAGAAACAAAAACAAAAACAATCGGTGCTGCATTTAGATTTCATGTGAATAACTTTAGAAAAGGATGACCGATTTACAGCCCGACAATGACCTTGTCCTTTGAAAGAAAGAAAGAAAGAAAGAAAGAAAGAAAGAAAGAAAGAAAGAAAGAAAGGACAGTTAGTTCCCTCTTCGAAGAGGAGGATTGGCTCCCTTCCGCACTCAATCCATACTTGATGGATGGCCAACATCCGCTTGAGCTTAACACTTTGATGGGTTATTTTTTTTTTTTAAACGAACTCTCTCAAAGATTCTCGCCTCTTTCTGTCAGGCGCGTGGAGACTATGCAGAATGACTTCTAATTTAACTCCAGGCAAACGCATCCATTTCACTCCTTCTTTATTCTGCTTTGCCTCGGATAAACTGCTTTACTCCTGTCGTCTTCACACACTAAATTACACTCCTGCTGCACGCATCCACACACACTCGCACACTCTGGCATACACGTCCTGCCATTACTCGCATGTAAGAGCACAGGTGTAAAAGATGTCACATTTGTTACAGCAATCATCACACGGCAAGGTCCAAAAGGCGTGTTTCTTGGACGTTCTACCACGTTTCTGTCGGCAGGGGAAGTGGTAGGAGGCGCTGTACCACAGGGCCGTAGCTCTGAATTAAACGTAACGTTACTCCAGGGTTATTTATGCGCCGGAAACCTTGCAGGAGGATTCTGTTACTGGAAACAGGCGCAGAACCTAAAGGCCTATTCTCACGCTGCAATGTTTTCAAGGTTTGCACGTGCAAGATTTTGCCTGCTAGGCAGTGTTGCAGCACCGTTCTACTCTCACGTAGCAAGGCCATTCGCTAGTGTCGTCATCCGCGCAGCGCATTGTGGGTAGTCGACAAAATCCCAGACAATCAGATACTTTCGGAAGCTACTGCTGCTACGTTAATAATATTGTCTGATGAAGTACGGAAAGAGAGAGAAGAAGAAAATAAAGATGTGGGTGAGTGGTGAGTAGCGCGAAGGAGTCGCTTAGATGCCTTATTTTCATTTCCTCTAAAAGAAATGTCTTCGGAAGACTCGGAGAGAATGCAAACGCTTTTTGCGAATGTCGTTTGCAACGTTTGTATATTTGAACTTTTATATTTGATCGAGGCTGCCCAGAGCACGAGCAATTTCAGTTCACGCATTCTCAGCCTTATCTCGATTGAGATACTCTGGATTGGCAGTGTCGAACAGACAAATCATACTCGTATACCTTTCCTCTGACCACATCGCCATTTTCTAATTTGGAGGTAAAAGGGAGCCAACTGTGTTCATGCATTTCGATTGGCTACAGCATGTAATATAGGTCAGGCACTGCAAGAAAATGGAATCCCATCCTATCCGTGAAAACCTTGATGCAAAACTCGGAAAGGTCCTAGCAGGGTCTACAAACCCTACAAAGTGCGGTACATTGCAGCGTGAGAATAGGCCTTAAGATAACTTGGCTCATTCAGTTCAAAATCTAGAAGTTCGTCGAACACACGGTCCGCTGAGGGTTTGCAAGGGTTGTAGATATTGAGCCGAGGAGGTAAAGCAAACCCAGGGTGTAACTATGGCTGGTGGCGGAGAGTAGCGCGCCAGTTTATGAGAGCAGAAAACGCCCCTTTCCTCACCCAGCAGATGGGTACTGATGTCTTCAAGATGATGAAAGGCGGCAGAAAGAGCCTTTTGGCCCGGCCTTCCACTCGTCGTACCTAGCAACTCGAAAATTCAGTTCAGCCCAACAGCATTTAACATGTCATTGTGTTGGCGTTGGCGCTGTTCTGGTAATGTTCTTGCCGTTCTTTTATCATGCTCCATTACATTTAAAATTCTCTTGGCGGTACCTCTAGTGTATACGGCACAAGGCCTGAAGGCTTATCTGTGACGCGATCACCGTCAAGGTGGTATGGAGTCACTGGATCTGCATCCTCGCCGCCGTCCGCACACTTGCAATTTCGCGGATCCTCTGTGCTTGTGAGCCAATTGACCTCCAAGTCTTGGCGATGCTAGCTCTCGAACCATCATCAGGCAGCAACCATGTAAAGACACTGGAGCTAGATGCATGGCACGCCTTGTTTATATCACATGCGAGCGGCAGACAGATAACATCGATAAGAAAACGCCATCGACCGTTTCCCCCTGGAAGACCAGGGCCAAAGGGAGGTAACTCTCAATTTTCGTAATGTGCCTATTTATGTGTATGCTTTTCCCTGTAATGGCTAATTTAAGTCGGGCCGGGATCGTAGTAGAGATATAGAAGTCGGAGCGATGGCAGAATATACAGCTCACCTTGGCCTGCAGTGCCTTAGTGGAGGTTGACTTCTCGCCAAGCGCTGACGAGGGAAATGACCGGCAAAGAATATTTAGTGCTTCGTGGTTCTTAGAAAACGTCAGTGTCAAAGATTTACTCCCCCATTTTCCGGAGCCCATCAAAAGTGAGCCTCCGTATTAAGCCCTAGGATAATAGATTTTCTCGTGCCGTGAAACCTGCAATTCGTCTTTCTGACCACACCTTTAATTTTCGTTTTCAAAATTTTCTCTTCTCTCTCTTTCTAAAGACACGAAATAACAGCATTATCTTTCGCAGCACGAGCCTAGAGTAAATGGTAGATGCTTTTTTGGATCACACATCGGTCAGGGGAGTCTTTTCGCTGCCGGAGTAAGTCAGTATGCACCTGAACTTACCTGAAGGTAATGGAGCCGATTTTTTTCGTGCCATAGCTCCACACGCCACCCATCCTGTGGTCAAGCTCAGCGTTGAAGATGTGTTCCCACAGATAGAAACCTGCAAAACACCCACGCCATGGTTAGTTGCCCGCAAACACGGAGAACTGCAGTTTGAGGAATAATCTTAAGACTTTCGCACAGGTTCTAGTCTGTTACGCCCTTTACAACGATCTATCAAAGTAATCATTCATAATTTCCTGTAGAACAGCAGGGGGAGCGTCATCTCAAGTAAAAAGCTGAAACTTGGTAAGCATTTACTGAAAGAAAGAAAGAAAATTTTTGGTGTGGAGTGTCTACTTGGGAGATGCACTTGCTAATTAGCTCCCTAACTAACCGACTAAGTCATTTGATCAGCTTAAATAGTTAAATGATCACCTGAGCCAGCTAGTTAATTAACAGACTAACTAAACTAGGCAAAAGTAATAGTTTACTTCAAGCTGGGGTTAAAAAAACGAGTACTGGGCTATCTAGGTAGACGTATAGACTGAGGATTGTTAGGCTCCTCAACTCGCGGTACTTAATGACACCCATGACACAATGTGACCGCGAGACGCGGCGCTACCTCCCAAAGCGACCGGAGAAGCAGGAGTTGCGGATGTGATTAGGCAGCTCCGCACCTGAGTCTCACCGAGCTCACCCCAGTCGTTTAATGAGGGGGAAATGCATCCAACTACCGTACAAATTTAGCGTAACAGCGGTCAGATTTACAGAGTTACGAGTAGTAAATCACTCGTCAAAAGTGACAGAGGACATCTGGCTGGGGTTTAAGGCGTTGGGTGGTGTCTGTAGATCATCGGCAAAAAAAACAAAAACAAAAACAAAAAAAAACACACACACACATACACACACAAACTCCAGTAGAGCATTCGTCATAGATCAGGGCCAAGCGGGCTGTCTTTTATCCCCACGATATTCACTACTATTCTTCGCTACTGTGTCAATTAAAAAAAAACGAGGTTGTACCCCCCCCCCAAACTGCTGAATGTTAACCCTCTCTAAGCCAAGCCTTGGAAAGGGTTAATTCAAGCGCATTTGTTCTACAGTCTGCAGCCTACTTATATAGCGTGTCTTCTAATTTTCTACTGTGGTCCGAAGTGCACTGCTCCGCTCACACCTGCAATGTCAGCTGCCGACAACAGGGGGATGACTGAGTGACTGAACACAGCAGAAGGTCAGGCGCTCCTTACTCCTTCTTCCCCCCCCTCCCTACCGACACACACACCCCGCCCACTCGTGAAAGCACGACGGTCACTGTTCACTTCGTTAACCGAGCCGCGCTCCTGTAGGAGTGCAGAGTGAAGAGACACTACAGAAGTCCGTTTCCATGGCAGCCATGTGTCCAAGAAAAGGATGCCGATCATGCTGCGTGAGCAGTCGTCGATTTGGCATCGAGATTGTAACCGAGGTAAAGAAACCAGCAGAAGAGGTTTTTGTTCCCCTCTCTCCCTCTCTTTTCCTATGGCCAACGACAGAATGTGCATTCCGTGTGTGTGTGTGTGTGTGTGTTTTGGGGTGGAGGGAGGCTACAGAGCGGACCGCAAAGGCGGAGGCCACGACATGGGAGGATGAAAGAGGGAGTGTGGGGAAGGCAGGAGAGTGGTGATAGAAGATCAGGAGGGCCCGGGGATGTGGATGCACAGTTACTGTGGATCTAGGCGCATGATGAAAGTCAGATCCGCCATACGGTGGAAACGCTTCAGCTGAAGAGCCTGCCTTTAAAGCAAGTCCGTCGTGCAATTGCGAAAATTAAAAAAAAAAGGAAATTCTTTGTCTTATAAAATAAATTTTCCTTTTTGTTTCTTTTTTTGATTTTGTCTCATGAAAAAAGGTGCTTTTTCTTCTCTCTCTTTATTAAAAATTGTTTTAGACATTTGACATTTAATCCCTCACTCGAGCAGATAACTGTCCTGTCGAACACGCTATCGCAGTTTTCAAATTCTATTTCTCTGATAATTGCGCCAAACGCAACGCAGTTATGCCCCCAAACAAGCTGCGGACTGCGAGAGAAAACTGCTACTGGGACAGGAAGCGGCCACCTAAATTATTCAGGGGCGTTGGTTTAAAATATCAGGCACATTCAATTTTAAAATTAAAATTGCCTCCCTACAGATTTTAGGAGGAAAAACAGAAATAATATATATATATATATTAAAACGGTGTGTAAGACAAAATCTTGCAGTCCCTTCGCATTATGGAAAGGAAGGCTGATGTCGAAGGAAAGCGCCACAGGCAATAACTTATTAAAACTGTAGCTTACGACAAAAAATACTGTAGTTTGACGAAGCGTGGGTCTGGATTAGACAAGCAGCAGCCAACGGCTTCTACCAAACACCAGTAATTGAACAGAGGTTTTTCTTTTTTTTTTTTTTTTGTCTTTCTTTTTCTTTCAGGTGCTGTGCAACCTTAGAACTGCGACAGTCAGAAACATTAATTGCAGATTTCTGCTTCTTGCCCACTGACAAATGCCCACTGGTTTAATTATATGGCTCAAAATTCGAGTAAGATGCTGGTCGCAGGCATGCTAATGCACTGATTAAAAGAAAAGTGGCTACGCACAAAAATTCCTGCTAATAAACAAATTAAAAAAACTCCAAATGATGATACATATTTCAGTCTAAGCAAACTTTTCCTTTACATCAGATGCTCAAGCGGATATGGTCAATATTTATCTTTTTCAACTCGTGTTTGGCTCCTGTCATTAGATGAAGACTACGCAGTCTTTGGCGGTTAATGCACAGTGGAGTGGAAGGTCGCTGGTTCGAGATCGACTCGGGTCTGCGGATGCAAACTTCTCCCCACCACCACCCAACACTCCATACCACCACCGACAGAAGAGTTTTATTTTACATGTTCCGCCAGCGACTAAAAGGGACAACTAACATTTCAAAGCCATATTAAGGTGCTTGAAAAGAGATGTCGAGGACAATGCCACTGAACTGGGCAGAGAGAAAGTAGGGCGTGGAGTTGTGTACCTATAAATTGCCTTGACCTGAACCGGGTGATAAGGAATAATTTTATTTCTTACTTTGCGTCGGTTAGAAAAAGGTCTGACAGGTAAGGCTGATGGCGTCACATGCCACCCAACCACAAGTAACGCATTTGCTCCCACAAATTTTCTTTTTACCTCCCGTAAATAAATGTTTCTGGATTTTAAAGTGTGCTTGTGTGTATGAGAGAGAGAGAGAGAAAGTTGGTGTGTGCACTTGCGGGAATAAGAAAAAAATATATGGTAACATCTGAACAGTTTATGGGGCATACTATGCATGGCGAGAAACAGTTACAGAACAGAACTACTAACACCTTTAAAAATATGATAAGGAATTTCTCTTTCACTGTTACCGTGTTCCGGTAACGAAGAAGCCCGCTTGAAATTTTGGTGCAACTGACAATTTTGCATTAACCATGCACTGTCGACACTTTCAAACTCAATGAAAAAAAGGGACAAAGAAAGACTTAAAAGCTAAAGATAAAGATCTTTTTTAAATAGGAAGTGCGTAAAGCGCATGCCGCCTGAAAGACAGCGATCCTCTGTGTATATGAGCTGCAATGCCACAGACGGAGAAAGCACGATAAAGGATGAACAAAAAGCAGGCAACCGAACGCTTATCGCACCAGCAGTCGTTCCATCCCCGAGAGGCGCTTCTGGATGCTCTCTACTGTGTCTGACTTTCGGGGAAACGAAATTACCCGGCTGGAGGGGACGTGAATTTGATGAACTTGGCGACAAAAAGGTCCTGCGATGGCGGCCCTCGCAACGCGAGCGCACTTTCGGCGAATGAAATTCCTCTGCGACCTCTTTCGTGGTATAGACAGGAAAAAAGTCCAAAACGAACAATAAAAAGAGGCCTACGATGTATCCGTCACTTCATCAAATAAACGACCTTTCTTTTCCGACACATGCACTTTGGGAGGGCAAGCAGGCCTACTAAGATGCCAATAAGAAAGGTAATATGGAAGACAGTAATGGATGGATGGATGGAATGAAGGGAACAGTGGAGAAAAAAATTTATCAAAGAATATGACTTAAGAAAAAGATGTGTCTTGATAATATTGGACCTTCACAAACTCAAATTTCTCGGCAACATGTAGTTCTTTAGAGAAAGAATAAATAAATAAAAAATACGACAACAACGGAAGAATGGACCGGTGTAAGTATTTTTGTTGAAGGTTATTGTGAAATAACGATGAGCTCTTGGACAGTGTTGCATCTCCGGGATCTTTCCCACGCACAAACTTGGTAAGCCATGCAGTCCTTTCAAAGTGGTAAAGACAGAAATTAATTTTAAAGAAAGATAATGAATGAAATGAACGAAGAAATCATTTATGTGCACAGATTTCTTTTTAAGGAATGGTTGTTATAATTAAAGAATACTACAATGGGTTTCGTGATCACTTTACATCTTCAGATGCAAGGCTAAACGAAAGTGACAGTAACGGAGAGGCAAACATTGGTTGGCTAGTGCTTAAAGGTCCATGGACACCTCGCTTCAAATGCAAAATCGTCTTGTACTCGGTATTAACAGCGAACTATACACAATAATCAATGTCATGATAAACTTTGAACTGTTTACTTGCCTTACGAAGACGAATTAGTACATAATTGTCACTAGAAGTGTGTTTAATGCGCTAAAACAAAGTTGAATCGGTACTTTTCTACGCGTGGAGAGGCCGCCATGCTAAAACGAGAGATCGCGCGACCTCTTGACCGGAACTACTTCTCGCGACGTCATCCGAGGACGACTGCTATCGGCCTTGTGCACCACGCCTTCTGTTATCTCTTACAACAATATGGCTCAGCCATACGAAGACGAGCTCTTAGCGTCCAATTACAATCTAGGAATAACGTGGTCGGAATCTAGCGATGAAGAAACAGAGACGACCGACGATACTCCATCAGTAACAGAAGCGGAAAGGTAAACAAAAAGATATTTTTGATGTGTACATCTGTATCCGCAACTTTCCTTCTTGAAACTAATGCTCTTGAAAACTATTCAAAATTCTGTTCCTGAGTCTCAAAGCAATTTTTTTAGATTTTGTATTCATTCTAATTCTACTATATGCAACAGCACGTGTTATGCACGTGTGATGTGTTAGGCCCTAGAAAATTGTATTATAGTCGTAACTTTTTAAATTCTTCCTGCCTGTGTGGTGGCTGCAGTCAGGAAGAAATTTCCAGATCCTTCAAAACAGTACACTGGGTTTAAATATGCTGACTGAACATAAGCATCTCACATTTATATTTGAAGGCATTATAATCAACCACTTTAAATGAGAAATGAAAGTGTTGCAATAATAAATTGTAATTGTACTACTATTTCCTTATTTTTCTTCTTATGTTGATGGCAATATAAACATTTATGCAACAGTCAGTAAGTAATGCTTCAGCATATATCAAGAAGAAATATTTAGTGATCTCGTGCTTTCATGTTCTGTGAATCAATACTGTAGTTGGATAATTGTACAGTGTGATCACAATTTCATTTTTCAGATCTCAAAAGACAGGATCAAATCTCCAAGAAATGAGTTCACAAGATTTGCAACATAGCATAGTGGAGAAGAAAAAGGTCATTTGTTGTTGTTGATTTTGCTATTTTGGTTTGATCAGACCAATTTGTGTTTAAGAACACTCAGTGTGACTAGGTTGGTAGAAAAAGGTCAGAATATGTAAAATGCAAGCGATACCAACTGATGTATCTTTTTTGAGTAATAATGGAGCATATTTCATAATGAGGAATAAAATGCTGTTACGTTTAATTGTTACTTTGTTTTGTACTTCTCTGATTGTTTACATCCCACACGCAGCATCAACTGCCAGACAAAAAAAAAAAAATGCACATGGATTAATCCCGAACACTCCCGAGGTCCTCCCTCATGTGATGCATCATCACAAGTTATTTGACTGTGCCCTTATTAAGTAAAGTAACATCAAGTTTTGGCAACCCATTTCTATACAATACACAAGGGTTTAACTGTTTACCTGAATTTCTATTTAATTGTAAAAAAATTTGACGACCAACTTTACGTGCCATCAGAAAATCTACTTTATTGTAATTTAATGTTACATGGGACCTAGTGTGCAAATTTTGCAATCCATGAATATACACCTTTATTATACCAAGTAGATTGTTTGGGTTGTTTACTGTCAGTTTTTGGAGCACTTTTACTATGTTAGGTTTTGACTCAACTGATTAGAATTGTATACTAATAGGGAACAAACATTCAACTCATTAGTAAATTATTGCACTCTGTGCTACATTTGAAAGCAATACATAAAACAGCATTACATTTTTGTTTCTTTATTAAATAAACTAATACATCACATTGTGCTTGAATTGCCCGATAAATCCACTTACACAGGGCAGTCCTATGCAAACAATCAGAAGATCCATCTGAAATAATGAACTACCATGTTAATAAAAATATGCTCACATCAGATAAGGAAATTGTCAAACAGGACAGTGACCTTTACCTTTTACCAAATAGTGCAAGTCATAATGTTGCAGTATAAAACTGTACACTAGACAAAACTGTGCAATATCACATGGGGAGGGTGATGGGTGTCATGAATAAAAGAACTCTGGTAACAATGGCACATGCCTGGAAAAGACAACCAAAATATGTAACTCGTTAAACACTAGTAGGTGACACTAAAATGAGATATGGAGAAAATGTGCATATCCACAAGTTTTAAAAAGAATATATCAAAGCAGAAAACAACAAAAATATCATGCAAAACACATGGTTACATGTCAAAAGTATACAATATATATAACAGCTATTATTCTGTGATACTTGAAAAATGGTAAAAAATGTCTTATGTTGCCAACTATGCTGATACTGTCTTGTAGTTGGCATACTGCTTTAAAATCCAGTGTCAGTCACATCACCACACACAATATCACACAGATTGCTATATAAAACTGTACACTAGACAACTCTGTGCAATACAAAATGGGGAGTGGGTGGCATGAATAAAAGAACTCTGGTAACAATGGAACATGCCTGGAACAGACAAAAAAATGTAGCTCATTAAACACTTGCAAAGGGGGTGAGGGCTTAAAATATGCGACATTTGTTTATTTTTAAGCAAACTTTAAAAGCAAGAATTTTGCTAGTTTATTACATGTGGGTATGTACATTTTTGTTTTGTGGCTTATTTGAATAGGTGTCTGGAAGGGGATCTGGGACACAAAAAGATCTTGTGTACATCTCCCATGGATGGCTTGTTTTGCTGAGGCATATACTGTTTAATGACTGCTACTTTAACTCCAAATGTTGGCTTATATACATATATAATGAGCTATATTTGTATTTTCTGTGTATTGGAAAAACTATTCACGAATGTGGAAAAATTCTAAACTATATTGTGTAATAAATAAAAACAGAGAGATTGTTCATACCTTCTTATTATCAAATTCCTGGCCCTGATCCCTAAGGAAGCGTTATGGTGGTCCCCACCTGTAATTTGACATTCATGCTTTTTCAAGACATACAGAAAAATAAAGCAAGATGTGGCAGGGATAGATGCACACAAAATATGAAACACAGGCTACTTCAAGCTAGTGAGCCTATCCCATAGATCCCACAGATATTTAACACAGCTTTGCTGGTGCAAATTGCTACAGCACTACCTTATCCCACACAAGTATTCATACTGGCTTTCATTCAATATCACAAAGATATAGCATGCTTTTTATACACTTGACACTATTTTGCTACCTTAGTGGTGGTTCCCAGTTGCAATCACTGGTATCTTCATTCTCTTCATTGGTTTCACAGTTGATTATTGGCTTGTTGTAAAAAGATAAGTATTTCACATTTATAAATGTCATAATATTAACAGAAAAGTGGTTTCAAATATGCATTATATGTTACCCTTGGTGATCAGTCTGACTGCCTTGTGAAGTCAAGTCAGGATGACAGGTACATGAGCACCACCAGCCTTCCTGACATTCAGTTTGTGTCCCTTGCTCTCTGTAGTAAGGAGAGGGACAATTTGTTGCTTTGCAAGTAGTTGTGGTGTGCACAGCAGTCTGTTGCCCTCTTGATACTTGATGCTGAAATATGAGGACTTTGTCTTTTAATAACAAGGATAGATCTGGAAATATAAATACTTGCACTGAGCTTTATCATATTTTATAATATTGGGTACACCTGAGTAGACATAATTAAACATACACAACCAACTTACAGGTTTGATCTGTACAGAGACATCCTTGGCGGTAATAGAACTTGAAGGAAAGGGGGAAAGCTGCACTGCCGGTATTGCCATTGAAAAATTAGCTGGAAATACATTTCCTTGTCCTCATCTGCTGCTTCTATTATTTCAGCAGTGCTCTCAGTTGGTTCCATCTCCCCCAAGACTTGCTGTAAGTACTTTAAAACAAAATATTTTATAAGCATCAATATTAATTTTATTAATGAATGCCACAATAATATTACTGCATATACTAATGGAAAATACATTCAGAAATGTTTAGCTGAACTGCTTCCATTAAAACATATTCCCTCTCAGTTCACCATTGGTATTTCTTATCAATAGAAAGCAAAATATATATGTATATATATGCGTACTACAAGTATACTGGGTACAAATATTATCAACGTTTGACATACCTCTCAATTTTGCTTCTTGACAGCAACAGCAGATCTACGATCAGACGCTGCTTCCTTTCTTTTTCTTCAGTATGGCTAAACAGGGTTGGGACAGCGTGCGATTCTAGCCGTGGGAGAGCAGGAATCCCATTCTCCTTGCAAAGCCGATACTGCATTGTGAAGCACTCGTCTGTTAAGTGTTTCGAGCAGACGACATCGTGCTCGCAAGGCATCTACAGCTTTCGTCCCATGAACTTTTCTATTGATGTTGAGTGCCCACTGCAGGCTAAGCTCTTTATTTTTCGGTAACTGGTGAAAACTGTAAGGAGAGTCTTTGGCAGAAAACTCCCGACAATCACTAGCAGCACATTCGCGTGGCATTTTTTTCTCCAGAAGGCTTTGATTAAGGCTTTGATTGACAGTGATTGTGATCACACGCGAGACAGATTGTTTTCCTTGGTGTACGTCATCAATCACTGCGCATGCGCGCGAGATTCTCCGAGAGGCCAGCAGCAGACGAACGCTTCCGTGCGAAACGGCTTGCATTTTACCATTATACAAGCATATTTAGTTGAAAGTTTGAACAATTTTAATACAAATGATTACAGGAGAGTGTATACTTTAAAAGTCATAACGGTATTTGAGTATTTAAGGTAGTTTGTAAACCGTGTCTGTGGACGTTTAATGCCGTTTCAGCAGCGGAGGCAATACTTTGGCAAGCAATGAATGGGTAAAACTTGTTTGAAAGGAGGCGAAATACCTTTGACCATCGCATGTCTGTGAGAAACATACGTTGGAATAGGACTTGGTAGATGTGTCGTGATATGAACGGGGAAGGGGGAGCCGAGAGGGGGAAAGGTAGAAAGCGCCAAGGTTCGAATCGCAGACAAAAGACTTCGATCTCGCATAAGTTGCTCGGCAGCCAGCAAAATGGAGTCAGACCAGGATAGAGGCAAATTTGCAGGCTGTTTCCCGCCTCCTGTGGTCCTGCCAGCCCTGACACTGCTAAAGGGACAAGGGTGGTGGTGGTGGTGGTGCAAAGGGACCGAACTGTCGCGAGGATGACTGTTAGGTGTCGTTTGAGCTCCACGACATGCTTGACTAAACATGTGGCGAGGCGCTCGGAACCGCGATACGATCTAAGACCAAGGCTGAGGTACGTGGGGGAGGGCGGGGTGTTGGAGTCGAGACGGAAGCTGCTGCAAGAAAGAAGGAGGGTGTTATCGCGGACAATCCCGTCCGAGCTGTGTTCAGTGCATCACCCGCCCTTCTCAACCCACCGTCCAACGCCCCCACCCCCCCTCCGATTCTGCAACTTTCACGATCGTGCCCTTAACTAATCGATAGTTGTCTCTGGTTCGGAATCCTTGCCCAGCTAAGAGCGGCCATTTTCTGGTCAGAATTAATCATTTCACGCCCTGCAATTACCTCTTGTTGGCTCAAGAGGAATGAACAGCGTAATACTTTAAGAAGCATTGCCATTTGCGCCCCTCCACACCCACCAACCATCCCCTTACGGTTCTCTTCGCCTGCGACAAAAGGGATTTAAAAAAAAAAGCCGACCTGCCAGCCCGAATATACAAGTGTGGGCGAGGGAGCGAGAACGAATGTGGATAGATGTGGATACAGATAAACATCCGTGGATCAGAATCTTCAGCATGCACGTGTCAGTGAGTGTACGGGAGGGTTTGGAAGAGTTACGCTTTAAGTGTTATCAAGGGTTAAGAAAAAACCATCACTAGGGACTATGCTATCTACCCTAAAATACAAACTAAAAGCCCCAGACAGAAAAAAAAGAAATAAATTACCCACCCACCCACTAAAAAAAGAAAAAAGTAATTCCCCTTATTTTGGAAACTGTATTTACTGTAGGCCCTTCAGACAAAAAAGTATGCTTGACCTTTATCAGATTAATGTAAAAAAAAAACGAAACAGAAGCTTTATCAAATGAAAAATGCTCTCACTTTATCGAAAAGTTGGAAAATAATCGTCAAAAAAGTTTTAAGTACACTGCGCTCGGCTTTTGGGAGCTTGTTCCAGAGCAACCTTTACACATCTGTCATCATGCAAAGCTTTTTCTCCTTCCTCCAAGTGACTCAGTTGGGCTCAGTACAAAATAGCATTCCTTTAAACCTGAATGAGTGACCCTACACAGCCTTCTACATAAAAGCCTGCAACCATAACAGCGCCAGAAAAAAAAAACCCAGACCATGAGGTCACGAAAATGTCTATACGTTACGTTGTAACGGTTAAAACTGGGACCAAACTAACCACTCATGTCCGTGAGGTCTGAGTTTTGACCTTGTATTCATGGCGATGTATAGAGGCTCTTTTGTACAAAACTATGGTGCGGGACGTGCTGTTTACTCGGATTTTGGGAACCTCTACCGAGTTCATCATATTCAAAACAAAAATAATGGCACTTCTGTAGGCCCCCAGCGTGTTTATTAGCCGCAACATGCTTATATCAAACAGGGATTTCAAACGGGATAGGAGCACTTCGTATTACAAGTGCCGTGCACTATACTGCACACAATTCAACCTTGCACTCCACGAGAAGTAAATGTCACATAAAATGGCGTTCAAATATTGACAGTCAGACGATGTTGTGCGGAGGCGGTGACTTCTTCATGAATCAACAAGCGATATCTCCAGTCACTATCCCCTCAAGATCAATAAAAACTGCCAAAGTGTGCTTTGAACACGTAATTTTGCAAGAGATTCCTCCATCCCTTACCCGCAGGAGGAGAAAAAAAATAATTTGGGGATAACGCTGCGGACACATCCAGATGCAAGAAATTCCTCCATCCTGTACCCGCACGAGGAGAAAAAAAAATAATTTGGGGATAACGCTGCGGACACATCCAGACAGATAACGATCTCCCACCAGCCCGCCCACAAAAAGCCCGAGATGAAGCTGACGGTCTTTGGAGACTAAAGAGTGTGAAGGAGGACCAAACAATGCCAACTTGTTTGCCAGACAATAAGCACGCCTTCGGTTTTGCTGTCGTCGCCTCTGACTTCCTTACGCTGACAGTCTCGTGCCGCGCGAGAAGTGTTTTAGGACGCCCCGACCTGATATGGCGCAGGAGGCGGACAGAGCAACCCATCGAAAAGGGACGCAAAAGCAAGGAGGCTGCGAGCCCCGACCGGTAAACGGGTTGCACAAGGGTAATACCTTATGAATGTTTGTCTTTTATGCACGCGTACACTAACCCGAACATCAGGATAACACTGTCTCCACCACAAAAAATCCCCATAAAATAAAAAAAAAAAAATCCTCGGGAGGGTACTAGCTCACATGTATAAACTGCAGTTCTTAACAAAGCCATAATACAAGCGATAAGAGACTGAGAACTGTTCTTTCATTCCGTTCTAAAAAAAATTACAATGCACTTAGATACGATAATATAAATTTGAGGACTACTGCCATCAGCAGTACACAGGCTCGCAGTTTAATAACACTTTCCCAGGCCCTCCGCACCTTTCCCCATTTAACTGGTATCATAAACCAGCACACAAGAGAGATTCTCCAGGGCAGTTATCAAACTTCGCCCCTTCTGATGGAGACCAGCTCTCGGCTTAAATCCTGGGTAAATACCACCAACGTCAAAATACATATGCTTGGAGAGCCCTACGACTTGAATCTCATGCGGAAAAATCGATGTCGAGACCCAAGATTTGTGTCTGCTCGGTGTGGGAACGCTGTAGTACAAAGTAGGACAGAAGTTGAAACAGGCAATGCGCCTCCCACCCCCCAGAAACAAACGCCTTCAAGAAAATTCTGAACTATAGACACATCCTCATGGTTTGCACTTAAAAAAGACACACGCAAACCTCAATTTCTAATTACGACTCCAGTGGTTGCGAAGAGGATCTTCAAAGCGTGCTGTCTCTCAGTAAACTCTTCTTAACCCCAGAATAACATACCTTTTGGAGATTTCCTTGTCCAGGTTGCAGATCACGATACCCATGATGGACTGAGGAACTATTCAAGAAGATAGATTCGCGAGTGAGCGTCATTAGTACTGGTAGGTATTACTATTGCTAAAGACTTGAAACGAGTTACATAATTTCTGCTTAACTAGAAAAAAACAGAACACAGTATCGTATTATCTGCTTGATATTAGGCATCAACGGTTAACTTCTATACAGAAGATCAGGAACCAGAAGCAGATCGGGGATGTGGCGACCATTTCTTCCTTGGGCAAGCGCGAGACGGAAGTTGAAGGACGAACAAACCATCCAGCTGAAGGGGAAAGGGAAACTCCGTGAGGTGCTCGTCTCGGGATGGTTAGAGAAGGTCTTTGGTTTGGTGGGAGAGTGCTTTCACCTAGAGGTGATTTCGCACTATGAGAGGAGAGGGAAACGGGGAAACCAGAGTACCCGAAGAAACCCACCGACGGCTAAAGGCGTCGCATACAGAGTGTCCCGAGACGAGATCCGAATTCGGGGCCTATCGCTGCAGTGGTGACAAGCAAATGGTTTTCAACCACTGCGCTAACAGGCGACCCTGGGTGGGTCTGTCTCAGCGAGAGGGTTTGTTAAGGGGATTGCGACACACTACGGGAAACAGCGTAGAGAAGAGAAGCGACCGCTGCGTCAACTAATAACCGCACAGTTATTCATTGCCGATGGAGACGAGATCACCAACGGACGAGGAACCACTGACCGCACTAGGTCCGACTCCCCTAGCAGACGAAGGCAAAAAGTAGGTGGACTTAAGTGTTGCCCAGCGACCAGTTTTATCCGCTCGTACGTTCCTATGGACTTTCTCCCACGGGCCCCGACCTTGATCTTGCTTGGTGCGGTGAGTGCAAAACATATACACCATAGTGGATAATAACGCAAAATGCTGAGCGAACACTGCTGCTGTAGAACGTGTAAGACTAATTCAATGAAAAAGCATCGATATCACACGCAAAAATGGATTTTATATGCTTTCAACCGAAAGTTATTTTAAGTGCATATCCTAAATAAAATCCTATTTAACAAACTATGATTCACATGGCATATCATACAAATACGTTATCGGCTGCATAGCAAACGTTGTCAACGAGTCTTGGCTTTCTTATATATTTTGAGTTCGTTTCGCATTATTGCATTATTATGAGGGCTGTGATGTGATTTCTTTTAAATAGAAACAGAACAAACAGGCATTGGTGTAGATCCTAATTTCCAGTAACGAATCATGCAGAACGTGCTTTTTACTTTTTCTCTCCAGCACAAGAAGACTGAGACAATGGTGTGCCAAAGAAAGCAGCTCTTTCACGCCAACAAAAACAATGCTTCTGTCACTCATCTGTACTGCTTGTCGAAATAAACTTTTCTATGAAGGAATTACAAATGTCATAAAAACCAATCCTTTGTACATTATTATAGTACTCCGCCAAGTGAAAATGGAACGTCTGTTGGGAAATATATTTCTTTCAGTTTGTTTCGTAAATCGATCTCGCTGGAGTGTGCTTCCGACTCTCCTGGTAAATCCAATAATTCGTCGCATTTAGCCGATTTCTCCACATTTTGTTTTCTGATTTGTGGTGATTCCCGTGTCTGTACATACTTAGGCTTGCAACATGAAGATTTCCAAAACTGTTGCTGCTAAATTCGACCTGTCCACTATATAATGCCACGATGTTAACCCCAAGACAGGGAACGCAACTCCGAAAACGCCAAGAACGATAAGCCACGAAAGCCGATCCATTTATCCCTGCTCCTAAAATTGAACTTCCATCTCGCTTAGCTATGAAGCAGCCTACTGGACGGTTTCCCCCTCGCCGTCCCTGCTTCCTCTGAAAGCTAAGATCAGAGAGACTAGACTTCTTTTTTTTATATTTGCGTTACCTCTATGTACGAGGTCTGTCTGAAAAGTAATGGGACTGGTGTCACAAACAATTTACTTCCATTCGAAACAACAAACTACATGGTTTCCTCTTCAAAGTAATCCCCATAGTGCAGTTGTCCATTCTTCTCTGCCATGCTCTATACACTGCTAGAAAGATTCTTCTGGGTTGCCCCTCAGCTCCGCCGTTACGGCCTTCTTGGTGGCCTCCACGCCTACAAAACGGGTTTTCTTGATGAACTCCCTTGAGTTTGGGGAAACGAAGAAAGTCCCATGGAACAAGATCAGGCAAATAGTGAGGTTGTTCCAGTACGGCGATGTTCTTCTCGACAAGGAACTCCCAAATGCTCAGACCATTGTGAGCAGGTGCATCGTGGCAGCTTCACTACGACAATGTAGAAACCCGATTACGTATAGAGTAGGTAGGAGGAATGAAAGGGGGGGGGGAAGAGGCAATGCCAGCTCACCAACTGCCTACAACCTTGTTACTTTCCATCGGTCGAATGATGTTCTCCTGTGGCTTTGATAATAGGCGAAGTGTCATGCTTAGCTTTTCAAAGCAGATGGGCAACCATATTGTTTAGTGTTTCACTCAAGCGAATTTTATAAAGGCGAGGATCGCGAGTTAAAGTAAGGGAATGGCGTCAGACGCCTTACGCTCCGCTTTCATCCCTTTGGCAGTACTCGCAGGTCTCTCATCCAAAGAAATCTTACCGCTGGTCATTGGATTTAAAAACAAAAAATGATCCACGCAGAATTGCAAAACGCGGTTATTCAACTTACTTGGACAAACATAAAACCCTTGTAGCTGTTGCCACAGGATTAATTACTTTTAATAAATTAATAACTCCTGAACAGATGAATTTTGTATTTGCATTCCTACATCCCTGTATATGTATATATAGGTACATATTTCGGGTAGCCTTGAACCGGGGTGTCCCTGTCACGGGGTTCATGGAAGAAAAAAAGGGGCCACGTGACAACAGAGGAAGGAGGTGGGTGGACAAGTCCTAAGAAGATTCGATAGAGGGGGGGGGGGTATAAGCAGTCGGGGTTCAAGATTTTGGTCTCGCATCTTAAGATTCATTCATTCGGGCAAGTCTGGCGGTATAGTCAGTCAAATTGCCGAGTGCCTCTATCCTGATTGTAAGATTTCCGTGGATTTAGGAAGAGGAGTGTTCCCGGAGATTGTTTCCATCAGACCATCCACTTCATGGAGAAAATGAACCACCAGCTTTCATGCATAGAAAAGTCCTCTCTGGTGTTGTGTTTTCTTGCGCAAATGCCCACCTGTACGTTGCTACGACAGGAAGCCGGCGTACTGGTTACACAAACAAGCTGTTCACTTTACCTGTCGATCTCACTGTCACCAAGCACACGCAACTCCTGTCGTTCACAAATTAAAACTTACAGACAACTAGTACTAGCCTGTCAGAAAATACGACACCCTTAGCAGGTGGCAGTTATCATCTCTTGATCTTAAAAAAATAGACGCCACTAAAAAATATATTCTTACTTCACATCGTTTCTTAAAATAACATAAGTATTAGTAACTACAGAAAATCCCGCATGAGCAGGGATTAGTTAGAATATACTAGCGTACGACAAGAAAGACTCGTTCCTATCACCCTTTCCTTCTTCAAGCACAATACGACAAACACACACACATACACAAGCACCACAAAACCGACAAATCTGCACTTGTGCTCTCTTGTGCAATATCCTCGTGGCACTGAGGCGCAATTAATTGCTGGAAACAGTCCAAGAGCTATCATGTTCCTAAAACATATTACGTAAGAAAGAAGAAAAAAAAAGGAGGGAGTACTTTGATGTTGAGATATAACAAGAACAACTGCAGTGCAGACGTGGAACAAAAACCACAAGCAAACGAGGAGTATGATGTGGGGAGCAGAGGCGAGGTGGCGTGGAATTTCACGGCGCCATTAAGGTCACAAACTAATAACCCAGGTGTGCTCTTTCTGCGATCATGAAACTTCTAAATGACTTTTAAAAAGTAATTATAAGACTCTCCGACTTTGACGTGTGGGTAATTGTGAAGAGGAGGCTGAGGGAAGGGGGAACTGCAGGAACGGCTGGACGTCTGGCTGGACGAATGATCCCCTTCCCCTCCATAGTCCGAGTTGGGAAGGGTGGAGAGTGGTAACGTGTATGACGGGCGGAGATGAGGGCGTTAATAGTTGCAGCGCCGCCCCACACCCCCTCTTCTTTCCCCCCTCCCCCCTTCTTTCTTACTCGGTCGCGAGAGGCACGCATGATGGAGTGTGTTTTGTAGCTGACGTGCGCGAGTTATCCTTTCACCGCAGCCCAGACGCCAGGGGTCAAGTAGGGCGAGTCAGCACAGCCGCATGATGTCTGCACCACCATCACCACCATTACTACCACCTTCAGTAACGTGACCACCACCTGTGTCTCTCTTCGTTGCTTCATGTCTGCTTCAAATTTCCTTCAACTTTTATTATTATTATTCTCTTTCTTTCCTGGATGTCACACAGTCATGTAGCTGTTAACTATTGTTCTGCAATAAAGTGTACCATCGTTCACACGTTTGTTTGTTTTTTCCTCTCATCTACTACCTGTACTTTCTACCTATATCTTCCAACCCATGTGCCGTAAAAGTTCTCCTCTCTCACACAGACACCCCGACCACCCTCACACACACATACCCCTCCCCCATCACTCCCGTCTTCTTGGTAAGCCTGGCGAAGTGCCGGGCGAAGTCCCCGCTGTGTCAGGCCGTGTCCTCCTGATATATTAGCGGTGGCTTTTATTGTGCTTTGTACGACAACAACAGGCTGGCTTCGCTTTAGTCTCCCGAAACCCGCGAGATCCCGTACTAATGGCAAGAGAGCGAGGCCTCGTGTCTGCTGCTGCACATGGCACATACATTTCCATCTTCGACTACGGCTGTCCTTCCACAGGGCGCAACAACACACTAGGGCCCTGCCACCTACTGTCGCCTTCCACTGTTTACAGGCACCCGACATGACTCCTTGTCGAGACTTTGTTGTCTAAGACACGCAGGTAGTTTACTGCGGACGTCCTTGATCTCACCTAGGTGTCTCGTGCGTCACTCTGATCGTTAAAAAGAAAAATGGACGGATCTGGTTGCAAGGGAAGATTGCTGACCTTTTCTAGCGACAACTTTAGATGAAAAAAGCGGTGAACTCCGACAGCTTTTAATCAATGTATGTACACTGTTTGGTACGCGCTCCACGATAAGTACGTTTCACGCCCAGTAAATATCAATAATACGAATTCACATTCAAAAAGCTGATATCATTCTATAATGACCGTAGTACCTCAATCTTGTTAAAAACACACATATTTCTTTTAAATGGGGAAGATGAGACGGAAGACGAGGTGATATGTTTCTTTTATGAAAGAAATGAGTTTACTTGCACACTTTTTAAATACGACATTGTGCGAAATATACGAATGCCCGCGCGCGCGCGCGCACACACACACACACAATCAACGTATCGGCACTTATGCTACTTTGTGTGTGCAATATTCTTGTGTCAACAAGGCAGAATCAATCGCTGGCAACAGCCCATGAGTCATCATGTTCCTTAGGAATCAAAGATAGCATGTTACAACTGTTTTTCATGCGAATCAAGGACAAAAAAACCAACAACAAAACAACAAAAGCCACTCTAGTGCTAGTCGTCTTGCAGCTCTATGTTGTTCCTACGCTCACCTATGGCGGCCTTGCCCCACACCTCCACAACAAAGTCTTCGGCGGAGGCGTTGTCGGCGCTGACCAGCGGACTCCGCTGGGCCAAAGGTCGTTCAGCTCCCCAGAGGATCTGCGGCGCTACGTGATGCTGGAGTATTGCTCCTTCTTCTTCGAACTCCTCCCCCCACGGATTCCATTCTACGTCGTCGGTGATCTCTGTGAAATGATTAAATAAATTAATAACAAGTAGTGCATGTTTAAATAAGTGAAAAAATAAGTAAAAAAGTAGCGCATATTTACGTGGTACAGTCTCCATAACATGATGACTAATGCATTCGACTGTGAAACAGTGCGTAGTTGGTTATAAACCCCACTCGGGCCTGCGGTTTGCAAATTCTCCCAGCCGATCCAGCAGCCGTCTAGAAGGTAAAGGCGGTGGTAGGAGTGAGTTGTGCTTCCTCTTCTACACGCCGTTACCCTAGACACGGTGACTCAAGAATATTCTATGACCAGTAGGCTACGAGACACTATACCTTTCCCCTTTGATAATTAAAAAAAATTTCATAACCCACCACTACAATTTTTAAAAATCAGTCTGAGGACACGAACCAATAATCTGCCAATAAAGGGTCCAGGAGGTCAAGGCTTCATCCCATACGAAGGGCCCAGAACAATAACAGAAATGAAGAGTTTTACGCTGGTAACTGGTAAGAACAATGGTAATAATAATAATGATTATGAACTTTGAGAACACGGGGTAAACAAAGATAACCCCTAAGAATCTGTTTTCATGGTATGTCATCAGAGAATAAGAGCGTTCTGATTTTCTGAGTCAATGCACTTTAATATTCTTAGTCCCCAGAGGCTTCTCCTACTATCAGCCCTGACAATTTTTAAGCAGGCTTATTACTGTAAGCCACGCGTTTCAAAGTAACCAAACGAGGTTCGTAAAACGTTGAATCTGAGCTTATGACCGACAAAACCACATACATCTACAAATTAAAAAGGTTTTAAAAAGCATGCCAGTTTTGTGGAAAGACGGTTGGGGAACCTATTTTGCCAGAAGAAAGGAAAGATTAATTTCTTATCATAATATATAAGTAAGTCGAGCTGATGTTCGGATTAAACTATTAACGACAGTCATTTCTGAAAAAAATATCTGTTTTTTTTTTTACAGCAGCCTCTCTGCTGCTTCCTCCAATACTACGCATATTTTGGAACGACGAACATTTTCCTCCTCTTCCCAAACATGCTCAACCCCCAAGCCAAAGACATTTTTTTCAATCTTTTCGATCGGATGTTTAATATGAGTGTAAAAGCGCCCTAAGCCCTCCTTTGGTGAGCGCCGTGAAAGTGTTCGCTGTAGCTGCAATACTCAAGCAACTTGATTTTCGGTCTCCTGCACTTTATTGTTCTTAGCCTACTGAGGACTGATGTCTCCTACTACTACCAACAGATTCATTCTGCAGTCACAGGTGCCACGTACCTGACAAGCAATGTACACAATAAGACAGCAGCCTTCCCTCCCACGCAAATCCCAGCAGCTAAGGCAAAACAGCAGGCCTGTAAACCTGAGCCAGACGCAGAGAAGGAACAGCGTGCCTGAGACGGGATCTGAACCTAAGACAGCCAGTGCTCACTGGACTGGTGACAGGGGCTAGCCGTTGCGCTAACGGACCACTTTCCACTTCCCGGGACTTGAGGGCAGTAGAACTCTAACCGATATCAGGATGGGAGGGGGAGAGGTCAGCACTATGATACAACAACAAATATGCACTACCCTCGTTTAATGTGTACTGCACACAATGCAGTTCCACAATCGATTTACGAAGCGACTAAAAGCCGAAGGATTCTGTAAATCTGCACCAAGTACATCAAAAAAAATTCTTCGAAATGACGTACGTTAAAAAAATAAAGTCAGGGCAAGGCTGTAATTCGGTACTATGTACACTTCAACGACAGAAGCAGCATCTCGCCAAGCAAGTAAGTGTTCTTACTAGTAAGACTTCTGGATGTTAGAAAACCGGGCCTGAAGACAGCACTTCTATACAACAAACAAAAGCGCGGAACAAGTTCGATTGTGTTTCTCTATTTTAGGAAACGGGGCAATATCATCACTCCAACGGCGGATGGGGAGAATACCCAGAAGTTAAAGGCGCCGAAAAAGGGGGAGCGGCGTGATGTGTGTCTGGAAAGGGGTTGGCGGAGATGGTACATCGCACAACGCTGAATTTTTTGTTTCTTTTTTTAAGAAGCGCATAAGCGCAATCGAATTATCAAAGATGACAAACGCATGGTCTCCACCCCGACTACAGGAAGCTACAGGAGATAAAACGATCCCGTGATCGTAAAACAAAGAATTCTCCGCAATGCGTCCATACAAACTGCGTCAGCACATCCTGACAGCATGTTTTCGTTTTGTTTTTGTTTTTTATTTTTATTCGCAGGAGGGAGGAGGAAGGAGATGGAACTGAGCCTAGGGCGATCGTTGGGCGAAGTAAACATCATTTTTATCCTCAAATTCCGGCATAAATCGCTTACTGACGCAGAAAAGCGCGCTGGCAAGTTTCCACGTGCACGTCGGTCTCGCATGATTGGTCGAGTTCGTGCGAAAGAGTTTTCTGGAGGTGGCCTGTACCATTTGAGTGTCGTCTGCGAACATGCAAAGTAGAGAAACTGGAAGAAACGGTGGGGGGGATGAGAAGCATTCGCTGAAAAGCGCGTTTGTTAAAATGGCTAGGCGTAATTGCTCTAACCGTAAAACACTTGGCGAGAGCACTTTCCGTTTAACGAGTGCTTTCCGCATGGACGAACGCATGTTTTACGTTTCCTGTTTGTCTATGCCGAAATGGGCATAATAATAATGTAAAAAATATAAACGAATAAAAAGACGTGGTGAGATATTTCATTCGTTTCCCCATTTCCCACTTGATGAAAGCCAGTGTTGACAGGAAATGGTAGGAATAATATGCATTCAAGCAAGCGACAGAAGTCGTCGGCCTACTTTAATGGCTTGTCTTCTGGTGGACATGGACAAGACACAAAGCATCGTGGTAACGCGAGAGGAGGTGCTCAGAACTGGCCCTGCAGCGTCCCCGGTCCCATTTGTCTTCCGCGATGCCAATTAATAATTTTTTCCCCCTCTGCAAAGCCGAGACATGGCGACGAGTCGTGGCAGGCCGTGGTACGTCTCGCAGTGCTTCAGGCGGAAGGTGATGTCGGTCGAGCGTGGTGAAAGCTTGACCTGTCTGCCCTCTACATGGCGATTTGCACAATAAACGCAATGCTCTCTATTTCCCCCCCTCTCTCTCTCTCTCTTTAATCTCGTCAGCAATTAAGGTTAGCAATTCAAGGAGAAGTAATTCTACCCTGTTGCCAGCTCGATAAGTGCTAGAAATGAAGGGGAAGTGAGGTAGAACGTAAAGAAAGTTATAAAAACCAAAAATAAAGAAAGAAAGCGAGAGAGCAAAGATAAAAAGGAAGGAGAGGAGAAAAAATAAGACAAGGAGGGAAATAAAATAGGAAGCTCAGATTAAAAGAAAAAAGACTTTCCTAGCGTATGCTGGATGAGGCCTGAAATGAATTCATCATCTTGAACATTGGACAAAGGAGATCAAGGGTAACATGCCTACATACAAAGGCGCATTCCAGACGGCATCCAGGCGCTGGTCTACATGCTCTGAAGCAAGGGGCCAAGGAGGGTGCGCCCTCTCGACACCCAATGAAGCCGGCAGGGAAAATTCATTTCTTGAAGGACCGAGGCGACGAATCGAAAAGGAGGGTCAAAGGGTAGCCTGATCTCACGAGAGAAAGGCAGAACGCGCGCATGCTTTCCTCGTCCTGTTGCCGGTCGAGAAAGAGAGAAAGGGTGACAGGATTTGGCTTGACAGGAATCCGCTAGACATCCCGTGTTTAACACCATTGATCCTTCCAGAAGTCATCCTGTGCGAACTCTGTAGCGTTTCCATCCTTCTGATTGATGTAACAGCATTTGCTTCGAGCGAAGAAGGCGGCGGCGCGGTGTTACACGCTTCTGACGCCCGCCTTCTGCAATCCGGTAAATGGTTCTGAAAGACGTGACCAGTGTAGCCTCTGATATCAACCTCAACAGGCAGCCAACATCCCCCGAACTCGCCTTCTTGGTTGTTGTTGCTGTTTTAGGGAAGCTACTTAAATGTTTCTGTCAGCTTTCCATCAGATACATGGGAATACATCTAAACAGACACAGCCGTTTATAAACCGTTTAAGGAGCTGGCTCACAAACCATGAAAACAGAATTAACAAAAGCAAAACCACACAGCATATGGCCTTCCCCGTCAGTTAAGAGCCTTTTAACGGTGGGGAAAGGAAGGGAAGGCAGAAGAATTGGTGTTTGACGCTGAGTCAGCAACTAGGGCTATATATCACAGTGAGAATAGCGTGTCGCGAAGAAATGTGAGCCCACAACACCAAACGAGAGGTTTGCACTGGTGACAATTGCTCTCACCTTTGAGCCCTGAGATCGTATGGGGCGCCAAGAGGGGAATTTTCTCAAATTTGCTATTTCTAGCTATACATTGCAATGTATAATTATAGAATGCAATGTATAGCTATACATTGCATTTTATACTTATAGATTGCATTTTATATTTATACAATTCATTCTATACTTATAGATTGCATTCTATAGCTATACATTGCAATGTATAGCTAGAGAGAGAAAACTCGGTAAAAACCGAAGTGTTTCATTTATATTATACTCAGAAGTTGCTATCCAATTCATTTTATATATACCTTTCAATTCTTTAGCTATAGAATGCATTCTAGCTATACATTTGAAATCTATATTTATAGATTGCAGTCTATAACTTCTGACTTGAAATGTATACGGAACGAGGCTGGCTCATTTGCATAAGGGAAAAGAAGGTCAAAGACCAACCAATCGGCCCTCGTAGCAGTAGCAAATTAAATATACAGTGAAACCTCAGTTTTCGCTGACTTCGGTTATCGTCGATTTGTCCCGGTTTTCGTCGGTTTCCCTCGGATTTTGTCGGCGTGCCCACGTGACCGCACTGCTAATTTTGCGAAAACAAAGGGCGATCCACGCGTTTTCCTGCTCAGTGTGTCGATGTTTCCCGTGTGAGCATCATCCCGCGCGTCTAGCCAAACAATTCCAATGCTTTCCAGTGTTTTTGTGCTTTTTTATTGATTAATTTGATTGCGAGTGCTAATACTACAATTACAAGTGATCAGTGCGTATACAGTATTCGGTATAATGTTTTTATTTTGCGTCTTTCAGTTTCAAAATGTACGTAACGCACGTAAGATAAAATCACATGAGCTCAAATCTCATTGTCCCTGTGAAGTGTTTCCTGGTCCTTGTGCCAAAAGACCAAGAAAGGAAGTGACCCCAGATAATGTCTTGATACCTAAGGTCGTTATGGTGGGGAAGTCCCCTTCCAAACAATACTATCTGCACCTCTCTCTCTCTCCCATCCTCGCCGTCTTCCATACGCCAACAAGAGTCGTCAGAAGGATTTACATTCATTGGATTTACATTGATTCGTATGGAAATAATTGCCTTGGGTTTCGTCGGTTTCGGATTTCGCCGATTATTTTCGGACAGATTATCGAGGAAAACCGCGGTTTCACTGTATATCACATTATGTGCTGTCCAGTTAGCATTTTGCACTCACCTACGACACGTACTAATGCACGTGCTGTCTGTATGACGTTCTATAGTCCGAGAGGTAGTGCACCGGGGTTAAGTGTTCGCCATCAATACCGTGAGTATCGGATAAATCCCGGATGTACATCTCGTCTCGGGCATGCTGTATGGGCCATTTGTTTAAGGCGTGTGTGGAGGAGGTGGGGTGGGGTGGATTGGTGTTTTATGCCATCAGAAACTAAGGCTATATCACGACATGCCAGTCAGCCCTGTAAACAGATGCCACATGTAAAGAACAGTGTGCCCGAGACGAGATCTAAACAGAAGACAGCCAGTCCTTACTGTGTTGGCGACAGGCACTAACCATTGCGCCACCGGACCGCGCACCTATTTACAGAGCCGTCTGATTTGGCGTGATGGTTAAATTCCAGCTCGGCGTAAAAACACAAGTTTCTGTACCCACCCCAACCCTCCACACTCACACTGGTAAAGCCCCATCGGGGACGCCTTCGGGAAACTGGGCTGTCCGGAATCCCTCTGACCACCAGGAGGAAAGCAAGAGGAACGGTTCATAATTGTCACCGCAGGGTGGCGCCATATAGCAAGTGCTGCCCAGGACCCACCAAAGACGCCGCACAGTTCTCCCACCTACCCCGCAACAACACCCAATGATTCAGAACCTGCAATCTTTCCACAGTGTGTACGGCACTCTCTTGTCCTAAGCGAGATGTCTATACCAGCAACTTGACAGCCAGACGTGGACAAGCTTTGATAGTCAGACAGGATGGGTCAGAGATGCGTAAATAAGTAGTTTCCTCCCCCTCCCTCCAACTCTTTGAGCCATGTCTCATCCCGCTACTAGAAAGCCAAAGCTCGACAGTTGACGATAGGAGTTAAGGCTATCTTTTTCTTATGCTGATCTTTCTTCAATGACAGTTTCGAACTGAATGCCGTTTTACGCCGTCAGCACCAGCTAAGGTGAAGTCACGGAAAGTCTGACCAACCGTGTAAACATGCATCGCAGCCACAAATAAGAAAATGCGTGAAGGTCTGCGACGGGATTCGAACAACCGCCCACAACCAACGCCGTTTTCAAAACATGCGCTTCTCGAGTGTCTCCGGACTGACTTTTTTTAGGGTGGGGGGTATCAAATTCAGGCGACGCATGAAAAGACCACATTTGTTTGTTTTACTTGTTTATCAGACTTCCGTAACTTCACCGAAAAATAAAACTTACTTCTGCGTCCGTTTCGCTGGATCATTTTGCCCTAGTCCAAAGCCTAACCTAACCCCTAAAGTATTTTATTAACCCGACAAGTACCGCTGAATATTTGAAATTGCATGGCAAATGTTACTCCAGAACTGTTTTAGAAAATATATGCCAAAAAGAATTACATATCCAACATCTCTATCCAGTGAAGAAGGTCCTTTAGAGACCCTAAACCGAACAATAACTTAAAGGACAACAGGAGTGCTCAGCGAAAATTGCTGGAAACCGAGCACAAAGTATCACAAAAATATGTTCCGGTGGTATTTTATGACAAAGAGGCATGAAAGATTTTATATTAATATTTTTCTCTTAAGCACACCTGGATTTGTAAAGAAAACAGGAAGTGACGAAACGAACGTATTTCTAAAAATAGCACCGTTTGCACTAGCATAAGTCGAAGAGAAAAGATGCAATCCTCGGTAAAAGAAAACTGACCAGGACACTTTGGGCTGTTGCTGAATGTTTTCTGCGACACTCAGAGGGAGTTAGTTTGTACTCATGAAGGAAATCCTGAAGATAACGGCACCACATACCAGTGGATTAACTTTGTTCAAACGTGGCATGCGAACTAATTGGTCCCGACACCGTTCTCATGAATTTGCTCAAATCGTTTCAAAATCGATTGTTATCCAGTCACTTATACAGTACAAGCAAGTCTTGGACTTTCACTAAACCGAAGAAATCTTATTCCTACAGCAGTGCTTACTATACAAAAGCACGAGATGTTAAAACCAACTACGACTGCTGGTACATCAAGCATCAGATATGCAACATCGAAGGTTTCTACACCGGATCTGGTCTACAAGTAACATCGTGTGACAGTCACAAACACATCATCATCAGTCGTATCTTTATTCAGCATAATGCTCAAAACAACTGACAGTGTGAGGGCAAACAGCTTAAAAAAAGGGAAAAAGAAAAGAATTGAGGGTGATAAACATATTATAAGGAGCTAAAACGGAAAGACGTGCGATCGAGTATCAGTAAGTAAATAGAAAATTTTGCATGCAGCTAAATGAGGGAGCAATAAGTTTTTAAATCGATAAAAATGTTTCAAACTATCATTATATTTTTAATTGTAAAAAATCCTTATCAGCAGTCAGTTGTAACTATTGTTGCCCATTAAATTTTGATCTGATTGACTTACCAGTCTGTTGAATGAATTCAGTTTGGACCATTTAATTATTTTTTAACTTCATTCGAAGCTTCTAAATAAAGTTCCAATCTGTAGGGCTGTATTCCAAATTCACCTGTTTCATTTTTTGGGCGAACAAAATCGTTTCTTGAACATGACAACCTGAGTGATATTTCTTCATTTCACTCGAAGACATGCAAATTCTGTTACAAATTTGTTACAAATATTTTGATCACGTGAGAGAACTCTTCAGTACAGGAGAGTACTTTTTTCCCGCCTTCCTAGTTGCAGGTGAGAATGCCGATGTTTGAAGGCTTATATCTTTAAAATTAGGATCATTATGTACTCATATTTTGGGAATTATTATTTTAAAACGAGCTTAACTCGATCATAAAGAAATAATGTTGCGAGCCAGTTGACCTTTAAGCAGTAATCTCCAAAGCACACTTTTGAAGATAAAAAGCTAAACATAAATGAATACCAAGAACACATTGAAAACAACGATGAGACACGTACAAAATATAAATTTCACCAAAAAAACAAACCATTGACGCTTGCTCCTGTCACTAAACTGCTGCAAAAAAAAAATCAAACTATTTCAATGCAAAGGTTATCGCTACGTTTCTGAAGTCAGTGAAGAAAGAAAGTCTTTCTCTTCCTCTCTCTCTCGCCTCCACAGGATCACACCAATCTGGCTCCCTCGATCATCAAAATCTGATGAGAAGAGAAAGTTAAAAATAAACCTTTTGCGAGTAGGCTCGTTGCCTCGACCGTGTTCGTTCTCGTCAGACACGTCCCACACCAGCGAGGAACTGGTGCATGTCTGCAATAAGACGACAGCGAAATTTAATCCACGCAAGGTTTTAATTGTCGTGCAAGTACCGCAGCCTTTTTTGTTCTCCACGTCGCCATCGTAGCGCCACCATGAAGATTCAGAGCTTTGCCCGAGTGATCCTCCTCGAACCCCCTTCTCTCCTCCCTGCCCTGTCGACCTTACCCAGGCGTCAGTAATCACGAAGTCTGGCAAAAATTAAAAAAAAATGTCCTGGCAATGGAAAGATGAGTCAGTGCACGGTAAAAGGTTAAAATCAAGGTGCTGCACTGCTCTCAGAGAAGCTGGTCGGAATTATTGCAACCTACGCGTTTGCTGGCGACTCGGGCAACGAGAGCCTTTGCAGTTTATTGAGAATCTATATCCCTAATGGAACGAGCCTGTGGAAATGCTTGCAACCATTACACGACGACGGGACCCACAATCTTCCATTTTGCACCGCATTAAGTAGGACGACTCGTTAGGGTTTATTTTTTTTCTTTCTTTTTGGTTGTTGCCGTTTTGTCGCGCAAAAGAGCTCTCTTCACCGCATCCTTTCACCACGCTCTTTGTTAACCCCACTGGCTCCCAGACGCCTTGGCCGCCAATCTCTTGAGAGCAAGCGCGCGTGTGCCCTTGCATGTGTGTGTGTGTGAAAGAGAGAAAAAAAGAGAGGGATGACTGGGTGTGTAATGCCGAGATTTTTTTTTAAGCCAGTGCCTGCGGACGGGAGATAATATCTTAGTATGTATGTCGCTTCGCTCAGACATCGAAATCTATGAACATCGCCAACCAGCACCAGCCATCGTATTAAAAACACTCTGGCACGCGCGAGAGAGAATGCAAAATATAATATATGAGTGTAAAATAATCACTGATGGATGAATTTATCGACCAGTCGCAGAAAAGAAATACACAACATGTTAAAATCATCATGCTAATAATTCCTAATGGGAAGAAACTGCTGCGATCTCCACGGACGTTTTAAAGGCATTTTTATACGACTGCGTCAACACCAATAATAACGGACACTGCAAACAAGTGTCTGGTTATCACAAAATGTATTACACAATGTGAGCTTCAGGGTAAGTTCGTTTCATGTTTCAGACGCCATGTTGTTATCTCTTTTATGTAACTTACTACCTTTCTACACGACGGGAAAGACTGGTGCTGTTAAGTGCATTAATTATTTCATCAACAGATTAAACTGTTCGTAGATCTTGCCCACCATTTAAAATGTCTGATCACTTTGTGTAAAGATAGTTCGTATAGGCAAGTATACTATCACTTTATGCAAGGATAGTAGATACAGACACGTATACTATCACTTTTTTTTTAAAGGCATGCAATACTTTCAGCTCTGAAAGTTTCGGTACTGCTGCTATAAATTAAGCACTTTTTTCCTCGTCGCAAAGGCAACCGCTAAGCCATGGCGATTCTGACTGGCATTCATCATGAATGAGTCTGATGCCGCTAAAAGGAGCAGTGCAGGAAATGCGAAATCCTTGACCGTGATGGAGACTCTCAGATGTAGTCGATGCGTCTTGTGAACCACCGCAACCTTAAACAAGGAGGACAGGGTCTTCCACCAAAGTCCCGTGGGCGTCGCATAATGGAGTTCAATCAACCTCTGGTTCCTGCACGGCCATTAAAAGGGGATTCAAAGTCTGTCAAAGATTGATGTCAGAAGAAAGGGGGCGAAATCACAAGGGCAAAGCACTTCATCCGGATTCTTACCAACGCTTAGTATCATGGTTGATTTCAAAGGCATTCAGAAGTGAGTGAGTGAGCAAGCGAACAGATGAGTGTGAGAGAGATTCAGCTAGTGAAAGAGTGATGGGAAGTGAGAAGGAATGACAATAAGGAGGGGGCGCAGAAAGAGGAAGGAGAACGAGAGAGAGACAGGTTGGTTGGTTGTGTTTCACGCCGTGCCAACAACTAAGGTTATATCAATGCGAAAGAAAGTAATAATATATATATATATATATATAAAATCACAGGTTATATAATAACAACATCATAAACAATAAAAGCCAATATAAAATGCAAAAATAACCTAAAATGGTAGGTACTGGGTAAAAGAGGGGTGTTGTGACTTACAAAGCCACCAGTAAACCGAAACCTTAAACAAGAATCTAAAGCATAAAACTTTAAATCCGATGGTAAAGCCCCCATCCTCTTTAAAAACGAAAAAATTAGCTGCCGAAGGGGCGGCTTTAAGTGTGAAAAACAAAGTGCCTGCTGCAAAAAAAAATATATATATATGTAGCGAAAAAAGTAGCGACAAAGTACGAGGCGAAAAAATAAGAAGATTGGCATGGTCTGTAAATTTAGAAACAAATCAACGAAGCAAATAGAGACAAGTAGTCTAATAAAGCGAAAAACCTCGGAAAAGATGGCCCAGACGAACAACAGGCTACAGCGACCATTACTGAACGAAGTGCTCTACAAGTCGAAACAACTTGGTGAAATCACACAAAAATCGAAAACAGTTATACAGCGAAACAAAAAAGAAAACAAAAGCACAAGACCATATAAGACACTACAGTCTGCATAGGCCTGGGAAAATAAATAAGAAAGGCTGCTCGGTGTGTGAATCTCTTCCAAATATTCTGTATTACTATGTGTGTAAAGAAGCTGTTATTACTGCGCGTACTTTGTTCTGTATTGTGCAGGCCACCGGTCGATTCGACCATTTACCGATTCGACCACGCACCAGCCGACTAGTGCACAGCCCTGACTCGATTCGACCGCCGAGTACAGAAAGTGGGTGTGTGTGTGGGGGGGGTGCGGGGTGGAATTGATGTTATACGCCGACCCAGCAACTTAGGCTATATCAGGTCAGGGTCAGTTGCCGTTGTTATCAAATGAAAAATGCAAATGTTCGAAGTAATATAGTTCATTGCCCTACGTATGAGCAAGGAAAAAAAATTCTTATTTCCTTGCTTAGTTTAACTTATGCAATCGGCGTGGTTCAGAAGTACAGCTTAGGGCGACAAAGCAGGTCTGCTTAGAGTAGTATCGAATGTTTGTAAAACTACACAGCTTATATGTTAGTCAAATTACCCGAAAATGACGTTTGTGGGGAGTTGGTTAGATGAATCAGAAGATATTTCACTGTGATGTGTGAAGACAAGCCTCTGGCTACATTCTGACTGAGTGTGTCGTGCAAGCCTTTAAAATAATCTTGGACTATTGGTGCTATATGAAAACGGAAGCTAAACATTAATATTTTGTTTTACCCCAGAATTGCGTCTATAAAGCAGCGTTACACACACACGCACACACACACAAACAAACGATGAAAGAAAGAACAAGATCAACGTGCGCAGGTCAACCGATGATCGTGATCGAATCGACTATGGGTCATGGTCGAATTGGAAAATGGTCGATAGCGGTCCCCACTTTATTGAACAATAGAAAGATAAAATGGCATGCAGCTCACATCCGCTACGTTAATGATCCAGCAGAAATTAAAGCTGTCAGTTTTATGTCCTTTTTTACAGCATGTCTAAGGGACGAAAACTGATTTTCTACACCCTCGAGTCGCGTCTTTTGTTACGCCGGACCAGTCAGTTGGCACTTCAGTGCTCCACGGACTTCGGACGGTTCCGCATGCAGACGATGGCTCTGCCTGCCCTTCCTCCCCCACCTTTCTCTTTCCTCAATCAGAAGACCACGACGGCGGGACGTGACCGGCCACACAGCTACGGCGACGACGGTGGCGCCACGTCTGCCTCTTCAATGAGTCAAGCAGCTAGATAACGACGTCCTTACCGCCCGCATACAAACGAGGCGCCCGAGTCTGGGCATGCGCAAAGAGAAACGGGGGTCACGTGTCACGTACGTATCCAGTTATTAATGACGATTCCAATGTATGTCACAATCAAGACAACCTTCAGGAACTCACTCCACAATGAGAATGGACACTTGTCAATCGCAGATTAATAACTATTTAACTAACAGAGACTACAAAATACATTTAAAAATCATCATTCGCCCCTCCCTACTACCTCGGCAGTGAGCTCAATGGACTTCGACAGAAGAAAATCATAACGACTACATCAGACAAAAGACAAGCTTGAGAAGTACAAAAACATTATGCAGGGCTGGGCTGAGGCAAAGACTACCAGCTACCGGAGGTAGTTAGGAAAGAGGTAAATCTCAAGGCCAGCCTTGAAAGTTCTAATGCAATCACAGTAAGAACCGACAGAGCAGCATAATGCTGGTGACCACATTTGTTTTTTCTGATGCAGTGTTATACACAGGAGGTCCACGTGAGCACACTGCAGGAGAAGGAAAAGGCGTGGAGAATTTCATTATGTCTGTCTCGAAGCAGCGTGTCTTGATACTAGATTTGGTAGCGCGAGACCGCCGGATCTGTATCACCTTCACCGGCTACGCCTGGTAAAGGCTTCATATCAACGGTCTTTGTCGGCAAAACGTGAACGCAGATCACAGCCTCCGATCTCCGCCGCGTTTTTTGATCACAAGAGCTCGACGAGGCTTGAGAATCCCGGGGTTAGCACCACCACGCCTATCAAATTCCCGCAACACACCCTGCATGCGCGCTGCCGGTGAAAACCTCTTGCTAAACCCGCGTCTAGCTTTCAACCAAAAGGCTTCGTTTCTGGGGACTTGACCCCACCTGAGCTGTGGACTGCTCCACCGTTCTTCCAATCTCCTATCATTACTCGTCAGAGAATGTTCAAGAGAGCGAGCTGCGTCTCTCTCCGTGGTACCTTGATACTCGCCTGCAATCGTAAAGACCCAGGGCGGGTCAAACTGTCAACGCGCTCGAGTCAAAGAGAAACTGCAGGCATAAAACCTCGTACGTGGGAATGTGCATCTTCAACGGTGATCCCCCGCACTGACCAGTCAGACGACCTCACCATAAACCCTCACATAATCCCCCCATTGAAAGACATCACCAGCACACTGGCGAACGTCCACTTACTGCTGACCTCTATGAACGTGAGCTGGGTCAAACTATGATTAGTATATTGAAATGCAAGCCGTTTTCTTATTTCCTTCAGGAAATGTAAGACCAGAGGCGGCACCAAGAGGGATGCAATATAAAATAATCGAAATTCTGCCCACATCAGAACGAGGTCATGTTGGAAGATAGAGAAGGCAACGACTTGGATCGAGGCGCACACTGTTTTTAAGACTTTCTACAGGCATCCATGCTGACGTGTCACAAGTCAAAGAGTTTACGCACACCTGTTTAAGACCATCTCTTTCTTTTTTAAATCAAAACCACACAAACATGAGTCGTGTTACACGCAGCTCTTACGAAAATATACAACATACTCGGCGAAAAGACTATTCCTCGCGGGTGATGGCGACATTTGATTCTCCTGCCTTTGGAACGCCTGTCTGCTCGTTGAAATTGCATTACCTGCATTACCTGCATTAAGCTCAGAGCGTCTGGATCAACTGACACACACCAACGATAAAATCTGCTGCTGAGTATTGCGCCAAGCGACCTGAGGCAGCACCGAGAGACCGGTAATACAGGTTAATCGTAATCCTGGCCACGTAGGCATTTCTCGTGGCAAACCAACTGTAAAATGACATTTTCGCATCGGCCTGGCTACACATTTATGCATTTTAGCACCTATGCTTTCGCCATGACAGCTTTTGCCGACGGGCTCTGATATTAACATTCTTCGGCGAAAATAGCAGGCCTTCCGGGAAACGGGCCACCAGGAAATCTTCTCTTAGATGCCTGTAAGTTCGGTTTCATCCAGCATCCCCTTTCCTTCTATTTCTTTCATACCCACTCCCGCCTCCTCAATCCGGCGGCAAGTGAAAGAGAACTGGGGCCGGGTGTATAGTCACTCTGAATGCTAACTCCTGGTAGCAGTCAGCTAAAAATGCTTATAAAAAATAGCAGGACATACATCAGATATCTCAGAAGTCTGTGAGTAGCACTTTCACTCCTGGGTGCTAGATGCTAGTAGTCCAGCTAGCCAGAGTCTGTGCACCCGGCCCCTGGTCAGCAAACGAGGTGGACAAAATGACGTGCCATCTGACTAGTCTTGGGTTTCATGTGCTGGACAGATTATAATTACGTACGTGCATGCATGCGTGTTCGCCCGCAAGAGTGAGATTGCAGGCGCGTACTTTTTTTCCCCCTCTCGGAGTGGGGAGGGGGGAGAAAGGGGGAGGGTTGGGAAAGAAGGCAGGGAGGAGAAGATTAAAAAAGAAGAAGAAATGATAGACGACGCGCTCTCATAGCTTTCAGATACATTTTAAAAGTTTCGGGATTAACTTCAGCCAAAACAAATGTGAGGGGAATCGGTCACCGGCAGCCAGACAGCCTTGACAGGTTTCTCCTCCCCAATCTGTCTACACGAGCACATGCTACCTCCACGTTGTCTCAAGCGGCTTCACTGCCGCCGGTTGATACTGGGGTAACTTTTCAATCGTTGAACGGATTTGTTGGTGGGTTGGCGAAGGAAAGAAAAAGTGGCAAAAGGGGTGTGGGGTGGGGGCCATCTGCCAGTAATGATGGTACTGAAGCGGGTGCGGGAGGAGAAAACTGATGTCGAAAGGAGGTGGAGACAAGCAGAGTACTAGTTAGTTCAGTCTCACAAAACTGATATAAAAAGATTTTTAAAAAGGAAAATAATTCGGACAAACAACAAGCGGAAGTGACGTTCCCACAGGCACGGCGGCGCAAGTACACTACAGACACTCGCTTAAAAAACCACCTTACGATCAATATACATGTAACAAATGTTACGAAACAAAGATCTAGAGGAACAACTCCCCTTGGCATTTATCTAGCGCGTAAATAAGGAGACCGATGACATTTCGTGATACTGCGCATGCGCGAAATAGAGAGCGAGTCAGAAAGTGAGGGGATAAAAATAAATATTGTATGAATGAATAATATTTAAAAAAAAAAGACTAAACGAAAAGCAGTAAGTTGTTTCCTGCTACGTCGATCACAAACGAACTGAGAAAGCGCAAGCTCTTAGCGTTTGTACACGAGATCAACTGGAGGCCACCCCACCCCGTCAACCGCCAAACATTCCCTACGCGTCCCTTGTTCTCAAAATGTAGCTCTCGCGCCAGCCACTAGTTTCATCATTCACAAATACCTGGCGAAAGATGTTTACCATTTACGAAATCCAATCTTTTAGACATTTTTTTCTCTCTTCTTCTCTTTGCTCCGGAAAAATTGCAAAAGCTCACCCCCGTCCCTCCCAACTCGGCGGGAAGCATTCGGAACGAGTTCCTTACCTTCTCTCTAGCTCTGTATCTACGGGCAACCGACAGGCCTCTGTTCTTATGGACGTACAAACACGGAAAGGAAAGCCATCCAATCCCGTCTTAATCTCCACTTTTCCCGCGAGAGGCGGCCGTGATTTTTACCACCTCCTCATATAGCTATGCAAATGTTTGACCATGATTGTTGAAGCCCTCGACAAACAGGCGCCTAACTTGGCCAGAAATTAGAAAGTGCCAGGCCATGTCGTGAGCCGTTTTGTCAGTCGGTGGTAGGGGGGTAGAGGGTGTCTGAAGTGGTGGTATTTTGTGACGACGTTTCAAGTGCGATTTGGGGAATCTCTCTCTCTCTGGCGCGCATGGATGAATATATACAATAATACTTTGATAATGGCCAAGGAAGATGCACTCGCAGGCAGGCCCCGAAAATTAAGAAGCTACAGCAATGTGTGCGCGTGCATATCGATGCTAATTATGCCCAGAACAACGGTTGCTAGTGACCTGCTAATGGAAAACTAGCAAAACGCCTGCTCTCGTATTCTAAGTTCTCTCGAAGATAACGTCACCTGGCACCACCAACTCTTTGGGTTTCCCCACCAACAAACCCCCCCCCCCCGCGCGCGAAATGCTTACCAAACCCTTTTCGGCTAAGCTAAGTCTTCCAGTTTTATTCTGTCCTTCTTTAGAAACCAACAACGACTTTAATAATAATAATAATAATTACATCATCTTCGTCCTCGTGCCTCTTGTCCAACGTTGTACCATCTCATCGCTGAAGACGATTGCTTTTTCCTCCCTAATATCGGGAATTCGGCCGAGTGCGTTTTTCATTTAAGCGGGTTTTAAAGTTAACGGATCAGGCCTAAGTGGATCCACGCAAATGGAATCACACTACGGCGGCTTGCTGGAATACAAAGCCGTCTTTTTTTAATTCTACAAAACTTTTGTCCATCATTATCCCTCCCACGCAGCCACTGCTCATAAAACTTCGCTCCCTCGCGATCGTCCTGATGACCCACCGTGACACAAGGATGGCCTAGACACTCGTCCCCTAAGGTCAGAGCAACACGCTGATGTTGGCATCACCATGGGAGATCGCACTAAGTAAATTAGCGCGTCACAATGCGAGCATGCCTGAAACAAGATCTGCCCACCGCACCGGATGTTGATAGCTGACCACGGGAACTACGGTCGTGTGTCAAAAGCTGCAAATGTTTCTGTAACCTAAACTACGATTGCTCGTCACTCCATGAAAAATCACGAGGAACTAGATGAACAGAAAAAAATGCATGTCACAAAAAGTTCCTCATATTGTTATTTTCAGGTATTCGAAAAAGAGGGTTTGGGGGGAGGGAGTTTCTCTCAAATTCATCGTGTCCTTGTTTGGACAGATTCGAGTGTAATGTGATTTTTAAAAAAGTCTTTTCTCACTTCTGTCAGTTTTAGTTGACGACTGCTATCAAAAGATGAAACTTGCGTTGGCCAATATGAGTATTTCAGGCGAATACTAAAGATCTTCTGGCCAAACAGCATCCCAAATGAAGAGCTGCCTGAGAGGGCGGAAATGTGCACCCTGGCAGAAGCGCTCCAACTGCGGCGCCGGCGATGGTTAGGTCACGTGTGCCGCATGCCTTCAGACTCCCAGAACAGTCCTGCGATGGACACCACAGGGAAAGAAGAACAGAGGGAGGCCCAAAGAGACATGGGGGCGAACAATCGAAAAGGACCTCAAGAACAGAGGCCTATCACTCGAAACAGCCCCCAGAACAGCAGCAGACAAAACCAGATGGAGGTCCCTTGCTATCGCCTCACGTGCCAGACAGCACAAAGAGGACATGATGATGATGATGATGATGATGATGATGATGATGATGATGATGATGATGATTGCAGCTTGAAGAGCTGAGTAAATTTAAAGCGTTTTACTAAAATGAGTATTGTCAGTCCTGACTGAAAACTGCCGACAGTAAAAAAGCAGTTCAGAAAATTTTGCGATTGATGTTGCTACTGATGCAGGGCTAAATGCTGTGGAAAACAGGACCTCTGAGTGGGAATGCTACTGGTGAGGAATTTTGGGGGATAGGCATGTCTGATTAAAAACAGACGCGGGCAAACGTTGAAGTAAAAGCCTCCTTTTGTCAACTTATTCTGACATCGTTGCAGCTACTGCCGACCGGGCGCTCGCAGTCCCCTACTACAATGCAAACCGTGGTACTGTAGTCTTCCCTTCTCTACAAACAACGTGTGCCGTGATGAGCCAGCGAAAGAAAAACAACAACTAACCGCGCCACGGCCCAACGTTTACAACGCTGCATGGAACGGCCAGAACAATTCCCGTTTCAGTGCAACTATTTACAACAAATATTTCTTTCATTTCAGCCTTCGTTCTCCTTCGCTCCCACCCACCCACCAACCTAATATATATTTTGGAAGGACGGGTGTTCCTTTCTTTTACCGCACCGCTGACTTGCCTCGCTGGCGGCAGAAACTGTGAATATAATTCCTTCTGCTTGTGACAGTGTCAGCGGCGATCACAGATAACGAGCGGGACTGACAGCATTCACTGGAAGCAGCACGCTTACAAGCAGGCAAAGGTGGTATTTATGCACACAAGAAGCAGACCTCGGTGTGTCGAGCTGAGGGAAACAAGGGTCATTATGGTGCTACTCCTGAAATCGATGTGGTTAAAAACAACAAAAATTCATGTCTGAAATATCTGTTCGGCGGTCTTGTGGTGCATTCTTCTGCAAGAATGCCTATGGGGTCTTTAGTACATTTCGAACGACATTAAGACACACCAGGAGAACAAAATGAAGGGGGAGGTAATTGGCAAAAGCGAATGCGTGAGTGATTACACTCTATTCGATATCGGTTCTGTGATAATGTTGAGTGCCAGAAACTGTGCCCTTGGGCGAATCTTTCCGAAAGAAGACCTTTTGCAAGTATAGTTTGTCTTGGATGATAATGATGATGTCGCTGCGACAGAAACCAATTATTCATTCACAAATGTTGTAACTACAGAAGCAGTTATCACCCTCTTCCTCAAACTTCACGCCGACCCCCATCCACTTTCTCTGTCGCTGTGCTCCTGCAAGAAATAACAGTGTTCTTTGGGAATGGAGGATATATAATGACATGATTCTACCTCCAAATCTTCTGATATAATGACATAATTCTACGTCCAAATCTTTTGATGTACGCTACTTTTTTCGACGTGCTGAGCAACTTGATTGGTCGGTTCGTTGATTTTGTATGAAAGTGTTTCCATATAAAGGTGATTTCGCATTATGAGGGAAGAGGGAACGGGGCGGAAACCGGGTACCCGGATAAAACCCCCGACAGCCAGCCTTGCAAACAGGTGTTACCAACGAAAGTATCCCGTAACGAGTTCTGAACTTAGGGCCTCTCACTGCAGTGGTGACAATCATGTGTTTTGACCGCTACACTACCGGGCTAATTGCGTCGTTAGACATTAACCGTTCGGCCTACTACTGTAGAAACAGTTTTCTATATCGGGCAGGTGCATCAGACTTCTGACCCCGAAACTGCGCAGTCATTGAACAGTCGAGAAGGAAATACTCCACATAGTTTCAGAGAACGCTAGTTCTGGAATTCCTGGAGAATAAAAGAGACCCGTGTATGGTGGCAACGTGTAGGGCGCTTAAGGCGAGCAAAAATAGACTGTCATACATGTCAGTGCTCTGAAACGCTTAATCACTTACATTCACTATGCTGTAGGACTCTTTACCTTTGCTTTTTTTATAAGTGGGGAGGAGACATTCAAGCTAAAAACAGCACAATATTACAGACCGAAGTTTTATGGAAGCACTTGTCAGTCATATGAAACAAACGTACAACCAACAACAAAAAATAACGGATGCAACAAAGTCCGGCGTGTTAACCGTACAGGAAGGTCATCTGGGCTACAAACCGTGTTTCAAATCCCCAGCAACTCTTAAAACTAAAGCGAGAAAGGCAGGTGGAGGAACACAAGAGAAAGCAACGGCAGTGACCCGATCAAATCAGGCCCCTTTGCCCCTTTGACATTTCACCTGGCGTTTTGCGAAGTTTGCAAAACCGCCTTCACCTGGCGTCTCACCCCACAGGAAGTGCCTTGATGCCTCACGACCCTGGCCAGCGGGAGAGGAGTCTGGCCGACGGGGGACCCTGCAAGTCACCTTTGCCCTTACTGATGGCATCCAGTCTTCGGTCAGTCGGCTTCTATCCAGGATGCGCACCCATAGCCAAATCATAAGCTTTTCCACCTTCGTTATGATCTTTCGTTTTTTATTTTCTATTATTATCTGTGCCTCTGTTTCAGATGAGAGAGTCCTCTACTAACAAACATACATTCCCGCTAGGGGAGAGCACTTGGAATGTCTATTGGCTGTGACAAACATACATTCACGCTAACAGTGGCGTAGGAAGATGCTCGGCTTTGTCTGTGAGGGGAAGGGCACGAGGGGGCAAACCATGCTGAAAGTGAACGACATTCACATTCTTGTCCCCTCAGTATCTTTTTTTGAGGGGGGGGGGCGGGGCGGCTGGCTAGGGGAGAGCACTTACTAGTGCCGAGCGACAGATGTGAACATTTGCGCTTCTGTTACGGGCACGCGCCATCGCCACATTTTTTTTTTCGACAGACAGCGGACCATTGTGAATGTTTTTTTTCCCCGCCATTCTGTCTTGAACGAAGTACGCTTTATTATAAAGTTCTACATGTGTTACAATGTGCGTCATTCGTGATACAAACGCCTTTAAGCTTGTCGAGAGAGTAAAATGTCAAAAGCTCGACAAAAACAAACATGCGCTAGTTTGGAATCAGTAAAGGACGGTAAACTGATCCGGCCTCATCCATTGAGAAATAACGGACTAGAGAGATTCGCAAGCACGACTGCGATTTTCTCCGTCTTGGTGATAAGCTTATTACCTCTGCGCCATAGGGCCGCCCAGGTGTTTATGTAAACAGTAGAGGAGTCCCAAAATAACTGCGCGCACACATACACACATCTACTGGCTGATGGGGCAGTTTTCCGAAAAAAAAAATTTCCGTGCAGCGGAAGAGGTGGTCTCTTCCTCAACAGCAAAATTAGTGAAAAAACAAAGCTGCACCATTGATACAAAAATAAATGTTACCAAACGTGAAGCGGAAGTCTGGTTCTCCGCCAAAATGTCCAACAAAACTGTAACAGCGTGAAGAAACGGAAGGCATTAGAATGCGCCTAACCCGTAAAAGAAAATTTACGCCAGCAAACTCCCAACTACGATTAAAAAAAATTCACATCAGTTTAATAAAACAGATCTGCGTTTGTGAGGGTAAAAAATAGTTCTGCCGTCATGAAGATTCTGCTAGAAAAGTGCCTCGCCTTCAATGGCTGCGGAACCACAGCATGTGTCTGTCATCTCACACTCAAAAACGCCAGTGAGTTCATTCCCTCCCTTTTTAAAAGTTAAGGGGTATGGGAAGAGACTTTGGAACAAATGCTGTTCTACACTGACTGAATGCACAAAGGCATTAAGATATCTAAATGATTTCATATCGCATGGAAAGGCAAGAGTGGAACACAGTAATCTTTTCAATGGTTATTAATAGTCATCGTTTCACCATTATCATCATCATCCATCCCTTGACTGGTACCAGCTGACGCCCAGTTATGCAGGCCCACCGGTGCCAGTTGTCAAGAAGTAAGGGGGACCTAAATAAATGATGTGGCTGACAATGCTCATCATTTAGGCCTGTTCTGAGTGGCGGTAAACAGGTCCCGCGCATAGAACGACCGGTTCACTCGTGTTCCCCAGCCAGTTCTTCCTCGTCCACCTTGGCATCGATCTACCTCCAGGGTACCCTGAAGAATGGTATTTAACAGGGTGTAGTGTCTGATCACATGGCCAAGCCAGACCGCCTTGCACAGCATCACTTTTGCCAGAAAAGGTTGCTGGTGGCCCTCAAGGGTGCAATCATTTCAGTAACATCCATCATGTTACCTACATAGACGTAACAAATGGATTTTGGCTCAGAACTAGCAAAATAGGAAGAACCAGACAAGATTCTTGTACAATATTTTACTCTGAAGTTCGTCCCTAGTGTATTAATTAATTTCTGGACCAAACTAATTTTTCCATACAACACTAAAGGCAATGCCAGAGGAGGAAACAGCCAAACATTGGACCTAAAAAGGTGAAAAGTTAACAATCTAAAACTGATAATACAAGCGTAGATTAATTACACTGTTTGTAGTCATAAGTAAAATGCTGTTCATTAATGTAGCCCACGTTTCATACCACTAACAGCAGGCTCAAAGCCCTTTATGTGAACATGTACATTAAAATGCACAATCACAGGGTAGGCATCAAATACACTTTTACACAAACAAGAAAGCTAGAGAAAGCCACTGATGGTCAGCACTATATGATCTCTCTAGCCCTGTGAACAGGTGTCGCATCCAGAAAAGGTGTGTTCTAGCCAATATTTTAACCTGCAACACACATTTATCACTGTCGTGTTCACAAGCACTTTAGCCACTGTGCCACCAAAATCAGTCTGGTTATGACCTTTGGAGTCTCTCTCCCTCTGTCATATATATTCTATCACACACACACACTCTCTCTCTCTCTCTCTCTCTCTCTGACACAATGTGCTGCCATAAATGTGAAAACTATCAATAGGGTTCCAAACATTTAAATTACACTACAGTCATTTGTTACAAAAAAACCCAATATTCCTAGGGGACAAGTGAAAAAGCAGAAGTAAATGAGCTGATTAATAGTGCTCGCAAGTTTCTGATAAGTATTCATGGATGCTTTGTCAGATTCAATTATATTTTGAATACTTCAACATTACACATAAAATGGGAAATCAACATCTCTAATGCAGCTTAGTAACAGTATGCATCTAGTTTATTTCTCATTTTGCTAAGGTTGCTGGACTACAAACAACTGACATTATTGATTCCGTGAGCCTTGTTACAGAAGTTGATTACTTTTAAACTAGGTAATGTCGTGGTATTAGCTTTTCCTGCTGTGAAAGAAAGTCCTAATTGTCGTGTTCTTGGGAAGTTTGACGAAAAAAAATGATGGCTAGTGCAACTTTTTGAATTATGCACTACTGTATAATTCATCCTCTCTTGTTTTTCCCTGAACAAGTCTCGCTCTCTCACACGCACACTTCTTGCTTTTGTAAAGCATAAGAATGGACAATGGGGAATCCAAATTTCAGATAATTCCATGCATGGTCCCACTAACTACTCCTAGGGGTATATAGGTTTGTGGACAAAAACTTTAAAATATGTGAACTGGATGGTATAGTCAAGAATGAGGATTCAGCTCTAAATATGAGCAACATTTGCTTAAAAAAAATTAACTAGAGAGTTATAAATGTACACTATATCCCATTGTCTCCCTTCAGTTACATCAGTCTTGCCAATCCTCTGCCACCATTTTTCTTTCTGAGGCCATTTAAATTTTCATTTATATCATCCTTTATGCTTGCATGACATTTTTTAAAAATCTCAAAAACATATTAACATATGAGTATGCATTTGCACACACACACAGACCACACACTGTATCTGCAATACTGGTTATACCACTCAGTTCTTATTTTAAGAAACATCTGAAGCTGATAGTATCAATGAAACCCATGTGATTTGCACTATCACAGCAAATAGTGTTATTGCATAACTTATACATTTTCACACTGCACAAGCTGCATGACTCACTGCATGTTTTGAGTTCACCTAGCTCATCAAAGCATAGATGTAGTCCCATCCACCAATGGCAAAACCTACAGGTGATGCATGAATGTAACAAGAATGCAAGGAGAGCATATATTACTCTTGCAAATGCCTGGGGCAAGAGCTCCTGGAGTAGCCAGACCCAGGAAAAAGAGAAAATCAAGTTCAATAATTACAGGCACTAGAAGCAGATTTGCTTGTAAATTAATGATTGCAGATCCTTGAGTAGGTATTATCACATGTAGTTAACTCCAGGCTCCAAATATATCAGAAAATGATGTAATACAGTTCTGTTATTTCTGTTTTGTACTGTTGTTCTTCTAGCACTACTATTCACATTACAGATCTAGAAATAAATAAATCCTACTTAATTCTCAAACAAAAATATATTTAGTGAAAAAAGATCCATATAAAGCATTGCTGCATTTAACTGAGCCTAGTCAACATCAGATTTTAAGCTAGGAATATGCTGATTACATCCTTTCTGGTGTTTGTTATTGCTGATACATGATCAAAGGTATGTACATAAATAGTGGGTCTGGCTTATTAGCTATAATTTATTTGTAAAATGCCTTTACATTATTTTGCATCTACTTTATTGATTACAAGAAGCAAAATCTAGTAGAGGGTGAAGCCCTTGATAAATTCAAATGGAATATTGAAAACAGCACAAGTACAATGCATGGCAAGACATGATTTTTCCATGTTTTTTCATTTTATCCTTTTCTTCAACTTTTGGCATGGTAGCTTAATGTTAACACAAATCGAGTTTTGTCTACAGTAAATGTACACAAAGAATCAATGGCAGAATGACAGAAGGAGTTGAAATAGGAAAGTTGTTAGTATTACTTCTATTGCTTTACGTAATGTAAGTAAAAGTTATGTATGCATTATATCTGTATCAATAAACTGAAAGAATGGTGAAAAAAAAATTTTTTCATTTTCAGTTTTAAAACATAAAATGGTTTTCACACTATCATTTATGCTCAAAATCTTTTCTTTTTAACTTCTTTCATGCTTAAAGAACTTTGGCAGAACTTTAATATTGGGGGAGATGTGACGTCACAGGCCGGTCTATGTTATTTTGTCAGAGGTTTGGGGTTAGGGTTTGGGGTAGGGTTAGGGTTAGGTTTAGGTTTAGTTTATTAGGTACAATTGGGCAATTGAGTGGAGCTAGCAGACGACAAATGCCGCGAGCCATTTTTGTTATGGCCATCGCATCTCCCCCTATATCAAAGCTGTACCAGAACTTTAAATATTAGTTTTACTTTTCTCCGTGTCTGATAACGTCACACTGCATGATACTGTTCTTTGTCCACATATTACTGAGGATAGTAATAGCGTTAACATAAAATTCTATTAACCGAAGTAGAGTATCCAACGCACTCATATCGAAGAAAATCTACCAAGAATGGCACACAGCTTATATTGATATGAACACCTTTCGTATACGACCCTAAACATTAGCAACAAGAGACACATCACTAAAGAACTGTGCATACCTGAAAGAGTCTTGAACTTGTCCAGAAGGTGTCGTTCCTTGTCACGTACGGAGAATGTGTAAGCTCGTCTTTTGATGACCAAAAATCCTGTGTAGCATGTTATCAAAAAGTACAGACCCAGCACAACGTAAGCAACTTTCCTAAAAGTGAGCCTCATATCGCCAATGACATCACTGTGACTGTGTAGTGACTTGACATCACATAGACCTAGTCTATATTCTAGCAGAGCGTAGATATCAAGGGACTTAGTAATCGCAACTCGACTGATTACTGTACTCAATATGTAAGCGTCCTTGCTATCCTAGTTAACGACAGTCTTAATTTACACCGGGAATGCAACTTCTGCTTTATCCGCTGCCTAAAGACTTGCAGGCTTGCAATGCGGCATCGACCGAACGTGGTTAGCACTGTGTGCATGCGGACAAGGGGGTAGCCACCTCTCGAAAACACAAGCAACGTGTTTCAAACAGTCACATGACCACAAGCGAGATTTGGTTGAAAAATATGGCGGCAGAGGCGACCATGAGGGCGATGGAGCTCTGCACCATCGAAGCGACTGTTCCAACGGGTTTTGAAGAAGTTGCTCGGGAGGAGGCAGTTGAAAACTTTGGAACAGAATGCAGAGCTGCTCGAGGAAAAATAGTGTTTCAAACGTCCCTTGATAGTGTGAAAAATGTTAGTAGTTGCATGCGCTGTACACAGCATGAAGCAGACGACATTCCATTCATCTTCATTCATATTAGAAATATGGCGTTACAGATCTTTTTTTTTTATAGACACCACTTCGCTGAATTTGACAGAATATTGTATTTTGGCTGTTAACATTTAACTCTAGTAAAGGACTGCAGTACGTTACAATATAGTTTTTTGTTTGTTTGTTTCAGCAAAATAAGGCGACGCGAGGGCTGTATCAAATAATCATAAAAGTTTTGTTTCTTCATAGTTCTTTTTTATTTGTGATCAGTATTGACGAAACAGTAGGGAATTCCTTTAAGTTCTAATGTCTCAAGACGTTATTTATTTATTTTTTTTTTTTGGTTTTCTATGCCTCGAAATACGTATCTGTTTATGTTTTTTATTCGTTTTAATTTCTGACTTATGCAGGTATTGAAACTAGGTGGAATTGACAATTGCCGTGTGCAGATGTATCACACCTTCAACTTTGGATTCTCTGATGATGCTGTATGAAACGTTTACTTTCATTCTTACTTCACATGCTTTTTTTAATGTTAAGTAGCTAAATACTATCAAGAATTCTTCAGAACAAAAAAAATAATCTGTAATGTTGTCCAGCAGACCCAAGATGTTTTACATTAGCAGAACACAGTGATCTGAATGAAAGCTGAGAAAGAAGATTTGGTCAATATACTAAGATATCAGTCTACAACTTTGTATTATTGTTTTCTTAGCTATGGCTACTTAACTCACTGTTTATGTGGTCTTTTTGACTTTTTATGAAGCATATGGTTCTCATTTCAGCATGACTGTTTATCCCGCCTACAGCTGTTAGTAAAAAAGGTAAATTGGACAGAAGGTCTTACAGTCTGGAAAGAATTCTGCACATTTCACCTCCCAATCCAGTCTTGTCCTGAGAAAGTGCCAACAGATGAAGAACTCATTGATGTGTGCATCATGACTCGCAAGCCAGAGCCAAAGAAAAAGAAAAACTGGGGACAGGGCAAAGAAAAAAGCAAGGGAGGAAAAGTTCATGGTTTTGGGAAGAAGCGTGGAAAGCAGAAGTACGCACTCGCTCCACAAGAACAAGCACAAGAAGCTTCAAGCTGCGTTGAGGAGGTTGAGTCCACCTCCCACATGGCATATATGAATGCAAACCTCAACAGCAGCTCTGATGGGAAAGAAGGGAGTGATAACATTGCACAAAATAGAGAAGAGAGTAGTGAAACCAAAGAAAGTTCTGCCTGTTTTGACCTGAAGAAAAACCAGAAAGATTGCATAATGATAGTGACACCAGAAGATCAAAAGCCCACAGCTAATAGTGTCAAAAAAGAAGACCTTCTGCAAGACAGCAAATCTATTTCTGCAGGAGCTAATTTATTGCAAGAGCAAGACAAGCAACAAACATTGTCTACACAGAATGAAGAACATCATCATATTGCAGCAGTTGAAAATGAAACAGCTGGAGTTAATGTCTGTCCTGGTGTAAATTTAACTATAATGAAAGAAATAAAACATGATCAAGCAGTTGTGGATTCTGCTGGTGACACAACTAGCCTGGGGACATACTCTGGGGGAATGCATGAAAAATCAAAAAACAGTGAAAATACCCAGCAAGCTGATTTCTCAGGTGAAAATACCCCACAGCTAGAAACAAAGAAGTCTAAACATGATCCCACAAAGCCCACATTCCGGGTGACCTGTAACCGTGCTGGAGAAAATCACAGTTTTGATTCCATGTCTGCTGCCGCAAGTTTTGGATCAGCTGTGCAGACTTACTTTGGCTGGAATGTAGATATGAAGAACTTTGATATTGAAGTAATTCTAAACATTGACAATGAGGAGGTGTCTGTAGGAATAGGACTGACACGAGAAAGTCTGCACTATCGCAATCTTGTTGCATTTGGCCCAACAACTCTACGTCCAACAATTTGTCACAATATGCTCAGGTAACCAATACTTTCACCATACAAATTATTATTGCAACTATGCTTTGAGAGGTATACAGACACTGTCATTAAAAAGTAAAGCTAAGTAAGTGCTGGAAAAATGGGATTAGCATTACAGTTAGGGTTCAAAATGTCTACAGACAAACCTTAACAACACCTACTATGCTAACCCTAGCCCTGTTTTCCAGCGCCTTCTGTACAGAAATCTGCTTTTTAAAACAGTACTAATATCCTTGAGATAAGTATCATTATTAACCCATCATATAAGCATAATTCTTACTCTGAACGTTTTCTATGAATCAGATGTTTTGTTCAGTGCACATATTTTTAACATGTTTATTTCTATGTACAAAGAAAATTTAATGTTTTATGTTACAGAATGTGTAGGATTCGTGATGGACATATTGTTTGTGACCCAATGTGTGGCACTGGGTCTATTTCTATCCAGGTGAGCTTTGTAAAATAGTTTGCATTTACATATTATCATATGTCATTCTCAAGGAAAATGTCATGCACAGTAGAATTATAATTTATCCATGTGGCTATCCATCATAACCTATGCTGTATCTAATCATTGCCACAGCAGTAATCAGATAATTATTTCTCACAGATTTTCCTTGAATATGATCTTTAATTTTAAACTCATTTTTAACTCCTATTGCAATGGCATGCAATACAACTTTATTCTCCACACATGCAGCTTACATACACTGGTGTTACATGGTTTTGATTACTAAAAATGGCCTTACAAAAGATGAAGTACGGTTCTCATTTGGAAAGCAAACACTGACAGCAAAACTTGAAATTATCGTTTAATGGTGTGGCATTTTTACTCACAAAAGTCTTTGAAACAATGTAATAACCGTGATTGTCCAAATACATCCTCTTAAAAATGAATGAAAGGGCTGTTTGTCATGCATTAAATAACTTTTTTTTTATCTCAAGAAAAAAGTAGAAGAATTGTTTATTTTATATCCATGATCAAGACTGCAGAAAGAGGTCACCAGCCATTTTGAATCTTCCGTTTCAGTCACTGGAATAACAGGCAGCAAATGTTCATTAGTGGGAGATAACTTTTGCAGCTGCAGGGTGTGACATTCTAAAGTTTTACTTGTGAAAGTCATTTGTCTGACTCACCAAGTATAATGGTTGTCTGATTCGCCAAGTATAGTGGTTATTCAGTTCGGAATGGTTCATCATCCTTATCCTTGTTGGCAAATGAGACGTAAGCATTGGAGTTCTTGTACATCTGTGACGCTCATGAACTGTACCAACAAATATTATTTGGATATATTTACAGTCCACTTTTCAGCATATAAATGAGAAAACACATGCATTATTCTAAAGATAAATTGCAGGAACAGATTTTTGGGGATGATAAAGAAGATAAAAGTAAAAATGGCCTAATTTAGAACAGGCATATGTTTATGATGCACATTGTCTCCCTTTGCATGCTGTTTGGCCCACACTAAAAAGCTTCACATTCAGTGAGAACTCCTACAGGGACAATAGGTCTAATACATAAAAATGTTACAATCATTGGGTTATCAGAGAATAGTATTCCTTTCAGAACCCCTGTCACGTGGCCAGCTTTGGTTTGAATAAATGATTTGGGGATTTTAATGAGCACTGAATGCATAACTTTACTAAAGGGAGCAAAGTTATGATCAATGGCAACGGCAAAGCAGAGATCTATATGAACGGGGTACAGCTCAAAGAGGTAAGCAGCTTCAAGTACTTGGGAGCCACCTTCTCCAAGGACGGCAGCTCCACGCAAGATATCCGCATCAGGATCGCAACAGCAGCAATGGCTAGGCTAGATAGGATCTGGCATTGCCACAAGATAAGGTTCACTACCAAGTACACTATACAAATCCCTGGTAGTGCCAATCCTGCTCTATGGATGCGACACGTGGACTCTGCTCGCCGAAACGGAAAGAAGAATCCAGGCATTTGAGAACAAGTGCCTGAGGAGGCTGCTCCGGATCTCATTCAAAGAACACAAAACCAACGACTTTGTAAGAAACAAGATGGCCACACTCATAGGACACCAGGAACCTCTACTATCAACAGTCAAGCGACGTAAGCTGGTCTTCTTTGGCCATGTAACCCGGCACAACACCTTGTCGAAGACTATCCTTCAAGGCACCTTGGAGGGTGGCCGACGCTGTGGAGGACAGAGAAAGAACTGGCTTACGAACATCAAAGACTGGACTGGTCGTCCTGTACAGAACCTGCTGACTATCGCTCAAAATAGGCAAGAGTGGCGGGCCCTATCAGCTGGCGCGTCTATCCATGTGCTTCCCCCCAAAGCCAGGTGCCAGGCAAGGGACGACTGACTGACTGACTGAATGCATAAAAGAAGATAAACATCGACAGGAAGCACAGGATGAGAGAGGAAAAGACACCTAAAACAAACAAATGTTTCTGTTCAATAATCTGTTTGGTTTTTTTTTTCAAGCACACCAGGCTAACCACCATGCTGCACATCCATGAGAATTATTTTTAAAAAAAGGTCATATCCATACTTTTGTCACTTCTCAGTTTTATGACTGACAACCTGTTAATTTTTTTTACAACACAGGTTTTCCCAGACAATACAGTGACTGCATAATATATTATTTTATAGCAGGATCTTTTTCAATTTTGTTGACAGGGATCACTTGCCTGGCCCAAAACATTCCAGCTGTGTGGAGAAAATCACCCAAAGGCTTTAGAAAAAGTTAGTCTGAATACAGAGGCTCTTAACAAAAAAAGAACAGTCCGTAACCAGTAAGTACTTTTGAGATGAAACGCATGGTTGTGATTAACAAAAGAGAAGTTTTGGATTTTAAACGTTTAAATTTGAAGACAATTTAGCGTAAGCACGAGAACCACCATGTATTTCTTCTCTTCTCATTTTTTTTTTCCATTTGTCTTTTTTTCTTTGAGAAAGCATGGAATAACCAACCCAGTACTTCTGTGCATTTCAAAAATTTTTACGATGTAAGCTAGAGTTCTACAAAGTCTAGCCTCTGTCTGTTTGATTCTGTCTAGAAGCAGTTAAATATTCTTACTCTGTTTTTAAAAGAACTATTGAATGACTGAGTTTTCTTTCAACACCAGAGGCACTTTAAAGACTGATGCACTTCGCTGGGATGCTTGCCATCTTCCAATAAGAGACAGTATGGTGGATATCTTTGTGACTGATTTGGTATGCTTGATTTGTGAATAATTTTATAGAGCAGACAACTGTTGCCATTGCAGTATTATTTTTTTCCTCTTATCTCTACGCTACTTTGGTGCTGGAAAGTCCTAGGCTCTTTTTGCTAGTCTTTATTTGACCTTAAGTGATAGTGTAGGTCATATGGATAGTATTTTATGACAGTAGAGGGTATCACTGTGATAGTAAATAAGAATGTCATGTTGCATGCACCTCGCAAAGACAGTAAAGAGAAGAATGTGCTATATTTTTTTTGGCAGTATGTTTATATATTGGAATGCAAATAAAGGAAGCGTTGAGAGATCTGCACATATCTTAAAATTGCATTTATTTTTTGTGCCATTAGCAATCACATTTGATGCATATTGTGCCTGTTTTTCATGTGCATCTGTTGTTAATTGGTTTAAGAAAAGGATAAAATGTAAAACTTGTTTTCTTTGGTTTCTCAACAGCCATTTGGAAACAGGTATGTGAATTCACTTTGCACTGATATCTTTTGTATTCACACATCATTTCGGTGAAGGTAGTTATGAAAGGAACCTTCAGTTGCTGTGTTATTTTGGTCATCATTGCGTAGCAACATCCTAAATTTTCTAGCCAGAGCATACCTGAATAATTATGACAATAAACTTGCAGCTATACTAACTCATCTCAGACTGAGTTATAAGGGATTTTTTTTTATAGTTGTTCATTGTGTCCGATGTAAGCAAGTGCCGAGATGTGGCCTTTGGTACTGATAATAACATAGAACTCTGTAGATGTCAAGGGCTGGATGGTAAAGAACAAGCTTAAACTAAATGACGATAAAACAGAATCCCTCTTGTGCCATAGAAGAAGACATCAACCTTCGCTCGCTAGTCTGCCCAATCACATCAAGGTGGGCGAAACCAGCATCACCTTCACGTCATCCGTTAGGAAACTAGGATTTATTATCACTGCAGACATGACCCTTGATAAACATGCTGTCTGTCAGTCTGCCTATTATGAGCTCCATAAGATCAGTGCCATCCGTCACTTTCTCTCTACACACGCTACCAACACTCTTGTCTGTGTGTTTGTTCTTTCTCGGCTTGACTACTGCAACTCCTTGCTCGCGGGCTGCTCCTCATACCTCATTGAGAGACTCCAGAAAGTACAGAACTCCGCTGCACGTCTGGTGCATAGAGCCAGGAAACGGGACCGTGTCACTCCTCTCCTTCGTTTTCTACACTGGCTACCCATCCGTTCTCGCATTCAGTACAAACTGTCTGTGTTGTGTTTTAATTTCTTTGCAGGCTCCTGCCCTGACTATTTCTCTGAACTTCTCATCCCTTACATCCCGGCCAGACAACTCCACTCATCCTCTGATGACCGTATCCTATTTGTTCCCATCACCATAACAACAACATATGGTCACAGGAGTTTTGGCTTCTGTGCATCAAAACAATGGAACTCTCTCCTTTTACATATCCGCTACCTTCCTACAATTGAATCCTTCAAATCTGCACTGAAAACGCACCTCTTCCTTGAGCATTACTCCTAACACAGTCCACATAATACTCGTCCTTTTTACCCTTTCCCCCTCCCACTCTTGCTATTTTTCTACCCATCTTTCTATGCAGAATCACTATTTTCTTTGCTCCTGTTACTTGGTGCCTTTTTGTGTTTTCTATCCTTATATTTAGTCCATATCTCTTCCTCATTTTAAGTGTTAAGAGCATGCTCTCTATGAGTGTGAATATGCGCTATAAAAATCTTCATTATTATTATTAACTCTAAACAACCAAACACCTGAGTAAGTTTAATGCTTCTCCAGCTACTGCTTACTAAAAGCACCTTGCAAAATTCAGTCACTTTCTTGATAACTGCATCTTTTCTTCACATCTCATGAGATTTTTAATAGAAAAATATTGCCTTTATGCTCTTAAAAGGAGTTCTGTAGTCGTGAAACTTCAGGTTGAGTATGTTTAGTTCTTCTCACAGAATTGGCTCACGAGTGGACAACCGCAAACTGTACCCCAAGGTTCTGGATGAGATGGCTCGAGTTGGTCGTGCTGGAGCTCGAGCTTGCCTTCTGACGGAAGACAAGACCAACATCATTAAGGTTGTGAAGGCTGCACTGCTTCTTATCACTTCTGCACATATATTACTCTGATTGTGTTGTATACATTTACAGATAGGTTTTTTTTGTGTGTACCTTTTGGATCCAGGCAATATCCCACAAAGAGCCTGTTCTTGTAGAATGTAATGTCCACATTTTTCACTGTCAAACTTTGCAAACAAAGATGGTTCATCCTGTATTCATATGTCACATGCACAACATTTTTGGCAGATCAGTTGGCATCTCCAAAGAAAAATGTCTCATTGTTTGTGTTGTCTCTCTTGTACCCAAAACTTATAGGTCAGTGAAAGTTTTTTGTTGTTTTAAGTTTAGTTTTGTAACAAGGTCTGAAAATCTGTATCTGTTACATCAGAGGTTTTCAAACTATGGTATGCGTACCAGCAGTGGTACGCGAAGATATGATGGGTGGTACACGAGTACCGTGCGCCAATAAAAAGAATGCTTATCTGTATTTTATGGGGGTTGTATGTTCGCTGTCATTGCTGCGGTTAGAGCAAAGGCAGGAATGTCTTAGTGTCAGGATATTAAGCCATTAAGCAGGTGTCAAGAATATTGGGAACCAGACCCTTGTAATCCTGACTGACAGCACTCTGCATCTTTACTCTGTTTATCCGCGGGTAGGTCCGTGGGGTCTGTGTGTGTTGTGACCGCCGGGTCACCAACAGTTAAAAATTTGTCAGATGGGGAGACAAGTCTACATATTTATACACATAACAAGATGGATAATATACATGTTTAATTAAAGATATTTATATCATGATCTATTAACAATTAACTAACTACTGACTAAATCATATACTAAAGACCAGTGAACCTAAGACTCGGTCCTAGACTAGTACATATATTCGCAGAGGGTAGGGTTGGGAGGTGGTACTCGGTCAATTCAAATTTTTGAAAGTGGTACTCTGGAAAAGTTTTAAAACCTCTGTGTTACATGGCCACCTTGACCACAAAATTTGAATGCCTGCAATAATTGAAAGTCATAGTCTTTTTTTTACTTGAAATGCAATTTGTTTTTAATTTATGTCATTTATGTCTTTATCAACAGGCTATCCAGCAGACCAGTCGGTACTGGCAGCGTCGCCGTATTTTGAATGTAAATGTTGGAGGCCTGGCTGCTGGAGTATTCCTGCTGTTACGAACATCTGCCCCCTACACTAAGCAACAGAGAATGCCTGACATGTCATGTGAAGCAGCTGAAACAAATCCACTGGCATCTCCATCAGCCTTATGTGGTGACACTGCAGATGTCAACAGAACAGCTGATTGTATTGCTAATGCATAGCCCAGTCTGTCGCCAGTTTTACAGACCTCATTTATGAATGGAGTGCCAAATGCTGGCAACTGTCAAGACTCTGGAGATGCTGTTTGTAGTGCTTTCATTCCGACACTCAGTGATGACACTTCTGGATAGTGCTTCCCCTAGCAGAGAAATGGTGGCTTAAAAATTAAGCGCTTTCAAGTCAAGTTTTGTTGAAGAAGTACTAAAGACTGAATAAGATGTAAAGATTAGCATTGTTAACTGAAGTGTACCAAGTTAAGGGTATTTCAGTTTTGACTCAACATCTTTTCAATAAAGATGATTCACTGATACATATGTTAGCAGGTAGTCATTTTACTTTAAAAGCATTTGAGGATTTCGTTTTCAGTTGTTGTGGTTTATTCTGGTACATGCTTAATACAAAGGACTGAGTTGTCAAGATTAGGTTTTATTTCAGTCGTTTGATTGTTTTTGTGTGTTTTTTTTCAAAGTGACAAAGATGTGACTTCTAGTCCTGATTCAACTTAACTCTGCCCCTTTTTGGCTTTTTTTTAAAATGTTGTTGGTTTTACCACAGTCTTAAAGAAAAGTGCACAGTGTCCAGCTCCTGTTTCAATGTGAACAATTTGAGCCTTATATATGCATGCTTTTAGTCATCTGAACTGATAATTTTCCAAAATTCTCACTTGTATTCAGATATAAGGCTAGATGGGATTTTTTTGTAAGTGTTGTTTGTTGGAATTTTGACATGAGAGAACCTAGTGGATGATTTCTTCCATACACAATTTGGTGAACCTTGTCGGTGATTCACAGAAATTGATTTGAGGGAAACGATTGTTAAGACAGGCTCACCCCCTTACACGTGAAATGGTCAGTGCCTGTGACCAGTAAAAACTGCTGCAGACTAAATTGTTGACTTCCCTCCCTTTCCAGTTTGTTTTGAAGTTTGCATTTTGTATTGACTGATAGTTTTCTTTTTATCTTTCCAAATGTTCCTACCACTTGAAAAGTGAACAAATAAAGTGCTTTGTAAACTTAACTTTCTCGGGATGGAAGAGGTCTGTGTGTGTGTGTATGTTTTTTTTTACCATACTTGCTTGAATGAGACTGGCTGCTTTGCTGTTAATACATTCTGGCTTGGCTAACCCCATGGATCTTTCTAGGCAAAACTGCAGTTTTACAGTTTGACAGTTAGTGCATAAAAAGGCCCATTTTCATTGACTGCTTACTTGAAAGTGGTGGGTGTGAATAAACACTCATACACACAAATGCACATGTAAATAAAATAGGGTATCTTGCAGTAACAAGGTAACATAAAAACACTGGAAAAGCAGACAACAAAATGTATGAGTAACTTTTTGTTCTGAATTTGAATTTTTAAAAAATTTGTTATAGAAAAAAAGGTACAGTACAAAAAGCTACAATGTAATTTTTCATATTGCACTGAGCAGGAAATGAGCAAATTTTCGTTGCATCTGGTGAGACTTTCTTTGACTACCAGTTTGTTCATCATACTTGAACATGGTGTGGATATGTAACCTACCAGGGTTTTTCTGGGTCAAGTATTTTTATTAGTTCTGTAAAGTGCAATGATTGCAGGTGCAAGTGGTCGAGACTGTCTTGACCAAAAAAAAAAAGGACGTGGATTTTAATCTGCGGGTGTGCATCACGTAGGCTGGCTGGCTGGTTGTGGCCCATAAAGGCCACCAACAAACCAAAAACCAAAAGCTATCCTCCCCTGATATCATCGTGCTGTTGCCCTCTATTTCAAATTTCGCGCTTGATTTCTGTACAAAGGGAAGTAAACGATGCTGCTCTAAATGTCATTCAGCCTTGTGCTTCCTTCCCCTGAGACACATTTTAAAGAACTTTGAAAGGTACTACCAAAAACAAAAAACTCAAATTATGTTGGTTGTGCAACTACTGATTCCTGTCATGCTGATTCCATTTACATTATTGTCATGACAACCGATCACCACACAATTCTCCGACTCGATCTAAATCAAACAGAAAGGAGATGACTGGCCCGTTGTCAGGACATCGTAACACCTGGTCGAAGAAATAGGCAGACAGAACGTTGAAGTACAAGTTGCCAATAGTTTTAGCTATGCTGTCAGTTGAGCGCTTCAAAAAGCCTTAAACTCGCTATCACAATGGCAGTGGAGTCTGGAACAATAGGAACGTGTGCTAAAAAATTAAGAAGAACATTTTCAATTCATTAAGGAGTTATGCTTCCTCCCTACACACACACACACACACACACGCGCGCGCGCGCGCGCGCAGACAATTAATGGCGAAGTAAAGGGTCGTACTTTTCATCATCGTTTAGGAGACACACATATAAGATCCCGATCCGTCATCTTTTATCGTCACTGATAAGTTCCTCGCGTCATTAACAAAAATAAGTTTTCGCCCATCAAGCTGCGAGAGGGACCCGCTGCATGACACCTGGAGTGTCGCTGTCATGTGACCTGCACTCTAGTTCATGCAGAATGGACCCCATTAGGAGGACAAGCTGGCAGAGTGCTGACATGTCCATTGCTGGCGCACCAGTGAACCAGTAACCTACATCACAAGACAGATACATATACATCAGTACGCGACAGCCTCGATCTGTATTCGACATTTAATTTATATTTACAGATAATAGCTTACACGAGTTTATAATATAAGTTTATTACTGTTTATAGTTTTTTTGCGGTAAGAGACGATACAGAGATGGAAGACCGCGTAAGTCATTTGAATGCAGATCAGAAAGTCGCTTGTTCGAAGCCCTGTTAGGGCTGTGGTGTGGAGCACCTATAAGCAGCTATTGCACAAAAATATCTGCATGATTCAAGCGGGAAGATCAAAGAAGTGGACTGAGTTCTGAGTTCCCCTTCCACGTGCCGTGACCTCGCCGTCTAAGCCCCTCATGTTCACTGTTTGTAGAATTCTCGTGGAACACTTCAAGGTAATTTTTCGCCAATTATACCTGACACCCATCGGCGTCATTATATTAGATGATAATCTAACCTGGTGACGAGAAGTCCAGTGTCCTACACAATGTCTAAATCCTTCTGAACAATAAACATAGCTCTGAGCACACAGAAACCACAAATAAAGAAGAAAGAAAGGAAATACCTGAAAAAGACAAGAGAGAGAAAGAGACAGCACAACAGGGGGAGAAATGAAAATCGTTCCAATCTTTGATGGCAGGAGCTGTCTTGACAACAGTCGTTTAGAAATACGGCTTCCATAATAACTCGCATCTGTAACTCTCATTATTTATGATAGCTATCTGATATATATCCAGATGTTATTAGATGACATACTTAGGATTTGAATGATTTGTGTTATCGCAGATGAATAGAAATGTGTGTCTGAACTGACAGCACTGTTGATTGAACGGTGGAACACATTCCCGTCATAAGGAGGGCTGTCTGCAGGATTTATTGACTACATTTTGAAAAGTGAAACTAACAACATACATTACGCAATTATGCAGCTCTCATTTACATGAATTTTTAGCAATCGCGAAAGAGGTAAAGGTCGTCTCCGAATTTTTGTTTTAGGTTGTTGGGAGATGAGATGTGAGAGCCTTTTATTGGGACCAGTGTGTGTGTGTGTGTGTGTGTGTGTGTGTGTGTGTGTGTGTGTGTGTGTGTGTGTGTGTGTGTGTGTGTGTTTCTCTCCTCGCTGACGTCAAGTACCCGCTCCGAAAACTGGGTGGTTTCAAGCCGGCGCGCCTGTGTTCAGGCACCAGCACTCTAATCACTCGACTGTCTTCTCCAGAGCCGTCATATACCCAGCGTCCTAGCATCATCCCTCACTTACCAAAAAGCTTAAAAAAACAACAAAGCTAATTTGTAAATTTGTAAATAAGAATGACCACACACGCGCGCGCGCGCGCGCACACACACACACACACACATACACACACACAAATACAGAGAGAGGAACACACACACACACACACACACACACACACACACACTCAGACATTCAGAGGGAAAGAAAGGCAATGGGAAAACCAAATATAACCTAAAACTCTTTTCTCTGTGTGTGTGTGTGTGTGTGTGTGTGTGTGTGTGTGTGTGTGTGTGTGTGTGTGTGTGTGTGTGTGTGTGAAGGAATCAGATACGGGAAAAGCCACCATCAAGGTGATTAATTTTACAGAAGTACACGTAATGAGTCTTTCCAAGCCCTCCGGCCCTTGTGTAGCACTAATCGCTGGGGGTGGCTGAGGAGCGAGACCTCCGATGAGGTGTTGTCGAGGACCATTAGGGGGTCATATCAGCTACAAAGGTGTGACGACAAACGACACAAACGACACAGAGGTGTTGTCGCGGATCATAGGTGGCGAAAGTCGGCGATAGACCCTCAGGCACCGAGAAAACCTGGGACCTGACATCACAGACAATCAAAACACTAATGTACTCCGATTGGCACGACATCTTACACCTGCTTACCTGCACCTGGGATATGGCGCAACCTGCAGTCAGATTGAGTTCTATGTTGACACCGTCAACGCCAGAAAGCTTTTTTTCTTTTTTACTTTTACGATAAATAAACATACTCTTACTCTTACTTCTTTTGTTTGTTTTTACTTTTCTTCTTAGTTGTTTTCATTTTTTCCCCTTTTTTAAGCGCTGTTTTATTTACCTTTGTTTTCTTACTTCTTTCTTTGACTTTCTCATGTACTCTTGCATCAATGCAACAGCTGGGGGCCTTTGGGGTCCTGCTAGTGTCCATACTAGATTATCAGTGTAAAACTAATATGTTATATATTTTTTCTTGCTTACTTGTTATGTGCTTTTCAAGGTCAGTGACAAGGGACTGGGCGCTGAAGTCAGAAATCAGAAACTTTTTGCCCAGGATTGACTTCACCCGCAAATTTTTTTTAATGTGTGTAACAGTTGCGCACAGAAATATCCGCGACTGAGTTAATGGTGTTCTGGGCTTACAACACAGTGTAAAGCAGACAGAAAATTACATAGTTCTTCTTAAACAACGCCTTTCTTATGGATACTGCAACCTTGAAGGGACTGGCATCCTCGCCATCGCCTAGCTACGAGCTCTATATTCGTTTATAATAAAAACTTGACATTATAGTCACATATATGATGACAAAAGAAGAAGGAAACGTCAACGTTCTATGACTAAACTGGACACGTTGCCCTAAAAGCTGTTGATGACTCAAGTCTCAAGGCCATTCATCTGAGTAGTAGACAATAAATCTCGTCCAAGCCTCAGGTGTTATAATCCCTGCGGAAGACATGGGGGGGGGGGTGCCGAGGGCCATCTCGCCTCAGCTGCTGTCACGGGGTGTGTGACCAGCAGCGTTGACCATCGAGGTCTTTCTTTTTTTTTTTGCTCCTTGATGATTTTCTTTTACTGTGTCAAACGCATGGTAAAGCAGACGAAATTCATGCAGTTTATCTGATTTTAAAGAGGTCACGGATACATTTCAGTGTAGAAAAAAAAACTAAACACACACACACGGACTAAACAAACTTAAATGACTACGTTTCGGGGATAGAAAATGAAGGAAAAAAAGTGAACGTGAAACAAAAGAGATGGACACGCTCGCAAACAGTAGTTTCGCGCAAAATATAGCATTGTTAGAAACACACACACACACACACACACACACACACACACACACACACATATGTATATATAGCTTATATACAAAAATATTTAATATACTAGAGATATAACAATGGCTATTTATACGTAAGCATACACTAACACATACTGAGCGTTAGAAAGGAGGAAGAACGTTTGTTGTTAAAGAAAGATAGTTGTTACGGGCATAAAGATTTGTCGTTGTCGAATATTGGGTCACATCTACGCTACTTCACATCTACGGAATTCCCCCTGTATCGCATTATGTTCTCACCAATATGACATTCCAATATAGCATCACCAATATGTTACTGCTTTGAAGAAAGTGTAAATGTGTTCAGCCTAACCGTTTTCTCTGTGTTGTAACACATACACACACACTTATATTTACATCAGTATATCAATCAACATAAACATTAATATATCACATAATATTTATAGTCTCTCTCTCTCTCTCTGTAGTGGCACCGCATATGATGTAGATCACGTTCCGAAAACAGACAAAGAACACTGAGGTTTATTCAGTTACAACACAAGTGTGTGTGTGTGTGTGTGTGTGTGTGTGTGTGTGTGTGTGTGTGTGTGTGTGTGTGTGTGTGTGTGTGTGTGTGTGTGTGTCAGTTTCCGCTATTACTTTAAACCGTTGGTTAGAGTGGACATCACGACATTAGAACAGTAGGGTTAACATTATTTATTTTTCAATTTAAGAACTAGTATTTCTGTTTGAGTGAGGAAGTAAAATGAGTGGAGCGTAACACAGTTCGCAGCAGCTGTCCAGCAAACAAGCGAGGCAGATGAGGTGTGGAGGAATTAAACACCCTTTAATTGGCTACCCAAGCAAGCACGGGTGCTAAGGTACAACAGCTGACTGGGGGCTGGGAGGTACATGGAAGATTGAAAGTGTGGGCGGGGTCAGAGGGCATGGGCGGCAGTAATCAATCAACCAATAATACCCGATCACGTTAACGAGGAGTCAAGAGCGCTTCCTCCCCACCCGTCTTCACGTGACTGCTGATTCTGCCCTACAGATATTCCGTGGATATACGGGTGGCGCGGTTGACGTGTAAAGTCAGTGAAAGCAGATACCTTGGTGCTTCCTCTGGTCTCGTGGCTTTTCTCAGTTTTTCCTGAAGTTCATTTCGCGAGGTTCTTCCATGTCTGACAGCACAAGCAACCACACACAAAGTAAGTGTCGCTTAGTCTTGTCAAGCATGAAATCTTGAAGGACTATCAGATTTTTTTCCTCATTCACTCGCTCATTTTGTTTTTGTATAATTATGCTTTTTTGGTTAAATTTTGGGGGGATTCGTTTTTGTTTTTTTTTGGAGGAGAAGGTGGTTGTTTGTATGCCGTTTTATGGGTTTAATATGTTAATTTTTTTGGCTGTCTTATTTTACTTTTTTTGTCGTTTTCTTTCTTTCTTTCTTTCTTTCTTTCTTTCTTTCTTTCTTTCTTTCTTTCTTTCTTTCTTTCTTTCTTTCTTTCTTTCTTTCTTTCTTTCTTTTACTCTGTTACATCAGAGCGCTATGTCTTATTGCTTTTTATTTCTTACTTTCAGTGGACTGCCTGCCAGCCGGCGATCAGGATAAAAAAAGGCCCACCTCGTCGTCAACCGACGCAAAGATAAGGAAGCAGGTCGGTACAAGTTAGTAATCGTACGAAAAAAACCATCTAACATCTTATAGGCTAAATAACAAAATAAATAAATAAATAAATAAATTCTAATGCAAAGTTTGTGGGATAACTTTCATGTCTAAAATATAGTTTTTGTTTTGTTGTTGAATCTCTAAATGTTTATTGTTTGTTCACAGTTGAAGAACGTTTTAGACCCCATAGTAATAAGGACAAGTCTCAAAGTGCGGAGGCCAGAAAATGTGTTCGAAATACAAGTGAGTACAGCACTAGAACCAACCATTAATATGCGCGTGTGTATGTGTGTACGTGTGTGCATGTGTGTAGGTGCAAGAGAGTGAGCAAAAGATCCTACTATCAATCTAGCTAATACGTATTTCCCCTGATATACAAGACCTGTATGTAATAAGTGATGTTACAGAAATGTAGACCTCGCTGATGGCTAGCACTAGTGTGAATTCACTCACATAAAACTTTCACGTGCAGCAAGTGTATTGTATCCGGAGATTATTGGAGGAAAACGAGTCAAGATACACACATAACTCCTCCCTCCTGGACATGCATCCAGACATTTCCTCACAGCACCGAGCCAGGGTGCTTTTGTGGACAATGGAGGTAAGCAATCCTCAGTGTTTCTTTTGTTTGTGGGTTTACTTTGTTTTACTTAGTTACACATTATTGAGAACGACGGTCGTTTAAGAATCTTTTTGAAGTAAATTTTATGTTCTTCTAGTTGAATAACAAAAATCAAACCTATAGTTCTTTTTTGTTTTGACGTCGCTGTTTGTTTGTTAGTTTGTTTGAATCGAGTTATTGTCTCTTATATAAAAGATTTGTTTTTGTCTTGCTTGTAAAACTCTTATTAAAGCAAGGAGTGTTGTTACGTTTAACTTTTGTCGCTTTTTCAACAGATTTGTCAAGGTACGAATATCACAAAAGACACGTTATTTACCGCGATCGATATTTTCGATCGATTTCTGATAGAAACCGACAACGTCGGATTATTGGAGACTCAACTACTTTCGGTGTCTGCACTATACATTGCAGCAAAATTAAAGGTATGTGGACGCTTGCTTTCATTTAATTTAATTTAATTTAATTAGTTTAAAACTAAAATTTAAAAATCCCGTGTCGACTTCATGTGGATGCCATTAGAGTTTTCATTGTGAAGTCAGTTTCAGACAGGAGTGAGCAATATATATATATATATGTGCACTGAAGCAACAGCAAATGTATGATTACCGTAAGAGTGATACATTCTGGCACATCATGATACCTTCTAAAACACTGTGATACACAAAGAAAGCAGCTTATTATTAAATCCAAATAATTTAATAGGTCTATTGTTTATTTATCGGAAAATATTTTGATACAGACTAGACAAATCCAAATTGTAGTACTTAGAAATAAGTGACCGATATATCATGGACTATATCATTAAACGTTGTGAGATCCTATTTTCCTCTTTTTCCTGTAGCAGCCAAAGTCGACCTTCGATGCTCGGCAGTTTTCCATCATGACAGATGAAGTCTATAGTCCCACGGAGATACTAAACTGCGAAGAAGACATAAGGAAGGTAAACAGATGCGTGTTGGTGCGTGTGTTAGTGTGTGTGTGTGTGTGTGTGTGTGTGTGTGTGTGTGTGTGTGTTAGCTTTTGAAATGTGATATGACATTCGAAAACATCTGTATGCATAATTAGTGTATCACAGTTTGCAGCTTTATTTGTTCTCTGACAAGTCAAGCAGTTATATCTGTCTAGTCTCTAACATGTCTAGGGTTTCTATGCTCAGGTCCTAGACTGGAGAGTTTACCCAGCAACAGTCGTTGCCTGGAATGCAGTTTACATAAAGTTGCTGAAACTACAGGTGGAAGAAATGAAGAATAAAATCTCATCCAAAATACTCTTCAATTATTGTACCCGGGTAAGTGTCTTTTTTTACGTGTAATCTTGTTTAATAGGTCTACCTAACTACAGTCTGGGTAAGGTAAAGGTCTTCCCACATGCCAGTCGCCTCACAGAAGGCAGCAACATTCCATTGGCACGTGCACCTCTGTGGTGACTGTAGCTGCTTGAAGAGCTCTCACCACCATCTTGGTGCTGCTCAAGCTTTACCATGGCAACTACTTGCCATCACTTTAACCCTTACATACAAAATTTACGAATTGTGTGGAGGAGTCCTCACTGTTGCAGACGGATGAACAGCAAAAAGTGGGACAACTTAGGAGATGATAAGGAAGACGGTGGTAGACATTCTCTAAAAGAAAAATGAAATCAAAGTCATTGCATATAAGTGCAGTTAACGTGGCACAATATTAACGCCCGAAGAAGCAAATCTCAGATCACCTTAATTTCTAAAAAAAAAAATCTTTTTAAAATAGCATTCGAGGGTGTAATTGATGTGGGGGTTTTATGCCTGTTTCAGCTGCTGTACCTGTCCATGCTCGACTGTAAGAGCCTAAACTTTAAATACAGTATCCTGGCCGCCTGCGCCTTGTATTTTATTTATCCATGCCCCCAGAAAATTTATGACATCCTCCTGCCAGGTAAGTCAATCAATCAATGAATCAATCAATCAATGAATCAATCAATCAATGAATCAATCAACAATCAATTATCAATCAGTCACTGAATCAATCAATCAATCATAAGAATAAAGTCTCCAATAGGCCACAGGGGTATTTCTGGTGTGCGCATGAGCAAAAACGAACCTGCATCACGCGCATCAAAGTTATATACCTCTGTATACTATTAATAGAACGCAAATGGAAAGTGAAATGCTGCTTGAATGAGATCAACGTTAATCATATCGGTCTTAACGCACGCGCAAGTGCTGCGTCTGGCATAGAACTGTCACGTGACCTGTATCAGCAGTCCGTTAGAAATTGGACTTTCGTGTTTGAGGGTCATTTGAGTGCTATGATCAGCTGCTTGATTTTTATAGAGTTAGATCAGGATGAGTTTTTCGAGTGCCTGAGGTGGATGGTGGACTTCTATGAAGTGTTGTCTGAGGCACCTCCCTTACCTGCCAACAACTTGGAAGAAAAAGAGGTCCACCTCGCCCCGTGTTCCACAATTAACCTAAACATGCTGGTAAGGTCTCAAAAGTTCCATCTTTAATGCTCTGCATACCTGTTACATTCTCTAGTGAGAGGTTGCATTACATTCTGTAGTGATATACTGCATTAGAAAATAATCTATTACAAAATAAAATGTTCTTTAATAAACAAGAGGGAAGAGGGAGATACACAGCTTCGTAGCCGAGTATTCATTGAGGGCCATAGTTAGGACTTTGGAGTAGTACATCGCTGGTTCAAGGGTGGGACACCTCTTATATTTGCCTGTCCAGCAAATGCTAAACCGAAATAGTTAGCCGCAGTTTATCAGGAGAAGTGTGGGAGGGGGGGGCGTGTTTAGGTTCGAACGTCTTTGCTTTATTCTCTATCCGTTCCTGTCCCCCGCCATTTACTCCTTACAGTAGTGAGAGTGAAAAAGTACAAACAGTCTTGTCTTCTGGAGAGAAAATAATGTTCTTTTGTTTCTGTTGCTTTGCACTTAATTTTTAACTAAGTAAACAAGACAACGTTTTTTTTCGCTCAAAAACTTCAAAAAGTATGTATGTGTGCTTACTTGTTGATGGGGTTTATTTTGTAGTTGTTTCCACAATTAAGTGACGTAGGATGATTGTCTTAATTAGTTAGCCTTTCTCTCCTGCAACTGGCAGCTAAACCGATTAAACTCTTTCTGTCTTTTTTCAGGAAAAGGCCCTGAACATGCCGAAATCTACCTAAGATTTGTTGCTTTTAGATGGAGGATTTATTTCAACTGTAATCAGATCTCAATCCAGTGACACAGCCGTCACAAAGGTGAAGGCTGAGCTCATTTGCCTACTGTTGCTGGGTTACATATTTGTAGCCATGTAATATCAGATTGTTAGCCATGCAATTATGCAGATTAAACTGTATCTTAAAGAAGCTACAAATATACTGACAAATTTCGATCAAGAGCGCACGTGAGCTTGTTTTCGCTGGTGTTTACACTTTGCTGGCCATGCAGTTATGTAGGTACAACGTGTACATTCTACCCAAAACAAAACCACGTACATTGTGTTCTTGAATTTACCTAAGATTTTTTATTTCGTGCGGCTTCTATGGCCAGATGATGTGAGACGGTCGTGACAAAGGATAAGGACGTGTGCAGTTTGCTTCACTTGCTCGCTGTTTTCTTATTGTTGTCTCACACTTGCTTGCTGTGCACGTGCAACACGTAAATTGTGCTCCACACGAACTACACATTTTCGCAAGACAATTTTTACCCATGATTTTTGTACTTTATTTCTCATAAGATTTGCTGTTTAGACGGTTTCTGTACTGTTTATTAATAGAGAGTTTGAGATGCAGCGCTCGCACGACGCGTGCGGGAGCGGCAACCTGTAGCGTCACGGGAATTTGCGCCCTACATCATCACATCCACAAAATCCAACCAATCGCTTTCTCACAACGGGTAGGCTTAGAGGCTCGCCGTTCTCGTTGCCGCACACGTCTCTCTACGCGTCGTGGATCTCAAACTCTCTAATACCATCTAGTGACCTGTGTCAAGGGTGTTTATACTTTTCTTCACTTGCATGCGGTGATTTTATTGCTGGTGTGAATGTCTGCAGGAATGTCATGCCATCTTTTTTCGGCCATGCTGTTATGTTTGTACAAGACGTAGAATAAATTGTGCTCACAAGTAGCTACACATTTATTGACGCGGCACAAAATACCAGTTAATGCTTCACTATTTTCTGTACACAAATTAAAGCTGTGAAAAAAATTGTGTGTTAAGTGCAATTTAATTCAAATTTTTAATTCAAAGCACAGCTGCAGATGGCGCTCCTCCAACCACCCTCTGCCGAGCAACTTGACTGTGTTTTGCGTAGAGTAGTTGATGACCACGCCCCAGTGTCTCGACGTCTGATGCGCCAGTCTAAATGTGCGCCTTGGCATTCACAGATCCGCGTTGAACTCCGTGACCTGAAGCGCACGCGCCGGCGAGCTGAACGTCTTTGGCGGAAGACTGGACTCGCCATCCACAAAGAAATTTACAATGCTGCAAAGCGAAGCGTGGCAAAATGCATTTATGAGGCTAAAACATCATACCTTCAGGGCCAAATAATTAACTGCACCTCCTCCAAAAAGCTTTTTACCATTTGCAATAAAATGACTGGATCTAAGACAGCAACACCACTGCCCACTGCCTACCCTGCTTCACTGCTGCCGCAAGTGTTTAGTGATTATTTCACCAGCAAGATATCGGACATTCGATCATCATTAGACTCGGCGTCGGCGCTTGACAGCATCTCCTGTGATGTCCTCCCAGGATGTTCCATGACCAAGTTCCTACCAGTCTCTGAGACCGATGTGAAAGCGGTTATCCTAAAAGCTAAAGCAACAACCTGCGAGTTAGATCCGATGCCCACGAGCCTTCTGCTCGAGTGCCTCGATACTCTACTTCCTGCCATCACAAATATTGTAAATGTCAGCCTGTCGTCAGGTGTTTTCCCATCTCTGTTCAAGAATGCGGTGGTGAGGCCACTTCTAAAGAAATCCACGCTTGATGTCAATGTGCTAAACAACTACCGCCCAGTCTCCAACTTGTCTTTTCTCTCTAAGATCATAGAGAAAATTGTTTTGACACAGCTCTGGGCCTATTTAAAAGACCACCATCTTCTTCCACAAGCTCAGTCGGCATATAGACCTTTCCACAGCACTGAGACCACTCTTATTAAAGTAACAACAGACATATTATCTGCTCTTGACAGTGGTGATGTTTCTCCATTAACCCTACTGGACCTGTCTGCTGCATTTGACACTATAGACCACTCTCTGCTTCTTCCCAGACTCCACACCCTCTACGGGATTTCTGGACCTGCCCTCTCATGGTTCAACTCCTATCTCACTGATAGGACCCAGACTGTGTTAGTTGATGGTCAGACATCTCGCCCTGCTTCACTTTTCTGTGGCGTTCCCCAAGGCTCAGTACTTGGCCCAGTCCTGTTCATCCTGTATACTAAACCACTTTCATCTTGCATCCGGTCTCACCAGGTGTCTCATCAGTCCTATGCAGATGACACGCAGCTTTACTGTTCTATTCCACTGGCTGAGTCTCACTCTGCTATTAGCTCTCTAGAAGCTTGTATTAGTGATGTCAAGGGCTGGATGGTGAAAAACAAGCTTAAACTAAATGATGATAAAACGGAAGCCCTCTTGTGCCATAGAAGAAGACATCAACCTTCACTAGTCAGTCTGCCCAATCACATCAAGGTGGGCGACAGCAACATCACCTTCACGTCATCTGTTAGGAATCTGGGATTTATTGTCACCGCAGACATGACCCTTGATAAACATGTTACAGCTGTCTGTCAGTCTGCCTACTATGAGCTCCGTAAGATCAGTGCCATCCGTCACTTTCTCTCTACACGTGCCACCAACACTCTTGTCTGTGCGTTTGTACTTTCACGACTTGACTACTGCAACTCCTTGCTGGCAGGCTGCCCCTCATCCCTCATTCAGAGACTCCAGAGAGTACAGAACTCCGCTGCACGTCTGGTACTTAGAGCAAGGAAACGGGACCATGTCACTCCTCTCCTTCGTTTCCTACACTGGCTACCCGTCCGTTCTCGCATCCAGTACAAACTGTCTGTGCTGTGTTTTAATTTCTTTGCAGGCTCCTGTCCTGACTATTTCTCTGAACTTCTCATCCCTTACTCTCCGGCCAGACAACTCCGCTCTTCCTCTGACAACCGTACTCTGACTGTTCCTGTCACCAGAACAACAACATATGGTCACAGGACTTTTGGCTACTGTGCTGCAAAACAATGGAACTCTCTTCCTTTCCATATCCGCCACCTTCCTACAATTGAATCCTTCAAATCTGCACTGAAAACGCACCTCTTCCTTGAGCACTACTCCTAGTCCACAATGCTAGTCCTTCCCCCCCCCTTCCCTCTTGCTACTTTACCCATCACTATTTTTCTCTGTTCCTGTTACTTGATGCCTTTTGTTATCTGTTTTTGTCAGTACTGTCGTTTTCTTTCGTCCCCTGTGTTCTGTATCTACTTAGTCCACGTCTCTTCCCCGTTTCAAGCGCTAAGAGCATGCTCTCTACGAGTGTGAATATGCGCTATAAAAATCTTCACTATTATTATTATTCTTAAGTGTATTGATGTTGTTAATGTGTGATTCGTGTGCACAAGTACGTGTGAAAATTGTGTAAATGATGTTGTTTTGTCAATTATTCAGCGCATCCGCAGTACTCAGTCGTCAGTGGTTAAAGCGGAAGCAGGAATTCAGTCTGATAGTCACTCAGTTGCCTTTGTCACAACAAACTAAAAGATTGCTGGAAAAAAATCACAGTTGAAGAACGAATACTGGCATAAGACAAAGAAATCTACAGAATAATATTTTGCCTACTGCCTTCACGTTTACCGCATGTCCAATCATCAACAAGTATACATACACATGCAGTAAAACTTCTTTATTACGACCTTCCTGATTATGACCCCATCTTACCACCCAGATTTTTCTTTCAGGGACGTATGTAGTTATATAAACCTCGATCATCTCTCTTACAACTAACCCCTCACCAACCGGCAGTGTGTGATCTATTAGCCATTTTGTTTTGCAAAAGTTGACCATTCACACACACACACACACAAACTGGTCCCAAGAAAAGGCTTTCACATCTCATCTCCCAACAACCTAAAACAAAAATATGGAGACCTCTTTCGCGATTGCTAAAAATTCGTGTAAATGAGAGCTGCATAATTGCCTAATGTATGTTGTTGGTTTCACATTTCAAAATGTAGTCAATAAATCCTGCAGACAGCCCTCTTTATGACGGGAATGTGTTCCACCGTTTAATCAACAGTGCTGTCAGTTCAGACACACATTTCTATTCATCTGCGATAACACAAATCATTCAAATCCTATGTATGTCATCTAATAACATCTGGATATATATATATATATATATCAGATAGCTATCATAAATAATGAGAGTTACAGATGTGAGTTATTATGGAAGCCGTATTTCTAAACGACTGTTGTCAAGACAGCTCCTGCCATCAAAGATTGGAACGATCTTCATTTCTTTCCCTGTTGTGCTGTCTCTTTCTCTCTCTTGTCTTTTCCAGGTATTTCCTTTCTTTCCTTTTTAATTGTGATTTCCGTGTGCTCAGGATTCTGTTCATTGTTCAGAAGGATTGGGTTTCGTGTTGAGAGAAAAAGGTGCCTAGAGTGGGAAATAGTAGGGAAATTCCTGTCCATCTCAAACAACTCATACAAATGATTGTCTCGAATAAGGTCTCTAAAGAAGGTCAAGAGTCAGCAGTAGTCCCCAGAGAGATTTGGAAAACTGTAAACTACAAGAAGGCGTCACTGTGCTTCAGACATTCAAATGTAAGTTGAGAGAGCGAGTAGTTGGAGCGGTGGCGTGTGGCCTGAGAATGGAGAAAGACACTCTTTGATTTTTATTTATATTCATTTTTTTAAAAGCATACCATTCGTGTATGTGTGCATAGTGTGTGAAAAATAACACGGTCTTTTCCCGCGTTATGGCCTTTGTTGATGACGATGTAAAACACCGTCAGTCGGTCTCTCACCCACCTACACACGTTTCCTGGGCCATCTCGTTCCAGTATTTCTGGGTCACACCACTCCCCTAGATGGAAGCATAGATAGCCGAATTTCATTAGTAAATATATATATATATCTAAAACCACGAAATTTAGGCTTGCGGCTATAGTCACTCAGCTATAGCACAATGCGAGACACGTGCTGTGTATGTGCTCCCTGCTCGTATGCCACCGACCCCGGGTGCCCAGCACTGTGCATTACCACAGCGGCAGTTTACCAAAGAATAGGCAATATTATAGATTATGGTCTCGGTCATTGCCGTTTTGTCATATGAGAGAATTCGAGGAGGAAAGAGAAATCTTGAACATAATTTTGGTTGTTTGATAAAACAGAATATGTTATGAGTGCATGTGGTATATTAATAATGATTTTTTTAATGGTGCCACAGTAGTACTCGAATCACGTAGATATCACTGTAGCACAGACACAAACACAAACATGAGATTTTGTAAATTTGCTTTGTCACCGTTGTGTTGGTTTCCTCATAGTCAAACGTTGCATATATTGATCTCGTTCGAAAAATGTGATCATGTGTTTTAATTTTTTTAAAACTCAAAGGACCTTAATTTCCAATACAAAAAAGTATCTGTGATATGTTTCTCATGCATTTTGTCGCTTATAATAATAGGACACAGATAAAAGTGGTCTATCCTTCACTTTCCTGCTAGCAAATATGTCTTCGTACTTACCTCAAGTTTTATACCTTTCTTTTTGACAGTCGCTGATGAAGTTGTGTCGTTCGCCAATTGTTACTATTAGATTTTGTCTTCTGTGGTCTCATCTGGCGATTGTGGCACTTTACCAGTGCACCAGTTAAATAACAGGATGATGCTTAACGCTGTCCACAGTACCTCACTGATAAGCTTCAGAAAATCCAGAACTCAGTTGCTCGTCTCGTTTTCGGGACTCGCAAATCTGAACATGTTACACACTTCTTCACTCTCTTCCCTGGCTACCAATTAAAGCTAGAATAGACTACAAGATGACAGGGCCCACCACTCTTGCCTATTGTGGGCGATAGTGAGCAGGTTCTGTACAGGACGACCAGTCCAGTCTTTGACGTTCGTAAGCCAGTTCTTCCTTTGACCACCGCGGCGTCGGTCACCCTCCAAGGTGTCTTGAAGAATAGTCTTCGACAAGGTGTCGTGCCGGGTTACATGGCCCAAAGAAGACCAGCTTACGTCGCTTGACTGTTGATAGTAGAGTTTCCTGGTATCCTACGAGTGTGGCAATCTTGTTTCTTACAAAGTCGTTGGTTTTATGTTCTTTGTATGAGATCCGGAGCAGCTTCCTCAGGCACTTGTTCTCGAATGCCTGGATTCTTCTTTCCGTTTCGGCGAGTAGAGTCCACGTGTCGCATCCGCAGAGTAGCATCGGCACTACCAGGAATTTGTACAGCCTGTACTTGGTAGTGAACCTTATCTTGTGGCTATGCAATATTTGGGCGACAGCAACATCACCTTCACGTCATCTGTTAGGAATCTGGGATTTATTGTCACCGCAGACATGACCCTTGATAAACATGTTACAGCTGTCTGTCAGTCTGCCTACTATGAGCTCCGTAAGATCAGTGCCATCCGTCACTTTCTCTCTACACGTGCCACCAACACTCTTGTCTGTGCGTTTGTACTTTCACGACTTGACTACTGCAACTCCTTGCTGGCAGGCTGCCCCTCATCCCTCATTCAGAGACTCCAGAGAGTACAGAACTCCGCTGCACGTCTGGTACTTAGAGCAAGGAAACGGGACCATGTCACTCCTCTCCTTCGCAATATCCTATCTAGCCTAGCCATTGCTGCTGCTGCTGCTGCTGCTGTTGCGATCCTGATGCGGATATCTAGCGTGGAGCTGCCGTCCTTGGTGAGGGTGGCTCCCAAGTACTTGAAGCTGCTTACCTTTTCGAGCTGTACTCCGTTCATAAAGATCTCTGCTTTGCCGTTGCCATTGATCACAACTTTGCTCTTTTCAGTGCTGGTCTCCATTTCATGTGCATTTGAACTGTCTGTCAATCTGTTGGTGAGGTCTTGCAGTTCCTCGTTAGTACCTGCTAATAAATCTCTGTCATCTGCGAAGCGTAGGTTGGAGATTGGTCTTCCACCGATTAAAATGGAAGTATGATGGTCATGAAGAGCTTCGAGCATGATATTCTCCAAGAATATATCGAACAGCATGGGTGATTGGGGACATCTTTGGCGTACCCCTACTGTGGTGCTAAAGTAAGCTCCTAATTGGTTGTTCAGCAGTACTGTACTCATGGAGCTGTTATACAGCGCTTCAACAACTTTGACGAGGCCTTCTTCAATATTGAATTTCCGCATCACATGCCAGAGCCCCTCATGCCAGACTCTGTCAAACGCATTTTTAAAGTCAATGAATGAGCTTGAGTCAAATGAAGATGTAGATCAACAGTTGACATCTGGGAGAATTAGCGGCAGAGATCAACCCAGGCGAGGCCACATAACCTGGCTAGTTAAGAGTATTTGGTAGACCCGTCTGAATATTAATGTTTAAGAATCTCGGTAGCACCTGACAGCGACAATACAATCTTTCATTCACATTATGAAGACAAATCCGCTTCTGCTATTAAAAAAATCTTTAATTTCTTGATTTTCATTTAACAATGAACAATAACTACAGCACTACATGCTTGCCGCTGGCGGCTAGATCTTTAAAATTCGACCAGTAACAAAGATTTGAAAACACTTGTTTAATGCAAGAAACAGGATGAAGATCATTGACTTCGGACACACACACACGCATGCACACACACAATGTAAAACCTTTTCTCACCACTCTGGACATACTCTAAATGTATCCGAATAGTTCATAAAAGTTAAACAATACAGTTGCATCACCCTACGTCCTCGATGTACCCATCAAAAGAGGGAAGTGCGTTAGTAAGCGACAAAGGGAAAGACGCGGGTTATCAGTGAAAAACAAGTTTTGAAGAATGACAAAGTATTTGGAGAAGAACAGCGGTGCTCGCCTCTAAGTAATATTTAGACCAACGTACGATGAAAGTAAAACAATAGACTTTGATGGTGATTGCTCGAAATTTGCAGAGTATTCATCGAGTGTTAGTCTTCAGATTTTGTATAAAACTGATAAAAAATAATGATGATTTACATTTACATTTTTACATTCTATAGGTTGTGGACAGGATCGTCCTTACGTTAACTAGTTTAATGGTGCATGTAGGGAAAACAACGCGAATGGGTTTTATGAATATCCCATTTGAAAAATTATTTTAAAGGTTTCCCCATTTTTATTCAACTTTTGTCTTTGAAGGAAATATTTTCCTTCCAATTTCTTTGAGGGAAGTATCGCGAGTTAGCGGATTTCATTTGCCACCTAGGCATTCGCTGAGGCCACTCCCAGATGGGGCCAAGGCCAGCGAAATACTTACGATCGCAGACATATAAAATTCTTACGACGGTCAGGAAACCAGACAGCGGATCTTCGCCAACCTAAACCGAACGAAATTCTACCAAAAATCAGCGGCTAATATGTTTGCAGCTGTGCCAGACTTTCAGCAGTAATATATATTCGAAGAGGCTGATTTGGTGTGCTGTGCCATCAATTTTCAACGTGCCACACCCACCACCATCTGTCACATCTTAAAGACAATTCCCTTAAAAAAAGATCTCTGATGTCAGGTCAGAATTCATGTACTAACAAACAAGAATATCAAGTGTGTATTATGTGCATATCTATGTATATTTATATGACAGTGCATGTGTGTTCATTACATGTGTATTATAAATATGTAAATAAAAACAAACCTATAGTTCCGGTTTCCATACCTGTCCCAGTGTGTACATGCCTGTACATGGTGTATTTATTTTTATTTTTTAGAGAAACCTAACCAGAGGTGCCAGAAACCTCACCTGCACAAGATATCACTGACAGCCCACCTGATCTTTCATTAATTCTCCAGCTGTCTGCTAGTAAACATAAGTTGCAACATGAAAAAAGCTTTATCAGAACAGATTGTACCGCCTAAAAAAAAACTTTATAGGCAACTTCTTGTGTCAGCAACAAGAAACTGAACAAAAGCCAAAAAAGAACAGCTCATCACAGATTTATCCGAACATCTACCTCAGCCTGCTATTGATTTTGTGGCAACACAGATCCGAATAGGTAAAACGCAGAGGGTGAGATGGTCAGACAAGTATAAGTGCATTGCATTGTCATTATATCATATAAGCCCAAAGGCATATCACATGGCTAAGAAAATTTGCTCTTCCAAGCATTTCAACACTATGACGTGCAATGGCAAAAGTTCATGTCTATCTAGGCTTTAAGGACAACATCCTTAATGCACTGAAGAATAAAGTGGCAGGGATATCGGCTGGGTCACAGTTTTGTGCACTCATCTTTGATGAAATTGCTCTAAAGGAGAGTGTCATAACAACCCAGAAAGAGATGAAATAGAGGGGTTGGAAGACTACGGACAGTTAGGAAAGAGCCATTTTGTTGCTAATCATGCCATAGTCTTCATGCTTTGGGGCCTGCTGAGCAGATGGAAACAACCTATTGGATACTTCTTGTCCAGTGGGCCAGTTGACAGTGTTATATTGTACACATTGCTTCAGGAAGCACTTGATAAAGTGCAAAAACTGAACTCAATGTAAAAGTAGTCATAGCAGATCAGGGTTCCAACAACAGAAGTATGTTTGAGAAATATAGCAAAGTGACCATTGAAAAGCCATTCTTTGTCCATGATGGATCCCAGGTCTTAGTGATGTATGATCCTCCTAATCTTTTAAAGAATGTGAGAAACAATTTGATAAAGGTAGGACAAAAAAACAAACAAACAAAACTATCCCACCAAACAAAAGCAAAGGATTTAGTGAAAGAAGCTTTTTTCCACATTCAAACAGTAATAATGCAAAAAGATAAAGGTCAGTGTAACATTGTCTTAGCACCTACTGATGTAGGCCTATTTTTTGTTGGTTGCTAGGGTTTATGAAGAAAACAATTATGTACACACTGAAAAGTATCATCATAATGATGCGCACGCTACTGGGCTGTGATTTACTAGAGGACGACAAACGCTTTATTCATCGCGATCATGTAATTATCTCCCCTGAATCTATTCTTCACGCATTGCGCTAGGGTCGCTGCGCGCAACGCCGTCATCGCTGTTTACATAGCGGATTTCGCGCTGTGACCCATCTTGTAGTATTCAGTATCTTCGAGTGAACTGAGTGGCAGGACGTACACTGCAATCTGCCAGGGGCTCTACTTCTGAGAAGGACTGAACAGGAATCTGCGCGAGACTACACACCTCCACAGCGGTAACTACGGACGCTGTTTATACTCCTGCCGAAGGGCAGTGCCGAATCAACATCGACTGAAGATTGTCTGGACCTGCGCTCTCATGGTTCAACTCCTATCTCACTGATAGGACCCAGACTGAGTCAGTTGATGGTCAGACATCTCGCCCTGCTTCACTTTTCTGTGGTGTTCCCCAAGGCTCAGTACTTGGCCCAGTTCTGTTCATCCTGTATACTAAAGCCCATTTCATCATGCATCCGGTCTCACCAGGTTTCTCATCAATCCTATGCTGATGACACGCAGCTTTACTGTTCCACTCCGCCGGCTGAGTCTCACTCTGCTATTAGCTCTATAGAAGCTTGTATCAGCGATGTCAAGGGCTTGATGGTAAAAAACAAGCTTAAACTAAATGATGATAAAACGGAAGCCCTCTTGTGCCATAGAAGAAGACATCAACCTTCACTCGTCAGTCTGCCGAATCACATCAAGGTGGGCGACAGCAACATCACCTTCACGTCATCTGTTAGGAATCTGGGATTTATTGTCACTGATGACATGACACTCGATAGACATGTAGCAGCTGTCTGTCGGTCTGCCTATTATGAGCTCCGTAAGATCAGTGCTATCCGTCACTTTCTCTCTACACGCGCTACCAACACTCTTGTCTGTGCGTTTGTTCTTTCTCGACTTGACTACTGCAACTCCTTGCTGGCAGGCTGCCCTGACTACCTCATTCAGAGACTCCAGAGAGTACAGAACTCCGCCTCACGTCTGGTGCTTAGAGCAAGGAAACGGGACCATGTCACTCCTCTCCTTCGTTTTCTACACTGGCTACCCATCCGTTCTCGCATTCAGTACAAACTGTCTGTGCTGTGTTTTAATTTCTTTGCTGGCTCCTGTCCTGACTATTTCTCTGAACTTCTCATCCCTTACTCTCCGTCCAGACAACTACGTTCTTCGTCTGACGACCGTATCCTAACTGTTCCTGTCACAAGAACAACAACATATGGTCACAGGACTTTTGGCTACTGTGCTGCAAAACAATGGAACTCTCTTCCTTTCCATATCCGCCACCTTCCTACAACTGAATCTTTCAAATCTGCACTGAAAACGCACCTCTTCCTTGAGCATTTCTCCTAACACAGTCCACACAATGCTCGTCCTTCTTAACCCCGCCCCCTTCCCTCTTGCTACTTTACCCATCTTTCTCGCAGAATCACTATATTTTTCTGTTCCTGTTACTTGATGCCTTTTGTTTTCTGTTTCGTCAGTACTGTCGTTTTCTTTCGTCCCCTTTGTTCTGTGTCTACTTAGTCCACGTCTCTTCCTCGTTTTAAGCGCTAAAAGCATGCTCTCTATGAGTGTGAATATGCGCTATAAAAATCTTCACTATTATTATTATTATTATAATTCCTTTTTTTGCGAGAGTTTTGATGCTACGCTGTGCCAGCAAGCTTCGTTCGCAGTGGGGTCGTGTCTGTTAAGCTCACATTATGCTTCTCCGGGAGGTTGATCTTGCAATGACCGTTTGCTCGAACGGCAGTTGTGTGGTAAGGTAAGGGTAAGGGACATCCCATAACCTTTTCAGGTCGTGGGGGAGTGAGGTGTTAGAGACCCCACTTTTCTCGGGGCCAGCTTTTACATGAGGGTGGTGCCAATCTCCTCTCCCTCGCTGCCTTACCTTCCCCAACCCTCTAAGGAGTCAGGTACCCATTCCCGTCAGCTGGGTCGACTGGGGGAAGTATGCTGCGCTTATCGGGAATTGAACCAGCGCGCTCTCGGTTCGGACGCCAGCGCTCTAACCACTCGGCCATCCGCTTCCCCTAGTTGTGTGGATGGAGTGATGTTTGTGTCTGCGAGGGCTGGGTCACTGCACCGGGAATTGCGAAATGCGCTTCCGTACAAGCGTCCTAATAAATTTTCAGCTACTTTTCGAAGCAAAACATTTTATAGAAGATTCCATCCAATGCAATCCATGCTGACTGATGGCCTTCATCTTCTTCACAAAAGTGAGTACATTACATGGGCACGCAGTAGTCTCTTTGAGATCAGCGTCCATGATTTTTTTTTTTTTTTTGTGATGGGGTGCGCTCTGAGGCTACCTTTGATGGTGGGTTATACACTCTCTCAATCAACTTTATTTCTATTGTGCTGTGCATTGTGCTTGCATGTTTGTGTATGAAGATGCCGCCCCAAGAAGGTGTGCTCGAAAGACTATGTAAAGCGCGTTGAGTCCGGCTGATGCTGGAGAAAGGCGTTATAAAACTGTGCTAGTTATTATGATTATTATTGAGCTGTTTCACGTTGCGTATCATGTGATATGCAAATGAAGGCCATAACTCTTCTGGAGGACAGCAGCCTCTGCGTCTTATGTTGCTCAGAGTTTATAGCTGAATTTCTGATCGGTTTGTTTTAGTAGTAAAAGTTAATATGGTCTTAATCTTATTGTTCATCAATTACAGTGCGCCTTAGATGGTCTGACTTTGCTCCCTTTCCACGATATATGAAGGAATATAACTTCAGTAAAGCATAAAAGGAGTCAACGTATTGGCGATACTTCGCTCACAAACGACCACATGTAACGTGTAAACTTTATCAGTTCTCGGTCGGCACTGCACGGACTCTAGTTCTTGAAAAATTAGTGAATAGTTTTTATTAAAATGGTATATGGTCGTATTTATTGTCTCATACAGCTGTGACCATCAAAGCTCCAGTTTACAAAAATACCTGTATCTAATTTCAGAGAGAATGTGAAATGTAAAACTTTAGTAGTGACAAGAATCGTCATAACGCCTAAATTAATCCTAACTTTTTTACAATTATTAAATTTTTTTAAAAACGTTTGGGGCACTTAATCACCTGATATACAGTGAACAGTACAGCTTTATCAATTTCTATTTATAGACTCACCATTAACTTGCTCCAAAGAACAGCGACACGATAGTCGCATTTTCAAAACGTTCAGTAGGCTATTGCAGCTTCGAGAACAGAGACGACTTACAGTCATACCTCAGCAAGTTTGAAAGAAGTCAAGAGCAATGGGCACCACGCCTGGGGGCGTTGTTAAAAGGCAAGGCCGGCGAAGTATACAGCAGGTTAGACGACAAAGAGGCCAACAACTATGGCGTTTTGAAGAAGGCCTGCTGAATAGGTTCCGTCTAACAGCAGATGAGTACAGGAAGAGGTTCAGGGATGCTAGGAAAATGCAGAATGAGACTTGGTGAAGACGGGAATAAACAGTAAGAGTAAGCCGAAACCAGCTGGGTAAGACTCACGATTTAACAATCTACAAAATAATATTTTAGTGAACGACGACTTAGTCATGAATATTCATGTAAACAAGACCGGCTCAATGTCGGCGGTTGATCGGCGTTGCCAGTATTGCCAGTCTTCCCTACAACAGACCGCGTGTTGCGCGCACCGCGAACGCTGGCAAACGCTGGCGTTTGTTCGGATAATGCCTGGCAATGGGCAAACCGACGTTACAAGATTCACCCTAGCTAGGCCCAATCTAGGTCCAATCTTGTATGTTTGCTGGGTACACTACAGCTATAATTGCCTTTCTCCAGTGAACATGCCTAACTATCCTTCAAGTGCACTTTACATTCTCTCATCACAGTTCTCGTACTTTGTCTTGTTCTATATACACTTCCAATGCTGTTTGTTACTATTTTCATCTTAAAGTATTTATTTTTTAATTGTGTTCTGCATCTTCCTTTCGCTGCGCTCAGGGCGAATTCGCCCTGAACCGCGGACAGGCTTCCTTCAGGGCGAATTCGCCCTGAGCTTTTTTCTATTTTTTTACGTTTTAAAATGCGTTGTTTTGGATATAAAAATTAATGAATTCGATAGTTGATTTATTTTTCTATCGATTGATCTTTTTATGTCGTAGTTTTTACGTTTGACAGTAATTTTCTGCGTTTTCCCACGGTACCTGTCTTTCTGTTTGGAAAATGGCTAGCAACTTCCCGGAATTGATATTTCGAATGGCAGCTTTGAAAATTTATATTTATTAACCTACAGTAAAGACAACGATTTGTAAAACACCGTTTTAAAGAGCCTTTTTAAAACATTCACTTGGTGTAAATTTTAAGATACATAGTTTTAGTCTTCGAGTACTAGAATCAAATGAAAGATTATGACTGTACGCGTTTTAGAACATTTGAAGGCCAGCTGTCGGAAATTTAAAAAAAAATTATTTACACAATATATACAGACAAAGTACCAAACAAACATATGTTTTATTAGAATATACATTAGAATGTTAATATTACTTACTATTTTGGCAGAACTTTCATATAGGTGGGTTTACTAGATAACGGCGGGCTGTGCTATTTTGTGGGAAGGGAGACCGGGTAGAATCAACGTTTGAGAGGGGTGTGATGTTGGGCATTGGGTTGGTGTTGTGTGATTTATGAAGTGGGGTTAGGGTTTGGGTTAGGGTTAGGGTTATGGGTGTGGGTTAGGGGTAGGAGTAGGGTTAGGGGCAGGTTTTATTGTAAAGGACAAATGTTGAGGACTGGTCGAGTGACGTGATGGTTATTGACATGGAGTTGTGTTAAATTATTGGCTGGTTTTAGTCATGTGATATTTGGCGCGGAAAAGTTTTGATTTGATGTGAGTAGACGATAGAAATTCGAGAGGATTGAAGATGGCGAGTGTGCGTGGAAATTTCGCGAAAATTTGTGGTGCAATTGTGGAATTCAATGAAAGGTTGAGAGGTGCAGAGTCTGCAAAGTATAGCAGAAAGAAGTTTAGGATGGATGCAGAAGTGACAAGGTTGTTTGTGTTGAGTTTAGTCGAAGACTTTGATTTGTTTTTTTGAGTTTTTACGTGAATGTGGATTGATGAAGAAGCGGAATACATGTAGGAGTTGTGGTGAGGTGATGGGACCGGAGAAGATTCCAAGAGGTGATAGATATCGATGGCGCTGTATGAAAGTTTATAAACAAGAAGAGGTGTGCTGGGGGAACTGTGTCTATTAGAGACGGATCATGGTTTACAGGTTCACGTTTGTCAATGGAAGACATTTTTGTGCTTACATATGAGATTTTGAGTTTGGCGTCTTCTGGAGAGATTACTCGCGAGTACGGTTTTTCAAGTAGAACTGTTTCTGACTGGAAAAACTATGTGATGAAACTTTAGTGGAACATTTGGAGTTAAATTCTGAGATGATAGGTGGGGAAGGAAAAGTGGTAGGGATAGATGAAAGTAAGTTTGGGAAAAGAAAGTTTAATAGAGGACATTGGGTGGAAGGTCACTGGGTGTTAGGGGGTGTAGAAAGAGAGTCGAAGAAAGTTTTTTTAGTGTCTGTTCATGATAGAAGTGCAGAAACTTTGACTAGTGTAATTAAAGAGTGGGTTAGGCCGGGGAGCATTGTGTATACGGACTGTTGGAAGGCATACGATAGACTTGAAGAACATGGATATAAACATTTGACTGTAAATCATAACTTACATTTTGTGGATCCAGAAACGAAGGTTCATACTAATAGTACTGAAGGGACGTGGCGTCATGTGAAAAGATTTGTTCCTGGATGTTCTGCTCAGGGGGATTTTCAGTATGTGTTGGCTGACTTTTTATTTGATAGAGTTACGAAATTGTCGGGGGAGGATAAATTTTGTGTATTTTTGGATATTGTTTCTGGGATAGATTGGAGTAGGGAGTCGAATTTGGAGAAGTCGAGATCAGGAGGTTGTAGCGAGGAGACAGAAGAAGTTAAGTGATTTGCTAGTTTTACGCAATTTTGGGGAGAGGAGAAATTCTGTATATTTCTGGATATTATTTCTCGGAATAATTGGAGGAAGGATTCGAAGAAGATGAAGGAGACGATATCAGGGGAGTTTAGCGAGGAGAGAGAGAGCAGAAGATGAGTGACGTAATAGTGACGTCACTAATTTGCATAGCTCCGCCTACAGGTAAGCCATTTTTTTATGGCGTCGCAAAACCACCTATAAGAAAGCTGTTCCATTATTTTCTTCTCCTTTGCGGTTGTTGAAGTAAAAATTCATGTCAAAGTGAGCGACAACAACGTGCTTCGATTCGTAATAAAAATGGCGCTCGACTATTTTCCTACGAAAACTTTTGACTTCCTGCCAGCTCCAGGGAGAGAATCATGGTTTTAGTAGTTTCCTCCCTTATGTTATTTTCATTCATTCTTGTGAAAGCGACTGTGAAAACTTTTTCTACTTGCTCATTATCATGGCATCTTCTGTTGGGAATACTATAAAAGTGTGTCTTTAAGCACACACAAGGTAAAGCTGATTTTTTTCTACACATTTTGATCTATAATTATCAATTTTAATTGTTCTTCTACCTCTTTTCGTAAATTTTATATACTTTTTTTCAAAACGGGGTAAATTCATGCTACCAGCTAGGGTTGTAACGGCCTCTCAGCCTAGTGAAGGCAATGGATTAAGAGTTTTACGCTGCCATTCTTTCAATTGATATGATCTTAAAATGCCTTCTAAGGGGTCTCAAAACAAGTGGCCGACTGAAAATGGGCTACGTACAGAACACCTAAACATAAACGATGTCATCAACAAAATAGCTGAACTAGAAATAATCCTCTACAATTCTGGGTGCCCCTTTCACAGTTTTGGAGTATCTGAATCTCGGGTCACAGAAAATGTCTCAGATAATGACAGCTCCATCCCCGGATATACACTAGAAAGACACACCCACAAAACAAACTTGAAACAGGTCTGATCACTTACACTAGCATGTCAGTCAATTACAAACGCCTGCATCACACTGAACATTACAATGTTGAATCATTCTGGTTAGAAATCAAACTTCAAAACGCGTCTCCCATTCTCGCTGGTTTTATTTCAGCTCTATGATGGGTGCATGTCTTGCTTATTTTACCTCTCGTAAATAAAGAATTGAATTGAATTAAGCTTTATTTTGTTTAGACTATTGTAACAATGCATTGTGGGGGGTATACCTGATCGACTCCAAAGAGTTCAAAACACAGCCGCCAGGATTGTCACCCGTGCAAAGTCGTCCACTGAGCACATCACCCCTATCCTACAGAGCCTTCACTGGCTTCCAGTGAACAAGCGCATTGACCACAAAGTGCTTTCGATTGCACAGTCCTGCATGTTCAAAACTGCGCCTGACTATTTGCAAGAGGTAGTTCCTCCTTACCAGCCGTCACGTGGCCTGCGCTCTGGCTCCCAGTCAAGCTTCTGTCTCCCTGCAGTGGAAGACACAAACAAGAAGCGCACTGGAGCCAGGGCCTTCAAAAACGCGGCACCTAAGCTGTGGAATGTTCTGCCGTCGTCACTGTTCACCATCACCTCAGCAACCATGTTTCGGAAAAGACTGAAGATCCATTTGTTAATTTAAGATGGACTTCAACAACCAAACATCACTTCTGTTTGTTTTTTTTTTACTTTTCTGTTATTTTATTTATTACTTTCTTTTCTGTCTTTGCTGCGCAATGAGCATTCTTCTGAATGGATACTTGCGCACGGACCTCATCATCATCATAATAATTGCCTTATTTTCTGTTTGTTGCTGATTTTACTTTAACTTTGCATCTAATTTGCATGAGGTTGTTCAAGCTCAGTACATTACAAGAAGTCACTGGTGAATTATTTTAAATATCGCCAGCAACTAAGGCTATAGTTGCGGCAAGGATGCCACATGCAGAGAAAGAACAGCGTGCCCGAGACGAGAACTGAATCCAAAGACAGCCAACCTTCACTGTATTGGTGACAGGCGCTAACCGTTGCGCCACCGGACAGCCTATAAATGTCGGTTCAAAACTAAGGTAAATAGTGTGATTACATAGAAAAAATTACCTGTAATATGAAATGGTTGCATGATTTCAGGATTTACAGCTGAAGATATGAGTCAGCTTATTGAAAACCTAATAATAACATTGCTCGCGGCCACAGCAAGGCCTTTACAGGTTAGTCCTGCTCACAAGCAGATCTCCATGTCGGTACACAGACCATTTGTTAATGCTTACAGGAAGAAATTGTAGAAAGAATCTCAGAGGTACTGTTGTTCGAAGTGGAGCCAGAAATCCTTTTACAAGGATCAATAAATGGCGTTTGTCACTGCTGGACCCTGGAGGTATCACTGCATTTTGTGTCTACAGATGACTGATATCCAGAAGAGGATTTTGCTGGCTCCCTTCTACACATTTGTGTTCCACTCCAACGAGTAAGTAACAGTTACTTCCTGCTTTCGCAGAATGCTCTTTCACATATATAAATGTTACCTGCCTTTATCGCCTCGTGTGCTTGAAGTGGCAGCTCTACAACTTATTTGTGTTTCTTTGTGATTGACTGTGATTGACTGATTCTTCTCTTATGTGCTCAGCATTTTATGCTTCCCTGTGAGACAACAATTACTCTGGGATGTTTTTGTCTCATCCTGACACTATAAAAATGTCAGAATTGTTACACACTTTTCTTCTCGTCCAGTCCGTTTTGCAGCCCACTCACACGTGTCCTTTGTATCCTTAGCCCAACACTGAAATAGAGTCAATATTTCATGTCAAAATTTAAAGTACCTTTTATCACCAGAACTTTCTCACATATGTGTGTCATCTTCTTTCACTATAGAAAACACCTCACCGAGAGGACTCAAAAACTTCTCCAAAGGTAGGAGACTCAAAATGCACGACAGCCACAGTGGAAGGTGTTGGTCGCACTTAAAAAATCTACTTTATTTATAATTGCTTTGGTTTTGGTCATGTGGATTTATTTTACATTGCATCCCACAATGAATGGCAATCCTCCCTTTCTATAACTTTTTCCTGGAGCTATAACACCGGTATCCAGTGGACCTTCACCAAACAGCTAGAAGACCTGGACTTTGTCAACTTGTTTTTCACGCCTTCCTTTGTGGACCAGGTAGTGGCTGAAACCAACCGGTACGCTAGAAAGTAGATTGAGAACCACAGTGACCTCCTACGCACCAAACCAAGGTCTAGAGTGCACCAGTGGTATAAAAGGGGCAACCTGACGCCCGAAGAATTTCGTGCATTTCTGGGTGTGTCCCTGAACATGGGTGTCATTCGAAAGCCCAACATTGGCATGTACTGGGACATTGGCATGTACATGTACAGCCAGTCGACACCATGGTTTCTGGAGCACTTTGCACGTGACCGGTTCTAGCTGTTGCTGAAGTTCCTCCACTTCAGTAACAATGACCTACAGCCACCTGCTGGACACCCGAACCACAAGCTCCACAAGATTCAGTCTCTGATTGGGCACTTCACAAGGTCCTTACTCCGTCACTATCACCCTGGCAAGGACATGTCCATTGATGAGAACATGATCGGGTATAAGGGCAAGACACCACACCTGCGTCAGTATATGCCTCTCAAACGCCATGCCAGGTTTGGCATCAAACTGTGGTTTGTCTGTGATAGTGTCAATGGATACACTTCTTATTTTGAAGTGTATAAAGGGAAGGAAGTGCCAGTGGAGCGAGGCCAGCCCTGTGGAGCAACACATACGCTTGTCATGAGGCTGCTAACTGAATGCAATTTCTTGCATCGAGGCCACCACCTGGGAGTGGACCATTTTTTTCAGCAGCCCGGACCTGTTTCTGGAACTTTATGCTAATGGTACCAGTGCTACCGGGAGTGTCAGGAAACACAGAAGGGGACTTTCAAGGTCTGCCTTGAAACAACGACTTCGAAACAAGGAAGTCGTTGAACGCCGCAAGGGGCCTCTCCTCTGTGTGGCCTACAAGGATGGCGCTAAGACACCTGTCCTGCTTAGCACTGCTGTCAGCTGGGTTCCAGAATGTCACAAACAGGAGGGGAGTACAGGTGCGGAAGCCAAAAGTTGTTGTGCGATACAACCAGTCCATGGGAAGAGTAGACCTGAGTGATGCCAGGCTCTACACCTACTTGGCAGAACGTCGCACAATGAAGTGGACACTGAGGGTAGCATTCTCTCTGTTTGGCAGGACTGTGCTAAACAGTTATATATTATATGAGCAAAATACCACTGACAGGCCCAAACTGACCTGTCACCTGTCCATGATTGAGCTTGTGGAGGCCACCCAGCTTGGGAAGCATCGCCGTACAGCTGCAAAAGTCATGGCTGCCAGACGAGACATGTCTCTGGCATTTGCACCTGCTGTACTTCCACAACCCCAGCCAGCTTTTGGAGGTGGTGGGCCTAAACTGACGAAATTGCAAGTAGGAAAGCGACGAGATTGCGTGGCAATGCACGGCAAATGAGTGCGATCCTCGTTTGAGTGCCCTACTTGTGATGTAGGATTGTGTCCTGCCTGGTTTGCAAGCTACCACAATGAACCGTGATTTTATCTGTATATATGTCTGTATATATATATATATATAATGCTGTGTATTTGAAACTGTTTGAACTGCACGTGTTCAACGTGTGAAATGTAAACTATCTTGCATTATTGGTGTCATCACGTCTTCCTTGTGATGCAGAACTGTGTCCTGCCTGCTTTGTAAACTGGAAGTGCACTTTCTATATATACTTGCAAATATGTGGACATTGCTGTGTATTTGAAACTGTTTGAACTGCACATGTGTTGAACATGTGAAATGTAAACTTTCTTGCATTATTGGTGTCGCCACATGTTTTCCTTGTGGACATTGCTGTGTATTTGAAACTGTATAATGTTTGTGAGAGAAACAATAATTAAAACAAGCCGTACCCGTATCGTGTTTCACAATCGTAAATTATAAGCACACTTCTTTGAACGTAAAATTATTTCGTGTCGCGCTAAGCGGGTTAAAGGAGGACCACGAAGGCCGTCCTGCTTCTTTTGCGGAGGTGACCACATAAGCATCAGTCAGCGACCGCAATAATTAACGATCTTCTCAACACGCACAAAGTGTGTGATAGCATGATGTTGTGCGCAGCACGTAGAAGAATACCCCTCACGCTCGAATATGAAGTGGTTATTGAAGATGACCGGGTGTGTGGGTTAAGAGATACGGGTGCATCACAGTGCATCAATCCAAACAGATCTGGTGCCTGAACGTTGCAGAACAGGTAAGACGGTTGAAGTTATTTTACCCTTGTCCTCCTAAAAGCGGACGCTCCGATTGGCTATAGTGAATATGGACACTCCATATTTCACCGGACCCAAAGTAGTTGCGCTCGTGAAAAAACCAGCCCGCAACGTACTAATTGGAAGTTATCGCAAAGGGCTGGAGAAGAACTGATTTCAATCCCAGTAACAAATGATAATGTTTGTCAGCTCCTTAATTACAACTGTACAAGCTGCAATTTACAAGATAGATTTATACGCATATTTAGACACACTGCTTCAGACAACCACAGGTACATACACTCTCTTCCCGCCCTCCCTCATGCATGTTTGCATATGTGCGCGCATGCACACTGCCCTTATCACAGCATTAAAATCTATCTCATTCCCTTTGCAACTACAGATGCTGTAGTTATGTGCCTGTGGTAGAATCTGAGAAAATTCCCATTGCGTCATACTTTCAAAATGTATTCAATCTATAAAGTCAATTCACATGCATATAGTACATGTTTCATTTATTATTTGCTGATCAGCAGTGACGAGCATTCTACATCTACCATTGAATTAATGATTATTTTTTTTTTACAAAATGCATAGTCTTACAGAAGCGAAAAGAAGCCACCAGCACCACTCCTACTGTTTACAGGAAAATAACATGTTTACATTTTTCATGTGCTTTAATGTGCAAAGTTAAAAATCATCGCGAAGAGTAAACACTTATCTTCAGTGTAACCAATACTCTTTCTTCAATCTCTCTTTCACCAATTATAAGAGAAAGGCAAGATCTCTTTTTACACACAGTGACTGCCATAGTACGCGTTTGTACTAATTTTTTTTGTGTGCGCTTTTCGGTTTCGATAGGTCAAAGTTTGTCAGCTTAACAACCAGGCACCCCGGGGCAGTACATTCAAACTCCCACTGGGTAAAATGCCCGTCATTGCAACGCCACTTGAGAGGGTGGCCGTCAACATAATTGGTCCTATTATACTGGCCTCCGACCGTGGAAACCGGTACATAGTCAACATGATAAAGTCATTAGATACATAAAGGCCAAAACCATGAAGTCCATAAAGACTGAAGACGTAGCAGAGCCATTCAGGAAGATGTGGACACGGTTGGGCGTGTCAAAGGAAATACCGACCAGGGGTCACAATTTGTTGGAGACCTAACCAGAAGACTAATTCTATTTTATCCATCAGGGGAACAAAGACCACCCCAAGCCATGCACAAGGCAACGAGCTGGTAGAGAAATTCAACGTGATCAAAAACATGTAAAAGCACCCATATCAGGAACAACCCAAAGAATGGGATCGATTCGTGCCGGTGCTACTCTTCCCAGTCCGAGAGGTGCCACAGGAGTCTCTAAAGTTCAGTCAGTTCTCACCCTTTGAACTACTGTACGGTAGAACTATCCTTGGGTCGATGGAGATTTTGAAGGAACTGTGGACTAAAAAGGAAGAGTGTAATGAGTTAGGAGTAGGTCTTTTATTGTTTCGTGTGTGAATGGTGTCTTGTGTTTGACGTCTTGTGTGCGTCATTTGTTCGTCGTCACTTCGGAAAAAGGGATGACGAAAAAAAAAGAAAAAAAAAGTTCCATGGACGGATGGAAAAAGAAAAACATTAAGATCTTCGTCTCCCATAACCTCTTCATCCTCATCGTCATCTGTGGGGGCTCGTCAAGCGTTGTGTTATGTGTGTGTGTGTGTGTGTGTGTGTGTGTGTGTGTGTGTGTGTGTGTGTGTGTGTGTGTGTGTGTGTGTGTGATATACGTCGTGCGTATGCAAGGTAAGTGTACGTACGTCATATTACAAAGAGAATGAGGAGAAACGAACGACCTTCCAGTATGTTGGAGACCTTCGTAACAGAATCGAAGACATATGTCAGCTAGCAAGGAAGAACCTGGAAAAAGCGGCAGGAAAGCAAGCCCGTCACTTCAACACAATTTCTGATTCTGTTGCTCAATAAGAACAATAAGCTTCAAATGAGCTGGAAAAGACCTACGTAATAACCAATAGGTTAAACGATTGTGATTACAAGGTTAGGATTGGTGAGAAAGAGTGTATCACGCTAATATGCTCAAGGAGTAAGTGTCCAGGACGCAACACTCATGCGAAACCCACATAGTCGCAGTAGTCATGGTCGATGATCACAGGCCACGGAAGGAATCGGTCATCCCAATGATGCCGCTGGACAAGTCGGAAGGTCCTGAACACGTATGCAAATCAAAAGACTTAGATGACAATCACCAATGCCAAGTCAGATCGCTGTGCGAGACCTTTCCCGATACGCACAGAAGGACCGACCTCGTCGAATGTAATATCGAATTGGAAACGATTGAATCTATGTAAGACAGCACCCACTTCCTCATTCGAAGGTAGCCATTGAGAAAGAAGTTGATAAAATGTTGAAAATGAGGGTCATAGAAGCGGCAGCGTCGCCTTACAGTGCCCCTGTAGTCTTCGTACAAAACAAAAAGATGGCACCAACAGGTTCTGCATAGACTACAAAAAGTTAAATCAGAAAAAAACTCCGACGCCGATTCATTGCCAGACATGGACCAACTTTTTAACAAATTGAGCGGAAAGCTATACTTCTCAAAGATTTTTTAACAAAGAGGTTTTGGTAGGTCCTCATGAGGGTGGAAGGCAAGGAAAAACGGCATTTACGACACCGCAAGGTCAGTTTAAATGGACCATAATGCCCTTCGGTCTAAAGAATGCTGAAGCTATTTTTTCTAGAATGATGAAAAAATTCCTCCACTCTCTTCCCCATGAAGCAGTAAGCAATTTCGTGGTTGATATGTTGACAGCAACCGACAGCCCATCTACAAAAAAGGGGACCGCAGCTCCCCAGCGAACTATCGTCCCATCTCCTTGACTTCTGTGTGCTGCAAAGTCATGGAGCATATCATCAGGACAGGGATAACGGACCATCTTGAAAACAATGGGATCCTTAGCGAGTCCCAGCATGGATTTCGCAAACGTCGCTCCTGTGAAACGCAGCTCATCCTGACAGTCGACGACCTGGCCAGTGCCATCGATAAAGGAGGGCAGACGGACACCATCTTCCTTGACTTCTCAAAAGCATTTGACAAAGTCCCCCACCAGAGGCTTATCATGAAACTGAACTACTATGGGATCCGTGGCAAGACCCTTAACTGGATCCAGAACTTCCTGGCAAGCAGAACACAACAGGTCGTGGTTGAGGGTGAGACGTCTAGCGTCGGCCAGGTGACCTCCGGAGTCCCCCAGGGCTCGGTTATCGGCCCGACCCTATTCCTCACTTACATCAACGACCTGGGTGACAACATCAAGGCCAAGGTACGCCTCTTCGCTGACGACACCATTTTGTACAGCCTGATCCGCTCCCAACAAGACGCTGCCATGCTCCAAGAAGACCTAGATGCCCTGGAGCAGTGGGAGACCAAGTGGCAAATGGAATTCAACGTGGACAAGTGTCACTTCCTCTCCGTCACTACCAAGAGGAAATCTCTCCCTCCCAAGTACAGCCTCCATGGGCAAACTCTTCAACAGGTTCCAAGCGTAAAATACCTGGGTGTGGAGCTCACGGAAAAACTACACTGGGGCAAGCACATCCACTCCATAGCGTCAAAAGCCAACCAGACCAGCGCATTTATCTATCGCAACCTAAAAGGGTGCCCATCTGAAGTACAGACGCACTGCTATAAAGGACTTGTCCGGCCAGTAATGGAGTACTCATCACCAGTATGGGCCCCTTATCAACAAAAACTTGCAAACACCCTGGAACTCGTGCAGAGACGCTCCGCTAGGAGAATCCTCCACGACTTCAGCCCCCGATCCAGCGCCACTGCCCTAGTGCACAAACTAGGCCTCCCCACGCTCAGCGAGAGACGAAATGTCGACAACGCTGCCATGATCTATAAAGTCATAAATAGTTATGTCGACATACCAAGCGACACCTTCCTCAAGCCGAACTCAAGAAACACTAGGGGACAACAGGGCAAATTTATCGTCCCACAATCCAGGACCAACACCAACCTCCACTCATTCTTCCCTTTGGCCATAAGACTGTGGAATTCCCTACCTGCCGAAGTTGCTGCATCACCAACTGTCCCGGCCTTCAAGGCATCCATGGGACGCTGGCAGCACTCCTAAAGTCCACTGACTACTCACAATCAAGTGCTAGGGTCCCAAACCCACTGTATCCCCCTTCCCCTATTAGAGCGGGTGGATGCATGAAAGTATGAATTTCATGATTTTTTTTTGCGCTAAGACGGCATGCTCTCTCGTACATGGAAGGAAGGAAGGAAGAGCATTTACTATCCATGGTTAGACAGTCCCAATTCCTTCATTCACTTTTTTCATTATTTTCTAGACATTAAATGTGATAACTGTTGGCCGGGCATTTTTGCTTGAAAAAGGAAGAAGAGTGCTTCGCGGCGTGGTCGCATGCAGATGTACACACGCGCTCGCAAACAATCATAAGTGCTAAGAGCCTGTACCATGCAAAAAAAGCTGGTCTTTCTTCAAGCCTGCCTATGTGTTGTGAGTAAGGCTAGTGTCTGACTAACAAATGGCTACAGCATTTAAAACAATGTTTTCACTTGCTCTCAATTGAACTTGTGTGTAATAAGAAGTTCACTTATGTAGCTCCATAGAGCTCACTGTGTCTTACACATCCCAGTGCACTCTTCACTCAAAACGTTACAGCTATAAAAGCATCAAGTATTCTTTCAAGTGATGTCAGCGTACATAAAACAATGTCAACAACAAGCTAAAACGTAATGGTGGTACAAAAGAGGGGCATGAGAAGAAAGGGAGATAACACTTCGTTTCGGATCTTTTATCATGTAGTGGGTTTTTCCCTTCACTATTTGCCATGACTCTTGGTCTGATTGGCAACCCGACGCCAGCTGATGTTAAGTTCAGACTGGGAGAATCGTGATCGGTTTCCTTAGCGCAAAAACCTACTGAGGCTGAGTCCCTGCTTACTACTGTAGTTAGTCGTTCGTTATCTTATAGTGCTGTTAATTAAAGGCAGAATGACAAATAGTTGAGTTTGAGGTGGATAGCAGTGGCTTTATAGTTGTGTGTTTGCAATGAATTGTGCGATTTTTGTGGCAATGCTAAGGGGACCATTTTCGTCCAGAAAGATCTCTGTTGCTTTTTCTGTAATTGTCACTCTCACTGTGAGGCAATTTAAAGGTAGATTATGCGCTTAGGATGTTAGTCTTAACATTTATGATAATCAAATTGAATGAAATTCAATTGTGGGTAAATGTGCGGCTAACTATTCAATAAACTGACAAATGGATGTAAGGTACACCGTAGGACTATAGGGTGAGTCAAGATAACTTACACTTGTGTTATAGAAAAAGTATAACCCATAAAGATCTACAGATAGCAAAAGCAAAGCTCTGTACACCTCTGCTACTAACTAAATTAAGATGAGGTGAATAAGTTGGGGCTCATCAAGTCCAGTAGAGATAAGCTTTGTATGCTTAATTCTGCACATCATTGATAAGCTGGGTAATAGCATATCTCTTGTATATTTCAAGTGCACATATTGATGACTTAAAAGTTAATGCCAGAATCGAGAGCTGAAATGACAACGGCTGACGTTTATTCTACTAGCCAACATGGTGAAAATAATATCAGTTTCGTCTTATGCTGTATATTGTCTCCCATGCTGTTATAGGAAATACGTTGTTTTCGCCATGTGAGACATACCTGTGTCCGCACTGATGTAACGGCTTTAGCTGTTGGTCCTGCGGAAGGCCTGGTAACTGTAGGTAAGACGATGCAGAATTTGTGCGGCCATCAGACGTTTTCAAGGTGGAAGATAAAATTAAACAAGCTGCGTCTTCACTGTCATTGGTGTTAAGTGATACGGATGGTTACTACAGCAGAATGTAGACGTGGTGATGCCTTGGGAGAAACAGCTGATTGAGTGGTGAGGGAAGACTATGCTGCGACTCATGCTGAGAGCCTGTAACATGCAACAAAAGCTGGTCTTTCTTCAAGCCTGCCTATGTCTTGTGAGTAAGGCTAGTGTCTGACTAACAAATGGCTACAGCATTTAAAACAATATTTTCACTTGCTCTCAATTGAGCTTGTGTGTAATAAGTTCACTTATGTAGCTCCATAGAGCTCACTGTGTCTTACACATCCCAGTGTCCACAAAATAGTTATTAATAAAGATAAATCTCGGTCAAAGACGAAGAGCAAACCGAAGATTTAACATAATCATGTCCCAAAACAAAGCATAAGGTTAAGCCACGGTGATGTGGAGTCTGCGGTAGTGTGTTGAGTGATTCTAAGAAAATGAATTTCAGCGAAAACAAGTCAACTCACCCAGGCCAAGTGGAAATATATCCCCAGACGTCGACGGGGACACACATCAGCGAGGTGCATGGCTGTCCATTTTTGGCGTGTACACAGATTGCTGGTAGAAATGTTGCGTTAGTGCTGAATAATATGAAAAGGATTATAGTTTATGCTGTTACAGATAATGTACAAGACGAATAACAGCTCTTTTTAATATCGCGTATAAAATTTTCTTTAGGCAATCTTCAGCTACAAAAACACTTTCTCGCAAGTCACGTCAAACATGTTCCAATTTTCTTTTTCTTGTACTCCTTACCATCCTCTCGGAATCAGGATTTCAGTCGGCCTGGGACTCTCTTTTATAGGTTGAAGTAAACAGAACGTGCGTTGGTCTCGCAGCTACTTTTGTCAGCCTGTGCGCATCACCGATCAGTCTTAGCAGACCTCTTGTTGGGTCGGTTTTCTTTTGCGTATATACAACTTGAAAACCTGGCCGGGTTATGGCATAAAAAAATCGAGATTTAAGCCGGACAGCTAGAAAGCAGACGATTGATAGCAGTCGTTACAAGCAACTGTCTTCATGTATTACGTCACTTTCTCACTTCGTCACTCAAATTTGCAACTATGATACAATCTAGATTATTACGTCACACGCTATGACTCCTTCAGACCTTGGTTTATTTTCGAACGAAGGGCTGAAGGGCTCTGACGGGAAAAACTGTAACAGTATATTTGTTGCAGCCAATCCTAGTGGTGATCATCAATCATTCCCGTACTAGTTGACCCTATTTTTTTAAGGAGGAGGGGATGGCATGATGGTCTCAGAGGAGACCCATATTGCTACAAATTGAAATTCACTGCCAACTAATTTTAAATATGAACCAAATTTGAAAAACTACAAGAACTCGTTAAATAACGGTATTTTGTCGAGCTGTTTTACAATTTTAGTGGTTAAAATATATTGTAATCTGCTTAAAACTCAGAACCAGACAATTGTATTGTGATTTTAAACTGCTGTACAAGTTCAAATTGTACGGTTATTTGTCCAAAACGCACAGAACACTATTTACAGAGCATGTGTGGACAAAATGCCGAAACCTATTTACATCAAATAAAACAACAAAAAAAAATGGCATAAATACCTTCAAAATCGCTTACCCAGTCGCTCTCTAACTCGGACCCATTACTCGTCACGCTAAAAATTTGATTCCGTAACGCGTCCGCCCCGTCTTCAAAAACTTCGTCTTGATTCAACGCGCTAGATCTAATTTTTCACAGGTTCGAAAATTACAAGATGGCGAGCGAACGAAAGGACAAAGGCCGCGGAATGGAAAGCAATTTTCTGATTGGTTGATTTTTAAACAAATAAACCAATGGAAAAGTTTTCCTACGGTACCTCTATCAGAGCCACAAAACTGGCTCTTCGATTTCTGCCGGTTGCGCCCGAAAAGTGGCTCTTCGGTCTCAGCGGGTTTTAGGATGGGACGTTAGGCCTAGGCAAATGAGAGCCAGGCATGCGCAAAAGTTAGAAACAAAGACCTATGAAGTAAGTCTGTGGCTAGAAAGGTCTAGAACTAACTGGTTAGACCATGGACTTGTATTACACGACCGTGGTTAGACTATTGTGAACACGTGTCACGGATCACCCGCATACACACCGCGAGTCACCCCGCTGACACGTATTCGTTAAATCAACACAACAACAAATGACCACTCTGGTGTAGAGCGTCCCTCCGCGAGACGAATAGTTATTAAACTCAATGTCACAAGTTAATTACACAATGAATACACAAAATACTTCTCTAAACAAGGTATAAAATCAGTCTTTTTACAAGTAGTTAGGGTAATATGATAATTATCATTACATCATAACAACCACTGCTAGGCTGAGCAGGAAAATACCTCACTCGAATATATTAACATGCAGCACAAGCTCACGTAAAGAACACACAAGAAATGTAACAGGTATACAAAGTGAGCGAATGTCCTTGAATTCAGCGCGCTCAGCACATATACGTATAAATACGTTAATCTAATAACAGAGTCAGAATGGGTAGCACACCACTAGGCCCTAACACCGCCTGTGGAAGGTTAAAACACTCAGTCTTCCAGCGCGTGCTTAAATTCTACCCACTCTACAATTGAGGTTCAAACATAGTCCTCACTTAACCTTCTTAAAGTTCTGGTTATTTTTAATTTTTAACAATTCCTCCCGCAGAACGTTTAAAAGGTCACCCGGTGCTTCACTCTACCTTAAGAAAGGTCTTACTTCGTTTGGGTTGTTCGTCTGGTGTAAAATCATTGGAAGCCCATGCCTCTGCCTCACGTCAATGGTCCTCTGGAATGTACGGATATCGTCTGTAGGATATCGCACCACGCAAGTCAGTCATTTCAGCCTCGCTGTATCGGTGTCGCGTACTCTTCGCGGACATGCGCACTCTTACGAAATAACACAAGATCGCTTCAGTTCAGGACGTCCCTTCCCGGACACATACTTATTTACAAAATGAACGACAAGAAATTTAATTAAATACACAACAACTCTGCCCCTAGGCAGTCAGACAAATCAAGACTCAGAGGAAATATACACTACAAGTAAAATAAAGGCAAAACACTTAACGAAGTTAGGAAACTAAGCCTTTCAAATTGTAAATAATTATTAGACCGCTCACAGGCAGGTCCTCCACGTTACACACTGCACAACAGGCAGGTCTCTAGCAGTCTCTAAACTGCACACATTTAAATACACGCTGGTAATAGACCGCATACAAGCAAGTCTTCAAAAGTTACTTTCAACTGTCTACACTTATATCCACTATCATTAACCGACTGCTCGCAAGCAAGTCTTCAATATACCAGACTGCACACAGGCAAGTCCTCAAAGTTACCAGACCGCATACAGGTAAGTCTTCAAAATTACCGGACCGCACACAGGCAAGTCTTCAGCAGTCTCAAAACTGCATATACCTTTAAATGTACTGAGGTTACTTAAGTCTCTAATTCAACTGTCCTGTATCAACACCTGGTACACGAAGGTGGAGGATACCAATTAGGGTACGTAACACCCTTTAACTGGCCTAATGCCAAAAGAAAGTCTTACTTTCTGTCTGTACTTTCTGTCCATACCCCCCTTCTCATGGAAGTCCGGCGTTCCCCGATAGCTCACGCGTCTGCCCTGCGTTAGAGGTCCCCCGGACGTGGCTACCTTCGGCTTACTGCTCGGGTACACGGATACCGCGACGACCCTCCCCTAAGACGGTGGGTTGTCTTCGTTGTAACCGGTGGTGGTGGAGCTCCGTCGCTCGACACACGGAAACGCTGAGAAGATTCGTATCGCCCTCTCGCCAGCTCCGGTTGTTCAGTCTCGGTATAATAATAATAATAATGTGAGCTTTTATAGCGCAGTTCCCCAGCAAAAACCAGGCTCACCGCGCTTTACAAAGAAAAATCTGTCAACAAAAAAAGAGAGAAAAGTGCCTTTGAAGCAACCAGCAAAAAATTAAAATTCATAAGGGTAATTTCAACACACACGTGGACAAATAGACATACGGACACGTCAACATGAATAGAAACATACATAGGTTTCTCTACATCGTTTCACATGTACAGATAACTTTTCTCACACATGCACATGCTTGTTGTTGAACATGTTAGTATTACCAGAGGAAAAAATAACCTTTAAATTGATACCAAAAACATGGGGACTAAAGCATAGTGCTCTAAAATCAACTGTGAAAAAATAGATAGCGATTTTTATGGACACGAAATACACACTGATTAATATTGGCATCAGAAGATGTCAAATTCCATAAACTACAAAACAAGCAGGTCTTTTGCTCAGAAAACAGCTCTCTAATGTGTCGAGATCTGCTGTAAAGGTAAAGCCGGATTGCGCTCCAAACGTCAATCGCCGCCATGGCCGACAAGGTAACCTTGGAATCAATGCAGAGGTTTATGCAGGATGTTTCTTCCTCCATTATTCACATCGTTCTGTTTGAGAAGGATTGTCGGTGAGCTCACACATTTATTTCATGATTTTGCAGTTCATTTAGTACGGAAAGCTCAATGACATGGATGTGCTATTGCATGTGTTAGTTTTAGAACAGCCGAATTCTTGTAGTACGATCATCAGGTTAGTTTTAAAATCACCAGAAAAGCCAGATTCTGTTCAAGAATTTCTGGATTGAGCCACAGGAGGCAATCAACAACATGTTGGGGTAGTCATAGTCTGTTCACTGGCGCCAGTCGTAAGGATTGTGGAGAGAGTTGTGGATGCCAGTGAGACACGCCCCTGTGTATGTTACCTTCACTATGCAAGTATTTCAGAGCATGTAGTATAATCCACAGGATCTGTGTGACCGCTAGTTCTGGCAGTCCTCTTATGTAAAAGGCAGGCAGCAGGTCACGGCGAGAACCAGAGCCGACAGCATGTATGACTGTCTACAGTTCATGGCGATAGACGAAACTACAGTAATGTGAGAGAATAATCTCATGTTGTAACTGCTTAGTTAATACAAATAGTTCTTGTCCATAGATAATCGTAGATAAGCTGGGGACGCAGCAAATGCAGTCTGTAGGTATAGATCAAACTGTAGATCCAAACAAAATCATGCGATGAATGGCGTAATAAACCGTCAGCTGGCTTTCGATTGGAATGCAGAAGGCCGTTGTTGGAACTAAATCCCCGCAGACAAGAAAATCATTGAAACAGAAAGACAAAGAAGCACGTGTCAAATAATAGGGACAAAACTCACCACAGGTCATAGAAGACAACAACAAAAATACTGAGAGCTAGTCCCCTCCAGCCGGTTAAGCGAAGGGACATTACTGTATGGCAACCTTCCTTCTGCGTGGCGTTTAATTGTTCTCGCAATCAGTAGCAGAATGGCGTGGAATCTCTAGTATCAGCTCGGCTTCAGCAACAGTTGGTCAACTGGATCAGCTTCAGCAATAGCAGTATCAGCAGCAGCAGCGGCAGCAGTAGTCGCCCCAGCAGCAGCAGCCCACTGGCCGCTCAGGGTCGGGATTATATACACACACCTCTGTCGTAAACAGACCAGGTGTATGCACTGTATGACCCGTGCGTGAAGTTCGAATATTTCGCGGCTCACGCTTTTCCACGGAATTCATGGTTGGTTGGTTGGTTTATTTAGTGGAAAAGTGCTTCCACCTTGCGGCGATTTCGCACTATGGGGGGGGAGGGAGGGGGAGGAAACCGGAGTACCCGGAGAAAACCCCCGGCACCCAGCCCTGCGAACAGGTGTCACATACAGAGAGTGTCCCGAGACGAGATCTGAACCCTGAGCCGCTCACTGCAGTGGTGACAAGCGAGTGTTTTAACCACTACACTACCGGGGGCCCCACGGAATTCATGCCACAGCCGTAGCTTTCTTCTGACTGTGGTTGGGGAATCAAAATACCCACACTTGTCACCCAGGACCGGGTGTGAGCACTGCCTATACGTGAAATCTGCTAAACTCGCGGTCCAAGCTTTCTAAGGGACACATTTGACACGTCAACGTGTTATGTCCTACCCCCATCCCGCTCTACCCCCTTATCTGCTACAATCGGATGATCCTCCCCACCTTGGAGATACGCGGACACCCTTTCACTCGTCTTTGCTGAACCACAGGTCGTCTATACGTCAGCTCCAGCCGTCAGAACCCGTAGTTTCCCACAGCCTTCCTCGCTGTCGGTGTAGTCCCTGAGTCTACGTCAGGAAATTTCTTTCCGTCCTTTCCTTTTCTTTTACTTGTTTTTCTGGCTGGGTGCCCACTTTCCTGCTTGCCTCACTGTCCTTTCTTCTATAATGCTTGCAATATCTAGTCATTAAATATTATCTCATTAAAGTCATTAAATAAAATACACATACAAGTGTGCTAGCAACTGGTGAGCGGTCTTAATCTACATCAGACTGCACCAGAAATAAAGTGAATGTAAAGTGAATATGAAAATCCAAGTATCTATTTTCAGAGACTGCACATGGCTGACCCAGGTGAAGACTTTGAAAAGCAAAGCGACGTGGAGTTTTGGGAAACGTGGATCAAACACGTGTATCCAAACCTACGAGAGAGATCATATTTTGTGCCTGAAATACACGTCAACAAAACGAGACGAGAGGGAGTGGACGGGGAAATATTTCAAGTAAAAGTTCTGCCTCAACCTGCGCAAGAGGGTGACGTCAAGTCTGACAAAGCCATAGAAAGTGTACTTCACTCTCTGAAAGCCCTGGCAGACACAGAGAAAGCAGGAGGAGTCATGTTCGTCTTGCGCGAGTTCGAGTTCAAAAACTACTTAAGCGACCAGAGATACAAGGAGACGTGTGCTACATTGCCGCGACCTCAGGAGCGTGGTGAATTTGATTTCCTCTTCCTGCATCGTCACTATGGAGTTCTTGTAGGAGAGGTCAAGGCTGTCGGAATAAGAGGAAATCAAACTGGGTGTGTTGCCGAAAAAATGAATGATGCCATCATCCAGCTTCAGAGAGCGAAAAGAGTGCTTAACACAGTCTTTTCCGATCTGAATATTGTTCCTCGAGTGAAGAAGACTGTTATACTGCCAAACATCCATAGGGACCTACTTCGGCAATTTCTTAGTTACAACACCGAAATGAAAAAGGTAAGGTAAGGTCACAACGGTCATGTAGTCTGCCGTGAGTGCCATGTTACGGAGTGAGCTGATTAAAGACTCCGATCATATTATTAGTAACAGATAATATGAGACACATTGAGCTTTTCTATAGCATGTGTGTGTGTGTGTGTGTGTGTGTGCAGAAATTAGCAGACTGCTTAGAAGCGGAAGATTCAGACCCTGCTAATCTTTGCCTATGCGCTGATGAGCTCTCCAGTCCCGAAAAACCGTGGGAAGTTGACGAAGTGCTCTCCAGTCTCCAGGACTGGTGGCACCAGCGAATGGCTAAGGAAGGCAATGACAGTGCGATGACAGAAGAATCATACTTGACTCTGGTGGCGAGGTGAGTGCTTATCTATCCTGCACATTTTTTTGTGGTTCTTAAGAGGAGGTGGATGAAACAGTAATCTATGTTACTATTGTAAAATACATTTAACACGTAGCTGGGGATTAATATTCCGAAAATTAGGTAATCAAAATCAAAATCGGAATAACTCTTTCAGCAGACAAAATTTATTGCTTTTCTCCTGTCTTGGGCCAGTAAACTGTCACCTCTTCGTGGATTAAATGTGTTGAGAGCTAATGCAGTAGTTCGTTGTTATTCATTTGCTCTTTTTTAAATTATTTTTTTCGTGATCAAAAGAAATAAATATTGGTTGCATGCTTCAGATTTTGTGGTCCAGCTTCGACTGTCATCGTGCGTTGTTTCAACAAGACACGCATTTCTCTGAAGACAATGAAGGACGCCGTCACTACAACAAGTTTGTTTTACGACGAGCTCCTAGCTTTGTATCCAGAACAGCTGTTGATCTACAAGGGAAGGGAGCCACGCCTCTTCCTCACTGGACCGCCAGGGACGGGAAAGACGCTGCTGCTGCAGCTGAGGGCCAGGTGGTGGCTGGAGGGTGGCAGGACTATCCACATCGTCAGCACGGGGTCCAACAGTCGCTTGATCACCAAGAAGCTCAGCCGTCTTCTGAAAGAATGTGAGAGTTACGATGTTCAGACGCATTTCTTCAAGTTCACTAGCGATGTGGACAAAGTGGTAGACGCAGCTGTGTCTGAGCTGAGCAGTAGTGGTTCGCAGAGTCCTGTGGATGAACTCTTTGTCATCGCTGACGAAGCTGGTCCTACAGGGTACGTCGTATGGCATGGTATTAAGAATATGTCCTCTGTTAATTGCAAGGTAAACCCTCTTTAAAAAAATCATGTAGAACTTGCGGGCTTTGATGAGTGTGATCTTCTCAACGTGCCTAATTATTCTTTTTATGCTTCCACTATCTGGAGGTAAAGAATGGATTCGATCCGGTGGAGGGAGGTGAGAGTACTTGTCGAGGTGGACGGAGATGGATATAGCGAAGAATGACCACTTGAATAGCCGGCACTGCATGTACTCCGCACCTTCCTAAAATGGGATGAACGTTTCCCGCTCTAAGCTAGCCTTCAGCCTTCAAGTTACTTTTATCATGAATTCATAAACAAGGATTTAAAAATTTAGAGTACCTTTTCCCAATGTTAACTCGAGTAAAATTGAAAAAACAAATGTTCAGATTTGATGATCGAGCAGCGTAACGAAACATTAGGATTAATTTGTGATTTATGTTATTATTTTATTGTTAATGAGGAGTTGCGTCATGGGAAATGAGTTATCGACCTCTTCGGAAAGCGTAGCTGAACATTTCGATGCTCAGATCGATTGGATATTGCAAAGGGGCCTTTGTTCAGAGGAATTATATGTACTATCTTTGCAACGACCTTAATCCACGCACGAGAATAATTTTGCAAACAATGTTTTGTGCAATTAGTCATATCTTTTTCTAAAGGCAAATTATCGGTGATAAGGCTGTGGGGACGGTCCAAAACGTTTGCAAATTATATTTAATTACGATTGCAGCTCACTAAAACAATACAGGAGAAATAAATGATGCTTTCTTCACCTTATTACCATTTCTTAGCACTACCTCGGTTGCCGATGTTTATAAAAATCGAAAATTTCCAGTGAAATTTACTCGTTATATCCTTCCGCCGAGAAACCGCGATGTCTTCGCGAGACGGTTAGCAGACGATTCCTTTGTATGACGTAGTTCTGGGACGCGTAAGTGTCGGTCAGTACTGGGATTTGAACACAAGTGATCGGTGGTGACTCGTTAGTTGGACTGGTAATATCCAAATTTTTAATAATCAAGGTGGCTATGAGCAATGTCCAACCATATCAGTTTGAACCGATTGCATCAGCTTACACTGGGATCGACTGGACCTCATTGGAAAAAGAAGAAAATGTTCAATCGGCCGAAAGACAAAACAGGTAGGACTAAGCAAGTCACATTGTGTCTACGCGAGCAGAGAGTGAACGAATGCTTTAGATTCAAGTACTTAAAAAAAAAACATAATGCACACTAAGTCCACTAACTACTTGCACTGGGCTTTGTTGTTGACGAATTTACATCGTAATGTGTTTAAAGAATGAAATTACATTTGACATGCTAATTATTTCTTATGCACACACACACCCCGCGGAATATTCACATTGTAAATGATAATAAAGTGTTCTTTAGTTACTTTAGGTTTTAAAGTGAACTTTTCAAAGCTTAGTTTCAAAAATCAATATTTCAACATCGTTTCAATATTTCAAACAGACAATATTTGCAGCCTTTTTAGGGGGGGGGGTATATTCTAAATAATGACTTACTGTATGTGTAGTAGATGTATAACAACGATGCAGAGAATATGGCAGTTGCGTTTGCTTTATGCTATTATGCCTGTGCTTTTTAAATTTATGTTTGCAATTTAATTGTGTGGGTACATGAATTTATTTATCAGAGTTTCAGACTGGTGCAGTTGTGAGCATTGTGAGGAGTGGCCACAACAAAAAGAAGAAGAAAAGAAATGTTGCCATTTCTATTCAGAAATAAACAATTATTTAGAGGAGGTCCAGATGTGCATTACCAGTCATAAAGGCATGGCTGGAAATTGTCTATCAAGGTAAAAACTCTTATTTCACATACTTAAATTTTTCCCATGTTTAATTTTTGTGCTGGTTACTTTAGGGATGCTAATTTTCCCCACTCCAATATTGTGTAATTACAAGCATGCAAGTTATTGTCTTTTCCCACTACTGAAAGTAGGTGCAAAACACTGCATAACACCCACACATTTAGATATACAAGCACTTACAAACATTCAGACTGATGCACGTGCTTTTTTTACAACACACAAATTAATACACACACACAAGGTGGAGGAAGTCGGAGTACCTCAAGAAAGCCACCAATGGTTATACCTTGAAAGACATTCAGAAAGATGAGTGTTGGAGCCGAGATCTGACTTCTGACTCCACAACACCTATTTCTTACAGTCTAAGTGAATGGCGCTTTAGCGACTTTGCAGGCAAACCACATGTAAATGCTTACAGACTTTTGAGAGAAATGCTCTGAATATGTAATGACTTTATAATTGATTTTTTTCAGGTTTGTTATTGATTCCACCATAGTGCTAATAAAGCAGATTAATATAAAAAGATGGCGGGAAGACTATATGCACACAGAACCACACAAGTAAAGGATATGCCAGCATTTTTTATTGATAGGCACAGTTTAGTCTGTGCAATGTCAAATTAAAAGCATGAATGCAAGAAAAGCACTTCAAAGATAAATATTACACTAAATGTTGAGGCATAAAAAATTATGTATAGTAAAAGCTTAAAAGTGAATTGTCAATAAAATATTCCTTAAACAGCATGAAAATTATCACATTTATCCAAACCCAGTTATGGAACACACTTTATATGAGATGTTAAAAATACTTGCTTGTATCTGACATGAATTGCAAAATAAAATCTTCCCTATACAGCATTCAATTTTTATATTTATTCAAACCCAGTTATGGAACACACTTCACATCATTTTGATGTCTAAAACAAGTGTATCTGGCATTTTTTTTTACAAGCATCATTTCTGGAACACTTGGAGCTGAATTTATCTCAGTAGTTTTCATTCGTTATGGATTAATAGTAATGCATGGAAAACTTTTTTTTTCTTCCACAGAACACACAGACATGTGGCTGAATTTATCTCAGTAGTTTTCATTCGTTATGGATTAATAGTAATGCATGGAAAACTTTTTTTTTCTTCCACAGAACACACAGACATGTGGCTTACTGCAACTTTGTGCGATGGATATGGCACAAGATAGGAAAGAAAAACAGAAAAGTCTTGCCTGCATGTGTTGTTGCAGCGACCAGAAAATAATTTCCGTCAGAGGAGTTTACTGGCTTAAAATATGCTTTATAATATATAGGTGAGTGTTTCTACAAATACATTCATAAGTACATTTAGCTTGTTGTCGACTAATGTGTTTTTTTTTTTTATCCCACTATTGAAGGTGGGCTCAAACACCCATGATACACCTGAGGTGCATAGCTCACATTTAGCAGGCATCCCATGCTCCTTATAATCATTCACAAACTCACTCTCACAACACACAAACAAATATGCACACAGGATGAGGAAGCCAAAGAAGAAGTTGGTTCTTTATTATATTTTCAGGAATCATATGCTTTAGTAATCCTGTATTGAAGCATGTAGCACAGTTTTTGATGCTCTTTTCAGAAGTATTGGACTGTCACATTACAGTGTACATCTTGCAAGCACAGTAATCAAAAGAAGAAGAAAGTATTCTGTCATTTTCAGAAATAAAATCCAATGTCTAGTTTACATGTTGCTATAGTGTATATATATATTTTTTTAAATCCAGGGCCTATATTCCAGATGATCATGCTGACCTTTGCCGTAGGACCCACCATGGTCTTCATGGATATCCACAACATGGTTGCAGATGGAAGCTTACTTGTCTCATACTAGCTGTTCTTTGCCCAGTCCTTCTGGTGATGATGATGAACATCACTACACATAATTCAATAGGCTTTTGGACCATAATGACAAGCTAAAATTACCCTCAGGTCAACTAGACGCAATGATATTCTTAGAAACCCCTGAAAAATAGCAGAAAAGAGAAGTGAAGAGGTGAAAAATCTGTTTCTGTTAAAATTTACCCTTTCCTACACTAAAATCCATATGTAATACTTGTATTTATCCCTCTAAGGCTTAGAAGAATCATACATGATGTACAATGACCTCAATATGATGCGACACTACCAGAAGAAAAAATATAAAATATAATAGTTGATCATTTTAATTTTGATGTCATGAAATTAAATTATAATTTAAAATGATATTTGTTATTAGTTTGAAAAGAAGTGTTAGGAATACCTATAGCCATGTTCTCTACATTAAAATAGTACATAATCTTTTGTTCATGGTGTGGCTGCAACTGATAATGTGTATTTTTATGCTCAAGCGACAATTATTTATTGAGTGATTGATTATCCTCTTATCTTTCAGTTTCTGTAGCATGTACATTATTTAATTGATTGTTCTATAAACATTTAAAAACAGTTTCAACAACGTATCGACATTTCCATAATTTTATAATTCTTTGCACTTCTGTGGATTACAGTAAACGTGCATCAAATGAACACTTTTGAGATGCATATGTATTTCTGTATTTATCAATTAACATTTAGATAATAAACACAATGCCTCATTACTTAAACATGATATAATACACAGGCTAAAGCAACTGCTTGAAGAAAATTAGTACCAGTTTTTCTACCTGTGCTCTTTGAGTGTTGAACTTTTCCAGTCTTTTCCTGTGTGTGCGGTGTCATCTGCCTTTTCTGTCTCACAGTCCAGTCCCCAACATAAGGTCACATCTGCTGGACATTTTCATTTTATTATTAATAAAAAGCAGGTATATTGACTTTTAGAAAGCAATAACTTAATAAAATAATGAAAAAAACGTTTATTTTAATCTACATATCAAGCATTGCATTTATTTGTGGCTTTAAATATCTTTGTTAGGATTAAATAACCATCATTTACAAATTTTATTCTTCCTGAGTTTAGATATAAGAGGTAAACATCAAACATAACTAGAAAGTGGCCGTTATCTTTCTGAATCAGTTTGTGAGGATCTTGAAGAAAACAAAGGTGAACAAACCTGGAAATCTGGGTCTGTTTGCACCCCTTCATGCATGCACAATTTAGCAGTTTATTGTGACTGGTTGGTCATTGTCTGGAATAAACATTATTAATGAAAAATTCTGCTCTGAACTCAGCAATGAATACACTCTTTAATGTTATCTCTGATATACTGCACACAAGAATTAATATAATTAGTGCATGCATGTGTTAACATGCTCATTATGTAAGAAGTATCCTTTCAACATTTTAGAGATTTCATGTTTAGAAACAGAAGCCATCCTTACAAAGACATAGATCAATAAAACAAGCTTTCGTTGTATAAAATGTAAATAATTTAAAATAAAATGTAGCAAGTATCAGATGAACAATAGTAGGCCTATATTTTCTTTATACTTGCAGCTTGATGCATTATTTTCTCACAAGTTACTGTATATTTTTGTCGTTCACATGTTTGATATAGCTACAATCTAATACTTTTTATTATGTACATGCATTCATTCACAGACTGTAATGTTGATCATGGTAGAATAAGAATCGCAGTTTATTGTTTACAATTTTAGCTAGCATCAGGTGCATTCGTGACACTGACCTGTTTGGCGACTGAATATCATCTGTCAGATGCATCCCATTCTTTTTTTGACAACTTCATAATGCTGAAAAAATGTAGAAACTTATCCCACAGAAACTGAGACACAAAGCGCAAGCCGCGCTGTTCGCTCGATCGTTCGTGTGCTCGTAAAGCTTTATACCAAATGTTTTGAGCACAAGGTGTCCGAGTCTCTAGCCTCACAAAGCTTTGTAGTTTCGTATCTGAGTCGTTTCATCCTTAATTTTATTCTCTTCTCAAGTTTCTGTCATTTGGAAACTTGTGAAAACTATTTTTGAGCTCCTTCCGCCCCTTTTTTTTCGGCAATCGGGTGGCAGCTGCATTCGTTTTGCTTGGTAAACAATCATAAGGTCACGTGACGGAGAACGAGACTTCGTTGAAGCAAGCGAAAGAGTCCGGTGTAATTTCTCTTATTAAACACAACACTCCACATAACCTTCAACTTTTTGCACATGAATAGACACGAAAATAGATGAGATTCACATTAATCATACTCTTTGTGAGAATCTAAACAGTTTTATTTTGCCTTGAGTATACCTTAAATGTTTGTAGATCTTTTGCCTAGTACTTTATCGATCTCTATGTTGGATGGTTGGTAAATAATAACCTTTTTTCAGATTAGTGTTTATGGAGCTTGGAATTCCTTCTTATTTTTTTGTTCTTACCTTTCTTACCTTTAAGATATTATCTTATTTCTAGTGTTCTCCAAAAAAAAATTTTGCATCGAGCTTCATAACAGAAACCTGACTTTGTTGTGATTTTCTTAATCGGAGCCTGGTATAGTTTCCTTTATTTTCTAGACACGTGTTTGGATCATTCTGCGAAAAACTGCACGCGAGTGTACCAAACTTGCACCTGTGGGCTGCCAACTGTGTGAAAAGCATTGCGCCTAGAAACTGGCGGCCAGAAGTCTTGACGAAGCTCTTACGATCTCCGCCAGCAGTGCAGAGGGAGATAGAGAAGGCGGAAGAGTTTAACGAAGGTGAAGTGGATAAATACGACGTCCAGCATTTGTTTCCTCATCCCACTGACGGAGTAAAGGTCCAGACATTTTATCACGGCGAAGAACACGAACAAGAATCTCTGCAAGATTGTTTACAGTGCGGGCAAATGTTGGCCAAGTTTCTTACGGAAGACCTTCGAGTGGGCAAAACAGGCGAGTGAAATGTCTTTTACTGAACCTCAATGGCTTGTCTTGTGTCCATCCTTGTCCAGTACATATAAACTCTACACAAAACGTGATGAGGCCTTATGGTAGGATGAAATATTTTCTTGCCTGTTGCTTTAAAAGAGTAAAGAATCAAACAAGCAAGCAAGCAAACAAATAAACAAACAAGTTGTTGCATATGTCACACATACATATGTGTTCATTTCTGTCCGTCGATAGACGCGCCATCTAGGAAAAAAGATCAGATGACTTCAAAGTCGCGCAGAATCGAGGAGCGTCAGCTGCAATACAAAGATGTCGTGGTGCTGTACGGTGACGATTCTCCTCTCGGCCTGCTGAAGGGCATGAAAGACGCTGGCATTCCCGTGAAGGAAGTGGTATCTGACAGTGATGAGGACGTCGTGGCCTGCCGCGCCGACAAGGACACCGAAGCCAACAGGGACGTGGTGTGGGCGCTCGATGGCGATACGACCTACAGCCTGGAGTGGCCCGTGGTCATCTGCGTCGGGGGTCACGAGGCCCGCGACGAAGATGACCAGCCGGCCGGCCTTGCCCTTTACGACCGGCTCCACCGAGCTTCGCGCTGTACGTCACAGCTCGTTTTCCTCGTCCCTTCACCTTAAGCCGCGTCGTGACAAACGTTGGCGCCATCTTGGACTTCGCTTGTCCATGATCACGCACCTGCTGCTGCAAGAGCTGGTGGCATTTGCTATCATAAGGTTTTTTTGGGGGGAAAGGACTGCATGTACGGTCGACACTGCTGCTGTTTCGGTTTCTCTACCTCTCCACTTTGACATTGTGGTGTCTCGATGGCGAGGGCACGATACACTGGAACTCATAGCCATTCTCAAACTTGAACAAGCCTTTTCGCAGTTAGAGGCGCGAAAAATATTCGTGAAAGCATTGCCGACTGTCACTCTGTCAGTTCCTGTTTTGACACTTTGAACGCTAAATGAATGAACGCGATGCCATGGGACTCAAACGTTTGAAGTTCTAATGACTGAGCAAGGGTGTTCCGAAGCTACGCTTTTAACAGCAAGGCAATATCTAAAGTTTGCGCTGATGCACAGAAGGTCCACGCAATGTCACAATTGGAAGGAGTTTAGTTAATTTTCTGACATTATAGAAAAGAAATACCTGGAACAATAAGCAAAATTCACAACCAGGGGTATGAAAATCCATCGGCACAGATAGCTTTAAGAGAAAAAGCATATGACCAAATAACAAATTATATCAGTTTCTGATAATGAAAGCATGACTCTTAAAATATTTTAGCATCTTCCATATTTGTGATGATTTTATCAATTTTATACCCGTTTTTCATAATCTAGATCATGTATTTCTTGATGGTTTGATTTTTTTTCATTTTGCAAAAGTAGATATGGGATTTAGCAAAGAACGAAATCAAGTCACCATTTCTGTTAAAGTTACTAGTGCATCTAAATAGGACAAGGTGGTCAAAAACATGTATTCGCTCAGCTAACATACATCTTTCTTTCAATATTCTAGAAGCTTGATCGGATAGTCATACATTTCTACCCAAGTTCTAATCTGATTTATAACCATCTGAGATTTATATTTTTTCAATTTCACTTTATAGACTATAATTCCATTCAACATTCATAGCAGGACTGTAGTCCCATTTATTACAGTAGTTTTATTGTGGGTTATTTATTAGTGACATTACCCAAGTTCTAATCTGATTTATAACCATCTGAGATTTATATTTTTTCAATTTCACTTTATAGACTATAATTCCATTCAACATTCATAGCAGGACTGTAGTCCCATTTATTACAGTAGTTTTATTGTGGGTTATTTATTAGTGACATTAAAATAGTCTTACACTTTTTTTTAACGGAGTAGATAATATAAGAGGGATTATTTTGCATAGTGGTGCCACAATTCGTTTGTTAGATATAGCTGACTGGCATTAATCTATTTCTGAATAGCTTTTTAACATTCGGTGTATGAAGCAAAGATTTACATTTAATTGTGAATTTTTTCTGTGCTAGGAAGTTGCCCTATTTGTTGAGTACATGTCTTATTAAATTTACCTCTTTTTTCTTATTGTCTACTGTAGAAAATTGGATTCTCTGTCTTCGATATTTTTATTACAAAACATGGATTCGCATACAGTGTCTTCTATTTTATCCATAGAAACAATCTTTCTTAATTTTGTATATGCTTTATACATCGGGTCAGAAGTCATTTATATCTAGAAATAAGCCAAATGATGAGCACAGTTTATTTGTAGATTGATCTGTTCTATGCGTAGACAAAAACAGTTGTTTCCACCTACGTTTTTATATTTTCTTATCCTATGGGGCCAAGTTTTAACGCGTGTACACCTTCTGATACATAGTATTCCACTACCTCCACACTGAATTTTATTTTACTTATACTCTTCTGCTTATTTTCTCGTTCTTATTCTACACAAAAAATCATCTTGTCTGGAACTGACGGTGGTTTTGAGAAAATTTAGTTATTTGTGATGCTGCTGAGAAAAGGTTAAATGCTGGAGGCGAAATGAATATTGGTATTTTTAGAGGAAGTAATACTGAAAAATGAAATCTACTGCTAGTTGGGCTTAATCAGGTTTATGTGGCACTGCTTCTGCAGGATGCAATGCTGATCCTGCACTTTTTCGGAACAACGAAGAGATACATCAAGGAAAGCCTGAACGGGAACGATCACGGACTATTGCTAATTAAAGCCAATGAGAACGATTGTCCTTTTCTAGTACTGTTAATACTATCCACGCCCATTAAGACTGCTGTCTTATTTTTATAAGAGGTGCAGGACATTGTAAGGTATCGAAATAGTATATTTTAAACTCTACCCATCAGCTGATTTTTTCCATCGCAGTCGGTTACCAATTTGCTGGATGCTATAAAACTATTTGTGATGTCACTACAAGGAAATCTTTTATCAGGAAGAAGGCATCGACACTATCACCTCTCAATGCGTCTTTATTGTCTAATTTTGTCCACATAAGACGTAGAAAAAATAGAGCTCACATTAAGTTATAAACTACAACAAAAATATAGTCACTCTCAATAAGCCACACAGCCACACGCGCACTCATCCACTCGGGGACGACTGAGTCACACCATTATTAGTCCTACGTGCTACGAAAAAGAAAAATAGAGTTCATAAACCATGGTCGAATAAAAACTTGCCAAATCAAATACTTGGCAAACAATTACACTGTTCAAGAGTGATATTGTACTTGGTACGAAGGTCTTTGCGAAGGCATTCTTCTTGGTGACCACTTCTGCCAGAGGGTATAGTATGTGGAAATAGTGAAGTGTGTGTGTGTGAGGGGGGTTTTAACCGCACACGCCTAATGTATAAATCACTTAACAATGATTTATAATTTATATAACTATTCTTCCACTGGAAAAGAGATATTTTTCACAATGACAATGCATGAAAATCTGAACTTGTATTACTAAAGTAATCAACAGGTGTATGGGTACATGTGTGCGTGCGTACGTAAGTGACTGCAGACGGGAGAGAGAAAATAAGCGTCATTAAGTTGAATAAGCAGATATACAAAGTTTGTTTAAAAAAAAAAAAAAGGGCTGGAAATATTCCTGAATAACCCAAACTTTTATTTTATCCATTGGTTAGTTATATTAGGTTGATTTCTTTGTTTTATAGAAAGGCATAATAAAATGTGTAACAAGTTAAAAAAAAAAAAAAAAGAAAATAAGCGTCATTTACAAGTGCAATACCTTTTAAAAATTGTTCTATCAACAGCTTTTAGTTTAAAAGCAATCATGTTTTAAAATTACTCGAGACATTTCATTGAACTAGCCAGACTATAAAAAGTAAGAAAAGCAAAACCGTAACAACCCCAAATAATACTTCACGAAAAGATAAGCAGTGCCACACACTAAAGAATTTGTGTAAAATAATGTGATCAAGTCAAATAAAAACAATACGACTTGTTATGTCTTCTGGCTAAGAAAATACTATATCTATGGATGTGATTTTACAAATTTCTAAAAGGGGTCTGGTCATAGCGAAACAAATACAAAATCTTCAGTTTTTTTAAAAATAATCATAATTTAATTTACTGTAGAAAAATGGGATTCCATTGAAAGCATGAGCATGAGTGATCATTCTACATGAGTTTTTTCCAACAAGTAAATAAGTTGGCCATGTTTGTTCAACAACGCGAGGCCGCACCCTCGGGAGGATTAGGAGGGACCGCTCCCGCTGTAGGATAAACAGTGTCGGTGTAGGGAGGAGGGCCAACTGGATGCACGGCTAGTGGCTGTACGCTTTGTGGAATTCCGTATGGTCCAAACCCGTAGCCATAGTAAGCACCAGGCATACCTCCAGCTTGCCACGTCATCATGGTGTGCTCTCCTTGTGCTAAGAGCATATTTAAATGTGTGAGCGTGATAAGTAAATAAATAAGATAAAAAAAAACAAATAAAAAATATCAAAATCAAAGAGAAAGAATTAGATAATCGCAGGTGTGCAAAGTTTCACAATGTTTTACTTGAGCACATGAGCATACCATTTTAACTTTGCTTAAAAAAAGAAACAAAAAAAGCTCTAGTGCAAAGAGAAGGTGTGACAAGGCGTGGTCAGATTTACCTGACTCCACGTAGGTGACGTGTAAGTAAGTAAGTAAGTAAGTAAGTAAGTAAGTAAGTAAGTAAGGTCTAAAGCGAAAAGCAGGTGTGGGAACGCATGGTCAGGTTACCTGACTGCACACAGGCGACGTTTGTGGTGTGCAGCGATGGCGCCGGGCTTATCACCCGCCCCGGGTAGCCGTTGTGCTTGACGCAGCAGCAGTAGGCAGCAATGACGATCGAAATGGCAATAATGACACCAATGACGATGATAACAATGAGCCACGGGCTGTTGGCAAACACAAAGAGTTAAAAGAGAGAATAAAAAAAGTGTTTACGCGTGAGAAGATGTGTAAACGCTGACATAATGTTTGGGTTCGTGGTGTAAACAATAGAAATAGAAGTCTTAGACACTCATACTTAAACTAATGATGATCACTTTGTAGGGCGAATGAATTAAGCAAAACATCATATGACATTTAAGACTGCTTGGAACTTACTTGTTTGATAGCCACAATATAATCTGTATCTTGAACCAAAAATTGTCTTTTCGAGCAATAATAATTAAAATGCCTTTTTTAGTGATTTTTTCACCGTAAATGTTTGTATGCGCCTTGGAGACAGCAGAATTTCTATATGCTGTATGTATAGGAGTCGAAAGTTCGCGTTAAAGAAAGTTCTAATTAGTTGCTGATGACGATCTCGTAAACGCCGCATAGAAAATACTTGCTTTGTTCTCAAGGGGAAAAGACAACAATGGTGATTTTAACAGACACTGTTGTTTGAATTTTGTGTCACGCGCACCTGGGATCTCTTTTTTAAATGTTATAAAGGTCGATCATAAATTTTAGGAGATAAGAGGCCCTCCAAGATTTTTATGTAAGAAAATAAAATACGAACGTTGATGCCGCTCCGCCCAAGTGCGTGAAACGAAGAGTTTAACTGCCAATCCAGTTATTTTAAGATACACCTTATTTTAAAAAACGGAATTGATTTCAAGTAGTCTTAAAGGGATATTTTAAGTTCAGCTGTTTTGTTTTCTTCCGACATTTATTTAGAAGCCTTGGCATCATGGCCTGCCAGACAAAACCTTTGAACAATATTGTAATGATCTTTTGTTTTCATATTTTTTGTTTGCATGTTGAAAGACTACAAAAAATGGTTGTTATGGTGTATAATTTTCAATACACTAGAGTTTACATGTAAAATATCATTTTCGTATTACATTTTGATTGTATAATGCTGTTTCTTTGTGAATAAACACGTTCTTGAAAGTCCTCTGTGGTTAATAAAACTTCCCAAAACTATTCTTTGCTCTAAAATTTTGGCGATAATTTACATAACGTCAACATGTATTCTGCTAAATCATAAAAGTGGATTTATTAATTGAAATGGCCTATATTTCTTTCAATCATCTTCTCGTCCCCTTACCTTTCCCTTCCTTTTTTATTAGTTTTTTTTTAAATGATTTAGGATTTTCTCCTTGTTCTAAATATTTATGTCCCCAGCAGAAATGAATAAGCTTTTCCTGGTGGGTTGATTCTTTCGACAATAATCGTATGCTTTCATGTGCGTGCTTGCGTTTGCTTGTGCAGGTGTGCACCGTGCGTTCTCGTCTGCGCGTCTCCGTGATGCACTGAAAGTACGACTTACGGAAATCCACAGCATACACCGTTGCAGCAGCCGTAAGTACAATACACGATTGAAAAATAGGAAGATGAGACGCAGTATTCACCAGCTATCACCGTACCTGTAACACGAAACATTGAACAGAGCAGCGAAATAACATAGATGCTGATCGATCCTAGCAAGAAGAGACATCATGTATTGCAAGATTTACATCTTTCACGCTTGATACGACAGAACAATAAAGCTGACCGGTAGCTCCTGCTAATCTCTACAACTGCTTCTGATGTATACTGCTAATTCTGCTTCTACTACTACACGACACTGATGACTACAACGATAGTGTTTGATTTGTGTTGCATAACGTACTTGCACTCTTCTCGCTGGTGCTGCTAATTTGTTGTGGATGATGTCCATTGGTGGTAAAACTGCACATTCAAGTTGCTGTTATAGTGTCCTTTCCCTATTAATTTATTGCTGACGCTGCCATCATTATAATACTCGCACTGTTTCTATTGATGACACTGTCACTATTACTTCCACTACCTGCTTCGACTACCTCTGGGTGTTGATGGTGATTCTGCACCTGTTGCCAGTGATGGGGTTAGTGCTACTGTTGCTGATGTTCTGCTGCTGATGCGGCTACCACACTAACACGATGGCGTTAACGGTTACTGTTTTTAATGAAACGATTTGCACGCAGGCCACATTGCAGAAAGGATTTTCTTTTGAATGATATTAACCATATTTTCCCGTACCAAGGCTTTAATTACCGTCGCACCGTTTTAGGAGCATAATGTCTGATGACTGCTTTTTATTTTTGATGCACAGATAGTGGGGCAACACTTAAAGTTTTTCTAAACGTTGACGTTCATGGTAACTGGTGTAGGCTTATTGTTGAGCGCGAGATCTCATTATTCTAGCATTGGTGTCATTTCCGCCCAGCTGTACCACTATCAGTGCAGCAAGTATCAGACTGCATATTAAGGACAACCAGATAAGACGTTACAATCTCCTAAAATATGCTGCGACGGTCATAAAACTCAGATTTATTGATCCTTTGCGTAGCTCATTGTTCCGATTGTCAACAAGTCAACAAAAAATTAAGGTCCCAGATACAAGCCCGTGGTGCAGACTTGCACTCTAATAGATATAATTCCAGAAATATTAATAACAACAGGAACAATGAGAACTACATTCTACTTTCAGAAGAGCACAGCTTCAACTGTTCTGTTTCTGGGTATTAGTATTATTATTATTAAAGCAGATTTATACAGCGCAATTTTCAACTCCAGAGTCGACTCAATGCGCTTTTCAAAAAAAAAAAAAATCTTTAGCATTTCAAAAGCATGATTTCGCTATTTGCTTGTGATGATTTGTCAGCAGCCAAACATTTTAATTAAGATAAATAACAGTATACAAACACCATCGCGCCTTTTAACGTCCTTATGCAACATGCACGCCCGCGCTGAGAAGAGAAGAGGCGTAAACAGGAGAACACAGGCACTAATTACACACTGACAGGAACACACACACAAAAGTAGACTTTATTTGCTGGCGATCGCTAACTTTTGCACAGCGAGAAAACAATAGTTAAACGCTTACCGATGAAATATGCAGCCAGGATCGCCACCACGCGCTCCAGACTAGCCATTGTAACGAGGCGGAATTCACAGACAACGTAGACTATTGGCAGGTGAAACGCTTAATGCATATCCGGGTAGAAATAAAAAAAAAAATAATAAAAAATGTCACCAACCAGCCCATCAACGCAGCTCACGAAGTTTAACGATGTGGCGCATGCCATTAAAACCTGGAGTGGGCAATCGTGCGAAGTTCGTAAACGCGTCACATGCGGGAAGTTTGAGCAGTTTCGCTAATACGTCCTAAGAGGTAAAAGGTCGCAAAGTTGAGGGTAAGTTTTCTTCTCCGTCGGCAAGTTTTTTCGTGTGCAGAGGGTGGGAGCAGGGGCCGGTAGCGGTAGAGAATGGGGAGGAGAAGGAGTGTGTATGTGTGTGTGTGTGTGGGTGGGTGGGTGGAGGGGTCGAGCTCGGACAAGGAGAGGAAAAACGGAGAGAAGCGGGACTCAAAGCCTGCGGCACATGACAAGAAAGAAGAGCGAATCATCAGTCACAGCAGCATTAAATACACCATCGATAATAATAATTTTAAAAAAGCACACAAAAATCCGTGCAGAATACTTTTAACATGTGATTTTACTTTGCTGTGTTAAGCATCTAACTGCGCTGCTAGTTATGGGACTGAAGACAGTCCACCATATGAATATATATATATATATATCGATGTCCTACCCACCTTGACAGTAAGGATCGATCTACACTTGAAAAAGGGGTGGGGCGAATCCCAGAAGAGCACTCACATGTATATATATATATATAAATCACTGCCAACAAGATTCTGTTGCAACGACCATAAAGTTTATGACCCTATCGAAAACTGTTTCGGGCGTTATTTCATAGACACCAGCGAAATCTCCACTGTTGCAACAATAATGATTAATTCAAGTTCTTCTCACTTAATAACTTGAAATGTCATTTGTGAATACTGTCGGGTTCTTTTTTGAGCACGCAGCCTATCATCGATAGTTTATGACACAGAACTTGGCAAAAGAGCAAAATAATCAAATCATTCATTTAATCAGAGCACTCAGTAAGCAGCAAAATACTCTGCTTAAGGGCTTTTTTAACAGTGTGATTGTTTGCCAAGTTTGTGATTGGCAAGTTTTTATTCGACCATGGTTTATGAAGGTTAACGTTTTATCAGACCAGGCAATTTAGTGACCAAATCGCTGGCTATGTACACCTGTACAAGTATTGTGTACTCTCGTCCCAGGCACCATTAACAATAGCAGCTAATTTTCTTCTTAACTTTAAAATGTTATGTCAACTTCGAAAACACTTGTTCGTTTGCTTATGCATGCACTTTTTAAAAAATAAAGTGCTATATTTTTATCTTGGCAAACGTCATTTTCCTGTGTCTTTTCAGTCTTCCACCTAAAGAAAGCAACTTCCAACACTCAATACTATTGATAGCTATACCTGGATAGGAAACAAATGTACCCAACACATTTGAATCTCCTTTCCCAAAAATATGGGTCACCGAAGGATCATTTAACACTATTTAAATGTATGTATTGTTAAGGAGGTAAAAAATGCTGATGCTACTCAACCCACAACAGAAGCTTGTGTGAACACATACACTTTCTCTCTCACACACACACATACATTCTCTCTACTCACAAAAAGTCTCTTTACCTTGGACACTTTTTATGAATATTAAAATTGTCTATTCCTCTTTCAGACTGACAGGCAATACATTTCATAGGCCAGGATAACAATGTCATTAACACCTTGCACACAATTTGAATTTTCTTAAATAAACTACTTTTGACTGTATAGCAGCTGCAAAGCACATAAACCCACTCACCACTCAAAGACACTTGCAATCACCGCTTAAAAAAAACATGCATACACTACAATAAAAGTTGAAACTCAGTCTGTGCACTCTTTTTTTTTCTCTTGCTCACAACCCATTCAGTTCTCTAAAAAAGTGCATTTTATCCAGCTACTTAGTTTAGTGTGTTTGCATTTAATACGATCAGCAGCTTGCTATTTTGGGGTGAAAAATGATGCTATCAGAAAATTCATGTTTATGTAAATGAAAATTCAGCTTTGACATAAATCAGCTTGGTAGTTGTGTACTGTAAACATCTATAAACCAAACATTTTTCTGTGATTATAGGGACTGTCACATGAAAAAGCCCACAGCATTTAAAGATTTAAAAAGAGTTGGCAATAAGTCAAAACCTCAAACAAGGTGTTCTGTGACTGTCAACATTTTGAACCTTTAAATAGATAATATTTATACTACTGTAATTCCCTGCAACCTCATTAAAAACATGTACACTAAATGTCAACATGGAAACAATACAAATAAAAAGGAAACTATAGCATCATTATACTCAAAAATTAAGAAAAAAAGGAAGGCCCATGGTGTACTCAGGGTTTATGCCATGGTAGTGGAAAGCATTATCTTGGTGTAAACAAAACTGACTCTCCACTCTTAAAATTTGAAGGCACACGGTCTGCCTTTAATTCACAGCATTTCCAGACATAGCAAGAGAAGTGAAATTTTATGTAAACAATAACAAAATTTACACCAATTTCAAAAAGTCTATAAAATGCAATATTTTTTTCAAATCACTAAGCCAGAACAAAATGTCCAAAATCTGAGCAAAAACCTCTGAATGCAAGACATAACCTACAGACATCACTGAACAAATTTCTGTGGCTATAGCTAATTGACATAGGATCTCAGTTCTCACTTTGGATGTAGCCTTGACAGCACAAGCATAGGGGCATATTTGGTCTGAAGATTCTTCACCTCTTTATTTGTGTTTGGTTCATTCCTGTGAAAGAAATCTTACACCCAGGTGGATCTTTAAGTCTCTGTACTCCAAGCGGCATGGGATAGTCCAAAATGTCTATTTAACAAAGGTATTTCTTGCAAACATTCATCATGGTCATCGTAATTTATGCAACTAGTGAAAGAATTTTATATTACACAATATATTCCTATGACTAGAGAAATGCATATATTATCTGATTTTTATAAACTAGTATAGTGACTCCCATTATTTACTCAAATTATTTTCTTTGCTATATGCACATCTGTGCCCATGTACACACATGCACACAGCCATACACAATACTACTTCACAAGACATACATTACCAGTAATGACAGAAATGAATAAATAATGTTGTTTTTGAGCTGAAAAAAACAAATTGATGAATATTTTGTGCAATGACAGTTCCACTTATCAATAGATGTTCAAGGTAACCATGGATTTAACTTTAAAAATATATAGAATGCTCTATCTTAAATCTAGTAAAGAATCAGAATGACTCCTTACACACTTCTTCAAAAAAAAATAAAATTAAAAATAAATTTTTAAGTGCAATCCTTTAGTAACTGATCACAAAGCCCACAAAATAAATCTATAATAAAAATGAAGCAAAAGTGAACAATAATTGTACATAATTATATCTTAGCATATGACTAACTACTATTTTATTATTATACCATGTTTTGCACAAATCAGCATTTGCTATGTGTCATAGTGTCATTATATTATATACATCTCTCTTACCAAAACCAGTCACTATAGCCTCTTTAGTTTGTTGCATAGAAACAAGCACTGCAGCAACAAAGTTCTTCATAAAAGTATTAAAACCATCCTAATCATATGCAGAGCATCAATAATAATAATAATAATACTTACGACATGTGTTAAGATAGATAGGGTCTTGTAACTCAAGAAAATTAACAAATGATTATGCAGCTGTCCTCAACAAATTCCATGCAATTTGAAAAAAAAACAATAAAAAAAAAACACCCACAAAACATATTCAATCATGCATACAAATAATCAAAGTACACACAAAACTGATTTGCACATCCTGTGTAGTCATAATAGCTCTCATGTTTCAGGAAAAATGCCTAACTACTATTATTAATGCAGATGTCTACATCTGTCTCCAAAGAACTGTTGGTTACTGTTGAAAATTTGTTTGGAATCTCTAACAACTGCAAAGTTCTAAAGTTTATTTTCAACCCTAGCACTTGGCATTTACCCCATATGATAAAGTACATTTTCCTTTTATGCCCATAGTGCATCTGGATTCAGCCTGATTTCAGTATTCATTTTTTTTGTAATGCATTACCTTCATATGGCATTATTTTTGTACATGGAGTTAAACAATTACACACCATAGAAGAACTACTCCAAAGCACTGGCGTGGTTAATGGCTATGATAATGGGTTAACAGAGCTGAGCTTTTAGCTCAGCAAACAACAATCTTTCATTCTTTTAAGGATTTTTGAGGAGCATAATCTAATAGACATGCTACCCTAACAAAGGTCTCAGATAAATTAACTCATTAGAAAAAGTAATGTATGGTGGTAACATTCAAACAAACAAACAAACAATTAAAATGCTCACAATATGGATGTGATTATTTTGAACATCTATACTATTAATATAATTTATTCCATGGCATATAACTTTTATTTTCCCTGGCATGAAAATACAATCAACTAAAATGGCAGCAACAGAACTGATGTAGAAACATAAACAAAAGTACTTCAAAGATGGATGGAAAATCATCCACAAATTAAACATTATAAAGTCTATTTGTTTGAAAACCACCTTCCACATTCTCCAGTTCACAAATTTATGCCAGAACGATTTTAGTATAGCCTGGATCTCACTTGCAAGGAGGACATGATCCAGGGTTTTCAGTAATAAAGTTCATAATTGTCTAGTAAAACAACACTATAGCTATCAGAAAGTTGGAGAATTAAGAATGAACAGTCTGTCTTCTTCACGTTTGATCCACCTTAGAAGCTTGTTCACAGCATGAATAGCTCCAGTCTTGGTCACTAGAGGCCCAAACACAGCATATAGCTCAAAACCTTGAGTTACCTGTACAAATCAAAAGTTTGTTGTAACTATAAAATTCATCCACAATTTAAAAAAAAATGAAACCTCTTTCTTTCTACGTTTTAATAAGAAAAAAACTGAAAACTGGTATGAAGAAGATATGCCTGCATTGTGCATAGGTATTTGCATGTATTCTTATGTGTATATGTGCATGTTCCTGCATGAGTGTGTGCGTATGCATGCATGTGTGTAATCTTTTGAGTGTGTTACTCTATGTGTTTGAGTGTGTCTGTGTGCGTGCGTGTTCCTGTTTAATATAGCTGAAAACAAAAATGTGTCCTATGCAGCAAATGTGGGCAGAAATAAGTAAAAAGTTGATCTTGCTCATCACGGTCACCCTTTTGCATCCAACCCTGATTACAAAACTTTTCATGCATCCAGACATCTTTAATTTGACCATCACAACAAGTAACGTTTACAGAATTTTTACTTGCACTATAATTTCGAGGTAACAACTGTCCCTTTGGTCCAAATACAAATTTCATTCATCTCCTTCCCTTCACTTACCCAGCCAAGAAGGGTTTCATACTGCCCAACATGAAAAAGGATTTTCAGCGGCCGCCCTGAAGTATGAATTCTATGGTGCAGATACTGATACATGCCAAAGAGTCGTTCATCTTCCCTTGGAAGACAGTATGGAGCCTCTAGCTCAGGACTGGTGTACTGAGCTGTGCTGCGTGCTTTATACAGAAAGTGCCGAAGATCAGTGATACCACACTGCTGTGTGCTGTAGCTTTTTCTCATCAGGGAATTGTTGATGGCCTCAAGGGCATTGTATCGTATTAGCCGCTAAGCATGAATAACAAAAGAAAACAAATGAAACTACCTATTAGTTTGCTATTGGATTAAAAAACTACTCTTGCAATTTTATACATGCTTATTTTAAAGAAAAACAGTAATGCATTTATTATTTTCACTTTATTTAACCAGATAAAACCATCACTAACAAAGGCAGTAAAGTTATGAAAATAAGTGTGAATTAAAACTTGAAAAAATGCACTGATTTGAGAAACACTACTATTTTAATCTTAATGCAATGAAAGAAAAGGCATACTACTGGAGATAAAAAAGGGGGGACAAAAAATCCTGTGAACAAGAAAAACAATATGCTTGAACAGTCCAAAAGATTTGCATCACTTGCAAGACATATCTGCAAAATTTTTAGGATGTCAGCAAAACTCACTGCTTTGATCTTGTCTTTGCACTCAGATAGTGTAAAGAAGGAGTCACGGTCCACTGATAAAAGAAGCAAACACACTTGACACTCACTGTCCAGATAAGACACGTGCGCTTGCAAGTAGCCGCTGAAGCACAATGGCAGAAAAGGTTACAAAAGCATGAACGCATGAATACATTGTCATCTTGTTACAAAAGTAATAAATGTGCTGGAATATTTCAAATATGCTGGGCTGTTATTAAGAAGGCTGACATTATATGGCATTAGATTACTGCTCAGTCATGTGTCTACATCAGATCCCTCCCTCTGGCTATATTAAAACACAGTGGAACTTGATCTTATGGGCATTGCATGCAGCTGTAAACATCATGTGAACTATAGTCACGTTAATGCACCAGTAGTCAGAATTGTACAGTAAATTGCCAGCATCTAGTGAGTTAACTTGTCTGATTAGGATTTGCAAGAAAAGCATTGAAATGCAACATATCATAAAGTGACAATTACAGATAAGGCATAATGCTATTCTTGGTGAAAGAAAGAAGAAAATGGATTGTAGCAGTACCTGGAATCAAACTTTGGAAGACAAATTGGGGTCCAGGACTCAGCCTCCTTAAACGACTCGGAGGCGTTGACAAGATTGATAATGAGGTGGAGGTCCATGGAATGGAGATAATATTTCTTCATACGTACAAGTGTCACCAACTGATTTTTAGCAATTATAAGAGCAAACACCAAATCCTGGCAAACAAAATTCAAACCAGAAAAAGGGTCAAGCTCAACAGGGAAGACAATAAGCATACAGAAACACAAAAACAAGCTAATCTGAAAATTATTGGACCTTTCTATACTACTTTGTCTGATACACCTAGTCTGCTTTAATACTTTTTGAATATTATCAAATCAACACTGATACCATCATTATGTAGCCATTATCATGCATCCTATAATAAAGGTCTATTTCTTCTGATTCAGACTTGACTTACTATGAAAATTGTGAAGATGCTTTAAAAGTATTAAGATACTGAATTCATTTATGCATGTTTTTGTTGTCTAGCATAAATCAGGTTATATGTCTACATGTGTGTCTTCACAATAATATAGGTACTGTGTCAGGCACACTGATAAATGAAAAATTATTTATGTGAATTAATTTGCTGATACTTCCTTCTTTTGGTTTTTACCTTTCTTGTGCATAGCATACAAGAAATAGAAGGGCATAAATGGAATTTTCTCAAAATAACAATTCAGGACATGTATGGACATCTATATTCAAATGAACAATCTTCAGCTTTCTTATTCTGCTGGTCTTAAATATTCCTCCTAAGTGATCAACAAGCCAGAAGACGAGGTGGAACACAGGGGTTATGCTTTGAGCAATCATCTCATATTCTAGCACAGTGGTGCCCAACCTTATCTCGCCCGAGGGCCACACTTGACATGATATAAAATCTCGCGGGCCACATGGTGGTTTTGCCTGAATCATGCCAAAGTCTGCATCTACCTTCCCTTGCCTGGGTGAAACCATTTTAAAAACCGGCCACAAGAAGTTCCGCGGGCTGCATAAGGCACCTTTGCAGGCCAGATGTGGCCTGCGGGCCTTAGGTTGGGCACCCCTGCTCTAGCAAGAAGCCATTGCACATCATATTTCGTTTGCTGCATAAACTAAGACTTTCATAAGCCAACAGTGACCAAGTCAGTTTGAATCATTTTTATGCTGATAAATAGGCAAAATTGTTATGCTAAGCATTTTGATTTTTTTCTACATCCTTCAAATTTTGTGCACATTAATAATATGTTAAAGATAGTTCATTCAGATAAAAACCCAACCACCGAAATCCAGCAGCAAAGTCTGGTGCCAAGCTGAGCACAGAGGGGCCATGCTAAATATTAAATGACTTCCTTAAATTTGGGAATTGGTGTTTTACCTGAGCTAGCAACTAAAGCTACATCACAGTAAAGCAGCCAGACCTGTAAACAGACACCACATGCAGAGAATGGACAGCGTGCCAGAGACAAGATCTAAGCCCAGGACAGCCAATTCTCACTGATTTGGTGACAGATGCTAACTGTTGTGCCAACTGACCACCCTCCTCAAATGGGAAGACTATACAAGAAAGTATGAAAAGAAAAAACAGTGACTCACCTTAACTTTGGCATTTTGCACAATGGTCTGGGCAATAATATCCCTAACCTGGTTGTCAAGGGGCAGACACCGGACAGCTGACAACAAAAGACCAGGTTCTGAGTCCATAAGGTTCAGAAGGTTATCAAAAAATTTTTCCGCACCAGTAAGCAGACGCCGCAGGTCATAGTTCCTTCGCTGCTTGAAGATTTTTGTTAACTGACTGTGAGTCAGAACACTTATCACCTGTAATAAGGATTTCAAATCTTTGCTGTTACTTCAGAGGGATGCTCTGTAGCCTGGTAGTTGAATCATTTTACCTAGACCTGTAATAGGAAAACTCCCTCACTTAACCAGAAGATGGGTCCTCATTTATTACAGAACAAAGACAGTGCAAAAAGTATAGGCTCCATCTTTCCCATGGTATATCCTAGACATGGTGAACTACTTACAGTTCACTGCCTCTATAGCTGCTAGGATTCTTATAAATGACTACCTTATAAAGACTTCACAAATGATCTAACAATTTACAATTTTTCAGCAAAATTACTACAATTAACACTTACAATATCTCACACTCCTAGTAGCAGGCTATTCTCAACTGTCTGTATTAGATAATTACCATATGGCTCCTAACTACAAAACAGATATAGAATAAACTTTAAATTTAAATTTACTCAAAAAACATTTTTACTATTATATTAATCAAAGCCTAGTGTATTCTAAAGCTCCATTTTTTTTTCAAAATATATGCATAGATGTACTGCCTGTTGTGTGTGTGTGTGTGTGTGAATATGTATACAATGTATGCAAATATTGTACTGTGTGATGTAGAAAGACCTACTGTCCTTATGTGCCTTGGTATTCCTACCTGATTGTAAACATACATAAGCTGAAGTAGCATCTGCTGAGTTGAATCTGTTCCTCGTGTTACACCCACGAGAATCAAATGGTCTCGGACTAAAAACACAAATTTATGCTTTCCTGCTACAATGCTCCTCAGGCTGTCTTTAGAGTCTTGCACAAAAGATACCAGTGCCTGCATTACTCCCATTATAGTCACAAGCTTGTCCTCATGCCCATGCCTGATGGTCAGAAAGATAAAAAAATAATAAGACTTAGCATAATGCCCCTTTGTGGAAACTATTATCCAACAGTTAATGTGCTCAGTGTTGACAGAAAAGGTCACAGGTTATAGCCCTGTTCAGGGGTGAGATTGTATAACTCCCAATACCCACACTGCAGAGCCAGGGAACTGATTTATCAAAGAAAACAAAAACCACTAGGCAATATACACTACCTTATTGCTCTTTTGATCTAGTATGTTACTTTTTTTTAAACAAGAAATAGATGCCCTTTATGTCCAAGATGAAAACACTTTAAAAATAAGCTAGGTTGGGGAAAGGCTGATTCCATAAAGTGGGGAGCTTCAAATTTATAAATGTATAGATATATATATAACGAATTAGTCACCACAGCCAGACATTAGTTATGTTGATGATGCTAAGCAGTACTCATGTCAACTGATGTTTAAGCTCTGGTTTCCCTTATAGATTTAATGGTAGGTCAAAAGATTGTAACACAGTATCACCTCCACTCCCTATCCAACATTTTAAACTGCCCCTTAATGCTGCATGATTCATTAGTAAAGTATAAAGATGTCTCAAATCAATATATATATATATATATATATTGATGACAATTAAGCAATAAAATATGATAATCAAGCAATATAAAAGTTCCATTACCTTGAATAAACTGGTTTTCCAGATTCACTGAGAATGAAAACATGTTTTTTTTGGTTTTTCCACCCTGGACTATTCACATCCTCTTCATCTTCTACTTCAGCATCTAAGCATTCTCCTTGCTCACCAACTGATAAAGTGTTACTGTTTATCTGAGTCTGAAAAAAGTCATGATAATTATGAGATAAGGTCTTAGTAGAAACACTGGACACCCCCATTCTGTCCTAAAGCATGTAACTGATAATTATGTATTTACATACTAAATGTCACGTTTTGTATTTAAGTGGTGTTATTAAATTATCATGCTCATATGTATGGAAAGCCATGTCAAAGGCTAAACTGTAAATATTTGTATGTGGCTGTAGGTGTGACATAGTGGTTACTGCTGAGAGCGTTTGTTCTGAGCTTGAGTGATGCTTCATATCTAAAACTTAAAGGAGGTACAGATCGCTTTCTGTTAGCAAACAGTTCAAGTGTGTTAAAGTTAAAGACTTCTTGCTCACTTATCAACACCAAAACGCTAATACAATATTGCTCCATTTGATCAATGCGGCAGTCTTAGCCAGATAAGCAGTTTAGGTAGGCGCTCAGTGCTGATCCACACCTATACATGCTGCCATAATGTCATCTGAATCCTTGCTAGCAAAATGCTTGATTATTGACGTACACTGTAAAAATCTACCACATACAACTCTTAGTACCTCTGCACTGTCTTCGAGTGATTCTTCACCAGCTGAAATATCTGGAGTGTCTTGATCAACATTGTTTGGCGTTTCACTACGCGAGTCAGAAGAAGTTTGACGAACGATCGCATGAATAGTTCCTTTATGTTGTGTCTGATGGTCTGCTTCTGCCAAATCATCGTAATTCAATTCTTCTATAGAATCACTGGCGAAGAAAGGTGCATCGTCGCTCTTTCCTGGTGCTTCTGCTTCATTGAAATCTCCTTGGTCTGAATCTGTTGTTGACACTACTTGCTCCGCCTCTCCTATCGCAGCCATGTTTGAGGCGATAGTCTCAATTAGGTTTCCTTCATCAAGAGTGTAAGAGCTATTTAGGTGATCTCCCTTCAGTCGTCTGCTTTTGTCGGGACGTTGGGGGAATCGATTTAATAAACAACCAAAATATTCTAAACATTAGATGTATTCTAAATTTTCTACTTGTACTTACTAAACAATTTCTTAACTAGTAAGGTAATAAATAATCAGTTAAACGTGTACCTTGAATCGTTGATGTTATTAAAATTTAATGTTTTTAAATGTCTCGTCGACCTTTTATCACACGTTCTCAAGTAGGCCTATGTGTATTTATGGGAGGGGTATGATTTTAATTATAATGCGCAGTTCCCCGTGCAACAGCCTGTATGCATAGAAAGTGCGATCAGCCAAGATGCGGACTTCTGTTCAAACGGTTGCAGCTTAACGACGTGATTTGACGAAAATGAGTTATTGGCCAGTAAGTAGTAAAAGTAGTTGTAAAATTTTATTTCTAACTCGGCACATATTGAACGTACGGCGTAATAAGAATTTCTGTATGTGCGCACGATCGTGTAAAGGCAGATCAATGGTATGCAAGTTGTAAAAATTTAAAGATGATGTGTAACTTAAAAAGGATCGACGGTAGACGTGTTTTATTGTCGACGTATTAAGATTAACTTCTAATCGTGATCTCTAAGTTTTATCTTGTCTGCATGATGTACGAAGGTAACGACAAAGGGAGCGACTGAGCGAGCGATATGAAAACGAGCTGAACGGGAAGATTGCAAACCCTGAATATTGACTTTATTTGCAGAACAAATCTGTTCAGCCAGTCACAACATTTTGAAATTTAAACGATTGTATCAGTCGATCTAATTCTGTTATTATATGTAGCGGTTGATTGAAACAATAACAAAGAAAAGAAAATGGATCACAGCCGCCGTCAGCCTTATAATCGTCATACATTCCGACGGGTCTTTGCATATGTTTCTCAACGTGAAATGGATGCCTTTCGATCACAAGGAAAGCGAAAGTGAAAAACAATCACATCTAGTCACTTTTGGCTGGCAGGCGCCATAATTAGGGCGCTTACTCCGTGGTTACGTACTTAGCAGAATATCACGAACGGGAATTTTTTTTCTCTCTCGGTCTCCGTTTGGTGTTCGGGAACATGTCGGTATACCGGTAGTGTGACCTACTAGATCTAGCTTCCTTAATAGTCGCCTCATATGGAGACTAATGCTAACAATCTTGAAAAGTTGTGAATAATGCTATCACTGTTTCGGAACAAGTTTCACAGTTTTAGAGGAGACGCGAGCCAGGATTCTCGACGCAGAAGAGCGATGTCTGCAGGCTCAGATCCCCGTACCCGTCCTCTGCGCTTACCGTACAGGCGGCCAGAATTTTTACAGCAAACACCGGGCGAACTGAGAGCATCAACAGACACTTCATTGCGTCCGATAGTTGAACCCAAACATGTAAACGCCCTGCCTTTGAAAGCTGGATATGCCGAGTAAGTTTATCATACAAACTGTGTGCTATAAAGTCATAGTGATAACGTGAGAGCTGACAGTGTTTACATAAAAAGCGCGAACAGTATGTAAAACAAAGTTATAAGTATAATACACCACATACATTTCACTGGTACGTTTAAGAATGACTCATTAACTGCAATGTAACATTTTTTCTAATCGAAAGTATCATGTACAAAATGACTTGTATCACTAAAGTGGATATAGATATGCTGTCTGAAGCATGAAAAGCAAAGGGGAGGGGTAAAAGACGCCGTTGATCACTACATACGCGAATGAACTTCAATTTTTTTCCCTAATAATATGTGCAACTGAAAGATTATGTAGAAAGTGATTTTAAACTGGCTTCAAAAAAAAAAAAAGATTTTCTGGAAACGGCTAGCATTAGTAGTTTAAATGATAGAAGAAAGAACCACGTTTTTGTTACAGTCATGTCTTATGTAATATAATAGGAATATTATGAGTATTGGATTGTTTCTTTTCATTTAACCAGGTTTGTAGAAGGATGCTAAACTCACCAGATGCAGGCGATTGACTGTAATTCTGTTACTGCATTAACCTGGAGTGACTGAAGGCTGCATGACATTAATATAATAGTTGCACACAGGACTCACTGTGCTAAAAGCTTAAAGCAAAGGTGTTGCATTACATGATCAAATGACCAAATGACCAACTTTATTAATCCCAATAGCATTTATAACTTGGGAAAGTGTTCTCTGTTATGAAACAATAACAAAACAGAATTAGTGCTAGCAACAAGATAAAGCAAGTTCTACAAAACACATGCTCATAAGCTAGATTTTAAAAAATGCAGTCTTACATCTTAAACACTAAAACCATTCAAAAGACTCCCTCCCTCCCCCACCCTGACATGCAGCTGAGATGTTATCTACTGTTGTGCAGATGAACTTCTGAGGGTACAAATGATTCTATTCGATCTGCATGCACATAGCATGTTTGCCCTAATTCAATAAAACAGATTCTTTTCCCTGGACATATTCAGCTGTCAACAAAATGATAGTACTTTTATAATGAAATATTAATATTATTAATAGAGTGATTTAGCTCATATTTTGCTTGTTAGAAATTAAAGTTTTGCTTTTACATGACTTTGCTAAGAAGACATATTCAGTATATTTTGATTCGTTCTTATTAGTACTAAGCAACTTAATTCTTTGCACAGCCACATTACAGTAAGCCTTATAGGAGTGGTACACACTTGAGTATTGTCAGCAATGCTTATAATAAAATTGATACAGAAATATAAGTTTTTCAAGTTTGAAATACTACACAAGAACTATTAGTGTAAGTAATAGATATAGTTTCACTGTTACCTTTTTTTTTTTTAACCCTCTTGGTTCGAAAAGCCACGATCGTGGCCTTGCCGGGTAGCATGGGCAAGGCGATTTTCATTACTTTTTACTGCAAAGTTTAAGTTCTCTCTTTTTCAAAAATGTCTAGGTTTCTTGGTCTAATGTTTATAAACATATCTGAGCAGTTGTCTGCAGTCTTCAGTTATAAGCCAGTCATTTTAATGTTCATTTTTATCTTGAACCAAGAGGATTAAGTACATTCTTTTTTAGTCATCTTTCTTACCCATTTGATCTCAATGTAAACAAATTATTTTCTTTACAGTATATTTACTTTTCAATTTATTGCATACATTTAGTATTCTTAAACCTTGCACCAAGAAATATGAAAGGATTTTTTTTTAAACTCTTCTCTCTTATCTATGATACATAAATTTTATGGGATTTATTTAGCCCTATCTATATTACTATTGTCATTTGAAAACGAATAATTTGGTTAATTGCACTACAACCAATCTGGTGTGCATGTGAACTAAGACTTGAGAATGATTCATTGTGCATGAGATTAATGGCCTCATTAGAACATAAGGAGAATATAAATAAATTGAACTCTATATAAATGTAAAACTTTCTTTAAAAATTAATCCTTGTTGCAGATGCACAAATGCTGGAAAATCTGATTTTAATGAAGACCAGGCAGCTGCAGGGGAAATAATTCTCAGCTCAAAGCCAGTCTCTGGCCAGGAAAATCAGCCAGATGCAAGTATTAGGGTATCAAACTTACCATAGTAATTACGATTAATGGTTTGGCTTAGAAATCTTATAAAATGATCTAATAGGTTTCATTCTGATTTTCTTAAAAAGTGTACATTATTGAACATAACATGTTGATAGACATTATTGTCTATTGATTGGCTGAGGGTGTTTGGCCACAATATTATCATGTGCACTTGAAAGTGCATCCATGTATTATGTTTTATTCCAGTTTACTTCAAGAAGTCATCATTAAACAGTTTATTTTTTCAGTCCGCAAGCGTACGTGTGGTTTATTATGGACTGTTTGATGGGCATGCAGGAACTGGTGCAGCACTCATGGCAGCAAATCAGCTGATCATCCATCTGCAGGTCTCACTGCATTTGTTTTAGCTCTTGTCTGAATATCTGAGTAACTCAATAAAGTTTAAAAGGAGCTATTTGTGAGGAACATGATTAACATGTGTGAACCACTCTTTGAAATCTTAGTTGTAAGGAGTGACCAAAAAATGGCTCACATTCATTCATTTGCTGACTGGTACGGTTAGTGGGGGGAGCACATGGATAGAGACAGCATCTGACAAACCTGAGGCTCAAATGAGTCTTGGGCAATAGAGATCAGGTCCTGCACAGGACAACCAGTCCACTCCTTCAGGTTTGTAAGTCAGTTCTTCCTCTGGCCACTGCAGCGTCAACTGCCCACGAAAGTATCTTGAAAGACAATCTTTGACAAAGTGTTCTGCTGGGTCACATGGTCAAAGCAGACTAGTTTACGCTGCTTGATTGTTGCAAGTAGAGGTTCCTGGTGTCCTGTGAGTGTGGCAACCTTGCTTTGTACAGTCTTTGTTTTGTATTCTCTGTACAAGATCCAGAGCAGCATCTCAGGCACTTGTTCTCGAATGCCTTGATTCTTCTCTCCTTATCGGCAAGCAAGGTCCATATTTCACATCCATAAAGCATGGTTGGTACTTAGAGGAACTTGCTACATATATACATAATACACTATACATAATGTTTATTACATATTTACAGGATATAGAGGAGGCTTATCTTACCAGCATCATCAATTAAGAGAAAGAACAAACAGTATGAAAGAAAAGAAAGCAGATGTTATTCATTTGAATGTCTTTTATGGGTCTCTTGTGTCTACTCTTGGAACTTGGTAGAAAAGTGCCCACAATTTAAGGGTGTCTTTTTGTATTGCTTCAGGAAAAACTTGTGGAGATTAAGGATGATGTCTTCCATTATGCACGAGGTGGAAGGATTCCAATCCTTATGCCATCATCTGTTACAGTTGATAGTCTTGTTACAGGTGCTTTGGAAGCTGCATTCTTTGCTATGGTGAGGAGTGTTTTGTTAAGACCTGCATGCCTTTTAATAATCTGCCAAAATGAAATTTTTTTAATCTGTGGGCTTAATTCTTTAAAAGATGATATTCCTCCAAATCTGAGTGAATATATTTTGCAGTCAGCGCATACATTGCATGTATACTTTTTCTTTCAGGATCAGCAGATTGCAAGAGAAAGCAAATTGTTCAACATTTCAGGAGGCTGCACAGCACTTCTTGCTCTGTTCTTTTTGGGAAAACTTTATGTTGCAAATGCTGGTGATTGCAGGCAAGACTCAGGACATATTCCTATAACTGTTTCATTTCTTAGCTTCCTGTGAATACATATACTTTTAATATTACTTAAGACTTCATAGAAATTACTAATTCACAGGAAATGAATTTGCACCTTTTAAACTAGTCATCTTAGTCTATGCCTTGTTTGTGTTGCATAGCATATTAAGTATTAATTGTACTTTTAATGACAGTAATCTTTAAAACACTGAAAAGTGTCACTTGTGTACTTGTTTTTTTTCCTACTAAATTTAGTTTTGGTTTGCCTTTTTCCTTGGGTGTAGTGTCTGTATTGGTGCAGTGATCTTAACAATACTTCTGAAGTCAAATTTTGATGAAGGGGTAATCACATTCAGTGAGTTGGCATACTAAGTACTTGAAGACTTTCCTTTAAACATTTATTTATAAAAGTGATTTGACTAAATGCAATTTAAAATTGTTTCCCTAGAGCTGTAATATACTTTGGAGATAAGGTAAAGCCAGTATCAACAGAATTCACACCTGAACAGGAGGCTCAAAGGATACAATACTTGGTAATGAAAATTAAACACAAATAGTTATTTTTTATTTTAATTTGATACAGGGGAAAAGCTTAATTATTTCTTAGCTACTTGATAAGTGATTCATTGAAGTTCACAGCAATGTTTAAAGGACATTGACAGCTATTTGTTCTATGCTCTGCATTTTGAAGTTGGAGTTTTGTCTCAGACTACCTAGATAGGAGACCTAATATTGCAGAAGTCCTTTTTGATTATTTACTTATTGTTCATAGCTGTATACAAGCTCTTGATTATTGCTTTTGTTATTTGCCCATAATAATCTGACATCTGCCTTCTATTGTGCTTCAGGGATTTTTGCGTCCAGACCTCCTGGGTAAAAATTACACTTACAACTGCTTTGCCAGACATCTAAGTCGCAAAGACATTGGGAAAAGGGTTCTGTGTCGTGGACCTATGAATAATGGCTGGTATGTTATGAGCATCACAAGCACTACCTTTTTTTATGGAAGCATTGTCCATAGTTTCAAAATGAAGGACTTGGTGGAAGCATTGAAATAAATATGTTTTGCAAGATTATAGGACAAACAGATCACTTTGTACAAACGGAAACTCCTTGTGATCAAACAGCAGCATGATCAATGGGGGAGGGGGAAGAGTAGCAATATATAGAAATATATGAAAAATAATAACAGAATTATCATCTGACAGCATCTTAAATAATTTAATATGTTTTTCCTAACTTGTATTTTTACTAATGGCATTGTTCTGTACAGCCGATTTAACTGTAGGCTTTCACATTAATTTCATTTATGATATCGCTAAATTTGTTTTTCTGTTGAAAATTTGGTAGGCATTTTAAGGAAGTCACAGAAGAGGACATCAAACCTCAACTTATCACAGGCGAGGGAAAACGGGTAAGCTATGGGCACTTTGCTTCTTTGTCAGACCAGTCTTCTTTCATCGTAAGCAGATTTTCGTGGTACGTATGTGAAATCAGAATCTCTGCAACTAACAGACATGCAAAGTCAGTTATAGAAAAAAATTCTTAAGTGATGCTGGATAAGATCCTAACTTAAAGCATCTTGTAAACATTATTTGAAAAAATGTAAATTTTTTTATTGGGTTTTGTATAATCTGTATTTTATACACCTTTGAAAAACTTGCAAGTGAATAGTCAAAGAATAATTCTATTGTTCTTTACATTTTCCTTGGTAATAACATTTTATTTGAAGTAAAATCAAAATCAAACAATGGATGAACAGCTGTACAATTTGTTTTTACATTATTTATGCGCTGTAAATTAAAGTGAAATTAGTTTGGTCATTGTTTGCATGGATGGGCTTCTATGATGGAGCCACAATTCATGCATTATGAGCAGCATTTTTGTTTTGCTGATTTTAGGCACGTCTCTTGGGTACCATTGGTGTGAGCAGAGGCTTTGGTGATCACAGTCTTCTTGCGCATGGCGATGAGACCAAAATTAAGCCATTTTTGTCATGCATTCCAGAGGTCAGGGCATTACACTGTACCACATTTGGAAATATCATACCTTTACTCCAAATTCAAGAACATCTTTAGAATGCTTATTACAAAAGTAGCATCCTTACAAAAATATGTTCGCCATGTATATGACTCGTGACTTGAAGAAAAAGTTTAAAGGATGTTTTTTTATTTAAAGAATAAATTTCATTAAATTCTTTTAGTGTTTGATGAAAGAGAATAAGACAGCTGTAGTGCTTAGGCTTTAGGAATTTTTCTTTGTTTTGCCTTGAGTATCATTAATGTAATGTGTAGGTACAAGTCTTTGACCTAGGAGAACATCAGCTGACAGAAGATGATGTGTTAGTCATGGGCACTGATGGATTGTGGGATATGACCACAAGCGAAAAGATTGGAAGCATTGTGAAGGTGACTCTGGCCACTCGCTCTTTGAGTGAGCCGGATGACAGAATGTGAGTGCACATCCATGACTGATTAGCATAAATTAAGTATGTTTGAAAAAGAGAGATAAACATGCACTCACGCAAAACCATGAAAATCATGGATAGAAATATTTTTACACTCTTGTAACCCAGTTCATATGTGCACTAGCTTACACAGAGGTGCATATGACATATATGCATATGAGGGGAATAGGTACCTGGCTTTTTTTTAAATGAAGAATTGTGATTATTGACTGCCTGTTTGTTATTATTGCTGGTTAAAATGTTCTGCATTTTCTGTGCACATATGACACTGACATTGGTGAATTGTGCACGTGAGTTGAAGGATAGATGCTTACTTTGTAGTCTAGCCACCCATGTTAACATTAACATGCAGGGGACAATACATAATGATGACGTTGGCTACAGTTAAAATAATGTTACAACAGCTTGTGATCCCCTGCCCCCTGCTTCTGCTGATCAGTTGTTTTGTTTACCTGGTGGTCAGATACACACAAGTGGCCAGGGCTGTGGTGCAGCATTCTAGAGGGGAGAGCGTATCTGGTGGCTGGCTACAAAACTGTGGTCGTGAAGCTTCCTTTGATGACATCAGTGCCTTTGTGATTCCTTTAAATGAGACCTACCAGATATCACAGCTTAAGCTCCAGGCAAGCCAAGAGTTAAAGCAGGCAGTTGAAAATGCTCAGTAATTTTATTTTTGTGCATTATCACAAAGTTTCTGGTCATAACGCATGAGACTGCTCAGGTAGCTTCGTGTATTAATTACACATGTGCATTATGAAAGAAGTGTGTGTGTGTGTGTGTGTCTTGATCACATAACAGCTGTCAAAAATGCCACTGCCATCTGTTGATGTTTTCCTTAAAGCTTCATGATTCTCATCAAAGAAGAAATGTATCTCTAATCAGATGAAGATGATTTTTTTCCCCTCTACATGATTATTTTGCGTTTGTCTTATTTATTCCTTTAGTTGTAACTGTTTAATTAGTAAACAAAAATCACAGCATATTCCTTTCACTCTCAAGAGCTTTATATTCTCCTTATGAGACAAGTATTTTAGATGGGAATGAAAAAAGGTTTTGATGAATACTCATTAGTTGCCTGTGTGGTCAAATTAGTTGTTTGATTGTAAGTCAGTGCATTTTTGACTACACCATTTTGTCTCAATAAACTCAGATGTATATATGTAATCATTCCTTCAAGTCAGTTATATTCCTTTTAGATATTGTGAGCAAGAATTTTTGATATAGATTTTATGCACACCTGGATTCTGAAGTATGCCAAGAATATTCAGATTGCAGAGTGTTTGTCTCATGGCTGTAAAGTGAAATGAAAGTATAATGTGAGATGCGCAGGAACAGTTTGAAAGACCTTATAGTGTAGAAAACAAACTGAAAATGTTTATTTATCAAAAGTGCTCAAAGTACTTTCTGCTAAAGAAGGGTTTAATTCTTGTGTCTCATATCAATGGAAAACCTATAACACTGATTCTCCTTTGAACAACAGCAGCGTCTGTCATGACCTGCAAATCTTGATGTCCTTCTAAAGAAAGACAGCAAATTTTACAGGTCTAATTGCAAGTACTTCTAGCTGTGCTGTCAGATCCATATAGTATGGTGCTATCCACACAGATAGTAAACCACAGATCCTGTTCATTCGCTATTAATTTGAAACAGATTAAAGGTGTTAACATTAGAGATCAGAGCTGATCACTTTGATTTCTTTGCTTACTTAGAATCATATTACAGCTTTAAGTTTAGTACTTACGCTGCAAAAATCTTGATGTTTGAGTGGTATTTTACTGTCTCCGCTTACACAGTTGAACTTGGATCTTCCACAGTGAGAAACAGATTGAAAAAGAAGTTGACATTCCATTGTACTGCATAATTTCCTTTAAATGTGTTCAGCGAACATTTTTGTGAACAAACACTTTGTTCCCATCAGCGCAATTTCCCTTCCCCTTTTATGTGTGTGTGTGTGTGTGCATTTGCACGCACAAGCAAATGTAAATGCACATGTTATGTGGACATTTGTTTCCAAGTGCTTGTGCAAAATTCTTATATGATCCATGCATAATACCATGAAATACTTGTCTGCTGGGAAATGAGGGTTTTTTTAATGAGCCTCATAAATGTTATTTTATTTAATATTTTTGTATTGAGCTGTTTGGAACGCACTTGTCATGTTTCGTAGACTGTATATAATTTTTCTTGGGACCAGGTGTGATGTTCATCATAAAAGGTAGTAATTATGAAGCTCTAAATAATAGACAATAAATTTTAAATGCCCAAAATTTTCAGCTAATTAGATATGAAAAATCTGTCTACAGTTACATGTACAATATACTCATACAAATAACCAGTATGATAATAACTGTTAATAGACTCTTCAAAAACTTTTGTATGAATAAAAAAAAAATTATTTTGTCTTTTCTTTTAAGATTTTCTCTAATCAGATTTTTCTAACAAAAGATTTTAAAATTCTGCATAAGAAAATGTATTTGAGTATGTGATTGTGTGTATGGGTCAGATTAAGCCACATTCTTATCATGATCTCAAAATGGGAGAGGTTGCTATGTATTAGAGTCTAAGGGGGTTTCACGATGTATATGATAAGGCATTTATGATAATGCAAACACCACTTTCACGCTTTTATTTTTAGGCTTATTAATATTCTCCTCCTGTTATTTTGTTTATATGTTACTTTTATTTATGGATGCTTACTTTTTTTGTTACTTTTCTGTTATGCTGAGCTTACTGCATGCAGGAAAATGCATTGTACAAATGCTTTATTGTTATTATATGTGGAAAAGAGAGAAAAAAGAAGTTACAGGAGGGGTGCTCAATGGGTATACTCTTCAACAAATTCTTTTCTTACATTAACATCTTTACTCCAATAATACAATTTTTGTATAACACTGCTGAATTTTGGATCTAGTGAGGCTGCATAATTAAATAATTTTGTAAGCTTATTCTGGAATCTGTAACTGTTGGTTATCTTACTCATTATTTCACGTCATTCATTGCTGTGATGGAATGAGCAAGACCTTGAGCAGTATTTGTTTATAGGTTTTCTCCTCTGCTCATATCATTTGAAGCAGCGTAGTAAAACACCAAAGATAGCTGTTGTAAATATAATTATTGATATCATCTACCATTCACAAAGTCAAAATAGTTTTACAGATCATGGTAACAGTCCAGTAGTCACAATCAATAATACTCAAAGGAAGTATAAAAGATATGGAGGAAGATAACTACATAGTTCATGATTATACACATGCATTATCATTATTAGGATCAAAGAAAACATCACTGCACTTCAGGATTTTTAGAACTTTAATGTGAACAGAATAGCTTACATTAAAATAAATGTGAACTACCCGAAAATTGATTACAATGCAATTAATAACTTATGAGAATGTTTTAGACTTGAAAAAGATACATTTTATTGTACTTTAATTATTCTTGTTAATGATCCCTTGAAATGTTTAGTTTGTTTACAGTCATTTTTGTCATTCTCAAGATTGTTATTTCATTGTTGAAATAATGTACCTAAACAGCAGTCTGATGAAACTTTTGTCTGTGATATAGATAAATCAAGATTATTTGACTCATGATGCAAGGCTTTTTTTTTTCTTTATTCCACCAGAGGGTAAGTGAAAAACTGAGTGGTTTTAGCAACGGTGTCTGAACTAAGAGGTGCGCCAGTTAGTGCAGCAAACTTACCCCTGGCAACTCCGCTGTCTGGAATGGGTACCCGATGCCACAGAGGGTTGGGGAAGACAGCCAGGGTACCACTCTCATATTAAGCTTGGTTCGAGAAAAAGTGGGGTCACTCCCCAAGGTTAGGGGACCACCTTTAACTATTCCACAATATTCTAAATGTTTCTTGATGTTAACTTTGATTGAATGCTTCTTCCTTTGTAGTCATAAAAATGCATAATTTGTCAACACTCCCATGTACAAAGTTGTATAATTATCAAAACAGATAATCTGTTAATTTCATACCAGAACAGTAGTGCCTTGTTTCTCTCTGTGATCATTTGCTCCTGGCCATGCCATTCCTTGTATTTATCAAAATTCTTGCTTTACTGCTGTTGGGGTACCAAGTCAGAAATGTCTCTAATGGAAGTTTTTCATAACACATAATGAAATGTTGAAAATAAATGTTGAATATTAGTTGAACCCTTCTTGTTAATATTCATATCTGTGGTCTGATGCATTATAGTTTAAAAATATCATTAAACATGATAAATTATCAGATTAAATATGAATTATCAGATTATTTTATATTATCAGATTGAATGAAGTAAACTCCAGCTAAGACAGACTCTTCCTACTAAAGATAGTCTTAGTAAGTCCCCTGACTCCTCCCTCTCTTTGAAATTCAATTAAAAAAGAATTGATTATGTTTTTAGGTATGTTATTCCCGAATGTCGCTATTTACTGTAAGGCATCCGTGACTGCTTTGTCTATGGTCAGCTGTCACAAATGCACTGGCTCATACATGCATGCCACACTGGAAATGAAAATACCAACTTCAACAAGTCCTGATCCTACATATAATTAATAGATTGCACTGTTCCTTAACAATTAAAGTACACATTCTTCATGTGGCACAACTCATCCAATGGCCAATTCCATCAGACTGACACGCACAATCTGCTTAGGTCAGTTGCACTACTCTTTCTCTGTGCAAGTCTTTCTTTCCCTCACTGTTCTGTCATGTTTTTTTTCTCTCCTCTATGCTAAAAATGATAAAATGCAGTACGTAGCATAGACACTGACACATCATCAAGAATGCAATCGCACATTCAACCCTAAGATCATGACTTTGTATGCTGCACTATAAAGATCTTTTCTCAGTTTTGTTTGACACCCATCCCTATTTTGATTTACCTCCAACACAACCATCTGTCATTACCATCATTGTCATCACTCATCCTTTGAGTGGTACCAGCTGATCACCAGTTAATCTGGGTCACTGGTCTATCGCTAGACAGCCATCTGTGCATGTGATAAAGTCATGTAAGACGCCTTGTGCTTCTCAATGTTTCTGGTCGCTGCTCATTGCCTACAGTTATGCATGTCCTACCACAGCTAGTCCCACAGTAACGTTTCGACAAACCATGCATGGCTTTATCTTTCCAGGCTCCATGAGTGTTAACACAAAATTCTGGGTAAGCTAGGCTCTCAAAACATCTGGAATCAGTGTAATGATTCTGTGGGTTTGTTGCCATGGGCACAAGGTGAAAAAAAATGCAGACACCAGCAGGAAAAGACTCCATCGCTTGAGGGCTGCATTTTGCATTTTATCATTCGAGAGTAATGTCCCTTCGCTTAACCGGCTGGAGGGGACTAGCTCTCAGTATTTTTGTTGTTGTCTTCTATGACCTGTGGTGAGTTTTGTCCCTATTATTTGACACATGCTTCTTTGTCTTTCTGTTTCAATGATTTTCTTGTCTGCGGCGATTTAGTTCCAACAACGGCCTTCTGCATTCCAATCGAAAGCCAGCTGACGGTTTATTACGCCATTCATCGCATGATTTTGTTTGGATCTACAGTTTGATCTATACCTACAGACTGCATTTGCTGCGTCCCCAGCTTATCTACGATTATCTATGGACAAGAACTATTTGTATTAACAAAGCAGTTACAACATGAGATTATTCTCTCACATTACTGTAGTTTGGTCTATCGCCGTGAACTGAAGACAGTCATACCTGCTGTCGGCTCTGGTTCTCGCCGTGACCTGCTGCCTGCCTTCTTCATAACAGGACTGCCAGAACTAGCGGTCACACAGATCCTGTGGATTATTCTACATGCTCTGAAATACTTGCATAGCGGAGGTAACATACACAGGGGCGTGTCTCACTGGCATCCACAACTCTCTCTCCACAATCGTTACGACTGGCGCCAGTGAACAGACTATGACTACCCCAACATGCTGTTGATTGCCTCCTGTGGCTCAATCCAGAAATTCTTGAACAGAATCTGGCTTTTCTGGGGATTTTAAAAACAACCTGATGATCGTACTACAAGAATTCGGCTGTTCTAAAACTAACACATGCAATAGCACATCCATGTCATTGAGCTTTCCGTACTAAATGAACTGCAAAATCATGAAATAAATGTGTGAGCTCACCGACAATCCTTCTCAAACAGAATGATGCGAATAATGGAGGAAGAAACATCCTGCATAAACCTCTGCATTGATTCCAAGGTTACCTTGTCGGCCATGGCGGCGATTGACGTTGGAGCGCAATCCGGCTTTACCTTTACAGCAGATCTCGACACATTAGAGAGCTGTTTTCTGAGCAAAAGACCTGCTTGTTTTGTAGTTTATGGAATTTGACATCTTCTGATGCCAATATTAATCAGTGTGTATTTCGTGTCCATAAAAACCGCTATCTATTTTTTCACAGTTGATTTTAGAGCACTATGCTTTAGTCCCCATGTTTTTGGTATCAATTTAAAGGTTATTTTTTCCTCTAGTAATACTAACATGTTCAACAACAAGCATGTGCATGTGTGAGAAAAGTTATCTGTACATGTGAAACGATGTAGAGAAACCTATGTATGTTTCTATTCATGTTGACGTGTCCGTGTGTCTATTTGTCCACGTGTGTGTTGAAATTACCCTTATGAATTTTAATTTTTTGCTGGTTGCTTCAAGGGCACTTTTCTCTCTTTTCTTGTTGACATATTTTTCTTTGTCAAGCGCGGTGAGCCTGGTTTTTGCTGGGGAACTGCGCTATAAAAGCTCACATTATTATTATTATTTACAGCAGCATAAATTTCAGCAAAGCAGTTTATGGAAAGAGGTTTTAAAAAGGTACTGATCATTGTCTACCTAGCAAATGCCACCCAGACCCGTCAAAAACCAAATATTTACACACACACGTACACCATTCAAAAACCCATTAAATGCTAAGAAATACATCTCTGTATGTCTTTAATCACAATGAAATAGTCAAAAATGGATAGTGAACAATGCTTTATAATCTCACATCATCTTCTAAGGATGAAATGCATAAATTATTAAAACTAGAAACAATAAATGATTGTGCTTTGTTTTACAATGTTAAAAAAAAAATTAGAAATAACTTTTATTTGATGATGATATTAAATAAAATCTGATGATAAAACTCTAACCAGTTCTTGGTTCGAAAGTTATTTAAATGAAAAATTCTTGGTGTTTTTTTCACCTACAATGGCTATACACATTACATCCTTAAAGATCCATAAAAACTCAAGACAGCACACACCCAAGCAATCCACTCACCTTACAATCTTTCAATCACATCATATAATCATGACTGTGTTCTTAAAGAGGACATAGTACTGAATGATGAGATGGTTGCTCACATTTTATTTACAAGTTATGTACAGTTTAGTGTGGACCCGGCCTCTCAGGATACATTCTTCACCTTGTTTACTTGGTGAAGTCTGCATCCATGTCTCACATCTTATGTTTAAGTACTAAATACTTTACATAAGTTTAGTGTTAAAGAATTTAAAGAAACTAAACAATCTCTTTACAAAGCTAAATGTTTAAAAATTTGACATGTGTGTTCTCTTAGAACTTACATTTTCTGCTGATTTCCTAGAATCCAATTTTAGTTATACCATGTTTGGGTGAGAGAGGAAAAAAAAAAGTGAGGAAATTTGGATAAAGAAAGAAAAAGATTGGGGGGAGAAAAAGTATACTCTAGGAACCAGCAATGCATTGAACCATATTGGCCATTGCATTATCTCTGGCTCCTTCAACATTTGCATTCAGAATTCCAAGGGTTGGTGAAGGATGCATTCCACATGTTGGAACTTGTGACTCTGTACCATGCTTGTGACCAGTACATTCCAATCTCAGTCATCCACACAGGGAAGCCAGAATGCCTACAAGAGAAAGTTGAAAAGTAAAATCATGAATCCTTGAATATTTTATAGATATTTTAGAGGTACAGTTTTACAAAAGCAATACACACAGATAATAACCACATTTTGGGGCACATGATCATTGATTTCCTGGCACTGACAATGTAATTTTTAATTTATGGAGCAAGAGGCAGGAAAAGTACTTACCATATTTGTGCATGCTGAAGCCATCATCATATATTTGGGATTAAACTGTAGGTTCTGAATGGGACCAGGGTGATCACTCTGCAGTATGGCAATCTTGGCACCTGTTTCTGTGCTCCAGCAGTGAACTTTGCCATCTGTTGAACCTGAAATGGTAGGTTAATATGAAATCACAAAGGGTAATCAGGGAAGGAATTGGTTTACACTGAGCCAATGACTAAGATTATATCATGGCAAAGCAGCCCTGTAACCAAATCTATCAGGGGCAGGATGAAGTCTGGGTCTTGTATAAAACTGATCAAAACAAACAAATGAAACTTTACATTGTAAATCCACAACAGAAGACAAGTAAAATATTATAGTGCTCTTTGCTTATAGTCTGTCAAAACACAAAGCATGTCCCAATCCTCCATGCACATATGAAAAATCCAAAGCGCAGGCATGTTAAACCAGCAGCATTACCTTTTTTGTTGCTCACTGCCATGCCATGTATGTCAATTTCTTAACATTCAGAAGCCTATCCTAAAATTATGACAATTTATAAGCAGAAGTTAAATGAGGTGGAAGATACAACTTTTTAATAAGAAAAGAGCTTCAAATTCAAAAGCCGAACAAACACCAAAAATCCAAAACCTCTCACCTCCAAACACAAACTGTGAATCAGGCGTGAAGGATGCTTCAAGTGGAATACCTCTATGATTCTGAAAACCCTGTTAACAGTTTAAGCCAAATATTTACATGAAATTTATATCATTAACATGTTAGCTTTTGTGTGCATGTGTTTCATGCTAAGTTCAAAAGGTCAGAGAGCATGATTCTCACCTATGAAATGCATGCCAATATTTGTTGCACAAAACAATGAGCAGCAAGAAGCCAGCCTTTTCAGTTTCTGACTAAAAGTTGACATTTTCATGTCTAGCTAATGTATGATGTGTAGCCATAAGTCATTTCTATATAGAGCCAGTTCACCTTGTTGATAGCAGTTTTATATTTTGTATCTCTATCAATGAACTTACTCTCTGATCACATGTGTGTAGTCAGCTAAGCTTGTGCAACATTTTTTATTTACCTGTGCATTTCTAAACTATTTGATATTTGATAAAACAACAAAAAGGAAAAAAAAGCATTTAACGTTACATTTTTTATGTCGTTGATTTTGCTTGCTGTCACATCAAACATCTCATAAAGAGTCAAACTGCTCAATGTAATTACTGTAAGAGGGGTAACGGGCTGGCTTAACCTGCACAGTTTTACTGTACATATTGCTAGTTTAGCCTTTTTTATTTTTGAAGGATTATTCAACAGTTATAATATAGAATGAATATACAATACCGTACCACAAATGTCTGCAAAGGAGTCCCATGAAAAGCATCAATTAGGCGAATAACTGAGCCGTTAGTGGATATCAGAATAAGCTTGCCATCTGGGCTGAACTTCAGACCTGTCCAATCACATTCTTTATCCTGTGGCAGTTTGAATGTCGCAAATGGACCCTGATGGGTGAAAAGGAAAGACGCACAATAACATTTAACAAACCTTAGAAATTCTCACAGACCATTTATACTTTGGCCTTAGTTGTGAAGAATATGCTAAGAACAATGGCCTTATATTTACTCTTGCAGGTTCCCAGGGATCAGGGAGGGAGCCAAGTACGGACCTTATAATGACCTTTCATGCATTTGTAAGGACCTAAGTGACGGTCACCAATGCTTAAGTTTTTCTCATGGAAATTGAAAAGAGGCATTATTTAAGAATGAATCATTGGTCTTTTCTATCTTCTGAAATATTCTTATTCTAGTAATAATCAAAGAGTTAATTTGATGCCTATCTGCCATATTTAGTTAACTTCAAAAGTCACTTTAACGCACTGATGACATACACTGTTAATATTCCAAGTTTCCTAGAAATGTAAGTAATAATAATTGAAAAGCTGAAAGGCATTCTTTATTGTAATACAAAAGTCAGTTCATCTCTCTCTCACACACACAAAGAAAGAGAGAAAGAGAGACCTACGCACAGTACTAGAAGATTAAGGCTCTGGTTCAAGAAAGAGATAAGTTTCCAAAGACCTTCTGAAAGAAAAGTGGGTTTCTTGTGAATATGGAGGGGCAACTAGTGTAGTCCAGATGTGTGAACCAATTTTTGTTTTAAATTAAGATGACTACAAGCAATGCAAAGATTGGAGCATCAGAAGAAGGAAAAGAGTGTGCTCCTAGTGCTTAACCAAAGACAGAATGACTCCAAACTGCCAGGCACAACTGTTCATTTATTAATAATATTCCATGACTTCACAGCATACCTTTACAGAGTAGTGTAAGCCGAATGAGGCACAGCAATGAGCATTACTAACACCCGAATGTCACAATTTAACACCTGTTAATTTCTTTTTCTAATCTAGCAATGTCTGACTGAATCTTTGTAATGTCCTTCTCTTTGGCAAACAAATGCAGATTATTGGATCTTTCAATGAGTGAAAAACTTTTTTGCTCTTGAGCCTGGAAACTGCGTCCGTCAGCTAGTTCCAGCAGGTGGTCTTCAGGATCTTTATGAGTATTGCCAGCTCATCTCCTAGTCTCTTTGTGTACATCTGCTTGTCTTCTGTTTCCTTCTGCTGTTTCTGCTCAGAGAGGTAACTTCATAGCTGCCATAGGCTCTAGAAGCTGATATCATCAGTGGTTTGCAGATGTCAACATTATTCAAACCTCCAACACTGTGAATATGGTCAAGAATTACTCTGCATGCTTTTGGTCTTTTGCCAGTGCAGTCTGGCTAAAATTATCAGCTATTGTTTCTTCATCAAATAAAAGTAAATTTCACATCATCCTGAAGCAGTTTAGAAGAGTGAGGAGCAAGACCAAGTGTAATAAGGTATCTGCTTTTTGTTTCACCACATTTGAATTCTGATGCCATCTGGCTATCAGAAAACATGAGGCGGAATAGAGCAGCTGATTTTTCTGCTGATTTGAAGCTGTAGTGGGATTCAACCATCTTCAGAGTCCACATGATCTCTGCTTTCAGCCTTGTGCTGCTCATCACATAACCTATTCAAAGAATTCATTAAGTTTTGAATTATGTAGCTGAAAAGATCACGTTCTGTCTTAATAAAAAGGCAGTTTCAAAAAGCAATAATGACATGATAATAATAATAAACTAAGAGTAAAGATGACAGCATGACTGAAAGATATGCTGAGCAAACTGATAATAATAAGCATACATTATATTTTTGTCTTGTTTTACAAAAATAACGACGTATGACTTATGGTTCTTTATTTTAACATAAATGAATCAATGCCCTAATCTTTCGTGATCAGATGGCAAAAGTAAATTTTCAATCATCAGATCAATTTTCTGTAGTAAAGCTGTAAAGCGGTAGATTGGTGATTGCAAACACTCTATTTATAGTGCATGAGGAATACAATCCCGACTTTCTAAACATAATTCTTTGCCGTTACTGATCTTTAAGCTATCGGCTTTACTGTAAGATAGATGATGGGCTAAAAGTGTGGACAATCATGTCTCAATACAAACGTAAAATTTTATGCACGTTTTAATTTAATGCGTTTTAAGCCTTAAAGTTTAAGGCTTAAAACACTTCAAAATAAAATTTCCCATTTGTGTTCATGTTATTTCGTAGCAAAGATGTGATTTTCAAGTTTTTAATCTTTTTTTAAAAAGTAAAATATTAAACTGCCAAAAATACTTTTAACTCCGTACTGAGTCATAGAAACAAGCAAAAACGGCAGCACTGTCATGGATACATTTTTGGGGTTTTTTTTGCCTTCCTCTCAAGTACCCACACAGTTAACTAAATGAATCGCTAAAGAGAAATAATTGTCAACTTACTGGACACTCTTGTAGAGCTGGTCGGTGCTGTCGGATTTCGAAGGGGCTGGGTGGATCCTGACTGGGAAAGCAATCAGTAACACAATTGCATGTATCTTCAAGAAATCAATGCACTTTTTGCATCGATCAGTTATAATGTGCTTGCTCCCCTTCACGAAAAATTCAGATAGTTCACACGCAACACATTGTGCACAATGTTTATCTTTTAAGTCCTTTAACAGCCAGTCTTTTTTTTTTCCTTCAGCCAGTGCTCCTGAAAAAACACTTGCCTGGCATTGTTTTGATAGTCAAGACTAAAATCCCAGGTACCCATAAGTCGGTGACATCACGAACTTGTATTACTGGACGGCTAGCAGACGATTTTTTTTCAGTGAAGTCATAGAATGAGGCTCTGGACGACAAAGCTTCCGGTTTATTCACATTCATTGCTTAAGCTCGCCAAGACTAACAGTGGAGAACTTCGCAAGAGGCTCAGCGTTGGTCTCGGCATACAGACAGCAGTCCACTTATACACGTCCGTGGGGACATGAACTAGACTTGGCAGCCATGTAACAAAAATAGCGGTGAGGTGAAGAATTGTCTGCATTTTGCGATGAAACCGACTCCGAAAATGAATTTATGGATTTGTAAGAGGCATGAAAAATAAATTTGTGGTAATATTTTATCAATGTAAGGACCTGTAAGGGTCAGAGAGAAAATGTAAGGACGTGTGTGAGGACTTGTAAGGACCGCATGCCAAATATAAGGCCTTACGGCGAAAAATCTCTACGTAAGGACTTGTAAGGATAGGTAAGGACCCTGCGAACCCTGTCTTGTTAACATAGGAAATATGCTGTGTTAAAGCCATAATAAAACCATAAAATAAATTATCAATAGCAAACATGTTGATGTACTAATTACCCAATACTGTAAGGCTGATCTTAACCCTCTTGGTTCTGGTAAAAACTATAAGTGTGTACAAAACATTGGCTTAAAATTGAAGACTGCGAAGACGACAGGGGGTGAGTTTTGTTTTCATTATTGCTGCTTTCAGGTAAACATTAGACCAAGAAACCTATATATTTTTGGAAAGGAAAAAGCTTGAACTTTCCAATAAAAGTAATGAAAATTGGCTACCTTTACTCTGGTGACAGCAACAATCCAAGAAAATTCACATTTCACATGTTGACCTCATTCATAGCACACACAGTTTCACTTAAAAATCCTGTCAAAGTCCACATATTGTTGATAGTTGTCCAAAACACAAAGAAAACTATTTACATATCATATATATATATAAGGTGAAGTTCACTTATGGTAACTGACAAAGCAGCCAGGGCACAGTCCTACATTACAAACAGGGTACTGGAATGAGGTGCGCACACGTTTGTCATGTCCAGCTGCACAGTTTCTTTTCTTGCCTACTGGCAACTTTGTCAGTTCATGTCCACCACCTCCATAAGCTGGCTGGGGTTGGGGAAGAACAGATGGGGCAAGTTGCAGAGATCTTTTTTCTTTGGCAGCCAAAATTTCTGAAGCTGCATGGCGATGCCTAATAACCTTGGGTGGGTAATAGTTACCAGCCAACCCCTCCACAACTTCCACCATGAACTGGTGCCTGGTCAGCTTGGGACTGTCAGTGGTATTCTTCATATAAATTATGTAGCTGTTTAGCACAGCCCTGCCAAACAGGGAGAATGCCACCTTCAGGGTCCACTTAATTGTGCGCCGTTCGGCCAAGTAAGTGTACAGCCTGGCATCGCTGAGATCCACTCCTCCCATTGACTCGTTGTAGCGCACAACAACTTTAGGTTTCTGCACCTGCTGCCCCCTCTTGTTTATGATATCCTGGAAGCCAGCTGACACAGCAGTGCTGAGTAGGACAGGCGTCTTGGCGCCATCTTGGTAGGCGACACAGAGGAGAGGCCCCTTGCGGCGTTCAGCAACTTCTTTGTTTTTTAGTCGCTGGTTCAAAGCAGTCCTTGGCAGTCCCTTTCTGTGTTTTCTAACAGTCCCAGTAGCTGTTGTACCAAGAGCATAAAGCTCTAGAAATAGGTCTGGGCTGCTAAAATAATTATCCACTCCCAAGTGGTGGCCCCGATGCAAGAGATTGCACTCAGTGAGCAGCCTCATGACCAGTGTGTGAGTGGCACCACGCGGCTGGCCTCGCTGCACTGGCTCCTCAGGATCCTTCCCTCTGAACACTTCAAAATATGAAGTGTATCCATTTTCGCTGTCACAGACACACCACAGTTTGATCCCAAACCTGGCATGCCGTTTCAGGGGCATATACTGGCGCAGGTGTGGTGTCTTGCCCTTGAACCCGACCATGCTTTCATCGATGGAAATGTCCTTACCAGGGTGGTAGTGACGGAGGAAAGCCTTCGTGAAGTGGTCAATGAGGGTCTGGATCTTGTGGAGCTTGTGGCCAGGGTGTCCAGCAGGTGGCTGCAGGTCATTATTACTGAAGTGAAGGAACTTCAGTACCAGATGGAAGCGGTCACGGGAAAAATGCTGCACAAACCATGGTGTCGCCTGGCTGGGATGGGCTGAATCCCAGTACATGTTGATTGTGGACTTTTTAATTAGACCCATGTTGAGGGAAATACCTAAAAATGCTCTGAATTCTTCCTGTGTCAGGTCCCCCCTTTTTATCCACTGGTGCACATAAGAAGTGGGTTTGTCACGGAGGTACTCACTGTGCTCCTTGATCCATTTATTAGCATACCGGTTAGTTTCGGTCACTATCTTGTCCACAAAAGCAGGTGTGAAAAACATGTTTACATATTCAACAGGCCTTGCATCCTGGGGTGGAGGGTGCTTGGGGCCAGGAGCAGCAGTAAAGTTGATTGGCTGAGGTCCAGGGTCTTCCCCAATGATGGGCAGCCAAATGCCATCTACATCTTGGCCATAGCCCTCATCACCACTCTCTCCACTGCTAGACTCTGCATATTCAAACAAAAACAAATTAATTATTATCATTACTGTTATTGTTTGAATAATAACAAACTATGATAATGCCACAAATAAATCATACATGTATACATGTGCTAACAACTGCAATAAACACTTTTTTCACTTTCAGTCACACATGCCACACCCACACAAAAAAGTTAAAATATTACATTAGTTATATTTTGAACAATACTTATAATTACATTTTATTCTGTGTATATTGAATTGTGAAAAATAAAAAAATAAGTAACACTGTCACAATAACATTTACTGGAAATAATCAAAAGTAATTTCCCATCCCTCAATGTTGAAATACTAGGCTCTCAATCTGCTCTGACATACTGACCACACACACTTGTAAAATATCCTTGTAACTCAAATGGCACACTGACTGATGCAGAAATGACAAAGAAAACTAAAGTATGATCAATGAAAACACAAATGTAATTCATAAATTCCTGTCTAGATACAGAATTGATGATAAAACACGTTAGAATTGTAATAAGACACGCCCACAGTGGTCGCAAAATAATTACAAAGAAAGCGAACTATTAAAAAAAATCAATAATACCACGTGGGTTACATGCCTTTGTCGACAAAAACCTATCTACATCAATAAGCAGCACAAAAATTGCACCAATACCTTCAAAATCGCTGTCAGAGTCACTCTCCACAACAGACTCTTCACTTGTGTCGCCAAAGATGTCTTCGTCGGCACGATCGTTCGATACGGTACTCATTTTCGTACAGAAAAAAATCGCAAACTCGCTCGGAATAACTTCGAAATGGATAGAAGACCGTGTGCAGAAGACCCGAGAATACTAACAAACTTTCTGATTGGTTAGTTTTTAACCGGATCAACCAACAGAAGAGCTTTTCTTGGGACACATGAGCAAAGCCACAAAAGTGGCTTTTCGAACGCAACCAGAAAAGCCACGAACGTGGCCATTCGAACCAAGAGGGTTAAGAAAATGAGATCTTATGGGAATACCTTATCAAAAGACCTAAGATCATAAAGCTTGACACTTTCTGAGTTGACACCAGCACCAAATATGAGTCCCTCAGGGTCAAATGCTGCAACTGGTCTTCCTGTCAGATGCATCAGACCCTGGCAAGCACAAGGTACATCATAAAATAAATGTGTAACATTAACATTTCGAAGAGAAAATAGATAATTAAAGAATTTGTATCTCTTCAGGGAGTGATCAAATATGCGTCACTTCCTGCGGTGGTCAAAGCAGATGACACATCAGTAACATGTGTCTCTCTTTCATGCACGCGCATGTGCACACACACACACACAAAGCCTGCTATACCTCAAAGTTGCAAAACCTAGAACTTAGTCACCTGACAATTTTGTGATCGCAGATCCCACAGCCGAATGGTTTTATCCATAGATCCTGAGATGAAAGTGTCATCCGTTGGAGACATGCATAATGTGACAACTCTGTAACACACAAAAATGGATTGTAACAATTATATCACTTTGCAAAATATAACAAGTAAAAGTTTTTCATTTCTTATAAATAGTGCAGATTTCTAACCCACTCCTGTTTAGTCTCTAAGCACAACTGCATGTATGTGTTCATGTGTGTATTATGCCTGCCACCAGCAATCCCTAGCAGCAGCCGCACATCACAATCACTTTTTTTGTGTGCATAAAGTCATGGTCATCATCGGCCCCCGATGGATGAACAAACAATGTGTGTGTGCATGTATTTAAGTATGTCTGCACATCACTATTATTTATACATTTGGGGGAAGATGAAGAGTTGAACGAACTCTCTAGAAAACATATATGCTAACTTTTATAAGTTTGGAAGAAATGATACGGTTCTATTATCCAGACAAATAAGAATGTCAGGAAAATTAGAAGAATGCTAAAGCATTTACTCACTTCTTTGTATGGCCTGGAAAGTATCTAATGTATTTGTTGTCATGGAGAGATAGGTATCTGATTGTATCTGAAAGTCAACCAAATAAACATTAAAGATATTTTCTGCTTCAGGAATGTTTATTTTAGTAAATAGCAAAAATGTTGAAAACTGAACATTAAACAACTTAATGTAAACCATTAAGACATCTCAACCTGCACATGTAAAACTAGGTCCTCTATAAAAAAAAAAACTATCACTGAAATGAAATCTTGATCAAATATTTATCAGGTAAATAAACTACTAATGCTAGTTAATAAAAAATATAATTATTTAGGGTTTCTTTTGTAACCAAATTAATTACTGCTGTCATCAAATAATCAATAACCAATGATTCTATGCTTTGACCAAACAGAAATTTTTTTGTTTTACCATCAACTTTTGTTGAGCAGTGAAGTGCAGTATTGACAGCATGTGTATAACGAATCAAGTCCACACCATATTTTTTGCTGTTTAGAGTTCGCTTTGGCCTTAAGTGGAAAAACAAAAAATGAAAATTGTTTAAAAACATTATGCCTTATCTTTTAAACATATCCTATCTTGAGGAACTCTTTAATCACTTCTTTGCAATGAAGATAAAAATTTTCAAAGACAAAATGTTCTATATTTTATCTGTATTTGCATCAAAACTCTAAGTAATTAAAGTTTGTACATACACATCCTTTTCTGAGTGTGTGTGCGAGAAAAAGATATCTAAAACAGTTGGTATGCAACATTCTATCATTTAATACATTTATCTATAAAACAAACTCAAGGCATAATACTGAAACAGATTTTGGTGGATTTGATGATTGAATTTTTATGGTGCATTTCTCAAAGTAGGTTCAATACACTGTAAAGAATTTTTTTTAAAAAAAAAGGTAAAGCACATAACTATACAGCTACTGACTCAAACATAGCTCACATAAATTGACCAAGACATCAACAAATCTACAGAAACACATTAACGAAGTAGGCCTACAACAAACAGCAAAATCTCGCGTCTCTTGCAATCAAATTAAGATTTACTTGTTAAAGTGGTAGAACATACTTGATAACAACTTGATATGTGACTATCACACCTAAGCTAATTAATTTTTTTTATTGATATTCATTACTTTTATTAATACTTACGTTCCACTCAAACAGTCATAAATGACAATAGAATCATCATCACTGCTTGATATCAAAGTGTCCCCGTTTGCTGAAAAGTCAATACTGCTAACTCTGTCTGCATTTTCTCTAAATATCTTAGCAACCCGAAACCCTCTAACAGTCTCGTCAGTGAGCTTCATGTCTGTGTGAAATTTTTGTGTGGTTTATTGTTGACTCCACGCTTTTGATTTCGACAGCCACGTTATAGTTCCGCACTCAATGTTGAGTGTGAACCAGTCAGAGCACTCAACAATATTTTTTAAACATAGGAGCCTGTATCTAGTTTATAGTGGGTACGTAACATTTTTTAAAAGTCATTTTATACAAGAAAAAAAATCTTCTGCTGTAGTTACTAAATGACCTTAAGACCGATGACCTCGGGTCAAAGTTCCAGCAGCCTTACTTTCGAAAACTGTCATTGAAGCAAACAAAAACAGCTGCTGACTAGCGTCTTGAGTAATAATGCTGTAAGTACTTTTCGTTTCGATATTAGTTACTTTTTATGGGTTTTTTTTAAAGGCTTGTCATTATTTTAAGTTTCTGTATAGTTTTTAGAGAAATCTGTAAATCGATAGCGCGGACTTGGCCTTCACTTGTCAGTGAGAACGCAGACTACCAAAAGTGAGTGCATAACAAGAGAGACTGTGTATGTTTGTGTGTTCTGTAGCAAATGATGAAATATTTGGCATATCAGTATTACCATACGTTTGTTATCAACACTTATTTACTCGGTACACGCGATTGTTTAAACTCTACTTGGCTTCGTCGGAAGAATTTTCTCATGCTGATCGTGTCGTTGTATCGTAAGCATGTGTACCCCATGACCCTCGGAACAAAGCCATTAACTTTTAATATTGTCTGTCACTGAGCGCTTGAACTGCATAACTAACACCGGAAATGTCACCCAAATTGCTGGGATGGCTTAATTTATTCCTCTTACCCTGCGACTTTGTTTCAGAACGAAAAGCTTGAGAAATGCTGCTGTACAAGCCAGTGACCTGGCACAACAGCTCTATCAGAAAAATCCAAAAATTACCACCAAAGTAAGATCTTTTGATATAGCATCAAAGGTCTTGCGCCAAAAGTGGCAGATTTGTCACTCTTATTGCCGTGCACAGTGTTTGCACACTGAACAGCAGATGTTTTCTAGGAGACAATATGTTAGGACAATATGCAGCGGTGTTGCTGACAGTAATAGCAGACGAAAGCATGTATTTGAGTTGCCATTGGAATCACTTCATGCACAAGAGATTTACAATGTGGCTGTCAGTGCTGTGGAACCCCAACATATGATTCGGAAAGTAGTGCAGTATGATGCAGAGAAAGCCATCTTGACTGTGCAGGACAGGAAATATGAACTGAATCATAATGTGTATGTGGTTGGCTTTGGCAAGGCTGTTCTAGGCATGGGTAGAGCAGTGGAAGATATATTAGGTGAACACATTGTGAAAGGCATACTGAGCATCCCCACAGGACAAAGAGATATTCTGAGACAGGAGAAAAAATGGTGAGTTTTGTTTTAGATTGTGGTGTTGGAGTGCATGAGTGATTGTCCATGTCTTACACGTTGTCTAATGAAAATAATAATCATCATCATCGTTGTCATTAGGGTACTTATTGGGTGCTGTATCCCAGCCAAAATCAGGCTCATTGCATTTTGGAAGGAAAAAAACAATAGGTTAAAGTAAATAATTATAAACATAATTTAATACGATAGACAGATTGGGCTTGCACTGCAGCACATCTTTCACTTGCTAATAGTCCTTTGACAACCCTAATATGGAGTGGAGGTTAATAACTGACTAACAAAACTTCTGTGCTTCATAGTCATTGGTTTACTTTAATGGTATTTAATATGATGAATAGTCTTTGCAGAATCTGCTTTTAATGGTTCTTATTCATTTATATGAAACAGGGATCTCCTACTACAACCAGATACAAAAATCCTGGTATTTGAAGGAGGCAAGAACAATTTACCAGATGAAGATTCATCTAGAGCTTCAAGAGCTATTGAAGAACTTGTTCGGGGAAGAAATAATACAGACCTGATAATTGTTCTTGTTTCTGGTAGGGATTTATGCTTGCTCTCTCTCTCTCACACACACACACACACACACACACACACACACACACACACACACACACAAACTCTCCCTCTTTCTCACTCCACTCACATTTCAAGTTACAAGGTTAAAAGAGAAGGGGCAGAATATGTGGTCCCTTGATAAGAACCTGCACAAAATTTACTTAAGCACAACATAGTGACCCACTTATAGATGTTATCTGTTGAGCATTTCTATTAACACAGAAAGGAAATTGTTGAAGTTTATAATCGGGGCAGTTAAAGGGTGCTTGGTAACTGTTTTTATGTTTATTCTACCTGTGTGCACAGACATTATTCAAACCCATGAGGCTTTAATGTTTATACTATGCTAGTGCTAGACACAGTACCAGTAAAACAATCTTTTATTTTTTTTACAAGCAAGCTTTTTTTTATTAATTAAGATTCAGACAAGTGCAGACATATCTTAATCATGAAATATCTGCTTTGTATACTTTTTTAAAAGTTTTCCTTTATTTATTTCACATTTAATGGTGATTGAGTCCTGACCTCTGTGTCTTCAGGTGGTGGTTCCTTCTTGATACCTTCTCCAAGGCCCCCTATTTCACTGGAGGATTTGATAGTCATGACAAAAGAGCTAGAAAATCATGGTGCATCTGCCAAAGACATCAACATTATCAGGAAAAATGTTGAGTTTTTGAAAAGTGGGGGTCTTGTAACAGCTGCTCGGCCTGCAAAGGTGAAATTAAAAGGCTTGAGTTACTTCACATAATTTGGGTGCATGATCTATGATACATATCTGTATAATTATCATCAGCTGTAAGACTAAGGTATGTAGAGTTTAAAAACTATTTTGTTTTACAAATGAATTTTTATGGGGATTTGATGTAGGTAGATTTGATAAATATAAATAAATTTGTAACTTTTGGTTGCAGATTCTAATATTCTGCTTTTTGTTTTATAGCTAGTGTCTTTCATCATCTCTGATATTATTGGTGATCATCTGGGAATGATTTCCTCTGGTCCCACTGTTTATGATCAAGTTACAAGCCACCAGTGTTTTGAGATATTTAACAGGCTGAATGTAATCAGGAAGATACCACAAACAATCCTTGCTCACCTGCAACAGCAAGTTACCAACGAGAGAACTAAAGCCATGCTGACGAAAAGAAAACCATTGCAAAGCCCTTCAATCAACGCAAAAGATCTAGAAGACCCTCAAGTATCAGATGCTGCCCGGATTCAGAATGTTATTGTGGGTAGTAACAGAATTGCATGTCAGGCAGCTGAGAGGCATGCTCTGCATCTGGGCTACCTGCCATTCATCCTTTCCACAGAACTCGAAGGAGAAGCAAGGAGGATAGGTGCTATGTTTGGAAAGTTGGGAATCTATACATTGATGTGCTTCAGCCGCAAGCTATGGAGTCGTGCTCATGCACCTTTTGTCCATCTGGAGTTGGAAATTGTGAAGGAAGGCATAAACAAGACTCAGTTAAATGCGATTGCAAACCTTGTAGAGCGAGCTCAGAATCTTGGAAAGAGTGTCGTCATCATAGCAGGAGGAGAGTCGGTTGTCAATGTCGCAGGCACAGGAAAGGGAGGACAAAATCAGGAGTTGGCGCTGGCTGCAGCTATAGAGCTGCACAAATCTTACAACACAGTAGAGCCACGCTCACAGGCTGACATCACATTGCTGAGTTCTGACACAGATGGTGAGGATGGACCCTTCTGCCAAGCAGCCGGTGCTGTCATTGACCAGAACTTTGTGAGGAATGCAGAAGCAGAAGGTGCATCTTGTTTGGCTTCTTTAGAAAACAATGACTCACACACTTTGCTTAGCATGGTTAATGGGGGTGCACACCTCATTGTGACACACATGACTGGAACAAAGGTCATGGACATTCAGGTTTTGATTGTGTGCAATCCTGCTCATACAAAGTGACAGTTTTTTTAATTTCATTGTTTGTGACATGTACAAGCTATCTTTCACTGACAACACTGAAGAATAATTATTTTAGAGAATAATTTTTTATTATTATAAAATTGTATTGAGATAATTGAGAAAACTACAAAATTTCTGTTTGAAGCTGTTAAAATAGTTGGAAACAGTAAATGGTTAAAAAAAAATCGATGAAATATTAGATTTTTATTGCACCAAGTTCTAATTGTAACCTTCGAATCATAATAAATAGTTAATTCTGAACACACGCTTACGATTTGATGTACTATGTACTAGAAGAGTTTTGAGTTTATTCACGTAACTTAATATATTAACAATGTTTATTTATATTACTGTACATACAAAATCAGATAATGATTTTTCATACTACTTTGTATACTGACATCTTTCTACAGTGTTAATTGATATAACATTATATACTAACAGAATCTCACAATGCTTATTGATATTACTTGATATACTATCGATGCATATTATACTAATTATGTTACTTCAGATGCAAATATTGTCATAGCCTCCATTTGTCCATACTGAATGAGTTAAAGAATGTCACAGTACTTATTGATATTACATTACTCTCACACTGACTTTAAATGAATGTACTCAAAAAATCTTTCAACAGTTTTTATTTGATATTAGTCTGTGAAGTGTTGTCCATGTTGCATGTTTGTTTAGATTTTGTATAACTAAATGATTCTGAATCTGACATCTGTGTGTGTCACAATAAGTTAAAGACTGCTATATTGTCTGGAGTGTAATAACAAAAATGAGTTAGATGTGGTTCAATACATTCTGCTGCAATCATGTTGTATATGATGACAATGATGACAATTGATTGTGATTATGCACATGCTAACATACTTGTTCTAATATTTAATGTTATGCTTGGTTTTATAAAATCTTGGTATTTGGTTGTTAAAAAGATTATAAATTTTTCCATAAAAATGTTTGTGTAAACTGTGATTTTAGAAGCTTATTTGTTTTTCACAAAAAAATGAAGCACCATTATCTTGTTCGAAAAAAATCTAGAAACGTGCTTTATTTTCCACAGATTAGATTTTCAATCTATTTCTATGGAGAATGTCAGCTGACCTGATAATAACGTGTCTTGTGCCATCCTAAATCTTGCTCCATATTTGTTTACTTACCCTGTGAATACTAAAGCTGTCTGTGATCACTCATGTTTCATCGGTGGCAGGACTGTACTCTCAGCTGTGTTGTCCATAGAATTCAAAACAGATTGATCATACTAATACCATTTTGCTTAGACTGTGAGATCTTGTTCCTTATGTTGCTGTGTTGTTATGTCTGTATATGTGTTGATGTAGCTTGGTCTATATATGTGTACAATGTTTATTTTGAGTCTAGTTTGTTTTTATTTCTGTACATGCTTAGCCTACTTTAAAGTGGGAACATGTGGTACAAAATTATTATATTTTCAGTCTTTGTGTGAACTAGTATATGTCCTTCAGAGTCAGCAACCAAGACCATTTCATGACTACAAAGGCCTTTAAAGACTAACCATGGAGTTTATTTTAAAAGTCATACTCTTTACTTCTACACATTGCACAAAATGTCTTTCTTGTACAGAATCAAAATATTTACTTATCTATTTTTATATTGATATGTATATAGCTATTTTTATATTTTTCATTGTGTACACGTTAAGAGATATTTTAAAGCACAATCAAAGCATGTGTGTGCGTGCTAATGAGTTCTGTAGGTGTCAAATGATATTTAGGCTTAGACCATATCCCTAGAAATACCAAAGATACTAGTGTGATATATATATATATATAGCTTTGTGGCCCTCATTGCTTAGCAAACAAAATCAATATTGTTTCGGAAAGCATAGCACCTTGAATGAGAAATGTTTTATTCTTTTATATATGGTGATTTTTGCGAATACTTTTGGAGTAATTTCTTGGCTAAAATAACTGGATCAATTAAAGTTTTCTATTCTAGATTTTGTGTTCTTGTCAAGTTTGGTGAAAAGTACATGTGCAGTAAACAGAAGATGAATGCCATCAATGAACAATGATTAAAAGAATGTCAGCTGTCTTGCACAAATATCCACATAGGATACACATCCACAACTGATAACACATTGCAAGACTGTTCTTTCAACCCACCCGGACGATCCTGGGTGTGCACTGAAGCAAGGGATCTTTGGGACAAAGTGTTGGTAGTAGAAGAATGTTAGACAGTATTGACGTAAAATAGAAATACTGACTCATTAGCTAATTGTCTCCCTTGGCTCACGCCTGGATTACGACTTTTTTCTGGGCTCTCTGTTGCCCACAGACGGGTAATACAAGTCCGTGATGTTGCCACACTCCACATTCTTCAGATTAGTGTGAATGACAGACGTATGTTGTTGACTTTTTGACTTGATCAGTTTGTAGTTGTGTGTCTTTCCTATTTTTCGCGTTTCTTCTGTCATTCTGGCTTATACCTGTCAATCACAATGGTCTAATCTCAATAATCGTTCTTGTTTGCAGCCGGCGCTGTCTTCAAGCTCCGAAGGCAAGTGCTCAGCGCTTTCTCAATCAAACCACACGGTCTGCTGATGCCACAAAGGTGCGAAGTCAGTGCGGCAGGTCAGATTTCCACAGACCCTCAGACCTGTCTACGCCCAGTCGTGTATTACGACACGAGCTACTAACGAAGACATCTGTCAGCATAGCACTTCGGGAGCGCCGCCACAACCGGAGTTATCTCCCCCCGCAGAACGGGTTTTGTCCCTTCTTGACACAGCGCCTTCCACAAGAGTGTGTTCAGTTCGGGGTCAACTGGTCAAGGATGGCGTCCACGTCTGCTAGCGCCACGAATCCAGAGGCCAACGACCTTGGAGGTCGCGACCTGCAGACACGAGGTCAGTTGCGGGAGGTATTTCTGACGGCCGTCAGATCTGGAATGCCCCAGCAGATGCTGGAAAAGGTAAAGATCGATTTGGTCTTTATTGTGTTCTTCAATGCATTACTTAGCATTCGACCATACGAATATTCCTTACACTTGCTAGAAAAGGGAAGAATGTATAGAGAATGTGTATATTTTCTGCGTTAGATTCAGCAGAAAATGTAGTGACTGCCACTCTCACACAGAAAATACATTTATATATTTGACCACAATGGCATGAAGAACACAGGATGTATTTTCGTTACCTTACCTTACCTGACAGGTGCTGAAGTACGACCCCAGCACAGATACCCTGACAGTGGAGGGTCGTGAGTACCACATCAACCGCAATGTCTTCGTCGTTGGCTTCGGCAAAGCTGTGCTGGGCATGGCGCGGGTGATGGACGAAGTCCTGGGAGACCATATCATCAGGGGCATCGTTAGCATTCCCACCGGCTCCATAGCTGACTTGGTGGCCAACGGACACAGGTAACAGTGGATCCATCATTTGCTGTGTCCTTGGTATAACGGAAAGAGAAGCAGTCACACACAGATTTTTGTTCCAAACAGTTCCAAGATTGTTCAGATGAAGGTATAATCGAATATTTGTGGCAAATTTAAGATCAAATGTGGAATGATAAATTATTATATACACAGCCCCCATTCTCTTTTACCGCTTACATCACCTGCAGTGTGATGCAAGTTCACGACAGTTGAACTTTGCCTTTCTTCCTCAGCGACATGCTGCTATCGCCAAACAGCAAGATCAGGGTGCGGGAAGGTGCCAACCACAATATTCCAGACGAACTAGCATTCCAGGCGGCTAGGGACATTCATCAGCTGGTGTCCAACCTAACTGAGAAGGACATTGTCTTCGTTCTCATCTCAGGTACACGAACCCCTCTGCTTGAGTCTGTCCCACAATAAAAAGATGAGAGAGAGGGGGGGGGGTAGAAGAAAAAGAAAAATAAAAGGTTGAACTTGCTCTAATCACACCCTCTGTCTCTCTCTGTCATCAAAGCCTGGTTTACCCTGTTCAGATGTCCATTTTCCCATGCAGCAAGAGTTTTTCTTGTCTTTTCATTTGAAGTCTGAATCTCTGACAAATATTTATTAAAACTTCGCGCGAGCTAGGTTTAGGGGAATTTAATTAAAGTAACTAAATCTCTCGCCCAGGTGGCGGTTCTGCATTGTTGCCATACCCGGTCGAGCCTCTGACCTTGGGTGACCTGATGCAGATCACCCGCGTGCTATTCAGTCACGGCGCCTCAATCTCTGACGTCAACACAGTGCGCATGCATTTGGAGCTCCTGAAAGGAGGGGGCCTTGCCAGGGAGGCTAAGCCGGCGCGGGTGAGAACTTCAAAAGCTGCTAATTAGCATATGAATCTGCAGTAGTAAGATGACCCTTGTTCTATTAGATCTTTCCCCATAAAACTAGCCAGTCTTTCTCTTCATCTTATCTGAAGTCGTGGGAAACTTGGTGGCTAGAGCAGCAGCGTCAAACGCAAAGTGTCAATACTAGTATAACGTAGCGTACTTCCCTCCTGACGATCCAGGTCTGGAATAGGTACCTGACTGCTTGAAGCGATGGGGAAGACAAGGCAGCAAGAGAGAGGGAAAAGGGATCGTCTTCACAAAAAAGAGATGGCTCCGAGATAAAGAAAAGAGTCTTTAAAACCTCACCCGAAACTAAGATCACTGGACTAACTTTACATTTCCCCTCTTTGCATGTGATTTGTCTTAAAGGAAAATTCGTGGATGTATCTATGGAAAAAGCACTCAGAGAATATAACTGTTTTCCTTCTGGAGCCTGAAAGGATAGACTGGACAAGTAAGTGTGAGAGGAGCAGAATCTGTGCATTTAGCCGTGGAGAGATAATATGATCTGGTCATCGTATTTTAAAGCAGTATTAATGTTGCATAATCCCCTTGGAATACTTGGTTCTGATGCTTAGATGAAACTTAGTGCTAAATATGGTCTCCCAAAATGTGGGTGAAAAACCCCCGTTTTACTCTCGAGGTGCACGCCTACATAGATCAAACACAGAAAGAGATCAGCAGCACAGACGTCAGAATTGTACGTGGATACGTTAAAGCCGTGAAGGGTACAGCAAGTAGACAAACTGGAATTACATGTTAATTTGACATATCAGTGCACAAACGGGACGTCACGGTTTTAACTCTTCTGCATGGTGATGCGTGTGGGCAAATATCTCGAGAACGGAAGGGTGAATTCACCCAGATTTCGGAGGATAGAATCTTCTACTAAGCTTTAACCAGTTATTAGAAAACTAATCCCACTAGATCATTTTCACGAAGATAATTTTATTTGTGATTTCGATGTTTCTTCATAGGTTGTATCATTCATCATCTCTGACGTCATTGGTGACTCCCTGGAGATGATTGCGTCTGGCCCGACGGTCTGCCAGGTCAGGAGCCCGCATCGCTGTCTGGAGATCATCGACAGACTCAACGCGCGAGAGGCCCTCCCCAAGGTGGTTGTGGAGGTGCTGGAGACTAAGAAGAACCAGATCATGGCACAGGCAGCCCTGTCCTGGAATGCTACAAGTGAGACATCGAGGGCAGGTCAGCTACAGAAGTCGGCACGCACATGCTTGCTCGCATACTCTTTTTTTCTTTATTTCTCTCTCTCTCACACACACACACACACACGTGTTCTGACACACGCCGCGTTCATTCTATTTCTCTATCTCTCTGTCCTTCTCTCTCTCATGGAAAGCTAACTACTGCTGTGGAAAATGACAACTTTAGAGTTTTAGATGGATTCACATTGTGTATACTCATATCTCTTGGTACACGAAAGTGCTTGAGTGAGTGGAAGAACAAAAAGATCTCTCTCTGTTAAAAAAAAACCTAGCACACGAAAAAAGAGAGTGCAACAAATCCCGAGAGAAACGTGAATAGGCATGTAGGTAGATGTTAATGATAGTGGTGGGATGCAAAAATGGATTGATCTAAAGGAAAAACTTCTTTTGTTTTCGCATGAAGCGTCGGTTTGGGCTTATTCTTGTTGCGTCCGTTTGACATTTCTGCCAGGGGGAATCATTGAAGACGACAGGTCAGAGTGGGACAGAGTTCAGAACGTCCTGGTGGGCACAAATGCTATTGCGTGTCAGGCAGCTGCACAGCGCGCTCAAGAGTTAGGGTTCATACCCTACATCCTCTCCACTGAGCTCAGTGGGGAGGCACAGGAGGTAATTTACCTAACTACTTTTAGGGTTCACCGTCAAGTTATTCCAGCGTACGTATAATTTTGATTGTGAAAGGGGGCTGTGCGCTTTGGTTTGTGGGCACTGTGCAGCAAGAGAGAGAGGAAAGAATTACGAATACGAAGTTATGATTAGGCCATCCTCTAAAAGATAGACGGAGCAGATAAAAGAAGGTAATAATTAATCATGGTCGTGTAAATTGTTGCACTTATACTAAACCACTACAAACTGTTGATTGAACGCGTGAGACGATGTCTGTAACTCTTTCAGGTGGGCCTGCTGTTCGCCAAGCTGGCCCAGTACATCGTGGCCTGCTTCAGTCCACGGCTGTTCCAGACCACCAACTCCGAGGTAGTGCAGTTAGAGATGGAAATCACCAGACTGGGTATTCCCAAAAGCAAGCTGAACGAGGCTAGTCCGTGTACTTATTACATTAATTATATTTATTAATTTATTCTCATATAATCATGTTTTTAATTTCACAGTTTCTTGAACACATCTACTGTAGTCACCCGAGTGCTGCATGTAGCATAACTGTATTCACTGTAACAGAGTACGCCATTTTTACTCATGAAAAATGAGTTCAAAATTGGTCTCGTTTACTGGATAATTCCATGGAAGCTAATGCTTCTGAATGCCACTAATATTTTTTGTGCATGCTGGAATTGTCCTTTGTCAGTTGTATCGTGTGTCATCCGTGTGCGTGTCGCAGTTGACAATTAACTCTCTCTGCTGTATCGCCGTTAGGAGCTCATCCAAAACGCAGACTTATACAATTGACCATTCTTTTCCTCGCCGTGGCAGCCAGATCTCCGCATACTTTGATGATGTTTTCTTGTGTATATGATTGTTGTTTTTAATTTTGGCATGTATGTAATGTTTGAGTTTGTAGGTGTGTATTTTTTATTTCTGTAAAGTGCAATGTGGGTAATGTAGAGAAATGTGCTATAGAATCTATTATTATTATTATTAAAAGCTCTTACAGTTGTAAGTACTCACCTTTGGTGAATTATCAAAGTCTAGCTCAAGTCGATAGTTTGTTGTCTCCGAGTGAACAAGAACGGGAGAAAGGGAAACAGCTCTGAGCGGCATGTCAAACGTTGCAGGTAGCAGACAAGGTGATGGTCGCTTGTAACCACTCCAAGCCGCTGTGCGTGGTGGCCGGAGGGGAGACCACGGTCAACCTCCGAGGCAAGGGGAAGGGAGGTCGCAACCAAGAGATGGCGCTGTCAGCAGGCCTGCAGCTTCAGCAGTGCTTCCAGACCTTCAAGAGCCGCCGAGAGCTGACAGAGGTTTTATTTCTCAGCGCAGGTGTGGCTTTTATTTTCATGAAACGCATGGCCATTTAAAAACTTTTTTGCGTTGACGTTGGTAGTAGTGTTGGAGAAAAGGAGGAGATGGAAGAGAATGACAGATGAGAATGCTGTTGCTGTTGTTGACTATGACGGCAATGATGATGGTGATGATGGCAACACCAATGACAACGATGATTGACAATGAGGACGAATAGGTGGGGACGGATGGATTAAAGGTATCGTTAGACGGGATGTTGCCAAAACCAGAGCCACACAGACTGTAAGCAGAGTTGGTCTTAAGCGCTGTTAGAGCCCGAGGAGTAAAAGTAATGTTCACACACACACACACACACACACACACACACACACACACACACACACACACACACACACACACACACACACACGTGTTTTCGATGGAAAACTTTTTTCTATAAAAAAATATCCTTGTTGGGCAAACCGCCATTGCGCATGCGCAGAAAGTAAAAGGATCATGCCTGTTCACACTGGCCACATTCCTATTCCTCTCCGGAGCTCCCTAGAGACAGCAAAGAATACGAATCCTGTTTTCATATCTTTCCTTCTTCCTCTCGTAGGTCACAGGTATTGTCTGTGAATGTTGCTCATCAAGAGTTTCAATTCTTCTTCAGGAACAGACGGACAGGACGGACCCACAAACGCCGCTGGAGCACTGGTGGACGAGAACTTCGTGCTGGATGCCGTCAGTCAGGACCTCGATCCCGTCGCAAGCCTGCAGGACAACGACTCGCACACGCTGTGGTCGCGCTTCGCTGGCGGTCGCGACCTGCTGGTCACAGGGCTCACCGGCACCAACGTCATGGACATACAGCTGCTCTTGGTGCAGAAGAATCGAGCGACGGGCTATTGATCTGACCCCGCCGGTTCTAAGCCCGCTTGCACAGTCCACTCTTCCATCCCACCTTCCACCACTTCCAATTTATTCTTCATTACTCAAGAGAAGGAGAGCCTGAGCTTGTGACAAGTGTACCTTACCCATGCCTAGCCGCTTTTCCCTTTCTTCCCGATAACCCACATTTATAAATCTTGAAAAACAATTTTTATATCGTGTTTTTACTAAGACATATCTCTACATATTTCAATACAGCTCGACTTTCGTTGATTTGATTCATATTTCACTACCCAAAACAGAAAAAAATATCAGCTTAGCTTTAAAGAACAGGGCTGTATATGCAGGCGTCTAAAGAGTCACTCTGACCTTATGGGGTCTTAGTGTATAGAAACGGGATTTGAACGTTCACGAAATCCAGCCCACGACAGCAAGAGGGCGGCAGACATTGATTATATATTTAGCAGCAGACGCTGATACGAAGAAGCTAGTCCTAGTTTCTGAATAAGGAGGAAACAGTTTAAAGTATAAGAGGAAGTGACATCATAGTCACATACACGGGTACCCCTCATATGCAATCAGAATTATACTTTTGTGTGTGTTTTTAAATTTTATTTAAATTTTATATTTTATTTTAACCCACGGTTGTATGCAGAACAATCAAAATTATCTCTTTGACGTGTAAAAAAGCTGGCTTCATCTGTACTTCTTGGCAAAAGAGCTACTTGCGTCTTTGTGAGTTGCTGCATTAGTTGATAACAGATGACATCTGCTATTGTGTACATCAGCTAAAATCTGTCTCTAGTCAGCACGTACTTCGTCGTGCAGGTGCAACCAGAATAACTTAGATCTCAGATACTGTGACAGAAAGGGACTTCAGGTTCTGTTGGCACTCGGCAAAGCATACGAACTACCATTGCACAGCTTAGTTAATGTGAAACGGATGACAAGAATAGACTGTTTCCGGTTCACGATGAAGTTAACAGAAGTCATAAGACTGATTTTGTGAAGAAAGATAATTTTAGTTTTATGGACATATACAAGCTGCGTCGGTTTTTTCAGGTGCAATACATATCGATTACTTGGATTTTAAAATAAAATATGTATACATGCCGTCTTCCTAAACATGTGTAGAATGTAGGTATGACTGTGGAGTTCATTAGCTTTGTTAGTGCGTAGATCAGTCTGTAGCTATCCCTTTTAAGATTCATATCCGACAGGGGACATATTTGCATATCACAGTTCGTTGAAGCAAGAGCTTAATTCAAATTAAAACAAAAATTCCAGGTCCTACTTACATTTCAGTTTTAATATCTGCAAAGGATTGGACTCGTATATGTGTGTGTGCACGCGCGCGTACATCATATGTACACACACTGACACAATAATTCTCATGCTCATGCAAGCACCTTTTCCGCACATGTTTTCTTTTGAAAAATACAATTAATTTCTACAGTTATAAACAACCATCGAAAGAGTGTCAGGAGCTTGATTTTTCTCGGCTACACATGACACCAAATCATCAGTTGAACCAATCAGGAATAAACTATTGACAACATAATTATACTGATAACAACTGAGCTGTAGGTCCAGAAGATGACCGACTTATTTGCAGATATATCTGAGGAGCACGGCAAGACATGCGAGCACTTTGACGACAGACACTCCTTAGCGTTACACCAACGCGAACCAGTTGCTGTGGGACCGGAAAAAAACCCGGATGATAATGTCCGCCGGCGCCAGCACCTTTGGTCATGTCTGTGTGTGTGTGTGTGTGTTCTCTGTAGTCTCAACCCTCTAGCGTCAGGTTAGCCCTTCCGCTGATCACACACCATCCCAGATGTTTCGGAATCTTCTCTCCATTGCTAAGACGTCAGAAGTGTTTCCTGGGCGAAAAGATCTTCGCGGGACAGCGGAAGGTGAGACAGATACGACATGCAAGATGTTCAGATCAACGTCAACAAGATGGTCGCCACTTGTGTGAACAAACCCTTCAACCTTCTCTGACTGAAGTACTGTCCTCCAAGCGACCATTTCCTACCGAGTACACGACATCTGAAATATACTGACACGCACCGCTAGCTCACTGGCCTGTGTAAGGCTCCCTTGGGCTGATAGTTGTGTAACATGTAAGGAAGCTTGAGTTATTGTACGGGCCCACCAAGCGATGATTTTGAGTAAGGATGGCGAAGAAATAAGCGACAATAGACTGCTTTTTGAAAGAACGTGCATCGGATGAAATATTTGGGTGCTGTTGATGTAAAGAGATACGCTGATGACCTGATTTATGACTAAAATTGCAAATATCACGCTTGTAAAGTGCAACTGATTTTAGTGTTTGTATGTCCGTGTAGATGTCTTTTTGTTTACATGCAAGAGAGAAAGAGAGGGAAGTACTGACCTCTCTAATAAAGATTACGCTTTGTTAATTAAAAGAAAATTAGAAAAGGGGCGTTTATCTTTCAGTGTAGGCGCTATCAGCACAACACACGTTAAACGTTTCCTTTCAACTTTTTCTCTTGTTTTAAAACTGTTGGTTTCTAAAATCGAAATCCGCTCTTCCTGTAAGACTACTTCCTCAGACAGCAAAATACTTTGACCGATGATGGTCGGGAGAGAGGGTGAAGAAAAATAGGTAGACTCCTCGATTTAGGCGAGGATAGTGTTAGATCATGTACACTGCCCAGGTCAGCAGTTTCTACCAGTTAGAACACTTCCTTTCACTCTTCTCAACATCCTTTTCCTGCTTAAAGTGGGGTATACTTCGTTACAAGCAATTAACACCAACAGCATCCACCTCAGAACTGATGCTAACGCTAGCTGTGGCTATCAAATTCAAATCATCAAATATGTGTATTATTATTATTATTATTGGTGCATTATTGATGCACATGTTATCAATAAGGCATGCGTGGCTGTGGTTTATATTCCTGCACTAGTTAGCATGATGTCCATTATTTGTTACCACACACATTCTCCGACTATCGAGCTGTCTATAGGTTGCAGTAGACGCCTCAGACACAGCCTCTCGTTTCTAGCATATCAATGCAACCCGGATGGGTCTCCAGACCACGACACATTCGCCTGTGACAGCGATCCTTCTCAGCCACTGCAAAGTCGTTCAGGACCAACTTTCAACAAAAACTATCTGCAGGAAACAGGATTGTAATGTCCGGACAAAGCGGAAGTTTTCTCCGGGGCTGAACTGTAACGAGAATGTCGACTTTAGAAGATCGGGTTTGGTGGAGCCCTTGTATTGCTAATTTCTAAGATGCTCGTGACCTTTTTTGTCCTCGTTCGCAAAGCGGTTCTAGGCTGACATCTTGTCCGTCTAGCTTTGGAATTTACTTTATTTCTCTCTCTTGAAATTTTATGTCTATGATTTTCGTTATGAACATAAGAATGTAACATGCAAAGTCTCCGCATTAAATTTGCCGACTCCTCATTAGTAGATCTGTTTGGGCAGACTAGCGATCGAATGGACATCATAATTCAGCCGATGTATTTTAAATTTTCTTTTCAAATCTTGAAGGAATTAATGAAAGGTCTTTCTTTTTCCAAGCTTAGCAGGAAACTCGTGCCCAGGACAAACACGGAATGTTTATTTAGAGAAGATATTTATTGTCTTTAAAAAACTTTTTTTCCAACCCTGAGTCGTGTTTTCACCAAAGAAGCTAAATGATTGAAGTGAACTATATTATTTCCCTACAAATGTCAGCAAATGATGTCAAATCGTTCTCGAGATGTAGACCTATTAATATCACCAAGGACAGATAGAGGTCCAAACCGAGACATCTAGAAAGTACGGCAATAGAATATGTACCTGATGTTAATCAGGTGTATCTGTGGACATTCTTGATGCCACAATGTTGACCTCTTTCATGGTTCTGCTTATAGACGTATCTCCTGAACAGAATTGGGGGGTAGGGGCGGAAAAAACGAGTACTTAAAACACATTAAAACACTTAAAATGCCTTGTGTGTCTCTCATCACAAGATTTATTGCTAACTCCCTCCTACATTTTCTCCTGCGTTGACCTGTGGCACCTCACGCTACCCATTACATGTCACGTGGTTAGGAAATATGGCGGGTCAGTACGTTATTATTGTCTCTATTCTCTTCTGTCCTCCCATCTTTTATTGCTTGCATCCTTCCTGATCAAAGAATTACGTTTCAAAATACAATTTTCAAATAATTCATGAAATTGTATATGCATTTATTTTTTAGTAGACTGTAGAGGCATTTTTCATGTCATACAGTGTAAAGCTTCATGCATCACCTCTGCACGAGCACTTTGAAATGTGGGGAGAGTCTAATAAGTCAAGGCAGTTTCAGTGAGTTCTGATGGGCACCGGAAATAGCATTTTACAGAATTCGGTGCCCGCGGCCAAAGGAGCAGCATGTGCGCCGGTAGATAACGCCATCAGTGAGGCCCCCGAGCAAGCGCACGCACGGACAGTCACCCGGGTCCAGCACTTGATGATAAGAGGCAGAAGCGACAGGCAAAAACATAGCCCGTAACCTTTGAACCCCAAGGCTATGATACCTTCCTCCTGATTGGTCAGTTCTGGAATATACTGCTGATCTTTCCGATAGAAATTGGTGAAGTGGGATTTCCTCATCCCATTTCCAGCTCTTTCTCTGTGTCAAAAAAGCAGCGTTAGTTTTTTCAATTTAGAAAGGAGAAGCCGGTCATATTTTCTCTCTTTCAATCTTTTGTTTCCTTAACGACGTATTTTCAGCATCTGTGGCTGACAAACAGTCGTCGGTATAAATGAAGGAGGTGTGAGGCAGCAGAGCTTGAAAAGGAAGAGGCCTCTAGAGAGAGCGCAAAAGACCTCGCCAACACTTGAAGGTTGACAGAGTTCGCCTGGCATGGAAATTGCTGTGACGTATTGGCGTCTGCCGCTGCTGCTGCTGCTGGCTTTGAGTGAGGTTTCCGTGGTCTCACCTGTGAGCTATGGTAAGCTGTCGTTTCATGTCGCTGTAACAGTTCGATCTTACGTGAGGTTAAACAGATGCATTGGGTTGTTCTAGTGTTTTTTTTTTGTTATAATCTGGATGTTTGATCTGCTGCTTAGTTCTTGCATAGAGAAAGAAAGGCCAAGTAAATATCTCAGGTTTGGATATCCATGCTTAGAAACTGGCAGACGAGAGACTTCACAGAATTAGATGTGATATCTCTATATATGTTATGGTGATGTGCAGATTGCAGCAGCATTGTCATGGATCTAGTTGTGGTAGCTGACTCCTCAACCAGCATTAAGCGAGCCAATTACAGACTAATGAAGGAGTTCCTGGCCAACGTTGTGTCCGGCCTTCCCACAGATGACCTCCATGTGCGGGTGGCAATAGTGCGCTTTTCGACGAACGTTGACATCATCCTCAATCTCACGCAGTCTGCGACGAACGACAACTTGCAGAAAATACTGACCAACATGGCTTTTGTAGAGGGTAAGATGGTTTCAATGCTTAGTTTTGAGGGCGAGCGAGCAAGCGAGCAATAGAGAGAAGAGAGGAAAGGAACTCATTTAAAACGAACTGTGAAGTAGTTTGGACGAATTTAACTAAAATTGTTACGAACTTTGGCAATAACGCAGTGAAGCAAGTAAAAAATATTTTACGCTTGTTTAAAGTCACCTGTGACAAGTAACACATTGTCTTTCCGCTGCGCAGGTGGCACCAACACCTATACAGCGTTGAAGACAGTCAGGGAACACATACTCCTTCCAGCTAATGGTCGCAGACCAGAAGTGCCTGCCGTGGTGCTGGTGGTGACAGACGGCGAGTCGTGGAACGTCAAACTCACAACATCGGAGGCCGCTTTACTGAAGAATCTGGATGTCAACATAGTGGCTCTGGGCATAGGGAACGAAGTTTCTTTGAAGGAGCTCTCTGCAATATCCAGCGGCTTCGTGCAGCACATCAAGGATTTCGGCAGCCTCCGTGGCATTGTGGATAGTCTCAGGAGCCAACTGTGCAAAAGTGAGTCAGAAAAATGCAAAACTGGAGATGCATTTGGCTGTGTACGCGTACCTGTCTGTTCATTTGTTAGTCCGACAGTCGATGTCTATTTTTTGTCTGTCTTTGTGTAACTGCTTGTCTCGTATAATCCACCTTCTTTAAAATTTACTAGTTTCCATCCCATCTAACAGTACAAACAATGTTAGGAATTCAAATTTGCAGTAATTTTCAACATACAAGCAATAATAAGTTAATTCTGTCTGAATATGATCGCAAAAGGCAAAGCTTTGTTTTGGAGTGTATCCTTGATAAGCAGTGATTACATTGCACTATCTGGGACTGTGTTGGTACTGTCATGTACTGTCTGGTACTGTCTTGAATCACTTAGTGCAGTCCGGAAAAGTCTGAAGAGTGCTTCAACTATTTTTGCGTAGTGGTGTTTCCCTCGGTCACTGCTGCCGCTGTAGTGATAATGACTAGACCGTTGGACTAAACACGTCAAGGTTGCGGACGTGGTCAAGGATATGTGAGATGTAAACGTGATGTAGAATACTGAATACTGAATACTGAATACTGAAATATTTATTTGATGGGTCTACGACCCGTTCAAAGCAGGGCGAGATATAATTTTATCATCGACCGAAAGGAACATTCATATATATAAAACATGAATTACATCAAGTACAAGGATATGTTCATGTCCTTTCAGCCTAATTACTTAACATGTAGAGGAAAGAGATGAGCGCGCGCTAAACAGGACGGTCAGGCTTATCTCGGTAAACATGACTACAGTTGACATCCGTCTGGTGTAGCAGATATCAGAGAAGAATCGTGGACTGACGGACGCACGCACGCATGCAAAAAAACAACAACAACAACAACAAAAACCAAAAACAAAACAAAAACAAACAAACAAACAAACAAAAACACTCGTTTTATTCAGTATCACGTGTCAGTTGCCATAGTTACAAGTACAGCTACATCTCTGTCACTCAGCCTCAGCAGAAGAAACAGTAACGTTTCATCAGAGGAATTTAATCGCTACACTTCAAGGCCGCCAAAGACCTTCAAGAAAAAGAAAAAAACTGGATTGTCCAGGTCATATGACTCGCACTAAATATCTTCAAGAGTTATCGCATAGTAGATATAAAAACCAGCCTGATAAATCACTAAGGTAGATTTAAAGGATTAGAGAGATGGAGTTTGTTTTCTCATAATTGGGTAAAGCTCAGTGCAAGATGCTGTTTCCCCAAATCTAGGTGAATACACCCCTACAAACATCACCATGCACAGAAAGAGGTAAAAATTGTGACGGTTGTACACAGATATACCGCAATGTGAAAATAGTTCCAGCCCACCTCTTAGCTGAGACTTCCAAACGTATCCATGTCCTTGTATCCAACATATCCAACCCTCACCTCTTTTTGTCCTTTAAAATGATTCGAGTAAGAATATAAACACAGTTAAACTGTTTTTGTATAAACGATCGTACAATGACATTTTTCGATAAAATGATCTATATGTTTTCTTTCTGTTCATTCTCTGCTTTTAATCCCACGTACCTCGCAGTGCACATGCACGCGCAGCCTGTATCCATAGACGACTACTTATGTGAGCCGCTACTGTGTGCAAAAAGTTAAAAAACAAAAACTAAAAAAGCGGAACAGGGTTTTGTTTCTTGTTTGGTTAGTTCGGTAATAAAAGAAAAGTCAACCAAGATTTTCTCTCATTACAGTTTTCTTACGTTTTAAATTGGATTAGACTTGACTCTAAACTTTCAAGAATACCACGAATATTGACTTCCTTAAATGAGAATAAAATACCAATATCTCAGTAATTCATAATATGAATAATCAATAAAGATGACTTTTTAAAAGTATTTTATACGATAAGGTAACTTCGTGTAAAATAAACTATTGGAGTGTTTACGGGACTGGCTGCCTTGCCGTGATATAGCCTTAGTTGCTGGCTCGGCGTAAAATACCAATTAAAAAAAACCAAACTGTTGGAGACATTTTTTAACTGGATAAAAGATTACAGATGCAAATATTACTGATAGGAAACTTGGTTACTGGCAGGGAAATGTTGGTAATGCTGGTGGGAGCTCAAAATTCTCTAGTAATCTTCTTGTGAAGTGAAAAGTTACCGCCCAGAGTTTCCGCTGCTTAGTAACTGACGGATGTCATTGAAGACTTGTGCACGCAGTGCGAAAGGAAGTCCGTGAGTTTTGCGCACGCAAATCTACATTTAATAGAAACATCAGAAGAAAGGCACCGGCTATTTAAGTAACACGAGTTAAAAGTGAGCATTAGAGCAGTGCCTTGCTTATCTCACTGCTAAAGTGGAAATGTCACGGGAAATGTTGTGCACTGTGTTGATGTTTGCTTCGCTGCTGACCCTACAACCGGTCGCCGGAGAATCAAGTGAGTTAGAGACTAGAAAGCACTTATTAATTTAATTAATGTCTGTTCGTTCATTTTCTATTTTTGTTTTGATAATTAAACATTACATGTAACATGTCTTTGGCTTATCTGGAAAGCTGTACCTTTTACTTGTTGGCTAGTCACAGAACGGATGATGGCAGACACTGTATGTCATCTTGCGTGCGAAACAAAACCACTGATGCAAAGTGTTTAAGAGCTGGCGACTTAACTGGAGACGGGCGACCGCGATGAGAACAGTTTTCGTATAATTTCTTGCGGTTCCTTGGGTTACACAGACATAACAGGGAACTCGAATCTCTGCACATCATGATGCATATTTATTTTTTCAGCCGCGGTGGACAGCGTCAGTGTCAGAACTACCGCCATCCCTACGACCTCTGAAAATAGCTCGTCACCATTGCTGGACTATAAAGCAGGCTCCCCGATCGTTGATAAAACCTCGTCACCTGCGTTGGACTTTACGCCTGGCTCCACGATCGCAGATGATACATCGTCATCTGGACTGGACTCTACACCAATACCCACGATCGCTGATTATACATCGTCACCTGCGCTAGACTCTGAGGAAGGCCACCCGATCTTTGATAAAACCTTGTCACCTGCGCTGGACTTTCCACCTGGCCTCACGATCGCAGGTGATACATCGTCACCTGGACTGGACTCTACACCGGGACCCACGATTGCTGATGATGTATCGTCACCTGCGCTGGACTCTAAAGCAGGCCCCCCGATCTTTGATAAAACCTCGTCAACTACACCAGGCCCCACGATCGTCGATGATACATCGTCACCTGGACCGGACTCTACACCAGGCCCCACGATCGTTGATGATACATCGTCAGCTACGTTAGATTCTACATCGAATTTCACACGCCTGACTGCTCATGCAGCCGGTTTAAGCACCGCTGACCTCCGAAGTAAGCAAATAAACTTTTAAGGCAGACGTCATTCACTCTTTCTTTCTTTCTTTTTATTTTTTCCTTTCTTTTTGTTCTTTTTTGGTTTGGTTTTTTAAATTTCTGTCATAGTTTTCTTTATTGTGCCCTTTATTCTTGAATCTTTGTTTCTTTTGTTTTGCCTATCTGTACTTTTTTTTTTGATTCACTCTTACTTATCTCTTTCATTCTCTCTATTGCTTCATGTAAGACTTCTTCCCTTGATTTCTTTATTGTGCCTAATCGTTTTCTTTCCTTGTTCACTTCTCTTTATATTGATTGCATTATTATTATTATTATTATTATTATTCGTTCCTTATCTTTCTCACTTAAATTACTTATTGTTCTGTTTTCTTTCGTTTCTTCCCCCCCCACCCTTAAGTTCTGTATTGCAAACAGCCTTTTTATTTCTTTTTTGTTGTTTGCTTTTTCTCTTTTCCCTATTACCTCCGATTCATTTCCTAAAAATTTTTCTTTCGTTTATTTTTTTCCTGTTTTAGACTTTTCTTTCTTTTTTTTGCGTCTTTCACGACATTCTATGGTTAGTAAAGCTTCTCTTTTATTTTACCACACACACACACGCACACACACACACACACACACACACACACACACACACACACACACACACACACACACACACACACATGTTTGCATATATTTCTTTAAAAAATGCTTTTCAAGAATCTAATGCTTACTACGCTGATATGTGCTTGCTACTACAGCTGCGGCCCAACAAATATACTAAACATCTTTCTATGTATATTCAGTGGGTAGTTAAACTTATTTTACAAAACCATTATCTTATCGAACTATGCGCAATATTGCCTAGCGATCTCGCCGTTTTAGCCCAAGTGTATCGGTGAGCACAAGACTTGACCTGTGCGCAGCACATGCGTCACGCCAAGTGGTGGCCACTCGAGCGCCGCGTGCTGGGCGTCCAGTTGCAGCAGCGATCTGTTATCGCGAGGAAGCAAAGTGTATCCGTGGCGGGATCTGCCAGAGCCAGGCCTCAGCCATCGCACTGCAAGTGCGTCTCACTCGACCCCGTGGCCCCTATAGGAGCAGCGCAGCACTATTGCTGCTTGCGAGACAAGTGTTCACTTATCGGAATATAAACACGTAAACAGTCAAGGATACGTTACTTAATAGGCTACTTTCTGTCTCAAACATCAAACACAAAGATTTATAAGTACCTTTCATTAACCCTTTCGTATCCCTCCTCTCTCGAGTTAAGCTCTTTCTTGCTCTCACTTGCTGTATTCCATATTTTCTTACCAAACGGGTAATGTGTACTGTACCTACCATCCATTTTCTAAGCAGGCTTAATTACTAAGACCGGAGGATTCACAGTTAAATAAACGCTTACAAAATCATACTACTCTCTAGCTAAATTTCACCTGAAAATATAAGCTTGAAAGATTGTACAGTAAGGCCCACTGTGTAATTGCCAGTCTTGCTGAAGCACCGCACAAGGCTATCATAGTGCTGGCGCACCTTAGTTCTGTGATCTTAACTCATTACCGGAAGTCCGGCCGTATCTCATTTGCTTACACGATAACGTCTATAAAGATCACAGGGTGAAAACGGACATGTCCAAAAATGATGACTTCCTGTCGGGGTAGACCTGCTGTTGTCTCTCTCTCTCTCTTTTTTTTTTTTTTTTACCTTTATTTTAACGTTGACTCTTAAGTTGTCCTCTACGCTGCTGCGCGTAAATTAGGGTTGGCCAACGTCTTCTTTTTGTGGATCAGTCTCAGAATTCTAAACTAACATACCAAAAACCTATGCCGTGACAAATATAGTGATATGGGATAAAAACAAAAAATGCGTACATAATGGTGTTCACTTACCGAAGTTAATGTGAAAGGTAAACGTTGTTTGAATTCACTAACGAGCCTTTAAAAATCGAGGAATGCGTTTGTCTTTTACTTCATTTATAAAAAAACAGAGCTATTTCTTCTTTGAGTTCCTAAACTCGCTTAACAACGTATTGCACAAAAATTGAAACTTTTGCACAAGCAGAAACGGACCGACTAAACAGCATATGAGATACTGTCTCTCATGTGTAAGATTAACAAAGAAAATCGTGACATTAGGTTCCTCTGGGTTCCCTCCCATTTGGAATAAAAGGAAATAAAAAGGCTGATACACTAGCCAGACTAGCACTAAGAAAACTTACCGATCCTGAAGTTACCAGTCTAAACATTGTTATTTCTCCAGCAGAGTGAAGAAAAAATATAAAGCCAACAATAAAGCTGTGAAGGCGAGAGGGATACAGAAGTGAAGGTAAAGTAGGTCTTATCAAAGCAAGGCTGAACGGAAAATATCTTACTAGATTTAAAGATAGCAACTGGAAGAGGGCACCAGCAACAGTAAACAACACCTGTAAGCAACACCAGCAACAGTAAATATAACCTGTGGCATCACGGAGCAGAGCTCCTCCTTGCACATCTCCCGTAACCTCTTCCCCTCCTCGCCCCTTACATCTTCTACTCTCCTCTATTCTCACAGATCCGCCTCGCTCTACAGTACTAAATGGAAATCAGGGTGGAAGTACTTTCCGAATAAGTCAACCAGCCAATCAACCAACGATGTACTTCTTCCTAAATAATAGACTACTTCCTAAATGTCGCGTTAATGTTTACTTATCTCCCGCGTGTCACAAAGGGTTAATTCTCGTTGACAAAGACATTCATCTGTGTATCAGGGTGCTTCGAGCAGCGGGTGGACCTTGTTTTCGTGGTAGACGCCTCCTACAGTGTGGGAACGGAGAACTTCGAACGGGCCAAGTCTTTCATCAACAAAATTGTAAGTGACCTTCCCATTAGCCAGACCACCGTGCGTGTCGCCCTAGTCCGCTATGACAGAGACGTCTCAATTATCAACTCATTCCTGGACAGCCTGGAAGCTGTCACAGACTCAGTGCGTAACATGACGTACCCGGATCTTGCCGGCACGAACACGGGTGGAGCACTGATGGAAGTCAGAGAAAACGTAATGTATTACTCATTTGCATGTTTGATACTCTATTTGATAAATACATGAGAGAGAAAAAAAACTTCCTCAAAGATATGAGAAAATACATAAGAAGATATGTTCCTTAAATTTCTTTGTTATTCGAAGGGATACACAATAGATGATATTTCTGTCAAATCTGTTTATACATTCAAATTTCATTTATTTTTGTATTCCTTCATTTTATTTATATATTTAAGTATAATTAAACTAATTACTTCACACTTCAATGCATTTGTGTACTAAAGGATTTAGTATTAAAGAACTCTGGAAACGACGACTTTTGAAAATCAGATTTCATCATTAATTGATTGATTCATATGAAAAAATGTCTCCAGGTTTTTGATGCGCGTACGAAAGAGGACGGTGTAAAGGACATAGTGATTATCATCACCGATGGGGCGAGTGACGAAGTAGATGTGACAGAAGCCGAAGCAACTCTTTTGCGTGACCAAGGGACGCAACTCGTCTGGCTGTACATCCACAAGGGGGCCGGGTCGCTAGAGGAGGAGAAAAATTCTATGGAAAAACAGGGAGACTCAGTCATCGTAGTCGACCACTTTGATAAACTCACAGACGATATCGTTTCAAAGATGCTGGTGGCTTCTTGTCCAGGTAAAAAAACAAAAATATTCTTTTTGGTTTTTGCTGTTCTTTATTTTCAGTTGTCAGAAGCTAAAACAAGTGAATATACAAATGACAGAGTGATTGTATATATATATATATATACGATAGATTATATATCATTTTTAATCTACGTTTTTGTTGTCAACGTTTGCTACTACCGTAACCAAAAGTCTGGTGATATGATCATAGGCTTCAATACTCATGTTCTTGCATGACAAACTTTCCCATAATATTTTCATGCATAGGTCATAATCAGAAGTATGCACGGCAATGCTGTTATTTAAAAGGTATTCACAGCGCACAGCGGAACATTTTTATTCACAGCTATATATGTTTTTATTACTTATTTTTTTATCTTCATGTAATTAGTTCGAAGAGAATTTTTCCCGATGGAGACAAATGAAAGAAATAAATAGCCGAACGAAGAAATAAAAAAAGACAAGAAAGTCTACAATGACTTCTGACCTCTGATAAGAACTGAAGACATTAGACATGAAATTGCAAGAATTAATAACGTGTTAGGCCAACTATTTCAATTTTTTAGTCAGAATTTAGTTGGAAATTAAGTGGGTAACCCCAAAAAATCCACAGTGCACAATACATCATAGTTTGTATAACAGTTTAAATATGCGTATTGAAACATAAATAAATTAAAGTTTTTTCAGTCTCTCCTCAGTGCAAACTTTCATGAGTTTTGTTCAGAAATAAGGAATTTCATAACACTGTGGATAACATGTAAATGAGGAAGGCAGCTTTCCAAGTACTAACTTATGCTCCTAGGTGCAGTGGTACAGGTCCTCCAATAATTTCATTCAAGTTTCTTGGCATCTCGCGTTTTTCTCCACTAAGTACATACCTATATATTGATACTGGCAGATAAAGCAGAGTATTAAATAACAGCTACATGGAATACAAATACAGTGAGTGTACGAGTGGCGGGTTCTGATTTTTTATTTTTCTGCACAATATTCTAGAGTGCATTTGAGGAAAAGATAAGGAAGAAGGAATGTATGGATATTATTCTCAAATGTTATTTTATTGAGGTGGTGGAAAGGCTGATGAGGTTTGAGTGTTTATAATATTTGTGTGAATGATGTAACCAAGATCAGTTGTACATTGTGTGCTGGGGTAACATAAGGCTGTATCTGTGCCAAGGCTTTTTAAAATATGTTTATTGCACATGTGAGTTTAGACAAATAGGCAGAAACTATATGAAACGATATTATGTGGATGATAATTCTAATAGTTACTTTGCATTAGAAATTTCCTATATAATGAGGTAAAGACTTTTGTATTGGTACATGTGGACATGTGGACTTACTCTTTTTTCATCCCTACCCCTACCTTTTTACTTCAGAATATCTTTTCTATCCTGCACTGGTCTCAAGAATGTTAAAATTCCTGTTATCATGTAACTTTTGTACTTTGTGTGTGTGTGTGTGTGTGTGTGTGTGTGTGTGTGTGTGTGTGTGGGTGCGTGTCACTAAGTACCTTATTATAAACAATAAAGCAATAACATCTGAAATAAGACATTAGAATTTTAGATTTAAACCTGCCGCAGAAAACAACAAAAACTTTGAAAATGTTCTTATTCAAGATTTCGTTTGACGGTCAAATGGTTTGTATCCTTATGATTAAACACCGATGAAATAAGTATTGTGTATTGGTAGAGCTTTTGGAAACACCGAAACGCCTTAAGCTTAATTAAGTAATTTTTTTATGGATGCTTACTTGGGTACTGTTTACTTTTCATTATCTCCCACAAGTCCTGCTTACTTCCCCTCTTAAACACTGCCCGTCTGTCTTCTTTCTTCATTCTTACTGTTGTTTGTGTCGTGCACTTAATTGTTTCTATTATTACGAATACTGTAAAGTTTTCATTTCATTTATTCTCAATTTCCTGTTTGTCTTGCAATTAGAACAGACAACACTTACTACAACGACTTCTACCGTAATCATAACGGACCTGCAGACTACGAATCCGTCCACAGCAGTAGCTTCAACCGAGGAGGACAGTATGACAACAACCTCTGTAGACTCCCTGGTCTGGATTGCAGAACAGTCATTCGCAGTAACAGAACTGCCTCCTGTAACAACACAATCGTCAGCTGTTTCGAGCAGTTCGTCTGCATCCGCCATCACAGAATCTTCAGCCGCCGCCATTTGGTTTCCTGCCACGGAAATGACATCAGAGGCCAATCTCATGACGTCATCAAGAGAAGACAGTGAAGTCACTGCCGCCCCGGATGCTGCTGACCGCCCGGTCTTCACATTGTCGTCCATCTTACTTAGGCAGCAGACGACGGCTGTTCTGGATGCCGGCCAAACTGCCACGCAACAAAAAAATGAGTCATTCACAGAAGAGAAAGGCGACGACTCTGCTCTCAACCACACGACGTGGACGCCGCCCTCGTCTGCGGCAGCTGTACGCATGACCAGCTCCAGATCCGAGCACACGACAACATCGCAGACGGAACTGCAACAGTCGACTACAACAGAAACGGAAACATCCTCGTCTGCCACGACTCATGCTGGCTCCACGTTAGGAGGCTCCACAGCAGCAGAAGAGGTGTCCAGCCAGGAATTACGGGATAGCCCGATAGTGTCCAGCGAAGATAAACCGTGGGACAAAGACTGGCCCTTCATCGTTGGCGTCACAGCTGGCGTTGTTGGCATCGCTGCTTTGAGCACTGGCTTGTTGATTTTTGTTCTTCGACGCAGAAGACAAGGAACACATGACATCACCCCAGCATCTTCACCATCCTGAAGGGAACAATGATAATTCTGTGTGTACATAACCAATCTGGCCTTCATGTTGAAACAGGAAGATAAACTTGTTAAAATCCGGTTTCAAAACTTTCTCCAAATGTACTTCTCGCGAACGTTATCTCTGTAAACAAGACAGGAGATGGTCTAAGAAAGATTACCTCACTGACTTCTTATTTTCCCAACAGAATCAGAAACTGCCAAACTGATTGACATGTTATTAAGATAGTTTTACTTTTTACTCTCTTCAGTGAATTATGAATTTCATTCCTTTATGTGAATTTATTTAGAGTGGATGTCAGTGGCTGGAATATCTGTGAGTGCTTGTTTTTGCAAGCGAGCGAACAACAGACAATACTTGATAGGTTACTTTTTGTATCTTGGGCTGTTGTACAAATATTTTCTAATGTAAAGATATTTAGATCCCAACTCCAATATTACCGAGAAGTGGCCGATCTGATTATTTTGGTGGGTACATACCTTTATTTGTATTTTTGTACGGAGATCATGTCATGCGCACCTACTCCACATTTGGAGGTTTCAACTTTGACAGCTCGGACGCTTACGGTGTAGACACGATGTAAATATAATACATTGTTGCTTCTACCAAGCAGCTTATTTGGTATTTGTATTGTCCAGGCTCGACTTTTATAATTCTCTGTTTGTTGATTTCTATGACCACCTGCTCGAGAAATTCCAGAGAGCTCAGAACAACGCTGCTCGCATTGTATTCTGCAAGTGGAAGTCTGACCATGTCACACCACTTCTGTTTGATCTGCACTGGCTGCCAGTTCTGGCTCGTATCGAGTTCAAGATCGTCAAACTTTGCTGTCATGTTGTTCACGGCCTCGCCTGAATCTTTCTGAACTTGTGTCGCCCTACCAGCCTGGCACATCAGTTCGCTCTGCCCACCCAGGGTTTCTCACTGTCCCACGTATCAGACTCGAGACGTTTGACCGTCGCTTATGCTATTTCTTTAGCTGCAGTGTTTAGAATGTCCTGCCTCTGTTTCTCCTTACAGTGGAGATGCTTCACGGTTTTCAATCGGGACAGTTTTGGAAATACCTACTGTAATCGGTCCTTTCTCCACCTTCTTACCTCTGTGTCCCTTGTTCCTGGCAATGTTGACTGTACATGTGTGTTTGCATGTTTGCAAGATTATGATGCCCTTCTCTGTCATACGGCCTCACTACCTGCTGTCCCTTGTATCTTGTAAAGCGTATGTAAATATCATTCTTGTTCTTCGTTGTTATTATTATTATTATTATTATCTGTTCTCGTCCTTGATTCCTTGTTTTCTCTTGCTAACGTCTTGCTTTACATTTGCTTAGTGTGTACTGAGTGCATGCGGGTACATGAAAGGTCGGTCTGCATGGAACACTTACTGGAAGAAAGGAAGAGAGAGAGAGAGAGAGAGGAGTGAGAAAGTAAACCCTGCATAAGGTCTTAAAGAACAATTTCTGGCTTCACACAATCTCACTTCAAAAGAAGCAAACGTCAAGAACAAAAAATGTGGGAAAATATGACTGTAGTAATTTTGAGGAAGATCACAATGTGTAAACTTTGTGTGTAAAGAGGATGTTGATTTGTTCGCAATATTTTACCAAAATTTCCTTGTTTTTGAATGTTCTTTTAAAATCTAAAATCTACTGCTGAATTCTATGGAACACACGAGAACGTATAGTTTGTTCTCCTGATAAAGGGTTGAGAAATTACATTTTCTTTTGCAGAAAAGATTTTGATGAAGATATCAGAATACAGTGAGAAATACGATTATTTGAGACTGAATGTTTAAATTGTTTTATTGTAATAGCTTAAGCTTAAATGTTACTGAAATCTTGGGCAAGAATGTGTAACTTAGGAGTCATTATATAAGATGAGATTCTTTTCCCATTGGTTAGCGCTTGTCGTACATCGTTAAGGTGACAATAAATTGAATTTGAAATTAGAAATAACTTTATATTTACAAAACGTTTTATAATATGATTTGAGCTTTCATAGCGCGGTATTCCAGCTAAAGCCAGTCTCTCCGCGCATTACAAACATAAAAAACAAGATAGACAACATTCCTCTGGCTCTTTCTGTGAAGTTAATGGGAATGCCAGCTCGTTCTTCTGCCGGATGACATTCATAGATCAAGATGTCAATGAGATAGATCTACAGTCATTGGACTGGAGCAGAATAGATCAATACTCAAACACGTCGATCAAATCGTCAGAAGAATATCCAGATGATCACAAAGCAGAAATCAGTATAATGTTGAAACGCAATGTTTGGCACTGATGTAAAGTCTAACCAAGGGACGACTTTTAAGAATGAAGAAACTGTGATGGCGTTTGCCAGAGGAATAACGGCGATGATATTAGCAGAGGAATAAATAAAAATCCACAGGCAAGTAAACAGTCAAACACAATGCCGATGACATCAGAATAAAACTGCAGGTCAGTACAATACCCACTACAAGTACAACAAGTCAAGAAGAAAACGAAAACGCGGAGAGCTGGTCCCCTCAACCTTGTTAGGCGAAGGGACACCACTCTTTAGTCAATCATACTTTGACAAAAAACACTCATCGACACTTATTAAAGTGTGAAACGCTTACAGAAAATAAAAAGCATGGAAAACTTTCTATAATAATACTTCAGAGACAAATAAAAAACAAAAAAACTCAAAAACAAAAACACACAAAACAAAAACAAAAAACACAAAGTAAAACAACAACAAAAACAAAAAACAGAATCAAAAGGAAAAAAGAAATGGAACAATCAAAAATGATAAAGATAATTGCTGACGGTAATTAGTTCAACACAAAAACACACACACGCGTACCTATATATAATTATATATATATATAATAAGAGAGAGACAGAGCGAGAGAGAGAGAGACATATACGCACTATCAAATATTCATATTAAAGCTGGAATTAGGAAATAGGAAGATAAGGTACAAAAACATGTTGGGGGGCGCATAATAGTACTAGAATGGGAGGCAGTGTTAATCACAGTAAGCATCTTAAAAGATGACAAATAAACATAAGCTTCCTAGTCTTTTTTCGAAACTTCTTGGAAATTAACTGTGTGAATAGTTGAGTCTATGACAAGCTTTAATCAAGGGAGCTAATTCAGCTAAATCATTAAGCAAGGGAACTAACTTTAACTTTTCAAAAACACAAAAACGTCTTTGTTTCATTTTTTTCCTTGGAATTAGTTATGTCTAATAAATCTTGTTTTTGTTTTTGCGGTTTTTGTGTGTGTCACAGCTGCTATTACAACTTGGATATCTTTAAATAAGATGTTTATTAAACACTTCTATGTAATATTTAATTATTATTATGTTCAACATTCAAGTAACATTAAATGTTAGGCGTAATAATAATTGAATATTAAATAAAAGTGTTTAGTAAACATCTTTTAAAAATTTGTTTAAGATTTCCTCACGTGTCATATTTAAGTCAGCAGAATTTTTATGATACGTTCTTTCAAAATTTCTTTTATCTTCTTTAAAATGAGGTGAAGGTGCGTGTTTGTGTGTATTTGGGGTGTGTGTGTGTGTGTGTGTGTGTGTGTGTGTGTGTGTGTGTGTGTGAGTGAGTGTGTGTGTGTGTGAGTTTTTTTTATTCCTCTCTATAAAAAAAATTATATATTCTATATTATATAAGGAATTCTATGATGCTAAAACGCAAGGAATTTGAAAGTTGCTTAGGCCCACCTAAAGCTTTCATACAGCAGTCGAGAGACCTGTCAGCATACATTTATCAAGCGCACAGTTCGTACAGTCTGTTATTCCTGTTTCTAAAAATATGGGAAGACCACCACTACCTTAAGCAGACGCAAAAGACCTAAACCACATCCGCTTCTTGAAGGACCACGTACAGTCATTACCGACTGGTTAGAAGTAGGTTTCTCTATGCTAGTGCCACGAAGGAAATTGTTTCATACTTTCTCAGTAACCTTGAACCCTGCCATATGATAGTTCGTAATATGACAAGCATGATATGACCATGTCACGTGGTGGCAAACGTCCTTTTTCTGAATGAAAGATTATGATCGACGGAGTGCACTTACAATTAGTTCAGGGCTAAACTTAGACATTTAGGAAAGCAAAAGTGTCTGCTTAGGAAACACTCTGGCTGAAGCGATATTCCCTTCTGTTAATTTTCGCGAACGGACATCCAAAACGAATGGCATTTGTGACTTATTTGCTTAAGCTGTCTTTTTTATTTTGTGACTTGCTCAATGGCACAATTACACGGTCTGACAGGTGTGCTCTTTCACTACACCAAAAACACAAAGAACGGATTTTGTCAGGTCTTTCCCGCCAGCCACAAACCACAAATATTATAGCCAAATTGAGCAAACAAATTATATCTTTTAATTTTTATAGTCGCTGGGGAAGTATAGGGAATACATTGATAAAGTCACAAACATCAATTCCAACTCTGAGCACAATCTTTAGTTTATATAAGTGTCGGGTGTCTAGCAGATGACGGGGGGCGACTGTTTTCTCTCTCTTTATGTGAGATTTGTTTACAGGGCTGGCTGCCTTGCCGTGATATAGTCTTAGTTGCGTAAAATCCCACCCCCTGGAGGACGCCATTTTTTTTTATATTCATCGTGTGTTGCTCTGTAAGACAGCGGTATCCTGTTCGTAAATAACGTGCCAAGCCTCAAAGCAGTTTCAATGTGTTAACTCATATCTGTTTTACTTTTTTGTTCTTGTAAGCCCAATTCGCACGCACGCATGCACGAACACACACACACACACACACACACACACACACACACACCAGGAACCTCCACTTTCGACAGTCAAGGGAAGTAAGCTGGTCTTCTTTGGCCATGTGACCCGGCACGACAGCTTGTCCGAGACTAACCTTCAAGGCACTGGAAGCTAGTGGACGGCGCGGTGGCCAGAGAAAGAACTGGCTTACGAATGTCAAAGACTGGACAGGTCGTCCTGTACAGGACCTGCTGACTATCGCCCACAATAGGCAAGAGTGGCGGGCCTGTCAGCTTCCGTGTCTATTTCTGTGCTCCCCGCAAGTGCCGATCTTGGGACTGACTGACTGACTGACTGACTGACACACACACGCACGCACGGACGCACGCACGCACGCAGGCACACACACACACACACCACAAGAGAAATGAACACTAGTTTCCCTTGTAAGGTGGGGTATGTGTGTTCTAGATATTAAAATTATTAATCCATTGCCTTCGCTAGGCTGAGAGGCCGTTACAACCATAGCTGGTAGCATAAATTTACCCCTTTTTCAAAAAATTATATAAAATTAGTGAAAAGAGGTAGAAGAACAATTAAAATTGATAATGATAGATCAAAATATGTAGAAAAGAATCAGCTTACCTTGTGTTTGCTTAAAAACACACTTTTATAGTATTTCCAACAGAAAATGACATGGTAAAAAAAAAGATTTGTTACCGAAGTTTCAAGAGCCTAAAAAATAAAAAAATAAAAGTAACATAAGGGAGGAAACTCCTACAACCGTTTGGAAATCGTCTACCATGATTCCCTCCCTTGAAATGACAGGAAGTCAAGATTTTGCTGTAAACAAAAGGAAATTTCGAGAATCGAAGAACGTTGTGTCTCACTTTGACATGGATTTTTACTTCAACAACCACAAAGGAGAAGATAATAGTAAGTAATATTAACATTCTAATGTATATTCTAATAAAACATATGTTTGTTTGGTACTTTATGTCTGTATATATTGTGTAAATAATTGTTTTTGTTAATTTCCGAGAGCTGGCCTTCAAATGTTCTAAAATGCGTACAGTCGTAATCTTTCATTTGATTTTAATACTCGAAGACAAAACCTATGTATCTTAAAATTTACACCAAGTGAATGTTTCAAAAATGCTCTTTAAAACGGTGTGTTACTGATGGTTGTCTTTACTGTAGGTTAATAAATATAAATTTTCAAAGCTGCCGGTCGAAATATCAATACAGGGTATTTGCTAGCCATTTTCCACACAGAAAGACAGGTACCCTGGGAAAACGCAGAAAATTACTGTCAAACATAAAAACTACGACATGAAAAGATGATCAATCGATAGAAAAATGAATCAACTATCGAATTAATTAATTTTTTTTATCCGAAACAACGCATTTTGAAAAGTTAAAAAATAGAAATAAGCTCAGGGTTAATTCACCCTGAACGAAGCCAAGAGTTGTCGGCGGTTCAGGGCGAATTCACCCTGACCGCAGCGAAAGAATTAATAATAACATGCTACAGAAAGGAAGAATGACAAAAGAATCGGTGGCTTGACCAAGCAATGAAGAAAAATGGTCGAGAAAAGGTTATCTTTGTTGTCGTGCATTTTTCCAAATCAGTAATTTGCCATTACTAAATGTTTTGGCAATATCCCTTTTCTTCTCTGTTCATCCTTTTACTATCAGAGAAAGCAGAGATAACATCGTAGAAGATGGAGAACGCACGATACTGAAAGTGAGCTTTAAGAGGCCATTCTCAAGCTGACTTATTCAGAACACAGTGAAGTCGGCTTGCACCTTAAAGGGCAATACGAGCGCTCAGAAAAAATCGCTGGCAATAGAGCATAAAGTATCACAAAAACACATTCCGGTGGTATTTTATGACGAAGACGCACGAGCAATATTATATTAATTTTTTTAAAATTACACCTAGATTTGTCGAGAAAACAGGTAGTGACGAAAGGGTGCAATTTCTAAAAATAAAGTTGTCTGCAGGAGCTGAATTCGAAGAGGAACACAGAACACAATGGTCAGTTACTGAATGTTCTTTTCGACATATCATTATCCAAAATGATGGTAAAAACAACTGATGATGTTGTCAGGAACACAACGAGTCGTTCAGACGGGTCACATACAACACACACTGACCTCACAGCGTTCCTCACGTGTTCTTTCACACAACAAAGACCTGTAACTGGGTTCCTATATCTCTATAATTCAAAGATTCCAAATATTTTCCCACACTCAACGAATTTCAAATAAATTCTACATCAACATATCTCGCAGCTAATTAATGACTCCATAAACCCTTCTAATAATTTAAATATCGCCAGTCAATATATGAGCACAAGCAAGCTGGAATATCCTTTCAACAACATAGATGTCTCTCAATCTTCCAATCAATCGTCGCTAACCAGCTCCTCTCTATATTAGTTTAATTGTCTTCCAATGTTCATCAACAATTTCTCAAAACGTAAATGACCAAATCACACTGTCAACGTCCGGTCAAAACACGCGCACCCACAGATGTACACTTGCCTGTAATACTCCTTGAAACTATACAGAAATACACACCACTGCGAATCTCCAAAGCACAGCAATTACTCCCAATACAGAAAACACCAGCAGACACACAGAAACTGATGAATCTCTCCAAACAGCAATACTCCAATTACCTGAATCCACCAGCAGACACTCAGCAACTGGGGAAACACTAGTGACTAGACCTATAAACTCAAAGCAATACTCCAAACGCCGACCTCCTTTTCTTTTTTCCAAACTCACACACACCGGTAATACCACCCAAACGATCTCTTCCTCCAGAAACTTCTTTTCTCTCGCAGACGACACCCCACGTCATACCTCCATTTACGTCACGCTTTCTCAACCATACACCAAACGTACATCCAAGGGCCACTAACCCTGCTGCACAAAACAAACAAGGGGAATAACTCCATTCATAACATTCGCTTTTTCGCTTTCAACATACTGCACACTCTCAACCAGTCAGGGCTATATCCACGATCCCTGACAGATGTGAAGGCGCCATTGATGTGCGTGCTTGGAACAGCTAAAAAATAACAAAGGGTGACAAACATATAAAGAGCTTAGTAAACGAGGACATATGAGATTAAGTAAACAGTAAATTTTGCATACAGCTAAATGAGCAAGAAATAAGTTTGTACATCTATAAATGTGTATAAAATTTGTATAATGTGATGATATTCTTAATGGTTAAAAAATCATTATCAGCAGTCAGTGGTAAGTATAAAATAAAAATTCTGTGATGGAAATTAACCACCTAACAGGAACAATTACAAGAGTTTTATTTTCGATTTTGTGATTTATTATTTTAAGTGAACGTAACCCGATCATAAAAAATAACGTGTTGCCCTTTAAGGCCTGCTATAAAACCCAGCTGTGCTCTATCTCTCGATAGGTTAAAGGCCTTAAGCGACAGACGTATTTACTAACAATATAGCTCTGTGTCTTAGATGTCGCGATTTCCTGCAGTTCCTGAAGACAACGCCCAGTGCAGAAAGGGCGAAGTTTCTTTATCTCTTTGGGGAATTTTTGCTGCACGTCCTGAGTCCTCCTCACAATCAGGCAGTAACAATATTTCTCAGAAAATACCGTATAGTAGAAGAGAGGATTCCCATTCTCTTCCTTCTAGCTCTACAATAATATTCACGTTCACTGAGAATATCAAAACGTAACCACAACTAGTTAATGAGCTTTGAACCATGTCGATTTTTTTTAAATCTCAGAAAGGACTTCCCCCTCTCTCTCTGTTCCCCCCCATCTTTACTTACCCTGTTATTGTGTAGGAAGTAGCAGGAAGTAGTAGAAAGTAGCAAAATCAGGTTAAGGGAAATCCTTTCGAGAGTCAAGTGGCAGCTGAGATCCGTAACCAATACAAAAGTGTTAGGCTAACCAATCTTGTATGACGTCAGGTCCATTCTTATTGGCCAGCGCTTCGAGTTGGGCGAGTTGATAACGACCGCCTAGTCATCTCGGACACATGCCAGCTTGTTGCCAAGTTGTGAAACGTTTTGAAATGTCTAAAATACATACCAAATTAGAGATTTTAGTGTCTAATATCTTGCAGTACACATTATCATGCATTAAATTTGTATATAGGGTGTTTCATATCTTAGAGTTTACGTCTTATTAATCTTGGTCTCCAATGTAGTCCTCAAGGCCCCAAAGATATCGAGGTAAGGATACGCAGAAACGTTTTAAAGTTTGTCCGTAAAACACTTCGACAGCATGCAAGAGCCGCAGTATTTTCTAGTACATCTACTGCTGGGCTGTACAGCAATAATACAAATATTTATTGTAAAGTTTACTGTCAGAGAAGCTGAATCGGATGCTAATAACAACAGCTACATGACTTGTTCCTTGATAAAATAAAATAAAATAAAATAAAGGCCACAGAAATCAATCAGGAAATTGTTGCTAACAGGATCAAAGTGCTAGAAAACGTTGCAGCGTAACTTCTGTGCTGTGTAACTGCAAATTTGGGACAATCAGCCTGCTTAATTAAGCACCACATTAAATGGCTACAGCGACATATATCACCAATGCTTTCGCTACTTATCACAGGGGCGGACTAACGCTCAAATAGAAATGGACAAACCTGAATAGCCCGAACTTTAGTCAAAAGATCTGATTCATTTTTGATCCATCAGTTACCTCCCCACTGCGTTTAGTCGGAGCGCTGCAAGGAAAAAACCTTTATTTTAAACTAAATCCTGGTTTCATTTCGACAGAACTTTTTCTCGCATAGGTCATTAGCTTTTAAACTTTGACCCCGTTTTTCTTTTCGATACTTTTTATTTTCTTTGGACCAAACGCGCATGTTTTCAAGGTAACTTGAGCTGAGAAACACACCTGAAGCTATAAAGGTGATGATGGCTTATCTGCGCATTTATGGACTTTCAAAGCCGCCATTGGGTGGCCCCCGTGTCTTGATTTTTGATTTTCGGCTAAACAAAGTCAGAACTATCAATTCCAGGGGAGATAAGCGTGCCTTTACTCACTGACCTTCATTTATTTATAGAAAAACGAGTGACCCGTAGACTTCAAAGGCACATAAAAACAGGATGGATGATAAGAACTGTCGTCTATAATTATAAAAACAGGATGGATGATAAGAACTGTCGTCTATAATTATAAAAACAGGATGGATGATAAGAACTGTCGTCTATAATTATAAAAACAGGATGGATGATAAGAACTGTCGTCTATAATTACTGCGGGTTATTCCTGGAAGGCTGACGGTTATATTCAAAGAGACTGTTCTCACACACGAACAGGCATTCAAAACAGCCTTAATGAAAGAACTCTTGTGTTCTGCTGTGAAGTTGTAGTTAGTCATCTTGTATCCGGATGGTGCTATTTCAAACACGCCACAAGTGGAAGACAGAGGAACTTAAGCACAAACGAGGCTAAAGCTGTTCCGGGAAGTATCGTTACACGTGTCCATTTCAAGATAAAGGATCTGGATTTTAATTGTAATTATCAAGAAGTTGGAATAATTTAATCTGAACTGATGCATTCTGTTATTAAAGGAGTTCAAAAATAGGGTAAATAAAATAAAATCAATTCAAAACATCACATTTACCCATTGAAAGTACACATGCAGCAGAAGGAAAAAGATGATGCTCTTAAAACCTCATTTTAGAATGTAAATCATCATCATCATCATCATCATCATCATCATCATCATCATCATCATCATCATCATCATCATCATCATCATCATCATTATCATCATCATCATCATCATCATCATCATCATCATCATCATCATTCCTCTCTGTACCGTCTGACACGAGAGGCGACAGCAAGGGACCTCCATCTATTTCTGTCTGCTGCTGTTCCAGGGGCTGTCTCTTGTAAAATTTCGTTGCTGCTTTTGCAATCTCAGAGTGGGTAAGCTGCAAAAGATTGTGTTAGATGTATTTACAATGCGTCTTACAATATATAGCACAAAAGCTTCGAACTTTATAATACACTTTAAGTAAAATTTAAGTGATATACTCTTCCATTTTGTGAAAATGAGTTTTTTTTTTACTTTGTTTTATTGTGGAACAATATGTGGTCTATATCAACACCAAACAAATACTTTTCAATAAACAAAGTCTCCCATTCAGCCACTCACCTGTAATATCTTTTAAGTACCTTAATATTATAATAATATTATTATTTCCTGTTGACTCTGGACACTTAAACGTGTATAAAGGTAAATAAAAAATGGTCACCATAACACAGCATCTGGTGGTATTATCACTGCTGAACTTCAGGAGGAGCTTAGCATAAAGTTGAGCGGAGGCGGCTATGGACACCGATTATGGGGAATCACATCAACATTTTGAGACTTGTTACAGCAAAGCATCAGTTCTTAGAACACAGCGCCTCGCCCAGGACCCACTTGGCCCAAAATAGCCTGAGGGGTTTTCCGAAATGAGGCCAGAACGTATAAAATTCTGCTCCCTCTGCTTTCTGACTTCACACCTCACAGGGTTTTGTTTTCTCTTCGCAATGATGTTGAAACGTTTGTCAAAAGTGTTAATGCTTTGCCTCTTACATTCACTCGTTTGTGCAACAACGCAAACTCTTGAGGAAAGTAGACAAAGTAAGTCATGCTTTTAACTTTTATTCCTTCTATACTAACTTGTTCTGCTTTTATTTCTATTTCGCCTCTTTTTTCTTCTGCTTCACTGATATTTATACTTTTATTTGTCTTTTACTTAATGTTTTATTTACTGTAACACAACCGACTGACAAAACTATAGTGTTACAGACAACTCGTTATCACTGGTGATAGACTATTTATCATTTTCTTGTAGTCTATAACTCACCATTCGTTTTTAATTGCGTGTCACAAAAAGCAGTTTTATGTGTCAGTATCTACGTTGACAAAGATTTATACGCGATACTGAAATAAAATTAATTTTTCCAGCCATCAGTTTAGAACTAAATTAGTAAGAGCTTCGTTTTCTTCACCACAGTACTAGGAATTTCTTCCCGCATATCATATTTTTTCATCTCTTTGTTATTCTTACATATTCACAGTCGTAGTAGATGTCCAACCCATATGGCGATTCTAAGTCTCTGCGTACAAGCGATGCAAATTCAAAATTATCCAGAGTGTAACCATGCTAACCTTGTGCTTATTTTATTATAAAATACTTTTTCTGCCATAAATATTAGTAACTAGTTGTTTATTTTGTGGGATAGAAGGCTTTGAACATTAAGATTTTCTTTGGTGATTTGGAAAAGCTGAACATCCCCTATTTACTGTTCACGCCCTGTAAATCAAATAGTTTTGAAATGGTGGTTCAAAAAAAAATGCGCACAAGAAATTGTTACTATGGTTTCAAAGTTGGAATGGAATTAAAGAAACGAAGACCTAAAGTATTTGGGACTTATAAATGACAGTTCATGTACATTTTGTTATAGGGAGAAATTAATCGTTGAACACCTGTTGTAATATTGTAAAGTTGTTGGAATCATTAAAAATAATGTTAAAATGTCTTTACTAAATAAATGATAAAATTGATATAATTTTATGTTTAATGTTATTTTGTTTATTTGGTTCTGATATGTACTTTCAGTACTGGATACCAGTAGTTTACGAGCAAAATTTTATATTTATTAAAGTAAATTAGATAACAAACAACTAACAGAAACATTATATCTTTGGCAATTAAACGAAAAATACAAAAGTGCAGAATATTATGGTTTTATCAATATGAAAAAAAGCTGAATGAAATAATGGCTCCTGTTGGTGCTACATTAATAATAACAATAAATGAAGATTTATATATTTCATACTCACACTCATAAGGAGCACTCTCTTTGCGCTTAAAACAGGGATGAGACATTGTACTTTACTTTTACCTGCATAGTAAACAGTTATTTAACAGGAATAACTGTCCTTTCTTACATAATTGTTGTTTACTTAAAAGTTTGTGAAAAATATAATCCTACATTCTTATTTACAATGTATTATGCCAGTGCACATGTATCTTTCATAGAAATGCTTTATTTTACGCCCCGCCCCCCCCCCAAAAAAAAAATACAATGTAATACAGCAATGGGAAAATTTAGAAGAATAGAATCTTTCCGTGCAGCGCATAAATAAATAAATAAATAGAAAATGCATTCTCGAACTGTAAGTATCAGACGAAGTATCTACCATGCAGAGTGCGGGCGCACGCCGAAGAACGGAAGGGCGTTAATCACAAACATCAGCTGCTTCACAACCACTTACCAGACAAAGACATATCACTGTTTGCTGTATTTAACCTTCTTTGAACGACTTTCTTGTAGACTTGCCATTAACACGGAAGAAGAAAGTGCATCTTGGCTGAACATCGTACACACATACAAATCTTTGTACACACCTACAACTATAACGAACGGGTTTTGATGAAAACAAATAAAGCAGAGAGTATGCTCAGACAGTTTATTCTTGACTTTCGTCGAAACATTTTCCTCTACATCTTTTCGAAATCGTCCTCTACAGATTCATCTGGAGTCAATCAGATTTAACCATTTCCAAACAGGCAGCCAAACTTCTAAACCGTCTCTTTCATCCAACTTTCATCCTAGTGAAAATGGCTTAATAGGGAGCATTTTTCTAACGACAGTGTAAGGCTCGGTGCATGACAGTATTTCATAGAATCTGGCTATATATTCCCATCTTTAGTTCTCGAGATATACACTTAAAACTTTGCCATGTACAGAAAGAGATCAACGGTACATATGTTAGAGCTGTGCACGGATTCGTTGACGCCAAGGTCTGAGACAATGGAGATGCTGGGTTCACACGTTAATTAGTCATCTGTGGAGAAATGTGACCTCACGACTTTGACCTCCTGTGCATGGTGATGTCTTTTAAGCGTGTATTGCGATCGAAAGGTGGTGGGTGGGGAAGAGAGGTATATCTCGGAAATAGTCTCGTGCGCTGAGCTTTACTCAGTCGGTAGAAAGCAAATTTACTCCCTACTAGGCTTTTAAGTGCAGTTCTCCTATGATGTGGCTGTGCTATTCAGCTCAAGTGTGTCGTAACAGGTTGAACGGTCACAGCGGTTGAGTCTTGAAAACGGAGGATCGTGTGTCAGAGTCAGGCGAGCTGAAAGGGGGGCCGGAAACTTATCAGCTTCAAGTTTAGGCACTTAAGACTTGAAAGACGAAGGGTCAGGTCCCAGACATCACATCAGCAATCGATGCTCCAACAACCTTATTCCTGTTGACTATATCCTCTTCCTCCACTGCACTTCGGAGACCCCCCGAACCCATTTATGTGCTTGCTGTAGTCCACAGGTGTAAACTGAAGTACGCTTAACATAGACCCTCTTTCTTCGGTTGAGACCGAAAGCAGCTTTTCTTCAACGCACAGATTTGTAATACTCTTTTACACGAGTGGCTAACAGCAATAACGTCTTTAAAAAAAGAATACAATACAGACATTACGATTTAGATGAAACTTTGTTAATTTTAAATTTATTTAGCAAACAGTTTTCCAGTTACTGTAGGTGAATATGAACATTTTCCTTTAACATAAGGATAAAGAGTGTGCGTTTGAAAGATAGAACAGGTCTGGGAAGGAAAGTTGTATCGAAAATTACTATCTTGATAGCTAGTCTAAAAAATTTTGTTAAACTAAAAATGTAAAGGACATTGATAGAAAAGAAGGACAACATTTTACTTTTTATAAAAAGCAAAGTAAAGTATTATTTATGAAATATGGTTTTTCTTGTATAATTTTCAGAAGTATACAAATCAGATTTATAAATAAATTAATTTTAACTAGCCATGGTACAAAGCACACAGTTTTCCCACCGTAAGTTGAAATAATAGGTTTTTGATTTTATTGAAAGAGCATTGAAAATGTTGCCATAAAATAGAACAAACCGATGGATATCACAGACAGAAAGCTAAACAAGGTCATACCGAATTTGTTTATTTGTTAAAAAATATGTTACATTTGTCAGCGAAAGGCTTTTTGACATGGAAGCTCACATACAAGTTATTTTTTTCCTGGCAGCCTGCAATCGCACAGATCTGGTTATCGTGCTAGACTCATCCTACAGCGTGAAGACAGCTCAGTTCGAGCAGGCCAAGTCCTTCCTGATCAAGATGGTGAACAACCTCACCGTCAGCCAAGAGGACGTTCGCGTGGCAGTCGTTCGCTACGAAAACGATGTTGACGTCATCTTGTCTCTAAATAACTCCTCTGACGCTTCGATCGTTGAAGAGGCCATTTCCAGCATGGAGCATAAGGCGAAGCCTGGCACGCACACCGGAAAAGCCTTGAAAGAAGTGAGAGAAAAGGTAAATTGAAAGGAAGCTTTGCTCAGTTCAGACGCTAAAAAAAAATTATATGCATTCACAAGTGGAAGACATTCGTCACTTTTCTGAGGGGAGGAATGTCAAAGACTTTGTGTGCAGCTCTGGGTGTTTTGGTCATGCGTAAGAAAATCTGTGTGATGGTGTACGTTTGTGCGTGTGATTTCGTTGTGCATAGAACTTCACGTGCAGGTACGTGTTGTTGTGCGCAGTGCATGCTCAGATGTGTGCACGTAGATGCGTGTGCTTGATTGAATTCGTATTCGTGCACGAACTTTAAGGTCCCCTTGATGTTTCTTTACTATGATATCTTTAACATCTTGACCTATCCCTTGAATATGGATTCTTGTGTTTCTGCTTACGTTGACTCAATGATTTTAGCATATTCAAATTACAATAGACAAATTCTAAAATATGCTTTGATTGCTATTTTTTGCATGTTTGCTCATGACAAGCATATGTCAAAGATGCAACTAAAATCTCTGAGGTCTGTGCCTAAATTACACATAATCCATATAAAGGACAGCCAAGTTATTTCTCATGCCCTGTCTTACATCACATTGTAACGTGCTGATGCAGGTGCTGGAGAGGGACATCAAAGGAGAAAAGGCAAAGCGCGTTGTGATGACGATCACAGACGGAGAGAGCACCGACTTTGACGAAACGGAATACCAGGCAACCCAGCTGCGAAATGATGGCGTTCGGCTCGTGTGGCTTTTCGTCTTTGAGAATTCGAACTCCTTCTTTGAGCAGATGAACTATGAGAAAAGGGAAATGGAAAAGAATGGGGACCCGACTGTCACGGTGACCAGATTCGATGACCTGGGAGATGACCTCGTCTCAAAGATGTTGGAAATATCTTGTCAAGGTGAGACATCCAAAAGGGTTTTAAACACTTCTTAATTAAGATTTGGGCTTTTGCCTGCGTTTGTCTGTCTTTCGAAACATTTGATTTCTGGTAGTTACTGAACTATTCTGTTGGGAGGGGATCGTACAAGTCCGTTTTTAAGACCCCAATGCTGTGACGGTTTTTGTCCTTGACTAGGTCTGGGAAGGGAAAAACCGAGCTTCTTAGCAGAATGGCATGAAACAGCAGCACGAGCTTCATCCTCCCTTGTTTTGTATCAGAAATACTAGATCACAGGAAATATCTGACAGAGGATCATAACGAATTAAGCAGATCCAAGAAGTGCATACAGTGGATTGAAACAGACTTTCACCCTTTGTTTTTTTTTACATTGTAGACGAGATTTGGATTTGCTGATAGTACAAGACGACGTAGACTCATTCAAAAGTGGAATAGACCGTTAAAGATCTTCATGTCACTTATCATATGAACCATTAGGTCATAAGCAGGCAGAGATGACACCATTGAAGCTTAGTTTCCTATTTTATCGGGAAAAACACAAAAGACGGTAACAAAAGAAGTTTGTTTGACCTGTGCTAGTAACATAATAACAATGAATACCGTTTGCTCTCGTTTAACCGACCCATTTTGATACCATTTAATATATATTTTTTTAAAAAACCAAAAGGGACAAAAAGCAGATACACATTTGTTAAGGGACATATTAATGAACAGATAGGAAAAGAGGTACGCGTTCAGACAGCTTTATTGGGAGAGAAAGGAAGAACAGACAAAGAGAAAATGAAGACACCGTTAATATGATTATCTATATTGAGAGAGGGAGAGAGAGAAAATACCTCACCGCAGCAAACCTCTTAAGCTGTGGTCTGTTACTAAGGATTTCATATTTCTTAAAAAAATTATTGCTTAGAAATGCCCTTAATATATACTCTTAACAAGTTTTCGAATGAGTGCATTACGACAATTATCAGCTCAGTAACAAAATCTCAGGCCTCCAGTCCCACCCCTAAATTGACTCCAGTTTTCAGTTTTGGGCGTAGATAGCATTGTATTTAATAAGATCTGATATGCTCCTCCACTTCGCACTTGAGTCGCGGGCTCTTAAAGGAAAATACAATCAGATGTTAAATTTGGCTTCAATTTCAGGATGCAAAACATTTATTTAGAGAGACGTCTAAACAACAGCGCTCGACTGGAGCAAGGAGTGCCCTCTGTTCCTTGTCTAGTGACGTTAGTGAAACCCTTCTGCTCAAGAGTTAGCTTTCCCCTGTTTTTGCAAATGAAAGACATATTCTAGTTTGTTATCATCCCTCCCCATAAGCCAAGCCTTTCCTAAGCCTGCAAGTGTTCCCTGCAGGTCGAATTGGCCAGTCAGCTAAATGGCTAACATTACTCCAGTATCGCTGAACGCTTTTCTTTAAACGGGTCCGCCTACATAATGCATTGGATTTAGTCGGGTTTCTTTACCAAAAGAGTATGCTAACGTGGCAGCATTCATGAATCGGCCCAAAGTTATGTTGCAGACGTGACTGAAAGTAAAAGATATTTTTGAAGCCAAAACTTTCATTGGGCATGGTCTGTGTCTAGCCAACCGTATGATTTCACTTGCCTGTACATTTAAAGACAGAAAATCGGATGTTCGATGTCTTTCTGTTGTATAAATATGGAGTCAATTGCTGTATCTTGTGGTTTCTGAAACGACTCATACACTGACTTGCTGAAATAGTTATTCGACAATTGCGGCTTAGTAAAAGATAAGTGCTTTTGGAGTACACTTTTTAAGTAAAGTAAACTAATTACTTAGGATAACTCTTGAGCTGAAAGAAAAGCTTTTCTAAAACTTGGTGTTGTACTTGTCAAAGACTTGAAGTGAGGCTGGACAAGAACTTATGTCTACTATTTATGACATAGACTTGCTTATCTTTGTGGCTACTAGTATAACTATGAATTCCTTTTCTCGTTCAACCAGATCTGACCTCCGATACTCCAACAACAGCAGTTCCAGAGACATCTACTGTCTTAGACACATTGTTTCCAGAAACATCCTCTAGTTCAACAAGAACTGCCCCCGTAACAGCTACAAGTACAACAACAAGAGGTACAGAAACTACTGGTACAACCACAGTCTCGGTTACAAAAACATCTGCCTTGGTAACAGTTTTTCCAGAAACATCCCCCAGTCCAACAAAAGCAGGACCAGAAACTGCTAGCGCAGCAACAACAGCTCCATGGACCTCTGTTAGCCCAGCAACATCAGCTTCAGAAACATCTTCTGCCTCTAAAACAAATTTCCCAGAATCATCCACTATTTCAGCAAATTCAGAAACATCTACTCAAACAACAACACTGCTTTCAGAAATATTCTCTCGTCCCACAACAAATGTTCCAGAAACATCTTCTCATCCAGCAGCAGTTATCCCGATAATAACGGACACGGCAACAACGCATGATACGCTTGCCACAAACAAAGAAACTTCAACCAATCAACCATCTGTGAATGAGACATCCTTGCCAATCGAAGATTCCGAAAATGCAACTGAAGCCCAACCCTTACAGATGGCCGACGCATTTACAGGTGCTACAGAAAACCTACCAAAACGGAGAAGTAAAGCAGGTATCACTGACGTCACAGAGTCAGCTTGGCGTTTGGACGCAGATGGAGGCAATCACACAAAGAGTGAGCAGCCATCACCGGAGATAGGATCAACGAGCACGGCCTTCACTGTCAAGTCCACCTTGTCAGAAAAGCAAAAGCATGGCCATGAAGAGACTGTCACGACCTCCTCCAATGATAGCGGTACGGAAAAGGGTCAAGAATGGCCTATTTACGCTGGCGTCGGGTCAGGGTCAGCAGCCGTTGCTATGGCAACGGCAGGACGAGTTTTGTATGGTCTGTGGCGACGAAAGAAGTTGCTTATGAGTAATGATATAGAAATGCAAAAAATTACGTAAGAAATAAACTGTTGGAGGGCCTTTACCACACTGGGTGCCTAATATACGCAAATAAATAACAGCTTGCTCATATTACAGTGGTTGCAGACAATTGTCTGAAAGTTTACTTGCTCATAGACATACCATCCACTTAAAGACGACTAGAAACTGTTGCAGCTGTATCGGATACAGAAACGTAAACAGCAAACGTTAGTCGGTGAGACGTTCCTGACGACTTTGCGGATGGCTTCTTCAAGAACCTTCTTCACTGATCCCAGGTTGGCCATTTTGGCTGTGACTGATGTCCTGCTGCGGTTTCATGGCATTTGTTTCTGAACATGTGAGGTTGTGACAGAATTATTATCTTGCCAAGCTGTGTAACATGATGCAAGCTGAAAGTCATGGTTGGTAAGTGAGTGAGTGAATGAGTGAGTGAGTGTGAGTGTGAGTGTGAGTGAGTGAGTGAGTGAGTGAGTGAGTGAGTCAGTCAGTCAGTCAGTCAGTGTGAGGGAATGTGGGTGAAGTAGCGTGTGTGTGCGTGCGTGTAATTGGTGCGTGCATTCTCTGTATATTTACATAATACTCAGGTACGTACAGATTATTGAATTAATATTATTAGTTTTTTATTGCTGCAATTCTTGCCGAAATCTGTCATTCTGATAACACTATATTTTCCAAGAGCTGATATTCATATCCAGACTGTATCCCCGATACTTCAGGCTATTGTTTGATAGATCTTACTTAGTTTTCATATGATAAGCTTTAACGAAACTGTCATACTACTATTGCTATTACTTCTACTACTATATTAAAATGCTATTTTTTGCCTTAGTGTCTTGAGTTTTGTTGTGCTGAAGATATTTACAAAAGTTATTTCTTTGTATCTTTCCCGTCCATACTAAGATTCTACTTTCTAGACCTATGGTCAGCTTCTCGTCAAAGACAAGGCAAAGCTGGCCAGAGTCATCCACTAGGCAAATAAAATTGTTGGGTTGGTACACCACAGCTGCCACTTTCTGACTTGTACCTTCATGTATCACTTCAGATCGCACACACCCTCTCCATCCCAGCTTTCAGCTGTTGCCCTCGGGTAGGTACTACAATGTGCCACCTAACAATTTACAAGTGGTTAAGAAGTGATATTTTAGGCCGAGTGACTGTCACCTGTCAAGATAGCTAAATATTTTGCATTTACGAGCGTGTGTGAGTGAAGGTGTGTCAATGCAGGAAGAGAAAGAAGGAGAGAGAAAGATAGAGGGCACAGAGAGAGAGAGAGAGAGAGAGAGAGAGAGAGAGAGAGTGTGCTTTTGAGTGGTAGAGGGGGTGAAAGTGAGTGCTTACATTCGTAGGACTAGGCATGGTTGGCTTGAAAGAATTGATGACTACTTCATCAGACTTTAAAGGCCCAGTGGCGCTGAATTGTTTTTTCTGCGACTGCTCACGGCTTAGTTCGTGATACTATTTCTTCAAATCTAGGCGAGTAGTAATCTACTGTTCTAGGGATACACGCCTGAAACCATTACCAAGCTCAAAAAAGTCAAATCTGTGACACCAAGCTTGTACACCGATATGATCCAATCTAACAATTGGCACCGTTAACATATATATATATATATATATCTAGAATTATGTGCTGTTCTGATGTGTATGTCATTGAACTTTGACAGTGAAAGGTCGTGTTTATAGGCGTGTATCTCGATGACGGAACCAGACAGAGAAAAAAAACTTTACCCAGTAAATGCGCTAGATTAGATCTTCAAGTTCCACAACACAACACCAAGCAATCGTCTACTTCTGTAAACGAGAGAATATCTTGTCTAATAATCAGCGTCGTTTCTCAGCTTTCTTTCATCCTCTTTATCCAGTCTCCCACCCCTCCTCTTCCTTCTGTCTCTTCCATCTGCACTTCTCCACTTTCTTCTCTCTTCCCTTTTCTTAAATTTCTCCTTGAAATTATGTGTGTGTGTGTGGATAGGACTAAGATGTAGGCACATTGCGCTGTTAAATCAATTTTTGAGACATTGCGGAGGTAGCATCAAAAGATTCTAAATGGAGACAACCCACGCTTTTTGTTTTCCTTCCTTACGTGCTTATCATTCTTTCTGCTCACGTTGATGTCTGAAGTAGCTACACGGTTTTATCTTTACCTCGTTGGAGAAACCTTGACTGTTAAAAAAGTATCGCCATAAAAAACTATGTCACATGTCGTCTGTAAGATAAAGTTTCTAAGTTTTGTAAGTACTATAAGTAGTGTAAGTGTAAGCTTGAACTGTACTTGAACTACAGTACTCCTATAAGACAACTACGCAGTTGAGGTTGAACTAGCCGAGCGGGCGGAGAAACGAGGTTATCAAGCCACTGGTAATTGTAAACCTGTGCTCTTCAATGCCTACGTCACGTTGCAAAGTATGTAGGCCAGTATGTAGAACATGTTTGTGAAAAAAAATTGGCTCTGAAAGCTGACCCAACTGCCTGACAACAATACGAAAGGGTGAAATTAAAAAAAAAAGTTGAGAAGAAAGCGAATCTCTTGAATATTTATTGTTCAGAGGAGTATTTTTTTTTCGCTGTCAGTCACACAGCGGTTGTTTACAGTTTCAAAGAACACAATTCTCCCGCGGTGTATTTTCGTATCCCTCGAATTAAGTTTCTTTCTTGCTAGTCAGTACCATTGCGACACTGTGTAACACAACAGGTAGCTACGTAATTTGAATCAGTGCCTCAACCTTGTTCTCTTAGCAAGAACACTGTTCGTAACACGCTGCTTCAAGACATAAACATAGCAAGTGGGACAGCCTCTCTTCTTGAGTGCTTTAAATCCTCGTCTATTTTCCTGCTATAAATGTGATTTGATTGTAAATCAGAAAAGAGCAGGTACGATTCGTCACGGGAGAATTCAGTAATGGAGACGCAAGGACACGATTCAAGTCTTGGAGCACAAATGACTTTGTGCAGGTGTGCTGTGCTTTCGGTTTTCTTGGCAAGCCTTTTAGTGCTGTCATCCGGTAACTCCCCGGGTAAAAGAGACACGCCAAACTTTCTAATTTTTATTGCTGATGACCTGGGGTACGGTGATCTCGGAACCTTCGGCAACAGCAGCCTGCCCACCCCTCATCTGGACAGACTGGCAGGTCAGGGTGTGAAGCTGACACACAACATTGCGGCCGAGACGGTGTGTACACCCAGCAGAGCAGCCTTCTTGACTGGGAGGTATCCAATCAGATCAGGTGAGAACGTACTGGTAAGGCAAGAAAGTACCCAATCAGATCAGGTGAGAACTTACAGGTAAGGCAAGAAAGTACCCAATCAACTTACAGGTGACACAAGACAGTTTGGTTGTCTTGCGAAGATAAGACAGTATTGGAGACAATTAATACTTATCTTGTTCTGAAAAAATTTGTATTGCTGGAAACTGCAAATAATAAAGCGTATTTTGAATAAGTAAAGATAAGACTTTATTTAGCCAAGATGGCAATTAGAAGAAGAGACGTAATGCTGAGCAATTAGTCAATCATCAGGCTTTGATTCTGTTTCGGTTAGGGATGGCAGCCACACACCCTATGCGAGTGTTCTCAGCCACATTTAGTGCGGGAGGGTTGCCAGCCAGCGAGGTGACGTTTGCCGAGGTGGCCACACAAGCGGGTTACAGGACGGCCTTCCTGGGTACGTCTCGACTGCAATGCCTGTGTGTGATCAGTAGCTGTGCTTATTCCAGATGATTCAGCAAGCTGCAACTGGTAGTTTGTGCATCAATAAATCACAAATATACGCACACACACACGCGCGCGCGCGCGCGCACGCACGCACTCATGCACGCATGTTCACTGGGATCCAAGAACACATAATTCGTTATTTTTCTCCCTTATCTTTTCTCAGCCATTATTCCCTATTCTCATACACCGACTTACAACGTGCATTTGGTGATGATCAGACACAAATTCCAAAAGTTTTAATTAGCTGAACTACTGAAAATCAGTATTTGTTTTACTAGCTTTCTAACTCACTCCAAACTCTAAGAATTTTGGGAAATGACCATTTTTTGTTGTCGAAAACTTCGCCGTCGTCAACGAAAATTCGCAAGACAGGAAGTGCTAGCGACGAATTTTTTTCAGGCAAATGGCATTTGGGTTGGAGTTTGGACAGGTCAGACCCGGACCATCCTCATCCGTTGAACCAAGGCTTCCAGTATTTCTATGGCATCCCCTTGACCAACGCTAAAGACTTCGGCGACCACAATGAGCGCATGTACCTGCTCATGACCCCCAAGTTGACATCCAGGCTCCTGACGACCTTTGCCGTGGTAGCAGCAGTTGCAGGATGGCTTGGCTACGTTAACTTCATCAGAAAAGGTCACAGTATCCTGATCATGTTCCTGGCAGGACTTGTGTGTGGCATGCCATATTGGCTTGTCAACAATATGAAGCTGTTGAATTCTTTTATGTATCGGTGGGTATTTTTTGTGCTTGTGAACCTAGACGACATTGCCTTGGTAGCCGGTTTCACGAAATAGAAACGTAAGACAGAACAGACCGATGCTATAATACCGTTTCAAGCAGCCTGACTTAATTGTTACTGATGTAAAATTGCGCTGATAGTATATTTGTCGCAGTAACATAAAATAATGAAATAAAGAGGCGAGATGAAAGAACAAATGATCTTGACTAACATTAGGATCATCTCACAATCGCGTCTAAAACCATGGCAAGATATCAAAAAAAGACAAAAAACCTTGCTCTATATTTAGATAATAAAGTACACATACAGTGCGTTTAGATCGTTAGATAAACAAGTACACCTATAGCACCGAATCTCAGTTGATGAATATAAGCACATAATAACTATATACTTACAAAGATACTTTGCAGTTTAGTTACAGTCTGCATATTTTTTAACCCCTAGCTATCATGAATAATGTAACAATTAGGAGTCTGCTAAAACATTTTTTTCTATGCTGATGTCTTTTGACTTACATGTACCAGAAATGATGTTGGATAATGTAGATGCTGAAATAATGTTGGCAGAGTTTCTTGTACTCCGGTGCAATTCTAATACTTGATCACAGACTTTTGATTTAAATGCATTAGGTTTTGTACATTTCAAACAGCTCTTACTTTTAATCCCCTTATTAACATGCTTCACATCTTCTAAATTTTAAACGCATCTAGTAAATATGTTTTCTTATATGTATATTTAGCCAAGCGGGGCTTGTCCTTTTGACATGACAAGTACGATATGCCTGGTTTTGTCACCTGATAGATTTGACTTAACCTTTGACGCAGGAACTACGAGATGGTGGAACAGCCGATCCACCTCCCGTCGGTAACGAGGAAACTGGTGGCTGAGAGCGAGCGGTTCATGAGAGCGAGCTACGAGGCCGGCCAGTCCTTCCTGCTCGTCGTGTCCTGGCTGCACGTGCAGGCTGCCATTGCAACGGCCCCGGAGTTCAGAGGTCGGTCGCGGTACGGCCCTTACGGGGACGCCGTGATGGAGATGGACTGGGGCGTGGGGCGGGTGGTGGAGGTGCTGGACAGCTTGGGCCTGTCACATGACACTTTCGTCTACTTCACGTCTGACCACGGGGGGGGGAACGTCAACTTCACTGACTGGATGGGCAGGCAGGTCGGAGGTTACAACTGGCCATTCAGAGGTAAGCGCAAAAAATCCAATCCTTGAAAAAAAAGTGAACCCTGCAGGCAGAATATTTAGGGATCTGTACTTCTAACTTGATCCAAAGTTACACGAACTTTCAGTAAAAGAAAATCTTCTATAGATAAGATACTTATTTCACAAAAATTTATATTTTTTAAAAAAGCTTCATAGTCTAATAAGTAAAGAAGGGAGAAAAATAATATCTTCATAATAAGTTAAAATAATGTATAAACAGGTGGGTGCCTAAACATTCGTGTCCTCACCCCTATTTATGAACTTTACAAGGGTAAAAACGTTGCGCTAGTTTTGTGACTATTAACAGGAAATAAAACCACAATGCTCTTCTTATGTCTTGTTAAGCTTTAAAGAAAATAAAATCTTATCGTTTTCACTAAAATATTACCAATTATTATCTTATCTACCCGCCTTTACATGCAGGAACTAAAGGTCAGGGGTCACCAGAGGGAGCATTCCGGGTGCCTGGTATTGTCCGCTGGCCGGCGCGTATTCCCGCAGGCTTGGTCATCGACGAACCTGTCAGTCTGATGGACATAGCTCCCACCATCGCTGACCTGCTGCACGTGCCGTTGCCAGGCGACCGCGTCATAGACGGGAAGAGCCTGGTGCCGCTGTTGACAGGAGAGACACAGACCTCGGCCCACGAGTTCCTCTTCCACTATTGTCAGGATGAGGTGCACGCCGTCAGATACAGACCCAGAACAGGTAACAAGACGATGAATACTTTAGGAGCATTTTTAAATAGGTTTTTGAAGATATATAAGGTTAAAAAAGTTAAGGCTCTCCACTAACTGATTTTTAAGGTCGTGAAGGTTTGAGGTATTAGAGACACCGACTTATCTTCATGAGGGCGGTGCCCATCTCCTCTCCCTTTCGCTGCTTTACCTTCCCCAGATTTCTTTGGAGTCAGGTACCCATTTCCGACATCTGGGTTCAATAAGTGAAGTTCGCTGCGCTACCTGACACCACGGCTATCCGCTTCTTCTGTATAACAAGACTCTTGTTCAGAAGATGGATCCACCATCGGGACACAAGAATTATGACAGCTTGTTGTTTTCTACAGTGTGATGCATAAATAATTATCGAGAAATGCACTTAAGAAAACAGTAATCAATTCCTGAGTGCATCAACTTCAGACAAATATACAAACAAATGTTCTCACAATTTCTAATTGACATCTCTCGCTCACAGTACCACAGGAAGGAAAAGCTAGGTATTCATATATGAAAGCATGAACTAATGTATGCTTGTAGCATATGAGATTATGTAACTCATGTAATCTTAATTTCGTGTAAGGGTGGTCTGGTAGGGCAACGGTTCGCGCCTGTCACCAATACAGTGAAGGTTGGCTGTCCTGGGTTCAGTTCTCGTCTCGGGCACGCTGTTCTTTCTCTGAATGTGACATCTGTTTACAGGGCTGGACTGCCTTGCCGTGATATAGACTTAGTTGCTGGCTCGGCGTAAAACACCAATTAAAAAACATTTCGCGTAACATTGTTTTAGACAAGTCATGATTTGTTAAATTTTTTTCAAGCGAATCCAGTGTATCTTATTTCAGGCAACACTGTATGGAAGCTGTCGCTACGAGAGCCCAGAATTTACAACCCTGAATTGTTTGATAACTTCTGTGCTGACGTCCTTCACCTTGACCCACCAGGTCTCTACAACATCACCTCCGACCCAGCGGAGACCGCTCCCCTCGATTCTACCCAATACTCGGAAGTGACTAAGACAATCTTGTCGGCTTTAGCTGATCACATACAGAGCATTGTCGTCGTGCCCAACCAGTTCACATTGGCTAAGAATGTGTGGATACCATGGAAACAGGATTGTTGCAACTTTCCAGTCTGCTCTTGCCAGGACAAACTGTTTCAAGGAATGTTTATTGACTGATCGTGTTTGAACGAACTAAGACAAAAATCCTTACTGCTGCTCCCATTGTTGCTCGCACTCGTTCTTTTACATAAAAGAGTTTAAACAGAACATCACATGTGCTTGCTGCGTAAAGAGCAAAATATCAATATTTTATGAGAATAAAAAAAATAAGGAAACAGATCCGAAGCAAAGGTGGTAACGATGATGTGGTAATATCAACATTGACAGGTCAAAGAGGAAAAACACTTTTGAAATGTCAACACGAGTGCAACATTTTTTGTCTATGATCGCTTTAAGTTTATTTTAAAACTATATTTTCCTAAATATGAGTACACAATTAAGCTTAAGTTGCAAGATATAAGCTTTCGAGCATCAGCATTCTCACCCGCTGCTCTGAAAGCAGGAAAAAACTTCTCTCTGCAATAGGAGAGCTATTACGCGATTGCGGTATTTATAGCAGCGATGGTGCGCAAGTCGGGTGAGAACACTCGTGTTCTATTTCTCAGGCAGCTCAGAAGATGGTACGGCTGTTTTAGGAATCGACCATTACAGTTTTTAACCCTATGTGGAGCCTTATGACATGGCTCAAGCTTGTAATAAAGAAATAAAACAAGATTTAAACCGACTTCAGTTGATAGACTCCAGATCTTTCGAAGTCACTGGCTTCAAAACCCATCTGGTCTCTAACTCACCCCTTTATCCGCCGTTACTATCTTTAAGCTCTGGGTCACTGGTCACTGTGTCTCACACTCACACACAAACACACACACACACACACACACACACACACACACACACACACACACACACACACACACACACACACACACACAAAACAGAAAATCATAAACAAACTCGTAACGACTACGATTCTGTGATATTTTTCAAATCTGGAGATAAAAACGATGTCTCCAGACACGCGCCGTATAGTTTTCCACGTTACTGCTGGGTGGTGGTTGATAAAAATGACAGCAAAATAAAGCTTCTTTCCTATTGCTATTCAATTGTCAATGAAGATAAAATTCAGTAAATTTTCAATTAACGTTTAGTTTTATTTAAATCAGACATTTCCAGCAACAATCACAATGGTATTTCAGACGGTGAACTCATTTACAACAGTTTCTCCCCGAGGAGGACAACATATCACATGCCACTATAGTCTCGATGACCAGGCTGCCAGTTTCACAAGTCATCAGTCCTGACGATGGAGTTGTCAGTCTTAAGTACAGAATCAACAGCAACCATCAGCGTAACCAGATTCAGGATTAGTTAGAACTTGAGCTACAGCCGAGAACAACGCAACAGCTGCCGCAACAGAATCTCTCGTCTTAGCTACAGAACAGTCGGTGACAGCTACCGGAGTATCTCTCGCAACAACAGAATCATCAGTTGTTACTACCGATTTATGGGATTTAAATACTAAATCGTCATCAGCTGCAATCGCAAAATCTTCAGCCGCTTTAAAGCAGCGCAAGAGAAAAGATCGATGTCATTGCTATTGTCGTTACGGAAGCTGCTCATCGCCCGGGCTTAAAGACGACAACCGTTCCAGATGCTTACCATTCCTCCAGGCCGCAAATAGTCCTGTCATTGACAACAAGGGCGACGCCTTTGAACTCAACCAGACGACATGGACAAAAACCTTTTCTGTGTCGTCGTCTCTAGCAGCTGTGCGAATGACAGACCAGCAGCGTCCTGATGACTACATCGCAGACTCCACAACACCAGGAAATGGCACCAAAACACCTCTCACCTGGTAACTTCTCGTCTAGCAGCTCGCTCCACCGAAGAAGTATTTATTCAGGACGTAGGACAGCCCAGTAGCAGGGACAAGCGAGGACAACAGTCGGCGCCGAGACTGACTCATCATTTATGACGTCACAGCAGGTGGGGGTAGCATCGCTGCTTTTACCACTGGCTTTCTGATTGATTGCCTTCGACGCAGATCGCAAGGAAAGCGTGCCATCTCTGCAGCATCGGCAGCCTGATCATTATGTCCTTTGCGATCTATAACTTATTTTGCAGACTCGGCTGAGTATACATGACATGCATCTGGCCGGCCGCCTTCTGTTTCAAGAATAGTGCATTGATAAACCATTATTTTCGCGTAAATGCCGGAGGAGATTCTACAAGAGAATATTTTTCATTAGCCTCTTAGTTTGAGTTCAATAAAGTTTCCGTCACTGAATCATTTGATTTTTTACTATGAAAAACCCGCTTTTCATTATTCAAGCTTCTCGTTTGTCTTTTACCAGACTGATTTTATTGAAGTACCCAGCTAGCAAGCAGCTCTCGAGACCTTCGCTACTATCCCCGATCATCATTTTAAAATTTAAAACAATGCTGTATACCCAAATGTCCCATTGGGTAACTTCTGCTGAACACGAAATTAACGGTCTTGTGCTTGGATCTGTTAACAGTTTGATAAATGTGCGTGTACAAATCTACACTCATTAAAACACACGGATACACATATCTAGCAAAAAGCCTACATTCTCATAGACAGGCAGACGTAAGCACAAAAGGCAATCAGATAAAACTATGTGCACACACACACACACACGCACGCACGCACGCACGCACACACACACACACACAAACGCAAAAAGAACTCTGATATTTACCATTGAGAGCAAACTAGAAGAACGTTTTCCGCTCGTCAAATACACCATGCAAATAATGAAAACGAGATCAATGTTTCTGACATTTCCTGGGTATTTTCTGTTCCATTTATTCCCATTAGTTCATTAAACAACATTTTGCAACTGCTTTTACTGTAAAGCTGTTTTTAGCTAAACAGTTTTAATACCCGTAGAAAGATCTTCGCTATCTGTCGACCGTTTTTTTAAATTCTGTCAACAGACAATTGCTTTCTAGCTAACAACATACATTTGTTCTGACAAATTGTCTTCAAAGGTACAAAAATTTGATTTTGCAAAGTATAAAAGGTGAAAATATGAAATCGCCTAGGCTGAATAGTTCAAGAAAAGCTTGTTTCATGGCTGGTTCTTTCTTAGAAACAATTTTTTGAATCCGATAGGATGGATCATGCTTATTTTATCTTGCTTACTGCTCTTATCTAACGAGATACGAGAAGATTACAGCAAGTTTCGGTTTTTGGTTTCTGCTGGATGTGAGTCGAGACAAAAAACAATTTCTTGTGTTCCTTTCTTACGTAGGTGTTTTAGAAGACATTCACATTGTCTGCTACGAAGGTTCTGACATCTGACATAAGCGTTAGAATTACGCTTCTAATATGTCTGTTGGTGGTTAGAAATCGCATCAAAAGATTAGATCATAGACTGGGACAACTATTACTAGAAAATGATTCAGGACACCTATACTTGCCCTTTGAAATACATTGTTTGAACTTCTAAGGTCAGACAAGCTCCATATTTTAGCTGAGTCCAATGTTGTTGTACTGGCAGTTATTACAATTCAAAGCCTGATTGACGTCCTCGCAGGTACAAACAGCTGCTGAACAACACCTTTATCCATTAAGACAAGTATTTGATCAGATAGACACGAAGACAAGGAAGATGGTAAATTCTATCCGTTGCAGTCGATTGTGTGCAAACAATTGAGCATTGCGATGTAGGTAAGGCTCACATGTAAACTTTCATAAGTACAAGCCTTTTTCCTGTTATAATATTCTTACCGTTGGTGTCCTTTTCCTCTTCTTAAATGAGTTTCGTTACAGACTTAAGTACAGTTAGAAGCGAACTTCTTGGCGTGACCTCGAGTGACTTCGGGAGTGAGAACACCCGGTACTGGGTGGAGACCGTTTTCTATGCAGGTGTCGGAACATTGCAATGTTTGGTCGGCATACCGACCAATGTCATCAACGCTTTGGTATTCTTGCGCCAGGGACTTCGGGATGGTATGAACCTGTGTCTGTTCTTCCTCTCTCTGGTTGATTGTTTTTACTTTACTGTCACGTTTGTCATGTTTCCCGTACCTACCTTCATTCGGCTTTACGATCATACGCTGTATGAAGAGTACTTCATGTACGTTACAACAACTTTGGCAGGAGTGGTTCGTGGGCTTTTGCTGACATCCGGGTGCATCAACATGGTTGTGGCAGTAGACACGTGTGTGTGCATCGTTTTCCCGCACCGTGCTGCCAGCCTTATGCGCACCAAAGCAACGACGTCATTAATAGTCACGTGTTTCTTGCTCCTACAGCTCTTCTCTATTACATTTCCCTTATCCTCTAGAGTTGTTCAGATTACGGCAGAAGAACGGTTACACTGGGTAAAGGTTTACACGAACTTGTATAAGGAAAACCAGTTGTTTGTTTATTTGCTTCAAGACGTCGTTCTTGGGATGATCTTACCTCTCGTTAATTTGACCATCATGTCGGTGACGTCCATCGTCACAGTGAAGACGCTTCGTTCAGCCATGACGTGGCGAGAAAATAAGAGTCAAGTCCCTTGCAAGCTCCACGCCCGACAGGTGGGGCTGACCAGGATGCTCACGATCGTCACCTGCGTGTACATCGCCAGCATGAGCCCTTCTGTGGTGGTGTGTGGGAGCCTAGGGGTCGTGCAACCTTTCTTGACCAACCCTACCACGCTGCACATCTTTATGACGGTCCTGGCGATCTTGTTCGTGGTTTGTCAAGTCAACGGCTGGTGTAACTTCTTCATCTACTATCATCGATCCTCGCGCTTCCGTCGGGAGTTGCACAGCATGTTCAGGCTTAGGAACAGAGCCCCTCCAGCGACAGGGAGACAAACAGACAGCAACACAGCTACCCGAGTGCGTTAGTCTTGTTCGTGTCAGTGATGCTTTTTGGTTAAAATTCAGGCGTCGAAGCTTTGCTTGGTTAGTTTAGTTTAGTTCACTTTCGCAGAGTTAGGTTCTAAACATGTTATTATTTGTCCAAACAGGAAATCAATGTGGATATACTTGCTTATATTATCATAATAAGGCGATTTCTTATTTTGTAATAACGACTAGCCGTCGAAATAACAATATCGATATGAAACAATGCATAACTCACAAGCAGAAAAGAATGATCCTAGAAGTCCAAACAAGAATACACTAAATCGGAATTAAAAATGACCTTCTCTTTTCTTATGTGTGCGTATGTGAGAAAGTCTATAAATTTTTGTTTTATTAACATCAGATTATTTGTGCAAACTAAAGATAAAATTAAGTTCGACATAATGGGATTAAGTGATCGATATAAAATTAAAAAAATATATTCATAAAGGAATAAAGAGATGAGTCTTACACGAATTAGATGGACAGCATATAACAAGTTAGGTGGGGAGAAGGAATTGGTGATTTACGCTGAGCCTGCAGCTAAAGTTATATAATGGCGAAGAAGCCAGCCATATAAGCAACTACCACTTGCAGAAAAAGAATAGCCTGAGACGAGATCTGAACCCTGGACATCCTGTGTACTGGTGACAGGCGCTAGCCGTTGCGCCACCGAAGCGCCCACGAGGACAGGCTGTTAGATAACACGATCGGCGGATGCGTAAACAGATAAGTGGTGAGAGATTGGGTGAGTTAGAAGATTTATGATTAACTATTTCACTGTGTGGGCCCGTAGATTTATTGTAATGAGGAGAATGTTGATGATAATGAAGGAAATTGAATTTGAACATCAAGTTGTACCAGACAAATGAGCTGATGATAATCAATGAAACAAACAAAAAAGATACCACCTGTTAATTTACATTACAATAGCATCCAAACAACAGATGTTTTGCTAGCATTTCAGCGTAGTTGGGTGATAACGGACAGATAATAACTTGAATGCAATTCGCTTTCTTTTTTTTATCTCGGTATCTCTCATGTATGATTTGTCAACCTTTTATATGATCATATAAGCGACACTAATAATTGTATAGTATTATGATTGGGCATCATACAATGTAGATTAATATTTGAATAATGAAAGAACTCAGTATTGTGTTCATACACTTTGTTTACTTCATCTGAGTCTCTTATTTACTTAGCCTCTCTTAAAATTACTTTTTGCATTGTATTCAACGCATTTTTAAAAAGTCTGCTGTATCACACAAAACAAGGTGTTATAAGATTCATGCGTTTTCTAGTCCTAACGAATACTAGCCAGGGGACTAAAGCACATGGGTGACAGTTATGATGTAGCTCTTACCACTCAGGTAATGTATTACTGCAGGGAAACAAAGTTCACACATCGTTGCACTCCCTTCGTGGTCACTTCTCACTCGGTCCACTAACCATGCGACTGAGTGATCACTGCTCTGCAGGCGACACGGATACCGAGCACTGTCCCAGTCCTGGGACGGCACGTAGCATCTTCAACGACTGTTTGTTCACCCAACTACACTGTCACACATTGACGGGATAGATGTATACTTAACCCTAAGATCCTTTTCTGAGGCGTAAGCATTGAAGGATGTGTTGGACTGGCACACAAGCGTGTGTGAAAATGCTTCCCTCCTCTAGCTCAAGCAGCTAAGATACTATTGTATGCTGCCGAAAGTGCTTCAAATTATCGTTGTACTGACGGCCTGGACCTCTTGAAAAAAGCCAAGCTTGTACCTGTTAACATTCTATCAGTACTTTAAGACATTTAAAACATATTCTTAGACAGAATGGCATTTTTCTGTCATTTTTGTTAGAAATGCTTCAAATCTAATTAGCTAATTAAGTCTGACATGAGCTATCATTCTTATTTAAAGAAATGAGTGTTTTTTACTAGTAGCTTCACTGTTTTTGGTTCGTTGTAACGCAAAAACGCTAGGAATCGCGTCTTTAAGCTGCTTCTGTGAATTGAATAAATGCGGTATTTAAATTTACTGTTATTATTATATCACTAATATTATTATATCACTGTATATGACATAATATGACGCTTCATACTGAGTTTCGATTCCCACTACCATCACGATTGAAGTTTTGCTTATAATTAATTGTGTACTTTCTTATTTGAATAGAGGATGCTGGTGTTTAAACAAGTCTAGGAAACGTAACAAAGAGGCTTGAAAATGCTGAAAATTATTTCGGTTGCACCCCGTAGATCTGCATGAAAATTCCTTGATACACATTTCGCACTAATTTTAGAAGATTTTCTGAACACCTTTTTTTTAAAATTACACCTTTTCATTCAGAGTAAAGACATCACAAGCATCGTGTAAACTACTGGGAACTGAAACCACTGTGTTTTATGTTACTATGGTTAGTTTTACTACTTTTGTTGTATGCTCTCCACATCAGAAAAACTTTGTTACCGCCCGGCGAGCAATCTCGACAGGAATACAATTAATTTCACTTGTAGAGACGACAATCAGGCAAAACAGTCTCCCTCTTTACAAAACTCGCAGACTGCCAGCTCTGTCTTCCATCCATTACAAGATGGCCACACCGCAGGACATTTTTATTATACACTTAGTGATCTATTCCTGATCTTTGCCTTTCATCTTCGTGTTTGCCACTTGAGAAAAATGTACTTTGATATATGAATGTGTAATAATAAGGGAAGAGTGGACTGCGAAAACGAGTCAAATCGTCGGTACCGGCGAAAGTCGCCTTTGTGGATTGTTAACATTTACATCTAGGTTTAAGATCTTCCGAATGGATACCTGCGCATTACAAATGGACATCATCATCATCATCATAAGATCTCTCAAGCTCTCGTCAGCTATTCTAGACATTGTTTGCCACAGGCTGATTTGTTTACGCTTCAATCTTAGCGGTTTGCCGATTTACGGGACGCCCACCGGACCTTATCGACAATGTGTCACGCATTATCTTGCTGATATTGATAAAAAAAGGGGCGCAGCTGGTTAGAAGGAGGAGTCAAGACGTGGCTACTGCACTGGGTACACGCCCTGAACGTAGAAAACCCGCCATTATGCCACCCACAGGACATCATGTGAGTGATTGAAAATGACCCACCGTAATTACACCCGACTGCGTTCTGTTTTTACATGGGAAGGTAGAGCTTTTTTCAATTTTCAAAAGACGAATCATCTGTTGAACATTTTCCGTCTTACAGGCTTTCTAACATTCACGAGCGAGCGCACACGCACGCCAACAGGCACGCCCCCCCCCCACACACTAATAATAAAAACATTTAACCAGCACACGTTGAAATTTTTATGATATTCAGCTGCTTTCTTAGTTAACAGAGGCTTTATAAACGTGGTCACACTGACATCAGAATATTTGAAGAAATAAAGACACTGGCCTTCGGACACACCGGTAGGATGTGGCGGCTGATTCCTGTGCTCTGGTTTCTTGGTAGTTTCGGTGTTAATGGTGAAGGTGAGCCTAACTATGTTCTAATTGTCCAACTTAGAAAGTAAGAATAAATAACAGAAGAAAAAAAAGAAATAAGAAAAGAATGGAAGATGGTATCTTTATTCTCGAATTATGTTACACCCATACAAAAGTAAAGAAAACAAATCTTTGGTCCCCCACCCCCGTAGACTTATATTTCGATATATTTTCATTCTAGAAGTTGTTTGGAAGATCCAGGTCTACACATCAAACATACAGAATGCTGGTACAGATGCCGATGTCCGAATTGTTCTCTACGGAAATGAAGGAACGTCTGAGTCATTATTGTTAGATGATACAGAGAATAATTTTGAACGAGGCAAGCTGGACACCTTCGAGGTTATTACGCCTTACATAGGTGAGCTGTGCCAAGTGGAAATCTACCATGACAACACTGGCGAAAAACCTGGCTGGCATCTCGATAGGGTAAATGGTATTTTCCACACGTTTTCCAAACAATCACTATGCAAAACATCCTTCCCACCCCCCAAAGCTAAGAAATGTACCCACAAGTTGTCAGAAAATCACAAACTATTTTAGGGTTAAGGTTTTCTCAACATGCAGATATAGATTTCTTTCCTCTGGACAGACAAATTTTTATTATTCTTACTGTGCAACGTATAGAGCTTTATGGCTTAAATCGATATTTTTCACCTATCGATCAATTTACAATGGGACTTCAGCTGACCCATTCCCATCTTGAGACTTGGCAAGCCTAACAAGACGGGGTAAATCTGGTGCCTGGTGTCTGGTTCAAAATAAAATCGCTCTGAGCACGCCTACTCACATCGTATTGTTATCTGTTGGCTAATACTCCTTATGATAGCACTGTCCTATACGGGTGTAAAATAATGGCAGGGGGGAATCCTAGCTCTAATTTAGTAGCAGCAAACAGCTTTTTTCTAGACCTAACCGAGAGATAAATATGACGGTGATACATTTTTGTATTAACAATAAAATAAGGATAACAGAAAACGAAAATGGATATCAAGGTGAACTTTTTTGATGACAACTTCGTTCCCAAAAGCTTACAAAACAAGTGTTTATAATTTGTTATGATCACCCCTTCCCTAACTAGGACAAATTACGCACCGGCAAATGAATGACAGTCATGGGTGCAATGCACATCCATTCATGACTAAGTGTCTTTTCTGTGTACAGAGCTTTTCGATGGACATTTTCTTTCTCAAGATCAAACGTTATGTTGTTTCTGATAGGTAAGGATATGGCCCAAATACTTCAGCAGCGAACGTTACCTTTTCCTGTGTAACTGCTGGCTGGCGACAGATGAAGGCGACGGCAGCACTGACAGAACGATATCTGCCACAGAGCAGTGCAGAGGTGAGTGTGTCATCTTCTTAGGTTTGCCTAGTAAAGAACTTAGTTGCAGATGAGTTGTCTCGAAATGTCCACGCTGTATATACTGCATAGCTAAAGACTCAGGTAGCACGAAGGCTCGATAATAAAATTTTACCTCATGTACCTTTTCTCACCTGAGTGCAGGTGGGCCGAAAGCTGGGTGACGTAGACTCAGGGAACCAGGCACTGGCCTGACTCCAATGCAAAAGTATGAAAAATGTTTGCTTTGACAATTAGAATTAGTATGATGCCATTTTCGGCCCATTTTATCGGGAATAAATTTTATAAGACAAATGATTATAGGGAACCACGCCGAATGCGAGGTGACTTTGTCTTTTCTTGGGTGACCACAATTTTATAAAATATCCACCTCTTCTCGTTAGTTAATATATCTATACATATAATATATATTTGTATTAAAACATGATGAAATACATACATTTGCGATTTAAACATAATACAGGTTAACAGTCTTTACCTCCATAACTTCATTTAAAGTACTGTTAACCCACTTTTAGTAAGAACATTATGTTCAGTTGTCTTGCGTATTATACGTTTTAAAAACGGTTATCAGCGCTGTTGCACACTACTTTTAATACTGGCGATGGACTCTCAAAGGTGATAAATGTGGCTTGTTATTGATGAAGGTTTTGAAACAGCTTTTGAAGTCTGGAACCAAATATAAATAAACGTATTACTAGTCTATATCAATAATGTGCATATTACTAATCTATATTACAAATGTTCATATTACTCATGTTTATTACTAGTGTGCACGTTACTAAACCATATTTCTAATGTACATAATATTGAATACTAAGCTATATTACTAACGTATATATTATTGAATAGTAACCTATATCACTAATGTACACATTAATAGCCTACATTGGTGGTGGTTACGGGGGTGATGATGAAGATTATAATGATGATTTGCAGCGTTTTGGTGTTATGTTTGTTTTGTATAAACAACCTTCATTTTTGTGTTAAAAGGCTGCAGCAGACGTAAACCGCCTTCTACAAAGCCTCGTAAATCAGCTAACAGAAATAATGCAGGTGTATATCGTCAACCGGCGATGATTACCCTTGGACTCTCTCAGCGTATTAAAGTTCATCAGTCTCTTCAAGAAAACCGACTTTGTGACTGTTTTTTCGACAGTCATTATCTGAGTCACAACTCTCTCTCTCTCTGAGTGGTTCTTATCATTTAAAGATAATCTACAGACAGAAAAATATTTATCCACCTTAAGCAATAATTGGAACAGGAGTGCTTTAGCTAGACTTAGAACAAGAACGTTAGGCATTAATGCGAACAAAAGATGGTTTGAACCTTCTATGGAAGCTCACTTAGGATGCCCAGTTTGTAGAACAACTAGCATAGAAGATGAAGAGCATTTTCTGTTTAGATGCCCGTATTATGAAATTCTTCGAAAGAATAACCAACTCTTTCAATCACGTACTATCCAAAGAATAGAGGTTTACCTATCACTCACTAATGAAGAGTTACTGACATGCTTAGCGAAATTTATAGCCGAAGCAAATAAAATGAGATTAAAAGAACTAGAATCAATAAGTAAAACAGAGACCATTTTACTTTTAAAGCAATAGAGTTGAAACATGCAAGACAAGTAGTGTGGGGTATGTGTGTGTGAGTGCATGTGTTAAGCTTCAATGTCTGATGGCCAAAGACATATAACATGGAAATGTAATCTGGTTGTTGTAGAATATACTGCTTTGCATTATCACTGTGTATATTTATCCCTCCCCCCATGTCAGAATGACTATAAGCCATTGACATTAAAAATGTCGTGTCGTGTCTCTCTCTCTCTCTCTCTCACACACACACACACACACACACACACACACACACACACACACACACACACACACACACACACACACACACACAATAAATAAACTTAATATGAAGGTTTGTGAACATGTCATTAATCTTTCAGCATCTAAAAACATCAATTTTTATTATGCAATTGTGTTGAGCAGTACTTGTTTACGCTATGTCGTAAACTTAATTGTTAAGGTACAAGGCAGATGTAGAGGACACCTGTAATCGCCAGAAGATGTTACGAGCACCCCTCGCTCAAGGGCCACTGAAACAAAACAACTCGAAAACTCGTTTCTTCCCGAAGGATAAAAACAACTTAGCGCTGGCACAAATTAAGTAAGGGACATCACTCGACATTGTTCTATTTTAAAATATTGAGTCTCAAGCCAAACTAAAGTACATGTCACTGAGTCTGTAAGTCATTTGCAATATCTTGCAAACAGAAGAATAATATAGTCTAAAAACAATAATAACAACTATTCGAGAAGGTTTGGGGATAGCTGCATACCAGGCTTTTTGACCTAATAATGTCGTTAGTCAATTTATTAATGAAGAGAGGAAACGTACAGGTGAGAAAACTTGCCCTGTTAAAAATTAGTGCGAGTTATTGCTGTGTTGTGTGTGTGTGTGTGTGGTTGTGTTGACCTCAAAGTACTTACATTGCGGGAAGAAAAGTTGTAATGCAAGTAAAACAAATGTTTTTTATCTGTATGTCAGTGTGTACGTGCGGGTGTGGGACAATCACTTGCATGAAGACTTTCAACACAGACTACTACCTGTATCACGACTCCAGCTCCTAATTTATATGCATCATAAGATGTCACACACAATATTTTTATGCTGCATCACATGATTGCAAAACTCTAAATAATGAAATATAATATAATTTAATGGCGAAATTCACTTCAATACTGTCAAACGTGTATACTACTCCAGTTCATCGAGATTTGATTGTCGGATGGAGAAGACTTCTAAACCCTGTATGAGCCATAAATATATTAAATTTATTACGAAAATCAACAGACTGAATTATACAGAATAAAATGAATAGCATTAGAAGTTATATTATTTTATTGTGAAAATGATAAAAGTCACCCTTAAGGCGCCCTGTAACCCGTTAGGTAGAGTAATGCCGAAAGTAGAGAGAGAGAAAGAGAGAGAGAAAGAGAGAAAGAGTGAGTAAATATGTGGCGAATATAAAGGACCTGCTGCTGGACCATTTAGCCGCTGCTCAGCAGACACCGACAATATTGTTGCCGCTGCTGTATTTTGTCAATTCTCTCCTCATTCTCTGTCACGTGATGACCAGTGCAAGTAAAGGCAATGAGGTTAAATGGTTGTTAACATAGTGGCTTAAGAGATTCTGCTCATCAAACTTCCCAACGCAAGTTTCGTAGGCGTGTACGTAATGAAGATTAAAAAAAACAAAAAAACAAATAAACACATGGAAGTATTCAGAAGTATCCAGGAATCAGCTGGAGGTATAAAAAGCGTTGCGCTGATACCCACAATCATCCTTCCGAGTCCATTATTCCATTACATCATTTTGTTTCAAACTAACTATTTTTACAACTTGACATATATTAGTAATAATATTAATAATGCATGTTGTGGAAACTAACGACAAACTTTCAGCAACTTTTTGTTTGCCATATTAACTGTGTAGAGTAGCTGTAGTTAGTAGATAGTGCTCCTGTCACGATTTCTTTTTCGTGTTGGTAACTCATTTTGGTAAGAGATTAGAAAACGCCATCAGATAATTTATTCACCAGTGTATGCGTACCTGTATGCTATGTAAGGAAATGTACAAGAATGGCAGGAGAAGGTTAGGCCTGTCTACATCTGTGGAGATCTGTATCTCAAACCAAATTGTAACTTTAGCTCTCGAGCTCATAGTTCTACTACTAATGAGAAGGAAAAGGAAATAGCGTCATCGTGTAAAGTAATAATTGTTATTTAAGTTGTACTTACGAATGTTACATTGTGTTGACTGGTATCCATCTTCACAACCATCCGTACAAGCTCCCGTGACAAGTGGCGTGACCATCATTACAGTGATCGGACTGCTGCTCACAGTTTAAACCATAAGAGCCAGCGCAACAGGCTGGAAAAAGAGACAAAGTCAAATAAAAAAATCACGTTTCCTTAATTTCCACTCCATTTCAATCTGCCATTAAAGGACAAACCGCGCCCAACATTTTTTCATTGTGATAACAGTATGGTGCGTTGAAATTTGATTTAACAACATTAATTTGATTCAGTAGCTTGCGCTTTTTCTAAGTTTATACGAGGCTGATTTTTTTCTGAATACCCTGTAAACAGTTTTGAACGTTTTAGTTATGAAGATTATGAAGGGCTTTTGAATATGCCGGAAATAGGTTTATAATCGAAGTATGATTCAAGAGCAAGATACCGTCCTGGGTCCGTAAGTATTACGCAGATGTAAGTCACATTTACTGCCTGACCTCTAACTGAATATACATATATAGTTATATAGTCCTCGCAAACCCTTTGTACCCGAACGCTTAAAGGGGGACAACTATATTATCAGGTGACCTCGCGACGTTCCCTCTGTTGTCTAATTATCCCCCCTGGTGGATATAAGGATGGATGGCGAGGTGACCAGTGCGACACGCCGACATCCGTTAAGTGGACGATATTTAAAGACTACCTTTAGCTTTGAATAAGCTTATTCTAAGCAGGCAACAATTTTTTTGTGGAGTAAAATGTTGACGCAGTTTACATTGTTGACACGTTGCTGAGGTCTGTCAAGGTGCGGACGTTATTTACAAAATTTGAACGTATGCAGAAGACAATGTGTTTGTTATCCGAAGCTGACAATTTGTAGAAAGCTGAACATGTGTGTAAAAATTGTCTGTGTTGTAGAATAAACTAGTCTCACAGACTGCTTTGTTATCTAGGTTATCGCTAATGACATTCTAATGATTTGAGAATAATGATTATAAACTGACTGTTATTAAACTTTCGCAGAATGTCCAGGGGGATATTTCGGAGCCAGCTGTAACCAGATTTGTGGAAACTGTGCAAATGGAACACTGTGCGATTCTGCAACAGGACTGGACTCTGTCCTGGTGTATGCAACAACGGCTGGACGAGAGACCAGCGCAAAAGTAGTATGTAAACAGCTTACCTCTCTTAAAATATTTAACATTATTTAAAGCATCTTGGACCAAACTGAGTAAGCTCTCAGAGGAAGCAGAGAAGACCGGCTTAAAGATCAACAGAAAGAAGACCGAAGTGATGAAAATCAGCAACAAGCAGGAACTTAAAATCCATCTACAAGGAGAGAGCACCCTAGAAATAAACCGCTTTATATATCTGGGGAGCATAGTCAGAAAAGACGACATCAGAAGCCACATAAACAATGCCAGGCATGCTTTTAACACCCTACCCCCCATCTGGAACTCCCGAGCATTATCCCTCCGCACTAAGACCCGCATCTTCAACACCAATGTGAAGGCAATCCTACTGTATGGCTCCAAAACCTGGAGAGTGACAAATACCATTAACAACAAGTTCCAGACCTTTATCAACCGAAGTGATCGAAAATATGTTGATAAATGTCGCACATTTTGTTGAAGGCGTCCGGGACGAAGGAGAGAACAACAGCAATTAAATGGTTAGACCACAGCAATCGTCTATGCGAAAAAGAAATAAAAGTTCTCGCTCTCCTTCTTTCTCTCTCTTTCACACACACACACACAAACACACACACACAAAAACACACACACACACACACACACACACACGCAAAATTTGCACATAACACCGGAAGCGTTGCATCGAAAATCTTTGACACAAACTAATCTAACTTTTTCCATTAGAGAATGTTTTAAATAAAGAAATAAGGACGCTGCATGGATTTTTCTTTCCGGAAATCGAACCTCAAAAATTCAGCCTCATAACGGTTCTATTTGATTATTTATATCATCCTTTTCAAATAGCAATGATAGCCTAAAACCCTTTGATAGAAGCAATCTATCGTAAAATACTCTATTCTCCAGCTTCTGTAATTTCTGGTTGCAACCAATCATCTATTTTCTGTGTGAAAGAGTTGAGTGATGACCCACTACCACCACCATCAACAGTAGCAACATTGTCGACTGGGCAGATCTCCCTATAACGTGACGTCAGCACTAATGTATCGTATCGTTTCTACGAAGACATAAGGTAAACATTTACAAAGACCTGAGAAGACCTGCCAACAACGATCAGTGTTGATAACAACGCTGTTCTCAACATCGTCAATAATACACGTCTTACACGTCACCGTCGAGCTGTTTGCTAGAATACGACAGACAGCCGAGTAGACTTGCTTGCAGACTAGCGTGGACAGAATACAACTTTTCCAACGTATTTCTTGTTAGTACAGCAGAACAATTACAGTTTATTGGGTCTGTCTAGAAATGTTTCGCTGGTGCTTAACGAAATCATTTACGATCTCCATCATGATTGACACAGCAGAGAGAAAGTTATCGGAAAGGGTACTCTCTGACGAATTACCAAGCCATTTCGGTGGTATTACTCATGGAGTCTATTAATGTGCTTACATAATTAATATGTTTATATAATCATAATGTGTATGTATCCTACACATAGAGTCAGTTCATATGTTTTTATAATTAATATGTTTATGTAATCACTTTCTGTATCATGCCGATTTGTCTAGGGCAGGTAGGGTAACAAGTAGTGTAAACTTGTTTCATGCCATAATTTAGATCTTTGTATCATTTTGATTACTTGCTGTGGAATCTGCTAATCTACATTGGGGAGGGGGGGTGAACAGAAATTGGTGTTTTACACCAAGCCAGCAATTAAGGCAATATCACGGCAAGGCAGCCAGCCGTGTAAACAGATACCACATGCAAAGAACAGCGTGCACGAGACGAGAGCTGAACCCAGGACAGCGAATCTTCTTTGTATTAGTGACAGGGGCTAACTGTTGCGCCACCGGATCGCCCAATCTACATGGATATTGCTGACCGATTGCTTATGTCAAAAGGGCATTGAGCTTGGTGCCAGCAGGGAAGTGCGCTATAGTCGTTTATAGAAGTACTACTATCATTATAATTAAGAACGACGAGTCAAAGGATGACACCCAGTTCTACTATGTCATCGTCAAGTTATTTGCCAGAACACAGAACGTGATTACCGAGTCCACTCGTTTGCAGACTACCATGAACGGATTGCAACTTTGAAAACATATTTTTGCTAGCACAGTGGGAAAAAGTAGGATTAAGGCATTGTTAAGATAGTGTCAGCTTGTCAAGTTGTGGTTATTGTAAGGTCTGTACCAAACGTTGATTAAACCATTCCATCTGTCCAGTTCATTACCTCGGTCTAGAAATGGTCTGTGTTTGCTTGTGTTGAACGCAATCAATTACAATCTCCGCCATGTTTGACCTAAATGAGAGAATGTTATTGGAGAGAGTCCCCTGTGAAAAAAATACCAGCTGGTAAAGTGATTTTTGTAGGCCTAGAAATGGAGTCAATAAATACGTTCATATATAATCTGCAAGCTTCGGTTGTGTAAGCGTGTTTCAATAACACGAGACCAGGTGAACTGTAATTATCAATATAATCAATAAGCTTATTATAGTTAAGTTGACTGCTTAGTGTTAACCCCGGGGGCTGGTAAAAGTTTCTGCATCCGGCCCCTTGTGATCAAGGACACAATGCGACTTACACCTATCTTCCTACTTAACGGCTTGTCGATAATAATTTAAGAATCTTACTGCTCGGCTTAGTGAAAGTCGTATTTCTATCTGATGCTGGATGCAGGATTTCCCTGAACTTATAAATTGATTAAGTTGCTCTAAGAGTTTACATGAGAACTGTATAACGTCTGCCACATATTTGGTGATGCTAATCCTATTAGGGTGTACAGAGCTGGGCTCAGGCAAACTGCAAATCACTAGAGTCAACAGCACGCAGTCGCTCTGACTATTCAGACAACGCAGTCGTAGTAGCTAATCTTTTAGTGGGAGTCCTCCGACTGGTTTACTTGCAACTAACGATATCGTGCGTCCGGCATATAGCGATTTTGAAGAAAATTATGCTTCTGAGGTTAGCACCCAAAAGTTGTTGTGCTGTGGTTAGCTTGAGACTTTACACGTCTATTTAGTACTGAATGAGTAACCGCAATGTCTTAATCTTAAGAAGTTATTTGTGCGGCTTAACAAGCGGCCTGCAGTAATCTGGCCTGGTAATCCCACTATCACAGAATTCAGGACGACTTTGAGGCCAAGCTGTCGAATTTGCAGGCAGATGCAGACACGCGTACTCACTCCTAAACTTGCCTAACTATGCCACTGGGCCAGAGGTGAATCCAATTTCAAACGGCATAAGAGATTCACAAGTAACCTGATGCAATCTAATTAATATCTGATCTAATGATGAATTTTCAAGAGGAACATGGAATAATGTACCTTGTTTTAGCTTTTGAATTAAACTTTGAATTGAAAAGTTTTCGTTTTTTCACATACTTGTTAATATATTTTCTATTTTATTTGCTATCACTCTTCAGCTATAAATTTGAGAATAATGGATTCTCATATAATTTCTTAGTTCTAAAACTTTGTACCATGCGTAACTTTTTTTTCTTTTTAGGACAGACTGTCAAACAAAAATATTCATAAATGTAGTGAATTTCGTTTTCAAGGTAAATTTTGACTGCTATGTATTTCAGAGATTTGGAAAAGAACGCTTCTTCAATCCTCTGTTGGAATGCAAAATGAGGATTGTCATAGGACGTACATACACTTACCTTGCATACACACGACGCATATTACACACACACACACACACACACACCACGCTCGACGAGCCCCCAGTATGTGGGGATGAAGGTGAAGAGATTTCTGGTTGATTTCTGGAAGATGAAGAACTTGCTGCTCTCTTTCCTAACTGGCCATGGAACCGTCTCTTTCTTCTTCTTTTTACGTCATTCTTTTCCCAAAATTACGACGAACGAATGACGCACCCAAGACGTCAAAGATAAGACACCATTCACACACGAAACAATACAAGACCTACCCCTAACCTATTATAAGGATCCACCCAAGACAGCCTTCAAGGAAACAACAATCCTTTTTCAATGAACAGGAATGCCTTACGGGATTGTCACAGAAACAGCCATGTTTGGCATGAGCTTTGTGTTCTCTACAGGTGGAAAATCACGTTACTTAACCATTTCTTTGACGACATATTCACCGGGAATGTTACGTGGGAGGACCACCAATGCCATCCTAATGACGTACTAGGAATCTTCTAGAAATATCAATTAACCACCAGGCCCTTGAAAATTTACTCTGGATATAAAAATACTATATCTAGGACATTAGACGAGGCAAGGTATAATGAAATTCACCAGCTCAGAAGATGTTGGATATAAAAGTCCTACATCCAACAAACAGATTTGCTCACTGGTCGTGGCCAGTAGCTGTTATTAACGATCATGGCAAACTTTTTTTTGAAACCATGGCGCCGATATCTGATCTCATAAAAGTTGACATCCCTCGATCCATCCATAGAACGAGAGAATGTCAGTCTGTCTTGGCAAAGATTCAGATCCTCTTATCTAGCTATCTGACGCTAGGGCTGTTTTGCAATGGAATCGTGGAACCGGGCACGTGGATGATAGAGTTTAACTCCTGCTATCCACGTCAGCACAATCTTGAAGGTAAGCAATATTTACAATAATCACATTAATCAGTCACAGTTTTCACTACGCGGCTCATGAGCCCCCCTACCCTGCTGTTATCCGTGATTTCCTTAACAGAAAAAACATGCAAATACATATTTACATTAAAATAATTCGTCTAGAGGTTGTCCCAGTATTATCCGTGCTAAACATTTGTCTAATATTACAGTTCTGTTAATTCTCGTTAAGACTACCATTCACTCGTACTGTTAGTCTTTCTTGTCGCTCTACGCTTGTGGTGAGATGTGGAGCAGTTAAAATTTACACCAAGTGAATGTTTTAAAAATGCTCTGTAAAACGCTGTATTACAAATGGTTGTCTTTACTGTAGGTTAATAAATATAAATTTTCAAAGCTGCCGGTCGAAATTTCAATACCGGGAATTTGCGAGCCATTTTCCAAACAGAAAGACAGGTACCGTGGGATAACGCAGAAAATTAGTCAAACGTAAAAACTACGACATAAAAAGAAGATCAATCGATAGAAAAATGAATTAACTATCGAATTCAGTAATTTTTTTTATCCGAAACAACGCATTTTAAAACGTAATTTTTTTTTAAAAAAAAGCAGAGGGTGAATTTGCCCTGGTCGGGGACAAGCGTTGTCCGCGCTCCAGGGCGTTAAGTCTCAATATTTGTACAGGAGGCAGTTCGTTCTTCACACCGATCACAAACCCCACTTACCTCCCTTACCTCCACCCGTCACCTTCTTTACCTCCTATAATTGCGCCCACGTGATGCCTTCGGCATTAGCCTTACAGAGGTTTGAAATCAAATCTGTTAAAGAGAGTCCATGAAGTCCGTGGGGACGAGCAGGGACTTACAAAAGCTAACCCCAAAGCTTTCGGGGGTGAACGAAGCGATCCATTCTCAAATAAACAACCTAGAAGGCTGAATGGCATATCTGTGTCGACAATCCGGGAATTTATCTGTGTCAACACTTTATTCTTTGACTAGTCAAGAAATTTTTAACACATCCTATAGAAACCGTAAAGCTTTGAATTTTGGTTTACGTATTTTGTAATGGAATAATGGAGTTAAAGTGAAAGTTATAAAGTTAACTAAGTTTGTAATCTGTTTATCTGAGAAAATATGATCAAGTAATTGTTGGAGTAACCAGACTTTTTTGTACTACTGACTGAAAAATGAGTTGACAAAAGTCACCTGGCGGGATGAATTAATCATTCAAATCTGCGAGAAACATTACCTATTCCACGAAAATTGCTTCCAAGGACGCAGTTTCAAGATTGGAAGATATCACACCTGACAAGCAAACTTCTGTACAAACAAAGCGTTCCGTTTAATAATTGGCGACTTTTGGGTGGATGTAGTAGCTTGATTTCGAATAAACCTTTTAATTAAAAAAATGTTCCTTTTTCTGAAAAATTTCGTCGCTTGAGATGAATGACAGAAATCTGACATCTACAGAGCAACTGGAACAAATTTGTCTTACTGCTGGCAGCTAGCAGTAGGCGGAGCTATGCAAATGCAGTAGTTCAACTTGACAATTTCAGCCAACGCCAAACTCGTCTTAAATATCTCAACCATAATGAACAGTGATGACAGCTAATGAACGGAACAAAACGCCACCCCCTCACTATTTCCATCTAAAGTACTTAAGAGAAAAGATTATAGTCATCGGATTTTTCCCTTTTCAAACGGGAAGATGATATACAATTCATTTTTTATGGGAAGCAAACAGGTTTCTATTCTCCACCAAAGTACCAACGTGCCCTTATTACACAGTAAAGATTACACGACTCCAAACCACAACTCCTGTATTACACATGTCATGACATTTTCATGGACCCTCCCAAAGTTCATATCGACATGGAGGCTGAATGCGTCCTAATTCCGCAACTTTTCTCTCCATACATAAATATTTATAAAGTTTATGCTAATGCCACTGGTTTTGAATTTAGTTCCTTGTAGGGACTTTATAAATATAGACTCACTGTCATTAGCACATTTAAGGAAGTAAAGCTACTAGCATCCGATCACACCGGTAGTATGTGGCGTCTGGTGTCTTTGCTCTGGTTTCTTGGGGGTCTCGGTGTCAATGGTAAAGGTAAGCCTACCTATGTTCTAGCTGTCCAACTGAAAAAGTAAGAATGTACGAAAGAAGGAAAACCAGAAATACAAAGAAAAGGTTGAAGGCTGGTGTTTTTAATCTGGAGTTTTCTTACTCACACCCAGAAGTAAAGATCTTTGGTCCAGCGTACACTTACATTTTTATATACTTTCATTCTAGAAGTTGTTTGGAAGATCCAGGTCTACACGTCAAACATAAAGGATGCTGGTACAGATGCCGATGTCCGAATTGTTCTCTACGGAAATAAGGGAACGTCTGAGGCTTTAGTGTTAGATAATGCAGAGAATAATTTCGAACGAGGCAAGCTGGACACCTTCGAAGTTACAACGCCTGACATCGGTGAGCTGTGCCAAGTGGAAATCTACCATGACAACACTGGCAGCCAACCTGGCTGGCATCTCGATAAGGTAAATGGTATTTTCCACACCTTTTCCAAACAGTTACCATTTTTTATACATATCGATCAACTGGCAATGGGACTTCAGCTGACATATTCCTCTCGTTAAACTATTTCAATTATCCAGCAAAGAGGATAATGGTTAAAGCATGTCAGGGCTGGTATGAGTACCCAGCAGGGTTAGCTTAACTAGGCGGGGTAGATCTGGCACCTGGTGCCTGGATCAAAATTAAATGCCTTTGAGTACGCCTACTCAGATCGTTTATTGTTTTGTTATTTATTGTTTAATACTCCTTATGATAGCGGTCTCCTATATAGGTGTAAAATAGCGGGGTTAATGAAATTTAGTAGCAGCAAAGATTTTTCCTATACCTGACACAGATAAATATGACGGTAATACAGAACATTTCTTGAAATGATAATAAATTAAGGCTAACAAAGACAACGCATATGAAAGTCACCTTTTTATTGCCACTAAGTTCTCGTAAAATTACATAACAATATGATATGTTACTGTCTAATAATGGCACCAAGGTCATCTGTTGACATCTGTCGACAAAAGAATTTTTTTAAGAGTCTTGAATTTTTATGGCATTTAAAGAAATTCTGATTCGATTTTTGAATTATCGCTTGCGACCGATGCTGAACGATCATGAAACGCCTCGTCATTTTTTGGGTCGGTTAGCTAACTTAAGTTTCGAACTGGCTCGTGAATAAGGTTTATAATTTGTTTGGTTAATCCTTCTCATTCCCTAATTAGGACAAAGTACTCACTGGCAAATCAGAAAATGTCATGAGGGAAAAATCTCGAAAACAGTTTATTTTCAAATCAGATCCTTGCATTTGTTACTATATTTGACTAAGCCTTAAAAATAATTGCTATGCTGTGTAAAAAAAGCTTTTCCATTGACATATTGTTTCCCAAGAGGACACTTTTGTGTTGTTTCTAATAGGTAGTGATACGACCTAAATACTACAGCGGCAAACGTTACCATTTTATCTGCAACTGCTGGCTGGCGAAAGATGATGGGGATGGGAGAATTGACAGAACAATTTCAGCCACAGAGCAGTGCAAAGGTAGGTGTGTCATCTTCTTAGATTCTGCCTGTTAGAGACCTGTGGTACAGATGAGCTCAAAATCTGTCTCGAAATGTCCATGCAATGTATACTGCATAATTGAATATTTTACCCTCAATGGTTCAGCTACCACGATTCTACATTTCAAATTATCTTTCACATAGTACCTGTTCGGAGCTGGATTATGGTTGTGGTTTATTTTTCTTAGATGACGGCGTTATAATAAGTCTGCGTAATAATAATAATAATAAAATAAATAATAATAATAATAACAACAATAATAATAAGAATAATAAAAACTTACCTCATGTACCTTTTTGACTCGGAGTGCAGATGGTCTGAAAGTTGCTCGACGTGGAATCCAAAAACAAGACGCTGGCCTAACCTCCCATACAGAGGTATGAAAACTGTTTGCTTTGACAATTAAAATAATAATTTTGTCAGTTGCTTGTTTCCTAATCATTAATTTCGTTACTTGTTGTCGTTGTTGGATTTGTCCAAACACTGCAGACACAGCTTACTTATTTAAGTTTAATAATCCATGTAGACTGTATGTGTCTTGGAATCAAATCGTTCTTGCCATTGTGAGAGGAAATTGAAAATGGCATCTTAATTTGACTGTATGATGCTACTTGATGAGAGTGACTTTGGGAATTTATCCTAGAAGTTGAATGGTTGTAGGAGGGGAAGCGATTTGTGTCTTTTCTTGAGTGACTTTAGTCTCCAGCCCACCTACCCTTTATTTTTATAAAACGTTCAACTCTTTTCGTTAGGTAGAATATGTTATGTTAAAACATAATGAAATACATTCGTCTAGAGAACAGTTTCTCTTATCAGTGTTGTTGCATCCTTACTTTCTAAGCTGACTATGGAATCTCAAACGCTGATAAATGTGGCTTGTTATAAATGAAGGTTTTCTAACAGCTCCTAAAGTCTGGAACCGAATATAAAATCTCGTTACTAATGTATATCACTAGTGTAAATATTCCTAATCTATATTACTAACACCACCAATCTATCTACTTTACATATTACTAACATATTACTAATGCAATTATTACTTACCTATTTTATTAATGTATATATTGCTAACTTATATTACTAATGTACATTATGTTGCAGGAGTCTCGGTCCATGAAAAGATCTGCTTCGAACAGGTGATAATGATAACGAGCATAGTAATTATTTTTAAATGGTTATAAAATCATTTTGGTGGTGGTGCGGTTGGTGGTGGTTGTGGATGAGGTAGTAGTAGTGGTGGAAGTTGTGGTGGTGATGATGTGTTTTTGTGTCATTTTTGTTTAAGTCATTTGGTATAAGTAACCGTTATTTTTGTGTGAAAAGGCTGCAGCAGCTGTAAATCGCCTTCTGGAAAACCTCGTGAATCAGCTAGCAGAAATAATGCAGATGCACGTCTTTGGTCGTCCATGATTACTTTTGGACATTGTCAACGTTTTGAAGTCCACTCGTTTCTTCAAGAAAACTGACTTTGTGCCTATTGTCTCGACAGCTATTGTTTGAGTCGCGCACTATTTCTCTCTTTCTCTCTCTCTCTCTCTCTCTCTCACACACACACACACACACACACACACACACACACACACACACACACACACACACACACACACACACACACACACTATACAAACAAAATCTTCTGAGTATTAAACTTTTTGAACTTGTCAATAAACTTTGAGCATTGAAATCTTTGTAGTGTTTGTTTGTGTTGAGCAGTGTTTGTTTACACTATGTCGTAAACTTTACTGTTAAGAGACAAGATAGGTAGAGGACAATTTGTTGTGCTTTGCTTAGCTTGAGACTTTACGCGTCTATTTAGTATTTAAAAATTCTTGCATATTACAAGAAAAAGTACACGAGGGTGCTGACCGCTTGTTAATCTTTCGCTTTATTAATGGAATTTGGAGCAGTTTTGTTAGGCACTGAAACTTGAATCACATAACTTAAAGATTGTAAGAAAATCAGAGTGACAAAGGAGGACATGTAATCCATTCCAGGTTGATGGGGCTTGATAGGAGAAAGACCTCTGTCCATACGTCTTTGTCTTAGAGGGACTAGAAGAAGTGTGGTGTTAGAAGATGAGCGAAGAAGTCGTGCGGAGATATAGATAGAAATGATAACCGAGGACCAGTGTCAGAAACGTCAGAGTAAGTCAAAGTGGAAAGTTTGTGGGCTATGCGGTCATCCACGACTGGCAGCCAAGGAAGAGAGCGAATGATGAGTGATATGTGTTCACATCTACTGGGTTGTCGGAAAAGTCATGACGCATTTTTGCAATTTATGGCAGTAGTTCCTTTTGGAAGTACTAGAGTCATCTGCATCTCTGTTGTTGTATGTCATTTGACAGCGGACTGTTCTACTTTCATTTTACAACAAACGTAGAGTGATTTGATTGGATTTGGGATATTTTACAAATTGAAAATGGAAGAGCAAGCCTTAGACAGATATGACAGGTTTTAAACTGGTCTGTAACTGCTTAAGCAGTTGTGATCTAAAGATGGTTTCATTTTAAGTGGGCGGACAGTAGCCGACTTGAACTCAAGAGGAAGTGTTCAAAACCACACAACTTAGTAACATTGTAAACTGTATGTGACACAGATAAATTTTTAACAATCAAAGTCAAGCTGCTGGCGTGTCAACGAAATCTTACTGGTGAAGAAATCAGCCAATTTCTGTGGGAGTCCTTGTGCAAGAGACACTGATGGGAGTGGACTATCAATGGGTTTTCCAAGCAAATTGTTACTAGCATTAAAGAATTGTTTAGTGGTCTTGCAAACAAGTTTTTTTAGAGTATTACGTTGAGCACTGTCTGAAATACACGATTTTTGGCACCCTAAAAAATCTGACAGTGCACCGTAGTCTAGTGACCCGCCTCCCGCTCTGCTCGTCTGCGTTCCAGAAGCTGAGGAGTCATGATGGTTTACCAAGGAGAAGGCAGACGACTAGAGACAATGCGAAAAGGCATTTGGGCATGACTATTCAGCTTAGTATGGAGAGTGGGGAACACCTGGTTAATTGTGGAGTCAGGCAGAATGTTAACGCGTAGGTAGCAAAAACGAAGCGCTTGAAGAAAGATGAGAAATGCTGCGGTGATGCCTTGAAGACATAATTAAAACGTTATAGCGATCTTGTAACCAATTAAAGCTCGAGCTGTCTAGCTAGTGATTACCGAGCAGTGTACATCGTAAGAGGGCCACTGTCTCGCCTTCTTTTAGCCTTTACGAGTGAAGTTGTTCTGATTACTTTCAATTTTGTCCTTTAGGCGGTAACAGAATTTCTGATGAAGAAAGGAGACACCACAAACAACAAAACTATCATAAGGAACAAATAAATACAGTGGTTTCAGTACACAATAGTTTACGATGCATTGGTGTTGAGGTAATGTGGTCTCTCTAATCTGAATGACAAAGTTTAAGCGAAAGACGAAAGCAAACAGACGGTCATGAGTATGCAGAAAATTCTGTTAACATGAGCGCCAAATATGTCTCAAAGGATTTCCAAGCAGATTTGCCTAGACGATGGAGGTGTGATCAAAAACAAATTTCAAACATTTAAAAGCTCTTTTCATACGTTTTCTAGATTTGTTTAAACATCAACTATTCGAATATAAAAATGTGTTGGTGTAATTATGTGAGTGCACGCGTGTGTGCGCATGTTAGAAGACAGGACGGAAAAACTCGACAGATGGTTTGTCTATAAAGTAGAAAGAAAGTCGAAAAGATTAAACTATTCGTATGAAACAGACTCTCCGCGCGAGTAATTGACGGGTCATTGTCAGCCTCTCACATTATCTCCTATGTGCGGCAGCATCTAACATAATAGCAGCAGAATCAAGATGGCGGCACCAGGGCCGAGAGCTCTATCAGATGAACATTCATTTCCATATCAATTGATAATTAGTGCATCCAGAGACGAGGACAATTAAGTAACATGACGTAGTTTGAACAGATGGTGCCAACCATACTGCACACATCAGCTCCGTGTCTCTATATCTCATTTTCTTTCTTTCATACTCATAGAACACCAGGAACCTTTTACTTGCAAACCACTTAGATTGAAGCGCAGACAAAGCAGCCTGAGTGAAACAATGTCTCGAACTGCTGAGGACAGCTTGAGACATCTCAGAGTAAGGCGGCCCAGGATGTAGAGGCTATCACCAGAACCTATCTTGACTCGTTCTCACAGTCACATTTAATATCCGCCCTTCCCTTATTAGTACACAGTACCATATCAAAGTACATTTCACTTAAGTGGCAAACATTAAGTGCACGGACAAAGATAAGGAATAGATGAGTAAGTGGATAATTAAAAAAATATGCTGTGGTAAGGCCTTCAAGACATCGACAGAAAGATTTAGAGACCTTGTAATCAATGGAATCTGGAACCGGCAGTCAGTGTAGATTGCAGAGAGAGTTATTGTACTGACTGCTTTTGGCTATATGGTTGAAATAATTCTCATTCCTTTTAAACTTGTTTGGCAGGTGGTTAAAGATAATTTCTGGTGTGGAGATGAGAGAACATAGAAACTAACCAAAGAAACAAAAAAATACAGCAGATTTAGTTCACAATAGCTTACACGACGCATGTGGTGTTGTGGTCAAGTGGTATCTTTACTCTGAATGACAGTGACGAGTGTTCAGATAGTTCTTCTAACCTTAGTGCGGAATGTCTCACAAAGGATTTCCGTAAAGATGTACAGGGTTGTTAAAGGTTTAACCAAAACAATTTCCGGACAGTTTCTAGCCCCTAATCAACGTTTTCTAGACTTGATTTAAATGTAACATCCACTACTCTGAAATGATATAACTCTTTACATATCTCTACGTGTGTGTGAAATTATGTGTCTGCAACTGTGCGTTCGCGTGCGCTTGCTAGTATCTAGTAGACACCCCAAAGACGAAAAGGCTTAGCAGATGGTTGGTCTATAGAGTAAAAGGAAAAATTGAAAAAAATGTAATACATACTCTCCGTGAGTGTAATTGACGGGTCGTTTTAAGACTTCTGTCCTATGTGCGGCATCATCAGGGGCCCCCGGTAGTGTAGTGTTTAAAACACTCGCTTGTCACCACTGCAGTGAGCGGCTCAGGGTTCAGATCTCGTCTCGGGACACTCTCTGTATGTGACACCTGTTCGGAGGGCTGGGCGGCGGGGGTTTTCTCCGGGTACTCCGGTTTCCTCCCCCAATCCCTTTCCCCCCATAGCGCGAAATCACCGCAAGGTGGAAGCACTTTCAAACTAAATAAACAACTGCGGCATCATCGAAGATAACAGCAGTAAAGATGGCGGCACCGGGGCCAATAGCTCTTATCAGACGAACATTAAGTTTATTAGTGCATCAGGAAGCAATGACAATAAAGTAAAGGGAAAAAATGTCATGTGATTAAAACAGATTGTGGAAAACATACTGCCAGTCAGTTACGGGTCTCAATAGATCATTTTTTTTCTTTTCTTTCTATCTTTTCTTTAAATACATTTCCAGCAATTTTTTTATCATCTACCGTTGTGAACTTATGACAATGATCACGATGAATGAACACATACCTTTTCAGCTATCTCTTTTCTAGATATCTCATACATTTAAGATCACAAGGGTATGGGTAGACAAGTATATGTATTTTGTGAATTAAAATTTTGTATATTGATTTATTGAACCCGAAGTTTATAAGAACCTTATCATTTAAAATATGTGCTTTGCTTGCATATATTTAGATGCAGCTATACATACCATGCTACTGAACTACTTAAAGATGTGTGTATGTATAGATCACCGAAGTAAAATAAAATACCTATATTTATATATAATTAGTTATGCTCCTTTGGAAAGAAAACTAACCGGATGACTATATTATACTTGGGTTCAAATTATAAGTAAATGTACATTTGCCTGTAGATTGGTGTTGAATATGCTGTTTCATATTGTAAATATGCTTGTATCTCCTACATGTCATAAACACCATGAATCTTTGGCATGTTGTTTATGGAAGACGATTGATTGGAAGGTCGAGAGATATCTATGTTATTGAAAGGATATTCATGCTTGATTTTTGATATATATTGATTCATCCTTGCTGTCATATATGGAGTAAAGTAACCTATGTTATTGAAAGGGTTTGTGTAGACAGTAATTAGTTGCGAGACATGTTGATATGAAATTGTTTGAAATTCCTTGAGAGTGGGAATAGTATTTGGAATTTTTGAATTGTGCAGTTACCCTATTAACACAAGTTTGTTAGGAACACATGTACAGATCTTTGTATTTTGTTGCGTGAAAGAGCACGTGATGAACGCCGTGTGGTCAGTGTGTGTTGTATGTCACCTGTCTACGCTATGCCTGTTCCTGGACAATGACAAAACAAACAAACAAACAAAAATAAAAACAGTAAACGCTTTCACGAAGGAAAGTAAGTCTGTTATAAGCCTATCAAACAATTTGCAGTTTGATCTCCCCCGAACCCTCCCCGCTCTTCCTTTTTTGTTTTAGGAACCAACAAATTATAAAATACGCGCAAATTATAGAGTAATGCAGCTATTAACTAGGAGTTAGATTTTCTTCAGTAAATAAATTAAGTCCATTCAAAACTGTGTAAAGATGAGCTGCAGACTCTAGCATTCACTCTAAACAAATCTATTTTTTGTTGTTTACAAACCTAAGCAAAATATTATAAACATGTCTGCGTATGTTGGAGTAAATATGTGTGTGTGTGTGTGTGTGTGTGTGTGTGTGTGTGTGTGTGTGTGTGTGTGTGTGTGTGTGTGCGTGCGGCACGAAAACGTTTAATGCATCTTTTTGTATAGTATTTGGCATCCAAAGTTATAAAGGCTTTAACCGTTAGATCAGATAAATGTTGACTCCCACCTTATAAGCATAGAATCTACAAAAATCGTTTCCTCAAAAGAAAGTAATTTGATGTCATTTTTTATACATGTCTTCAGTTTTAATCTGAAGCATAATTTTTATCGGAAATATCCGAAAGGTAATAATCCACTCAAGCTCAACCGATGGTCTTAATTTCAATAGCAGTAACGATTACGGACATAATATAATTCAATGAATTCGCTTTATCTGCTACGGTTGATCACCTTACAGTTAGAATTAGTTTATGTCTATGTTTCTGTTACTTGGGGTCTTTTTGTGCTTTCCATCTTTGTTTTCTGTTTGTCGTCAGTACTGTCGTTTATTCTTACGTCCCTCGTGTTCTATCCATTTAGTCCATGTCTCTTTCTTGTTTTAAGCGCTAAGAGCATGCTCTCTATGAGTGTGAATATGTGCTATACAAATCTTCATTTATTATTATTATTATTATTATTATTATTATTATTATTGGGTTATAAGTAAGCCTGATTCTTGGTTCATTCAATTTTATTCCATGTACGTGTTTTAAGTAAAAACAAAGATTCAGGTGTCAAACTTCAGTTACTTCTGAGTCGATCATTGCCGCAGGTATTCTGTGGGCTACTCGGTTCCTATGCGAAGGTAATCTAACCTACTGATTACATCTCACGGCAATCTTGATTGTTGTCCAAGTTGCTTTGGGTCTCACGTAACCTTTCTTGCCACCATGACCCGTGTGATCTCCGTAGTCATTACGCGTTAATACAGCACAATGCCAAGGCTTCATAGTTTTATTTCTCAAGGCTAATTATTGAAATCAAGGTTTTGCTTGACGCAGAGTGTGATGGTCGCTGACTTCACGCTTTTGGAATTACTCTTTTACTAGGAACTTAAGGGGGAAAAAATCCTGCTAGCGAGAACATGGTTAATCAGCGCTTGTGAAAATTAATACACTGTATTATTTTATACTGTACACTTTCTTCACCTCTGTGTTGTGACACTGTGTCGAGATTCTTTGTATACATAATGTAATAATGAATGACAAGTACGGTTTTAAGTGAATTTTAAATAGTGTAAAGTTTAAAAGGGTTTTTAAGACTTTCATCAGTACCAAGTAATTCACGTAATATATTTTAATTGTAATTTAAACATTAACACGCACACTCTAATACACACACACACACACACACGCACGCACGCACACACACACACACACGACCACACTAAAAATTTGACAACAATATGGTTTGGTAACACATCGCAACAAAATATCCGATGTCTGTTTGTCGATCAGGTTTTATTTGCATGTTGCGTTTTAGATAAACCAATATTTCATATTAATTCCACAAATAAATTTTGCCTTTAAATCAGGAAAAGATGCGGTCAAAATTATTTTCACTGCTCTACGTGAATATTGCGTTTAATTCTATTAGAAAATCTTTCTAGACGATAAACAGTAACAACATTATACCTCTCTAGTAAAAGAAAAAAGACCTAGTAATACCCCAGCCCAAAGATCTGCAGTAGAGCGATCACATGACACGATAGCCACGTGATCTACAGGAAGTAGGGGGTATTCAGGTCTTCGATCGCCGTCCCTCACATTGGTCGGTCGTCAGTCCCTTTCACTTGCACGGGACGTCTCGCCCAAGAAAACTTCCTGTCGTGTCGCTCTCCCCAACCTTAAGGTACCCATACCAGGGTGGTTGCCGGCGAGCACATATTTTTCTGAAAAAAAGTCGGTTAATCATTTTGAAAAAAGGACTATGTTTATTTTTTTGTTTCAAGAAGGGAACGGAACAGTCACCAAGGGTCTTGTTTTAATATTAACGTGGCTTCTCACACTTTGTTGAAATTGTTTTACTTTTTGAAGTTTTCACTATGTTTAATTATGAAAGACTAGGTAAAACAGGAACGTAAAACCCTAAGTAAAAGGCTACCAAAGTGTCAGTAGAAAGTTTGAGGACGGAGAAATAAGGAAGAAGGAGTACGAAGGTAGAGTAGAAAAAATGAAAGTAGGAAGACAGAAGTACCCCGCTCTCGCCTGGAGAAGCGTATAGTTTATGTGGTGGTTTACAGCAAGCAAAATATATTGCTATGGTTAGGAACTGAACTTAAGAAAGAGTTTTATATATATATATATAAACAGGCGGAGTTTGCTGGGTGGCTGGTTTGTTTGACTGAAGTAGCTATCTAAAGGCACAAAGCTGCTAAAGTTCAACCCATTCCTTTCTATCCCAGAAGAATCAGTGTTAATCAAGTCGTGTATTTGCGGGAGACTTGAAAAGTACTGAAATATTTACATTTACAATTGCGAAGCCTTTGAAAGTGAAGCATGCCGAGTGAAGAACACAATTTGTATGAAATATAGCAAGGGTCTGTCGATATTACATATTTCATGTATATATAGGGGCATATAATGATGATGTACTTACCTGTCTTGCACGGGTTCGTAGCATTAATCGTTTTGACTAATTGCTTATCTCCGTCAGTTGAAGAAATCCAGCAGTAACACTCAAAAGCGTAAGACTTGCCGAATGGCAAGGAAGTTATATGAATCTGTGTGAAACAGCACAAGTCATGGAAAACTGTGGACTAGCTACAATTTTATAATTTTGTTTCTGGGTTCCAGTATCTCTAATGATCTGAGCTAAGAAGTCAGTATGGTTTCCACGGTCAATAAAGCCCAGCAACGCCTTTACTTTCTCCGCCAGCTGAACAAATTTGGCATGAGACGGGAAATTCTGGTCAAGTTTTTCCGGACAGTGATCGAGAGTATACTCATATTCTTTATCACCGTCTGGTACGGCAGTATCACCCAAAAACAAAGTCCCACTCGACCGGGTGGTGGCAGTAGCTATGTATTGGCCAATGTATTGGCTGTGACCTACCCCCTTGTTGGCACACTTCACGCCCAGTGCAGATAAAATGAAATAGTCAATAACACTGCATTTTCAGGTAGATATGTAGGTGTAGCCACCAGAAAATGGTCTGTCGTACATGCCATTAGTAATAAACAAATCAAACTCATTGCAAACTTGCAGTAGATAAGAACCAAAGGGATTAGTAGTGGGATCGTCAGAAAAACGGCGAAAATTGTTTGATGTTGCTGTATTACTGTTAGTGGGAATTTCAAATACATCATCAAAAGATTCAACATCCAAGGACGCATTTTCACTGATTGTTCTTGCATTAAAGTCGCCATGTATTATTAAAAGGTATTTACCATACATCATCACTATATCTAGAATACAATCTTCTAGCATCGAGATCCCATTAATGGTTTGTGTATCTCGATAATATGAAGAGTCCACCGGAGGGATATATACACACCTAGCAAGATTATATCAGTTTTAGTTTAAAGTAGTGTTTTTGAAATGCGTACTGCAATCATGTTATCGTACTCGATTTTTAGCTGTTGTACATATTGCATGATATCTTTTTTAACAAGCACAATAACACCACCGGACAGTCGTCCAGTTTCTTCAGATAATTTGATAGCTGGAGAAATAAACATTTTACGGTTAGGAAAAAGGTTAGGTTGACCGGTAGAACAAAATGTCTCAACCAAGAGGCTAAAGTGAAAGTTTTCAATGTAGCTTAATGAGTCTGAGTCTAGTCTAAACAAGCCTTAAATATTATATACAAGGACCTTTAAACAGCTAGTTTTTGTTGCATTCAGCAGATTAATTCTGTCATTACTGGTAACCTTAGTGTTATCGTCACCTGATACAGTAGCAGCACAAAAGTGGGCCGGGCCGTATCGTCGAGTCGGAGGATTTCAGTTCTGACCAGTTCGAGTTTGAGTTGTGGTGGAATGCCGTAATGTAGAGCCGCTAGCGACAGTTCTGCACACACTGTTCTGCACACGCCCACTAGGCCTGCCAGTGGTGCGCACACTCGTCACGGGTTGTCGACCACCTGGTTGTAGTGCGGGTGGGTGGGAGGGGGGGGGGGGGGGAGGGGAAGGGCCACCCACGGTACGAGACCGTGACGACGAGGTGTCCTTCCGCAGGGAATCCGTGGCTCGTGGTGAACTTGACACACGCCCGATGCAGCTGCCAACCCCTTTGACGTAGTCGGTGGTTGGGGTCCCCGAGGTGAAGTTAGTGGTGACGTCCTCCAGCCAATCAGAAGCATTTATTGCTGACCGGCCAACTGCTGCCGCGAAGATTTTTGCTGGTCGCTGGGTTGAAGAGGGGGTTCCTCCTGTTTGGTGAGTACGGCTATTCTTGCTGCTGGTTCCATATCTAGCGTGTAGTTCCGCGTTGTCATGGTGATGTGTAAGTCCCGCTATAATCAATCTGTCGCCTCTGTAATATGCATATATTCCCTGACTGCGATGTTCCTTTAACACCTGTTAATGGTGAGTCGTGAGGTCACCAGCTATTTTGATTCCCATTTCCCGCAATTTGGGTCTGCCTTTCTCTAGCACATCCATTTTGTCAGACCAGCGGAGAAATTTGGCGTTTATAGGGCGAGGCTTACTAGTTTTCTATAGAAGAGGAGTAACTGTCTTGCGCGCTTTTGAGAAATGTCATTTCATTTCCATTAGTGAAATCCTTGTCTTGAAGACTAACCAGTAAACAGCTCAAGGAATATGGTATTCAAAAGTGTCTTAATAATTCTTTCATATGTCAGTTATGAAAGTAAACATGTTTATTGCACATTGTACGCGGTACAATTATTAGAAAACATGTAACCATGAACAGGTATATTTTAGCCATTTAACCAAGCTATGCTCCGATATATTTTGTGTTTATTGTAAAGAACGGTTTAAAAGTAATATTTCACCGTTTTTAGATGCCATGCAGGAAGACCGCCGCTGTCGTCATGTCCGATGACCACTGAGCACAGCTCGCCGAGATCATTCGTTACAACTTGGAAGTTGTCGTTACCCCCGCTTCGAAAACTGTTGTGGTAATGATTTAAGGGTATGACTTGAGAGTACATTTTGTTTCCATGGAGACGAATGTAGACATTGGCACTTGTATCAGCAAACATTTCATTTGCTGTCGATATTTGTATGTTCCAAGTGATCTCTAGAAAAATAAAACACGTATGTTAATGTTTTATCTCTTTTTCAGTCTTTTTTATATTATTTTTCTTTTGCACATAGATATTTGTGCCATCACTATAATTCTTTATCAGATCTTTATGTACGTACGCTGGTCGTTACCCTGGATACCAAAGCCTCTAAGAAGCCAGAGCAGAAACAGAAGACGCCACATCCCACCACAGCAACCCGACGGCAGCGACTCCATTTGTAGAAACTTTCTAAAGACAATGTGACCGCGAGGGAAATATATATATACTTACAAGAAATTAGATTTCTAACCATGTGACGTGTCAAAGTTTTATGTATATTTAAGCTGCGCCAAGGTAAAAAGAGCGGTTTGTTCTAAGATGGAACAAAGTAATGAAAAAAAGTCTGCATAAGGAAGATTGACGGGAACTAAAATTCTTATAATGGCAGAAAGATTTGTAGTCTTCGTCTCAAACAATAAAAACGTTGGGATGGCGAGTTTTCTACGTTCAGGGCGTGTCCCCAGGGAGTAGCAGCGTCTTGACTCCTCCTTCTAACCAGCTGCGCCCTTCATATACTCAATATCAGCTAGATAATGCGTGACTCACATTGTCAATAAGGTCCGTGGGCGCCTCGTAAAACGCAAACCGCTAAGACTGAAGCGCAGACAAAGCAGCCTGTGAGAAGAATGTCTCGAATTGCCTAATGAGAACTTGAGAGATCCTAGACCAAGGCGGACCTAAATGTGGAAGCTAACAATCCCCAAAGGAGACTATCGCCGGTACCTTGACTCGTTGTCACAGTCACATTTAATATTCGTTTTTCCCTGATTATTACACAATAACATATCCAAGTAATTTAATTTTAGTGGGAAAGATGAAGTGTCTGGACATAGATAAGGAGCAGAAGAGTAAGCACTATACAGGTAATTCCTTTCACTCAGGTATGCAATAAACAACTGACAACACAGTTACGAAAAACAATACAAATGAATATTATTAACTAAAAATGTCGAACACAAAATAACTAACTTATACACATATCTACAAACAAACGGTCAACATTGGATTCCGTCTTTGTTCACCCACCAGCCGAGGATAATAGCAGTACCAATCGGCTACCTGCCCTCCATGAATTGTAGGACAGCCGTGAGTCGATAGTAGCTCCCCGCTGTCACCGATGACGGACTCCACTCTAGACGGTTTATGCGAAATAAATCCTCGGTATCCAGGAGACTTCCGACTCCAAGAGCATCCAGCGAGAATGTGATACCGCTGACTACTCTTACTGCCCAGCCACGCATTTGTAATGGTTGGGTATTCTTTCTCCAGACCTTTCTTTAAACGAAAAAGAAAAGAAAGAAAAAGAAAAAATCCCGGGTACAGCATCACCCCCTGCCAGCCCTTCTTGTAAGGCAAAGTGCAAAATGTTTCACAAAGGATTTCTATGCAGATTTACAAGTTGATAGAGTGGTACTAAAGCAAGTTCCAGACATTTTCTAGCTTCTTATTGCATTCCAGGACATGTTTTAACACTAACATCCACTATTCAAATAAGGAAGCATACAATTATTTACATATCTGTAAGGAAATCTCGACGTGTGTTGATGTAATTATGTGTATGTATGTGTGCATGCGCCTGGGTTTGCTGGCTCATGTTCGGTAACATTAGGACCTAAAAGCTTAACAGATGTTTTGTCTATAAAACAGAAGGAAAATGGAAAAGATGAAGCTGGCCATGCAGAAGTAGAGTCTCTGCGGGTATCATTAACGGGTCATTTTCAGTATCTCACATTATGTCTTGTGGGCGGCAGCATCGAACATAAAAGCAGTAGTGTAAAGATGGTGGCACCAGGTTCGCAATTTTGTATTAGATGACCATTCACTTCCATATCTTTTACGTTTATTAGGGCATCAAAAGGCTTTGCCAATTAGATGATGGGCTGATACGATGTGTTTGGAACGGACAGTGCCAAAAATGCTGCACACATAACCTCTGGATCTCAATATCTCAATTACTTTCCTTGTCACTCTCCATTTTCTTCTCATATATTTCCAGCAATTGTTCTCATCATCCCCTGCTGTGCACCTACGATAATATTCATGATGATGGAATGTTTACCTCGTCATTTCTCTCTCTTTCTCTGTAATCGTAAAATTTTTACACTGGTCTGACAAGATGGCCATTCTGACCGCAGCCAGAAACAAACTATGGGAGCATTTTTTGCTTAATAACATAATCACGCAGTTTAAAAACTCCAAATAGAAAACGTGAAATCTGCCAAATGGATCCATCATAGTTGTCTCCCATGACTCGTGACACACTGTCTTGGTCTCACCTTGAACCTTGAACTGTTCCTCCATACTTTTCACTATTCTTTCCATGAATCCATTGGAGGTAGGTTCATCCATCGGGCTCGGATTTAGTTCCACATCACCGCACCTCTCCAACAGCGATACGAAGAAGAGAAGAATGACAAAGCGTATTACCCGGATACGCGGCTTAAGTCCCTTGATTTGGCATATCGCAATGTCGGCCTTTTTCTGAAGAATGTTTATTAAAAATCGGACCAAAAAGGCCGATATTCACATGCAGCTGTATCGCCTCCTCCGGCATGCTCTAGACTGAACATGAATACCCAGTAGATTTAGTATATTTTCCAAGTTATTAGCGAAATTTCACCACATCCCAAAAATTCATGACCTGTCGGTGTAGTGAACACTGCCCACCCCCCACCCCCGTGCAGTCGAGAGAAAAGAGGAGAGAAGCCAGCGAATGATAACAGCCTTGACAGACATACTAGTGTTACTAATGTACGTGTGCTAAACTGGAACATCGAAGATGTGATGAGCAAGGTTGGTGAAGCAGACTTTTTTCAGTATATAAACACATTTGATATCGTGTGTCTAACAGAGACATTCCTAGAGCGCAGCACAAAACTCGAATGTTTCTCTAACTTTGTTCAGTTCTTTGCCCAGGCTTAACAATATTCTGTGCACGACAATAAACCAGTGGTGGTGTGCTGGTTATGGTAAAAAGTAGACTTGAACACCTGGTACAGAGGATCGATATACCATATGATAACACTGTATTGCTGAAACTGTGAAACTGGACAGACATACATTTGGATGTGATAGGGGCATATTCTTTTGCGGTGTGTACGTGCCGCCGATTACGTCGCCATATTATAAACAAGCCCATGTATCTGGTGTGCTGTTAGCAACCTGGAACAGTACATTCTCGATTGTGTGCAAAGTGTGGGGCGTTCCTATTATTACATAGTTACGGGTGTTAATGCTAGGACTGGGAATTAATGTCCAACTTTACCGGATGCAGAAGACACAGATGATCTTGTGTTGAAAGTCATTTTTGAGACGAACCGACAGTCCCAAGATCAGACAGTTTCACACTTCGGTAGAATACTGTTAGAATTATGTGAATAGGAAAAAGTACAGGAGAATGATAAGAGATAAGCATAAGCAATTTAAGAAGGAAGCAATATCCTCTTTAATGTCGAATTTACCCAATTCTCAGGCATTCTGGCGTGAGGTTAAAACCGTTGTCAATAAACCTACCCCTGCACCCGCTACCTTTACCTTTATTGGTTACTACATTTTCAACGAATCCCAGACACTTAATCTCCGACACTTAATCCCCTAGACATTTAATCCCCAGACACTTAATCCCCAGACACTTAATCCTCAAAATGAAATTTCAACTCAAGAAATTATGAAGTGAATGAAAAATTTAATTATGAAGTAAATTAAAATTTTAATTCAAATTCAAATAATTATTTTCATGTAAACATCAAAATAAGTTTGACAATTAAAATAATAATTAACTTCAACATTTATAACATTGGGGGCATTTTTGAGGATTAAGTGTCTGGGGATTAAATGACTAGAGGATTAAGTGTCGGGGATTAAGTGTATGGGGATTAAGTGTCCGGTCACCATTTTCAACGAATCATGAAAGGTGGTCTCTCGTCTTACCCAACCTATGGAGACATTCCTGATGATAAAACAGATGATGTGTCTGGTGGAGAACCTCTTGATATGTCAATATCGGTGTAAGAGATTCAAGACGCAGTAAAGCACCTGAAATCAAGTAAAATAGCAGGCCCAGATGGCATATTAACGAAGATGCTCAAGGGTGTTCTAGAAGATATCTCATTATTCCTTTTCCTACTTTTCAACAGAATATGTGACACCACCCGGTACCCTGAGGCATGAAGAGGTGCTATTGTCATACCACTGCATAAAAGGGGTGATTTTGATAATCCGGACAATTACAGGGGTATATTACTTCTTAGCATCTTAGGTAAAGTATTTCCCATATTTTAAACAAAAGACTTTGAGATTGGACTGAAGACTACAAGAAGATTGTAGAAGAGCAACGTGGCTTCCGATTAGGACGCTTTACCATTGATAATATTTTGTGCTTTATTCAGTTGCACAGAAGTACCTGTTGAAAAAGTCTGGAAAGATGTTCGTTTGTTTTGTTGACTTTAGAAAGCTTTTGATACCATAAATCGAAATGTTAAGTGCACTCTTCACCCAAAACGTTACAATCTTTAAGTGAAACACGATAAAATAGTTACTTGAGCGGTTGTAAGTATGCGTGTGCATGCGGGCGTGCGCGTGGTCATGCTGAGGAAGAAAAAACAAGTAACAGATGGTTTGTCTTTAAAGTAGAAGGGAAATTGAAAAGATTTAATTCAGCATACAAACAGACTCTCCGCGGTTATTAACGGCCCATTTTCAGTCAGTCACATTATGTCCTGTGAGTGCAGCATTGAACATAATACCGTAACATTGGAGGCATTAAAGTCGAAAGCTCGTATCAGATGAAAATTCACTCCCATAGCTGTTAATAAGTTTATTAGTGCATCGAAAGGCAATCGCAATTAAAAGGCTGGAATGAGGTTGCTGGAACAGATGGTATCTAAAAATACTGGCGCATGTTTAACAACCCCAGGACAAAAATAAATAAATAAATAAATAAATAAAAATTATAAAAAGACGAGTAAAAGATGGTTTGTCTGTGAAATAGGAAAATTAAAAAAAAATTAACTTACCGTATAAACAGGACTTGGTGCGGGTGTAATTAACGGGTCAATTTTGGTCTCTCATATTTTGTCCTGCGTACGTCAGCAGTTAATATAACAGCATAAGGAGACAACAGGAAACAAAGCTCGTATCAGATGAAAATTCATTTCCATATCTGTTATTATTGCATCAAGACGCAATGAAAATAATGTAATTGGCGAAAACTTGATGTTTTGGAACATATGGTACAAAAAATAATGCACACATCAGATCTGGATTTTTAATACACAATTTTCGTTCCTTATCTCTCTATCTTTACTTCTCATACATTTTTACATGTAGTTGTGCAGTAGGCTGATGCTATAGTTCATAAGATTTACACTCTTAGTAATTTTACATTTTGGTAAACATTGCATGGTCCGTTGTACAAACAGTTCCCGCTTTTTATTCTTATTTTTATCATGTTCATTTGTGCAATCAATATCACGCTTAAGGCAAATTTTTCATTAATACTGTTTCAAATTTAAAAACACCTAGGTGTCCGGAAACTTACTTGCTTGAGATTCACCAACACGATCCTGAGATTTGCGCTTTTTCCGTTATTAGTTATTTCTCTCCCGAAGTATCTTTTCTATATTAATTACACAGTGATATCACAGCACTCTCTCATTAACGAAAACTGAAAAACTGTGGCCCCAGTTTTAGAAATAAAACGTAACAAAGAAGGTTTTTTTTTCAATACACTCTGCACTACTTAATATACGAGCAGGTATACTAAGCATTTTTACGGTCTTACTTTTTTTTGGTATTTGTTGGCCTCATTCTTCTCGTCAAATATATTTTATTTTCTGTCCCTTTTACTGCTTTAATATTGTACTTAAGTCTTTGTAGCGCAAGCGTCGAAATAATAATTTGGGCGTTTGGTCTCGAGATCGTCTTACCATTCTATAGAAAATTGTACACAACATTTTCACTCTTTATTTTCACTATATCTCTTTATTTTTACTGCCAGTATCACGTTGAAGAGCAATTTTCTGCTTAAGTACCAGTTTGGCTTAATTTTATGTCGAACTTTATTTTGTACATCATTGTCTAACTGTTCTTGAAGACTTCCTATTGTTTCATCGCACTTGCTCTTCATCTACATAATCCCTCCGAGTGTCAAGAATATTTTATCTGCTTGAAAATAGCAACGCGCCTGATTGCCTCAAAACTACTTGAAGGTATAAATGTAGACTTTAACGAAACATCCCGTCCTGACACTGTCAAAAAGCCAGAGATGCTGCCCACATTTAGTTTGGTCCACCCTAGGCAATTGCAAGGAGATAAGTATATATACCCTGGAAGTATACATCATTTTACAAATGCAGTGAGGATTCACATTTTTGGCTGTGTGACACATAGACCCGATGAGTAATTAGTGTAAACAGCAGATATTTTTCCAGATCTCTTGTCTGATCACTGATTTTTTTTTTATTTCAGACCATTTTGTGCAGTCCTTGGTGACTGATCTCTCTCGACCAAGGCGTAAAAAGATATCTGTTTTGTGTAGAAATTTGAAGAAGATTGACCTGAACGCTTTCAGAGAAGTCCTGCTTCAGTCAAAGTTGTTATTAGATCCTCCCAACTGGATGACTATATTATACTTGGGTTCAAATTATAAGAAAATGTACATTTGCCTGTAGATTGGTGTTGAATATGCAGTGTACAATTGTTGTGTACAAATGTTGTGTACAATTTTAAGAAAATGTACATTTGCCTGTACATTGGTGTTGAATATGCAACCGACCGACCGACCGACTGAACCCTCCCCGCACTTCCTTTTTTTGTTTTTGGAACCAAAAAATTATAAAATACGCGCAAATTATAGAGTAATGCAGCTATAAACTAGGAGTTAGATTTTCTTCAGTAAATAAATTTAGTCTATTCAAAACTGTATAAAGATGAGCTGCATTCACTCTAAGCAAACCTATTTTTTGTTGTTTACAAACCTAAGCAAAATATTATAAACATGTCTGCTAAGTTAGAGTAAATATATTTGTGTGCATATTTGTGTGTACGTATTTGTTTGTTTGTTAGTGTGTGTGTATGTGTGTCTGTGTGTGTGTGTGTGTGGCACGAAAACGTTTAATGCATGTTTTTGTCTCTAAGCTACATGGAAAATTAAAAATCGTTGACTCTTCATATAAGTGTAAAGCGCACGGGTCCTTCCAATCACATTTTGTCCTGTAGGAGGCAGCATCACGCATAACAGCTGGTGATTTAAAGATATCTTTGTATAGTATTTGGCGTCCAAAGTTATAAAGGCTTTGACCGTTAGATCAGATAAATGTTGACTCCCACCTTATAAGCATAGAATCTACAAAAATCGTTTCCTCAAAAGAAAGTAGTGTGATGTCATTTTATACATCTCTTCAGTTTTAATCTGAAGCATAATTTTTATCGGAAATATCCGAAAGGTAATAATCCACTCAAGCTCAACCGATGGGCTTAAATTTCAATAGCAGTAACGATTACAGACATAATATAATTCAATGAGTTCGCTTTATCTGCTACGGTTGATCACCTTGCAGTTAGAATTAGTTTATGTGGTTGTAAGTAAGTCTGGTACTTGGTTCATTCAATTTTATTCCATGTACGTGTTTTAAGTATAAACAACAAAGATTCAGGTGTCAAACTTCATTTACGTCGGAATCGATCATTGCCGCAGGTATTCTTTAAGCGACTCAGTTCCTATGCAAAGGTAATCTAACCTATTGATTACATCTCTCAGCAATCTTGATTGTTGTCCAAGTTGCTTTGGGTCTCAAATAACTTTTCTTGCCACCATGACCCGTGTGACCTCCGTAGTCATTACTCCTTAATACAGCACAATGCCAAGACATCATATTTTTATTTCTCAAGGATAATTATTGAAATCAAGGTTTTTCTTAGTGCAGAGTGTGATGGTCGCTGACTTCACACTTTTGGGATTGCTCTTTTACTATGAACTTAAAGAAAAAAATCCTCTTAGCGACCCAGGTAGCAATAAAACATTTTATAAATGTGTTATAAATGTTCTCACGAAATGTTTGAATAATGTTTGCAGAAAATGTTTTCGGAAATGTTTCTCTTGCCCATCTAAAAATGTTTTAGTAATGTTTACATTCAAACTATTTTGAAACTTATTTTCTACCTTTTTAAAATGTTTTATAAACATTTACCTGTAAAATTTTTAATAGTTGTGTCACAATGTCGGGAAGCTTGACTGTCACTCTCTCTTCCAATGACCCAGACAAATACGTGTTCTTTCACACAAAAAAGAATAAAACGAGTTGCCTGTGCTGATCTGCCTACTTTTACTAAAAACTAAAAGGACACAAAATAACATTAAAAAGAATTCACTAACGACGATCTTAGCACAATCTGAAATCTATTGTTCTCTCTTCGATTGACACTTTTTCCTTTCTCCTCCAAAGGATTTTTCTCTCTCTCTAACTCTCTCACATCAGACCCAGATAGCATTTAAACCTTTTATAAATGTTTTATAAATGTTCTCATGAAATGTTTACATAATGTTTGCAGAAAATGTTTCGAAAATGTTTATTTTGCACATCGGAAATTTTTTTTCTTAACGTTTACATTCAAACTATTTCAAAAATTATTTTCTTCCTTTTTAAGCTATTTTATAAACATTTTTCTGTAAAGCATTTAATAGTTTAACAGTTTTCAAATCTACAAATCTATAGAACCAAGAAAAGATAGATTTTATTAGAATACACATTAGAGTTTGAATATTACTTAATAGTAAGCGTCTATATTCTGTTCTGTAGCTTCCATCCTTTGTGGTTTCTCTCATGTTGGCAAATGTTTACATAACATTTATTTAATATTTTTGATTAAATGTTATTTTTGCTACCATTTTAAAATGTTTGCAAAATGTTTCAGTTTTAAATGTTTATTCGGTAAATGTTTCTAAAATGTTTCATATCAAACTTTTACATTATTACAACTATGTTAGCGTTTTTAAAACTTTTATAAAATGTTACATTGCTATCTTCGAACATCATCCACACGCATTCAAACGTCATTATCTCACGTCACACATCTTTTGACATCATCCACACAAATTGACGTCATTCACGATTCTTCAATGCACCTAAATCTAGGACAAGTTCTGAGCCAACAACAGAGAGAACTTCCGGGATAAGATCTGAACTCACCTGCTCGGTAGAGGGGGAACAAGCGCGGTTTTTAACTACTACACTATAGTAGGATCTACCCAGATAGCATTTGAACGTTTTATAATCGTTTACAAATGGTTCTCGCGAAATGTTCAAATAATATTCGCAGGAAATGTTTTTGAAACGCTTATCATGCCCATCAAAGTAATGTGTTATTAATGTTTGCTTTCCAACTTTTTGCCGACCTTTTACAGCCTTTTTTCAAACATTTCATAGTTGATCTGAATTTTAAACACTTATCCAACCATTTAACAAATTTTCTCACCCAGAGAGGTTAAACTTAATTTTGTTATGTGACATTTGAATATGCTGCTCACTGAGACGAGGTGGTTTTACGCCGAGCCAGCAACTAACACTGCATCACGGCAAGGTAGCCAGCCAGATGCCAAGTGCTGAGAAAAAAAAAAGACTGGATGCCCCTAAAGTGCTCCTCAATGACCTCAGACTCAAGACCGAATAGTTTGTCGTTGGAGGTAACCGAGTCGTGCGAACATGTGTTACATACGGCAACGTGCATCCACGGTGGTCTGAGTCAGGAGGGTCCAGAGTCACTGCAACTGCTGACATCACGCGAATCACCCTGTTCGCTGCCGCGCCTATCTCCACCGCCACATCCTGTCATTGTCACGTACTGAGTTCCGATAGGTAATCTGAAGCCCGAGCCGTTTACTGCAGTGATGACAAGTGAATGTTTTGATCCACTACATCACTCGAGACAAAAGAACAACACGCCTGCTATTAATACTGTAGGACAGTAGCATCTAGCATTTGGGTTCGGCAAAATAGCATGGCGATTAAGTGACTTTTAATTTAGAATGGCGCCATCTGTTTAAGGACTCACTTAATATTCTGACTGTAGTTGTTATCTTCAACGTTTTACCGTATTTCTACGAAGGTTCACTAAGAAAACGCTAATCAAAATCTTGTTTTTAAAACAATACTTCTCCGAGTTTAAGCAAGGGAAACAACCCGACGTGGCGTCAATACGAAGTGCATGGTGTGTAACCGTGTTTCGAGATGACCGATTTTACAACAGTTTTCAAATCTCACACATAGTGATGTGACATATATAATACACTATTAAAATATTATTTGTGAGAACTGTAAATAACTGAATTTTTAAGTTTTAATCCATTGCTTATGGCGGAAATGCCTGCAATTCAACAATTCGACCATAGATATTTGAATATTTATAACTATTAACCTATAATAAAGACAACCATATGTGATGCACCGCTTTAAAGAGCATTGCTTATTCAGATGGTGTAACTCTTCAGAAATATAGCTTTTTTTACTTGTACTATAATGAAATTAAAGATCGCAACTGCATTCGACTCAAAACGTGAAGAAGTCAGCAGTCGGAAATTAACAACAAATTATTTACACATTATATACAAACATATAGTACCAAAAAAACCCCACATATTTTATTAGAACACACATTAGAGTTTGAATATTACTTACTATTTTCTTGTCATTTTCGGTTGTTGGAGTACAAATCCATGTAGAATTGAGAAACCGGCAACCAAAATGGCGGCCTTTCAGCTCAAAACCACGCGACGGCCGGAAGTTTTAGTACACGTTTACAGTACATCTATTTAATATTTTTCTTTAAATGTTATTGTTCCTACCAATTTAAAATGTTTGCACAATGTTTCAGTTTTTACATGTTTTTACATGTTTATTCGTAAATGTTCCTAACATGGTTCTAAAATGTTTCATCTAAAACTTTAACATTATTACAGCCATGTTAGCGCTTTTCAAACGTTTATAAAATGCTTCAATGCTATCTGGGTAGCATTCGGGTGCAAAGGAAACAATCCAACGTTGCGTCAATACAAAGTGCATGGCGTGTAACTGAGTTTTGAGATAAATGATTTTACAACAATTTTCAAATCTACAAATCCAAGCAAACCTATATTTTATTAGAACACACATTAGAGTTTGAATATCGCTTAATACTAAGCATCTTTATTCTGTTCTATAGCTTCCATCCTCTGTCGTCTTCAATCGTCATCCCTCATGTTGGTCGGTCGTCAGTTCCTTCGACCATCTTTAACTTGCACGGGACGTCTCGCCCAAGAAAAGGTCCTGTAGTGTCGCTCTCCCCAACCTTAAGGGACCCATACCATAGTGGCTGCTGGAGACCACATAACCTTCTGAAAAAAGTTGGTTAATCATTTTGAAAAAAGGACTAAGTTTATTTTTTTGTTTCATGAAGAGATCGGAACTGTCACCAATGGTCTTGTTTTAATATTAACGTGGCTTCTCACACTTTGTTGAAACTGTTTTACTTTTTGAAGTGTTCAGTATGTTTAGTTATGAAAGGCTAGGTAAAACAGGAACGCAAAACCTTAAGCTACCAAAGTGTCAGTAGAAAATTTGAGGACGGAGAAATAAGGAAGAAGGAGTACGAAGGTAGAGTGGAAAAAATGAAAGTACTAAGACAGAAGAACCCTCTCCCGCCCGGAGTAGCGTATAGTTTATGTGGTGGTTTACAGCAAGCAAAATATATTGCTATGGTTAGGAACTGAACCTAACAAAGAGTTATTTATATATATATATATATAAACACAGGCGGAGTTTGCTGGGTGGCTGGTTTGTTTGACTGAAGTAGCTATCTAAAGGTACAAAGCTGCTAAAGTTCAACCTATTCCTTTCTATACCAGAAAAATCAGTGTTAATCAAGTCGTGTATTTGCGGGAGACTTGAAAAGTACTGAAATATTTACATTTACAGTTGCGAAGCCTTTGAAAGTGAAGCATGTCGAGTGAAGAACACAATTTGTATGAAATATAGCAAGGGTCTGTCGATATTACATATTTCATGTATATATAGGGGCATATAATGATGATGTACTTACCTGTCTTGCACGGGTTTGTAGCCTTAATCTTTCTGACTAATTGCTTATCTCCGTCAGTTGAAGAAATCCAGCAGTGACACTCAAAAGTGTAAATCTTGCTGGATGACAAGGACTTTATCTGAATCTGTGAGAAAAAGCACAAGTCATGGAAAACTGTGGATTAGCTACAATTTTATAATTTTGTTTCTGGGTCCCAATATCTCTAATGATCTGAGCTAAGAAGTCAGTATGGTTTCCACGGTCAATAAAGCCCAGCAACGCCTTTACTTTCTCCGCCAGCTGAACAAATTTGGCATGAGACGGGAAAATCTGGTCAAGTTTTACCGACAGTTGTCGAGAATGTACTCATATTCTTTATCACCGTCTGGTACGGCAGTATCACCCAAAACCAGAAAGTTCCACTCGCCCTGGTGGTGGCAGTAGCTATGTATTGGCCAATGTATTGGCTGTGACCTACTCCACTTCTCGGCACAATTCACGCTTAGTGCAGTCTGTGAAAGGCGCGCAAGATTGTTGCGGATGTTTACCACCCGGCTAATGGCCTGTTCTGTCTCATGTCATCTGGGGTCAGATATAGACTCATGTTGGCCAGAACTTTCCGGTTGAAATATAGTTTCTTTGCTTTAGCGAAAACCTTCATAGACTGCGCCGTAGCACGTGTCAGGACCAATAATAGATGAATGTATCGTTTTGCTACTAAGTTCTACGTACTAGTTCTACAGACATATGTTTAGAATCTACCATAGGTGTTCCACATTGTTTTTTCAATTCACTAGATAAAATGAAATAGTCAATAACACTGCATCCTGAGGTAGATATGTAGGTGTAGCCACCAGAAAATGGTCCGTCGTACATGCCATTAGTGATAAACAAATCAAACTCATTGCAAACTTGCAGTAGATAAGAACCAAAGGGATTTGTAGTGGGATCGTCAGAAAAACGGCGAAAATTGTTTGATGTGGCTGTATTACTGTTAGTGAGAAGTTCAAATACGTCATCAAAAGATTCAACATCCAAGGACGAATTTTCACCAGCTGTTCTTGCATTAAAGTCGCCATGTATTATTAAAAGGTAGCTACCATACTGTCATGAGATAACTCTAATAGGTAGGTAACAATCGGCCACTTAGTGTCTAGGGCAGCTTGTTGACAAGCCTGTGACCCTTTGGCAAGAAAGAGGGGGCGTATGTTTAGCAGGATATTTGTTTTGAGTAGATTGCGACTGGTCGGCTGGCCAGCGTCAACAAAGTCTAGGGAGAGAGAGAAAGACACCTCGAGGGCGCGCACCTGTTTGCCGCCAGACCACGTAAGTAGACAGGGGGAGGGAGGATAAGGTACCTGTACCAGCGGCCACCCGTAGGCGTGGTCAATGGTCAGTAGACAGATCCCTCTTGTCGTAATTGGCTATACTTGTTGCTGATTAGATGATGAGTGAGTTACCAATGGCATCCCTCGATTGTACGTATCTGTGAAAATGTAGAGATAAAAGTAGAAAGACAAGAACACACTTTGCTTACTTTAGGCAAGACGTCAGAGTGGACGGAGCAACTGGTCAGTAGTCGAAGCGACTTCAGCTTCCTAACGCCAGTTACACTTCTGCCTCGCGACCGAGTCTTAGCCACGAGGGCAAGACTCGGGAGGAAAGAAGTTGGGTTAGAGAACCTTGAAAGAAGGAGGCGAGTCAGTGACGACGGACTGTCAGGACTGCCTGCTGTTGCCGTGGAAGCAAAGGGCTACGTGACTGTGGGCTCGCACTACCTGTGAGAGGTAGACGTTTAACATTAAGGCCGCTAGAAGTCGTCGGTTCTAGAGGACTGAGACCGTCTGTTGGTGCTTGTTTGGCGGCTGTACGAGGCTTTACAGTCGTAGAAGAAACCACGTGTGGGCCCAGGAGTGGGGCAAAGCTCGAATCTGTGTCGCCGGGAGAGCAGTCGTCGCTCTCTGACATGGTTGGCAGTTCGAGGGAGGAAGACGACGAACCGTCAGCCAATACTTCGAAGGAAATCGTCAGTGTGTCGTGACAGTCAGCAGAAGTATTGGACTCACAACAAACCAGCTGTAACAGAGCTAAGTTGGTGCGCTTGCGAGCGTGAATGGTAGTTATAGAGAGAGGTAACAGCACTGTAACATCAGAAGTACGCTCTAGCACGGATAATATTGGGACCCCCCCCCCCCCTAGACGAGTCCATTTGCTTGTATTCCTTGTTTGAAATGTTTTGTAGTGAATAAATCTTTTCTTATTCTTATATGTTAAAATCACACGTCGTTGAGTATTGTGTTTGGGGAAGAGCAGGGGTGGGGGCTCGTGAGCCAAGTTGTGAAACTGGATGATCGACGTGTGATTATCGTGTGTTTTCCCCTGCAGTTAATGTTGACGTGGGCGGCTAGTGTTGAGTAACTAGTGCCCACGTGCCCGTATCCCTAGTATCGCGGAGTCGGAGGATTACAGTTCTGACCATTACGAGTACGAGTTCTGGTGGAATGCCGTAATGTGGGGTCGCTTGCGACAGTCTCTGTCAAGCGTGTTTGTCTCCTGCTGGTTCCCTGGTTCGGAGTGATGTGCGGCTGAACACTGTTCTGCGCAAGCCCACTAGGCCTGCCAGTGGCGCGCACACTCGTCACGGGTTGTCGACCACCTGGTTGTGGTGCGCGTGGGGCGGGTTGAAGGGCCACTCACGGTACGAGACCGTGACGACGAGGTGTCCTTCCGCAAGGGATTCCGTGGCTCGTGGTGAACTTGAAACACGCCCGATGCAGCTGCCAACTCCTTTGACGTAGTCGGTGGTTGGGGTCCCCGAGGTGGAGTGAGTGGTGACGTCCTCCAGCCAATCAGAAGCATTTATTGCTGACCGACGAACTGCTGCGGCGAAGCTTTTTGCTGGTCGCTGGGTTGAAGAGGGGGTTCCTCCTGTTTGGTGATTACGCCTTGCTGCTGGTTCCCTAGCGTGTAGTTCCGCGTTGTCATGGTGATGTATAGGTCCCGCTATAATCAATCTGTCGCCTTTGTACTATGCATATAGTCCCTGACTGCGATGTTCCTTTAACACCTGTTGTTGGCGAGTCGTGAGGTCACCAGCTATTTTGATTCCCATTTCCCGCAATTTGGGTCTGCCTTTCTCTACCACATCCATTTTGTCGGACCAGCAGAGAAATTTGGCGATTATAGGGCGAGGCTTACTAGTTTTCTATAGAAGAGGAGTAACTGTCTTGCGCGCTTTTGAGAAATGTGATTTAATTGCAGCCCATTAGTGAAATCCTTATCTTGAAGACTAACCAGTAAATAGCTCAAGGAATATGGTATTCAAAAGTGTCTTAATAATTCTTTCATATGTCAGTTATGAAAGTAAACATGTTTATGGCACATTGTACGCGGTACAATTATTAGAAAACATGTAACCATGAACAGGTATATTTTAGCCATTTAACCAATGTATGCTCCGAGTATATTTTGTGTTTATTGTAAAGAACGGTTTAAAAGTAATATTTTACCGTATCTAGATGCCATGCAGGAAGACCGCCGCTGTCGTCATGTCCGATGACCACTGAGCACAGCTCGCCGAGATCATTCGTTACAACTTGGAAGGTGTCATTACTCCCGCTTCGAAAACTGTTGTGGTAATGATTTAAAGGTATGACTTTAGAGTAATTTTTGTTTCCATGGAGACGAATGTAGACATTGGCACTTGTATCAGCAAACATTTCATTTGCTGTCGACACTTTTATTTTCCAAGTGATCTCTAGAAAAATAAAACACGTATGTTAATGTTTTATCTCTTTTTAAGTCTTTTTTATATTAATTTTTCTTTTGTACATAGATATTTGTGCCATCACTATAATTCTTGATCAGATCTTTAAGTACGTACACTGGTCGTTACCCTGGACACCAAAACCTCTAAGAAGCCAGAGTAGAAACAGGAGAAGCCACATCCCACCACAGCAACCCGACGGCAGCGACTCACCTTTTAAAGACAATGTGACCGCGAAGGAAATATATATATACTTACAAGAAATTAGATTTCTAACCATGTGACGTGTCAAAGTTTTATGTATATTTAAGTTGCGCCAAGGTAAAAAAGAGCGGCTTGTTCTAAGATGGAACAAAGTTATGAAAAATGTCTGCATAAGGAAGATTGACGGGAACGAAAATTCTTATGATGGCTAAAATAATTTGTAGTATTCGTCTCAAACAATGAAAACGTTGGGATGGCGAGTTTTCTACGTTGAGGGCGTCTCGTCAGGGAGTAGCAGCGTCTTGACTTCTCCTTCTAACCAGCTGCGCCCTTCATATACTCAATATCAGCTAGATAATGCGTGACTCCCATTGTCAATAAGGTCCGTGGGCGCCTCGTAAAACGCAAACCGATAGGATTGAAGCGCAGACAAAGCAGCCTGTGAGAAATAATGACTCGAAGTGCTAATGAGAACTTGAGAGATCCTAGAGCAAGGCGGACCTAAATGTGGAAGCTAACAATCCCCAAAGGAGACTATCGCCAGTAGCTTGACTCGTTATCCCAGTAACATTTAATATTCGCTTTTCCCTGATTATTACACAGTAACATATCCAAGTACATTTAATTTTAGTGGGAAAGATGAAGTGTCTGGACATAGATAAGGAGTAGAAGAGTAAGCACTATACAGGTATTTCCTTTCACTCAGGTACGCAATCAACAACTGACAACACAGCTATGAAAAACAATATACATGAATATTGTTAACTAAAAATGTCGAACACAAAATAACTAACTTATATACATGTCTACATACAAACGGTCAACATTGGATTCCGTGTTTGTTCACCCACCAGCCGAGGATAATGGCAGTTCCAATCGGCTACCTGCCCTCCATGAATTGTAGGACAGCCGTGAGTCGATAGTAGATGGTTTGTCTATAAAACAGAAGGAAAATGGAAAAGATGAAGCTGGCCATACAAATACAGAGTCTCTGCGGGTGTAATTAACGTGTCATTTTCAGTATCTCGCATTATGTTGCTTTGACGGCAGCATCGAACATAAAAGCAGTAGTGTAAAGATGGCGGCAACAGGCAATCGCAATTAATAGGCTGGAATGATGTTGCTGGAACAGATGGTACCTAACAATACTGGCGCATGTATAACAACCCTAGGACAAAATAATTCAATAAATTAAATTAATTAAAAACAGATGGTTTGTCTGTGAAATACTTTCGCGAACGATTCGGTATCACTTCCCTTCCGTTTCACTAAAAACCGGTCCATTTTTGGGGTTCCCTTCGACTCCTTTCTTGCACTGAAGAGATTGTCTTCTCTTAAAAACTACAAGCCCGCTGGGAATGTGACGATCAACCGTTGTCCTCAGCCAATTACATGCACTGCTATTTTTGGAACTTTCGGATCAAACGTGGGCCAACTCTGCAACATGCTATAGTACAATTGCACTCTCTCACATATTTTGGTGATGAGTCACGCAACGATCTGGTGACTTTCTTCAAACTCTTTGGTTGCTTCAAATTAAACTACTACTAATGCATTAAAACAATAATTATTTATGTGGCTGCGTACCGCTGCATAACCCTTGGCGTACCCTTAGGGGTACGCGTACCACCGGTTAAGAACCGATGGTCTAGACGGTTTATATGCGGTAAATCTTTGGTGTCCAGCGGCCTTCCGAACCCAAGCTTGTCCAGCGAGAATATGACACCGCTGACTACGCTTTCTACCTTACATGTGTAAAACTTGGGTGTTCTTTACATATCGATAAGCAAAGTATTACAAAAATCTCTACGCGTTTTTGTGTATTTCTGTGTGTGCATGCGTGCGTCCGCGTGTACTTGCTGGTGCATGTTAAACAACCTGAGGACGAAGCTGCTAAACAGCCAAATAGAAGGAAAATTAAAATGATTTAACAGAATACAAACAGCCTCTCAGCAGGTCATTTTAAGTCTTTCACATTATGTCCTGTGTGCGCGAGCATAGGGTATAGTAACAGAAGTGTGAAGACAGCGACACCAGACCCAGAAACTCCCCTTCATATATATATATATATATATTCTTTGAATGCTAACTGGCGTTTGGGTGAAAATTAGTCATTAACTTAAACTTGGTCTCGTTGTAGAGCTTAGCGACGTAACTACCTACTTGATTGTCTTGGGAGTCTGGAATAGCACAGAGTAGTTAATGTACATCTGTTGAATTATGCTTTAGACAATGTTGGTGTTGAAGTGTAAAAACAATTTTACTCATAATTCTCAAAAATGAAACCAAGGTTTACATCATTGGCACTGCGATATCTACAATAGTGTCATCTGTCATCTATGAAAATCTCGTTATAAAAGTGTTTTGCTATTTATGAAGAGTAAATAAAAAGTCATGAATTTCGTCACAATGTTTGTTAAACTTGTGATGACAAGTACACAAACCTTCTATTCTTTAACTGTATATTCTTGTCCCATGCAATGGTTAAGTCATTATTGTGTGTAGATGATTAAGTCTTTCGGCTTCTATATTCAAGGTAAATGAGTAACTTTAATTTATTTTTTGAGCAAATAGAAAATGGAAGTATTATTACTTTATGATGTGCGAGTCTAAGAATGATCTTTATACTTTTTTTCCCGCTGATGAGAACCTTGTCAAAAATCTTTTGAGAAGATGGCCGAGTCTTGAAAAGTAAGGCATGCCGAAAGAAGAACAGTTTGCATGAAATCTAGCAAGGGTCTGTTGACATTATATATTTCATGTATATATCACGGAATGTAAAGACGATGTACTTACTTTCCTTGCACGGGTTCGTAGCCTTAATCGTCCTCCCTAATTTCCCATCAGTTGTTGAAATCCAACAGTCACACTCGAAAGTGTAACTGGCTCCAGATGTATCAGACTTTATTTGAATCTGTAAGAAAAAGCACAAGTCATGAAAACGGTAGACTAGTTACAATATTGTGAGCTTATTTAGAATGCCAAAACATTAGACAGTTTACCCTCATACTATGCATAACAGCGAGTAATGTTGTCCGTGATAGTTGTAGTATCAACACCAAGATGTAAAAAATAAACAGCTTTTCCGCTAAGACAGACAACAAAATCTATGACTGCTTTCAAAGATAACAGTGTAGTAGAGAAAAAAAACTTCTTAACACTATTAGAAGAGTAGGTCGCTATTTGGCTAAAATTAACAGGTAGTGTCGGAAAACTTAGTTATTAATTCCTAATTTACTATTAAAAGAAAAAACTCAGTATTATACAATATATATTTTTACTATTAATAAGGTAGGCGGATGTCTTTTCCTCAACACCAGTGGAGATTATCGGATCATAGTTGCTGCACGGGGGTGTCAGTGGCTCAGCCCTGCCCCCAACAAACCTGATAACCAGTGGATTACCATGTGGAGTATAGTAGTGTGTTTTCCTGGGCAGATAATCTTCAGGGAGTGTGTATGTATATGTACATGTGTATGTGTACGGTGGCGCGGACTTCATTGAACGTGTGGTATCTACTTATTTGTGCTACTACATGTTTACACTGAGACTTCCATTGGGAAATTTATTATGAAACGTAATTTAATTTCCGATAAAACCCTATTTATACGTAGATTGGAGAAGTGATTGTATTATTTAGATAGTTTATGCCTTTAGATACTGGAGAATATCATACGTCAATGGTATATTTTTAATCTGAACTGTGATTTTTGAGCAAACATTTATGTGTGTTATTAAAGTTTCATGTTGAATTCCCTAAAGATAATACCCAAACCAGACAAAAGTAGACGAAAAGCCCATAGACAGGTCTTCGTGTTTTGTTGAGAGAAATAACACGTGTGGACACAGAGTGTGCTGGTGTACAGCTCTTCTAAGTGTGTGTGTCCGTGACATACACTTTTATAAAATGACTTTCAATCGCAGCATATTACTGAAATTTTTTATCTTAAAGACTAACTAGTAAATCAGCTCAAGGAATATGGTATTCAAAATGTCTTAGGAATTCTTTCATATATCAATTATAAAAGTAAACACGTTTATGGCTAAGTGTAAAGTTTTCACGCGGTGCAATAATTAGACAAACATTGCTATTGACAGGTATATGACAGCCATTTGACTAAAGTATGTTCCGAGTATCGTATGTGCTTATTGCGTAGAACTGGTTTAAAAGTAATAGTTTACCTTATGTAGACGCCACGCAATAAGACCGTTCTTGTTCTCATGTCCGATGACCACTGAGCACAGTACGCCAAGATCAGTCGTTACAGCATGGAAGGTGTAAATACTCCCGTTTCGAAAACTGTTGTGGTCACCTATTAAGGGGATGTCTTGAGATTTTTTCTCGTTTCCAACCAGAGCAATGAAGACATTGACACTTGTATCCTCAAATATGTTGTAGGATGTAAACACCTTAATTTCCCAAGTGATCCCTAGAAATAAAACACATAAATATGTTAATGTTTTACCTCTTTTTGAGTCTTTTCTATCATTCTGTTCTTTTTTACATTATTAATTTGTCCTGTAATATAATTCTTTATCGAATCTTTATATACGTACGCTGATCGTTACCATGGACACCAAAACCTCTAAGAAGCCAGAGCAAAAACGCGAGACGCCACATCCCACCGCAACAACCTTTAGGCAGTGACACCATATGTGGAAACTTTCTGAAGACAATGTGACCGCGATATTACAAGATATTAGATTTCTAACCATGTGGCTTGTCAAAGTTTTATGAATATTTAAATTGCGCGAAGTCAAAAAGAACGGGATGTTTTAAAACAGAACAGAGTAATGGAAAAAATCTGCATGAGGGAGACTGATGGGAGCAAAAATGCTGACGATGGCTAAAAGATTTGTAGTCTTCGTTTCAAGCAAAAACAACACTGAGATCGCGAGTTTTCTACTTTGAGGGCGTGTCCCCAGTGAGAAGCAGCGTCTTGACGCCTCCTTCTAACCAGCTGCGTCCATTCATATAATCAATATCAGCTAGATAATGCGTTACTCACATTGGCAATAAGGACCGGTAAGACGCAAACCGCTAAGATTAAAGGGCAGACAAAGTAGCCAGTGAGAAATAATGTCTCGAATTGGTGACGAGAGCTTGAGAGGTCTGAGAGCAATTCAGACCTTGATGTAGAAGGTAACAATCCCAAAAGTGATTATCGCCAGTACCTTGACTCCTTAATATTCGCTTTTCCCTGATTATAACACAGGAACATATCAAAGTTCATTTATTTTCAGTGGGAAAGATGAAGTGCCTGGAGAACGGTAGGGAGTAGAAAAGTAAACACCGCATTGGTAATTGCTTTCACTAGCGTGCGCAATCAACAACTGACAACGAAAATTAATCCAAATGAATATTATTACCTACAAATGTAGGACCTGAAATTACTCAGTTATATAAATATTTTTCTGTACCAAATACTAACGGTAAGTGACACACACACACACACACACACACACACACACAGTCAACATAGAATTCCATCCTTAGACAAAGGTTTGTTCAGCCCACCGCCGAGGAAAATGGCAGTACCACTCGGCTACCGGCCCCCTGATGAATTGTAGGACAGCCGCTGAGTCGATAGTAGCTCATCGCGGTCACCGCTGACGGACTCCCCTGGGGTCAGTCGTCGCTCCGGACACGGGACCAAGCAAGGGGGGGAAGGGGGGAAGGGTGGAGGGAACAAAGTACTGTCAGCGCCACAAGCTGCCTAGCGCTCCCGCTACAGTACATTTAATATCCTGCTGAAGGTACATTTTTTATAAATACTGCTCTGACTTTTAAAATACCTAAGTTGTCACAAATTCTTTAATGAATGCCAAAGACTTACCAAGTCCATCCCATTTTAGCGAGTTTCAGTTTTAAAGACCCTGTCTAGTCTATATTAATTTCAGAATTATATCACAGCAAGAAAAAGAACTCTCGTGCTCACGTAAGCGGGATAACTTTCACTTCATTTTAGTAATTGAGAAACTAAAAAGTTCCACGCAACAGAGTGTTTATTTTAATAGTCACCATGCAGAACTACATACACGAGTGGAAGTTCTCTCTCTACAGTACTCAGCCAAAGTTGGAGGACCATATTTATGCTCTCTTTTCGTTGGTCTCATTATTCTTGGGACATAGTGTCAGCTGTCTGATTTTTTTGTGCTGCATTAAAACCCTTGTAGCACAAGCACCACGCTCACGAATCGGGAGGTTTGGGCATTGTTGTCTCGATCTAAAACTAAAAACAAATAATAAGAACTAACAGTTCTTTTATTACACTGAAAAGAAAAACTTTTACTTGCAGTAGTACCCATATATTGATATTAGCATACGTATAAATATACAATTATAGTCTTCACACACGTTTAGATATGTAAGCACGTTTTTCCTCGCTTTATGTGATTGTAATATAATAAGAAGTGAGAATTCATAAAGCGCCATATCTCAGCCAAAGGCCGACTCAAGATCACAGATAGTCACAAAGATGTAGAACGAAGAACAATGTCAAGAACAATGCCAATAATAAGGCTTCATTACTTCAATGTTTTCTTTTTTATGTAGGTTGATGGCTTCTGAATAGGATTTCGTTTCTCTCTAACACGCATACATAAACAGATATATATATATATATATAGAGAGAGAAGCAATTGTAGAAGCAGTTTTTATTTACCTATAATTTGTAATCCTGATCACATAAAAGAAATGCTTCTCTTATTTTTTTATTTGGAACTTACATTTTCATGATGTAAGTACTCCATCTCTTTGTGGTATCTATATCTCTTTATTATTTTTTACTCTTGTACTTCATCTTCATGTTGCTCAGTTCCTATACACGTATGTCATCTGACACTGTCTGCTACCTGATGTTCACTTATCATCACTGGTACGCGCAGAGAGTGCGAATTATGTTGGTCATGGTTCTGCGCGATACAAGTACACATATTATTATTATTATTATTATTATTATTATTATTGAGATATCGCTCCCAGTCGAATAAAACTTTGACCTCATTAATCAAATAAATTAGAAACTAATTTCATTCCTGTTCTTTTGAAATCTCGTTTAATAGCTTTAAAATTTATCGTAAATAGCTCTTAATTGTAAAAGCGATATACTATCTGAAGCTAACACTACACATTTTTTTAATTAAGCTTTTGGTAACTCTACTCCGGTGACAGACGTTCACCACAATAGGTTGTGATACAGATTGTATATTGATTTGTTACTTTTGTTTTAACGTGCTACAGATTTTCAGCAGGAAGGAACGACATCAGAGTGGACAAAAGCCCTGTCACTGTGAGAAAGTAACTATATACATTGAAAAATATTTCTTAGCATTTTTGCCGATGTGCATCATATTCTCTCTTCTCTTACTTTTACACATTCACATATCAAAGTACTTTTCACTTAGGGGGCGAACACAAGAGGAACAGACGAGTGAGTAAAAGATAAAGGCCAGAAGACATCGGTATCAGTGGGTAACGATATTGTAATCAATGAAAGCTGAAAATGGCGGTATGCGTTAATTTGAAAAGAAGACTTATTTTATGTCTGATTTTTGTCTATAAGAGTGAAATTATTCTGATTCCTGTCAAACGTTTCCGGCTAGCGGTAGCAGAGATTTTCTGATGTGGAGTGGAGACAAGCAACAAAACTAACTATAGGAAACAAGTACAGTGGTTTCAGTTAACAATAGTTTACACAATGCATGTAATGTTGTGGTTCGCTACTCTGTTCAATTTAAAGAAGACGGTGAAGTGTCCTAAACATCTTCTAATAATAATGCAAAATGTGTAACAAATTATTTCAATGCAAAATGCCACTGAAACAATTTCCAGACATTTTCAAGCTCTTTGCTATTTTTCGAGACCTGTTTTAACACCACCATCCAATATTAAAATCAGAAAGTACACATTGCTTTACATATCTATCAGAGAAACATTTTAAAAATCATTACCTGGGCGGATGTAATTGTGTGTGTGCATGCGTACATGCGCGTGGACAACCTGATACTCAGAAGAAAAAATGATTAACAGATGGTTTGTCTATAAAGTAGAAGGAAAATTGAATATTTAACTTAGCATACAGACCCTCCACAGTTGTGATTGACGGCTCATTTTCAGTCTGTCACTTTATGTTCTGTGGGTGTCAGCATCGAACATAACAGCGTAAAGATGGAGGCAATAAAGACGAAAGCTCATATCAGATAAAAATTTACTGTCATATCAATTAGGTTTATTAGTGCATTGAAATGCAATTGAAATTAAGAGGCTGAAATGATGTTGCTGGATCATATGGTAAACAAAATACTTGCGCATGTTTAACATGGATAATACAGCAATGAACATAACAGTGTAAAGAGGAAACAGGGACCAAAGCTCGTATCAGATGAAAATTCATTTCAATATCTATTATTAGTGCATCAAGACGCAAAGACAATTAATTAATTGGCTGAAACTTGATGTTTTGAAACTGTTTTACAAAAAACAGTCTACGCTGAAGCCAACACACAGGAAGGATTTACACTTTTTGCTGGGTCACATATAGACTCGATGAGTAATTAGTGTAAACAGTGGATATTTTTTCCAGATCTCTCGTCTGATCGCTGGCACTTACTTATCGAACTTCATGACAAAAGGTATCGCTGGCTTCACTTTCTGTCTGCGCCATATTAATACAAAAGTATTCAAATTACAAAAGCAATCGTCACCTGTTAATCGACTTCACTGTGTTCTGCATGAACTTTGTGACAAACATGTCCCAGTGTCAATAATAATAATAATAATAATAATAATAATAATAATAATAATAATAATAATAATAACAATTGTATTTGCATCACGCAGCATCACGACCAAGATAGGGCGCACTCTCTGCGTTGACCAGTAATGATAAATGAACATAAGATAAAGGTGGCTGGTGAGATACGCGTAGGTACTCTTAACAACACAAAAATGAGTACAAGAGTAGAACGCAATGCAACAGAGAAAGGAAAAAAAAGTGATATAGGGACTGTAAACAGTGGAGTAGTTACATAATGGTTCACCTGACCGACAATACTGCAAAAGGAGTTTAGGGTAGCGATTGAGGGATAGTACAAAGTAGACAGATATGTTTTCAAAGAGCGTTTGAATGTAGCCTTGGAGTCAGAGTAGCATATGTGATGGGGAAGAGAGTTCCACTGTTTAGCAGCCCTGGGGGAGAACATATGGGTTCCGTTTATGACTGTCTTTAGTAATAACAATGAGAACTTATAATACGCATCATCACGACCAAGATAGATCGCACTCTCTGCGCAGACCAATAACGATAAATAGAAGATAACAGTGAGCGGTGAGATACGTATAGGCAAATTGAACAACATAAAGATGAAGTACATGAGAAGAAAGTAAATATGTGGATAAAGGTATGAAGGGATATAGGTACTGTAAACAGAATAAGATGGAGTCATTACGTGATGGTTAGCATGACAGTCACAACCAAATTTTTATTGATACTTTTTGTCTGGGTTAAGGGTAAAAGTTATGTATGGTATGTGGCTGCTATGCAGTTCACTGTGACGACAGCAGCGAACGATTTCACGAAGGGAAGTAGCTCTGCCAGGAGTCTAACTAACATTACGGTATGACCTCCCTTGCAGGAATGAAAGCCCTGACACTGTTCAAGAGTAATAGTAGACATTGAAAGGTATTTATTTGCCTTCCTTTCAGCCGATGAGCGAAGTGTTCCCATCAGTGTATCTTGTGAACACACAATGTACAGTTATATAAGAAGAGACAAGGAAACTAAATAATGAAACAGAAAAAATGACAAACAAAATGTTTTAAAACAGTGTTAGTAATAAGTAACTGCTTTGATCTTAAAATAGGCAGCAAAAGAGTTAACATGCGGGGTTAAAATCACAGGTAGAATTAGCGACGGTCTGTTTACACAAACAGTGTCGACATTATGTATTTTTTACATATTAGGATAAGCATCTGAGATAAAAAGTGAAGAGTGAAGCAGTCAGGGGAGTTCACTCTCGCAAGTATAATTATGAGTGAGTCAAGAAGACTGCGTTGCTGACATGACGGTACAGGAGAGCAAACCTTAGGTGTGTTAGAAGACAAGATGGTACAAATTTCTTATAGGCAGATCGATGTTATGTTCGCAAAGAGAGCGGCTACGATGGATTTTGAGAGAGTAGCGTGTAGCAGTGGCGTAGGAAGATGTTCGGCGTTGTGGGGGGGGGGGACCGAACTCGCTGCTGACAGCGTAAAAAAGGAGAGGGTACGTGCACGCACGCGTGTACACGGTGGTAGCATCACAACATACGCTGCTTTAGTCTAAGGCAAAGCAGCATTAAACAAGAAAAAACAAATTAAACCATGATTCCTCGGGCTAACACAATCATGAGATGCGAGAAACGTTATAGTAATAATAATTAGTAATCATAATAATCAAGGTTTGCAAGTCAGTGTGCCAAAAAACTGCGTCTTAAGTTATTTCTATGGCCATCTACCAAAACACAGACAAACATATACAGACCAAACAGTATAACACAAATAACTTATGGTGAGTATAATACAAAAAATACATAATCTTAATAAGGAATACGAATAAGCTGCAACGTAAAATAAAGTTGATAGGAGAGATATTATGTAACACACAAAGAGGGATAGTGTTGTGTGCGAATAATCTGGCCCGGATGGCTACAATAAATTGAGATATTACTTAACTACATGGCTCCGCCTTCACATGGAACACTTACAGATGTCTCCAGCTGCTCCCTGAATGGTCGAAAGGTAAAGGTGAATTCTCGGTAAATCACGGATTACCTCCACAGCGAAAGTCCCAAAATTATGTGTACAGTAAAATTCCCACATATACCGAATGTAATGTATGTTCCCAGTGACAGTCGTTGATGATAAAAGAGCGCCTTGTGTTGTTTTACTTATACACTTCCCGCTGAGTTATAAATAGCAATAATACCAGTCTCTCTCTAAAGAAAAGTATGATGCGACCCTCTTGAAGATCTTTATTCAGATTTTGAGCAACTCAAAAAATACTAAGATAGGGACTCTGAGAGTCTCTGCCTTACTTAGTTGTAGTCAAAGCCGCCAATTCGCACTAAACCGTTGGTGTCTGGTAAGATAGACGGACGTCCTCGTGCTTTTGCTAGCTTTTAACATAAGTACCAAAATGTCTCCAAAATGTGTGTCGTAGTAGTTAACATTATCAAACGCAAGCCATTCTAACGAAGATGCAATTTTAAACGTATTTTATTCAACAAGCGTGATTTTACCATGTTATGTTTTCGTAAGCAGCATATGAAGTAGAATGTTTATATTAGGAAACTATAACAAAGAAAGAAAATCTTTAAAGCTATTTTTCTTTCGCGGTCGCCGATTAAATTATTTTTCAGCCGCAGCTGACTGTGAACGGTGCTTATGAAAGTCGTCGCGTTAAAGAAAGTAGTCCTGTGTCCCTTTCTGGCCCGCCGATCGCAGTTGCCGAGTCCGCTGCTGGTGTCATCATCACCATATTTGTGTTGTGTTTGCATCTTCAACCGCCAGTCTCAACTTTTTCCTTTCAGTTCTTCCGAAAAGATTGTTCTCTAAATGTGAATGATAAACTTTTGTGATAATGTTGACTCCTTTCTGTTATGGGAAAGCAGAATTGAATATGCCATATTTTTAGGAATAACTAAGCAATGTTGACATACTAAACATAAAATAATAATACTTTAGATACTGAAGGGGCTTAAAACCTGCAAAAGTGAAAGTTATTTTGCAGCTTTCCGCACTTCAAGGAGTTGCCTGCACAGCCCAAATTTTACATAAAGTAGTTAATTGAATAATACATATATTTAAGGTGCTTCAAAAGTTTAATTGCATTACTTTTGATTTTTATCTTGCAGTTTCAAGTCCCTAAATGCGTTGTCTGCAATATGCCATCTGACACATAACTTAGTTTAACAGTAGTGAAACACAAACACGAATTATGGTGAGTTTTTAATAGCTACATTAGAAAAACCTGTTGTTGTATGTCGAAGCTTGCACCTGGCTTTAGATTTTCTTTTTCTCACCAAGTTCAACGCACATGTATATCAATGCGATGTGCAATGCTTGTAAGACCTGATTTACATCCTCACACATTTGTAAGAGGTGTGAAATCCGATTTTGCCGATCTGAGGTGTATGCCCACTCGTTTTTAAGGTCTATTCTTTTTAATAGTTTATGAAAAATAAAGCACAGCTAGGAAGGATTAAAGTTAGTGACTTTTTATTGACAAGAAAGCTCAATCATGATGCTTATCGGCGAGCTGTTCAGTCTGTTGACAAAGCGCCATTTTTCTGCTGTCCACCTGACCACCTCGGAATCCTGGGGTCACTGTTGACAGGAGAGAGACATACTTCATTCCACGAGGTTCTCTCCAACTGGTATAAAGACGATGTCTAAGCCGTCAGGTAGAGACCCGGAACAGGTAGCAAGTTTGTGCATTCTTTAGTTAATTATGACACTTTTGTTTTTCTAGAATCTTCTTTCTCATTGTTCTTGATTGGTCTCCTCAGAAATGTGCTGGCATGAGCGGTATGTGGCAATGAAGGAGCTGACAGCTACATGTCCCGCGTCTGATTGTCAACAAAAAGAGTGTGTTGAGAGCTAAATGGTGGTCTAAAGAAGTTCCAAAGACATCCAAAAGTCAAAATAATGATCTTTTACAATACTAAATTAATTTAGTTGTTGTTGTTGTTGTTTTTGACTTTGAAAGGGAAAGTGCTTCCACCTCTCGGTGATTTCGCACTGTGGAGGATGGGGTCTTTGGGGAATGTGGGTGTTGGGGAGGTGGGCGATGGTGTGGGGGGTATTGTGGAGGTGTGAGGGAAGGATTGTTGTTTTTGTGATGCCAGATGTGTTATTTACTTTATGCATGTGCCTTCTATTTTTGTTGGTGTTTAGGTTCGCCAAGTCTGCATGGGTGGTGCACTGTGTTTGTGCCCTTTTTATCTGTTGTTGATCTGCCAAATTTGCATGGGTGGTTACAGTGCTGCTGCCCTCTTTTCCTGCTGCTGCTGCTTACTACCAGTGTTTAGTGGTCCTGCCGTTTTCGCCGTGGTGGTGTATTGTGTTGGTTTATTGGATTCCATGTGGTGCTCTACTTCAATATTTTTTTTAGCTTTTTGGGGTTTTGTCCATGTACATGGCTATGTTTTCCTGTTTTACCCCTATGCCTGTGCTATATTAGTCTAGAGTCTGAGTGGCTTGTTACTATTGTTGCTACTAGTGACAGTATATAATTCCATAGTCTTTAGGTGGGTTGAGGCAGTTACTAAGGTTTAGCCCCAGTCTATATTTATCTAGGAAATGTTTTAGTTCTTCTTTCTCTGGTTTGTTTTCATTAATTCCAACAGTACGTGCAGGATGCTAAGTCTATCCCCACAGGTACATGAAGGGGGGGGTGGTCTTTGTATCTTAATAGATATTCACCGTTAAGCCTCATTCTGGCTATTTTAGTTTGATCAGAGCTATTTGCCTTCAGGTACATCAAGGTGTGGCTAGGCTGGTCATCTATCAATCTCCTAGTACCTTTACCTTCATTTTTTTTCTCTTGCCACCTTATTTTTATTGCTGGTTTTATAGCTATTTTTCTCTCTGCTGGTGAATTAGAGATGCTTAGGGTGGTGACTTTAGGGTTTGCTTCTTATTTTACTGCTATTTTAGCTAGTTTATCTACCTCTTTATTTCCTTTAATTCCTATATGGGAGGGAATGCTTAAATTAATGCTTAGATTCTTTATCTTTAAATTTTGTAAGATGGTTTCGTCAATTTTTGTTCCCTCTTGCTTTATATATATATATACATGTATATACTTGTTTCTCATGTGAGCGGTTTAGATTAACTAGTAATCCAATAAATGCAAATTTGGATTTAAGTAGACGAGCAAAAACGTATGTAAAAAAGTAAAAAAATATGGTTTGTATTTTATTCGCATCTAAAGACACTGCTACCAACTTTGTATACTAGAAAAACTTATGGAAAAACTAAAAAAATAAGATTTTTATTTGATTCTATCTGAAAATGCTACCGCCTTACTATGTCCTGTTGCTGAAATTCCGAACTTACATAGACAGATGTTTTAATAGTATATAAAACAGACATTTATGTTTCTAAGTCTTCTATGCTTAGTATCTATGTATGTATGTATAATGCTTGGTATAGATGGACGTATATGTGATACTACACATACATTCAACGCAGCTGCTGCTGTGTTATCCAAATGTGTTAAGAAATGATTGTTGAATAATATTCAAATGCTCATGACAAATTCATTGTTTACTGCTTATCTATGAATTTTATGAAGAAACGTAGTACGTGGCGAGAGAGTGTTTGACGTTTAATCTCACTTTATGGAAACATATACAAAAATATCCAGCTTTATCCCAACCCAAAGTATCTAACCATCCAGTTAAGTATGCAAGCAAGCAAATACACAATCAGCCAGCCATTAGCTACCTTACCAACCACCCAATCTCGCAACCATCTATTCAGTCAAATAACTAGCTGCCCATTTAACATACTATGCGATCGCCCATCTACCGAATAACCGACAGTCACAACCATTGTACTTCTGCGATTAAAAATATTATTCACATTAACTCTGAAGGTGTTTATTTAAATTATTTTACTACGTGGTACAGATAATTTCATAAACATGCAAAAAGACATTTTTATCTCTACGCTTTTTAATTATAGGTGAACGAAGCATTTTTTTCAATAATTTAAATGCATATCATTACTGGATATGTTTTGTTTTTTTTTTGCAAACTTAGTTACTTCGTTAAAATGCTTAATTAAATATAACACAATTTTTGAGAAAGTTTATAATCTTTGGGAAAGAACCGGTTTGTCATTAAAACTTGAAAATGGTTCTAAGTATGGTGCAAGTTTGTGGAAATCCCAGCATATGACGCATGTAAAGAGCCTTTGTGCCCATCATTATATAAGGACACGACGACTGGAGTGTCTCAAGAACCGGTATCCGGCTGACGTCACGCCAAGGGGCTGGTGAACCGTTAGTCGACAGCCGTTGGCTGAATGACCAGCTTGCAGCAGTTTGTCAAACGTGTATATTTGAATACCACTATTGCTGGCTGCTTTGCGGATCCATCCATAAGTAGTAGCTAGAGACGTGCTGTGGAACCGGATATAGAGGTCGCTGTCTGCAAAACTTTTGGGCATTTCTATGCCGTTTAGGGTCAACCACTTCTTTGACCGGTGTAGGCTTTCTATATTACGAGTCTTTCACATGATCGCACAATTGCAAACAGAAAATAAAGCGATTAAATTTGTTAATATGATAAAGAACGCCAAAATACCGCATTGCAGTTTCAAACATAAACTGAATCTATTATCAGACGTTTGGAATGCCACACGAATAGAGAAACAGACACGCGCACGCAAAAACAGTCACACTAACCCACGTGGTCACACAAGTATGCACTTGCATAAACAGTGCATCTTCTAAATTAAAAAAAAACATTTTTGGTTGTTTCTTGTTTTCTTGAATTTTTTTCTTAATGTTTTCTAATATCAAGTTAAGTAACATGACAAAAAAAGAAACCAATCCATCAATCTAAATAAAAAGTGTAAAGGAAAGATAAAAAGGGACGATACTCGATAATAATAATAAATGAAGATTTTTATAGCGCATATTCACACTCACAGAGAGCATGCTCTTAGGGCTTAAAACGAGGAAGAGACGTGGACTAAATGGATAGAACACGAGGGACGGAAGAATAAACGACAATACTGACGACAAACAGAAAACAAAGATAGAAAACACAATAAAGGCACAAAGTAACAGGAACAGAGAATATAGTGATTCTGCAGAGAAAGATGGGTAGAAAGAGTGGATGGGGGGAGGGTAAGAAGGACGAGCATTGTGTGGAATGCGTTAGGAGTAATGCTCAAGGAATTCACATACGTTAGACAGATAAAATTATATGATATATATATATATATAACAAAATTGGCCGTGAAACAACTTTTAGGGAAAGTACAAAACTCCCTATCCGTAATGAGCCAATGTTTGACTGACGTATTTAAATATTTATGAGGTTTTAAGACTCCCATAGATGCAAAACTACTTCCTTGTGTAGCTGGTGCGAGTCTGTCACTTTGAGCTCAGCTTTTGAGTGAAGACGAATTTCGACTACGGTTCTATTTCAAGAATGTGGAAGCTGATTTATCTAGTATGGCTTCTTGGAGGCCGTCCTATTCAAATTGAAGGTATGCCTGTCACTATTTTTAAATTTTAGAGACGTACTGAGTATACTAACTGTAAATAAAGAAAAGACTTTCAAAAAATTAATATTTAACCACATACTATGCTTAACAAAAACACACATCGCCCATTCACGTACTTTGAAATACAAAAAACATAAACAAAAAACAAACATAATGTTTAAAAATAAACTGCGTTACGCGAGCATCATAAGGATTTAGTAATCTCAGGCTCCTAATTTTGCTAGTTGTGATCTGCCAGCACGGTAAGGCAAACCAGGCTTTTACACGCTCTTCACACAGATTACTAAAATAACTTGCAAGGCGATCATCCCTAAACCAATCAGTAACAGTAACCGTTGAGATAGATAGATAGATAGAAAGATAGATAGTTAGATAATTTATACGAACATCTTCACTTTTACTCTACGTAAGTTAAGAGTTTGGGCGCCGAGGCCTCCCCTTTACTGGTCACGTGAGCAAGAGAGCGTGAGAAACATGACCCAACGCATGGTGACCTAGCATCCTCAGTCAGTTGGCTACAATCAATGTTTGCACATTTGTGTCTAAAAGAAGAAAGATCTACAATAAGTGCTGCCCCATTTACTCAAATCTCCCTACACATACAGGAAGATAACTGGCTGTTTGCTAGATAGCAGTTCTTGCGTAACAGGATAAATAGCACCATCTCAATAGAGACAGGTGAGTAGGTTCGAACCATGCAGGATAGCAAAAAATAGACTGAAGGCAAAGCCGAGATGTGAGAGCTTTAATTTACTTCTGTCAACGCCAGTTGGTACCAGTCAAGGGATAACTAATAATTACAATCTCGGGTTAAAGTATGCTTTAGTTCCAGAAATTATTAGTTGATTAGCCTTGAATACAGTTGCACCAAATATTGTTGGAGTATGGTTTGGCATGTTTAAAATAATTCAAATTCTATTAGTAAGTACATTTCAAGCCGCATCCTCATTCAACATGTACGTATTTAATACAACCAATTCCATAGCGTAACCTTAGTGACTTAGAAACTCTTAACTAGTAACCTCTTGTTGGTGAAAAGCTGTGGGATTCTGTGCTGTGTATGTGTAAATCTGCTTTTCTCGTGTCATTAGATACGCTAGTTGGCGCGTGTCGCTTGAATAAATCGTGATTAACTGCTGAATTAGCGAGTAGTCGGGGATTTTGTACAAAACAAGTCGTTCAAAAATAGAGATTAGAGATTGTAGTGATGCTGGTTATTCAGAACATACAGAAACTATGATCAACACACACACACACACACACACACACACACACACACACACACACACACACACACACACACACACACACACACACACACGAGCCAGCGTGGTCACACATTATGTTGGGTAAGAGAATTAATAATTATCACAACAAATCGTGTTAGTTGATTTAGTTCGAAAAATCTACAAAGTGGATACTGAATGGCAGATAACTACCATCTCTAACGATGATCTGACTATATGTGAGCAACAGTGTAGGGGATTGGGATATTGACAATAGGCTATGAATTTCTTCATAGTCCGAGGTTTTCTTTTTCTTTGCTCTCAAGCTCTGCAAAACAATGCAAAAAAAAAATCTTTCCTCTAAAATTACTCATGAAAAAGAAACAATATCATTGACTCTAGGTTAGTTTAGTTTATTCTCCACTACTCCTCGAGGAACACAGGCCCACAACATCACCTCTCAGTTGGGTCCACGTGGTTCCTGCATCTTTGCCTCGCTCTCTGCTGATCTCCAAGTCTGTTTTGGCCTCCCAGCTCTCCTCTTCCCCTGAGGATTCCAGTCAAGTGTCTACCTGGCAATGGTGTCAGCTGGTTTGTAGAGGGTGTGTCCTTTTCCGCCCAACGCGCTTCTTGATGTCTTGGCTAGTGGGATGGGTTGTTTTATTTCCACAGGCTTATACTGGGGTTTTTTTCGGGAAATCTAATGCCCAGGATATGGCATAGGGATTGGTTGGTAAAGGTCTGAGATTGTTGTTGGCTCTAGGTGGAGTTTTATTACACTAGGCGGAGAGTTCAAAAACTGACAGTTTTTTTATTAACATTACAGTTAGGATATATTTTTATGTCTCCACTCGACAGAAAATATATTAAGACAGATTTAAGCTGCAGCTAAAAGGTGAGTCCAAATCCTTCGTTACGGATATTTGTCGCGTGCGTGCTCGTGGGTGCATGCGTGCATACATGTGGGGATGTCTTTTAGAGGAAAGAGACAGGTAGCGATGAAGAACACACTGTACATTAAATATTATGAGGGCACCGCTTTGTCCATGTTAGGTCAATTGACGAATCAGAATGACAATATAAAAAAATTAACAAAGAACCGCACATGAAGAGACATTTCAAGCACTAATATACAAACATATGAATATTTATGCTTGTAAACAATAATTTCGTCAATGGTAAGGGAATGTTCCTGCCTTTTATCGAGTGAATACAGATCTAAGACCTAAGAGGAATTTTTTTATTTTGTAATAGTGAGAGAGAAAGAGAGAGAGAGAGAGAAAAAAAAGCAAAGCGATACAGGGATCGAGAGAAGATAGTGAGAGGGAGAAAAAGTATAACAGTGAATCTCTATGACCAGAACAAGTTTTGTTTTAACTTCAGGTGTCACCTGGACAGTTCGAGTTTTTACAACAGACCGATTCTACGCAGGAACAGACGCAAGTGTTTTCATCGTACTTTTTGGAAACAAGGGCAAGTCTGTGGAAACACTATTAGATGACGAAAGTGACAACTTTGAGGTGGGTAGGGAAGACAAATTTGAGATTAACACTCCTGACATTGGTGAACTATGCAAAATCCGAATCCGTCACGATGATTCTGGCGATACTAGTGGCTGGCATTTGAACAGGGTGAGAAATACTTTTATTACACGCGACATAAGTTTGAAACCGTAATGTAGTCAATTACTTGGACATCGTCTCACATATTGCAAAGTCCATTCGTTTTACTGAGTAATCACTGCTAAGCACGCCATTAAGGATGGATCAACTAATTGAGTTTAATTAGTGTAGTTTTTCAAATAGGACTATTTCCTTTTATTGTTTTGCAGTATCTTCATATCTTTGCCTATAAAAGAATAAATAATTTATTGAAAAATATTCTAATGATGATGTTTAGAAATGATGTTCATCTTTTTACTACATGAACAAATTTGAGAGCTTTATTCCTTGCTGACAGTGTTTAGTTTCTAAAATTCTCATAACTGTCACCAGCCTGTGATTTGCCAGTGTTTTCTGTTTATTACAGGTGGAGATAACGTCTTCGTGGACAGCTACAAAGTATATTTTTCGATGTAACCGTTGGTTTGCAAAACACAAAGATGACGGCAAAATAGACAGGGAATTGCTAGCTGACGGATCTGAGGAGCCTATTCCGGGTATGTAAGAAAAAGAAAGGAAAATATTTCACTAAAATTTTCTTCATTATATTTTCTGAGTCATAAGGGACGAGATGCAAAACTGATTTTCAACAAACCTTTAAGACATTTAAAACATTAAAAAATCTAGAGAGGCATATTTAGACACGTTTTTCTAAAAAAACCCCTCTGTTTTAGATAAGCTAAGCAATCGTTTTAACTACGTTTCAAGAGGAAAGTTTTCTGTTTAGTTTATATCAGCTCCTAGCTCTTCTTAATTGTATGAAAACGTTGAGCTTCGTTTAGCAATTAACGCAATCAGGATCGCGAAGAACTAAAACTTCTTACAAACCAATAATGGGCCACATCATTGAATGCCATGTCTGTTTTAACCAGCCGATATCGTCAAAATTACTTACAATGCGAGCATTACTCAAGAAAAGTACAGCAAGTTACAGCAATTTAAAAATAATGTACGTGGATACGCTTTGAATTATCATTTATCGACAGTGATGTCTTAAATTTTTCAGTAGTAACATATTTCAAAACGTAAAAGAGAAACTATTTTAGGTAAGCATGATTATGGGTAAACAATTACTAATATGCAGCTTTAGTTGTATTAATATTCCCTGAAATTTAAACTAAATTTTAAGATTAGCGTGTTAGCATAAATAAAAACAAATACTTATTTCATTTGTCAAAGTCAAGTATTCTTTATATTATTATATCTGTTTATGGATTTAAAACCAACAGAGACATACATTCTTAGTATCATAAACATTTTTGCAGAGATTTATAAATGTAACACATTATGAGCTTTTTAAATTTAGTTTATATGTTTGTCAAGTCGAGGAATTTTTGTACAAATACATTATAATTGTTTCTGTGTTTTATAAGCTGTAAGTAGAAATACTGAGATTCTTCTTATCCTTTAGGATGCTGTCCCGGATCCTACGATCCAGACTGTGAGCAGTGTGGCAACTGTAAGTATGGAGTCATCTGCAATACCACAACAGGAGACTGTCCTTACGGCTGTGAAGACGGATACTATTTAGCACAATGTAACTTAGGTAATTATCTCTAAGGCAACAAGGTATCTAATGAGAAGGGAAATCACTCATTAAATTGTATTATCAACAAAAAGCAAACATAATAAGCTGTGTGGTATAACCACGGTAAACTATGTTAATTCGAGATTGATACTTATTTGTCTAATAGGCTGAGCGTTGTCACCGCTCTCTCCGTCGTTAGTGTCCACGCTTTGTTTTGGTTTTGTCGTCAACTTGTAAATCTATATCCCCATACGAGTTCCTCTCTGTGTGTGAAATATCTGTTGCTCTTTACTACTTTGAAGTCGACTTCTCTAGTGGTCTTGATTATCTTGACCCTTTCGGTTGTCAGTTATTTGTTCCATGTCTTTACCAACAACTACTATGCGTCGTGGTAGCGAGGTGTAAATTAAGCTATGTTTAAACTTCTCTGCATTGAATGCCTTCATGACAAACAACAGTTATAATTTAAATGTAAATTCTGTTAACCGTTTCAAGGCGAACGATGTTTTGCTAAGTGCCTTAGTTCTGCGTGTTATTCTCCACGTCGACCTCTACTTTCCTTGACTGTCATACTGAACTCATTCTCATGGGCGGGAAAAGTGTAGTATGAAACTGTACTTATCTTACTACTATTATATGACTATATGTAATCATCAAATCACTCAACAAGTATACAACAAGTACTGCTTCTAGCTTTGAGAACTTGTTAGTGATAACTTTAAAACAAGGGATGTGATTGATAAATTGAAATGTAATTGTTTTAATTAGTACAAAGCTGTATAGATTTTCTAAAACGTTTAACAGGTTCAATCTCAGATGGACACCAACTAGAAAACTGAGCATTTTAATAATACCTTTTCACATGAGAAATGTAAAAAGTACTTACTATTCCAACAATCACACTTTAAGAAATCCGAATCACTTAGTCCAGTTGCCTCACACCCCCAAAATCAATACATTTATGTGTTATATGAGGTCAATAAAATAATCTGTTAGGGTAAAACTACAAAAATTAAACGTGCTGTAATTCGTTTAAAGTGCAGTATTTTCGTTTAAGTTTCGTCGAATAATTGTAAAATATAAATAGCAGCAAATAGCGGTGACACTCGGTTTTCACTGCTTCAAATTGTGGTGACAGTTCTTGTGACTTGTTGTGTTGTGTTTATTAAGCCATGTATCTTGAAATTGGCTTGCAAACTAAATGGTTTCAACCTTTGCTGTCAAATGTTCTATTCTAGCTATGTTTCACATGAACATGAACTTGTGTTGTTACTTCCTCTCAGTTATTATAATCTTAACTGTACTATTTGTAACTAGTTTTGAAAGGAAACCTGATTAGGATTGTGGTTTCTCGTTAATTGCGACTCTTATTACACTAACTTAATTGTACGTTTTCTACGACAACATCACAAAAATAAAGGAAACAAGACTAAGATTGCCACATGTCTCTGAAGGGAGATCATGTACCTTCACGCCAAACCACTCACCAATCATAACAACTATATTTTGGATTATCTTTGCTCACAAATAGATTCGGACACTTATAATAGAACAATAAAAATATTCTTTGCTTTAAATGTACGTATATTTTTGCAAACTTAAATAGCAGTTTTCTGTTTCTTGTTGTAGAATGTCGTAACGGATATTTTGGAGATGGCTGTGGTGAGATTTGCGGAAAATGTTGGAATCGATCACCATGTGACTCTACTACAGGACACTGTGCTAGTGGGTGTGACAGCGGGTGGCAGGGTGTCCAGTGCAAGACCAGTACGTTAACAATCTACTACACGTGCCACCCCTTAATAGCTTTATGCCGGAAACATTCATTTTGATGGGTACAAAACGGTGTAGTTATTTCGTCAGTCCTTTTGGCCTACTGGTTTATTTAGAAAACTCTCCATCTCTTATCGGGAGACTTGTTCTTACTTTGGTTTATTATTTGGTGGAAAAGGGAGCACTGAAGCTTTTGTAATACACCATCCATCATTAACTGTTATTACAGACACCTTTTCATCAAGTAACCGTAATAGTGTAGTGCGAACTAGTTTCAACATATTCCCTTATTTTTCCCTTTCTAGGAGGGTATTGTCCGATTTTTGTGTTTTAAAATACGGATATATGCAATGTTTTACTTCAACCTGAGAAATGTAAAACTAAGAAACAAAATAATGTAGAGATGATGCAAATGGCATAAAATTAACAAAGAAAATTATGATAAAATATGACGAAGATTTTTATAAATCATTTCACAGTACTGTACATATAGCCTACTCGACCTACAACCAAATCGAGTTACGACCGGTCTGTCGGAACCAATCATGGTCGTAAGTCGAGCAATACCTGTACACACCATTAAAGTGACAGAAACAGAAGAAGATTGTGATCAAATATCTACTGATGAATGTCTGTATATTTTGTAGCCTCATAGTGTAAACAACTTTGAATAAATAAATTTATATTTAATTACGACTTTTTTCAAATAAAGAGTTTTAAAGTTTTATATTATTATTACTCGTAAAATTAATTGCAATCATTTTAAAATCTATCCAAATGGGGCATTATGTATTTTCACATCGTATGTAGGTCCTACAAGATGTGAGAGTAAGTGGTAGGGAGAGACATGCAAGAAAATTTGCTCATTTGGCTGTGTTGATGATGGTATGCTCAAACATCCTCACATTATATCGTCTTTTTTCCGTGCCTTCAGTGATAAAGATATGATATTGCTTAGAGCTGCAATATTTACCAACAGCTTCAAATTTGTATCGTGAGATAGTGATCATAGAAGACGATCACTAGAAAATCTCTCTCTTTTTGTGTAGAATGCACCAACGGCTATTTTGGCGCCGGCTGTACTGAAATGTGTGGAAACTGTTTAAAAGGATCACCATGCGACTCTACAACAGGACGATGTGCTAGTGGATGTGTCGCCGGGTGGCAGGATGTCAAGTGCAAGACTAGTATGTCCACTAGTATGTCTACACTAGTATGACCACCAGCATGTCTAGACCAGTATGACCATTAGTATGTCTGCACCAGTGTGACCACTAGTATGTCCACTAGTATGTCTACACTAGTATCACCACCAGCATGTCTACACCAGTATGAACATAAGTATGTCTACATTAGTATGACCACACTACTTCACGAGCCATTCTTTAAAAGCTTTATGGAGGGCATATCTTGCTTGATGTGTATAAAAAGGTCGACTTTATATCACATGTTGTTATGTCGTAATTTAATTCTTATTAATAGGTTTGTTTATATTGTTATTTTTATTTAACTGATAACTGTGCGGCCTCTGTAAGTGAAAATTCAGAAAATTATTGTTTACTATTGCATGAATATGCACAAATATTAACTCAAATAAAACTACCGAGAGACATAGAAAATACGTTTTATATACACTGATAAAAATCTCTCTATATTGAGTGTCGCAGTTAGACATGAAGAACAGTAAAAGAGAAAATATGTCATTTAATTACTGAGCTTATGTTCTACTTAGTGTGACATTGATTATTCAATATAAACAGTTTTATTTAAAATACCTATCAACAAAATAGACTAAGCAAGATCTAAAGTTTACAGATGAAGTCTCCTGATAAGATTTTCTATATTTTGTATTCTCAAAGTGTAGTTATTGTTTGTTTGTTTATTTGTTTGTTTGTTTGCTTGTTTTGGTAGAGTGCACTGACGGACATTTTGGAGTCGGCTGTAAGGAGACGTGTGGACACTGTTTGAATCGCGCACCGTGCGATCATAGAACAGGAAACTGCCCTAGTGGATGTTACGGCGGTTGGCAGGGAGTCCAGTGCAAGACTAGTAAGTCTACACTAGTTTGTCCACTAGAATGCCTTAACCAGTATGACTTCCAATATGCCTACATCAGTATGTCTACAACAGTATGACCACACTACTTCACTAGCAAATTTTGAAAAGCTTTATTCAGGGCAGGTCTTGCTTGATGGTTATTAAATAGGTCAACTTTATGTCACGTTATCTTATAGCCGATCAATTTATGACGGTTTTTAATTCTTATTAAAAGACTTCCTTGTAGTTTTATTTTCATTTAATTGATCATTGTACGGCTTCTATAAGTAAACAGTTAAAACAATGCGTTTCTTGTTTGTGCATAAATTAACACAAATATTTACTCAAATAAAACTACAAAAAAGCTGAGAGACGTAGAAAATGCGTTATATGGACCTTGATAAAAGATATATATATTATGTAATTCCCACAATGTATAAATTTTTTGTAGAGTGTACTAACGGATATTTTGGAGTCGGCTGTACCCAAATATGCGGAAACTGTTTAAATCAATCAGCATGTGACTATGCAAGTGGACGCTGCACTAGCGGATGTGACAGCGGGTGGCAGGGAGACCAGTGCAAGAACAGTATGTTAACACAACACTAAACGAGCCATTCCGTGACAGCTTTATACAGGGCATATCCTGCTTGATATTTGCAAAAAAAACATACTTTTATTGTGTTTTCTTATGCTGACGGATCCATGAAGAAAGCTAATTCTTCAGCTAATTGTTTAGTATTTGGTGGGAAAAGAAATACTGCAACTTCTTTATTACACTAGCTGTCTTTTCATGTCATTAGATATTCTTTTTTTATTAATGACAATAATTGTGTAGTGCTAAATACTTTAAACACATTACTACTTTTTTCTTTCTTCCTAGGATTAGTTTTAATTGCTAAGTTCTAAACTCCAGATATATATGAAAAAGGTCTTACAAGATTTGATCTTGGATTGGTTTTCACAAAACATAGCCATGATTTTTTTAACTTGTAAGGAATTGTGAGAAAACTTGTTTTGTTACAATCCCGTTATATTTACATTTCAAAGATGAGTGTCATGGTTAGACCTGAAAAACAGTGAAAGAGAAAATATGGCATTTAATTACTTAGCTTTTGTCCTATTTAGGGGTAACAATTATTATTTAATACAAACCGGTTTATTTAAATAGATATCAACAAAATAGGCTGAGCGAGATTTTAAGTTTGAAGACAAACCATCCTGATAAAACTTTGCATACTTTCTATTTTCAAAGTGTATTTTTTTGTAGAGTGCACTGACGGACATTTTGGAGTCGGCTGTAAGGAGACGTGTGGACACTGTTTGAATCGCACACCATGCGATCATAGAACAGGAAACTGCCGTAGTGGATGTGACAGCGGTTGGCAGAGACCCCACTGCATTACTAGTATGTATACACTAGTATGTCAACTATTATGACCACTAGTATGACCACACCATTATGACTACCAGCATGTATATATTACTATGTCTACCCCAGTATGACCAGCAACTCCTTCAAAACTTTATGTAGGGCACATCTTGTTTGATGAGTATAAAAAGGTCGACTTGATACCACGTGTTCTTATTGTGAATTGATTTATATCAGAATTTAATTCTGATTAAAATACATGTTTATATTTGTGATTTTATTTTATTAATAATTGTGAGGCTTTTATAAGTGCAAAATTAAATAATGTATTACTTAGTATTGCACGAACTAGCACACATATTCACTGAAATCAAACTACAACGAGACTGAGAGGTATAGAAAATGGGTTATAGTTACCCTGATAAAAAATCTCTGTATATTATGTAATCCCCACAATGTATAAATTTTTTTGTAGAGTGTACTAACGGATCTTTTGGAGTCAGCTGTACCCAAAGGTGTGGACCTTGTTTAAATGGATCAGCATGCGACTATGCAAGTGGACGCTGCACTAGTGGATGTGACAGCGGGTGGCAGGGAGACCAGTGCAAGAACAGTATGTTAACACAACAATTTACGAGCCATTCCTTGAAAGCTTTATACAGGGCATATCTTGCTTGATATCTGCAAACTATAGCATCCTTATATTGTGTGTTCTAATGCTGACTGATCTATAAAGAAAATTAATTCTTTTTAAAGACTTGTTTAAACAGTGAAGAACAGTGAAAAAGAAAAAAATGTCATTTAATTACTGAGCTTTTGTCCTACTTACATGATACTTTGATTATTCAATATAAACTTTTTTATTTAAATACCTTTCAACAAAATAGACGAAACAAGATATAAAATTTACAGACGAAGTCTCCTGATAAAAGTTTCTATATTTTGTATTCTAAAAGTGTAGTATTTTGGGGGGTTTGGGTTTTTTTTGTAGAGTGCACTGACGGACATTTTGGAGTCGGCTGCAAGGAGACGTGTGGACACTGTTTGAATCGCACAGCATGTGATCATAGAACAGGAAACTGCCCTAGTGGATGTGAAAGCGGTTGGCAGGGAGTCCAGTGCATAAGTAGTATGTAAATAACTCGTGATTCACCTTAAGTTGTGTTGCCTTTATGATAATACTTCTACCAGAAAAGTTGATAGCTTTCTAGACTTTTTAAAACTTAAATCGCTATGTCTGTGTAATATTGTGCAGTATGTATGCCTTTTTGTTTTTATTAAAAAAAATGTAAAATCTGGATACATAAACTTGATCGGTAACTGAGAAATGTCTGTTGAATTGTAGAATAAACTAGAATTAAGAAAATAGAAATTGGCAACATTTGTTCAAATCTAAAAGTAAATGCGCAGACCATTCAGGTTGGTCTTTCAAGTCTTATGAACGTTCGTATTTCTTAGTGATATCCGTACATAAAAATTATTTGAATGTTAACAGAGATCAAATAAACTAAAAAAAGGCAGGAAGACGCAGACAATACACTGATAATAAGACATTTGTTCTAAATTTTTTAAAGATAACACAAAACAACTCCTGAGTTTAAAATGCAGCACTACAGTTTTACTTTAGAATTTATTGTAACTAAAATAGCTAGACAAATTGAGCATCATATATTTATACATTATATCTGTGTCCTACACGACGTGACAGTGGAAGAAAGGTAAAGCAACGTAAAAAGAGTCAGAGCATTTGACCATTATGTTGTATTTTATGGTATGCCCTAAACACTTTAACATCATCCTGTCTTTTGAATTTTCATGCCTTTGGTGGTAAAGATATGACTATTACCATGAGCGGTAATCTTTACGAAAAAAATTAGATTTTTATTGTAAGATAGAAAGAATAAAGAAATACAACTGGGACTCTCCCCCTGTAGAATACAACAAGCGATATTTTGGCTCCAGCTGTAGGCAAATGTGTGGAAACTGTTTAAATGATCAACATGCGACTCTGCAACTGGACATTGTACTAGTGGATGTGATAGCGGGTGGCAGGGAGTCCAGTGCAAGGATAGCATGTTAACACACTACCAGCCATTCGTTTTTGCTAGAGATATCGAATTTAAATTGCGTTATTTAAATACATAGCACCAAAAAAACAAGTTAGAGACGAAATGTCTACTGATAAAACTCAGTATATTTTGTGACCTCAAAGTTAATATTTGTTTTGTAGAGTGTGCTGGCGGATATATGGAGTTGGACGTAAGGTTGTGAGACAGATAAAAAAAAGAAAGAAGGAACAACACTGTTAAGTCTTTCTTTCTCCCTCTGTCCTCTCTCCTTCTCTCTCTTTTTAGACTGCACCCTCGGACATTTTGGCGCCGGCTGTACCCAAGTGTGTGGAAACTGTTTGAATGGAGCGCCGTGCGATCATAGAACTGGACGCTGCCCTAGTGGATGTGACAGTGGGTGGACGGGAGTCCAGTGCAGAAATAGTATGTAAACAACTTGTGCTTCACCTTAACCTATTATTGCCTTCGTAATAATACCGGTATCATGAGATTTCATAGCTTGTGAAAATTATTTAAACTGAAATTCTTCTGTTTGAAATTTTTTTGTAACTAATATAAATGAGTAAGAATCTGGATAAAGAAACCTGATCGGTAATCGCATAGAAATGTTTGAAAAGTTGTAGAATAAACCAAAGTTAAGAAAAAGACATTGACGACCTTTTTACAGTGTGAAACTGATTGCTCCATATTATGTTAATTTTGAAGACAGATAAAAGTTACAACACCATCAGTTCATGTCATGTGCATATATTAAATCACTTGGTATTCCTCAATAACCTCCGTTATTTTGTTAATATCAACAAATATAAAATATACAAAAGAAAGAAACAAGCATAAAGATAACATATATATATATATCACACCCACACACGGTCTGAATGCTCTTTCACTTTAAAACAAAAAAGCATAATGAGCAGACCGTGTCGTGGCTTTCCCGCCCGGTAAAAGACACAAATTGTGAACAAGCAAACAATTTTTAACTTTAAATCATTAATATCACTGTGAACAGTGGCACAAATATAACTATACTCAAAATATTAATCCAAATACTTGGCACAATCTAAAAATTGTCGTCCCGTATTTTTCTATCAACGACACAAGCCTGTTTCTGACGGGTGTTATCGCTACAGCCACACCCCGGCTTCTCGCACTTTCCCGACAGCGCAGCATCAGTGAGCCTGGTCCCCCGTGTCGGACTCACTCTGTTGGCTCTGGCGCCTCAGTCATGTGCCCCTGCGTCTTGGCGGAGGGGCTGAAGTAATCGAGTGCGTTATCGGTGTTCATCTAGCAGGCCGACCACAAACCCGCTCGCAGCGTTTTATAAATATTCACCGGTCTTCCTCACCTCCGGTCAAACATCGAGTGAACTTTACGAGACGCATGGAAACTTTACGATAATTATCCTGTACACTATTTTTCACACCCGTATATTTTCTTGACTGACAAGGGTGAGCATCACTCGATCAGTACCAGACTCAGGGGAACTATTCCCCCCCCCCTTGCCCTAAAAAAACTACCCACTTACGTGGCAGAGATATTTTTCTAGAGGGTCAACTACATATCATACCTGGAGATTGATCTCTGGTTCAGATTGTAATCAGACGTTTGAAAACTGTGTGAATGGAGCACCGTGTACGTATCCGGTATGTCCTACAAGATGTGACAGCGGGTGGAAGGGAGAGCAATTTATGAAGAGTAAGAGGACTTAATTTTTATGTTATCGCCCTTGCCACTTATACATTATACTGTCCTTTTGTTTGCTGCCTCTTTAGTGATAACGATATGATTATTGCTTAGAGCTGCAATGTTCACGAATAATTTATGTTTTGTGTTGTGTAATATTTATTCCACTCTATGTATAGAAATATAAATTAGGTCACATTGCAGTTGTCTACTGTTATTTGCAAAATGCTGTAACGGATGTTTTGGTTCAAGCTGTAGCCAAATGTGCGAAAACAATTCAAATGGATTATGATGCTATTCTACAACAGGACGCTGTACCAACGTACGTGAGAGAGGATGGCAGGGAGACCGGTATAAGACCAGTACATAGACACAATACAGTACGTGACTCCTCTTAACAGTCTAATGCACGGCATATCCTCCTTTATGAGTGCAAATGGTCGTCTTTATAAGGTGTGTTCTTATGACCTATTTATTTATATAGGAAATAATTTAATTTAATCACAAGACTTGTTCATATTTGGATAAGGGAAGTGAGTAAGATTAAAAAAACAAATTGACATGGCTTTTTACTATTACATTAAGGGGCTAAATGGTTTAAATATACAACAAAAAGTCAGAGAGATACGATTCCGAGATGAGGTGTAGCTAGAGAAATCTGTATATTTTGTTACACTAAAGAGAAGTTTACTTATTTTCGTTGGGTGTACTGACGGGTGCTTTAGAGTCAATAGTAAGGAGACGCGTGGAAACTTTTTTAAATCAAACACCGTGTGCTCTCAGAACAAACGCTGCCCCTGTGGATGTATGCAAGACAAGTCAGAGAATAAGATCACTGATTCTTTGCTAATTACGTTTAACGTGTCTCGAATAGCAACATGTTATGTACAAAACTGAAAATAGAAGTAGTAGATACTTGGTTTTCAATAAAGAATTCTACTGTTTGAACTGTTACTTAGCTAACCGATTAAAGAAAATGAGTTTTGCAAAGGTATATTATTTATGTTGACAGTAGGACCAGATCTGTTTTAGAGCATGCTGATGATAATGACAACCACAAGCAACGTGTTACAGTTGTAGATTAACACAGGTAAGCCGAAATTGTGTCAGTCAGAGGTATTCCACGTGTTTAAGTATCAAAACAGTGATATTCCTCTTGACCGTTTCTTATCCCTTTCCACAGGTTACTGTAGAGAGCCTTGTCAACAGGCGGGATTAAGAAGAAGGCATAAAACCATATAGGCTAGTTTTTTAAGGTTTTATTTTATGCCTATTATTTTTTCTCTGTAATCTTCAGGGAAGACCGGTGGAAGTTTGTGAAAAGCTCAGCATATGGCGCATGTAAAGAGCCTTTGTGCCCATAATTATATCAGGACACGACGACTGGAGTGTCGCAAGTGCCGGTATCCGGCTGACGTCACGCACAGGTGCTGGTGCACCGTCCGTTGGCGGCCGTTAGCTGAATGACAGCAGCAATTTGCCAAACACTTATATTTGAATACCAGTTTAGCTAACTACTTTGCGTAAGTCATTCATCAATAGCAGCTGTGCTGTGCAGCCGGATATAGAGGTCGCGCTCTGCAAAAGTTTGGGCCATTTCTATGCTGTTAGGGTCAACCATTTCTCACGTTGATAAGCTCACTTTGACCGGGTGTTGGCTTGTCCTCAGTCTTCCACACGATCGCACAATCGCAACGGAAAAAAACCGGTTGTATTTATTGATATGACATGGAACGCTAAACGCCACCTCGCAAATAACAGCACTGCAGTTTCAAACACAAACTAAATCAATTATCAGATCTTTGAAATTCTGTTCGCTTTGAGAAACTGAGACGCGCACGCACGCACGCAAACACAGTCATACTAACGGACATATATTTATACACACACCCCCCCTCACACAAACATACAGTGCATCTTCTGTGTTGTGAGTGAGTGAGTGAGTGAGTGAGTGAGTGAGTGAGTGAGTGAGTGAGTGAGTGAGTGAGTGAGTGAGTGAGTGAGTGAGTGAGTGAGTGAGTGAGTGATGTGTTTTCTATTAAATGAAACGACATAAAAATTAAAATCTACCAATCTCGGAAAAGGGCGAAGGAAAGAAGAAGAAGATGGTCCAATGAATGGATTCTCAAACTTAAGACAGATAATTCTGTAGGACCTATATATATAGCAGGTGTGGCTGTAAAAGGCCTTTATGGGAAAGTTGCAAACTTGTTGCGAGTAGAGAGCCAATTATTGCTTCATATATTTAAATATTTATGAGTCCGATGGATGCACAATTACTTCCTTGTAAAGTTGATATGAGTCTGTCACAGTGAGCTCAGCGTTCTTTTGAGTAAAGACGCTGTTCGACACCGGTTTTGTTTCAAGGATGTGGAAGCTGATTTATCTAGCCTTGCTTCTTGGAGGCTTTCCAATTCACATTAAAGGTATGTCTTTGTAAGTAATTTTAGATTGTGGAGACTTCATAATCTATGATAACTATAAATAAAAAAATCACTTTCGAACAATAACTACTCAACTACAAAGTAGACCTAAAAAACACAACTTACCCTTTTACGTACTTTTAAATGTAGTAAACACTACAAGCACAATCAAGCATCTGTTTTATGAGCATTACTCCGTATACAAAAAACACAGTTGTCAATAGTTGTACTTATAATCAACAAATACTTCCTCTGACCTCAGAGGACGATTTTTTTATTTTGTAATAGTGAGAGTGAGAGAGATTGAGGGGGCGAGGGTGTCGAGAGAAGATAGTAAGAGGGAGAGAAAGCTTAAAAGTGAGTTTCTCTGACTAGGGTCACTTTTCGTTCATAACCCCAGGTATCATCTGGACAGTTCGTGTTTTTACTTCAAAACGGTCCTTAGCGGGAACAGACGCCAATGTTTTCATCGTACTTTTTGGAAGCAGGGGCAAGTCTACTGAATACAAATTAGATAACCCAAACAACAACTTCGAGACAGGAAGGACAGACGAATTTCAGATTTACACTCCTGACATTGGTAAGATATGCAAAATCCGAATCCGTCACGATGATTCTGGCAAGAAAGCTGGCTGGCATTTGGACAGGGTAAGAAAGACTTTTACTACACTTGACATTAGTTTAAAACTTTACATTAGTCAGTTATTTGGACATTGTGTCACATATTCTGAAATCCATTTATTTCAATGATTAGTCACTGCTGGGCACAACATTAAGGGTAGTTCGAATAGTGTGGCTATTGAAAAAGGAATTGTTCATTTCCATGTTTTGCAGTATCTTCATCTCTTTGTCTGGAAGGTAATTCTAGCCAGCCATTAAAACACTATTCTGTCTCCCATTTCGATCCTTTCAACATGGTTGACTTTCTTAAAAAACAGACAAGTAGTCAGTTTGAACAAAAAATAAGAAATAGCATTTAGTTTGTTAAAAAAACATAGAGGTTCACAGAATTAAACCTGTAGAAGTAATGCACTTGCATGTCGTAAAATGGTATTTCCTTTGTATCAATCAGATATCTGCCATCTTATTTCTTAATTTTAAATTTTCTTGCTGTCTCACAACCCAAGAAATAATTGTATATGAAACAGATTTTTAGTTGTTTAGTAGGTGAGATTGCCGTCACCTGTAAAAATAGGATAGTTCAACACATAGTAATCCGCTTTGCATAACATTGTTTTTTTCATCTTTAAAATCTATTAAAATAAAGTAATGCGATTTCGTTAGAAAAACAGGAGTGTTGGTATTCTAAGTACATGTACTTTGTTTTAGTACTGAACATACTCTAATAAACTGAGAATATTGTTGCTTTTTTAAGCAGCCGTATATCTGCAGGTCGGGTTTCAGCTAGATCTTACTTAGTTTTCTTTTCACAATACTATTGACAGTAACTAATGTTTTACATAATTACATCAATCTTAAACAAATTTGAAAGAATAATTATTTTATAATTAAAATCTGCACACATTTGAAAACTATATTTTTCTTTGCAGTGGATAGTTTCTTAAATGCTTAGAATTGTTACCAGCTTGTGATTCGCGCAAGGTTTTTTTGTTTTTACAGGTGGAAATAATTGCAACGGAGATAAATGCAACGTATACTTTTGAATGTAGCTGCTGGCTTGCAACAAACAAGGATGACCGTCAAATAGTAAGGGAATTACCAGCCAAAAGCTATGGGACTCTCATTCAGGGTATGTAAGGAAAAAGACAAATTTTACCTAGTATTTTCTTCAGTATTTTTTCTGAGTATTGAAGGACCAGATCCACAACTGATTTCTTAAAAATTTTAAAGAGATTTTACAATTAAAATCAATCTTAAGAAGCACAGCTAGAGGTTTTATTCTAAAAACCTCTGCTTTAGATGAGTTTGCCGAGCTTTTTAGCAACGTTTTAAAAGGATGAATGACACGAGACATATTATTTAAGCTATCTAATTTTCAACCAACTTATGCTGTCAAACTAATTGAACATGTCACCATGACTGCTGAAAAAAGTATAGGACATTGATGTAAAACTAATTGAGAGATGCATATTTAATATCGTAGAGATATCTGGAAAAATACACAAAACACGTTACTAGCTTTTTAATTGTTAATTGTTAATTTTGTCATGTGGGGAAATTTTGTACAGAAACAATACAAATGTGTTTTATGAACTGTAAGGACAAATATTTCACATTCTCCTTATTCTTTAGGATGCTGTCCCGGATCATACGGTCCAGACTGTCGACAGTGTGGCAACTGTAAGTATGCAGCCATCTGCAATACCATAACAGGAGACTGTCCTTACGGCTGTGAAGACGGATACTATTCAGCACAGTGTAACTTAGGTAATTATCTCCAAGGCAACTAATGAAAAGGGGTATGACATATTTTAGAATGGATTATCTACAAAGTTGTAATGTATGTAAAATTTAACATAGTAAGCTTTTTGATAATCTATCTATATTAATGATTCGAGATTAATGTCCATTCTTCTCAGAAGCTGTGAGTGGCACATCTTTCTTTTTCCGTGTTTGTCCACGTTTTGATGTTGTTTTGTCGTCAACTTGAGGATCTGTATCATCGTATAAGTTCCTTTGTGTGTGGAATATCTATGACTCTTTACTTTTTTCAGATTGTCTTCTCTAGATGTCTCGGTTATATTTATGGTGAACGATGTTTCACTAACTTTGTTTTGCATGCTTTCTCCCCATTGACCACCACTTTGCTTGGCTGCCATACAGCCTTCTAACTTTCCGGTGCGATATCGCTTTGTGTGCTGTTACATAAAATATTTGTTCTGTTTTCGTGACTGTCGACATTTAATCATTGAATTGTAATTAATCTTTATGTGCATCCTCCTTAGCAGGGAGGTAGTGGGTAAAGTTTATGAATGTGTACTTTTCTTCTTAAAATTATTATTAGATGAGTATGTTAACATTGAATCACTCATCAAGAATACTAGGGGAAAGGCGCTTTGTAAAGCTATTCTTATTATATAATTACTCCTTTACCCATCACAAAAAGTTTACTCAAAGCGCTTTCGTAAATATGCAGCTCGAAAAATTAATCATTAACACACACACTCGCGCACGCACGCACGCATGGAAATCCACGCCAACACATTCTATGACACAGTTCTTGAAACATACAACACAAGCTAAGAACATAAAACTTTTGGAAGATGTTACTCCATTCATCCCACAAGACATTGCTAAGCACGATCCAATACTTCGTAAATAATTTGTAGGCTGTCTCGGGACCAGCTGACGTCTGGTAACTTGTTTGCAGATCGTTACCGTTCATAAACAAATATATTGCACCAGGCTGCTCGCTTGTAAGCTAGAACTGATAGGATAAATACCGCAAAAGAAAGGACGGGAAATCAGACAGGCCACAGTCTGTGTAAGGCCATCATTAAGGGTTCTCTGAAAGCTCGTCGACGCCGAAACCGACTTTGAAAACAAAAATTAGCTCACAACAGAGGGGGACTGGTGATACCGTGCAAGACTTTGCTTATCACTGTTCAAGGTTGTCAAAGGGGCGAGCTCTAACAGTCGATTCAGCTATCCTGTTTTTCCCGACGACTAGTACTCCCGGATAAGAGAACGAGAACGAGGCTGCGCCTAACCGGCTTGACAGCTCTCGTGTTCCACATTTATTTCTTGTTATATTTGGTTGTAAGTAACTGCCGTTGATATCCAGTTTGTGCCAGTATTTTCGTCACTGACTGAGCTTTAGTTTCTGCTGTGTTTTGTGGTCGACCGTAGGAATCACTCAGACTTTTATTCTTCACCAATTTTTAGGAGCGGTGCCATGTCAGCCATTACTGTTCAGCTTCACTGCTTCAGCGTTCTGTATGTTCTCAAACCACGAGAACCTCTTCTTCCAATATTTTGCTAGAGTGCAGTTATTTTAATTATGACTGACATTGTTGTACAGGACAATTATTCTGGTTTCACTGTGTCTTTTTTTTCTAACTCCGTCGTTCATGTTCCCAGATCTATTGCTTGATCTACAGCTACTTCTCTTCTGACGGCAAATAAACAATCTACTCGGAGATACAAGGGAGGCAACATTCCAAACACTAATCTACAAATTACAGGGCATGATCCACAAACACATCAATAAACACAGAATCTAAGGAGGACTCTATTGAACAGACCAGAAATGGCGCCCGTATCAGCAGATTCTCTAAATGCACAAGCGACAGAAAGCAAGCGAGAAAGAAGGAACATGTTCATCAAAGACTTGGTGTTTATCCTCTTTCTCGTCTTAGGTGTAATCTTTGGTTTTGGGACTAAAATACCTCCCAGGACCTTGAACTCCCAATGACAAGCGCAAGATCTTCTATCTAAGGTTTCCTGGTGATTTGTTGCTCAACATGCTCAAGCTGCTCATCCTGCCCTTGATCCTGTCCAGCCTGGTGACGGCGACGGCCATGCTGAATAAGAAAGCTTCCGGCAAACTGGGGCTGGGCGCCATGATCTACTACATGACCACAAGGCTGTCAGCCGTCATTCTTGGCATCATTCTTGTCCTGTCCATCCATCCCGGAGACCCACGTGACATTAACACCATTCCACGCAGTGGCGCCTCTAAGAACACCAAATCGCTGGACGCTCTGCTGAACTTGATCAGAAACTGCTTTCCGGATAATTTAATGACGATGTGTTTTCAACGGGAGACAACAGACGTTGATTTAATTAAAGCCGCTACCAGAAACGTGTCCAATGGAACTGCAATGGTGGATGTTATGACTACCCCCAACATGCTGTTGATTGCCTCCTGTGGTTCAATCCAGAAATTCTTGAACAGAATCTGGCTTTTATGGTGATTGTAAAACTAATCTGATGATCGTACTACAAGAATTCGGCTATGTTTCAATGATTCTAAAACTAACCCATGCAACTGTAAGCACATCCATGTCATTGGTGGGTGGCCTCATAAGAAAATAATAGCGATGTGTTCAATGTGTAAGTTATCATGATCAGCCTGAAAAATAGGAAAACACTTGTCCTCGTCCGTCCTCGATTCCAGAATTGACGACTGTAGGCCGCTAGCATTTATGTATGTGTGGTGTTCTTTGTGTAAAGCACTTTGAGTTCATCTTAATGGTGGAGAAAGGTGCTATAGAAATCATCATCATTATTATCATCATTATTATTATTATTATAAGCATAGCCAGTAGTCAAGGAAGAATGATGATGATGATGATGATGATGATGATGATGATGATGATGATGATGATGATGATGATGATGATGATGACATAATTTGAAAGAGACAGTACCCAGCTTAAGAACAGGACGTTTTCTTCTAGATGGGACATCGAATGACAATGAGACAAGTTAAGAACTGCAAGTCAGCAGTTTATAGTTATAGTGTAAGAAAGTGTGACAAGGGACTACATTTATTCTGGCATGGTGATCACACTATGACCTGACATCGCATTGTTTGCATATTCTTGCAGTGTGTCCCTACGGACATTTCGGAGCCAGCTGTTTGCAGACCTGCGGAAACTGTGCATTGCGAGCGAGGTGCAATTTTGTCACAGGACGCTATCCTGGTGGATGTGAAAGCGGGTGGCAGGATAATCAGTGCAAGACCAGTACGACAATTAGATCATTAATTATATGCCAATTACATTAAGCATGTCTGTAATAGCAACATTTTTGTGTCCTGTTGGGTATTGTTAAAGAATGTAACCTTTTAATTCGAACGTTCCTGACAATAAAAGCTCATTGTCTACAATGTACGCAAAAGTAACCGATTTAAAATGTTTAACGTTTTTCATAAATTTGGAGCATCTAGCTGTCAGAGCCGATTTTTTTTAACTCAAGAGAAAGTACGGATTGTATTTATTGAGAGCCTTTTAGTGTTTACCTGAAATCAATGGATGGAATTGATAAACAGAAAATTAATCAGTTCTTTTAGAGTAGAGCTGCACATATTTTCTAAGACGTTTAACAAGTTCAATCTCAATCCGCCACCTACTAGAAAAGGTAGAATTCTAATAATACCTATCCACGCGTGAAAGGTCAAGAAAGTACTAACAATTCAAATATCTACACTTTAACAAATCTAAATCACTTAGTTCCATTGTTATTCTTCCAAACATAACATCCATACATGTATGCGTTTTATAAGTTTAATAAATTAATCTCCGAAGGTACAAAATCAAACATCATGATGTTCGTTCAAATTGCAGTAATTTTGTTCCACTTTCGTCAAATAATTTTAAGATATATATATATATATATAAGTCGCTGCAAACTGAATCAAAGTTCGATAAAAATTCACGTGACTTGATGAGGTGGTGTGTTTATATTAATGTCTGTATATCTTGAAATGGAGCTTGTAAAGCAAATTCTTTTAACCTGTACTGGAAAATGTAATTCTTCAGCTTTGTTATACATAAAGAGAAAGTTATGTTGTGGCTGATCTTATCTTTTTACACAATGTGTTTTTTCTATGATAGCATTACAGAAATAAAACATACATGTCCAAGAATGCAAACACGTCTCTAAAGGGAGACCATTTTTCTTCATGCCACACCACTCACCAATCAAACAACTATATTTTAGATTATCTTTTCTGAAAAAAGTGATTCAGATACCTATAATAGAATGATAAACATATTTTTCATAGGTACAGTTTTTTTTTTTGCAAACTTAAATTGCAGTTTTCTGCTGTTTGTTGTAGAATGCAATGATGGATATTTTGGAAATCACTGTGGTGAGACTTGCGGACAATGTCGGAATCGATCCCCGTGTAACTCTACTACAGGACACTGTGCTAGTGGGTGTGACAGCGGGTGGCAGGGTATACAGTGCAAGACCAGTACGTTAACAGTCTACTACACTTGCCACCAATTAATAGCTTTATGCCACCCTCTACACGTGTCATCTGATGGCCTACCAATTTATGTAGAAACTCTCCATCTCTTGTCGGAAGATTTATTCTTACTTTGTTTATTATTTGATGGAAAGGGAACACTGCAGCTTCTCTAACACACCATCCATCATTACTTGTTATTACATATACAATTTTTAAGTAACCGTTATGGTGTAGTGATAGCTAGTTTCAGTATAGTTCCAGTTTTCCCTTTCTCGTAGGATTGTTGTCCTATTGGTGGATCTATATCTATATATATATATATATATGGAATCACGAGTCGAATTTTATACAGCATCGTGTTAATCACATTTTAGAGTTGAGTGTCGGAATTAAACTGATAGACCAGTGCAATACTTATCGTTGCATTTAAACATTAAGCCTTTGTCCTACTTACATATGACGTTCATTTTTTGCTAGCGATTTCTAATCAGCTGAACTGTTTCATCTAAATGTACCTCTTAAAGGTGACAGAAATAAAAAAGATTATGACTGTTTCATCTAAATGTACCTCTTAAAGGTGACTGACAGATATAAAAAAAAGATTATGACCAAAGCTCTGCTTTTCAAATTTTGTATATTTTGTAACCTAAAAGTAGAGAACACTTTGAAGAAATTAATGTTTTAATTTTAAATAATTTTTTTTATTTTTAAAAGACTTTTAAAAATATAGTTTTATTGTGAAATTGATTGTAACCAAAAGTTTAAAAGAACTGTATGATTTTATACGTAATTCCTATGTCCTACAAGAAGTGTCAGTAAGAGGAACGGAGAGCAATCGAAGGTTTATAACCATTCAATTAAATACCAACCTGAATGGTTTGCGTTATTTGCTAATATAGGCGATATAAACATAACCTGTAAATTTCAGCCTTTGAAACCCATTATTAATTATCCCCTAGCAAAGTACGCGATTTCCACCTTCGATCAACAAGCGTTGCTAACAGTGTACTACGTCACACTAGTACACCATTCACAACATTAGCAGCAGTCAACACCAAGCAGAGAGAGAGAGGGAGAGATAGAACAACAATTCGGATTATTCGGACGCTGAAAGTCTGCATTTCTCCTGCTAAAGTAGCAGTTTTTGAGAACAATGAGAAAACGGAGAGTTTCAGCGTCTGAGTAACCATTCAGTGATAAGGACCAGACTATTGTTTAGAGCTGCAATATTTACGAAAAGTTTCAGATCTTTATTATGGGACAGAGGAAATAAAAGAGAACCATGGATAAATCTCTCTCTCTCTCTTATTCTGTAGAATGCACCAACGGCTCTTCTGGTGCCGACTGTACCGAAATATGCGGAAACTGTTTAAATGGATCACCATGCGACTTTACAACAGGAAGATGTACTAGTGGATGTGACATCGGGTGGCAGGGAGTCCAGTGCAAAAACAGTACGTTAACACTACGAGCAATTTCTTAACAACTTTATGCAGGGCACATCTTGTTGGATGGGTATCAAAAGGTTGTTTTTGTATCACGTGTTCTTATAACGGACTGACTTATGTAAGAATTTATTTATTTGACGACGTGTAGATTTTCTTATTATTTAATAGATATCTGTGTAACTTCTGCGAGCAAAAAAAAAACAAACAAATAAATAAAATATAGTTTCTTATTATAGCAAAATTTTTAAATTTTGTTAAGAATGTTCTGATGGATATTTTGGAGTCGGCTGTACCCAAATGTGCGGAAACTGTTTAAATGGATCACCATGCGACTCTGCAACTGGACGCTGTACTAGTGGATGTGAAATCGGGTGGCAGGGACTTCAGTGCAAGAACAGTATGCTAACAGCTTTATGTTGACATTTTATGCAGGGCATATCCTGTTTGAAGATTGCAAAAAGAAATTTAGGCTAACTAAAATATGTAGAAAATGATCTCTTTTTAAAGACGTGTCCATATTCTGTTTAGTATTTGGTGGGAAAAAGAAACACTGCAATTTCTTTTTGATACTAGTTTTCATTTCTAATCATTAATTTTTTTTATCAAATAACAATAATTTTGTGTTGCTTACCACTTAGAGCGTATTTTATTTTTTCCCCTTTTATCGTAGGATTATGTTAATTCATTGGCGACCTCCCTGGTGAATTCACTAGGGAAGCGCGGTCAATGCTTGGAGTCCCTCCTGGCGAATTCGCCAGGGGCTTTTTTCTATTTTTTTACGTTTTAAAATGCGTTGTTTTGGATAAAAAAATTAATGAATTCGATAGTTGATTCATTTTTCTATCGAGTGATCTTCTTTTTATGTCGTAGTTTTTACGTTTGACAGTAATTTTCTGCGTTTTCCCACGGTACCTGTCTTTCTGTGTCGAAAATGGCTAGCAAATACCCGGGGTAAAAAGTTCGACCGGCGGCTTTGAAAATTTATATTTATTAACCTACAGTAAAGACAACCATCAGTAATACACCGTTTTAAAAAGCATTTTTAAAACATTCACTTGGAGTAAATTTTAAGATGCTTAGGTTTAGTCTTCGAGTATTAAAATTAAATGAGAGATGACGACCATACACGTTTTAGAACATTTGAAGGTCAGCTGTCGGAAATTAACAAAAAATAATATTTACTCAATATATACCGACATAAAGTACCCAACAAACATATTTTTTATTAGAATATACATTAAGATGTTAATATTACTTACTATTTTCGTCTCCTTTGCGGTTGTTGAAGTAAAAATCCATGTCAAAGTGAGTGACAACAACATGACAAAAATGGTGATCGACATTTTTTTTCATTGTTCGGCTACGAAACCTTTTCACTTCCTGCAAATTCAAAGGAGGGAAGCATAGTGGACTATTTCCCAACGGTTGTGGTAGTTTCCTCCCTTATGTTATTTTTTTTTTTGGCTTTTCAACCCTTTCTAAAACTTTTTCCACGTGGTCATTACCATGGCATCTTCTGTTGAAAATACTATAAAAGTGTGTTTTTAAGCAAACAAAAGATAAAATGTTTCTTTTTAACACAGTTTGATCTATCATTATCAATTTAAATTGTTCGTCTACCTTTTTCCGTTAATTTTATATAATTTTTTGAAAAAGGGGGTAAATTCATGGTCCCAGCGATGGTTGTATCCGCCTCTCAGCCGTCAGCTATGCGTCGGCGATGGATTAAAAAATCCAGACATATATGCAAATGGTCTTTCGTGACCTCATCTCAGCTCGGATTACACTCTAAATAACCGTATTTTTTAACTAGTAGGAAATTGTGACAAAAACTGTTTTTTGAGATCCCATTTTATTTACGTTTCAAAGCTCTCACAATCAGACTGGTAGAACAGCCAAAAACAAAACCCTTATGGCATTTTTTCGCTAAGCTTGTATGTACATGTAATATTCGTTATTCAGTAGAAACTAGATACGTATCAACAAAAGTGCCTGAGAGAAATCTCATGATACACTTTAAATATTTTATATTCTCAAAGTGCAGAACTCTTGTTTTTGCAGCGTGTACTGGCGGATATTTTGGAGTCGGCTGTATGGAGAGGTGTGGAAACTGTTTGAATGGAGCGCCGTGCGATCATAGAAGTGGACGCTGCCCTAGTGGATGTGACAGTGGGTGGAGTGGAGTCCAGTGTGGAAGTAGTATGTAAACAAGCTGTATATTGCCTTCGTAACAGTACCTTTACTGGAAAAAGTTGATAGTTTGCTAGACTTGTTAAAACAAGAATCTCATTGCGTTTTTACCAATATTTAAGTTATCCCTTCTGTTGTCAATAAAAATAAAGAACTGTTTGGAGAAAAAAGTTAATGTTAAGAAAACACATATTTTGCCTTTGTGCAATTTAAAATGAATTGCAGCATAATATATTGTATAATTTAAAAAAAAAATGAACCCCAAACTATTTGCAAGTTGTATGCAGCATAAAATTCCTCCGTGTGTCTTATTTAATATCTGTCAAGGAAAAGATAAAGAGAGACACAAGGAAAAAAGAACTTGATGCCATTTTTTCATTAATTTTGAAAGATCACACTAAAAAATTATACTAATTTTTGAGTGCTTCTATTGTTTAACTTTGAAAATGATTGTAAACAAAAGCTTGAAAACTTTGGAAATGGAGCATCGTGTATATATATATATATATATCATACTTTTGTCCTACAAGACTTGACAGCGGGTAAAACGAAGAGCAGCGACCGTAGAGTAAAAGAATATCATCATATGGACTGTCTCTAACGGTCCGCCCTCAGCGCTTTAACTTTATACTTTTAGTTTCCTTGCGTTCAGTGATATATTCGTGGTTATTGCTAAGAGCTGCAATATTATCGAACTATTTCAGATTTTTTGTGAGACTGAAAAAAAAATCGCAAAATAAAATAAATAAAACTTAAAACGACACTTGAAATTTACTAAAAACTGTAAAAAGATTTTTTTCCTTAGGTCTCTTGATTTTCTTAATATATATAACTTCAAGTATAAGAATGTGTGGCCCTAGAGTGTTACAAAGTTCCAAGAGTGCCCCTAACACTTTCATATTTTTAAGTTCTATGTATTAAAGTAAAAAAAAAAGAAAAATCTTTTTTAACTTTTTAGTATATTTCAGATAAAAGTTTGTTCATTCATAAAACAAATTTTTACTTTTTTATTTTATCATTTTAATCTTTTTAAATATTATTACCAGTTTTTTTTTCTTTTGTGATATTTTTGTCTTTTTATAGGCTGAATTATGGAAGATAACCTAACTACTGTTGTATTTATCTCCCCTCTCTCAATAACTCTCTCTCTTTCTAGAATGCAACCAGGGAAATTTTGGCGTTGGCTGTACCCAACTGTGCGGAAACTGTTTAAATGAATCACCATGCGACCCGGCAACTGGACGATGTACAAGCGGATGTGATAGCGGGTGGCAGGGAGAAAAGTGCATGAACAGTATGTTAACACAACAGTTTACAAGCCAAGTCTTGATGGCTTTATGCAGGGCATATCCTGCTAAATGGTTGTGTAAAGACATTTGTATATTGTGTGTTCTTGTGCTGACTGATCTCTGTAGAAAACTATTTGTCTCTTATATAATCATCTTTAATATTGTTTTTAGTATTTAATGTAAAAACAGAATTAATGCAATTTCTGTACTAGCTGTCATTTCTAGTCAGTAAATATTTTTTATCGTTAAATAACCATAATTGTGCGAACTACTTTAAACTACTTTTCATTTTTGTCCTTTCCTCAAAAGATTATTGCTATATTTTAAAATACAGTCATTTATGCAAATTGACTTTTGCGGCCTGATCTCGGTTCTGTTTTTACCAAACATTGCCGATTTTTTTACTTGTACCAAATTATGAAAAGACCTGTTTTGCTTAAATCCTGTTTTATTAACATTTCAAAGTTAAGTGTCAAAATTTGACTAGTGAAATAGTGACAAAGCAGTTATGGCAAATATAATCATTGAGCTTGGTCCTACTTTCATGTAGCGTTCGTAATTGAATAGAAACTGCTTTATGTAAATTCTTATCAACAAACGAGACTAAGAGAAATAGAAAAGTTAGAGAAAAAATGACTCCTGATTAACCTGTGTATATCTTTATCGTCAAGGTGTAGCATTTTTGTTTTTGCAGCGTGTACTGATGGGTATTTTGGAGTCGGCTGTAGGGAGACATGTGGAAACTGTTTGAATGGAGCGCCGTGCGATCATAGAAGTGGACGCTGCCGTAGTGGATGTGTTAGTGGCTGGAGTGGAGTCCAGTGCAGAAGTAGTACGTAAACAACTAATTATTTATCTCCAGCCTTGTTGCCTTTATAATAATACCTTTACCAGAAGAGTGGATAATTTGCTAGACGTTTTAAAACTAGACTCGCGTTGCGTTTTTATCAATATGCAAGTTATCTTTACGTATGCCTTTTTTATTAATTGAAACGAGTAAAACAACAAATAACTTATCGATATCCGCAAAGTAATGTTCTCTAGTTGAAGAAAGAAAACTAAAGTTAAGAAAATACAGTGTTGGGCTTTGTGCAGTGTAACATTGATTGCGGAATATTATATTTTATTAACCTATAGACTTATTTTAATACCCCACTATAAGTGTAAGTCTTATGCAGCAAACAACTTCTTATTTCTTAGCTATATCTGTAAATGAAAAAAGATGCAGATACAAAGAGAAAAGATAACAAAATTTTGTCAGTTATTTTGTAAGATCACACTACAAAATTCTTCTAATTTTCTTAGTGCTTCTATTGTTTAACCTTGGAAATCGTTGAAACCGAAAGTTTAAAAACTGGACAAATGTAGCATCGTGTATTTATACATCATACCTTTGTCCTACAAGACGTGATAGCGGGTAGAAGGGAGAGCAACGACTGGAGAAAAAAGACAATATCATCATTCTGTAAAATCTCTAATGCTCCATCAAAAAGCACTTTAACTTTAAATCATACTTGTAGTTTCCCCGGCTTAGGCTGCAAAATTAACAAACATTTTCAGACTTCATTGTGAGACAGAAAAAAAGAAAATGACTACTGATAAATCTCTTTCTATCCCCGATTTTTTCTCCCTCTCTTTGTAGGATGTAACCAGGGAAATTTTGGGGTTGGTTGTACCCAACTGTGCGGAAACTGTTTAAATGGATCACCGTGCGACCCAGCAACTGGACGATGTACAAGCGGATGTGACAGCGGGTGGCAGGGAGACAAGTGCATGAACAGTATGTTAACACAACAATTTACAAGCCAAGTCTTGACAACCTGTATGCAGGGCATATCCTGCTGAATGGTTGCAAGAAGGCATAAGTATAATTATTGTGTGTTCTTATTCTGACTGATCTATGTAAAAAACTGTCTCTTATGAAAACCTTTTAAATATTTTGCTTAGTATTTGACGTCAAAAAACTACTGTGACATCTGTAATACACTAGTTGTCATTTCTTCTCATTAAATATTCTTTTTCATTAAATAACCATAATTGCATCGTACTAGCTACTTTAAACGCAGACATCTATTTTTAACCTTTTTCGTAGTATTATTACTATTTTTTTAATATCACGATATATTCATGCAAATAGTCTTTGTAGACCGGATGTTTACACGATGTTTTATTTTCCTTGTTAGAAGTTATGAGAAAACCATTTTATTTACATTTTATAAAAGGGTGTCACCAATGAACTAGCGGAACAGTGAAAGAGCTCTCATGGAATTTAAGCATTGAGCGTGTGTTCTACTTTCTTTTAATGTTCGTTATGAAATGGAAACTGGTTTACTTAAATCCTATCATTAAAGGAGTCTAAGAGCTATCGAAAATTTACGGACAAAATGTCTCCTGATTAACCTTTGTATATTTTTATCTTTAAAGTGAAGCATTTTTGTTTTTGCAGCGTGTAGTGATGGATATTTTGGAGTCGGCTGTAGGGAGAGGTGTGGAAACTGTTTGAATGAAGCGCCGTGCGATCATAGAAGTGGACGCTGCCCAGGTGGATGTGAAAGCGGGTGGCAGGACAATCAGTGCAAGACCAGTACGACAATTAGATCTCTAATTTTATGCCAATTCCGTGGAAATATCGCTAATAGCAACATTTTGTGTCATATTAAGTATTGTTAAAGACATTTTGATTCAAACGTTTCTGATAATAAAAGCTTATTGTTGCTTTACAGTGTACGCAAAAGTACGCGAGTTCATAAATTTGAAGCTTCTAGCTGTTAGTTGTGGTAATCAGACTCAATTATTTTTATCTTTACAGAAATTACGGCTTGTATTTATTGAGAGCTTTTTTATGCTTAACTGAAATCAAGGGATGGGAGTAATAAACTGAAAATTAATCGGTTCACTTACAGTTAGAATAGAGATACCTAGGTTTCCTAAGACCTTTAACAAGTTCAATTTCAATTTTCCACCAGCTAGAAAATGTAGTATTCTAATAAATACCTTTCCACGCGAGAAATGTAAAATCGTAGTAAAAATGTAAGCATCCCCGTTTCAACATATCTCGATCACTTTATCCACTTGCTATTCTTCCCAACATAAAATACATACATGTCTGTAAATTAATCTCCGAGGATACAAAAATTCAAACCTTGTTCAAATTCCAGTAATTTTATACTAGTTTCGTTGAATAATTTTAAGATAGAAATATGTCGCTGCAAATAGCGGTAACACTCGGCTTAAGCGGCATCAAAGTTCAAAAACAGTTAATGTGACTTGATGAGGTTGTGTGTTTATTTAACTGTCTACATATCTTGGAATGGAATTGGCTTGTATACCAAAATTTTTTTTAACCTGTACTGTGAAATGTTATACTCTATGTAAAGAGCAACATGTTGTGGTTGATTTCTCTAAGTTATTTTAATCTGAACTTGATGTAATTAGTTTTTAAAGGGAAAGCTGATCTTGTCTTTTTACACAAAATTATGCTTTATGATAATATCATGCAAATGAAGCAAACAAGTTCAAGAATGCAACACGTTTCTAGAATGAGACCATGGCATACCACTCACTTATAAATCAACTATATTTTAGATGATCTTTTCTATAAAAAAAACCGATTTGGATACCTATAATAGAATGATAAAAATATTTTTGTATGAAATATAGGGACAGTTTTTTTTCAGACGCAAATTACATTTTTCTGTTTCTTGTTGTAGAATGCAATGATGGATATTTTGGAAGTCACTGTGGTGAGATTTGCGGACAATGTCGGAATCGATCACCGTGTAACTCTACTACAGGACACTGTGCTAGTGGGTGTGACAGCGGGTGGCAGGGTGTCCAGTGCAAGACCAGTACGTTAACAATCTACTACACGTGCCACTCTCTACACATGTCAACTGATGGCCGACCGATTTATGTAGAAAACTCTCTATCTCTTTTCGGAAGATTTGTTTTTACTATGCTTAATATTTGGTGGAAAGGAATCACTACAGCTTCTGTAATACACCATCCATCATTACTTTTTATTAAATATACTATTTTTATTCAGTAGCCGTTATAGAGCAGTGATAACTAGTTTCAACATAGTCCCTTTTTCCCTTTGTCGTAGGATTTTGTGCAATGATTGTGTGTATATGTAAATGTTCTTTAAGACATGATCATGAGTCGGTTCTTATACAGCATTGCGTTGATCACATTTCAGAGTTAAGTGTCGGAATTAACGTGATAGACCAGTACAATACTAATTATAGCATTGAAACATTAAGCCTTTGTCCTAATTATATATAACGTTCATTTTTCCTAGTAGTAAATAACTAACTGAACTTGTTCATCTAAATGGACCTCTTAAAGGTGACTGACAGAAATAAAAAAGATTTTGATCAAATGTTTACCTTTCAAACTTTGTATATTTTTTAACATAAAAGTGTATAACACTTTAAATAAATTAATGTTTTAATTTTAAATTGTTTTATTTTTAAAAGACTTTAAAAAATATGTTGTTTCATTGTGAAACGCAAACGCAGCATCAGTATTTATACATCATACCAAATCCTACAAGACGTGTTAGTAAGAGGAATGGAGAGCAATGCAAAAAGGTTTAACCATTAAATTAAGTCTCTATTATTACGCCCTTAACACCTTCACCTGATACCATCCTTTCTTTACCGCCTTCAGAAATAAATATAAGTCTATTGCTTAGAGCTGCAATATTTACGAACAATTTCAGATCTGTATTCTGAGACAAGAAATAAAAGAGAACCATTGTTCAATCTCTCTCTCTTTTATTCTGTAGAATGCACCAACGGCTCTTTTGGCGCCGACTGTACCGAAGTATGCGGAAACTGTTTAAATGGATCACCATGCGATTTTACAACAGGACGATGTACTAGTGGATATGACAGCGGGTGGCAGGGAGTCCAGTGCAAGAACAGTATGTTGACAATTACTTTAGGAGCAATTTCTTTACATCTTTATGCAGGGCACATCTTGTTGAATGGGTATGACAAGGTTGTTTTGTATCATGTGTTCTTTTAACCGACTGATTTATGTCAGAATCATTTATTTAACCAGTTGCATATATTTTTCATTATGAGTTGTAGCTTAATAAAATATGGATAGATTTTGAAACTTTACAATGTTTCAATTTTGTGTAGAATGTACTGATGGATATTTTGGAGTCGGCTGTACCCAAATGTGCGGAAATTGTTTAAATGGATCATCGTGCGACTCTGCAACTGGACGGTGTAATAGTGGATGTGACAGCGGGTGGCAGGGAGTCCAGTGCAAGAACAGTATGCTAACAGTTTTATGTTGACAGCTTAATGCAGGGCATATCTCGTTTGATGATTGGTAAAGGAAGTTCTTTTTTTGTGTGTTCTTATTCTGACTGATCTATGTAAAAAATCTGTCACTGGAGGAGTTTTTAATATTTTGTTTGCAGTTTGTTTTGATACAGAAAAACGCAAATAAAAAAAATAAAATTTTCTTTTTTAAGAAAAAAACACACACTGGTATTGAAAATGTCATAAAGAGTGTAAAATGATTTTTCCTTTGGTCTCTAGATTTTCTTTAATACATATAACTCAAAATATAAAAGTGTGAGAGGCACTCTTGGAACTTGGAACAGTCTAGGACCCCTCACACTTTTATATTTCAAGTTATACATTAAAAAACAAGAAACCTATGAAAAATATTTTTAAATTTTTAGTACATTTCAAATAAAAATGTTTTATCAAAAATAATTCTTTTACTTTTCTAATAATAATTTTAGTCATTTCGAAATTTTGCTATCGAGTTTTTGTTTTACTTTGTAACATTATTCAATTCTTATAGGCCGAATTAGAGGAAATAACCTACAGGCTGCTTTTCATATGGAAGCAGTTAGATATCTTCTATATTAAGGCCTGTAAGTTCTCATGCAAAACTGAAGAAATTAAAAAGAAAACATATTTTACTATTTGACTGCTGAAAAAATGTAGAATGTCATCATCATCGAAAATCAAAAACTTATGAAAATTTCAGATTTCTAGGACGATGAGAATGGGCTAAAAATTGATTACGAAATTCTAACAAACATATACATACATAGAAACATACATAGTGAGTTTAAAAAGTGTTTAATAATAACTGTTGTATCTCTCTCCCCCCCTCTCCCTCTATCTCGTTTTCTCTATATAACTTTGTAGAATGTACCCACGGAAATTTTGGCGCCGGCTGTACCCAGATGTGCGGAAACTGTTTCAATAGATCATCATGCGACCCTGCAACTGGACGATGTACAAGCGGATGTGACAGCGGGTGGCAGGGAGACAAGTGCATAAAGAGTATGTTAACAGGTTTTGACAGCTTTATGCAGGGCATATCCTGCTAAATGGTTGAAAAACATTTGCATATGTGTTCTTATGCTGATTGATCTCTGTAGAAAACCCTTCTTGTAGACTTGTCAATATTTTGTTTTATATTTGACGGAAAAAAGAAATACTGCAACTTCTGTAGTGCACTAGTTGTCATTACATATTCTTCATCATTAATTTTTCATTTTTTTTTTAGCATTATGCTTTAAAATCCAGAGATATATATATATATATATGCAAATGGTCTTTTTAGACCGGATTTTGAACAACGTAGCTTACTTTTTCTTTTCCTTGTCAGAGGTTTTGAGAAAAAACATGTTTTATTAAAATCCTGCTTTATTTACATTTTATAACTTGGTGTCACAATTCGAATGGTGGAAGAGTGAAAGAGCAGCCATGGGATTTAATAATTGAGCGTAGGTCCTACTTTCTTGCAACATTCGTTATGAAATTGAAACTGGTTTATTGAATTACCTATCATTAAAAATGTCTGAGCTATTGCTAATTTACGGACAAAATGTTTCCTGATTAACCTCTGTATATTTTTATCCTTAAAGTGTAGAACTTTTGTTTTTGCAGTTTGTACTGATGGGTATTTTGGAGTCGGCTGTATGGAGAGGTGTGGAAACTGTTTGAAAGGAGCGCCGTGCGATCATAGAATTGGACGCTGCCCTAGTGGATGTGACGGCGGGTGGAGTGGAGTCGAGTGCAGAAGTAGTACGTAAACTTGTGCTTTCCCATTTTGAGTTCATAATACGGCTACCTTATTTTATAGTTGAGGAGATTTTCTTAAACTGAAATTAATCTTTGTTCAACAATATGCAAGTTATCTGCTTAGATTTTTTGTTATTGATAGAATGGGTAAGTAACTGGATAAGACAACCGGGTCGTTAACCGCATGAAAAGGTTTCTCTGGTAGTAAAATGAATTAGAGTTAAGAATTATTTGTCCTGTCTCAGGGCACTCAAAGACTGTCAGATCTGATTATCTTCCCTCTCTTATGTTCACATAACTATAAAATCAGTTTTACGAAGACAAAGTCCACCCCAGGACAAGAACACAATACAAATTTAAGCGTTGTTAATATAGCAGCTCAAACCTTTCTGTCTATGAGTCTCTCGTACGCTAGGAGCTCAGATGAGGTTACAGGTACGCACTTTTGCCGTCTGTTACCGACCAAACAATTCAATCGTGAGAAAAGGACGATGCATCCCCGGAGAGGTGGTCCCGTGCCTTTCTAACGATACATATCTGTTTCTGAAGTGTGTTGTTGTCTTCACGATAACAGCCCGGCATCTCGCACGTTCCCAACAGGGCAGCACCGGACTCGCTCTGTTGGCTTTCGCGCCTCAGTCGTTTGCCCCTGTGCCTCAGTAGAGGGGTTGATGTAGTCGCGGTGTGATGGCGTGAAATCCGACCACAAGCTTGCATAACCACCGGCCTTCCTGACATCTGTCCGAGAATCGCGCGAATTACCCGTGACGCACGGAAACTTCTTCTCAACTGTATATTTTTTCTAGGCTGACCAGGGTGGACATAAAAAAGCAAAACAAAACAAACAAAAAACAAAAACAAAACAATAACAACAACAAATCCAAAGCAAAACAAAAACATTTGTGGTTTTTCGTGCTAGAGTTACTTTTCTAAAAGGTCAACTTTATATGATACCCGGTGATTCGTCTCCGGGGCAGATTGTAATCAGACGTTTGAAAACTGTGTAAATGGAGCACCATATATTTATACGGTATTCCCATTTGATACCAGATGTGTCAGCGAGTGGAAGGGAGAGAAATGTCAGAAAAGAAAAAAGCACTTAATCATTACTTTACGTCTCAAATAATCTGCCCTCACCACTTACACATTATTCCGTCTTTTTGGTCCCTGTATTATCAGTGATAAAGATTCGACTATGGCTTAGAGCTTGAACGATTACGAACAGTTTCTGTTTTGTGTTGTAAGATAGAGACAATAATGAAAAAACATTATCTTTTTATATATGCTTATATTACCTTAAACTGGGTATCTACTGTTATTTGTAATGTGTTTAAATGGATTATGATGCTGTTCCACAACAGGGCACTACACTAATGGATGTGAGAGAGGGTGCCAGGGAGACTGTTGCAAGACCAGTACATAGACACGCTACGACGCGTGACTCCTCTTAACAGCCTGATGCAGGGCATATCCTGCTTGGTTGCCAGTGGTCCTCTTTATATACTGTGCGCTCATGACTCACTGACTCATATAATTTAACTAAATCAGAAATCTTTTTAGTATTTTGCGTATCATTAAATGAATAAAGGAACAGATCTAACTTCAAAAAATTAAAAATCGCCTGCTTTAGTATTACACTAATGAGCTAACATTTTATTTAAATATACATAAAAAAAATCAGAGACGTTAAAACTTTCGGGATGAGCTGTAGCTTGAAAAATCTGTCGATTGTATTACAGTAAAGAAAAATTATCTTGTCTTTGTTGCGTGTACACTGACGGGTACTTTGGAGTCCATAGTAAGGAGACGTGTGGAAACTGTTGTAAATAAAACACCGTGTGACCATAGAACCGGACACTGCCAGTGTGGATATGTGGAAGACTAGTGAGAGAATTACATCAATGATTATTTGATTTTTACGTTTAGCGTGTCTCTAATAGCAACATTTTAGGTCGGAAAGTAAACATTGAAGTAGTAGATACCTGGGGTTCAATAAAATGTTTACCTTTTGTTCTCTTACCAAGCTAACCGATTGAAGAAAATGAGTTTTGCAATGTTATATTCTTTATGTTGACAGTTGGACCTGATCATTTTTAGAGCATGCCGATGATAATGACAACAAGCAACATATTACAGTTTAAGATTAACACAGGTAAGCCGACATGTTCTCAGCCACGTGTATTTCACGTGTTAAATAATAATAAAAAAGATCTTGTACTTGACCTTTCCCTCTCCCTTCGCAGAAGTCACTGTGCAGAGCCTTGCCAAAAGCAGGTTCAAGAAGACGGTACACAAACCCATAGGCCACATTTTTAGGGCTTTATTTTATGTACATTGATTTTTCTCTGTTATTTTAATTTGTAAAATTAATACAAAACGTATTTAAACGATGTTGTAGTGACTTATGAGACATCAGGTCTCTCTAGTATCAGAAACAAATCTAACTTTTCACTGGCAAGAGGTTGTGTCTGCTTTATTCTGGGTTCAAGTCACTGAATATTTTTTTATTCCTTAGTTGAGCGAAGCTGTTATTTCTTAGGAGAAGGCGATAACTCTATCGCTTAAAAGTGCAAATTCTCTTCTAAATGTAGGCACCGTCTCACGAAATAAATGAACCAGTAGTACAATAGAAGCGACTTCAAAATACTTTGATCCAAACGCTTTTTCAGCCATGTTACACAAAGATGTACTGATTAAGTCTACACAAATAATAAAAAACACCATTTTATCTCTATTCCCTGTAGTGAAACGAAAAATCGTAAAAAACCTAAAATCGGAACTTTACAGAAATCTAGAAGGTGGGCAGAAGGTCGGTGTAACTTTTATGTGAGACAAGGTGTGTTTTGTTTCTACTGAAAAAGTATTAATGACTTGAGAGTCACGTTGAACGACAGGGTCTATAATTGCCCATTTGAAATTATTTTTTTTTCTAAATAAGCGATTATCTCCCTGTAATGACAAGATAAATACAGAAGAGACCAATACTACTCCTACTTAGTCTGCAGTGTACTATGACAGCAACTAAATGTTCCTATAGTGAAAGCTGCTTATAATAGGCCGGAACAACTTGAGGATTCTAGATGTATTTTGGTGTTCCTTTTTGTGGTAACCATCTTAAAACTGCTGAAGGGATTCAGGCACAGTTATAGGGGTTTTTGTGTCTGTAGAATGCTGATTGTGTTAACCCAATTATCCTTTAAAGATAATATTTTTTAGCTAAATGGTGGGAAAGTCCCTGAGACGTGGAATTTACTTCAAAAACTCGTCTAGTGTAAGATATGAAAAAAACTCAGAGAAAATAGATCAGAACGACTTCTATGGGGTGACAGTTAATAGTGACAGTGATTGCTAATTGTGTGACTAAGTGTGACAGAGGTATCATTGTCTCCAGTTTATAGCTTTGGCTTTTAGGCATGTTTGTCAAGGACATTTTCTTATAAGAAAAGCTTAGTTGTTATTTCACATTACTTAAACATTCTGAACTTAAATTAAGTTAAGATACAGACATTCATTAAATGTAAACGACTTTTATTAAAAACACATATGCTGACCACAAAGACTGCATCACACAAACGTTCTGATCTTCACACTTGAGAACGCATTTGTACATTTCAGAGCAAACGAACGTGAACACTTCAATGGGAGTAAAGGCTTATGCGGCCTAGCACAGAAAGAATATTTTACACGATCTTTTGATGTAAAATTTTGAGCAGACAGGAAGTGCGGTATTATGACATTGCTATCCGAACCTGCCTTTTATTTAGTTCAGGTCAGGAGAGAGGACTGGTCTTTTACGGAGCAACTAAGGCTATATCACGGCAAAGCAGCCAGCCCTGTGAACAGGTTCCTCATGCAGAAAAAGAACAGCGTGCCCGAGACGAGAGATGAACCCAGGATAGCCAACCCTCACTGTATTGGTGACAGGCGCTAACCGTTGCACCACCCGGCCATCCTGTTCAGGTCAGAGTTTTGTTGAAAATTTGGTTCAAGAGAACAACGTAGTCGAACAGCTGTTCCTACTTTTTCCCAGCATTTAATCTAGAATCTTTAAGTAATTCATTTTCTTTTTGTTATTCTCTAAGTTTTTACTTCGTACAATCACACTTTCATACACGCATATGCACAAGCACCTGCAAACATTCGGCCGCGCGAAATGAATGTCAGGAGTATAATTCACCATTAACCTGTTTAGAGGACTCGTCGTAACAACCCGCCTATACAGACACGTAGGCCTTGGCACACGTGGCTGATTTTATTTTCGGCTGTCGTAAGCTTCACTGGGCTTGTAATCAGGCCGAGGAAGACGAAGACGACCAGACAGAGAGAAGAAATGCACTGCTACAACGCGGTCTTACTTCTTTGAACCCACATGTGCGAAGGAAACTTTAAAACAAAGAGAAACATTTACTGACACACAACATTGCGGCCAAGAAGGTTTTGTACAGTTGTACAATCACTCGAACACTTATAAACACATGCGTCAATACACAAAGAGTTCGGAATAGCTGAACCATCTTAATTTGACAGTTCCAGTTGGCCAATCAAATGTCGGTATTGAAAGTCAATATGTTTCAGCATCAGTTAGAGGACAAATTCTGAAAACCGTGTAATAACACCTGAAGGTACCACAAAGTTTCTAGCTAAAAGATGATTAATAAAATATTACATAATTCATATATTTTTATGTTTATATCTATATATAGTTATAAACGCATATAAAAGAGAAACGAAAACGACATGCGATCAGTACTCTTCAGAGGCAACCACGTGTGAGTTAACATACCTTTCATTACTAAGACTTTACAAAATAGGTCTCTCTCGCTCACTCTCTCCGTGTGTGTTTGTGTGTGTGTGCGTTCGTGCGCGCGCGCGTGCGTATCGGAGAAAGAAAATAAGGAATATCCTGCTACGGATCCTAGAAAAAATGTTTGACAGTATCTTCTATTTGTGCGAATATTTGTATATGTTTTCTGATAGCCTTTTACCTAATCTATACTAAACTTTGGAGGAGAAGTAAGTATTTTATGTCCACCACACGTAAAAACAAATGACTATAGCCTCACTAAAACCTTTCTAATACTTTAACGGAAACGTTTTTTCTCGTGCATAGGGCATTTTTGTTATTTTATGCTTGACAGGAAAAGTGTGTGCTATGAAAAGTAAATAAACCTACAAGTCTATTTTTTTCACACTTACATGCAATGCATTCTATAAATTTCTCAACGTTTAAAAAAACTGTTCAGTCAAAAACGCGTTTGGTGGATAATATATTCAAAGAGACAGGTCAGAATTGCTGACCTGAAAGAAATGTTTATGATCTTGATTAGATCGCAACGGTAGCATTTATTTGCAGAAAAGAAGAAAGCAGTTCCTAGTTGTTTCATGTTCAGATCGTTTGTAGGTGAATGTTCTCACTCATAGTCTAGGAAAGCTTGCATGCGCTAAGCCCAATTAGTTAAAAAAAGGAAAAAATCTTTTAATAAACTCGAATTTTGTTAGTCTAATAGAAAAGCTGAGTTTATTTTACCGACATGTTAAAGGTGCAACATACTTAGAATACCTTTGTAAAATGCTTATATTAATATTCTCACAGTCTAAATTGAATGTGAAACGCGTACATAAATTTCAATATTATAATCAAATGCTTTAGTGCACCTTGATAGTTTCCTTTAATTTGTATTTGTTATTCTCTATAAACAATGCTACTTATCTAGTATGGGGCATTTTCTAATTTATAACAATAACGCATCAAATAACAAATATCTGTTTTTCTCATTACATCATGATAATTATGTGCCATTTTACTGGCGTAAGATAGTCATAGAAAAGCAAATTAGATTTCTTGAGGTCGTGAACATACAATGGGAAAAGTGAATCATTAACAACTAGGTAATTAAGCTCTTACCCTGTAGATAAGGCGGTGCACTGGCAAAACCGAAAGCTGCAATATCCAAGAAGTGTCGTTGAAAATACTAACCCAAATAAAATCAGTTCAGATTGGTGAACTCTAGTTAGCGTTTTAGTCATCCACACATATTTCACACATACAGGCTGTATTAACACACACACACACACACACACACGCACGCACACACATTCATTGCAATACATAATACCACATATGCGAACATAAGGCCGAATACCTTATTTTCTCACAATTAACTGTTTCCTTTTGTGGGGCTCGGCTAACCATTTTTCATCAGTTTGTAGTAAAATGTATCATTTGGAGAGAAAGAAATGATAGGTGTGGATATTACTAATTGCTTTAATGGACATTATTGGTTAATGTTATGACGTCCCACTTTCAAACCTGATCTAAAGTCGCGACTCATAATAGTCTGTCTATCGTTTGCATCACACGAATTAAACAATTGAAAGTAGAAATCTCTGTGTTTCCAGAGTCAATCGATAATGAGTTCGAATTTTAGCTCTGCTAAGACTTTTCCCAGCTTTGTGTCAGCCTCCCACACGTGGCGGTACGTCAACAACTGTCAAGGCTTCAGAGACATGGCATCAAGTCCAGGACACTTAATTCCCGTCTTATCACAAGGAATGTCGTCACTGTCGTCTGACTGACACTGAAAGCAGTTTTCATCATGTCGGTACCAGTTACCGAGAAGTATCATGTGCACTCTATCTATAAGATCACATACACAGGTCCTGCTCTTGTTGACAAGAGGAAAAAGCGTTATTTCTGGCAACAAGACAGCTTGGAGCCTTCTAGTCACTAAACAGCAAACCTTTAATCTGATTGGTCGGCTCTGGAGTGGCTAGAGTTTACTTGTAGACTTATAAAACTGGTTTTCCTCACCTCTACCTCTTTCTACCTTTGTTCTGTTACTACACTAGTAGGAACTACAGCGCTCAAGTTTTGCTTCGTTGTCAAAGGGATGTATACTCCACGGGTAGCTACAGGATCTCTGGCTGATAAACACTTATAAGCCAAAGGTGGTGCAAAGTAACAAGGTGCAAAGAAAACGGATTCCACAGCTAGTGGGGAAAAGGGTGCCAAACCTTTTGTGCTTCGTTCTCAATAGATTTGCTGTTGACATGAAGGTAGCTGTCATTCTTTCTCGGGCACTACCGCTGCTCTTGCTTTTTCAAGAGTGTTCTGTAGCTTCACCTGTGACGTACGGTAAGCGAACTTCGGATGTCATTGTAATGGGTCTATAGTAAATGCTTCTAGTTTCTTGTCAATTTGAATGTTGCATAGCTGTTGCAAAGTGGTCTACAAACAAAAAAAGTATTAAATTTAGCCGAACGCGTGCAAAAAAACTTTGCTTGACGCTTTGCGAAAATATTCTTATCGGCTTCTGGCTGTTGTCAATGAATAAATGAATGAATGAATGTGTGTGTGTGTGTGTTTAAGTGTGTGTGTGCGTGCGTGTGTGTATGAGCGTGCATGTGTGTGTGTGTGTGTGTGTGTGTGTGTGTGTGTGTGTGTGTTTGAGAGACAAACTATAAAGCTTTCTGTCAGCAGCTAAAACTAACTCAATTTAGAATCTGATAACGTTTCACTTGTACGACTTAAATTAACTATTGGAGACATTTTTGAACTGGCTAAAAGATTACAGATGCATATATTACTGAACTTGTTCACTGGCAGGGAAATCTTGGTAATGCTGGTGGGAGCTCAAAATTCTCTAGTAATCTTCTTGTAAAGTGAAAAGTTACCGCCCAGAGTTTCTGCTGCTTAGTGACTGACGATGTCATGGAAGACTTGTGCACGCAGTGCGAAAGGTAGTCCGTGAGTTTTGCGCACACAAATCTACAATTAATACAAACATTGTTAGTAAGGCTACGATGACTTCTGACCTCTGCCAGAAAAATACCGATGAAATAAGTATCACAGAACGGATGACGGCAAACACCGTATGTCATCTCGCGTGCGAGACAAACCAGTGATGCAAAGTGATTAAGAGCTGGCGCCTTAACTGGAGACGGTGGGACCGCGATGAGAGCAGTTTTTATATAATTTCTTACGGTTCCTTGGGGTACATAGACATAACAGCGAACTCGAATCTCTGCACATCATGATGCATATTTATTTTTACAGCCGCGGTGGACAGCATCAGTGTCAGAACTACCGCCATCCCCACGACCTCTGAAAATAGCTCGTCATCAGCGCTGAACTCTGCACCAGGAACCACGATCGCTGATGATACATCGTCATCTGCCTTGGATTCTACATCGAATTTCACACGTCTGACTGCTGCTGGTTTAAGCATCACTGACCTCCGAAGTAAGCATATTTGTCAGACGTCATTCACTCTTTCTTTCTTAGGTCGTTTATTTGTATCCTTTCTTTCTTTTTGTTCCTTTTTTGTTTTTTATTTATGTCATAATTTTCTTTATTGCGCTATTTAATCTTTCATTTTTTTTCTTTCTCCTGTTTTCCCTTTCTGTACTTTGTTTTGATTCACTTTTACCTCTCTCTTTCATTCTCTCTAAATTAAGGGTTTCGATTGTGTTACTTTTTAGCGAATAACACGCTTGTAATAATAATAATAATAGTGAAGATTTTTATAGCGCATATTCACACTCGTAGAGAGTATGCTCTTAGCGCTTAAAACGGGGAAGAGACGTGGACTAAGTAGATACAGAACACAGAGGACGAAAGAAAACGACAGTACTGACAAAAACAGATAACAAAAGGCATCAAGTAACAGGAACAGAGAAAAATAGTGATGGGTAAAGTAGCAAGAGGGAAGGGGGGGGTAAGGACTAGCATTGTGGACTAGGAGTAGTGCTCAAGGAAGAGGTGCGTTTTCAGTGCAGATTTGAAGGATTCAATTGTAGGAAGGTGGCGGATATGGAGAGGAAGAGAGTTCCATTGTTTTGCAGCACAGTAGCCAAAAGTCCTGTGACCATATGTTGTTGTTCTGGTGACAGGAACAGTCAGAGTACGGTTGTCAGAGGAAGAGCGGATATATGTAACATTATCCTAATTGGTTTCTCCCACTTTATAACAAACACTATAAAACAACGGTACTTCTATTACAAAGAGAAAATGAATTAGAAGGACCAGAGAAAAAAAAACGTTTTCCACACAATCGGAGAGAAACAAATAGTTATATTTCGGGTCACACGTTCACATGTGTCTTGTAACCTGAAATTGTAGAAATCTTCATTATTATTCAGAATGTCTTAACGATTAATTTGGGAAAGACTGTAACACGCCGTGTGGAAAATATGCGAATTTATCACCGTGTAATTCTAAAATAGGTCCATGTAGGAGAGGATATCAGTTGTCAGGATGACCAGTCCAAAATGAGTAAGATCACGTGACGATCTGTTGTAGCGGCAGCCTAATACTCTGTACAGTCCTCTTGGTTGCCGTATAAGCTGTATTGGACAATGAATCGAATCAGCTTTCCTAAGATATATGTTTTTTTTTAATAAAGGACAAATTGCAGCGGCTTAGTATATGACATCAACATGAAATCAAAGGTAAAACAAAAACGTTTTTAAAAAAAAATCCAAATGATTTTACATTGACTGTTAATGTAGTTGGTTAACAAAGTATCCCTTCCTCTCTCTCTCTCTCCCTCTCTCTCACACACACAGCTGATTATTTAGCACTCCTTTTTTTGTTACAGAATGCATTGAAGGATATTATGGAGCCGGCTGTACCCAGCGTTGTGGAGAGTGTGCGAACCGAGTACCGTGCGATCCTACAACTGGGCTCTGTCCTAGTGGATGTGAGAGTGGATGGCAGGGAAACCAGTGCAAGACCAGTGAGAGCACAATCTATTCACTTGTACTTTTGTAAAGTATCTTAAATAGCAATGTAAAACATTCATGTCCACCTAGCTGCTTATCACTCACTAATAATGTAGCATTTAGGCTTTTTTACGTTTATTCATATTTTAACAAATGAAATGAGATTCCTTCAGCGAAGCCTTTAAGTGTTGCACATTTTTAGCATGATTTTTAAAAAATTAACACTCCTTTTTTAAGCTTTGACAGATTAAGCTTACATTCCTATGTGAATGGTTGTGATGTTTTTAGGCTTGCATCATTATACCATCGTTTTATCGTCCTTTTCTCCCCAAATATCTTTATAAAAACAGTCATAGGATGTTAGAAATGCTCTTTCAGACAACTAGTATTATTCATACAAATATTTGACTGTGCTTCAATGTACATTCTCGTCTTCCGAATGATTTTGAAATAAATACTCAAGAATAGTTCCAAGGACAGTCTGTGTAAGATACGGAAAAGATCCAGTTCTTACTTAAAATTTCTTATTTCATTTACACCTTTTTATAATTTAATTGAAAAGCATAATTATTGGAAGCTAGGAATTGCCAAATAAAAATAAAAATATTACCTGTTAGCAAATGTCAAACATAAGTCAAACACCTTTAATAAAGAGATGAAGAAAAGGTAGGGGGAGAAGAAAAAAAACAGAATAACGAGAATTTAGTTATTGACGCAGTTATTTTTTGTGGACCAAACATTCATGTGGGTTTCGAAATCATAAATCGTGGTAATCTGTATTACCTTGCAGAGTGTACTGATGGATATTTTGGGAAAGGCTGTAAGGCAGTGTGTGGACAATGTGCGAATGTATCCGCCTGCGATTCCATAACAGGTCAATGTCCTGATGGATGTGACATCGGATGGCAGGGAGACAAGTGCAAACTCAGTAAGAGCAAATAATTATCAATTGTAAACATATTCCGCGTCTTCTTCATTCTGTTCTATTTGTCACGGTATCTTTAAGCGAAAATAAATGAAATAAATTATTGAAGAACAGTACTGACTCATTTTTCCTAATATATAAAGTGTAACTATCGCTATAATAAAGGGTTTGTTTTTTTCAACTCGTTATCAAATAACTACGTTTGACCCCTTGAAGTCAAGCAATGGTAGAAATTTCTATTTGATCCTGCATTGTTTAGAGATAATTAACTGACGCGTCAATTTTATGTTTTCCCAAGAAGTAAAGTGCAAATGCTACATGTGCCCTCAAATAAATCAAAGGTTTTACCACTGAGAGAGAGAGAGAATGGGCCATTCATTGGCTTCATAAACTGAATATTCATCACTCTTGTTCTTGCTGCAGAATGTACTGAGGGATATTTCGGAGTCGGTTGTACCCAGCGTTGTGGAGACTGTAAGAACCGAGAACCGTGTGATCCTCAGACAGGTCACTGTCCGAGTGGATGTGAAAGTGGATGGCTGGGAAACCAATGCAAGACCAGTAAGAACTTTATTGATGTTGAATGTAACGACTCCTACATAGCAGCTCCTCCACTTGTTTGTCCCTCTTGACTGTTTAGAAGTCACAGAAAACTGGAAATTAGAAACTTTTTAAACCATAATCTTTATTCTTAAAACTCATGATGAAACTTTTCAGGATAATACTGGTATTTTTAGAAACCACTCGTTTCGCGTTTGGTAATTTTACGCACATAATACTCTTGCAATATTATCCTAATTGTTTTTACCCCTTTAATATCTCGAGAAGAAACGCAAAACAATAATCAGAACTAAAAATAATCTTTTAATAGTTCTTAGTCTTATTTTTCCTGTGAGAGCTTGATTTTGCTTTAATATTCATGTTAAGGTTTCCAATTATTTTGTAATGACAACTCAAATCGGAACTAGCTCAAGGATATTAAAATAGACAGCTATGATCCATACAACGTTACAGATAGAAGATATTTTTGTTATGTAGACGCATAAACTACTACCAGTAAGTTATAGTCCACACGGTACTGGCAAGTTAAAACGCATGCTATTTCTTTGTTTTGTTTTTTAGGATAAGAGAAAATACTAGATATGTTTTCGTCATTTTAAGTGTCAATAATTTAATTTGAACTCTTTCCTCCCTACTAGTTTTATATTAACAGGTACATTCATATGTACATACCCGGTTTAACGGCTAGTATAAAACTATAGATTGTTTCAACCACAAAGGTGCTTTCTAAGTAAAATCTTCTTGTAAAAATATTTGTTCGTACCCATGTCATGGCCCCGGTTACTGATAATTAATATTGCTCTATGAGAGAGACATGAGACAAAAAACAGTCCTGAAGCAGTAGCACAAAATTTTTCCTGTGGCATAGCTAGGCAAAAGCAGTGTAAGAAGTTGTAGTTATTTAGATATTCTTAGTTATTTAAATATTTTTTCATCAGAAGTAAATTTTTGTTACAACGTTTGGTAATAAATTTTGACACAGGTTTTAAAGTTTAGTCGTAACAATTAAAGTAACCTTTTTGTATTACCATCTTCATTGTTTATGCATAGTCCTTTGTTTGCCTTGACACATACACCAGAGAGAATATCAGTGATGTGCTGGTGTATATCTAATGATCTATAATAATAAGTTATTAATGTTTGTATTATTATTATTATTATTATTGCTGATACTACTGAGTTTTTATGTGTAAATACCAACACGTTTGTGTAACAGGGCGCATGGAGTGGGCAGATCTTCGTAGACGCCTCCGGCAGAACAGAAACAGTTAAATCTGATCAGGTCAAGTCCTTTATGTACAAAGTTGTGAACGGCCTTTCTACCGACAAGTCTGCCGTACATGTTGCACTAGTCTACTTTGACTGGAAGCTGATGTCATCAATCGTTTCATCGACACCCTTAAAGCTGTTATCGAAGCAGAGAGCAGTATACCCGATCCATCTGAGCACGACACAGGCACAAGCTCAACCATTTTTAACCTCACAGACAAATAAATTAGCAAATACTGTTTTTTTTATTCTTGTAGGGGTAAGAAAATGCCAAGTTTGCCTTTAAGTATGCTTCTAAACAATTAGAGGGAGACGTGGGCTATATATATATATATATATAATCTGAATTTCTGTTAATTATTTCACTTAATAGTGTATCTAAAATTCTGATAAAAACTGTCTTATATTCTTTTCTCTTTTTCTCAAAATCTTTTCATCAATACCTTTTGCATTTATTTTTGAATAATTTGGATGTGTGTTTTAATATCACTTTTTGCATGGTGCTTATATCAAGCAGGCAGAATCTTTTTTTATTTTCTTGCAATTAGTAATGAAGAGAGACAACGCTTTATTAGTCTTCGTTAGCTCAAAGATTAAAAAAGGAAACAAGAAAGACTACTACGAATCAAAGATTTTGTATGCCAAGGAAACCTGTCTGTGTTCTCAACATTCACTAGAGCAAATTTTTTTCTTACTGTAAGGATTTACCGTATCTCGTCGATTAAGGGCTAGTTACTATTAAAATTATATTAATATAAGTAGCGTGATTAAATCTTTTTCCGTTTAACCTTATGTCATCTTTGCGTGTCTGAGGAAACGAATGTTTGCAAATGTACGTTCGCCCTAGTTCTAATGATTGCGATAAAACTCTTTTGAATGAATGAAACTCGCGTTGTACGATTGAACTTAACACCCTGATAAACAGTTATAAAACACATGTAATAATAATAATAATAATATCAACTTATAACGCGCAGCATCATGATCAAGATAGATCGCACTCTATGCGCAGACCAGTAATGATAAATGAAAGATAACAGAATGTGGACGGTGAGATAGGTAAAGGCACACCCAACAAAATAAAGATGAAGTACAAGAGTAGAACGTAAAGCGATGGATGAAGGTATGAAAGGATATTGGGACTGTAAACAGTGTGAGATGGAGTCATTGGCTTCATAAACTGAATACTTTACAGATAGAAGATATATGACAGTATTGCAAGGGAGTTAAGGAAAGTTATTCAGGGATAGTACTAAGTGAACAGATATGTTTTCAGAGATCGTTTGAATGTAACATTGGAGTCAGAGGAGCGAATGTGATGAGGAACAGAGTTCCACTGGCTAGCAGCACAGAGGGAGAACGTCTGTTGTCCGTATATGACTGTCTTTGTGGGAGGGAGGATAGAATGCCCGAGTCTGATGAGCGAAGGTTTCAGGAAGGGGTGTGGACAGACAAGATTTCAGTAAAGTAGTATCATTCAAAGAATCCATAGCATAGGGATGAGAGCTTGCAGTCTATTCCAGCTTTAATTGGTAGCCAATGAAGAGAGTGAAGAAGAAGTGTAACATGTTCAGATTTGCAAGTCCGAAAAACGAGACTAGCAGCTGAGTTCTGGACTTTCTGAAGCTTATCAGTGAGGTACTGTGGACAGCCAGCAAGAAGAGAGTGGTGTAGTCTAGTTTAGCCAACACAAATGAGCAGACGAGAATTTTGGTGGTTGACATGGACAGAGTATGGCGAATGGAGCTGATCTCCCGGATCAGTATGCAGAACGACAGATGTGAGGAACATGCTTGTCAAGAGAAATGTCAGCAGACATTATGTGATCTAAGAGTGTCGAAGTAACAAAAGGAACATCGGCATCGCCTACCCGAGCAAAAACAGGTAGTGAACAAAAGAAATATCAGATTTTAAGGATAATTGCTTAGATTATTTTTAACATATAGTTTCTAAATTAATTCGCTGTATTGTAAGCAAAAACAAAACGCTGTGTAAATCAACACATTGTCTAGATCCTCCGGAGTGTTGGAGTTCCTTCCCTTAACTTACTTGTTTCTTTCTCGAGTTCTCTCGCCTCTCTCGCGCTAGTTTAGACACTTATTAAGGAAACCGCTCCTCTACAACTAATAATGTTAAAAGCTTTGCCAGTTTCCGGATAGAATGAACTTAACTTAAAAAAACCGGATGTCCTAAAGCGGCCAGAGCTGCTTCACAAGCGATCTCACTGCAAATTTCGACGCCTCATCCTGTGACAAACATATCAAACGGGTTCGTTAATTGTGTCGAGTTTATTCGATGCTTGTGAGTGTCATATCCTTGGTGTGACGAAAGCGAAAAAGAGAGACTAAGCTGTTCTTGCAACTTTTACTACTGATGTCTGGTAAGATAATTGCTTCTGTTTCATAAAGAAAATGTCATTGAATTTGCTGTTTATACTTACTTTAAGTTTAAACGATCCTTCTATATTCTAGACGTTGGTAAGACGAAAATATAAAAATACGCTAAACACAGCAACAGGGAGACGACAAATATGGATGTGTAACTAATCACTTCCTTCTTCATAAAATGTTTTATCGTTGCCCTGCCACAACATAGATTATTTACCAAGAATTATACACCGTTAGTCTTTAGTGTACTAGGACAACAACGAAATGTTCCTATAGTGGAAGATGTTTATAATGGGCCAGAACAACTTGAGGATCCAATTTGTATTTTACTGTTCCTCTTTTCTGGCAACCATTTTAAAACTGCTTAAATGATCCCGACACAGTCATAGAGGTTATTGTGTCTGTGGATTGCTGATTGTGTTAACCCAATTATCCTTTAAATATAATTTTTTAAAAATAAATGGTGGGAAAATATCTGGGACGTGAAATTTACTTCGAAAACTCGTCCAGTGTAAGATATATAAGAAAATAGGTCAGAGGAAATGACTTTTTTGCCGACGTACTGGGATGACAGTTAACAGTGACAATGATTGTGTGACTCAGCGTGACAGAGGCTACAGGAGTATGGGTCACGAGGGTTAAGTGTGTATAACGTGGGAAAACCCGGGAATTGTGTTCATGTGTGATGACACGTTTACATGACAGAGACAAAGATCTCTAATGGGGTTGATACAAAACCTGAATAAATAGTAATTATACGAGTGCGTGTATGTGTAAGTATGTGTGCGTGCGTGTGTGTGTGTGTGTGTGTGTGTGTGTGTGTGTGTGGATAAAAGGTCTTTGTATTTTCACGTAACTACGAACTGTGCGCGTGCCTGTTCTGCATGTACGAGTTTGCGTCTGCTTGCGCACGCATGTGTGTGTTTATGTGGGTATGTGTATTTAGCATTTGTGTGTTTGCGTGTGTGTGTGGGGGGTGTGTGTCCCAGATGTGCGTACGTCCCTTTGTTATAACTACAGATCTGGTTTTGCCTGCGTGCGCGCGCGCGCGCGCGTGTGTGTGTGTGTGTGTGTGTGTGTGTGTGTGTGCCTACGCTCACCCGTAAACGTTCAAACTTTTTATTACATTATTTTGTAATCATAGATTCCACCCCTGGCCCTTCACACTCATCAATCTGTTGTGGTTATGTTTCGCCGTTTCGTGTCCCTTATTCAGTCTTGTTTGTGTAGATTTGAAACTAAAAAACTGACGAGGCTGACTCGCTTCCTACACCAGCTTTACCTTCAAGAATAAGAAGAACAACGGAGAAACACAAGAAGAAAAGAAAGAAGGAGAAGAAGAAAGCATATATATATATATAATTATATATTACCAAGTCCCATGGCATAAAGGACTGTCTTAAAATAAGAAGAGACTATTTGCTTACATTAACGACCAGGCTGTTACAGGGATGGACCTGATGGCCTCAGCTAAAATAATTGACAATGACACAGAAGATGACAGTGTCAGTGACGACGGCTATATGAGTAGCGGCGATACAGGAAGTGGCCAAGATGACGTCCTGATTACAGGTATTTTGATTTTGTTCAAGAAGCACCTACGATGAGTCTGTATGCTTAAGGTTCTTTATTATTGAATAATAAAATAATTGAGAAAAAGATGATTTGCATATATAATATATCTCATACTTTTAGCAAGAAAGTAGAAACAATTGGATATACGATGCTAATCATTCTATGGGTATTTTTGCATTTTGGTGGTTGAGTGGCTATTTTTTTATTTCATGAAGTAAATGATTTATTTTCATGATTTTAGTTGAATATGTTGGTCGATTATATTGACTGCTTTAGAATGCATTTTAGTACAGTACCAAGAAACTGCCTAATGTTAAGGGACAATATATATATATATATATGTGTGTGTTCAAATGAGTTTGCATGCGTTTGTGTGTGTGTGTGTGTGTGTGTGTGTGTGTGTTGTGTGTTGGTGTTCATGCTGCTTTTAGTACAATACTTACACATATTGACACATCTTTATACAAATTATACGACTTGGTTAGATGTAATGCATCGCACTGACAAATAGCTACATTATCGGCAAGTCAGTGTTACATTTTGGGATTTCTTAAAACAGATAATCGCCATTAATTAACGCACAACTCCACGTGCTTGAGGATGCACAGTAAGATAAATTAGTTATATTTAATTATTTTCCCTGTTAAATTTTGCCGTGTTTTGGTTGAAAACCTCGCCGAGTAATACTACCGCAACTGCGAGAATCCCATGAGATCGGCATATGCGAATTGTCATTTATAGGAAGTGACATCAGCCTATGCTTACAGAATGATTAAAAAAAATTGTGAGCGTTTGTCACAACTCACATTTGCAATGACTGGTAACCGGAAAGACTCCTACCAGCTGACTAATAATCGGGAAGGATTCTAAAACTCCTTTCGACTTAAAGCTGTACAGGATCCTACGAGTTTGCACAGACCGGTCACCATTGAGGATCCTATCAATTTGTTCTGACTAGTAACCGCATCGGCTACTAAACTCAAAGTATTCGATAAATTGCATCACGTGCATTCTTCAATTTCGCAACAAGTTTGACAGGATGAAAAATCAGGTATGTTAAAAATGTTTATACTCTAGTTTTGATGTTGCGATCTTTGTGTGTGTGTGTGTGTGTGAGGGGGGGAAGTGTAAATAGCAAGGCGTGTTAAAATGATATGACATTAATTAAACTCCTGTGTTGTGTGCATGGCCCGTGCCTTTACCTCGCGAGCGGAGGTTTTAGTTGTTTGAATACGATACTGATATAGTACACGATACCCTCCAGGTACACATAATCCCCCAACCCTGGTAAACAGGAGTATCAGTGTGCATGCTAAGTATAGATGTACTTTAGACCTACACAACCAACCAGGCATTACAAACTTCGGCAGGGCACAAGGACGCAAGCGGTTGATACCCCGTCTAAATACTACCCAGCATGCCAGACGCCACTAGACACTCGGGGTGTAATCACGGACTGAAAGGGTTACCGGTTAATTCAATCAGTGGATGATTTTGCCACCGATCTAGTCGATTCGATCCATGCCACGTCACATTCGACTACAAACACAACTAAACTTTAAAACAGTTTCATTTTTTAACAGTGGTTGAAAAGTGATATTTGCCTCATCTAGGGTAGCTGAAGCTCATTTTTTTTACCGTAACTATATCGTTATTTTTGTTATATGTGTCCTTTTTCTCTCTTTTTTGTGTACTTGTGTGACTTTGTATCTGGGTGTATATATTTTAGTAATATCAATATCACCCTGGTAACAACTAACTTGACTAGCTACTTGTGCCAGCCTATAGTCTAACCTACCCTAGTGGTCAAATAGAATTGGTCGATTGGGTAAATGACGAAATCGACCGGCTTGTGGTGGAGCTAGCTGCTGCAATCAAGGCTCCATTTTTATCAATACATGTAGACACTCTTGGAAAAGCACGCTGATTCAGTAGCTACGGATCCAAAGCATTGCATGCACCTTTTTGTTCTGGGACAAAATGACCTTATGTTGCTTTCTATTTATCCCGTTGTATCCCCGTCTCCAGTTTATAGAGTTGGCTTCTAGGTATGTTTGTCAAAAACATTTTCTTATAAAAAACAGGAAAGTTTTGTTGTTATTTTACATTAATTAAACGTTCTGAAATTGAATTGCATAAAGATACAGACACATTAATTGTAAACGACTTTAACTAAAAACACATATGCTGACCCCAAGGATTGCATTACACAAGCCTTCTGATCTTCACACTTGAGAACGCATCTGTACATTTGAGAGCAAACAAACGTGAACAATTCAATGGGCGTAAAGGCTTATGCGTCTGAGCACAGGAAAAATATTTTGTGGATAGGCATTAGTCATTGTATCACACAACACGATCTTATGTTGTAAAATCTTGAGCAGACAAGAAGTGTGGCTTTATGACATTGCTATTCAAGCTTGCCCTTTTTTTTTTAGTTCAGGTCAGGAGAACGGATTGGTGTGTTTTACGAAACAACTAAGGGTATATCACGGCAAGGCAGCCAGCCCTGTAAACAGATGTCTCATGCAGAGAAACAACAGCGTGCCTGAGATGAGAGCTGAACCCCGGACAGTCAACTTTCCCTGTTTTGATGACAGACGCTATCCGGGGAGTCCTGTTGAGGTCAGAGTATTGTTGAAAATTTGGCGCAGGAGACTCACGTTGTCAAACAACTGTTCCTATTTTTTCCCATCATTAATGTTAATTATACCACTTGATCTGAAATCTTTTCTTCAGTAATTAATTTTCCTTTTGTTGGTCTCTAAGTTTTGTCTTCGGAAATCGCATATTGATACACGCATATGCACAAGCACCTGCAAACAATTGGCTGCGTGAAATGAATAAGCCAGGAGTGTAATTCACCTTTTACCTATTTACAGGGCTCGTCCTAACAACCCGCGTATACAGACACGTAGGCCTTGGCACTCGTGGCTCATTTTATTTTAGGCTGTCGTACGCTTCACTGAGCTTGTAATCCGGCCAAGCAAAGCCCTTTCACGAGCTTCGCAAAAGAAGTTTCACTTACATTCAGTCATATCTCGTTGTATGGTGAAACGCGTGATAAGCAGGATTCGACTTTTTTGTAGAAGGTTTTTCGAGTTTACAGCAGACAAGGACTTTATATCAGTTAATGGCCCTAGTCTGCTGAGTTTGTTTTGTCCTTGTGTAACAGCTGGTTTGCGAGCAGGGTTATCACCAGGCAGACGCTAATAGAACTGTTTACTATCATCATAAATCTGTACAGACCCCTATAGTTTCACGATAGTGGGACACTGTCTTAAAGGGTAGCCGAAGTGCTGGTTTTAATTACTGGATATAGTTTATTTGCGAAATAATTATTCGCAAAATATGGGTGAATATCTAAAAGGTTATCTTCCGTTCACATAAAACAAGTCTCTAAACATTGACAGTTTTACCCGAAAGCAGAAAGACGATATGTCTATGACATCACGGTGAAATGTTAACATCGCTAAAAGCTCTCTCACTGGCTGTATTATGGCATCATCATCGCATCCATAGTTTGAAACGATGTGCCATTTTAACTTCTATTCTGTTTGCTTTTATCGAGCAAACAAAATGGGGAAGGTGTTAACTTGGTCGATTATGTGAAATAACACCGTGTTCTGGGCTAAGCACACTCACTTGGGTTGGTCTTTAACAAGTCTTCGCTCCATTGAGTTCTTACGCAGTCCTTTAGAGAGTCAGCTTTCTCAAGTCAATGCACAGGTCAAATTTCCTCAGCGCTTCATGCACGTAGCCCAAGTATTGCATGCTTCCAGTAGTCACTAAAATACATTCGAAGACGGCCAGATAGAGAGAAGACATGCACTGCTGTAGCGAGGTCTTACTTCTTTGATCCCACATGTTCGACGGAAACCTTAGAACAGAAACAACCATTCAGCAAAACTAGAGATGTTAAAGGCAGCTGGCATGGATGTTTTGCTGATCGTTTTCTTGTTGTGCCTTTCGGGTCTGAAGACTGTTGACGCTGACGAAAAGAGAAAAATGCCGAATATTTTGCTTTTTCTTGCCGATGACCTGGGCTACGGTGACCTCGGAACCTTCGGCAACAGCAGCCTGCCCACCCCTCACCTGGACAGACTGGCAGATCAGGGTGTGAAGCTGACACATAACATTGCGGCCGATACGGTGTGTACACCCAGCCGAGCGGCCTTCTTGACTGGGAGGTATCCAGTAAGATCAGGTGAGATCAGGATTCACCCAATTAGATCAAGTGAGATAAGCAGGCGCTCAGCATTACAGCTGCAGTATTATTACACATTTTAGTCATAGGAAAATAGTAAGATGAAGGATAGCCGGGTAGGAAGAAAGGCGAGCGTGGATATATCGTAAAGCTAGAAGACAGTGGATAGCATTTTATTCGCTATGTACTAGCTTTCTTAGCAGATGATCCAAAATGTTGTTAAAATCAAAAGTATTTAAAGGTAAATCCAAGTCAAATATGTAAATTGATGATCTGAATCATGTGCAGTAAAACAATATCAAGAGGCAACACGTGTTTTATGGACAATGGCATCTAGGTCACAGGTCTAGGGCAGTTTAAGTAAGACCACCAGACTTGTTGTGTTGTCAAGTGAAGTCTCTAAACCGATGTGGCGGAGAACTCAATCTTCTGTGTAGAGGTCACCACCATCCTGGTATCCTAGACTTGGACATCGTGCAGTGAGGAACGGAGCCCAGTGATAAAACGTGGAATTTTATTTAAAAATACTGACGTTACGGAGGATAATGTCACAATTTTAATGTACCTTCTGTCTCTCTCTCTCTCTCGCCTGCCGTCCCTAAACTATTACTAGTCTTTGGGTGGACATCGTGAGATGCAACAATAGTTGTGTAAGTGGCCAAGTCGGAACTGCTCTGTGACCTTCCAACGATGTCTCCCAGGTGGCGGCCTGTCCATGCCGTGGTGTTACTTAGCCACCATTTTCTGTTTGCCTTGTAGACGTCCTCCGTCCACATAACCCTTTGAGACTGTCTGGGGCAATGTGTCGTGTCAAGCGACATGCCCAAGGCAAACCAATTTTTGCCGCTTGACAGTGGCCAGCAGAGATTCCTGGTAACAACCAGACTGCAAACAAATTCGCTTGTCTTCTTTTACCTGTAAGACATAGAGAGCAGTCTCCGTAAGCTTTTCCTCTCGATTGCCAAATCTTTCTCTCCGTATCGGTCAACAGAGTCTATCCTTTGAGACACGCTGTTGTATAAAACTTTATATGGATTCATTAATGCGTTCGCTTGTGTGTTATCCATGTTTTGTAACCTGAGTTCTGTATTTTTTCTATTCTAGTTTTAGTAGATATTCTAGTTCTCTTTCTCTTTTTATTATTTTATATGACACCAGGGATGGCCGCAACTCATCCTCTCCGAGTTTTTACGTTTACTTTTGCTGCTGGAGCTTTACCAACCAAGGAAGTAACTTTTGGAGACATTGCCAGCCAAGCTGGCTACAATACTGCGTTTCTTGGTAAGTGTGAGTTAATCGGTATCCTTAAATAAATTTCACTCCTTTTCCTGTATGTGCAAGCATATACTGACACCGCTCAAGACATGCCTAAGTGGAGAGTTTTGTTAGTCGCCACGTCTCTTGTTTCACCCCAACAACAAGTCTAAAGGATCAGTATAACTCTTTGTCAACACGGGTGCCAGTCAAGGGATAAATTTTAAAAAAATGAAAAAATTTAAAATCTTCGGCATTTGGATAAAATACATAGAAGCAATCAATCAATCAACAAAATAAGCAAAAGTAAATTAAGCTCCCTAAGTTTGAGGGGTTTGGGGTCTCACTGTGGTCATCATTTATTACAGATATGATATCACAGACATAATTCATGTATTATCAAATCAGTGTAGAATGCCATACACAAACAACAGATGTTTTTGCTCCTGATGAAAATTCCTGAAAACCGTATTCTTTTGAAGGCAAATGGCACGTGGGATGGAGTCTTGACAGATCAGACCCCGAACATCCTCATCCTCTAAACCAAGGTTTCCAGTATTTCTACGGAGTGCCTACGTCCAATGTCATGGACTTTGGCGACCACAACGAACACATGTTATTGCACGCCAATCCTGCGCTGCCACGTCAACTACTGACAACCTTCCTCTGGGTTGCCGGAGTTTCCGCGCTGCTGGCTCGTGTCGGTTTTATCAGGAAAAGATCTTGCCTTGCAATAATTCTTCTCGTTGGGATACTATTTGGAGGGCTGTACTGGCTTCTCACTAGCTCAAAACTCCTTAATTCTTTTATGTATAGGTAAGCATTTTTCTTTTCATCTTGGTCTCTTTCATGAAAAGAAGCGTCCGTCCCGGGGCTCGTATCAGGACCGCGAGATAATTTGGTCTGGCGCTGCAAAGGTGTTTTTTTTTACTAAGTAAATAATTATATTAAAAGACATTTTTAGGGACATATAGGCAAGGCCCATTACTGGATAGAGAGGACATATACAATCACATAGCGGGACAGATACGTATACTTCTCGTCGGTTTTCTAAATCGCGTGCTCCAAAATTTGTGACTGAATGACTATCTTGGCATAGCCTGCGGATGTGGATAAAGACAATATTCATTACATCTCCGTATATAATCTTCACAATAAAACAAACTGAACGACGATTCACGTGTGTTTAGTGCTCGAGTTTCGCTGGCAGTGAAGAAAGTGGGCAAGTTAACTGAGCGTTAACGAGAAGACAAAGCACGAAAGTTTGAAAAGTATATCGTCTGCACAATGACAGAAGCTGTGGACGACAGTTCACGTGCACGTGGCGATCTGGTTTCACTGGCAGGGAAGAGACTTTACAAGAACATCGGTGCACGTGGCACCTGCGGCCCGTCTACCTGTATTGTGGTGACTCAAAAGACAGTCAGTACCCGGCAACCTGTTAGTGTACATGTGACAAACGGGATGCCACACTGTGCCAAAATTACTGCTTTACCAAAAGCAATAGGCTAGTTTTTAAGTTTACAACTGTGTACGTCCCGTGAATGATGTTATAAATATTCAGATGACCCTTGGTAGAAAAACAATTTTCCTCCCCTTTTGGTTTATACACTTTAGTCACAGACATTTTTGTTCATTAATACTATCAACATGCATTAATTATATAAAAATATAAGGTATCATAAGTATGTAAAATGTAAAGTATATATATATATATATATGTTGAAGTGATTGCCCTCAACGCAAAATCGATCATTAATGGATACATGCTTGTGGCAAAACAAAAAAAAAAAAAACAAAAAAAAAAAACGAAAATAAAAAATTAAAAATACTAAGATTAAGTAAATTTGAGAAATGTATCTTCCTTCTGAAATACATAACACACAAACGAATATATTTTAATATATATACGTAAGCTTGTATGTATATATATATATATGCAGACGATATCAGGTTGAGGGAATTGATATAGTTCCATTCAAAAATTATGTAACAAAAGTTAAGCGGTTTATCTTGAAAACCGTTTTTTCGTACATCAAAATGTACACACATATAAGTGAGCAAAGAAGTGAATGCATATTTTCACTTATATTCGGAGGCAAATTTAGATCAACATTTTCTTTATGTCTACCTTTTAATACAAGTGATATAAGGGGATCAACCCAACTATTTTTTGCTGTGAAAGTACTGGCTTGTCAATTTATTTTCTCCCCTGTTTCTTTTCATACTCAATTATTTTTCGCTGTCACTACGTGGTAAGGATTGTCTTCAATTGTAGGTTAATATTTTTCCATCAAAACAGTGAACTCGGTCGCTTTGGAAGTTTTCGACAAATTTTTATTGATGTATCTAAAAGTATTAAGAAACAAGTATTTAAACAGTGGTCACAGTTAAAAGTTTAGTAGTTCCAGGTATTCTATAAAAACACTAACATTGTGAATGCCATGTTAATAAACAACGCCAGGGTCTGGTGCTCTCATTCAGGAACTACGAGATGGTGGAGCAGCCGATCCACCTCCCGTCGGTAACGAGAAAACTAGTGGCAGAGAGCGGAAAGTTCCTCAGAGCCCGCCATGAGGACGGCCACCCGTTTCTGCTCGTGGTATCCTGGCTGCATGTGCACGATGCCTTAGCAACGGCCCCGGAGTTCAGAGGTCGCTCGCGGTACGGCCCGTACGGGGACGCCGTGATGGAGATGGACTGGGGCGTGGGGCGGGTGGTGGAGGTGCTGGACAGCCTGGGGCTGTCACGTGACACTTTCGTCTACTTCACATCTGACCACGGAGGCTGCGTGAATATCAAGGACTGGATGGGCAGGCAGGTCGGAGGTTATAACGGACCTTTCAGAGGTGCGTTACGTGACGCAGGACTATCAGGGATAAGGACAAAGAAAACATTACATCATTTTGATATTTAAAAATTTTTAATTACAAATTTTAATATATTTTTAATAATTAAATTTCACTTTTCAAATGGAAATGTATTCCTTGCAATGTCTATTTCCATCATACATTCGTCAATCGATCGACCCTTCATCTTTTATCATTCATTGTTATTACTTAGCCCTGAGTGGCCATAACGCTTGACAATATTATTATCAAGCCTCTTACCATCTCTATTCTCTCCTCTATAATTGGTCTCTACCATAGATCAGATTACTTTTGGATGTTGTTCACTTTTTCCTCTCCTCCTCCCTCACCCAGTTTTCTCCATTTTCTTCCAGGGTGATTCAGGATCTTTCGATTTTTTTTGCCATAATAAACCGTACAAATCTGTCATATTATTTTAATTCTTAGTACAGTATTAGTACAGTTTTGAATTATTTTAATGTATGCCACCACACTTTTAATACAAATCTTCCTCTAGGAACCAAAGCTCAAGGGTCTCCGGAGGGAGCTTTCCGGGTGCCTGGAATTGTCCGCTGGCCGGCGCGTATTCCCGCAGGCCGGGTCATTAACGAACCGGTCAGTCTGATGGACATAGTGCCCACCATCGCCGACCTGGTTCAGGTGCCGTTGCCAGGTGACCGCTTCATAGACGGCAGGAGCCTGGTGCCGCTGTTGACAGGAGAGACACAGACCTCAGCCCACGAGTTCCTCTTTCACTATTGTCAGGATGAGGTGCACGCCGTCAGATACAGACCCAGGACAGGTAACACAGCTACCAGTACTCAATTTATTAATAGTCGTACAACACAGGTAAAACAACTTTAAGTTTTTACTATACTTGTGGTTGCTTCTTAACAAAACATGTAATGTTGCGAGATATTCCCCTTGAAATCCTGCTGGCAATACATGAGCTTTTATATTCAGTCATCTAGGTTTCTTTAGAGATTTGCCTGAGACTAAACAAGACCATAAATAAAACGCAAGAAAACTAACTCGACAAAATAAAATAATTTCTACCTGACCTTTTCCTTCATCTAATCAACATAGCTGACACCTTCTCTTTTCAGGAAACAAGGTGTGGAAACTTTCTTTTAAAGAACCAAACGACTACAACACTGACAAGCTCGGGGCTGCTTGTAGTGATGTCCTGCACCTTGACCCGCCTCGTCTTTATGACATCCTCTCCGACCCCGCGGAGACCTCGCCCTTAGACCCGAAAAACTATCGAGAGATCGTGAAGACAATGCTCTCGGCTCTTGCTGATCACAAGCAGAGTGTGGTCCCCGTGCCAAACCAGTTCACTTTTTCCAGGTTAATGTGGATACCGTGGAAACAGGCGTGCTGCAAGTTTCCAGCCTGCAGCTGCCAAGACGAACAGTTCTTAGGCATGTTCAATGACGAAGTGTGATTCGCTGTTAAAGCATCAGCATCATCATTATATCACCAATAATTATCATCGAAAATCAATAGTCATCAACTACAAAAAAGACACCATTTCCAGTTGGAACTGTTATCATGCAAGTAAATAATTAAACGGAAGAAAGAAGACAAGAAAAAAGACAGCAGAAATAAAGTAATGATTACAGCTGTAACAAGGTGCTGAAGGAAGTTATACATTCATCCTTTAACTAATTGAAAATGTTACTATTGCAATTGTGGTAAGTGGTAAACTGAACCTAAATAAAGTGATGGGACAACAAAGCACGGAAAGACTCCAATTAGTTTTGTACAAACACCAAGAGTAGCCATAAGACTCAATACAATGCAGCAATACAATTTACAATTACAATTTATAACTCTAGTATCTTAATGCCTTCTTCATTTTTTAAAAGGACTTTGTGAGTGATGTATGGGTTGAACCTAAAATCAAAATTCCAAATTCTCTGTTAATGTCCATTTTGGCTCTCACAAAACAGACTCGATTGCGTAAAGATGACAAAAACACTGGCACCAGAAGGTTCTCTTATGGAAAGGTAGATGTCTTTAAAAACAAATTAGAAAGCTGGCACCATGGCCCATTTGTTTACTGCTGCACGTTCGTAGCTCCATGGATTTGGCATCTTGCTCTGCTTGGTGATGCTTGTAGGGTCTTAGCAACAGAAGAGGCTTGTTTACCCGTCACTTGGGAAATAATATCTTATCACTCATAAAATGTCATGTGCTTGCAAACTGTCCGATGTTGCGTTGGCTACATTTTCAACTCATTCTTTATTCCAGTCACTGGTATCCAATATCTTCTCTGATCTCTGCTCAATTGCACTGTCACTCAGTAAGAACTATTTCCTTTCCTTTGCCCAATAACTGCCCTTTCTCTTATTGATCTACAGTTTTAGAAATCGGAGCTTGGCGAATGCGCAGTTGCAAAAGAAAACAGTATCCAACGAGCACGCCTTTGTTCAGCCATAAAGAAACCTCCCAGAAACGGAACCCTCAGCACTCTCATAACTAAAGATCCTTAGATTATACAGAGGCAAGGAAAATAATTCCAGCTTTATGTTGGTTCCAAAAAAGAACAGTTGGCGATGTCTGTGGAATAAAGCTCACATCAAATAAAAGGCCTTTGCGGCCACCAGCGTGAAGACAGAATCGAAAGTGCTTAGCGGTGGTCCGCTGGAGATATTCTTTTTCCCACGGGATTGAGCATCTTGTCAGTAACTCTCCACTTCTTACTTGTCACTGCAGCACAATGGCAAAAGTGGTTTTCTTTGCAAACGTCGTAAGCTCGATTCTTGCCACAGTTTATGAATTTTTTTTTAAATTTACGTCTATTTTTTTATTTGTTTTCATTCATAGTCGTGTTTTTTTAATTGGGTATTATTAAGCTTCTATTAACTAAGATTGCTGCCTAATTTAGTCTGAGTTCTGATTAAGATTGGTTGTCGGGTCTGTAGGTAAGCTTTCCCATCTAGTTTAAGGGTTAGAGGTTTGGCTTGGGACTGATCACAACACGTGGAGACAATAAACAACGGTAGGCACAGTTGTAGACCAACGCAGAAGGAAAAGTAAGCCCTCAGCCTATATGCGGCCTCTGCAAATTAAAAATTTCGAAAGACAAAAGCGTCTTAACAGACGTTTCAGCTCTCTGCTGACCAGAAGGTCTGGTTTGTTGACAAGAGTATTCTTCAGTATTCTGTGGGATATTGGAGTACTTTAAAGATATGATAGTTTGGAACTTTACCCAGTTAAGGAGGTACTAAAGGCCCCCCCTCTCTCTCTCTCTCTCTCACACACACACACACACACACACACACACACACACACACACACACACACACACACACACACACACACACACACACACAGCTCCCTCACAAAAACACAAACATAGACTAAAGTCGCATCATGTGCACGTCCAACGCACTTCATGGCTTTGCTCCAAAAACGTAGTCTAAAAATATCACGTAGGGACTAGAGGAGTGCAAGGAAAGTGGAAAAGTGTTAGAGGTCTGAGATTTCAATCACTGGTTGGAAAAAAACCTACTTCACTGGTGCAACCTTTTTCACGCTTTTCAAACGAATGGAAGTTCCATGGCGCGCGCACTCTCAAAATTTCTCCTTGGATGGGCCCGCAAAGTCCAAATCCATCGCCTGTGGCATCGTCGGATAAAAAAGATAATTATAATCGAAAATAGCCCAATTACCTCTTACTTTAACGTTTGGTTCGTTCGAGAGAAAGAAAACGTAGTGAAAAAAAACGAGGCACCCGATTCAAGACAATTTCCTCTCTCGTATTTTTGCCCCTCCCGCTTAGTTCTCTGTCCCGCTTGAAGCGCACGCCTCAGGCCTCTTGCCAGGGCACCAGCGGCAAAGGTTGGTTCTGAATTGCTCGGGTTCCCCAACGGCACATCATCTGACGAAGGAAATCGATGTTGAAGCTCCAGAACCTTTGCAGCAAACCGTATAAAAGAGGATCCCCAGGAAGGAGTGTAATAACACTCAGTAGCGGTCTTCCAGTATCTTCTTTCCTCTCTCGCTACTTCTTGTAGTCCCTCCCCTTTTCATCCATCCTGTTTTCAGCCCCCTTCCTCACCCACCGACACCTTCCCGTACAGAGATGATCATTTGCTTTCCTGCCAAGTACAGACACGTGTCACGAATTGGCATCGCCGATGAGCAACGACCCCTAACGCGGGTCCCATATGATCTGTAACACGAATCCCACCTTACAAATCCACAAAACCTTCTTAGACATCAACATCGATCTGTCGTCTAGTTGTGTGACCGGCTACCAAGCAAGTTTATCGATAAACGGGTGACTGTGGGTGACGTCACACTCAGTAGCTACAGTCGACGAGGGCCCAGGACGGCACTACCACTACCACTACCACATCACTGTGGATGCTCTACTTGCAGTGAGGCTGTGGCGACCGGACCGCCAAGTGCCATGATTCTATTTCTGGTTCTGTAATGCCGATAACACCGGACGGATGTTAGGCTGCTTGTTGTTGCTGCACGAAGGATCGCAGGAGGAAAGCAGGAAGGAGTTAATGCCTGTGGAAATGTGAGTTTGTTTACAATTACCACTCTCTTCTCCTCTCATACTGTTGCTTCATATAATATGCATTATTACTAATAACTGAGTTGTTAGGAAAGCTCACAACGTTAAAGCAATGTTCAGGAAATGTTGTGAACTCAAACTTCTCTTTTAATCTATTCATTCATTTGTTAAATTTTTCTTTTTATCGTTTCTTTGTGCGTTCATTAGTTCCTTCCCTAGTTTATATCCTTCCTTCCTTTTTGACATAAATACTTGTTAAGCGTAAGGAGAGAAAGAGAGAAAGAATAAAAATGAAACATACACAAGAATATCATACTTCAGGCTCCCAGATGTGTCATCCTGGGATAATTTGTTCATACACCACGATGAGATATTCATTAATAAGATATTATCCTATCAAAATTGGATACATGAAATATAACTGTCACCTTAAACATTCATGCCAGCCAAGACGCCCTAGAAATATGGAGGCGTTTGGCTTCTTGTCGTTTTATTAACTGAAGAAATAAACCAAGAAGCTTGGCTGACGGCAGGTTGTTTACATGCAGCAGAGAAAAAGATTAAAGCGGCGAGACTCCGTGTCTACATAAAAAATTAGCTTTCTTTGAGTTAATAAGCTGGGGACTAAAAAAAAATGATGCATGCTTGTATGCTTGTCCAAGAGGAAAAATTGCATCAGAATCGATACAAATTCGAAAGAAATAGAATTGCAATCGAATAATGTGGGTATAATCAAGATCAAAATAAGTTTAAAAATAAATAACTTCTTCATTTATATCTCTGTGTGTGTGTGTGTGTGTGTGTGGGTGTGTGGGTGGGTGTGTGTGTGTATGTGTGTTTATGTGTGTGTGCGTGTGTATGTCAGTCAGATAGAGAGAGTAGAGGAGGGAGGTGGAGAAGATGAGAAAAGGGGATCATGCAAAAAGTGGAATTGGAAAATAGAGAAAAGATCTTGAGAATCTCAAAGTGTACTTTTTTCATGCACTGACATCGCACAGATGCTGTGCACACCACTTATTCGGGTCTATTAGTGAAGTGCAAGACTAGGGCGCATGTTTCAGACCTTCTTCCTTTACAGAGTCCAGAGCATCATTTAGGAAAAGTGGTGCATGATGCGGCCAGACCTGGAGTACATCACACAGGCGATATTAGAGAGTGCAGGAACATCCCACACTTGTGGTTCTTTTATCTTCTATGAATTTGCCTCTGCTCTCCTTCGCCGAAGGCGCTCAAGTACACATGGATTACTAGTCTCTCCTCTCATTTCCCTTGAGAAGCTAACCATTTTTCTCCGATATCGTAGCCGAGGGGACCTTGGCTCAGTGTTGGTGAAATAGCAAAACGGTTTTTTTATCCCAAGATCATGTTATTAAACTCTACATAGAATCTGCTTATAATGGTTATATGCATCCTAATTTCATAGTCAGTGTAAAGTTTTTAGGACAGACTTCCACGGGAAAAACTAGAAGAAAAGACAGACTGAGAAAATAAAGAAAGAAAGTAGGAAACGATATAAAATAAAAATTAAAAAATGTAGGGTGAAAAAAAGAACAAATAAAATTGATAAACAAACTGTTGAATGAACTAAAAATGTCTTAGAACTACAAGTTCAGTTCTGCAGGTCTGTTCAATAAAACCTGTGAACGTTGTCTGTAGCGCATGTTTGTATTTATGTCGAGACAAGAACGACAGAGATCGTGAACATGTTTTTTTCTGCCATCCATGATGACAGCATTTTCCTGCAATAGGGAGACATTTCTTCTATCAGCATATTAAACATCAGACTCCGCAAACATCTCCAACTTTCGACGGTCGCAGGATCGGAGGCGACTGAAATGAAACCAGATAACTGTGGATACTTTGCCCCCGACTGTATCTCAGTGGAATTAGACAACGCAATAGCATCTTCACGGCTTCATGATAGGGACAAGCTGGCTGGGCTTTGATAAGAGAGGGGCAATGCAGGTCTTAAATCATTACAAGCTTTCCCACACACACGGCGAGCTCACCCTCCACATTATAATCTGAATGGGTGCCTGAGAAATCTAAGCACACTCAGTCGTTGGTGAAGCAGTGGGGTAAATCGAGGGCACAATAATGTCTGTCATTACAAATGAAAAGAAAGCAGATCACAGGTACGTAAAAGGGAACCCAGGTATTTTTTTCCAGTCCCCTGATAGAACACACTGCGTCTTGTTTTGCTCTCTCGACAGAACCACATTCCAAAACTCATGTTTCCTCTGAAAGTATCACTAGCAAGTTAGCGCGCAACTATTCCATGTGCCGGATAGTATGACGACTCGTATTTCCTTTTCTATTCATAAAAATGTCCTTAGCACCCACCACTCGCTCTGTGACATTTAAGAGCGCCTTTAATGCAGGAAAAAAGATACGATCATGCAGGCAGCTCAGAACTGGTGAAGAAATTAGAAACTATGTGACACTAACATAAAGTACATGCAACTTGTTCTTAAAGTTTGAAAGATTCTATGAACGCAAGAGTGAAACCAAGAGAAGAAAAAGACAAGGGTTTAGCTTATTTAGGGAAAATAACAGCTCACGCAAATGCCGAGTTAGCTGTGTGATCCAGAAATTATACCGTAATTACGATCATGGTAAAGACGATGATGATGATGACCATAATTCAGTGTAAAAATGGCTTCGGCAGGAACGTGATGGCGGAAAATCGATGTAATTATTAAGAGCCCAGCTGTTGTAGTCACACAGCAAATAGCTACCTACGTGGAAATTCTTGTCTGTCTTGAGTAGAAAATAATCGAGCCTCTTGGTATCTCCGTTGTAATTTTTCAGTCACCCTCTGCATGTCTGTGTTGTTTCTCCCTATTCTGCTGGTCTATCTATCTATCTATCTATCTATCTATCTATCTATCTATCTATCTATCTATCTATCTATCTATCTATCTATCTATCTATCTATCTATCTATCTATCTATCTATCTATCTATCTATCTATCTATCTATCTATCTATCTATCTATCTATCTATCTATCTATCTATCTATCTATCTATCTATCTATCTATCTATCTATCTATCTATCTATCTATCTATCTATCTATCTATCTATCTATCTACCTATCTATCTATCTATCTATCTATCTATCTATCTATCTATCTATCTATCTATCTATCTATCTATCTATCTATCTATCTATCTATCTATCTATCTATCTATCTATCTATCTATCTATCTATCTATCTATCTAATAGTGCTCATGATTAAACATTTGATTACACATCCATACACAAATCCACAGAAGCTCCAGCTGTTAACGAAATCTCTGCTAATTACTAACTTAAATGAAGTAAGAAAGTAAAATGATATGAACTCAAGACACCATTTGATTCCACGTGCTTCTCACATCACATCTCTTAGAGACAAGATGGGGGCTGTAGCTAGTTCTCAGAGTTCAATCGCCGTAAAACACCGAACCCTCTAAAATCCGCTTGCCATGAACCGGGACTCCTGCGAAATATTCCGTGAGGAAGATTTCATTTATTCTCTTTTGATGCATGTGCTTTGTGCTCTGTGTCAACTTTCTTCGATCTTCTTCTGTTCTTCTCGTAAGCATCCCTCTTTGCACAGCATCGTTGAAACCGCCACACCTCAAACACTCCCTGGCTTCTTAGCAACTGCACTGCTTCGGTGGATGCTGTGGGGAGTGGTTAGTAGACAAATGGCTGTTTTCAATGCAAGAAGCCAAAACTGTGTTTGACAGGCTCTCAGGGACCGCAATCGATCAAAAACCGACACCTGCGCTTTTGGAGAAGCTAGAGAAAAAAACACTGTTAATAATACCATGTGGTGCTAATCAATATTGCAACAGTCGGCCTCTGTAGTCGATAATGTCTAGGACACGTACAGACAGGACCTTAAACACACTCATGTCTATGAAGACGAGGGAAATACATAAACAAATATGAGTACATGTATGAATGAATACTTACATCCATTCAGACAAACATAAAGTATTAGTCGAGATAGTCTATGAAAGATATTTACATTAATACAGCAGCAGTAAGTCATGGGGAAGGTGTCAAGAACATCTACTGGCCTATCTCCATCATGGACATCACCAGCAACTGCCACATATCTTCCTCTCAAGAGATTACCTTGCGAGAAGTCGTCTACATTTAGATCGATAATTTCCTCCATTTCAGGAAGCTAAATTCTAGGGGGGGGGGATTTTTCGGTCCGTTGACATGTAACTTAAATATCTTTGTCCCGACTACGCTTTCTTTCGGCTAACATGATGCCGTGAGACTGTGTGAGCGGGCATTTCTACATTTCGTTAGTATTAACACGTGAAGAGGGTATTGCCGGTCGTTTGTGTGCGGGCCTGTGTGTATGTGCGTGTGTGTGTGTGTGTGTGTGTGTCCAGTGGTGCTGTGGGGCTTTGGGGTGTTGGATGTGCACAAGAGAGGGAAGAGGTCGAAGAATCGGCTGACGAGCAGACAGAAAGTTGGCAGAGAACTCATCTGCTCAGAGCTGACTGCAAACACTGGCATTATAGGCTGCACCACAGGCAATATTCCCTTGACATGATTATAACAAGCCTTGAGCTCTGAAATATGGGTTTTGTATTTACTCTGGCACGGGAAATGCGTTGATTGCAAAAAAAAAAAATGCCAAACCTCCCTGATATTTGTCTTGCACTTTATGTTTTGTCATTGCACCTCTAGCATTCGCCAATGTCGCCTTCTGGTATTTATTTGCTTCCCTGATTCTGTGGTTTGGATTTTTTTTACTTTCCCTTTATATTTGTCCTTCTCTATTTCTTCCTTCCTTTTCTTCTTGAGAGTGGTGGGGGGCTTGCTTTTGTTCTCTTCTATCCGAATTAACGTCTTTTTCAGGTTTTTGTCATCGTGCTAGAATTTTTCATCTCCCTTCTTGTGTTCTCTCATCGCCTTGGCTTACGTTACACGCATCCAGCGTCTTGAAGCTTCTGTGTATTCGCTACGACGCTTTTTCACTTGATGGGGATATATTTTTGATACAAAACATCTCCGTCCCTTTTTTCTTACTCACTCACTCACTCACTCACTCACTCACTCACTCACTCACTCACTCACTCACTCACTCACTCACTCGTTTTAGACAGATCATTAGATTAGCTTCTGTGTCTTAGTGTTGATCATCTCACAGTTTAGGGAAGATTTTAGAAAGTGCGTAAGGGAGAATAATATTTGTAGGAGTAATACTAACGTAGGAAGCAAGTCCACGCATGCGTGCTGGACTCTGCGTTTGTGTCCCCTGCACGACAGCTTCTGCTTCCTGTCTTGAGGTCGGAAGACGAGGTGAGTTGTCCAAGACAGTGAAGACCCCGCGTCCAAGGTTCGGATCCTGCATGCGCGCTTTTTGTTCCTCACCAGATTGCAACCATTTATATAGAACTGTTTTGTGTTGATAAAACTGTTGATGTTGACTCAGCGAAAAAATAAACGAAGTTTACTTCCTCGTTCCCGACCCCATCAGCGCTCGGTGGCGTCTGGCAGCCGCTGGATTAAAGAAGCCCAGATGCGCAGTAAACGCTAAAAGGACACGTGGCACGAGCGATCCACGTGAAAGTCAGAAGTTACCCTCGCGTGACCCACTCCATTTCACTGCTTGCCACCACTGTCATGTGTAATGAGACCACGGTGCGGACTATCCTTGCGTGACGGAGGACGCATGGGACGGACGGGGGGGGGGAGATAAAGCAAAAATCGCTTATGTGAGTTCGTGTCCAGTCCTCTGCATAAAAGTTTGCGCACAAAAAAATAAATGTTTGAAAAAAAAGACCCAGTCCATCGATTAAATGACTGGTCGTGTGTCTCTATAGCTTTGCCATTTATTTTCTTATCTTTTTCTGGTTGCTGCAAATGGAAACACGATCACCTAGTGGTGCTGACTGCCGTGGAGCAGGACATATATTTATTAGGTGTTATTTTTGGTCCCGGCGTCAATAAACTACATCAGGAGTTAATGTTTCTGTAAGGACTTCGAGTCCATCTGATATTACATCAAATTCGTCTGCCAGGCTGTTCAAATTGCAAGTTATTCTGAAAATAAAATAAATCAGAAAAGTTCTCATGAATTGTTTATGTGCCTAGATAGAAATAAATTCAGCTCTGCAGGCAAGTTTATTATCTAACTTCACATAGCTGCAACCGAATTATGTTCGGAAAGGGGTTTTAAGTCTGCAAAAACACCTGCTGAGGTAAATGTTCACGATATCATCCAGGCTGAACACGGTGTTTAAAAATATTTAAAATGTCGGTTAGCGACGGATGTATGTCGACAGCATTAAATCTTCCCCCCCCCTCTCTCATCCTCTAAACTGTCTGTACATCAGTCAATTCATATATTGCCTTCAGGCACAGAGAAAGTGTCGGAAAAATACCAGGACAAAGAACTTTTATGTCCGTTTTTTTATACCAGCTTTTGTAAAGTCAGCGTCCGTCTTGTCTTGACTTCTTTACAGTTATCAACCCTCTAGGAAGTCAGCGGGTTCGACTGTGTCACACACGGGTATCGAAATATGCGCGTGCCATTAACAACATTGCTCTAACCCCTGTTCAAATTCGTTTACCCCTCCCTCCCCCACGCAAAAACAGAACATAGATTTAATAGTTGCTAAAGGCAGAGTTGAAGTGAAGCACTTTCTAAAATAATAATAATAAAACAACTAATGGATAGAACCTGGCAGAATCTTGTCCAGGATGGAACAATTTTGCGCTCGTCATTACTCAGAGTCGGCAAAAATTTAACTCTTTTCTTGCTGCGTTTCCTTTTGGATGCTTTTTTTCTGCAGTTGAATACGAACAAACATTTGATCAAGTTTTTCAAAAAAATTGATTCGGTCTGAATATAAAATAAAGCATCGTCCATAATTGCACGGTTTTTGTGTGAATGCTGCAGGCTCGTTTTTTGTCTTCGCTTTAGATAATTTGATTTTGTTTCCTTTGATTTTGAGAGCTCATGGGTTAGTGTTGGGGTTAGGGCTAAAGTTTTGGCGTGAGCTTTCATTCTGGAAAGAATCACTGAGCAGACAAAATGATCGAGGTCAATATTTGTCGAGTTGGGGTGTTCGGGCATGTAAAACAGGTCAGTTTATCCAGTCAAAAAGCTTCACCTGGTTATGAAGAGCCTTTATGAACCATGATGTCCTTACTGAAGGAAAAAAGATTGCATTAAAGAGCAAAACATGTAGTAATAGATGCTGCCCTGTAGCTCTCGATGACACAGCTTGACAAATATCTTTGCAAATGGAAAAACCAACTCAATGCCCTTCTCAGTTACACCGCGTAAATTAGATAAACTGATAATTTAAACCTTTTAACCAATTTTTGGTCAGTTCTGAGCTCTCATTATGAGTAGTTCGTTTGGTTTTGAATCCTTGGCCTTGTGCTAGTTTGTTTGTATTTTCCACGAAGAGCTATATAGGTATCTCAAGAAGATCAATCTGGGATACTTAGCTCTGAGAGCCTTCTCCTGCTTACTTTAAAGGTCCAGTGACAGGTCGCTTCGAATGCAAAATCATCTTGTACTCGGTATTAACAGCGAACTACACCCAATAGTCAATGTCATGATAAACTTTGAACTGTTTACTTGCCTTACGAAGACGAATTAGTACATGAGTGTCACTAGAAGTGTGCTTAATGCACTAAAACAAAGTTGAATCGGTACTTTTCTACGCGTGGAGAGGCCGCCATGTAAAAACGAGAGAGTGCGTGACCTCTTGACCGGAACTACTTCTCGTGACGTCATCTCAATGACGATTTTAGTGTTTACCTCCAAGCTGCTTTCGGCCTTTTTTTACCACGTGATGTCTGTCATCTTACAACAATATGGCTCAGCCATACACAGACGAGCCCTTAGCGTCCAACTACGATCTAGGAATCACGTGGTCGGAATCTAGCGATGAAGACCATGATAGTGACAGAAACAAAAAGCTAAACAAAAAGATAAATAAAAATAATAATTTGATGTTTACACCTGTATCCGCAACATTCCTTCTTGAAACTCATGCTCTTGAAAACTGTTCAAAATTCTGTTCCTCAAAGCAGTTATTTTAGATTTTGTTTTCATTCTACTATATGCAACAGCCCGTGTTATGCACGTTTGATTGTGTTAGGCCCCAGAAAATTGTATTACAATCGTAACTTTAAAAAAAATACACATACGCTCTCTTGTTTTTATTTATTTTGCAAATTCACATGTTATGAAGAGTCTGTTGTTTAAATTTTTGTGCAGGTGTCTAGCAGTGGAGAAAATGTATCCTTAGTGTGCTACAGATGATTAACTTTGCAAGTCAAACCTAAGGGAAGATCAATTTGAAAGCTAATAAGTTTGGAAACCCATATTTAATACATGAAAACTTATATAACAAATGCATTTTTATTTTCAGAAATGCATTTTGGCTGACAAAAGCGCAGAAACAAATATGTCAGTATTATTGTCTCTTCACTCGTTATTTACTTGTCAGGTCTACTCCCATCTGTCAGTGTGGCAAATGTAAAGGTTCGACAGCAACAGCAGATCTACGATCAGACGCTGCTTCCTCTTTTTTTCTTTTCTCTTCAGTCTGGCTAAACAGGGTTGGGACAGAGTGCGATTCTAGCCGTGGAAGAGCAGGAATCCCATTCCCCTTGCACAGCCGATACTGCATCGTGAAGCACTCGTCTGTGAAGTGTTTCGAGCAGACGACATCGTGCTCCCGTCCCATGAACATTTCTATTGATGCTGAGTGCCCACTGCAGGCGAAGCTCTTTAGTTTTCGGGATCTGGTGAAAACTGTAAGGAGAGCCTTTCACAGCAAGCTACCTACAATCGCTCGCAGCACATTCGCGTGGCATTTTTTTCAGAAGGCTTTTATTAATAAAAAAGATAGCGATTGTGATCACACGCGAGAAAGATGTTTTCCTTGAGTTTTCGTCATCATCACTGCGCATGCGCGCGAGATTCTCCGAGAGGACAGGCAGCAGACGAACGCTTCCGTGCGAAACGGCTTTCATTTTACCATTATACAAGCATATTTAGCTGAAAGTTTGAAAATTTTTAACTAAAAGTGATTACAGGAGAGTGTATACTTTCAAAGGCATAACGGTATTTCAGTATTTAAGGTAGTTTGTAAACCGTGTCCTTGGACCTTTAAGGGTCTGCTTTACCTATAAGCGCAACACTTCCATTTCCTTGCTCTATACAAGTTGAAGCAGTACCAGACTATACATGATAATATGGAAATCAAACAACTGTAACGCGCACTAGCAGATGGTACTGGGCAGTCAAAACAAAATACAGATGTATTCAAACAGAAGAACAGTAATCTACGACACCAAACTTCTCCACTGGAACGGTGACGTGGTTGTAACACTCGTTACACCGCTTCAGTAAGCTCTTTTTGGGACATATAATCGCAGGACTGGGCGTCTGGGTTTTTTTTTTTTTTTTGAGAATTCCTTTTCCTCCCCCTCTTTTTACCCCATAGTGCGAAATCACCTGAAGGTGGAAGCACTGTCCTACGAAATCAACCAAGTAACCATCGGGCCCGCGAGCAGTATAAGGCCTCCGAAATCATTTGGTCTGGCCTAGACAATGGTTTGCGCGATTCAAAATTCAGTAAATCTACAAACTTTGTTCACAGTAACAGACATTTATATTAAGTGAATCATAATAATAACAACGTTAAAGTCCATTGTGGGACAGACAGGACACAAAGGGGTACATGGCAGGACTGACAAATATGTTTCTCCTCGCCTGCCCGCGGCCTGTATTGTGGTGGTTTAGAAGACAGACAATATCATGTCTCTCATGTGAAACCTACCAGGCTTTGAAACCTCTGACACTTCTGAGACCAACATTAAGACCCACCACCTTCTGACCAGCTTTCTACTTATAAAATCTACTTTCAGAATATGTATCGACACAGACATGGCTCCCTATAGTAAAATCATCGTGTGTTCCTTGCCAGGGAAACTATTTTAGTTGGTGAAAAAAAGTAAATCATAGTTTCAAAAAACAATTTGTAATAACTAAATAATAACGTAAGAATAAGCAGGTAAGTAAAACATGAGTTATAATTATATCTACTTTCACTCGTAAGCAGATATATCTCTCCCGCTATTTGTCTACCTGCTGTAGATTTCTCTATTTGTTCATTTACATATTACTCTCTCCTCTCTTCTTTCTAATTATCCACGACTTCTTTAACACCTCCCTGACTACTCACATGCTGTCTTCTTTATTCACATGTATTTTTTGCCTATTTTAGTATTTTAAAAACGCTCTGCCGTGGCTGTTAAATTTTAGCTTTTTTGCTGCTAATACTTTAAATTTTTTTTATTTTTGTGTGTGCAAGAGACGATTATGTATTAGGCAGTGGTGACAGCACATTTAAACATATTTACATATTTTTTTTCACTGTTGTATTTTTCGAATACCAGCTAAACACCTAAGAAGAAACTTTCATTTTTTAAATTAATATCCATCTGCCTGATTAGAAATCAAAAAGGAGTGTAAGGAGATGTTTTAATTTTAATGTTTATTACAAAGACATACATTTTAGTGATAATATGATGTGTAGGATTTGTTCTGATTTGTAACATTTGCGACTGAGGCTACCAGCTTAAACAAATAAAAATAGAAAGCTAGTTAAACATGTTCTTTTATATGTGTGATGCTTATATATATATATATGCTTTGTAAAGAAATGGTAAAGTATTCCTGTCGGCAAGCACAAATACTTCCTGAAAAGGAACTTAAAGATGCATCGCAATAGTCAGTTAATAATAATAATAATAGACAGCGCATGATCATGCGGAAGGATAAACAACCGTGCAGACAAGTAATAAAAGACAAACATAGAAGACACAAAGACCAATCAGGAAACAAACAGTAAGGGCTGAGAGTTTCATGAATCTGCAAAGGAAGATGAACAGGCAGACTAGTCAAAAGACGAAAAAAGTAAAGAAAAGGATTGGAAGATGGACTAACATTATGTGGACTGTTGTCAGGAGTGATGTTTCTGAAACAGATATGTCTTTAGTGCACGTTTAAAGGATTTGATGGTCGGTAGGTTAGTGAATTAGGCAGAAATTATACAGGTAAGTCAGGTACCTACAGCTTACTTCATGAAACAAATTTGCATGAATAAAAATATCTTGTTCTGCTGGTCCTCTTTGAAACAAAATTTTTCTTGCTAACACGTCCATTGTAATTTAAGATTACAGCCAGACGCAGTAAATTAGATTTCGCATACTGCAGAGGTAATGGAATAATGCAATAAAAAAATAAATTCCAATTTTGGCCGACAGACTTGGTTCACCCAATATAAAAAAGAACACACCCGTCGGGAGGGTAAGAAAAGACTTGGTGTCTCCTAGTGATTAGAGGCCGGTGAACGTGTCTGAAGCTCATTAGAGACAAGTGAAAGTCGTCAATGATGTCGAAATGAGCGAGAGAGACAAAGGAGGAGACTGTGTGAAGAGCTGGTGTAGTGCTGTCTGCACAATTAAGCAGCTGTCGGACAGAGTTTGTTCTCTAATGACAATTTTTGCCGTCCCTTCTGGCACCAGCAGCTTATCCTAGAGCTTCTACGTCGTCGTTATGTCAACACCAGCGACAGCGTCTGTTGTCGAAGTGGTTTTTGTCTTTGCCGTCGTCATCTCAGCTCTACACGTCTTTCCACCCTTCTTGACAGCTATAAGTGTATTTGGGCATTCTCTTTCTGTGTGTGTGTGTGTGTGTGTGTGTGTGTGTGTGTGTGTGTGTGTGTGGGAAAACATACAAAGATAGAGAAAAATGCTTGTGCAGGATGTGAGTGAGCAAGCGAGAAAGAGAATTACAAGGAGAAGGTGTGCAAGAAAATCAGGGGCTACTGAATTTTAAAAGAAATACAAAAGAAAACAAAGTGCTGAAAAGCGAAGCCCTTGTGGGAAATAAAATTCGCCCGCATATAAAGACTTTATTTATTTAATAGAAAAATAGCCTTGCACAAATGCAGTTTTGAATTGCTTTCATCGTTGCGGTCTCAAGGGTGGTCACAGCCTAGAAACCACCGACAATAAAGTTTGCTGCTAAATTCTGTTTTTTGCTTTTGCATGATTGAATCTGGAATGGTGTTTGCAGTCTTAAATATTGACGAAGGCCAGCTTCCTTGAAAGTCTGCAGATGATTGCGAAATTGGATAATCTGCCGTGCATATATATATATATTTGTGTGTGTGTGTGTGTGTGTGTGTGTGTGTTGCGCGCCGTGTGTAGGAGTGTGTGAACTGATTTAGATGGACTCGAAAAGGAGACCATTACATCAATTTAAAGTTTATAGCGAATTCACTCACTTCTAAAACTTTTCGTGTCTATGGCAACAAAATAAGTATTTTGACAGTGGCATCTTTTCCTGTCACCAAAGGCAATTCTGGTCTTACCTTCCTCTCAATCCGATGGCTAATTTTCTTCTAGTTGTTGACTCCGCATAAGGCAGCAAGCCCCATTCTACTTTTCTCTCCAGCTCACAGAAAAATCGAATATTACATAATTGGAACTCATCCATTGCCAGCTCATTTTTGCTTTAACTCACCCGATGGATGGTAGTAAACTAGTGGACTCCATTGTAACAAGCAAGTCAGAGGCTGTTTTAGAAAATGAAGCTTGGAGACTTTATGTAATTCCCAGTTGGTGTTCTCTGATGAGACCAGAAGGAAGGGAGGAGAGATTTTCTGGGAAAGCAGCTGGGAAGTTTTATTTGTTCTTTATTAGCGCATTATATAAATATGAACATTCATGTACGTGCCTGGAGGCCGGTCTGTATGTCTGGAAACAAAATGTTTCAGAGAGCTTATGTTCTTGACATTCGTAATGTTTGTAATATGCTATTTCGGAATGTTTGCGATTCCTTTAGCACGAAAGATTACGAAAGAGAGGAGTTCTTAATGAAGTCTTTTACAAATGCCTGGTAGTGTTGTATTGCCATGGGAAATGCAAATAACGGCCGTAAAAGATGAATAAGAAGTTCATGAACCGGTGCTTATTACCAAAGGGAGAAGCATGGGGGCACGAGAGAAATTTTTTGAAAAAGGAAAAGCACACTAATGTCACACTAACGCTAAGATGAAGTTACCCAGACACAAACAACATCCACCACAAACATTAGGCAGAAAGGAAGCGACCTCCAATGTTTCTCGATCAGAGATCAACTTTGCCTAAACAGGTATTCGTGGGCCAGAGACGACACCCGAATGAAGTTAACGCCATGGATGGTCTCTACAGGAGATGAGTGGGAAATGTGGGTGGGTGCCAACTGATGCATGAAGAATGTCGCACTCAACACGCACTACTAACGACTAGTGCTGCCAGTTAATTCCTCTTGTGCGTGCGTGCGTGTGTAAATGTGATTATGGATCACACGACAGAACAAGCACAAAACACGCTCTCCCACAAAAAAGCAAATATATCACATCAAACTTGTTCCAGGTAATAACAAAATAGTTGCAAACAATCTCCAAGAAAGATAAAGATCAGTCACACGCGGGTAGACTTGCGGGTTCACCGTCACAACAAGACATTTGCATGGTGATAACAAAGTGCACGTTTTTTATATCTTTGAAGTTTTTATATTTTTTTTTATGTATGGTCGAGTTTATCTGTAGCAAAAAATACTAAACCATAACTTTGTTACATTTTGTCTGGTAATTGCTTGTTGCATGACGGGGATTATTAACACAGCTTTTTGGTTGCAGCGTGTATGTGAATCGTTAGTTCAAAGAGAGACAGATAATTACTAAGGCGCGATTGCAAGTGCTTCTACTTCTGTCTTCATTATCCTGTGTCTGGTATCACGAATGTTTGTCAGACTGAGTGCTTATGGCTGGTGGTGGTGGGGGGAGGGGATGGATTACTGTTGCATTTGCTGCATAGCGTGCGGCAAACATCTTTCAATTATCGGGAAAACAACATTTCTTTTGGATTTTTTTTTCTTGTAATATTCTGTAAACGAAATATCTTACAAAGCATTTCTTCTATAAAAATGAAGCCCAATCACTCTATCTCTCTCTCTCTCTCTCTCACGCACACACACACACATACAGCAAAGTCAGACGAAATGATAAAACATTGTTCAATCGTTAAACAAAATGGCGCTAGAAATGTATTTAGTTTACATAATTTCATAGCCCTGTTTTTTTTTCTTTTTAGAAAGTGAATCGTTTCATACAATCTTAACGGCTTAACGCAATTCGTAACTAAATAAATGCAGTGGAAAAAATATTCACCCAACAAAAAACATCTGTGCATTTTTCTGGTTTTTTTTTTAAATTAATCTGTAGCTTCAACAGGTTTCTTTGGGAAAAATATTAATCGAAAATAAAATTCATTGTGTACAGTCCATTGATTTTCCCTTTGCTTTGAGAGTATACAGACAAGATGTTAGGCAGGTAACTCTTTTAACACGTTCATTACTTGACACCGTGGCATCGCAATGAGACAGGTGTGAATCAGGTGATAAAGCTATGTTAAACCTGTTATTTTTCTTTCCAAACTAACTAAATACACAAGTAGTAACCGATGTAAAAGGTAAGAAAACAAACTATCCCTCTTGTTCATGATCTAAACCACAGGGTGATCACACCTTTGGGAATAACAGGGCTTCGCATGATGTCTTGATCACTGATCGACTAGAGTCTGGGTCTTGCTGGGTCTCAATTAGAACTAAGTGCAATTCCTTGCTCGCGTTTCTCCTTAGTCCTTACAGAATAACTGTTTACAGCAAAAAAGGCCTAACAGTATTATGTAGCAAAAACTCGTCAGCCAAGCCAATACTTTAAAAGGTCACAGGTAAAATCGAAGAAAAAAAACATGTAACCTTCTCTCATCTATTATAGATTGTACTATAAGTAAAAACTAAGGAAATATACCAGTCTAGCACGACGCTTTAATCCAATGTAAGGTAAAGAAAGAAATGGGGAAAGAAACAAAACACGGATGAAAAAAATGCAGCAAACAACAAAGCATGTAGAGGGATGGGTACGCGTGCCTCTCGTCGCAGACAGCACGACCACGCGCACAAGCATGCAAGCATTCATTTCATCGCAACCTTTAAACAACTTTGACAAACGAATCGAAACGGTTACAAAAAAGGTAAATAACAAGCATTGTATGACAAAATAGAAGCGATAGGGTGAAAAGAATAACGGTTAAAAAACTCTTGCTGCATCCAACAAATTACTGTAACAAAAACAAACAAACAAACAAAAAAAAAGAGATCGTTTTTCTCCTGCTCCGCAATCAACAGTCGGTGTTTTTTTTTTTTTTAGTCCTCCCTTCTCCCTTCCTCCACCACAGCCCGCATCCCCTCCTCCAACATCCCGTATCATTCAGTTTGTCGACAGCAGCATGCTTGCGGCCATCAGTTAAAAATGCACCTACCCAGGATGTCGAAACGACCTGAAGGGCGGGAAACAAATCAATCCGGGTCATAATTATTAATAATTCACACACGTCTCTTATATGCAGTTCTCGCAGGGGAGCTGCTGTCTGTTGGCTGTAACAGCTGTTGGCGGAGGGCACGCGGTGAGCAGCAGTGAACTCACCTCCTCCACGCGCACCTCCGGCCGACGAACGTAGAGACGTGAAGCGCGCGTTCCTTTCACTACGTGCTCGCGCGCTGTCGCGTACGACAAAGAAAAATTGTAGATAGAAGACAGTGTGGCTTTAACAAGGAACACACATCGCTTTGTGTCTTTGCAGAGACAACAGACCTTCGTCTCGGGAGCTGTGCAGCTGACACCTGAGTCGCAGTTGGAAAAGTTTGTTTTCTAAGGACATCGCGTGCTCATCACTAGTCAGTCATCATGGCTCTGTCTCCTGGCGACAGAGTTGTTGTCATTGCGGTAGACAACAGCGAGTATTCGGAACTAGCCTTTGAATGTAAGTAATTGTACTTTTGATTTTTCTTTTTTCATGTTTGAAGTGTCGTTATGTGACAGATTTTTATGTGTTGATTCGGTTTGGATGACTTTGATTGACAGAAAATAAGTTTGAAAGAGATAGCTAAGATTTGATGGAAGTAGGATAAATAAACAAATGGGTTTAAATAGTAGTGGAAAATTATTAGGAGTTGTTGAAAGATGGGGGAAGCTGGAACGAAACGCAAATGGAAAACTTTCTGCACGGGCAAATTGTGTTGTTCATGGGCACACAGATTTTGTTTATTCTCCCGCTTTGTCTCTTTTTGTCTTTCCTTTATTTTCGTTCGGTGACTCTTTCGCATTCTTTATCTTTCTGTCACTCACACAAGAAGCCACTCCCATCTCTTTTCCCTCTTTTACACAGACGAACTCACTCACTCACATTCTCTCTCTCTCTCTCTCTCACACACACAACCACACAATGTCTCATTAAACTCCGACAAGAGGCAAGGATACGAGAGTACTCAAGCTGAGGGTATCTCGTGAACAAATCTTACTAACATGTAACTAGACCCCTAGGAACAAAAAGTCACTGAAACTATAAACTACAGTTCTCAACATAATGGCTCTGTATAGCGACTTTAGTGTCCTCTTGGTTTTGAAGAGCAGTAAAGATCGTAAAAGGCCCTGAACCATACACAGCAAGTGTACTTCTCGCCATGAGGTAGCGGTACAGATAAAAACTTGCACCGGTGCTCTCACGATGTAGGCTGAGCGTATGTAGATGTGTACATAAAGTGTAAATAGCAAGAAGGTAGAGTAATAACCATTATTCGCATGCAGTGGCTCGTGCACAAGTTTTGTCTGTGCGCCAATGGGTCTAGTATGTGCTTACATACCTGCCAGTGTTACTTGTCAGTGTGATCCTGCTTTCGAGGAGGAGGGAGTAAGTGAACGTGACACAGAGAAAGAGAGAGTAAAGAACGAATCGGTGCGGGCTCATGAGTACTTGGTTGTCTGCGTTTGTGTGTGCGAGTGTGAGAAGCTTCCTTTCGTCTGTCTCTTTGTGTCTGTCTAGCTCTCTCACTTTCTCTCTCTCACACACAGAAGAAAAACACCTTTACACGCGCGAATACAGATACACAAATGCGCGCATGCACGTACAGAAACAAACAAACAAACAAGCCAAGAAAGAGGAGTGCTTTTGTAAAATCTCTGTTTAGTCAAATAAAAAAAAATCATAATTAGTGGTGTAGGTTTGTTGAAATACACAGACACACATACGACCACTAGTGGCGTTATTCAGGAAAATGTAGGCTATTAAGAAAACTGGTCTTTATCTTGCTTTGATAAAAGGCTTACTTCAAAAACGCTTATTTCTCCATGAATAAAGCAAGACATTTACACAACGACCTCCTAACCTTTTTCCACTTAATCAAGTCCTGCACTCCAGCCTGGAAAAAAACTGGGTGAGTAAAACAAAAGACTTGCTGGGTCCTGTGACCCGGTGCAAGACTGGGGAAGAAATTAATGTTCCGTGGAGGATGAAACGTGTCCCGCCCGGGGGATGTATGGAGTGACTCATACATAAGTTAGTGTTAATTACCAGCAAAAAAATAGGACATATCGTGCAAGCCAGCAAAAGAAAGAAAGAAAAAGAAATCGAGGTGGTAGTGCTAGGATGGAAGGTACAGGTGTGTAGTTTTCACCTGGAAACACCCGGTGTAAGAGGCAGCTGAAGTATTTCCTGCACTGCTGTAGACTTTCCGCCACGTGAGAACGATCTTATCGCCACACTTCTTTTCAACTGAAATTGAGTGAGCAGAAGACTAATTAGAAACAATACTGCCAAGAGGTTGCTGAAGCCAGGTGCAATAAGGATGTTTTTTGATGTAGGAAGGTGTCTGCATAATGTATCTGAAGTAAGTCTAATGTGACTGTGAAAGTACTGTACTCTTTCCTAAGTCGTCAATCCTATGACTGAAAAGTTTGAAGAGTTAAAGCATAATCCTTTATGACATCCTATTGAAATAAAATCTGCTTTCGATGACTAGTTTTAAGCAGAGTGCAAGGGTGACCGCATTTTTATCTTGCTACGAATAACCTGATTACGCTGGAGGCAGTAGTGAACCACCGCCAAGTGACAAACGGTGTGCTAAACACATTTACATCGCCAGATAGTGAAGCTTGTTAGTTAAACTGCGAATGATCTACACGTGAGAAACGTGTATACATCATGCACTAAAGAAGAGAAAAAAATCAGTACATTGGAAATATACATAAATATCCTGCATTGTCAAGGCCTCAGTCAGTAGGAATGTTGGGATAATCTGTGATTGAAGCCTTTTCATTCACACTCATCTTGTCAAGGTGTTTACCTGTTTATACATGGTGGTTTCTTGTTGTAAGTTTTTATCTCATTAACCTACAGAACCTATTTACACTTAATTAAACAAATAGAATCCAAACTCATCTGTGTGATTTGAAATAAACAATAACAACAATAAGAGATTTTGTCCTCTTCTAGATTTTTAAGACCGCGAGCTCTAAGACTATCGCAGTGAAACCTTTTCCACAGAAGTTGTATGCGGTGTAATGATCAAAACCTTTACCTGATACCAGGTGTCTCCAACATTACCATCAAAGGATTTAGCCCGTTTCCATTCAGGGACACAACCTTCATTATTTGTGTGTACAAATCTCTTGAGCGGCCTGTGACAGAGCTCACCTGTAGTTGTAGCTAACCTCGTGCTAACGAACAGGACAGTGAAACAGGATACTTGCTGTAAAAACAATGTAATACCTAACTGTTGATTAAGGTCTACTTGTGTCATTATTTCTCTCTCGTCCCTTTTACGACATTACGACTTATTCCTGATTCACTTTCCGGCTGCTGCCATCCGATCCCACTGATGCCGGTTTGGACTACGTAGCTACTTTTTTTTAATGGATGGCTGAGTCAGGTCATCTGATCTAGCAAGTTCCAGCCCTAAGCATCAAATCAGCCAAGTGAAGTTTTAAACCTCGCACGTGCTGAAGGTGATCTGTTCAACGTTGGTCGAGCTGTTTCTGCAAAGGCCTGCAAAATGCTCCAACTGGTTACTATATGTTTATATTACATTGCTATATTTATGTTGAAAGAAACACGCGGATTTAGGTCTACAATTCGATGTATGTTTATGTTTATCAGATTTGCTGCTGTGGACACACGCACATTAAGCCTGCTTTGTAGGGTTAAGAGAAAGCGAGAAAAAAAGCAGCTGTAAACCTTTAGGGGATCCGATCCGTGAACGACTGTGGTTATGGTGCGAGCAGAGCAAGAATGTACAATCTTGTGCAGCTGGAAGTGGGTCTGTCTATTTTCAAATAACTACGTTTACCTACATAAAATTATCGTAGAGGAGGAGGTAGAAATGCTGGTGATATCCTATGCTTTCGGAGAAGCGGGAGTATTTCGCTGGGAAAGTGTGTGATTGTATCAACTCGAAATATATGAACGTGTTGACCGCGTTATAACAAGGCCACATTTGTACAGTTATTACATGATAATACAGGGTTGACAGAAGGCTGCCTGTGTAAGAATAAATCAGGAAAATTTACTTAATAAATCTCACAGCAGAAACGTCTTGCGGTATCATATCAGGAAAGTATCTAATCAAGTTCAACCTTTACTACGTTAGAGGATCCCGTTTCTTGCTTGAATGAAAGAAATTATTTTGTTTCTCTTTAATTACTTATTTATCTTGTAATTTCTTGTCCTATGCTGTTCCAGTATTTGTTCATTTATTCTTACGTAATCTTCACTATCTTGATGGATCTAGTAATCAATTATCGCTTAGTCAAACATCTCGAGTCGAATTTTTTTTTCTCTCTGTCTTTTACCCAGCACAGATGCTTCATTTTTTAAAATATCCCTCATGATAATAAGGAGGTGGTTTGTAATTTATTTTAAAATGTGTTCTGCACAGCACAGCAGATTCCCAGTTCTTAAAAGTTCTCATGATAATGATCATGTGGTTTGCAATTTCTGGTAAAATTAAGATAAACGTTCCATTTCTAAACACTGCTTAAAGTCTTATTTTTTCATTTTTATAGCGCTGTCCTTCTTTCCACCAGGCGGGCATGTTCGCCAATTTCTGGTTGGAAATAGATGGGATACTACAAATAAACCAGCGCAGGTGGTGCCAGACTCCCTCCTGGTTATAATCTTGAACCCATTTCCCTCTACATAGTCTGCCATTTACATCTTATTCTACTGCTGTTTGGGGGCAGTTGAAAGGTCACCAGAACAAACACGATCGCCAGCATGGCTGCTATTGACGAAATGAACGCAGCACAATGATTATCTCTGATAAACATGGCCTACCCTGCGAGGTGCGAGAGCACCGCTTGCGCATTCCACACGTAAATACCAGTGATGGGTGCGAGCAGATGGACCCCTGTGATAACCGCTGAAGAGGAACTAGGTTAAAAAGAAATATTTACATTTTTTTGCCGTGCTTTGAGAGCTAGGAGCATCAATGAAGTCCCGGGTACTTTTTTCCCCTCTTGTTGCCCAGGGCACAGCAGAAGGCAGCGAATAAATAAATAATGAATATGATGTATAGCGCGAGTGATGAAGAAGGTCTGTGAAAGAGCGAGCGCTGTCGTTCCCAGTCACACAAACACTGGCGTGCACGTGTTATGTGTGCGTGTACACAGACTAACACACTTTACGCTCACTAAGAACAGGCAAACGAACTTTAACGTGCAGACAAAGACCAACGAGCTTATACATACACGAACAAACTGACACACGCAGCACACAGACTGACAAACGTACACACAAAGAACCCTAAGAGTAGTACAGTCATTAAAGTTGTACTATAACCAAAACATTATTTGAAAAGGAGATCTCCATGATCACATGCATCACATGAGGTTAAGCAGTGAAGAATGTTAGAATCTTGTCTGATTATGATTTGATTACATGCTGTAGACTCTAAATATAAAAGAAACTATGCGCATGTACAGCCACTCAATGATAATATGTATGGAACCAGCAGTACTTGATATTGATATGGGCCAGATGGCCTTCCCAAAACTGAATAAAGAAATTATTATTATTATTATTATTATTATTATTATTATTATTAAACTTACACACAAACCAAACGATGAAACTATGAAAATTCATTAACTCCAGCAGGTGCAGGCACACTTCAACATGCATTTTTATATTTACTTCAGATATATTGCACTAAGAAAGCATTCGCATATAGAAGTTTTCATAAGGCTTCAGACATACAAGCGTGCTGTAGATGTGTGGGCGGGTACAGCTGAGTCTCGTACAAAGTAAATTGACATTGACCTGTAGGCAAGCGAAGGGGCTGAAGCAGAGAGAGAGAGAGAGAAAGAAAGAGGATATGTGTGGGAAAGATTGTCAACCACATTATCTACATCACTTTAATCTTTTAGAGCTGTCTTAGACAGATGTTACAACGAAAAAGAAAACCAACTCCTGAGAAGTGCTTCGTGACCTACAACTTAAACCGTTCTTGTCAAGGTCAAGGATGGAGACTGTTGACACTTTTATGACATCATTAGGGTATTAGTTGCAGGAAGGTGTTGAAGAACGCATGTATATAACATGCACCAGATAAAAAGAAATCAAAACGCTCTCGTAACCCACTTGTGACGATGATTTTCATCTTAGGGTTTAAAAAAAAAGTTTCATAGCAGTCATTTCAAGAAAAAGTCTAACTGCCCCTAAGGCTTAAATATATATATATATATACACGAGAAACAGAAAGAAAAAAGTGCAAAAGTGTTTTATCTTTTTATATTCTTTTCAATCCTCTTTTTCCTTGTGTCTGTGTGTCTGTCTGTCTGTCTGTCTGTATTTGTTCTTACTCTCTAGACACTCCGTTCTTTCGTCCACTCCCGCATCCAACAGCTTGTACATCATATTAGTTTTGCAGCTTAGGTTTTGGGTTAAGGGTGAGCTTAGGAAATTTGTGTGAGCCACTGGGAAATCAGCGCCTCATAGACGTCAAGGTCGATGAGCATCTTAATAACAGGATTGACTGTAAATCATTGGGGCATACCCACAAGTCAACTTTCAGGCGACAGCCAGGTAGCTTGAGTTACGTGGCTTGCGCGGCGCCCACACTGGTGCTCGATTATTTTTTCTCCCGGCCTCATTAACTGATGTCATGTGTCATGCTTTGAAAAGAAGCTGCAGAATCTGAAACCCAAGAAAGGAAAAAAAGCATGACAGGTGAGGACAGATAATAATAAACCAGTCAAATATTTTTTGTTAATTTGCCGATAATGATGTCGTCCACGCGAAACATGGATGTCGCCATCTGAGCGACAGCCTGTCCCACCCAAGACCGATTAGAAAGGATTGACGCCTTCGTCTGGGGAAATCACCTACCACGAGGCTCCAGTTTAGGGCCTCGTGTGCATTTATCTTTCCGCGGTTGCCGATGAGTGATGGTCGTTGAGGCAGGACGCGGTGTTAGACCACCGTGGTCGACGCTGACCATGCTGTGTCAAATCATCGGGTGAAATAGGGTCCGTGAAAGGGGATGGAAACCTGGGGGGGGGGGGAAAGCTGGTCACTTCATCATTCTGACATTTCCACGTAACGAGTTGCAAAATAAACACGTGATGGCAATTACCGCGACTGGCTACTGGCTTTGATGTTGACTCATTAGAACTGGCGTGGGCGTGAATACTGGTGGTCAAATGGAGGCTGAGACTATGTGGTGGCTATGTTGTGTGGGTTGCTATATGCTACCTTTTTCACTGCGGGTAGACAAACATCGCCCACCCCATATGCGCACTTTTACCAGAATCCGCGCCTGAATATAGATTGAAAAAAAAACAGGGTGAGCTTGCAATTATAATACGCAATAGATTTTCGTGGCAGATTGTTGATCTTGTAGCAGTCTCTGAGAAACCAGCAGGGAACGGATAAAAATAACTTTCGAACGTGATCGCTGGGTTAGCCTTATTATTGCTTCGATTAAATGAGCACTCACTTTTTCCTTGTCTCTTTCGCTCACACATGAGAGCGCGCGCACCACACACACACACACACACACACACACACACACACACACACACTCACACACACACACACATACACACACAAGCATATATATATATATTGCTGATTCAGTAAAGTATTTATGACTTTTGATTTTTTTTAAACTTAATAACAATCAATCAAAAAGTGACTCTTTTGTCTGTACACGTTTAGAATAGATAGCAATTTTCACTAAAGCCTTTTAGAGAACTGCTCTCCGATACGGAAAACTCCGACGGACAGTCAAACATACAGAAACAGGAAGGGAGGCAGGCATTTAAGTCAGCTGCCAGCGCACAAGCAAACAGACTGTAAAGCAAGCAGGCAAGAACGAGAACTACTTAACAATCAACACTCGTCACCAACAACAGTGACCTCCCCTGCTGAGCTTAGCTGACTGAAGCTCTCCCGTGACTGAAAGCAGTTTATGTCCGCTGCCCCCCCCTCTCTCTCTCTCTCTACCCCTCTCCTGTTTCCTCACCTTACCCTCTGCACGTCTGCCACCATCAGTGAGAGTCCAGACATCGCTAGGCCGTCCGCTGATGTCGGTGAGAAACGAGGGAGCTACGTGACAGACCGAGATGAGTCCTGAAAACTGCTCACGTCTGCTACCCGCTGGGCAGCAAGCGGATACCTCCTACGTCCTTCATTCCGTCTCGACAGGGATTTGAAGGGGAAGCCTATGCGAGCTTCGATGAATTCAAGTCTTAGTTAAAAGAAATGGAGAGGAAAAAAAACCAAGCTCGATCTGTAAGAGTAGGGTTTTCATTAGCTCGGAGCGCTACAAAAACTGAATTAACATTCAGTCTACTGCTCGTAATTCGTTTTTCAATTAAATCAATATCCAATTAACCCAAAAAGAACATAAGAACCTAAAAGCAAAGCAGGCACGTGCGTCTCAAACGATGTTGAAGGTAACTAGATTTTGAAGGTGAGCGTTAGGATGCACAAATAATGCAATCACTGGTGATTAATTGTCTTGGAGTGCAGCCGCTGCCTGCTAGGTGTTCTATTTTTCTTTAATATGCAAAAATCTCTTTTCCTTGTGAACAATCTCCTTAACGACTCGTTTAAAGGTCTACTGGGGTGCAATATTTGTCTCAGGACTGGGTAAAGTTCAACGCAAAATACTATTTCCTCAAATTTTTATGAATATCGTTTCCTTCTTATCTTAGAGAACTACACATATCACCAAGCACTAGAGGAGGGTAAACTTCTCAAGTCACATTTGCAGACAGATGCGTCTAACTAGCAAACGAGGTTAAGCTCTCTTGATGGATGAAGCCATGACAACTTAAATGTATCCATTAATATTACTGATGTATATCCTATAAAAATACGGAACTAAATGGACCTGTAAGTGTTTATAGAAACGACTGATGCTGCTTAGCTCGCCATCGAGGTAATAACACGCGGTTTTGGTGTAAATGTATCCAGGACTACAGTCAAATTTTGATTACATTTCAAGTCGGAACTTTTAATAAACCATAAAGTCGCGCAATTAATTTCAGTAGCTGCACCTCAGAGAGATAGAGATCAGAACTAAGACAGATACACAGACCGTCTCCCAGGAGACCATAAACGCATTTTTCGCAGCAAAGAGACACGCAAGGGGCTTTGTTTCTTGTCCAACCTGGGATTTCATGCGGGTACGTGCAGCCAAATACCCAGCCAGCGGGTTGGTTTCCCTCTATATCATACACGTCTTCCCATGGACTCTGCAGAGGCAGACATATCTCTGCACGCACCAGGGGCACCCATGGAGTGGGCAAATAGGACAAAGCCTGCTCGACCCTTAAAACACGATTCGACAGTTTTCTGCCCTAACGCCAGCTCGCACCGTTGGGCTTTTAGGCTGCATTTCCCACGAGGCCAGTGGCAGGCTCTGCGTTTTTTTCGTAATGAGGAATGGAAATGAATGTTTTTCTTCTCCTTTTATGCAGCACACCGTTAGTTTGTACAAGTCCGCGGTCATATTATGAATGGCATGGCGACAAGGAAATCAAGGAGTCTGCGTGAAATAATTGCTCTTCTAGTTCTACCTGTCAATATAAAACACTTTGCAGCAAAGGCACACCTCCATCACAAGTACAACAATAACCTTTGGCTCAAATCTTACGCCACATATTCTGGATGTGATACATTTTGTTACCAGGCTGGCAGTCGGGTGGTTTTCTGGGTGCTCCTGTTGTCCTCCACAAAGTGCAAAATTATTACTGTGTACAGCCACTTTACTTTCAGGTGTTATCTATCGTCTACAGCCCTTGTTCCTGCCTGACGTCTGTTACACATACCTATTTTTTCCTATAACATTCTCTAAACCGTTTTGTCTTTGACTCTGTTGTGTATCATGTGTATTAAGGATATGTTAAAATCACATCTTTTCCTTTAACACGGGCCTGCGAAAGAACTCCTACATTTCATCTCATCTATTGTAATTGCTTGGCTCTTTTAATCAATCTGTTTTATTGATTAGTAAGTGCTGTCTTCGTCTTTTTGTAGGCATGCCTCGGGTTCTAGGTGGTCTTTGTGATTTATTTTTACACAACAAAAGGATGAGAATTGCTAAGGAAGAACAGTAATTTAAAATCAATGCACGGCTGCTGAACACAAATTTCTTGGGGCTCAGGTAGTCGGAGTGATGAGGTATCTATAACAAAATTAAATGTTCTCAAACAGAAGTTTGATGCAAATTTTTTTGCTTGTTTTACTTGGCGGAAAAAGATTCGCAGATTATTTTTCTGGAAGCTAGATCGTGTTTTTCTCACTTCAAAACAACACATACGCTCACACACACACACACACACACACACACACACACACACACACACACACACACACACACACACACACACCCACACACACACACACACACACACACACACACACACACACACACACATCATTTAGGATATCTGTAAAACTAGTAAACATGGAAAATCTTATCTTGTCACGGTGTGAGGCAAGGTTAGCTAGCGCGTGCCAAAGAGGAGCGAACTCAGTCATGAAAAGACTGCTTTAAGGGCGAGAAAAAGAAAAAAAAGAATAAATTCGCAGAAAGGAAACTGAAAAAACACGCTTGTTTATCTGTCGGGTCTCCTTTACTCGTTTGCTTGCCTTCTGCCAGTGCCAGGTGTAATATCCCACGAATGGAAAACAACCAGCACAAGACACCAGCAAAATAAAACACAAACAAAACTAGTCTTGCAATCAGCCCCACTCCGCAATGTCTGCGAGTTTTTTCTCCACTTCATCGCGTAAAGAAATGTTTTCACGTGTGTGGCTCAGAGATGGCGGAGATGGGTGGTAACTGGCACTCGTCTCTCATCTTTCGAAAACAAACGGGCAGAGAATCAGGCCAAAGTCTGGCAGACTCGTTCGCCAGGAATTTATCCGCCAAATTTTTTTTACGATTTTTATTTTGTTGTAAATCTGACCCACGACTATTGATGAATTTATTTTCAGGATTGGCTGTGAGAAAATATATTTTAAAGTGAGACATTTCACTTAAAGGTTATGGTAATTATTTCACAAACTAGGAGTTTCAGCAAAACATTTCAAAATAAGTGATCAATTATAAACATGAAAAGAACTAAGGAAAGGCAAGAAAAGGTATGAGAGATATTTCTAAGGGCAATAAATCTTGCTTGGAACAATTGCTTGGAAATGTTGACTCTCTGCCTAGTGGAATTGTAAAATGGAATTCTAGCTTTGAAAACATACCATGGAAACTTTTATTTAACAAATGCCATAGGACAACATCAGACAATCAACTAAAATGGTTTCAGTTTAGGATTCTTCATAGAACTTTTACAACTAACAGATTCCTTTTCATAAGCAAGATTGTTCACTCCCCCAGATGTCTGTCTTACCGAAGAAGAAAAAAATCTGTTATAGCAATGTCAGTGTCCGTTTGTTAGCATTTTCTGGAAGTATTTAAATTCAGTCATTATCAGTAAATGCAATTCACTAAGAATTTTTTTATTTTTCGGTAAAACTGATTGTATTTGGAGTGCAAGAAGACATCTGTACTGATAAACACTTAGACATAATCCTTCTGCTAGCAAAACATTACATTTATATAAGCGAATGGTAAAACAATATACCTTTTATACATTTTTTTCTAAGAATTGTGAAATATAGATATAATATAGAAAGATGTCATAGTAATGTTAGACCTGTGTGAGTTACTGTAAAATCCACATAATCAACTATTAATATAAGACTAAATAGGGGAAGCTGGGATGTCCTCACTAGTTCTATCTTCTCTTCACTCTTTCTTTCTCCGCATCTTTTTTCCCTTCTTCCAAGTTTACTCTTGTTTCTCATTTTGTACTGAATGAATGTGTTTTAAAACTGAAAAGTATCTTTGCATGATATGTCGGTGATAATGTCATGTGCATGTTAAATATTGTGGTTATTGAATATAAATAATTAACTCGGACGTTTGTTCATCGATTAACACGAGACCTAGAAGAGTCGATGGATCATGATTATCTTAAGGTTTCAAAATATGTGATGATTACACTTCATGGAATGAAAGCCGGTTTTCACATTTATTAGTGTGATCGTCATCATAGGAAAGTAACTACCAATATCTTTTAAAGTATTAAGTGGGAGATAAAACAAAACTTTACTGCTAACCCTCGGGAGTTTGATTTAGTTTGGTAAACGTTTTAAAGACAAAAGAGTTTGTAATGTAATGCAGTTTGCACTATATATATGTGTGAGCAGTTCGTGGGAACAGTCCTATCCATTTTACAATAGCTTTTTTTCCTTTGGGTGTGTACAGAAGAAACGAGGTAATAGTTTTGTGTACGTACATGTCTTTGTATAGCTAAACCATAGTTATTAGTGTCTCTAGCTTGGGTAGACTCCATCCTCTCATTCTTTGATTTTTTTTCACTGCATGTGATTACGATAGAATAGACAGATATTGGGTTGTGCATGTAAAGTGTATGTATGCACGCAAGGATTAATAGATAGTGGGTGTGGTTGCGTGCCTGTAACTTTGAGTGAGAAGGGAATGGGTAAAAAGGAGCACACCCTAACTCGCAAACTTTTTTTTTACCGGCTCAACCCTCCATCTCCCATCTCAGTAATCTCCGACTTCCCTGGCAGTAAATCCCGCAAGCTCATTGCTGTCCTCTTGCACATACACATGTGTACACACCTCAGTATGTTTGCAACATGTATCTGAACACTTCGGCACATGCGCGTGCTGGCCTGGGTGAGGAGAGAGGTAGAAGATGGAGGGGGTGGGGTGAGATGCCGTGGTTATCATGATGCGCTTGCTTTGACGCCCCTAGGAATCACAACCACAACACATTCCGAGTAAAAACCCACTGAAGGTGGCGCCACTATAACAAACTTGAGCAACAAGCGAAGGTAATCCGCTTACCTCCGACAAGGCAAAGACTTAACGGGCCCTGACAGTTTAAGTAACATCCCACAGCTTTGACGCATCGTGAATTACATGTTTTTCTTGCAGCCAAACAGCCTTTGACTGCTCTCCACCATTTTTTTCTGTAAGGCCTTGTAGTGGTGTGAGTTTGGGGTGTGTGAGTAGGAGAGAGAGAGAGAGAAGGTGGTGGCAGAATGAAGCACAGAAATGATCTCAAGATTACTCGAGGCTTTCTTTTCGATCCTGACAAAAATGTTTTTGCTGGTACTAAGCCCCGGCTTTGCATTTTATGACCTGTCATGAACATGTCAGATTTTTAAATTCTTCTTCTACAGCTTCTTGTACCATATAGCTAATTAGGTAACCGGTTTTAAAATATTTCAATAAGTACTTAAGCTATATTTAGCTTCTAAAGCTGGTTGAGGAGTAACGTGCTGGAGACCAGATTTATGTCAGGATAAACTGTTTTTGAGAAGACGATGTCCTTCACCTTTCTCTCTCCCCCCTCAGTGCCTTTCCTTCCTCAGCCATTTTTTTCTGTGCTTAGCTACTCATTCAGCTAAAATAACCAGTAAGGGAAGTATGCTGCTCATCGTGGATGGCGAACTGTCTGGAGTGCAAGCTTCCAACCTCGAAAACCGTTTTCTAACCCGGTTTTTTTTTTTGACATCAGCTCATACTGCTATGGCTTGAAATGAATAAAAAATGAGTTTTTCTTTTTACGAGGCGGCAGATATTTGTTTAACAAGGGAGCTAGCCGATGTCTTCGAGGGAAGAATGTGGACACGTTACATGGCAATTAGACACAAGAAAGTAACTCGAGATATTCAAGAAAAAAAACAACTTTCGATTAATATAGCAATTCGACGGTTTTTCTACCATTGCTCGTAAAAATATTAAACTTAAAATATTTATAACAATTTAAAACATCTTAAAATATTAGGACCAATACATCAAGTTAAAATAAAATGGAGGCTCCAACGTCATGCCTGTATCATCACACAGCAGCGAAGTTTGTAATGATAATGATGACGATGACGACGGCGAAGACGAACACACACAACTTAAGACGCCCAGTGCAAAGGGGTAATGGACATCCTAGCGGCAACAGCGACCAGATGACAAGGAGGGACGTTGATGACTATTTTTAACGCACACCGCGATAGCTGTCACGAAGGTTGCAGCAACACGATGACAGTGAAGTAAATGAATTGGACAGGGGACAGGATTGTAGACAAGAGATTATAGGGCCAGCCTACACTTGCTGACTCACGTAGATGCAGAATCCAAAGAAGCGGAAAATGTAGCGAGAAAATTAGTCTGCACGCGAAGTGGAGTAAATTATTCCAGTCAAGGAAAACGTCGGAGACAAGATGACACAGATATGGTTTCTGAGGAGTGGAGACTGACGAAGGGAAAACGAAACACGGAGGGGTAGTCTGAAATAGTGACAGACGGCACGACAACAGATCAAAAGATCAAAAATCGACGAAAATCCACGGGCACCGCCATAATGAAGAAGAAAAACCAGGAAACCCGCCATATTTAAACCGTTACGGCAAAGGGACTTTATTCTCCATATTTTTGTCATCCCAAGGACTCTTTTCAGTACCTTTTATGACACTTACGGTTCAGGTGCTACCCAAGAACATTTAATATCAGCAGTTAAAATATAGTCTAGACATTTTACCACGTTTTAAGAGTATTCTGTCTAGGTAGAGCACACTATTTTCCCTGTGGTGATTAAACAAATTTACAGAGTTAAAAAGAAAATACTGACGAGGCAGCTATTCAACTTGAAAGGATAGTAACATTTCCTTTTTTTTGTCAGTTGTAGCTTGTAGGACTGGAAGATTACCTTTTGGAAAGAGATGTTATTAACCTACTTGGCATGCTCTACCGACATCATCTCTTGCCGAATGAGATGGTTAATCACTTGCTTTGTGCACAAACGTGTTTGCCAAGACTGTTATGCAGTAAGGAGATGGGACTTTTACCTGACTACATTATGATTGCAACTCATTATATTATCTTTCAAATGGAATTTTCACGCATCTTTTGAATAACAACGAAGAAGAAAACATGTCGCTGTTCTCTCTCTCTCTCTCTCAGCCATCCACCAACACACCCAGACAAACATACACACAAAATATTGTACGCACATATACTAAAGGGTGAGAGAAAGATAGGAAGACAGAAGGAACGTAAAGAAGAGGCAAGGAATAAAAGAAAAAAACACAGCGGAAAAAAGCGAGGTCACGAGACAAATCGTCCGCCCGAGGCTTCTCGGCCATGAAAGCGAGGGCAATACAAAAGAGACGTGATCAGAGCAGCAGCTGCTCCACTTAACGATGCTAGATAAGCATTAGCGATCAATAAGACGTGTCTCGTCTGATCGACTGTCAATTACGGAGATTTTTGGGTGAGAACGAGTGTGGGGCTTAAGAGAGAGAGAGAGATATAAAGAGAGTAGGGGTGGGATGAGGTCTGTCTTCCTTCGCGTTGACAACTATAATGACAACCACAAAGCTGCTGCTGCTGCTACCGTTCTTCCCTGCTGCTGCTGTTGTTTATGTTGTTGATGATTTCGATGATGATGATAATTTGGACGATGTTCAAGAATCTTGTGGCACATATTATTAATTTGATCCATCCTGTAACCTATATTGTTCGGAAGTCTTATAGTCCCTGATGATTACTATATGGCTATTTTGCTTTAAGCTGCTAAAACGTCGTTGCACTAATTAAATCAAGCAATAAAACTGTCAGACCCAGTTATCAGCTTACAACGGCAGCACGGTTTATATTTTGGAAAAAATGTGAGATAACGTTCTGAACTGGAATCATCTTCATCTGCCACTGCCAGTTTTTAAGTTATCTGGTGTGAGCTGCACATTCGGGTTCCTCTCTATCACCCGCCACCCGCCCCCGTCCTTATACCCTACTCCACCACTACCAGATCGATTTCATTAGCCTTATGTGTTACTTTTCTTTTTCATTCGAAATGTATTTCGTTTTGTTGAAAATCCTTTAAACTGCAAAGGTTTATGGAGACCGGAAAGAGATGAGTCGCGTTCAGTAAAAGCACTCCCTGAGGAATGAGGGATATGCAAAATCCGAAAGATTAATGCTTCTGCAAAAACTAGAAAACGTTGCACTTACATGAAAAGAAGAAAAGCAGCCCGACACACTACTAAACACAGGATGTGGACATGATGGAGAAAAGACTAAAGGCTTAGGACGGCTGTTGGGACCCATGCCTTTTCGGCAAACATAGAAAGCCCCAGCTACCACCACCACCACCACCACCACCAAACACAGAGAGAGAGAATGAGCGACATTTCAGGTTATTCGGACGCTGATAGTCTGCATTTCTCGTGTTTCTGAAAAACTGCTTATTTAGCACGAGAAATGCAGACTTTAACGTCCGAATAATCCCAACTGTCGCTCTCTCTCTCTCTGTTTGGTGTTGACGGCTGCCAATGTTGTGAATGGTGCACTAGTGTGACGTAGTACACTGTTAGCGACGCTCGTTGATCACAGGTGCAAATCCCGTATTTTGCTAGCGGATAATTAATTAACGGATGGGTTTTGAAGGCTGAAATTGACAGGTTAGGTTTATATCGCCTGTATCTACCGATATCTGCAAAAAATGCAAACCATTCAGGTTGGTCTTTAAAGAGACAGACATTTTGAACTTTTGATTTGGAGATGGTAAAGTGATAATCTGCTGGGGTCGAGTTTATAAAGCGAAGATAAAGCGTTGTCCAAGGGATAGGCGTTGTCCTGGGGCTTGAAGGACAAGAGTTTTGTTTCCAGCATAAAATGTTTAAACCTCTTAAATGTTGTTTTAGCCCTAAAGCCGTAGTTACAATGCGGTGGCAAAGATGCATCTGAAGAAAGAACATGAAGTAGTGTCCACGGGGTTTGGACACCGATTTATAACTGTGGAAACAGGACGCTTTTCTTTACGATCCTCATTGGGCTATGGGGAGACGACTTACTCTCGCTTCATAAAGGACCCTGGTTCCTTCGCTGTAAAGCCAGGGAAAGTCGTTGTTCTGAGACAACATGGGGAACGTAAAAAATGTCTTGTTTCTGAAGTTATAAAGAGATGTACTGACCCCCCCCCCCAGATGTTATATCTTACCCCTCGAGACGGTTATATAAAGTGGTGACAACTACGTCTTGGAGTCAAGAAAGTATAATATATTTGGAACTAACATCAATTCTCTCAGATGTTCGAAATCCTAATGACGAAGAACTTGTGTTTTTGTCTTTCAGTTTACAGAACACACTGTCATCGCCCTCAGAACCGCGTGGTGGTTGTAAATACACCAGAGTTCATCATGAGTCCCAGCGAGTGTAAGTACACTGGAACAAGGTTTGCTTTTCAAGATAGATATTATTCTCAGTACCTAGCACTTGATCATGGATGCATTTCATTTTTGGATGCATGAATTTGTGGATGCATTTCATTTCCTTCATTTCATTCTTGTAGTATTCGTGTTTATATTGGTCACTTCTGCACAGGACATTGTTTTATTTTACCTCTGCTTGATCCTATGATCGTGTTATGTGTTATGACGACCGTCCATGCCATAGACCTCACAGACTTCACATTTCTACTGCCTTTGCGCCTCGTCTCTCTTACACACGAAATTAGTTTCTGTCAGTGCCATCGCTAACGGTTGAACCTGTTGCTGCTGACGCCATCAGATGTTGTTGGTATCGGCTGCCATCTGCGGTTCGTCGCAGAAATAGATTTGTGTTATCGATGCCGGTACTAGTAGCCGTACTGCCTTGAACAAGAAAGTGTCTGCACGCTCAACCGTAGTCAGACTACCTGTGTTTACCGCACCGAGCTGCTAGGGGGTCCACGCTGGCCCTGTTTGGTGCTCGTCAAAGATGAAACGATGCCGCCCTCTTCGTTGTGGCAGCAAAAGGTCTTACAAGCATAGACACAGAAAGATGTCGGTTACTATTTCTCCTGCCTTTCACTTGTACCTCTCCCGAGTGGCTGTTGCGGTATACCACGGACACAGTTGCTAGAGCGGTTTTATCTGTGAGGATACTTTTCCATGAACTGTTGACGTGCATACCACGCTCATCCCACCGGCGTGGTTTAAACAAGGCAAACCCGATTAACTCTTTTCCAATGTCATAGGACACTCCTGAGGAGTGATCATGTATTTCGATGCTTGTGTTTATGGCTAAAACCTGCTGGTGGTGAGGCTGACGTGTTCGAACTAATCCCGCCGGGATTTACCCTGCAGTCCTACTCCAGGCCATTACGCGCTTGGGGGGACTTCTGTCCACTTCATAGGTTCTCTGAAGGAGTGTGTCACCGTCTCAAAATCGCATAGTCTTTACGACCTTTGAACTCTGCACTTTGACACTGAGCCTCCGTCATCAGCACGCGACCTTTCTGTGCTTTTATCGACCACCTCCCAGTTAAAAAAAAACAAAAAACAAAAAAAAAACAAAAAAAAAAAACAAAAAAACGGGCTCCGTGAGTCTGTCTTCCTTGACAAGTTTATAAAATCTCCTTGATGAGTATGGCCCCTCTCACTCCGATGTCGTCATACGTGGCGAGTTCTACTTAGACTCATCACCCAACCATTACCAGTGGGTAGTGATTAAAGTAAAGATTTAGCTGGCAAGAACCAGACTCGGCTGGCCCACACGTTAGCATCATATGGCATGGAAATCAGAGCATGACAAGACGAAACAGATGAAAATACAGCCATTTACGTTAGTAAATCCCTTAAAATCAAGGGAGAAAATACAAAGACAGTGCACACTTTCTACTACATATTGTGTCAGACGAAGACTTAAAATCCGAAGACCACTACAGAATACGCAGACGAAACGAAATGACAACATTTCTGTCCTCTTCAAAACCAGTTTTGCAATTCTTTTGTCATATTTATCTTCCTCTATGCACGAGAGTCAACGCCGTGGAGTATCCTTTAAAATATTTCAACACCACAAAAATAGTAAAACATGGGTTACAAATAGATGGATCTTACAAAGATCGTCTGGTGACATCAAAATAAGCTAAAATGCAGTTGCAGAGGGAGGCTCAGCCTTCGCTCAACAGGCCATCTACAGAGCTGCAGGTAACTCAGGATGGTGTTATTGATAAAAATGGAGTAAACATCCCAGAGTGAACCAGGACCCTCTCAGCGTCTATTATAATCCAGAGAGAAAGAGATAGACAGAGAGAGAGAGAGGGGGGGATGGAGAGCTGGTATTGACATTGCCAGGATGCCCCTATAGCAAAATGTTTGAAAGGCCCAAAGACGAAGATGATGCTTCTGACGTGATAAGATATAATAATCTTAATTTAGGAATCCAGTTAACCACTAAACTTTCTTGACTTGCAAAGATACCTTGAGAAAAAATATGCTTCTTTTTTCTGCAGCGCCCCAGAAGATTGAGGAGGCAATCCTGGAAGCGAACGCGAAGACAGAGATAATCAAGAACAAGTTTGTCCAGAGGATGAGTGAATATGGGGTAAATCTGTTTTTAAGCACTTCAATGTCGCTTGTTATCGCCCGAAGCAAAAATAAAAGTTAACTGAGCACTCTCAACGCTATGGCAAGAATATTAAAAGAAGGAGGGATTTTTAAAGCCTTTTGTCTCTTGAAGCCGTGACACGTGGGATGATATCATGCAGAATAGATCAAGCATTGTTGAAGGTTCGGGAAACGCTACGGGCACAGAAATTTGACTTTTTATCGAATTCAGCTTTAGGTCTAGATTTTCACGAAACACATGGAACGACTACTCTCCAAACAGCGTTTTACTTTGTAATGTCTCTCACCGTCTACTTTCTTCCTCCCATCCATTATTTCTTGTCCTTTATTCTTTCTTATTTTGTTACACATTGTTTTTCTCTCTGATTTATTTTCTTTCTTTTCATCTTCTTCTGTCACTGATAACATTTTTCGTTGTAATTTATCCCGGTTTAACTATCAAAGCACGCTTATCTCTTGTTAAAGATAAACACGCGACCATTAGAAAGTAGTATATCATGCACTCGTAGATCAGTTTACACTAAATACACAATTTTTGCGAAGTTACGAGAGCGAAAATATTATTTAATTTGTTTCATTTTGTCTTTTTACTTTATTTTTGGTGTCTTGACTAGTATTACCTTAACCTTTTTTTTAAAGGTCTACCAGAATGTGTTTTTTGTAAAGGACTGAGCGCAGTTCAGTAAAAGATAATGTGTAAAGATGTGAACGAACAACCCCGATGAAGCCTTGTCGTAACTTACAAACTTATAAACGTCAACTAGGAGATGTAATAGTTGTTAGTGTTTACGACTGCTGAGCAGAAGGTTTCTCATCGAGACCTGCAAGCACCTGTAGCTGGACCTTGTCCACACAGGAGCTGCTTTATAGGCATGCATACATGATTTATCTGGGGAGGGTGGGAAGACATTAGAAGGGTACGCCCAAGACAAAGTGTGGCCGGTACACTGCTCCTGCAGTCTCCAGGCTAAAACACTTTACATCCCTTAGATGTGATATAAAAATAACGACAAGAAAGAACGAGAAAGGACCGATGTGCTTATAAACTATTATTTGTTTTGCTTTCGGATTTATTCCATGTTAAGTAAACGCAGTCTTGTGTTGCGCACAGATGACGGGCGAGTTCGTGGCGCTGGACGACAAGGACCCGGGTCACGGTGTGGTGCGCTACGCGGGGGCTGTGGGAGCGTCATTCGTCGTCACCGGCTCCCGGGGCCTGGGAACTTTCCGGAGGACCTTCCTGGGCTCCATCTCCGACTACATTCTGCACCACTCCCCTGTGCCCGTTCTCGTGTGCCGCAGCAAACCCGAACACAAAGAGAAAGAAGAGGCAAAGGGAAACAAGTACTCACTGTTTGGATAAAGCCTCATGATTGTCTCCCCTGCTTTAGAGGCTACCTCCGACGCACTTTGACTTAAACTAATGATGGCTTATCAATGATTGGTTGTCCTAAGCATCAATGAAGAATGGCAATCAAGGACAGTTCGTGTAGGTAAAAATATCATGGTCACACCAGGAGGCAAGCAAGAAATAATCGGAACGTGTCTTCTCCGCTGCCTTGTAGTCATAGGTACAGCATCAGACTTTTTTGGATTTAGTCGCACATGATGTCCTTTTGAAATGCCTTTTTTGAAAACGGGTGGAAATGAGGCCTTTACACCCAAAAACATTGTGTACCAATCTAAAAAAATTATTGCAGAAAAGCAAGGTGTCAAGATTCTGAGCTTAAACTTTCTTGTTATTGCAAATCTATTTCATTCCATTACAACAACAACAACAAACAAACAAACAAAATTAAAAATAATTATTTTAGAGTCTTCTCACCCATCCATTACTCCAAAGTACATGTTTTAAACTTCTTTGTATTTTTTTTTATTTGTTGTTGTTGTTGAAACAAATGAGTTTTAAATCTGATTTTCTTTCAAGAAAATTGCTAAAGGTTCTTATACAATATCCATTGTATAAATAATCATACACATTTCTCCACTATGATGTGAATTTTACATTGTTCTGATATTAAAATACCTTGAGTTCTCTACACATCTACAATTATTTTGTCTTATTTACTTTTTTTTATAACGCATTCGACTAGTTGCAAGTATGAAAGAAGCATAAATAAAAAAAATTATCAAGATCTCTTAACGAGTCATTTCTATGGATGCCACTAATGATTAAAGAAACATAAATGCTATTTATCAACACTAGCCACTACACAGGTAACGTTTAAGGTGTATAGGTCTTGTGCATTTTGCATGCCACGAGAGAATACAAATATAAGGGACATAACCAAGGCGCCGCCCTTCACAAGTATTATGAAGTTGCAGACCCTGACTCAGTTTACCAAAAATTTAAGAAAAAAATTTTTCTTCGTAAATATATTTTTTAATCTGATAAATGTAGATTAAGATTAAAGTAAAATTAAAATATTCAGTCAGGAAAGTGATTGCACAAAGATGTGATTTTGACTGTGGAGGAATAGATGATGAAGAGGGAGAGCACTCAGTACCCCGAGAACACACAAAATAATAGAATGCAAATAAAAAACATCATTATTAATTCTTTTTTAAAATTGTTCCATATAAGGCATAAAAGGTCAGTACAGGCTACAAAGAACAAAATGTTTACAAACAATTCTAGTGCTTGATTTGGAATCATTTACGCGACATGAAATCATACAATGACTCAAAAGAAGGAAAAACTAGAGACAAGTATGACATCAAATTAAAAGTCTACGGTCTGGAATAAGAGTAAGCAGTATGGACGTCTGCGTTCATATATTTTGAATTGCAGCCGGGATAAATGAGTGCAGATGAGCAATAGTTTCGCTCTATGTGTCTAGAGGTTTCGAGGTCAATACTCTTTTCGTTACTATCGTGCAGTCTCTTCGTAATTATAGACAACTAAATAGACAAGAAAGTACGATAGCACCAAAGAGGTACCGTAGACCTTAATGAACTCTAATGAGCCTTTATTTACTTTCGCTTCGACGTGTTCTTCCCATTTCGCTTCTTTTTTTTTCTCCCCCTTTTAAGTCAGTCTCCACTACCTCGAGACCGAACAGCAAGGCTAGGGCGTGTAAACATTACCTCGTTAACAGAGCTTAATTAGACTTCGTCGTTCAATGGTTGACACAAATCACAACAGGCGTGGTCCATGACATCCATATTTAATCGTCAAATTAGTCCATTTGTAAATGATGAAATCAATTATCGACCAATTTAGTACAGGATCCAAAGCCAGGACACATCTCTCTCGCTAGGTATATCAACACACCTTGGGCAGGTTGGGATCAGGAGTTAGTCATCTCTTACCACCTAGTAGATGATGATAAGATGAAAGTCGCACTCATGGAGAATTTATGCCTAATTTAAACGAAAAAACATGGATCGGAATCATTTTGCAGATTTTTTTTTTTTTTTTACCGAGCTACGGAGTAATACTCCTAACGACAAGCACGGAGATTTTTGCAAATAGGACCCGCAGGTTACTTATGAATGTATGCCTATGGCTGAGTCTCAAAAAAGCACTGTTCCTTGGAATTATTGCAGCTGCATTTTGATTGGCTGGATCGTTATTAAACGATGATAAGGCAGCCATGCTCGTTAGCTCGACTATTCAGACGACGTGTCCTACATCGAGGAGAAACCCACGGCAGTTTTCTGGACCTCATTTACTGTGTATGTAGTACCAAGGAGATCCGTGTTGTCATAAAAGCGTAAAATAAACCCAAGAAACTACAGAATCAAAGGTTAATGACTGGAAGAAAGGTGAAACGATGACAAGCTCTGTATTAAGAGACTAATATTGACAGCCCCTGAAGAAAGAACATGCTATAATAACTGGGAAAGAAATTCTCTTATTTAGCCCTAATAGTTCGACCCTAGTTGCGACATTCGCGGAGCGATCTCATTAGGGAAAGAAGTAGAATTAAGTGCGTTTATGACACGAAGAGTCGATTTAGCTGTGTTTCTAGGAATTGAGGAGAGACCTATTACTGAGCTAATATGTACATGCATTAGTGTGCAAGCAGACGGAAATATCTGTTTGACCAAATGTCACGAGTAATAAGAGTCCGCCCTAAGATCACGACGCAAAGTAAGACTATGTTTGTATATGTTTAGGACTGCCCTTTCATAAGTGTAAACATTCCTGCTTTTAGAAACCAACACAGTAATTTAAAATAGTTACATTGATTTATTAATTTATTAGTTTCTTGCTTTTCTCTTTATTTCTCTGGTTACTTTCTTATTTGGATATTCTCCTTATTTTCTTCTTGCTTTTGTTTTGTTATTTGTCTTTCTTTTCTTAGCTTCATTCATCAGGAAAGAAACTGCAACAAACACTTTTACAGGTTGTCAAATTGTTACATTTGGTTTGAAGACATGACATCAAAAAAAAAAAAGGAATCACAAAAATATCTTCGTGAAATAATGTGAAAAGATATAAACTATATAATAATGTTTAGCCTTTTATAACCGTAATATAAAGAAAGAAAGGAATGAGAGACAACTTTGGCATGGCCTAGAAACTCACTCGTCCCAGCAATAATTAAGAAGTTTTCTGGTGTTTTAGTAACGTCTGTCGCTAATTGTGCTGCAAAGTTAAAACAGTGCCATGAAGAATGAAAGTTGTTAATTGTAACTTTCTCAAATATGCTCTTCGCAGACTAAAAAAAAAAAGAAGAAGAAAGAGAGAGTAAAAAGAATAAAAAACACAAATCTGCTAGGTCAGTTTAAAGCAAAGTTGAGCAAAGTAAAAAATACTCCTTAAAAATGAATATTGGCAAGCGGCTGTGGACCTATGCGCCATGGGGTTACGGGAAAGAGAAGTAGGTGGGGACAGTGGGGGATTTGGTGGGGTGGGGTGTTGGAAAGCTTCTTTGGCGAAGTTATCTATTCCTTCCTTCCCCACATGACTTCCTTAAAGTAGTCGAATTCCCTTATAATTTACAATGCGTAGTCTAGCACGATGTTTCTTGTAATAAAAACGTTCTGAGACCTTCGCCAATGGCGCGGTGATCAGAAACATTCACTCACTCACAAACACACACGCATAAAAAGAGTTGTGCATCTGCACAAGTATATCCAAACCCCCACACCAGAGTGCTTTTGTCATGATTTATTTGAAATAAAAGATTAAGCACAAGGAACGGTTTCCCTCGTAAACTGGAAAAATTTGACAAAAAAAAAAAAAACAACAAAAAAAAAACATTAAATCGACCCTATGTCACCTTCCATAATAAGGATACTTAATTTCTTTAGTTTATCCACGTTTTAACAGTTAAAAAGTTTGCACTAAAAACGGTCTTGAACGACTACACATAAATGATCGCAAAAAAAACATTAATTAGGTCTTTTATGCATCTGAACCTTATTTGTGCCAAACTGTTTCAACTTTCAATCAGTTATACAAACTAGTGTCAATGCGATCCCTTTAGGATGGGCAGTGCAGGACCGTATAATTAGGGGCTTACTTTCACATAATGATGGCTTTTCTTGCCCTCTGTCTTATTTAACCGTTACTCAGAAACTGATTCTTAAGGGGATTTTTAAACGTTTTTCAAATATTTTGTCAAACATTTGCACACGGCACCAAGGCAATCGTGATCTATAAATATCGAAGATAAACATAACGAATCGAGCTTTCTTTATAATCCTTTACGTGTCTTCTAGAATACCTTGTCTATTTAGCACTTTGGACGACAGCATATCAGCCAAGTAAACACACAGCATCTTAAGCAGAAAAAGCTTGAAGCTCGTTCTGGGCGTATCCTTCTACTACCTGTCTGAGAGAAAATAAGCGAGTCTTCTCCACATCACAGGGTATGGATGGACGGTGAGACAATCGGAAATAAAGAGGAAAACAATTTTCTTGATCAGGAACAACGAGCTTTACGTTTTGACTGCGAAGAGATGGTGTCTGGAAGTCTTTCAGATAGTCTTGAGGTCTCAAAACTATCGAAAAAATAATGGACATTGGAATTGTACGTGCGTGTTATGTGATTTTGTAATGAAGCATATACCGTGTGGATGTACACCCGTATACGGTATCGTTGTAGAGTAAAGATTCGTGCTCAGTATTTATGGTTTTGGCAACTACTTTGATTCTGATATTCAAAAGTTATAGTCTTCATCGTGGAACCTCCAGACAAGAAAAAAACAAGAAGGAATCATATTGTTTCTTGCTTTGCAGTCAAGAAATCGACGGAATGCGCTTCATGACTACAAGAAGGCGAAACGTGTACAGAGAAATGTCAGTGGCAGAAATATAGGCCTCATGCATCAATTGTCTAGAAACTTCGACGACAGTTTTCCTGTTATCTCTTAATTTCCAACTTGGCTTGTAAACAAAATCATTAAAATGTTAAAGAAGTGGCATAAGACATTGAATCGTTTGGAATCATGTCCTGCTTTCTACAAATCCTCTTTCTAGAGACCACAAAAACAAAGGATGAAATTTATGTACCTATGTAAGGAAATCACAAACATGCAAGAAAATTATACACCGTCGTTGTATTGGATGGTTCATAGATTCTTTGCACGCTATGCAAACTTGTGTAAGGAAAGGAGATACGTGCAGCTGGAAAATGAGATGGTAGCGGGAACACTCCAGTAGGCGTTTCCTTTTGTGTAATGCAAGTAAAGTTTGTGTTCACATATACATGGACTCATAGATAAACGCTCTTCTTTCTTTTCTTTTCGCTCTATAGAATATTTCTGTTTACGAGTGACCTCACCTGGAGTAACTGAGGCTGACTGCTATTCTCGTCTCTTTTTTTTCCTTCTTCCTGTCTGCGGCTGTCCGTACATCTGAGTCGATTTTGAAGTATTGCTCACTGCCTTTGTTTCTTCTGGTCATGGTTGTTTCTATACCTTTGCCAGCTTGGTTTCTTCTTTGTCGGCTAACCGTCTGTTCAGCCGAATTCGTACCATCATCTCCGGACCAGCTTGATTAACGACTACTCTTATGGATACTGTTATGTGTAATGCGCAATGACCTGGATTATATGGTTGGGATACAATACAAAACAGCTTTATTTATCCACATTGTGGGTAAATTGAATTAAACTTTCCATTATTATTATTACTACAGTACTAGAGTAAAGCTCTTGTCATAAAATACCAGAAAGATAGAATTTCATGTCAAAGTCACATCTCGGGCACACGGTTCATTATGGAGGAGTCATCTGTTTACAGCGCCGGTTGATTAAGCCATGATATAGTCATAGATGCTGAGGAGTTGCCCTCCTACCCCATAGACATATACCTGTCAAAATATCTATGCGCTCTCTGCTATATACACACACACACTCGTTCTTTCCTTCTTCCTCAACCAGTTATAACCCCTACCACCACCACCACCCCCAACAATCTTTCTCATAATATTCTTCGTTCGGACAAGCACACACACACACACACACACACAAACGCACACACAAACGCACACACACACACACACACACACACACACACACACACACACACACACAATCTCTCTCTTTTTCATAGAATAACGTATGTACATGCAATAGAATCTCGATTATCCCATCTTCAGTTAACCGTTCCTTTCGATATCCGAGATCACCTCCCCCACAGCCTCCCCTATCCCAACAAATCATTGCTCTTCATTGCCTGGGCTCAACCAAGTCTTTGAGGGAATTCAAAGGTTATTAAAGAAAACCTTTACTTTGTTAAACCTTTGAGGAAGAAGCAAAAATTATGTAATTTTATCATGATGAGAAAAGCTTAACTTTTTCAAGCTTAACTTCTCAAAAGTCATGGATAGCATTATTCCCTGATGTAACAAATTATTGATGACAGCTCATGTCATTCAAGTAAACAAACATTAGAAACAATTTTTATTACATAGTTATTCCAAGACGTTCAACAAGTCCATATCTTTGAAGGGGTCTAATGAGAAGATATCTCACAATGGCTGCTCTCTGATGATGATTAACCTTAATACCAAGAATTACACAAATATGCAATGGGGAGGAGGATAAAGAGGAACATTTAGAAAAGAAATTTTGTCGGCAGAAACATTGCCCGGTACTGAAACGTGGCAAGATTTTATTTAAACAGGAAGAAGATTCAAATTGTGTATATATTCTAACACTTCACAAACTCCGCATGTCCATAAAATTGAAGCACTGCTAGAACACAAGGCAGCGTCACCTGTCAGCCTTGATTGCAAAAACAGAATCCTGAGATCATAGAACATTAAAAAAAGTAAAAATATTCGTCGCATGTTTGTTCTGGATGGACTCGAAGTCAAGTTAAACGAAACAATCATAAACCAGGTTAACGTGTAGTCATTCAAATCGTCGCTTGGCTCTATGAGATCACGTGACTCCTAAAATTGTTCACAACCACAAATTTTCTCTGTGCACAAGCAAAACCTTTTGAGTGACAGCGGCTAGAGTTCACTGGCGGGTTGTGAACAAATGAAAAGAAAAACGACGTGTACGAAACAGCTTCCAGCATCTGTACGCGCTGTGCAATGTAGTCCTCTAGCGGCCACATAGTCTGGTGAATGCCTTGCGAAATTCAGGGCTGCTTGAATGATACAAGAAAGGATTAGCGGCCGAGTTTATGTATGCCAGCCAGTAGGTTACCGCGTAGAAGCTGCTCGGAACCAGGTCCGGGTCGATCGCCACAATGTCGAAGGACACGTGGAAAGGCATCCAGCAGATGAGGAAGGCCACGATTATGTAAGTCAAGGTTAGGAAAAGCTTCCTCTCGCGCGCCAAAGAGTTGCTGCTGGTCGTCATTTGCTTGACCTGCGTGCTGCTGACTCCAGCGACAACGGACAACCCCGACTGGGGAGGCGGCCCACTTTCATCGCCCTCCTCCATCATGCTGTAGTTTGCATTCGTGAACGGCACAGCCCCTTGACGATCCCTGCCCGTGTTTTGTACGCCAATGCTGTTGTTCTGCCCCTGGTACAGAGAGTGGTCTCTACGAAGGATGACGTCCACCCCTTCTTCCCCGCCCGTCATCAAAACGCTGCGCTCACCTTCTACACCGCCTTCACAAGGCTTTAGAAGAGCAGGCATATTACCTTTGACCTTCGAGACGTTGCCCACGCTCTGCAGCTGCTGCATGTCGATAGCATTGCCAAGGCATGTCTTGGCGTCGAGCCTTTCCGGATCTGTTCGGCGTTTGTGCTTTCTCTGAATGTAATTATTGGTGATGTTATCCACGCTGTCGATGCCACTATCAAGGTCATGGTCAGGAGGTCGACGCGTCGGGGAGTTGGCGTCCTCTGGTCTCAGGTTCAGCCCGGCTCCTGAAGTCTCGGTCCTGAATACGTCGGATTGGCTAGGAAGCGCGCTGGGTGCTGTTTCTTGCTGGATTGACAGGTCACTTGTCAGACGATTGTCCTGCTCCCCTGGTGCCCGCTGCAAGTCCGGCCGTTGTGCATCTTCCCGATTCGCCACTGCTGTGTGTTTAGCTCGGGGAGTCTCGCCTGTCTCCGAAGACTCATCAAGTTTTGTTTCTCTATGATCGGATTTTGTCCCATTGTTAACGTGGAGCACCTTCTTTTGCAAAGGTCCAGTCTTACTTCGGCGGCGCATGAAGATAAATACCTGTTGTAAACAAAAAACCCGTTACTCTGTAACTATAAGTATTAGCCGACAACCTATAAATAGCATCTTGTAAAAAGTCCCTTTACCATGTCCGTCCACAACAAAGCCCCTTCTCTACAACAATAAGTACTCGTATAAGATTTCAACCTACTTCTCAACGATTTTCCTGCTTAAAATAGGTTTGGTAACTGGAAACTCACACACAGACACACACGCGCATTGTCACACACTGTTTATTTATGACAAATATTTAAGTGAGAAGAAAAGGTTTTTTTTCTAAGACACCAGTTTATTAATCTACATAAGAACGTTTTCGAGGCTACAGTATTTCGCATCTCATATTTATTAGTAATGCTAGTGACAGCATTTTGTTACGTTTATCTTTCGAAGCATTCACTAGGAAAGAGAGAGAGAAAAAGAAAGAAAGAACAAACCTTGACATAGCAGAACAACATGACTGCAGTGCTTCCATGATACCCTACAGCACCCACGACAACCACAAACTCCTTGTTCAGAGCCGGGTCATAGATGCACTCGTTTGGTTTACTGTTAGCAACACGGTCCACTATAAAAGCAGGGACCCAAATGACGATTGTAGCTGACCTGAAAACAAGATTTTTTTTAAATTTGACAACAAAAGCATAATTTTCTTCGTTAATAAAGATAGCAATTTCCATTTTAAATTTACATCTATATTTACAATTCTTTACTATTTGAATTGCTTTTTTGATAAAGCTAAAATCAGTGTTTCATACATTGCCCACTAATTGAATATTCTAGCAGCAGGTTTGCAAACTTTGTGAATGAAAACTGCAGCTAGGCTTGCTTTAACAAAATTAAGAAAAGCACATTTTAATCGATGCGACAGCTTGAAAATTCAATTTGGATGTAAGTGATATTATTTTCTTTAAACAGTAATTACTAACGCAGCGTCCTAAGTTCCTCGCTTGTATTGCATTCTAATGAGAGACTCAAGATATTTGTATTGTTTGCTGTTTAAGAGGATACTCTAAACATCTTGCTTTTCTCTCCAATTTTGTTTCTGCTGTTGTTCTTGAGGCAGAGAGTTTGTTCTTGGGATCTTTTGCTTTTTTTGTTGTGTATTGCGATATCTAAGGTATGAATAAATGAAAATGTTAAATCCTGCGCTAAATGTGTTACAGCATAAAAAGAGATTCACGCAAAAAGTCGCAGAAGTTGTAAATTACACTGAAGTAAAACAGAAATTTAGGGAAGAGAATGAGAGATGGATGTGTGTCAACAGAAAGACATTAAATTACAAAAAAAAAACAACAAGCAAATTAAGAAAAATAGATCGCGAACGGAATAAACAAGAATCCACCTAAACTCGCGCGAACATTAAAGAATATGGTAATGTTATATTTCTTTACAAAATAATTCAAGATGTAATGTGTATTATCATTCTAAAATATTAACGCAATGTTACATAAACATTTGACCATCTTAAGTGTTTAAATAATTATGTAAATTGTGTTTAGGTCCTTGGAAAATAAGTCAAAATCGTGACATCACAATGTATTCAGCTCTTCCATTGGCTGAGTCGTTCACAACAAAAACATATTCATACCGAATCCTGGCGTCTCTCTCGCTCTCTTTCTGTGCATGATGATGTTGGTAGGAAAGAGCGGGTAGGGGTAGTCGCCGAGTTTGGGGGAAAATGTAACAGACTAAATTTAACAAATCACTTAAAATGTACCCCACTAGTCTATTAAGCTCACCAGTGCATGACCTATGAACTAAAGACACACGCAAACCATAAGCCACTCCTGCCAACGTGAAAGTAACTGCAGAAAGTTACCTTACTTGGGATCTGCGGGAGACTAATAACAAAAGAACATGTGAGAACTTATAATAAGTTTTTTTTATTGTAGGCTGAAACAAGCGCAGAAAACGCATGAGTATGGTGGTAAATTTATACCAGGGCAACATGTCGCTTCAATGGTACATTTCAAACATTGTAAGATCATTGTACCCATTTTTTTTTATCGTAGACTAAGTTTTGTTCTCTTAAAGAAACCGTTAACACCTATATATATATATATATATGCACACTCATGGCGATGTCATTAAAACTGGTAGTGAATGACTGTCTTAGTAGTAAAGTTAACGGGCGTATACTCTTCCTCAGAAAAGTTAAGGGCGGGCCGATGGCGCAACGGTTAGCGCCTGTTACCAATGCAATGAAGGTTGGATGTCCTGGGTTCATCTCTCGTCTCGAGCACACTGTTCTTTCTCTGGTTTGTGGCATCTGTTTACAGGGCTGACTGCCTTCCGTGATATAGCCTTAGTTGCTGGCTCCGCGTGAAACAGCAATTTCCCCCTTCCCCCTCAGAAAAGTTAAAGACATACTGACGACTTCTTCCAAAAACTCCATAAAATTGTTGTTTGTAAATTTCGCGGGTTTTCACCGGTGATCAGAAAAATACTCCTTCAAGCGCAAGAAACGATTAGGTCGTTTGTGTCACATATTTTCAGTGAGTTTCGAGATTTTATTTTAGATTTTTTTTAGTTCAAGGCGCTAATAAGGACCTCTAAATGAATCTTTATTGCGTAATAGGCTTCTGCAGTTCACCAAAGGCGCCTCCATTGTCAGGGTAAGTCAAGTGAAATAAAGGGCTGACGTCGTATATCTGTAGTTAAGAAGCTGCGGAGTACGTCATAACGACAAAGACAAGAAGCTTATCCTCAAATTCATTTAGACCATGGGCAACAAGCTACATCGCTACGTAAATACGGTCCCACATCCTGAAAGGTAAAGCAAACTTACCAGATTACCGCTATGATCAGTCTCGCCTTACGAGGTGTATTGTGGGTACGGTAATGGTTGCTCCAGTGAACTGACCAAAACCGGTCAACAGAAATGGCCAGCAATGTAAATATGGAGGCTAACGTCATCCCAAAATCCGTGAATATCCACAGGCCGCACAAAAACTGCAAGAGAGAGATTTGTTTGCGTTATTAATGTCTTCATCGTCACGGGAGCCATCACCGCAAATGGCCTTGAGTCATCCTTGTTCTAGAAACGCGATCAAATTCTCATTACAAAATGAGATGAAAATCAATAATACGGCTTGAGAGAATGCATTCCTAAAAATTGTACTTGAGATTGCAGGGTCGACAAAGATTTTAGTCGTTAATGTATAAAGATTGAATAACGATTTTCTCTTGGCTTACAAGGCCTTCCTCTCTTATTCTCTGGTCTTCTTTCACGCTACAATAAAGACAGCGACCAGAAAATTTGCACGTTGAGATAAACAAACTGGAAAACGTTACGTGCATGATTGAACCAAGTAAGCTACAAGAAAACTTGCAAGCCACCTCAAACTAGCAAAGCAAAGTTCACTCACTCACTCACTCACTCACTCACTCACTCACTCACTCACTCACTCACTCACTCACTCACTCACTCACTCACTCAGGAAAAAACTTACCTCTCCAAAAGGCCATGACTCATAGATATTGAACGCCGCATAGAAGCTCATGGCAATGAGGCCGACAAGGAAGTCAGTGAAGGCGAGGTTAACGATCATCATGTTGAACGTCGTTCGCAACCTCTTCTCACGTGCCGCGACCAACAGCACGAGCCCGTTGCCGACCACAGTGACGCCAACGATGAAGAACATGACGACACCCAGCAGGATTTTCTGCCACAGACCGTCGCTGGAGGTCGCCGTTTGCACAGGCGTCTCTGTGATGTCGTCATAACCGTGAGTGATGACGTCAGTGATAACGTCCTGTTGGTTTTGAGATGAGGTCACCATCTTCCACTCCCTGGCGGATTAATTCGGGCAAAGTTAATACTGAGTAGAACCACAAAAGCATATAGCAAGGATAATGAAATTGGGGGCAAAGGAAAGAATGATTTTAAGAAAGCTGACAGAAAAGCATACCGAGAACGAGATGTGTATGGAAGACAAGGATGAAAAAGTAAGCTCTCCCTATGTCTCCTTAAAAAATACCATGTCAAAGAAGTGCTGTGCATACAAATCTTTAATTGTAGAAAGTCTGATGTCATTTCCAGAAAGGAGTATTTTGCGCTTGTATTAGATGTTTTTAGAACCTACTTTTAACGTCTAGTTTATAAGAATGCGTGTCAGGAAATCACTCGTGGGAAGTTAAAAAGGTCGCGTCCTTCGAGTTCGAAGCGTATTTGCCTACGACAATACCTGGTGCCTCTAGAAAATGCCAAAAGCGTGTTCGTCGGCGCCAGACGCAGAGCTGATCCATATCAAAACCGCCCTTGATTCATTGATGGCAAGTGTTCGCTCCATTTAATTTAGCACACAGATGATATTTTACACACCAGCTACAGGATGTCAAAATAGCTTTACAGAAGTGAGCAGGCTAAACTAATAATAGTGTTGAGTAACTTCCTTGTTGACTGAAAGAGAAATATTAAGAATAGAACGATGGAACGAGCCCACATAAGCTGAAAACAAAGAAACTGATTTGCTGAACCTCACTTTTGAGTGAGCGAGCAGAGCACCCGTAACGTGCGACAACATGCGCATGGTTCTTGCTCAGCGTACAAATACCATGTGAACTAATTCTCGAAAAATTAAGCACAAATTATGTATAAGACTTGATGTGACATTTTAGGGGAGAAAAAGGTTTTGTTATTTGTTCACCGATATAGAATAATGAAGAGTGAAAATACTGTAGCTAAATACTATTGTTTGCTAAATGCCTCAGGGGCCAGTTACACAACACGTTTCTAAACCTTAAAACTGTTCTAAAGAAGCAAAATCTCTTCTTAGCCATTTTGATGCATTGCAGAAAAACATACAAAAATTGTACTGACTGGACGGAAAGTCAGACTTAAACAACTTTATCTTACTTAAAGCAGTTTTAGTTTTAAAAATTCTAAAATTGTGGTGTGCACTTTAGGATGATTATCTAAATAGAGTTAAGGCCTAAAAGTGTTTAAAATTAGAAATGTGTTGTGCAACTGGCCCCTGACCTTTATACCTAAAACAGAAAATTACGGAAAAATTGATGGAATAGTATAAACGACGAATCAAAATGTTTTACGCTTTTCAAATGTATGCTATTTTTATCTTTTATTTCGAAGATAAGAGGAATGAAGATTTTACAGAGTCATCTCTGTTTCTTTGTCTGTCTTTTATTTAGACACCTTAGTTTTCTTTTTAAACTACAAATAAATAGCAACCAATAGAAAAATATGTTCTGGAAAGGTCGAGATACTTTTGAGTTTTTATACATAAAAAAATGCGAATCAGTCTTTGTCATCAACTTCAACAACAGCTGTTAGATACAATAATTTAAATCTTAAATACGCTATTTCTCTATTTGCTCTCATCTCATCCTATCTATCTATCTATCTATCTATCTATCTATCTATCTATCTATCTATCTATCTATCTATCTATCTATCTATCTATCTATCTATCTATCTATCTATCTATCTATCTATCTATCTACATGTATGACTCTTTCCCTAGATTTTCTTCTTAGGTTGCACACGCGTACCCATGGACACTCCCCAGACACATAGACACTCATATATATGCGTTAATAAAATTAAACTAAGATCCACCGCCTAATATTATAGAGACACAGAGAAATGAATACACAGAAAACACGCACACACCAAGTGAAAAATGAATACACTGACAAAGTCACTACACTTTCGTACCACTAAAGATCGCACCTGTCTGTGTAACGACGCTGGCTCCTGTAAAAGTCTTGTCAATCCCGTCGTCATTTGTCTGTCATTCTGCAAATGTCTCTCAGTTTTTTCTATTTTGCTCCTGCCAGCAGTTTTGTTTCATCAGGGGAAGAATTATCTGATAACAATGGTGACGGTTAAACAATTATTATGTCGGGAGGCGTCTGACAACAAAAATCTATTTTTCGATAATGAGTGAGAGGAAGAAAGGAAAACGTCTGCCGTTGGAATTCTTGACCAAACAAAGTCGCGCCTAGTGTTCGTCTCTGTAGAAGCAATTTCAATGACTCACGTGAGCCGCAGACAGGCATGTTATCTACGTGTGATACCCTCCAGAAATTATCCACGACTTTGCAAAATTTAGGTTTATCAAGCAGATAATATCATGAACTGCATCCTCTTATTTTCCTGGATCCTTTATATATTTTTTTATTTCATTTCCTACTCATACACTTTGAATATTGTTTCTCATTTTTAACTTCTTTCTTTTTCGCCAAGGTAAGATTTTTTTTTAGTGTTCTCTTTCGGTTCCTCTTCGTTCTTTTATCTTTTGCTGTCTTCTTGCCTGCTGATCGTACAACTTTCCCCTTCAATTTTTGCCTTCTGTTTCGATGTCTTTCTTCCTGTGATGATGTTAGTTTTCTTTGCTTTTCCTTTGCCTCTCTTAGTCTCTTCCTTTTACTCTTCTGTCTGAAAGATCTAGCTGAGTGAAGCTCAATTCAAGATATTTTGTCTCCAAATCTGGACGAATACTAACCCTCACCTCATTATTTCTGTATACTCGAATTACACGCCTACAAACGTGCACATAAAAAATAACACAGACGTCGAGGTTGTACATGGATATATTTTAGTTGGAAAGGCTACAACAAGTGGGAGGGCTGAGCCCATAAACTGATAAAGAGAATATGTGTGTATAAAGGCGTTGGTAGGTGCAACAACGGAAAGGGAGAATTAAAAACTATTGTCGTACACAAAGCTTTATCCTGTTATTAGAAAAAAAGACCTTTAATATCTTTTAAACTGCATGACAGGAAGAACTGAAGGGAGAAGGAAACTGCTTTATTTTCTTTCTTTCGTTGTCTTTATTTCCACAAAAGAAAGAGTAAATGACCGTCTGCATGGCTTTGTCTCATGAATCAGTCGATGTCGCACCGACTTCACTATTAATACATCGACTTTACTTGTCTACGCGGATATTTCTCTCTGGCGCGCACGCACGCACGCACGCACACATTTCATCAGACGAAGAGAACGACCTTTTCTACAGGATAATTACTTGCAATCTCATATTCTTTCTCTACGTACTCTGGTTTAAATTACGCAGCATTCGCCTCTCTCAGCCTAATAATTTTATAAACCCCCTCACAAAGCAGGAGAAAGAAACCTTCTTCTACCTAACGAATACCGAAGGAAAAAGAATCTTTAGTTTTACAGCTCCATCCTTTATTTTTCCTTGTTTAATTTGTTTGTGGTTTCTGTTGCTTTTTTATTTTATCTTCTGCATTTTTTGTATCCTTGACCTACTCTAACTCTTCTGCTTTGTTCTTAGAAGACATTCCCTCTAAAACCGACATTTTTCCCTTCGTCGACAGTGCACACGAGCTCAAACATTTGCTTATTCATTTACTTGTCAGCAGATTACAGTGTGTAGCACAGTATTCGTTCCGAAGGGTTTTCCCCAATGGAATTTAATTACAAAAACCTACTTGCTTTGTTTGGTACCCCGTTACGTGGTTGCACAAAATAAAAAAATCTATAAGACTCTCTGTAAAACAAGCAACGATTATTGTATTTTTTCTGTACTTTTCGTCATAATTGAATTCTCGATCACCGTCTTCCTCTCTGAATCTGTTTGTGTTCTCTCCCCGTTCTCCATAGAACACGCACGCACGCAGGCACGGAATTTTTAGCTTCTGTCTTTTGTCACTGGAGGAACATATAAAGCAACACCCAAAGAGTCAGCATGGCATTTTGACTTATGGAGCCTTCGCACATGTTAAACATGTTTAGGATCGCCACCAGGCCATACGTTACCACCCTTTCTTCTCTAGCAGGAACAAAAACAAAGGAACACAATATTTTGTGACTTACTCCGTGATGATAGTATGTTTATTAGTGAATGCGTGCTTTGTCTTTTTTATTGCACTGACCTGTTTTTTGAAGCAGTGTTAGATTGTTGGATAACAATATTAATTGAAAAAAAACAAAGGTTTCCTTTGAAACACCGAGACCCTTTATTAAAGTAGAAAATGATAAACGTTAACGATTCTGATTAGCAAAAAAATACCGTTCGCAATGTCACCTGCATCACTTTCTTGTAGCTACGAAGGAAAAAGGACAGAATCCAGGATAAGCTCTGATACCACGTTTTGCAAAATTTGTTGGCGGGTTTGTGCAGACAAGGGTTACAATGTGTTACTGACCTGATCATTATAATGAGAAGTTCAAGGAAAGATTTGTTTCATTCTCCATGAGATAAGCACGTCGTACAACATTAACTTTTGTCTCTGCAAATAAGCCCGAGGGTTTGTTTTAATAAGCTGATCGGTTTGACGTGTAAGATGCCAAATGTTTCATTTCGGATATCTTGAAAATTCAAAGGAATAAAAAAGATTTCAAATTGACAAAACTTAACTTACACTCGATTTGATATATTTTTTCCTAACACTTGATGTTATTGTTCAAACAATAAAGCACAATTTTAAGAGATTTTTGTCCTCGGCTTAGCAATAGGTGTTCATAGTGTTTCTTGTTTAGAGGTCTAACTGGGGTGCAATTGTTCAGAAATAACTTCGTGGAGCTTGGCACCAAATATTACTTTCCCAAATTTCTGTAAATAGAACGCCTCCGTTCTCAACATAGAAGTCTACAAACATTTTCAGGGTCTGAAAGAGGTCAGATCACGTACACGCCATATTAGTATACTGCTCCAATTGTTGCAGCAACACAGTTGTGGGATATGTTTTTGTGTAGTAGTATGCTTTGACAACAGAGGTTTGATATCCTCTCAGCTTTTGAGAAATAGTATTTCACTCCGAGATCAACTTCGATATTTAAAATTGCACCCTACTAGATAAACGGTTTACCGGACTTCTTTCTTCGAAAGACTAGGCTTAGCACAAATTTAGAACTGCATCGCGAAGTTAATAATATCCTTCAGCATATAAACGCATTAAAATTCGAATATTACACAAGAAGGTCTTTGCACACGTTTAACTACCATAAACTTTAAACTGACAAATTAACAGTTTACTTGTTGTCAAAGGCATATCCATAAACCGGTTTGATTAGAGGGTTATGTTTGCATAGTGATTCTTGTTTGTCCTTACCTTGAGAAGGGGTTAATTATTCTGTTTTGTAAGAGTCTTCTACTTTGCCAAATTTTTGTGAATAGTTTTTGCATTGAGTTATACCTTTAAGGTCAAAGGATCCACAAGCAATAATCGAGCTCGGCAAGTGCTTTGTGTCTGGCGCAAAAAAAAAAAACAAAATACAAAAAAAAACAAACAAGTAAAAATATCTAGAAACTAGACATATCGATTTTTCGTTTTTCTTTCGTCTTGCTTTTCTTTCCACAAATTGTTTGTCTGAGAGCTTTTTGTTAGTCTGGGTCATAAGAGGAGCACACTAGTAGAGGACAATATTCAAGCTATCATTATCACCAGAAATAATTGAGTGCAATCAAGAAAGATTCAGTCTACGTCATACCTAGGTGGAAAAAAATTCACGGAATCAGCCGAGTGCACTCAAAGAAAAAGACTCTCTGAGTAGGTCGTTTAAACTCGTCCTTTGATGCTAGGACCAAACAAATAGAGAAAAGAGTTCTGGTCTCTTTACAAGTAATGGCAGAGCAACTTCTACATTTTAGTGCTAAATCTAGCTGTTACTCTAACTTATCTCACATATTCTTACAAATTCTTATATGTAAGCATACTAAATGAGTACTTGAGCTGTATAAAAGATAAAGTAGTAGGTACATTTTTGTGCAGGTGCAGGCGTCAAAGATAGAAAGAAAGAGAGAGTAATAATTTATTTGTCAGCAAAGAGATAAAAACAACTGAACAAATTTTCAATTACAACCAGTCTCAGAAGTATAGTAACATTACAATGATTCCTACTGTTGGCTATTCTGCATGCGTACTGTCCGTAGTTACACGGATATATCTGCGTTGGGTTTTCTAGCCGCTGTCTGACTGATGCTTGTCGTAGAGAGTGATATATATATTTATATATATGTATGTACAAAACGTGACATTGCTGTGTTTAAAATATAGAAAAGAGACATAAATACCAATTGTTTATCCCTAAATGGCAACCCTTTATTTTCAAAGCTAGAATAGCAATAAGAAAACGAGCGAGTAAAGACCAGAAAGATTTATTTTTACTCCAGAGAAAAAGAATGAAGAATTTACTTTACCGATGTTTCCAGCAGATGGGTCTTGATGCTAACGGTATTCCAAAGGTCGCTTGCTGTTCACAAAGACGTCTCTGCGTGGACAAAGTCTTTCCATCAAGACGAGCGGCTTAAGTATCACAGCAGATGCCGGCAATGGATGGCTGGTGGCTTGTGCTTATCCAAAGGCAGATACGTCGTCCAATCAGACTTTTGCTGAACGGTGACGTCACTTGTGGTGGAAAATCGAACCACTTCTCTTTCCTCACGACTGTACGAAAAGACAGTTAGCTCGAAGGTAAATTAAAACCACTGCATAATATACTAACAGATTCAGTCAAACCAGAATATTTAGTATCTGGAGAAAAGTTTAAAAGACAAGATTTCTTTAGAGGAATCGGAATTCTGGCGTTATAAAAAGTTATTGTACTCAGTGAAAAACCCAAGAGGCTAGAAATAACAGTTATAGTTAATTAAGGGTAGTAAATGAATCTTTTTTTCATAAAGAAATTGCAATGCGTTTTGTAGACAATCTAATAAAAACAATTTTAACACGCCATAAAATAAAGTTAACCTTCTACCGTTTTTCTATTATTAACGATTGTTTGAAACTATTAACATTACGTAAACACATGATTAACACGAAAGGGGGTGCACACACACACACACACACACACACACACACACACACACACACACACACACACACACACACACACACACACACACACACACACACACACACACACACACACAAACGATGTACTCTCTTTCTCTCTGGTATATTGTACATATGTTTAAATTATGTGAATGGTAAATTACGTTTGACCCTTGTGTAAGGAAGTAGAATTTATAATTTAAACGTGATTTGTAAAAGATGTCTACAAGCACGATATTTCTTTGACCTTATTATCAATTTTTTTCTGTCAATATAACGCTTTGGTGATTTATGAAGAATCTCGTGTGTCTCGAGTCTTTACGCTTTTCCACTTCTAAAGCGACATTTGCCATATGCCAAAGCACAATAAAGAAGCTTGAATCTCTCTTTGTGTTTTTTTTTCCTTCCTTCTCTTTCTTCAATTCCTTTCCCTTGTAGTCATGCATAGGACATTCTTCCCTTCATCATCCAAGGCAACGCTGTCAGTTGAAGGCGAGCGTGTATAACGTGCATAGCCTTGCGACTGCTGACGGTGGTACAGGGCAGACAAAGAAACCTGTGCACTGTTGTCATTGTTATGTTAATGTCGCCGTGATTTTTCTCCCACCGGAAACTTTTTTTCACAGACCAGACTCTTCAAAGCTTCAGTGTCACGGCACAGATATTCAGTTACTCAAAATCAAGCGCACGCGTGCTGGAGAAAATGCATGCCCGGCTCAGAAACTAAGTAAATATGCAGGTATCGTCGCAAAATCGAAAAGAAATAGTTCAATGATTTTTCGTGTTTTCAGAGGGTTGCTGTGTTCAAGTACCTTGTGGAAAATTTACTAAGTACACAAAGTGACAAGTTTGCCAGAAGATTAACTCATTCGCTGCTAGTTTTGAAGTTGGTGAAGGATGCTGGGTACGTGTGCTCGTCTGGGTTCTGTATACCTGTACTCTTCTTTCACTTATGAATACAGGTATACGGAACCCAGACGAGCACACGTACCCAGCATCCTTTTACTCGTTCCACAATTAGTCAGCGTGGACAGGAGGGAGATCATCACCCGTGACCTATAGGTGGCGGGATAGACAGGTAACTAACTGTACATGTCACGCTGATAAGTCCGTAGTAAAACTCGATAAGAATGTTTTTCATTGTTTTGATTGTTCTGTGTGACTTTTGTTTAACTGTACTTTTTTCCTTCATCTTCATTATAAGAAACAGCAGCAGCATGGTCGCCAAGGTATTCGTTTTCCTAACGATACTGCTACCACCTAATAATCGTTATCGTATCGTGTACCCATCACTGTCTTACCCGTCGTTAATATGCTTTCCTAAATAAACACCAGCAACTAGCCAAGTAAACTTGCTTAAGAAATATTTGTTTTGTACACATGAAATCGACTAGGGTATTCTTTCCATCCGACTACTGCATTTTCTATAAATGTATCGTTAGTATGTACAGGGCATCCCGCAAACAAAGAAGAAAATTCAATGCATAACATATGAAAAGCTTTACAATATTAAAAAGGTGGAACCTCAATTATCTGGTTTTATGACCGGCGCCCGTCATTCGGATAATCAAAAATCATGGATACTAAAACACAATTCTAAAAATTCGCAAATGCTAGAAAAGGTTCCCTATCACGCACTGCTTGATTTCCGATGTTACATTCCGATGAAAGCTTAGCAATTGATTCCCACTTATCGGCACATTCAACAATTTTTAGTTTTGTAGCAGTTGTCAAAACAACGTTTTTTCTTTGCAGTCTCGCACCTGCAGAATTTATGTGAAGCCGCTTTCTAACCTCGAGGTGCGGACGCCAATAAAATTAACTCGGAACAAGGTGTCGCCTTCACGGACGGTGCGACTGTATACACAATCTTTTCCAAGAAAAGCATTGAAGCAGAAGACAAATATCAAAACTTATTGACGAATGGCAGTCGTCGGAAGCTGGAAAAAGGGGAGGAAGAGTGTTCGAAACAAGTCTTCTGCATCGGATTGTCTAATGGTTTTTTTTCACAGCAGGGGATCAACTAGCTGGAGCACAGATGCTTTTCTTTAAATCCTTTTAGAATAATTCTCAGAAACCCATCGACAAAGAAAACTTAGGCTGTGACACACATAGTGTACATTCCTGGAATTCTTGGAGGTCTTCTGATGTCATCATCGTTGTCACAGAGGGGGTGACATGGAGGCTAATAGTAAGTACAGCGCGGGTGGCCGAGTCACACCTGGCGCGTGAGTTAGAGGGGTTTTTTTTAAGACAGTGAGAGAAAGAAAGGGGGAAGAGTATTTAGTGAACTGTCACCAGCCAGCGCTTTACTTCCTGAAGAGACACGGCAAGTGGAGAGACACTGCGTGTTAGGGAGTGAAGGCTGTGTCTTTCTAGAAAGGTGCGTTGCTATATTTTTTTAGTATCGGATTTGTTTATAAAGTGAATTTTTTTACTGTGTTTTTCAAAAGAGAGATATAGATATGTAACTATTTTTGTTGTTAATTTTAATAGGCGCAGTCTGTGAGGCAGGGTGATGCGGTCAAGAGATGGGCCATTAAGTCTGTGAGGCCGGGTGATGGGCCATAGTCTTTGAGGGCCGGTGATGGGCCTTAAAGTCTACGGGGCTTGTGTCACAGAGGGGTGACATGGAGGACTTAACAGTCAGTGCAGCGCGGGTGGGAGAATCGCACCTGGCCTGACTAATAGGTGATTTTTTTTTTAAAGAAAGTGGAACGAGAAAATGTGTATTAGGAACAGTGTATTAAGATTATTTGTACCGTAGAATTTCTTGAAATTATTTTAAAAGTTTTGATAATATAATTAAATGTATACAGACCTGCAAAAGAGGCAGAGTTGTTTGTGAAAGAACGCGCAAATGTCCAGGCGTTAAGTGAACGCAAGTGGCTGTGACAATCGTGAGCAACAGAAAAGAAATGGGATGGTATAGAGATAATCTTTCAAGTAGGAAGGAAAGTAAATGAAAAAGGAATAAAAATATACGCGAATGAATAGTTTGATGACTTTATGAATGTGATCTATGGATGAATAAATTAAAGAATACAAAAGAAAGGCCGCTATTGGTATTACGTTTGATTCTAACAACATTTAGCAGCTTAGTTTTCGTATAGGTGAACTGAAGATATTAATATCTTGTCCCACAAAGAAAGTGTTACCTGCATATAGATTAACTAACAAAATTAAATTTTCTACTCATAACTTTCTGCTTAACAGAGATAAAATAATTTAATAGCACTTTTCCGAACGATTTGCCTTAATTTAAGACAAAATCTTCTTATGAGTAGCTTATCGTCAATGGTTTTTCTTTGGCTTATACAAAAGTATCGAAAACATAGACTGCTCCATTACTGCTTCGGATGGGTTGTCTTTCTGTTTCTTTTCCCTGCTGACAACGGGCGTAGACGTATAAAATGGTAATGCAGGAGAGAAGCAAATGCAACAGAAAGACGCCAAATATCTTGTCCATTTCAACAGCAATCAGCTATCAAAGATAATCTAATCTCACGCAGTGATCTGAAAGATAAAACTAGACGCTTCATTAGCGATAAAGCCTTAGGGACTGGTTCTAGTGGAGCAGACCTATGGCAGGTCGATGTGGATTGGCATTTTGAGCTTGAATGACCTAAACTCGATGAAACTACGCAAAGATATGAGACACATTTGTTTGCTCTTTCATTGAAGGGAGTTTATGTAGCAGATTGAAGTCCTCGCGTTGCACCCTTTGTAGTTCCGAACAAATAGATTTTCATTGCCACTGTGCCATGCATCTTGAACAAATATAGCGTATCCTGAGGATTTAGCGCCCGAGAACACACAAAGGTGATCTCATGGTAAGCAGACTTTAACATTCCTTCTGATGTAAAACAAATGTATGATGCGAACCAGTACAGAGTTTACAATAGTTCTTAAAAAAAACAAGCACATTAACAACAATAAACATAGAGCATCATATCACCGGCCCTATACACAAGCTCGTGGCGCTTCACAACATATATATATATATATATATATTTGGATTCACCTAGCATAACATGCAAAATTAGTGTCTATAAAATGCTATATAGGAAGAAAGTAATGTGATCAGGAGTTGCTTCCAGCGTGCACACTCCATTTGAAAAGGAATAATAAAGGCTGCACATTCTTCTTTCCACACCACAGTTGTCATTAACGGACTTAGCTGGTAGAAATCTTTTTTGCTGCTAATAGGTCTGCCTGAAAAATGCCTCTTCGAAAACCGAAATGAGTTCAGAAGACGGCAGAAGAAAAGCAGTGTAAATCCACGGAGGGAATACTTTCAAGAAGTTCATCTGCTCATCATCCTTCGGGAGTTGCAAATCCAAACATTTTCATAGATCGTGCCAATCTAATGCTCTGGTCTGGTGGTCGAAACACTGCTATAACCTTACATTAGTACACGGCATTCTAAAAACAGGCAGGTAACCGACAAAAATGCCGTTAGCGCAGCTCTCTTATCATTAGATTCCTCAGTGATATAGGACCTAGTAATGACTGCGCCACATACTGAAGAGCAGGAAACATTTATGATTACATACAAAATCATCCTGAAGGAAACCCTCTCGGAGTGTACGCACCACCCTTGAGGCAAAAATATAAATGTGTATACGAATAATTAAGAGGAAAATATAAAAAAAATGTTTTCAGCGTCAAGCCTTTTTGTGTATGCGTCTTCGTGTTTATCGCAAACCTAGTCAAGTAAGATTGGTGGATGAGCACACCACTTTGTTCTAACTAGCCACCACGTGATATATATATATACTTATACATAACGGAAGTGTGCTAATCTGCTAATTAAAAACATTCTCAATTATCTTCAAGCCTACACCTATGTCTCCAATAACTAAACAATACGTGAATTATAGATGCAGCTCGAGAATTTAATATTAGCAAAAAATCAAACGTTTGAATGAACTGATCTTCCTAATTATCTATGTCGCTTACTTAATATTTACCTACCGCTGTTCATATAACAAAAGTCAATATTGTGTTACTACTTGGCTGCACACTAATAATACACATTGCACCAGTGCATGCATTCACTCCCCGCATTATCTGCACCACACAACCGTCTCTTTCGAAACGAAGGACTCTACTAATGTACTCAAAGCGCGCTCCGTCCATCTTTCCCGCCCGTTCGTCGAGGGCCTTTTCCACGTCTGCAAAGAAACCTGAGACATGTGCCATCAGGACTGAGTTGATCGCTCACGCGAACGATACATGCCTCAGCAGTCTCAGCTTGCCACCACATTATCCAGTATCGTGGCGACAGCAACTTAAACGACCAGTTTGAGACCCTACTACCCAGAAAATAACAACATTTAATATTATGTCGACAGCAACTTAAAACACCAGTCTTAGAACTCACTGACGAGAATAGAACAGCTAGACAAAAAAAAAAAAAAAAAAAATCAGCATACTGTCATAGACCACCTTCCCACGTTACCTGGAAGAGTGTTTCTGGAGTAGTCGCTATATAATAGCTCCGGCTGGTGGTAGTAACCAGCAAAGACTTCACCTCATCCAGCCTTGTTAAATCCTCGCTTCTCGGCCAGCTTCCTCCAAGAGCGCCATGATGAAGTATTGTTTGATGGTCTGGCATGGTTCTCAATCCATGTCCCTAGCCTTCTCTCCCCACCCTCTTTCGTTGCCTAGTTATATCATCGCTTGAGGCCGTTTTTTCCTGCACCAGTTAAATTTAGGTCGGCTAAAGTCCATGTGACTGCCGGAACTAGATCTGGTTACAAGATAAGGAAACCTAACTGGCTGCCTGTGAACAGTCCAGCAAGGCCGTTTAGTTTGGCTTGGTAATTTGATAACCTGCATCCTATTCATTGTTTTGTGGGAAGCCAGTACTGCAGCTTAATGGCCTGGTGTCTGATGAGACAAGAGAGATGTGTGCGTGCGTGCGTGCGTGCGTGCGTGCGTGCGTGCGTATGTGTGTGTGTGTGTGTGTGTGTGTGTGTGTGTGTGTGTGTGTGCTTAATCAATACTAATCTTTCTAATAGGTTCTTATGGTAAACGCTTTCATTTCCGTTGATGTTATTCCAGTGTTATCGTCATGATCAATAAAACATACAAAGGAGAACTCGGGAAACAACTACAAAACCAAAGCATCAGCTCGTGTGATTCCATTTCTTTCATCACGCCTCGACTCTTTGGTGGTAACCAACATATTTTTGGCTGTTTCCGAAATTTTAGCAACAACAAAGCTAAAGCTGCTTACTTTTTCCCTTGTCGTTAGCCCTCACTTGGTTTGTTTCTGAAGCACACCAGCTGTGATGTGCAGCGAGAGGGAAACGTGAAGCAGTCAAACTCCCCATAGTCACTGCAGTACACGGCTACCTTCCACTCCAGTCCTTGCACAGAGTAGCCGTCCACTGCCCACACAACGTCGTCTTGCCGCGTGGCCACGTTCTCGATGTCACGTGACGTCGCCACCTTCACCGGTATCCCGGAATTTCTCATGCCAGTAATCATCCCGGAGTTATCCTTGATCTTAGACGCCCAGTACATCAGAACCACATCGTGATAATGTAGCCCTGAAGAACATTGTGATGATCCTTGTGTCGGCCTGTTATTGTTTACTGGAGGGTTGGTTGGCTCTGATGTGTCTGCAGACATGAATGAGATTTGAGAAAAGTATTTTATGCAGTTATATAGAATAAAAATATATACTATATAAATATTAATGCATCTTTTTAACTTAACATCTGCTAAAAGTTTAAAAAGTACCTTTGAAAAAAAGTTAGCTTATTTACTCCGAATTAGGTAATATTGAGGAAAGAGATTGGTTTCTTTCTTGTGCTAGAAAATGATTTTGTACACAAACCGAATAAGAGAATTAAAAGGTAAACTAATATTGATAATAAGAATGGGAGGAGAACCTCACCCATAATAAAATAAAGGATATAGAAAGTAAAGAATAGAATGTTCCCAAATAAATTGCCTTACCTGTCTGGCCGATACCGAAGTTGTTACGAAGGACGGTAGCCAACAGATCGCCGCACTGAGTACAGTTGTAAATATTGCTGCCCGTGTGCCTGGCAACATCATGGTTTAAGTGGATGACAGGGGGCCCGTCAGTAGGGTTTGGCACGTTGCTGGAGGAGTAGAGAAGAACATTTCCAATGGAGAATTTCCCTGACTTCACCACTTTTCGCTTGACGACCGGCGCAAAGCGTAGGGGCCGAGTGAAGTATTCCTTGCACCACGCCTCTGGTGTACAGTCGTGACGACAGCGCGCAGCCCACAGATGAAGACCGGGCACCCGATCCAGCAGTTTCTCGCAAAATATTTTGAACTCGTTACATCTATTTGAAAAATAAATACGTGCCTGGTGAAATGAACTTATATTTTTTCCAGATGTGGGAATGCTATGGGCTTACATGAATATATCTTAAAATTAAAAGAACTTAGCGTACGAAGAGACATTATTTCGCTACTTTTTGGAAGGACGAAGCAACTGAATATTTAGAGAACCGTCAGAAGTATATACACTAGCAGAGTATTTCAGAAGCTGACCAAACTGTGCAGTGACTACCAGAGGGCTTGAGAAGGCAAGAAAGCGAGTGGAAGGAGGTGGGCATCACTCTGAGATAAAGGAAAGGGGGGGGGTCCTGCATCTTACTAAAGGGATTCACAACTACCTTTACCTTTACTATTTTGTAACTTTATATGTTTCACGAATTGAAAATTTTTCAGTGACTGAAGACTTTTTATTCTACGTTTTCATACCTTTCAAAGTCATGAAAAGATTTCCACAGACACTAAAGAGAAGGAGGAAAGTGTAACTTGAAGAAAAAAAACTTTTCGTTGCCTTTCGTTTATATCAATCCATTTATCAAACATTACATCAATTTGTAAACGACTATATAAGTATATGCTTACACAACAGACATGCTGACGCGCATGATTCTCACATACCAATCATATCACACCGTATTACCTACCCATCAGGTCCAGCTTCATCAGCGATGACATAAAGGTTATTCCCCTTGGCCAAAAAGGCAAGCTCTTCCACTGCTTTGTCGACATCGTCTAGCCTTTTCTCAAAATCGTACTCGTGCATTAAAACCGCGGTGATGGGAGTTATCCCAGCATCTTTCTGCTTCGCCTCGTTCAGAGCCTGTGCTTGGCTTGCCAGCAGCAGCTGTGCACGCAGCCTGAAAGAGGCGGCGCGGCTGTACTTCCAGGTGCTAACGACGTGCACCTCATGATGTTGTCGCAGCCACTCCACGGCCTGCAGCAGCAGCACAACCGTCTTGCCGGTGCCCGGAGGTCCACATGCGAAGAGACGAGGTGGCGCCCCGTGCAACAAGTTGACCTGCTCCGGGAAGAGCGTCAGCCGCGAGAAACACGTGTCCGTGAAGTTGATGGCGTCTTGTGTTGTTCTCAGTGGCGGCTGGGGGTTCCACGGCACCTTCACGGTGGTTGCGGGGCCACAGAATCTGGAGACGAAGAAAGCAAAAGATGCTGTTTCGTTCTCTTGTTTGTTTCTTTACTTGCGGTAAGGTGTACTCATTGTTTGTTCTCATTTTTGTGTATTCAAGCAGCTTGTTTACCAGTTGCGTACCTAAGTGAAAGGTCGTCACTAAGATATGTAGAGACCACACGAGAAATGCAGACTTTCAGCGTCCGAATAACACGGATTGTCGCTCATTCTCTCTCTCTCTCTCTGTTTGGTGTTGACTGCTGCCATTGTTGTGAATGGTGCACTAGTGTGACGTAGTACACTGTTAGCGACGCTTGTTGATCGTAAGTGCGAATCGTAGCGGATAATTAATTAATGGATGGGTTTTGGAGGCTATAATTTACAGGTTAGTTTTATATCGCCTGTATCTACCGATACATTAAAACTTCGAAAACCATTCAGGTTGGTCTTTAAGTGGCTTATACGTATACATGTAGTCTTTTTGCTGTTTTTCTTGGAGTCTTGGGAATATTCTAGAAGCCTCTTTACTGTACAGCATATTTTTTTTTATAAGTATAACTTTTCTAATGGAGGTTTTGATTGAAATGGATTGCAATAAAACTTCATGCTTATAATTCATCCTTAACCAATCCTAACTACACGGGAATAATCTTATCTGTGTCGTCGTTTGTGGAAAAATATTTTCCCCTGGCAAAGGGACAAACAGCAACAGCTGTAGCTGTAGAACGCAATAAGTAAAGAAAAACCGCAGTAGAGTGACAAGCTAAATACATCGCATATGCGTCTTATTTCTTCCCGCGTGTGACATGCAAGTCCTTCTGTCTATCGTCTATGATTGGTGCGACAGCTGAAGCCGCTACACCACAGGACTGCCTAGGAAGGAAATCATAATTATTGTAAGCAATAATAAGGTTCAAAAGCCACTCACTGAACGAACGAAAGCCAAAATCTTTCAAAAAAAGAAAGAAGAAACGAAAAAAGTTAAAGAAAATATGAAAGAAAAATAAAAGAGAAAACAAAAGAAACTGAAAGGTGGGGAAAATGAGTCAAAAACATCAAAACGAAAGAATAAAAGGATTTCAAGAAGACAGCAAGAAACAGGCAAACAAAGGAAAGAAAGATGTTACCTTGCCAGTATTTTCAGATACAGGTCGTCTGTCATGTTGGGGTCTTCGCGGCTGCTAACGATTCGTGCGTACCACCACTGCTGAAAACGGGCTAAAACAGAACCCGTGACACGCCAAGGGATTTCTGGGTCAGACAGGTGATCAGAACACAAACACAAGTCCACGGGGTCAGCGCCGGGGTCAGCAGCCAGGCAGCGGCCTAAGTTCTGTTTGAACGCAGAGGCGTGACAAATGTTATATTCAAACTGCACGCGCTGCGTACGAGCAGACTAAGAATAAATCCGTGAATGCAAGCATTCGGTTAAATAAAACTAATGGTTTTGTAAAGTCAAATAATAAGTACATGTATACAGTTCATGTAGACAAAGTCGCTACGTCATGTCACGTGAGTCACTAAATTCTTAGATTAGGTGCGTGGTTAGCATGATGATTGTAGGTATCAACGCCTAACGATTAAATAATTTACCCGATTGCTAATGGTTTTATTTTGTGTGTTTTTTCCATCCCTTGTTTTTATGTGAAAAATGATGTATATCTACCCCATTTTCAAAATTCGATAAACGTTAGGTCAGTTTGCTGCTGCGTATGTCCAAACAAGGTGTGTTTATAAACAGGCGTCAAACACTTGAAACAGCCTGGGGCTTAGGCGAGAGAAAATCCATCCCACATCCGCGATAAGAAATGATCTCTACCGCTAGCATATCGAATATCTCAACAAGGACACGGAACAAGCACCACACACGGCCACCTAGTCACGCGCGCGCACATGCACACAACACTCGCACGCACGCTCGCACACGGACGCACGCACGCACGCAGGCAGGCACGCAGGCAGGCACGCACTCACGCACACACACACACACACACACACACACACACACACACACACACACACAAAATGACTTACTCGTAGCTCTCTCGGGTCTCTCATTAGTGATTTCCTTACAATCGACGCTTGTACCCCGGGTAGGAAAATTGTTTTGAGTATCCGCGGAGCCAAGTTCTGATCCGACAAGAGGTGAGTCAGCACGCGCTCAGCCTTGTCCAGCTGCTTGATGGCATCCTTGACCCTCTTTAGCACGATCGCCAACTGCTGCTCTTCTGACAGCTGCAACTCGCCCCAGTTGTCGCCAACGGCCTTGACCTCTGCTACCACTATTCCGTACTTCCGGTGTAGGATGAGAAAGTCGAAGTCACCCCTGGAGTCACGCGAATTTAGGTTAGCGGGCCGAGGCGGGAGGACATCGGCATCGGTGACGGTGGGGGAAACAGAGTCGGCGGCAGCGGCATACGAAGGTTGTCGCAGATAATCGCCGTAATCCAGCTGCGACACGACGAACATGGTCTCCCCCTGGCTGCTCGCCAGTTCCTGCAGGCAGTGCCGGACTCGCTGCAGCGCCGAGTCGTTGCGGGTGTCGCTGACGTGCAACACGCAACCGGCGCCAGGTTGTGGCGCGTCCAGGGGAGCTTGTGGAATGCTGACCTCTTGACTCGCAAAGCTGCTGCTGACGTAGTGAGTCTTGTTGACGTGCAGGGCGGGTACGAAGTAATGTTCGCGCTGCCACCCCGGGTACATCTCCCGTATGCACTGCTCCCAGAAGGCTTCTGGTTGCAGCGTTGCAACGTGGTTTTCGCTTTTTGCCATCTGCAGATAAACCACGTGTGTGTAGAATAACAGTCTGTATAATCTCTGTGGTGAGCACGAAGCAGACTGACATTATGTGGCGTCACTTCTAGGTACAATGTCCTACTTTTCCCAAAGTACATCGGTGTTTTCTCAAGCCACTGCAAGTCAGATTGTCAGTCTGTGGCTTCACTACAAAGTACAATGCTTTAATGTGACTTCACACCTCCGTGAAATCATTATTGTTTAAACTGATTCTTATTTTTATATCCATAATATCAACAAAACTGTAAACTATAATGTGCTTTGCCAGTGACAAAATAAATCTCGAGGTCACATGGTTATAAGCCTAGGAAATGCAAAAAACTATCACTAAAATTACAATCAAATAATTTAATATGTGAATATGTATGTAAACAGCGATGATGAATAGAAGTAGAGTGTGTGGAGAGCCAGGGAGCTAGAAAGTTTACTGATTAGAAGTGATTCTATCCGTGACAGATACAGTTTTATACCACTGCACTTTGTTTACTAAACTTGTGTTTTTTCCTACATGACTACTACGTTTTTCGGTTGTTTTCGCTGAAGTCGAATATTATTCCCAGTTAGACAACTACAGCCACTTAAAAACTGAATTTTGTTTTCGTGTGCGAAAATAGCGGTAAAAATGGCGTACACGCCTGCCAGAGCGTAAACGATTACTTGAATTAAGTTAATGCTTTAAGCTGATTACAAACTTCTATTTCCCCAAATCTTAATAATACCCGTCACAGCTCTTTTTTTTTTCGTTTCCGTGTACGAGTCACAAACTTTACCGTGAACTGAAACCGGGGCTACGATTGTCTACAATACAGTCCAATAAAGTGCATAGTCAGAGGAAAATCATGCAGACCACACCGTTTTATACCCCACCACCACCACCACCACCACGCCATCAGTCAACACCAACCAGATCCACGTCACACAATTTATCATACCCGCCATCAGTCCTAATCCGTATGAGGTAGCCACAAGGACAGTCTGCTCTCGTTGGTCCTGAATGAAGACACATACAACTGGCAATCCGAAGGAATCAGACCAGAACTCTCCTGATCGGAGATGTTTGTCATCCCAGGCAATTATAGTAAATTTTATCTGCGTGCACTGGTTACAGAAAATCTGTGGGTGACTTAAGCTCATCCTGGCGATCTTGGATGAAATGTGTACTACAGGACCCAGACTGCTTTTATCCTTGACTGTAGTAAGATCTTAAAGTTAAAGACGGCTGAAGAGTACAATATGTATAATTTATAAAATTTACAACACACATTGGAGAAATATGGGAAAAACAGAAAGAACAGTTTTCAGACGAGGAAGATGCGTTGGTTAGCTTTGTTCCTGACAGTTTCAGTCTTGAAAACCAACAAAGTTCATATCCTCAATGTGAATGATAGTCCTTTCACATGTTCATATCCTCTTTCTTGATAATAGTCTTTCCAAAAAGGGGAAAAATCTGATAGAAGATCCTTGTGTCCTCATTCCCTCACGGGGCTCCGTTGCCTCAAAACCGTTAGAGGATATTATATATTGGTGATGTAGTAATGTTTGACCTCTTTTTTAATAATAATAATAATAATAATAATAATAATAATAATAATAACGCGTAATTTAGATATTTTTTCTTCAGTGCACGGTAATGTGCTGAAGTAAAAGATTTCGAGAAACGGAAGACATTGATATAGATTTTGGGAAATACTGACGGAATCTTTCACGGATCCACTTTAGTTATTTGAATGTGTGTTTACACTCAGGCATGCAAGTGAAGATTTTCTTTTGAAACCCTAAGTCTGAAGCCGTAGTGCTGCTCTGTGGTAACCACAAAATGCCTGCTTCAATCCAAACACTTTTGTCCCCACTTTCATGCATCCACCAATAAGTGGTCACATGCACCACTTGTATATACGACATGTTTAGAGCCATCGTCATGTGGTTAACACAGGAAATGTAAAGGTCACAAGCTATTGGAGATTACTTCGTAGGGCGTAAGAGCTTTATTATTATTAATATTGTTGTTAGTATTATTATTGAGAGAAAGACAGCAACTTTCGCGTAGACTTACAAAAGCAAACAAGAGAGTTTGCCTCGATTACACTCTTCCACATTACATAGTGTAGTCTGCGCTACAAGGAAAATTGGGCAAAGGGTCCTGAGCTTATAAAATGTGTGTGTGTGTGTGTGTGTGTGTGTGTGTGTGTGTGTGTGTGTGTGTGTGTGTACGTTGTTAAAGAATTTATATTATCTGGCAAGTCACCAGCTTACACATTCATTCTGATTTCGTTGACCATTATCAAGTACTACTACTACTAATTGTAACATAATGGAATCTGCCAATGTGTGGCGGGGTTAGGGGTGGGGTGGGTGAGGACAGAACTCTAACTCGAGTTTTTATTAAGTAGGCCTGAGCCCATTCAAGGGGATCGCGAACAACAGCAGTCATCATCATCAACATCTTCATAGACTCGAGCGTGGTTTAAATAAAGTAACATATACAGCAACAAACATCATCATTATTTTACATCATACATAAATGAGAGAATTGTACTACAAGTCATGTATTATGTACACATAGCCACATAAACTATAAAAAAACCTCCTACCCTGAGGTACACAGCAGGCAGACAGCAAGGAAGGCGGGAGGATGAAAGAAGGGAGACAGATCTAGAGAAAGAGAGGGAGGTAGAGGTCGAGCTAGAGAGAAAGCTAGAGAGAGAGGGAGGTAAGCTAGATAGTTGACTGGTGGTTGTTGATGCTTCCTGCTGTGTCAGTATCAGAGGGTGTATCACAGCAAGAAAAAGTCATTCCGACAAAACCAATGGGTTGACAGTGTAAGCCAATACAGAAAGTAATCCTGACAAAATAATGGGTTTTGTTTGTAATCCATGACTGATTTACATAATCTCATACTGACAAAACAAGTGGGTCATGACTACCTTACAAAAGTAAAGTAAAAAATGAGAAAAAGGTAAGCGACCAAAGAAGTAAAACGTAAGAGACGTGAAAATAGAAAGAACATCAGAAGGAAAAAAGTTTGAACAGAGCTAACAGTGGTCAGAGGAAAGTTGGACTTCTTCAGACTTTATTCAGTAGACTCGCGCCCATAAATTAAATATGTCACATGCAAATTGTTACAGAAATTATTTATATATATATATAAGAATGAAGGTCAATTAAAAACTAGTAACAGCATACAAGACAGCATACAAAAGCCAAACATATTTCTCTCAAACAATGGGTTAGCTCAAAAGCTGACAAGATGTAGACTTATGTGTATGAAACATAGTCGTTTTACAAAGCTTGATCAAAGGGCTAGTGCTGCAGTTTCTCAAAAACTAGTATCCCAAGAGTAAACAGAGTGAAGTCAACTCTTTAGAATTTTTTCTCTCAAATCTAATGCTTTATATGTCGATAAACTGGCGGTTATTCCAGTATGGTTATCTGACACTAAAAGGCAGAATTGAAAATATGAAATTACTCTGTAAAATTACTATTTGTGAGAAGAGAGAGAGAGAGAACCAGTCAGAATAATATTGTTTGGTTGTGGTGTGTGTATTAAATTAATTCTTATGTGTTGGTTTTGGAGGGTCGCATGTCAAGCAAAGGAGAACTCATCTGAACGAGTGTCTTACACAGAGAATAATCAATCATTGATAGATTAAATAAAGTGGTTACTTTATCTTCTTCAGAGTTAACTGAGAAGAAAGCATTCAGACGCAGGCACAATCGACATGCGCGGCGCTTCTGAGAAAAACCTCCTTGGAATAATTATTAAATAATTGATTTGTGACCAATAATGAACAAACATGCTCGCGCACACACACACACACACACGCGCGCAAAACACGAACACATTCACACTAGCACGAACACACACACACACACAATTACCCACAATCATACACGCGCGCACACACAGACACACACACGTGCAAACTCATACAACCACACCCACACGCACACATTGTAAATTTAAACGTATACACATAGTTGTACATGCACTCGCGTGCAACCATCAGTATTAGTGTTAATCGCCCGAAGCACACCTTCTCTCGCACTATTTATAACACCACGCGCTAGTCGACGCACGTTCCTAATTTATTATTGTAATGGCGTCGTTGCAAAATAACAGTGGCGCGTAGAAGCAAACTGTAAAGGGCACACACATGAAAATGATCATGAAAATAAAGAAAATGTACGAACAACAAAGACAAGCAAACGAGGCACTCACCATTACAGCCGTTGTCACACGTGTAGCAGCAGAAAACACACACACACACACACAGAACTGCAGGAAATGTGTAGTGTGCGCACTGACACGTTGACCTGACCCCCACACACGGCGCGTGAGCGATCGAGTGACGCTGCGGTAGCGCATGGACAGTCATCGAGGTTGCTGGTGCCGCTGGCGGGCTCCTTACACGTCGAGGAATTTCTCCGCAGGGGTTTCCCTTGTTCCTATTTTTGAACAACCGCGGTGGTATAAAATGTCAGGTCAGAACTTACAGCAGCGGGAAGGGCCCCCGGTAGTGTAGTGGTTAAAACACTCGCTTGTCACCACTGAAGTGAGCGGCTCAGGGTTCAGATCTCGTCTCGGGACACTCTCTGTATGTGACACCTGTTCGCAGGGCTGGGCGGCGGGGGTTTTCTCCGGGTACTCCGGTTTCCTCCCCCCTCCCTTTCCCCCACATAGTGCGAAATCACCGCACTTTCCAACTAAATAAACAACAACTACAGCAGCGGGACCCGACGAGGTGTGTACGATGCACAGCGCAGTTTGAACTCGTTAGTGGTAACCAGTTTGTTTATGTTTACTGTGCATATTGCTGTTGTTTTGATTTTGTTTATTCGTTGATTTGTTCGTTTCTTTGTTTTTTTTTCCTTCGTTGCTTTTTTTTTTCTTTTTCTTTTCATGGCTTTTTTTTTTCTTTTCTTTGACTTTGCACCAACTGGGTGACAAGCAGCAACGTAATAAAATTTTCACAAAACAAAAAAACGTGTCAATGGAGGACAGATGCGAGTACTCAACGAGTAAAGTTGGAAGAGAAATAGAGAGCGAATTCAATATTAACCGTACAGAAGGGATAAACTAAAGTGGGCTCAGAGACGCAAAACCCTCCAACAAAACAGGTAGGTAAGGGACCAGTCTAGGTGAGGATCAACATTCATTTAACATCAACTTTATTATTAATGGAAGAAAAGTTTGACAGAGTGGTGAATCTTGTGGATACTTTTATGAATGTTTCAGGTTCCCTTTTTTTTTCCTTGTTTCCGAAGAGTTATGTCTTAACAGCATGTGAAAGTTTAAATACTTCCCGGTGTATGAAGAGCTGAGTATTGTACCTCCAACTAGTTAGGTAAGCCGGAAAATGTGTCCCGTTATTTCAACAAGCTAACCTTGTACACGAGAAAACTACTGAGATCAAGACATCAACTGAAAAATGTTTTCCCTTTCCTTAGGGTGGAGAGAATAGAAATTAGCTTCCTAGTCTGTGCAAAGACGAGAAGTGAAAAACGACAGTAAAGCCCACGTTGCTTGAAGTTTATATTCGATTCTTTGTTGTACAGCAGGTTTTTTTTTTTTGGTATTTGTTTCTGTTTTGTTTTTTCTTCTATCGTTTCTCAGTAGACATAACATTTCTTGAACTAAACATCATCAAATATTATAATAACAAAAACAGAAAGAGCTTAGTATATTTAAATAATAAAGACATTGTAGAATAATAAGAAGAAAACTTGTAAAATTTGAAAAAATATTTAAAATTAGTGTTCGTTTGATTGAGCGATTGTGCTGCCATTAACTGTCATGTTTCTATCTACCGCCCTTCCCCTCTTGTCGAGGGCATTGAGCTCGCCTCCTTGTGGGAAATGCGCTATATCAATCCTATTACTGGTGTGATTAATACTATTGCTAATGAAAATTGTTCTTCAACGAAAAGCACATTGGGCACCTCATACTTCACAGATTCTGAATGAACCTCTTTTAAAATCAGCCATACTTCTTTATTTGTCAAAGAGGAATTGCCTAGGCTCTAGGTTTTAATTTTTCCTCTATTTTGTTCACAGTAAGAGATTCAGGAAATAGACTACCTCGCTAGTATGGTCACGAGGGCATGCACAGTTGTGGGATTTCCCCGCATCTTATTATCTAACTGGTATCTTGAAATTTGCAGCCTTCAAAATGGGCTACCGGTAAAAGGGGATCAAGAGTTAGAAGCCACTCTAGGAATATTCTAAAATGTGTTAGTCAAGTACCACAGAAACAGGAAGGTCGACATTATCAACTAACACGTCACAATCGTCGTTTTGTCGGAAGTACCTCTGAGGCATGAGTAGACCACTGACTTTTTTTTTAGTCAATTTAAAATTAGCGGCAACATTTTTGGAAGTTCCTTCTCAAACTTCAGAAACTATCATGATATTCGTCACACGCCGACGGTCATCTTGAAGCCCTGTCTTCTGGCGATGCCCATGGATTTGTTAGCGTCACCACGTCCTATTTACGTCCTACGTGGTTTTCCTGGTGCAATAGAATTTGATTTTTATAAACCACTTCAATAAATTATCAGTTTATAATATAGTGCCGGAAACAGTTGAACAAATACCACACCGAGGTATCACAACTCGTTACCGAGTGGCAAGACCTCTCTTCTGCGAACTAAGGACTGGGAGGGAGTGACACAACTAGTTTTGTAACGGATGGTCTGACAAGACGGGGTTGAAGTTTGTGGGATGGAGGCGCCTGTACGCGAGGTTCTGGGGCTATGAAAGGTCCCGGCATTTACTGTATGTTGGTAATGTCTAGAAGGTGGGGGTGGGGGTAGAAATATTACAACTTGGAGGTTGAGTTTAAGGACAGCGGTGAGCTATTTCTAGACCTGAGAGTGGCGGTGGAGGGTGGGTGGGGAAGGACTAAGGTGGTCTAGTCAGCGGTTAAGACGCACTGGGTGTCACGGGGTGTAGGTGGGTGTCGCTGAACAAACATTAATTTTGGTTCACGTCTGTTAAAAAACAACATGCATCGTGGCGCTTATCTACGACCTGGGTGACCCGCACGGTAGAAGCCAGGAGCTAGCTGTGCAACACGTTTCTAAATCTTTAAGCTATTTTATAGGAAGAATTTTTTTTCAAACTCGCTCTTTGCCATTTAGATGTATTGCAAAAGCGCATACAAAAAGTGTGCTGATTGGAACAGAAGTTTGGGTGCAACAGTTTTGTCTGAAAAACCAATTTAAATATTTTTAAAAGTTCACAATTATATTGTGCGCTGTTTTTATAAAACTGATTATCAAAACACTTAAGGCCTAAATTATTTTAAATTACAAATATATTGTGGATATGGCCCTAGAAAAACAAGACGGTTAAGAGGAGAGTGTGGAGCCGACGTGAATAGTGACGCACCGGGGGGCATGACTAGGGTCATCTGTGGCTCTGCAATAGTTGTATCGAAACTTGTTTGCTTTTTACAAGCTTCCGTACTTGTAGATAGTTACTATATTCCTGCTTATTCATTCTGTGCATGGTAGTGTGTGGTCCCACACGTTCTGATGCAGCATGGGCTATACGCTCATGACCCGCTACAAGCTTACCACAGCCAACACCAAAAAACACACAATAGCCAATACCCGCTTTTTGAATGTTTAGGGGTCGGGAGATGTGGAATCAAAATGAACGAAATGTTGGCACTACTTTTAGCGAAAAGGCATACTATTGACGTTGTTTCAAACGAAGAAACATACTTCAGTTACAAACAAAAGCAAGCTAAGATTAACAGGAAATATCTTCACGTGACTGAGGTGGGTGGGTGTCTCTGGCAACAAATATCGTATCAACGAATGTAAGACGTTGCAATACTGACACAGAATAACGGGAAAAATGCCAACGAAACGAAAAAAGGCATTGGATAGAAAGAAGCTAAGGTATTAGGTATTTCGTGGGTAGGTATATAGAGATAAACAGATTAAAGGGTACAGAGAAAATAGAAATATATATCACGAAGACTGAGACCACAGAACTTACTACATAGAGTCGGCCGGCGGGAATAGAATCAGAAAAAAAGTTATATATAGCGCTTACGCTAGTTGTGAAGTGAATAAAAATTTCTGCACGTGCCATGCAAGACAGCCGATCACATATCCTGTTACTGAATGAGTCCAAAGTGCAACGGTTGCCGCCCAAAGTGATCTAGTCTAGCGTACACATTGTCAAATACGTAACTCATGGGAAAATACTAAGATGGTAGTCACATTAATATGCTATTTTCACTTCATCCACTAAATGCCGAATCTATTAACTACTCACCTTAACCTTACTAGCATCGTCATAGTCATAAAAAAGGAAACATTAGAACACACAAGAAGGACATTGTATTACACAAAATAGTCCGTAGTTGTACATGGACTTAACGTCTTGCCGAGAATAATGTTCCATTTCGTAAGACCGTACATTACAATTCCAGGTCAAACTACAAAAAAGAAGTACTACACTCATCTTGCACTATACTCATACACTAAAATAATAAGAAGATAATAAAGGCCAGACACTAAATTAGGTAAAGACGTTAAGTCATTACTGTGGGCAGAACTGGTCTACATATCAGTAAAGCTGGAGAAGGGTACCACAAAAGCCACATTTCCGGAGTCGGACATAAACACTTCAACAGAACCTCCCTAAGTACAAAGACCAACCTTCATTAAACAAAGGACACAAGCCACAACAGATCACGTGGTCTGGGGCACCAAAGTTGTCATAAGCTCACCATTCATGCTTGCATCCGGTACACGTTCTTTATTTCAACACGATACAAACGATCTGCCCGTCTGCATTCAACTATTATTCCAGCAATAAACAAATAAATAGATAAGAAGCTTACCGAACCAAATCTCAAGGAAGGTCACGAAGAGTAATCAACACTATCATTAGAATAATTTCTCTCAAACACAAACTTATCAATCCATCCCATAGCTCTAGTCACAGAGTGTCTGACAACCAATGTGATTGTCTCCTTAAAAGGTTTCGTCTGATTCTGTCTGAAGATATCCAAACGCTGTCTTCTACGAAATAAACGAAGTTTACTCACGTGATCAAGTTATATCCAACAAAATAACATTTTTCCACTAACATGCGATACAGTCTGTGCCCCCCCCCCCCAGTCAGCGGGCCTGACACATCTCACTCTCTGAGCTGAATACGGCGGCTCGGCGACACGGTCACAGCAATGGTTTGTCCAGGGTACTCTGACCGGGTGCGGGAGTACTTACTCTTGGGTATTGATGGCCCCGGCTCAGCCATCCTATCACAAAAATATCTTCGTAATTTTCTCACTTCCCAAAATGTTCTGCCCTCTGTTGTTTTTTTTTTTTCTAGCGCTATTCTCCCTCACGAGAAAAGTTTTTGTGATTTTCATTCATCTGCATTCTGACTTTATCAATCACGTGCATCCGTTCCAATACAGCTGTTGCTATTATTAGTAGTACATAAACTATTCTGTGAAAAACTCTACAGAAAAGCTTCATATAATTGGTATAAGAACTAATTAGGGTTAATTTGTTATCATTGACCTAGGGAGACTCATTAACACAAGTAACTTCCTTCGTCGTACATAGCATTAAGTCAGTGCAAGGTCTGATCTCTCTATTTTTCACTAGTAAATTCTACTTTATAATATTATTGATAAAAGAAGACAGGTTTGAACTTCCCGGTCCGAGTGAAGTACTGTGTAGGGTCGCGAGGTGTCGCTATAATACTTTGAAACATTCCCTTGGTCGCTGACGAGTGATCTTCTGGCGGTGTTCACAGACAGCTGAACAAGGTCCCCGGGTGACATCACGCAGAAAGGCGAGGCCTCCACTAGATTGACAGGGTTCTCCTGCGGCTGATGTTAATGTTCACTTGGGGGTCACCAACAGTGACGTCCCCTGACGAAAACATCACAGGGATCCAGACGCCTGGAACAGACGTCAACGACGTTGTTGAATCGAACCAGGCGGGAACACGTACCCCTCGCTTTCTAAGGCACGCAGGTACACGTCCCTCTGGGTCATGCCCGTTATTAACGAATAATAAAGTTGCTTACCATGCGAGTACGCAACTAACATCAACAGTTCTGTATCGCACAGACTGAAAAGATCTCCCATGATGAACAAAAATACCCACACTTCCTTCTCGCTACATGTACGACTTCCAGACCTGTATTTACAAACTGTAATGATTATAGTTTATTAAAGAAGTGTGCCACTTGAGAAGCACAGAATAAAACTAAGCTCAGTACCAGTGTCTATGGTAATGAATCTACGAAGTCCAGGTTTGATGGTCTCAGCCACACACATCTAGGTTTTGCACATGTTACAATGGTTCTCAGCAGTAGGGAATGTTATTTCCCAGACATGTCAGTGTACCAGAAGGATGCTATGCACAACTGTTCTTTCAAAAACTGCATTCTGCTAGAGTGATACTTGCACAGTGACATGGAACAGACGAGGAAGCAACTAGGGTACCGATGGAGATAGCCATCTTGGTGAGGCACACTGAGCACAGATGGAACAAAATGTGATAGATATGCAGCATCTAACATTACTAAAACCCAGCAAGAAACAATAGGCTTCTCAGGCTGTGCTGCTTAGATTCAGGGGTAAAACTGTCATTGTTATATTTCTCATCCTGTCAGGGCTGGTCCAGATATTATTGCTGATAGCTGCTGCAGAGGATCTTTTTCAGTATCTCGTTTCATTTGTGACAGTGACAAAGTACAGTGCAGACAGATAAATACACTATTAACAGTCAACAATACCCTATGTGTAACAAGACATTATATATGCTGTATTGGGGCATACGCTACTCATTTTTGATTCTCAATAAATCTTTTTGCAGTCTTTTTTGTGTATTTTGTTTTCCGTTCTTGATAACTTGTTTGAAGCAAATCTCAACACTCGGGATGTTTCACATAAGCTTTTCGTTTCTTTTTTCGCTAAATGACAACGAAACAAATATATGAGCACTTCTGTAGATTGGGAACGAACGTTTATTCAATCCGTTAGGGACTGAGTCGCTGTGTTCAGACCTCTCTTCCATGTAACATGTGTAACAGCTTTTGATATAATCTTCAATTTTATCGATAAAACATTTTTCTAAATTTATTGCTTTATCCTAACGGCCATTTGTCCCCCAACCATCACCCTGTAGACGATATGACTTATACTCGAATTTTTCAAAGCGCCATTGATTCAGGGGAAGTAACTACAAATATGCACCAAGGACATATTGTCTACAGTAGTCTACCTTTACACACTTCGCTGTCATATGCCGGGAGAAAACGGGTAAAGTATTAAAATTGTATTTGTTCTTCAGTTTAAAAACCCGTCTATATTTAAAGAATATACACTTCAGCATTGAGGTGGCTGGACATACAGGTTACTTCTTTTTGTGCATAAATTACTTGTTACATTGTTTTTATTTCAAATAAATGAATGGTCAGGGATGCCAACAATGATGGAAAATAGAGAATCATTAGAAAACAGGTGGTTTTATGGAGCACATTAACGAGAGTTAAAACAGCCTTCAAGACTGGTTTAGCCGAACATGTGAGATTTTAAGAAAATCGTGAAAAATACTGGTGTGCCCACTTGATGACAGAAAAATATTTTCTTAGTTGACCACTCTGTCTTATGCTCTGACCGGTGTGTATATATATATATAGTCCAGATTAGTGAAACTTTTGTTTTTGCCTTATCAGTATCTGTAAACCAATTAGACAAAGCTGAAAATAAGGGAATCAAATTGAAAAGCTTCAAACTGTTGTGATACTGACCGTTACGGGCTAAATAGAATGATGATGACGACACAGTTATCATAGTAGCTCACAGAGGAGACTAAGAACTGGAATGTGAAGGATTGCTTGTCTTTGTAACATAACTATATGGAAACCTGTCTTCTCTCTCTTGGTCCGTCTCGTATTTATTTGGACGGTTACCTACTGACACGTTTAAAAGAAAATAACTCCATTAAACGACAAAATGATTAAAGGCTTGTAGATTGTGACCAGAGAAGTGGGACTACAACATAATATTAATGATGTATGTAATTAGCATGCTTATCATTAAACGTTCACTCTCACAATTATAAACTGCACTATCCCATACTCACTTATATCTTTTATAAATTCATTTATAAAGAAGGTGAATAGTACAAGGCCAAAAATCTCACCTTGTTTTAAACCACCGAGACATTCAATGGCATAAGACAGTTCTACACCAATTGCACTCAAGCCTTCACACTATTTCAAATTCCTTAAATGGCTAAGAGTATTTGTTCTCTTATACCATTTTGTTGAACATTTTACTGCTTATTACTTAAAAATGTCAAACACTTGACCAAAATATTTAAGAAAGAATAATTTTTGTTCCGCTAAGTCGTTAAACCGAGCAACCGTAAAAAGTTTGAGTAGTTCTGTCCGCGACCGAATGTATGTATGTATGTATGTATGTATGTATGTATGTATGTATGTATGTATGTATGTATGTATGTATGTATGTATGTATGTATGTATGTATGTATGTATGTTTACTTTTGTTTGTATTACTGTAGAAACCGGAGCTATCATTATATTATGTTTGCTTTAGTTTTGATTCGCTTGGTTAGTTTCCAGTATAGTGTATGGGTAAATGTTTGGTTGCTTTGGTCAGTGGGAAAGACTGTCACTGGAAGTTAAGGCATAACATACATGCAACCTTTGCGCACACCTTCTGACATGGTACACACAAAAGTGTGTACCGTTCATTTTTATGTCATTCATTTGATAAGCTTTTAAAGCATTACAGATTGTGCATTTAATATCTGATTATTGTGCAAGTATGTATAATTATGTCATTATGTGTAATGATATATGTTATTATTTACACTTGAGTGCTGATTTAATGATCTGTCTTCTTCACACCATATCATGATTTGACATGTTTTGTGTGTGTTTTAACTGCAAAAGTCTTTTTTATATAAAAGAGAGAAACAATGTGAAGAAAGACTTCGTTAAGAATAATAGATATATCAGTAATAAAAGGTGTTTGTAGGTGGCTGGGTGGAGGGTGTAGCACGCGGTTGGTTTGGTTCCTTAGCATGGATTGTTTTCTTTGTTCCAGCTAACAAATGGATGCTTTCGGTTCAAAATACTACTACAGACATTTAAGGAGAAATCCATTCTCCAATAGTTTAGTAAAACACATTTGAACATACAACGTATTTAAGACGAATATTCATAAACCGACATATACCCTTAGATGTCTATCAGATTTTTCAGAAATGTCTATCTGTAATTGTTTCAATTTTTTCCGGGTTTAAGATAGATGTGCGTGCGTGCGTGAGTGCGTGTAAGTGTGTGTGTGTGTGTGTGTGTGTGTGTGTGTGTGTGTGTGTGTGTGTGTGTGTGTGTGAATGTGTGTGTGTGTGTGCGCGCTTTGGTTTTGATGTTTTTGCCAGTAGCTTTTAGCACTTGTCTTATAAATTCTGCAAGGCTTTTACACGCTCTTGTAAATACATTCCAGACCTGAAAGAATAACACAATGGACAGTACTACAGTCAAAACATCTTTATTATAATATACTAGAGCTTTTAAGAAACACGAAGATGACAAAGAAGAATTTAAATCCGGACAGTGTTCAAGGGTAGCCGTAGAGGATGGAAGACATTCATCTCTATTTTCTTCAACTGAGTCCTATGTTTCCTCCAGATGGTGATGTTTCTACTGCTTCAAATGTTTGCTCATAAAATTTAGTGTCATGTAAAAACCAAAATGTAGAAAAACGTAACAAGTAAACATTTAATAAAGCCTGACAGCTTAAGAAAAACTTGTTGATAACAAAGGACAAATAGGTAAAGCAATAGACTGTCACTACAATCATCATATCAGCAGCATCAGCAGCACCAGCAACAAGAAGAACATCACCACCTTCTGAACCTAACGTAAGTGTTGACAGCTAAGCGTGCAGGGTTCTTAAGTGACAGGTTCTTTAAATAATTTCTTTCTTTCTTTCTTTCTGTCTTTCTGTCTATTATTATTATTATTATTATATCTACGTTTTCTCTGAGATTAAGCAGTATCTTAAAGAGATTTACTGGTGCATGGAACGGAGGCTTTTAAATTTCTCTGAAGTCTTCCGAATCCAGAATCTTTTGCAATCCATTCATCTGCTTTGAACACAAAGTGAAAAGTGTTCTCCTGTGGAAATGTTTATCTGATATGTCAACCTGTGGAAAATAGCACACACAATCGAGATATTAATCAGTTGGGTTAGTAGCCATTGTGTGTGGTGAGCACCTTACTAAAAATGTTCCCGCTACATGTACAACATGAAATATGTAGCTATTGCCTTCAAGTAATATTTTACCTGCTTCAGATGCCAGCCAGGCTCAGTCCTACTGCTGTCTTGCTCGATGAATATGGAGCAGAAGTCGCCAAAATCTTTAGTTGTAACTTAAAAATCATCAAAAGATTTCTGCTGAAATAATTTCCCGGGCTTGTTTAGCTCCGTGCTATTAGAGTTTTCTTTTGTTTCCAAAAATGATGATGAACACCTTTGAACTTATGCCAGCATCAGTCACGTCCAAGTACGCAACAGAACCTCCCAGGTGATTTCTAAAATTAAAACATATAAAGACATATATAATTTTATTCACAAAGTTTTCCTCTTTCCCTCGAATCCCTTTTTACACTCTTGAGATGTAAAAGGGTTAATAAGACTTACGTTTACAGTTGGCCCCGGAACCTCCAAGAAGCAGCAGTAGATACAGCAGCCGCCACATTGTACTCATGGAACTCAAGATGATCTGTTTGTGGCATGTTGCTACAGCCAGTGCGACCTCGTATATATATATATATATATGTCTACAAGGAGGGACTTTATGAAGATTTAAACTGATTAAAGATAAAATAGAGATGTTAATACCACATTAATGACTTTCATTTCATTACAATTAAATGCTGAGATAAGGCAAGAGAAAGAAAATGTTCGACTGTAAGCACTTGGTCTCGACAGCTGTCAGGTCAACAGTTTTCGTCTGTTTAAAGTAAGCTACGATGTTTGTGACGTGTGGGAGGGCTAGCAAGTAAAGTTTTTGCTTCGAACATTTCTCCCACTCATTTTTTCTTTCCATTTTTTCCTTCCTTTTTTCTCTCTCTATTTCTCTCTCTCTCACGCACGCACGCACGCACACACACCTTTTCACGTATGCGCACACATATACTGATGTTAATCATAGAATACTCCTTAAATTTCCAGACGTTTTTCAAGCTTTCGTAGTGCCCTTAGTAACAGCGACATAATAATTCGATTCAATCTTAGGTATGCTTTTAGCAGCCAGTATCAATAAATATCTACAGAGTTCAAACAGAGTTTCGAAATATAAATTTACAAGCTACGAGTTCACTTAAAAAAATCTGCTGAAATAGTCGTCATACATCACCGTACTGAACTTACTTTCTCCAGTAAATATTAATGAACTGTGTGCTTTTAGAATGTATAATACATGTTTTAAATACGTCGATAAAAGGCATCTCTTTCAATGATTTAGGCAACTTTGTAAATGTCAGAAAACGTAAGAATAACCAGAAAGCAAAAAGAATTTTTGCACACTACTAGAACGTTCTGGAAATTTCTCGAACAGGTCTTAAACATCTAACGACCACACACGTCACGGAACTACTTCTTGTTTTCACTTTCTTCATTATTTAATACAAAAATGCGTCAGATCTTTTTCTCAGAAATGGTATTTTTGATTAAAGAAATCGTCTTATTGCAGGTTACAAGGTAAACTGAGCAGAGATGGGTTCCTTTTTATCGAAGGTTGGAGCCGAGAAAAATGTTCTTTCAAACTCTCGTCCAAACTCCTCACAAAGAGACGGGGACGACGACTGTGTTAGAACTCAGTCATCTTATTATTACAAGTTACCCTGTCTCTGAATGTACAGATATTCCTGCTATTATTAAGCAGAATCTGATCAATTAAAATATTTATGTATTCAATACGTAATTCACAATAGCAGATTAATATCATACCCTGAAATAATAAGAGGGTTATGAAGCAAAGCAGAAAATAAATGCGCTATTTCGTACTTTCCAGTAAAGTCATTGCACTGGATATTGCACTAAAGTCTAGATTTTATTAGATTTTTTCTCTTATTGACGTTTACTATGCCTGCTATCAAAGCTGAAGTGATCGTTTGCTAAAGGTTTTTTGACTGTTGAACATTTAATCAATTTATATGGATGAAAACATTTTGTTTCGGTGAACTATGACTCTTTATAAATAGACTGGGGTAAAAATGAACCTTTTTACGCACAGATATATACTCTGTACTTTTTTATCTTCTTACTTAAGTGATAAAGAAAATGAAAATAAAGGAGCTTTAAAATAAATTAAAATTATTGCTTATACAGTCAGAGAAACGTTATCCATGAGGGATACGTTTCTAGCATTTTCGTAAATTTCGTCCGGGTAAACATGTATGCATGGGCAAATGGAGATCTGACCTTTTTCTACATTTTTTTTCAAATTAGTAAATTTTTTTCGTAGGTAACGTCTTAAAACAGATCAAATAAATGGTCTACAGACCACAGACCACAAACCACAGGAATATGTCTGCCAATTATTAAGGATATGAGACTTTAAACTAGGTGGCTAGTATGTGTTTACCAATGTGTTTGTTGTAAGAAAGCAAGCAAGAACTGATACTATAGGTTGTGAACAAGTTTTGTAAATTAAATGGTCTTATACTAAGAAACACAGGTAGGTAGCTACTAATAGCAACCAAAGCCAAAGTTAACAGGAGAGCACTTGGAGAACAATCAGAGACGAAGATGAATCTTTTGTAGCGAAACTTCTGGTTCTACGTTAAGTGACACCATGCTAAGTTTTCTTTTTAAAATCAAGACGTACTCCGACAGATGGTATGTTGCCAGAGTTCAAGCAGAGTTTGGAAGTTTATTCCAAGCTGTGATAATATCATTGCCTAACTTTTTAGTGTGATCATAAACTTGCTGCAATGGGATCCCTAAATGGGTGTGTTAAACTTACTCTTCAAAATAAAATGTTTACGCCCTCAGATGCAATCTTCACGTATTAAAGCCATTGATAAAAGACATCTGCTACCAAAGTTCATGCGAAGTTTGGAAATTCTGCTGAGCTTTCATGCTACCTTACCACTCTATTTTACTGATGTCAATATGTTTTAGGCTTTACAAACTATTCTGTTTGTTCTGTCTGGATGTGCAGAACGTGAAAAAAAGAAAAAGAAAAAAGTACTTAGAGGAAGCCTTTTTAATATGATTAGTGAATAACATCCATATCACACGTATACACAAGATGTTGAAATGTTATTTGTGATTTGCATCACAGTCACCAAAATCTGCTTTCGAGAAAAGTGCGAACTGAAACAGTTTATTCCTCAGCAATCTAACTTACAGCACACTAATTAGTGTCACCGAAAAACCCATTTTTCAGATTTACATTGTTTCTTGCAAAGAACTGTTTTATATTTACTCATAGATTTCTTTATTTCAAGGTTTCATTGCGTTGATAAAACAAAGACTTTATAGTCTCAGTTTGCGATAATTAAAAGTTTGCGATAATTAAAAGTTGGTGAACTCAGAGAGATCAATCAATTTTTTTTAAATGCACATTAAATGGTCAGATGTTATCGTTTCCATGACTACAATCGTATTTTTTTCGACAGACATTACTGACAGAAAAGCAGGGTTCAGGGAAAGTTCAGAAGTGTCTGCCACGTCGTAGTCACAGCATTGCTTACCTTCCAGATTCTATCAGAATCTGACCGAAGTGGTGTCCATGCATCGGGGTATAAACTTTTTTTCTCAGATCAATTTCAGTATGTTTTATTCCTTCCAAACAAAATTAGTTGACATATCAAATACATCTTCTGCTGAGTTCTTACAGAGTTTTAAAAGTCTACAAAACTTCCCTATGACTTCAGTTGTAGTCATATCTTGACCTTTTCCGATACGTACATCTCATGCTTAGAGAAATATTTTGCTTAATGTAATCAAGTTTTTATAGTACGTGTCGGGTAATCAGAAAATGTATAAGTCGAAAGACAATTTGTAAATATACTTTTCTGTGTAAATGAGATCAATATAAACCGCTTTTTGAAGTTACTATAAACAGCCGCCGAAATGTTGGTACTCATTGAACAGCGGACATCCTAAGACTATCAGAACCACTTGCTAGCCACAGACTAACTTGAAAAACCTTGTGGCGTGAATGAAGAAAAGAAATATCTCATGTTTGGTGTTTGGTTTGGGAAAAGGACTCGACTAGACTGGTTGCTTGGTTGTCGTATTAGTTTTCATCCATTGACAAAATTCTGACAATCCCACGAGTGATTCGAAGAAGGTGTAGGTATTGCTTGCTTCCTCCGCTGCTTTTCACTGAAGGACCTTTTCACTGACTAGGTTCCACACGTGGGATACATAGATTTTATATGTCACTCATTGGAATGACTGTAAAAATAGTGCTCTCTGTTGATGTTTGTTTGTGTATTTGTTTATTTTCCTGTTTCTTTTCTTGTATTCTTTATACTCTTCTGAGTGTCCACTCCTTTCAAAAGTACTAAGCCTTTTAAGGGGAAAATGTCAAACAATTTTCTAGTAGCATTAGTTGCAGCAAATGTAGTGGAAATTTAGTAGATGGATAGGTTAGTGTTTTTAAACTTTTGTGATAATTGAAAATAAGAATTTCGGATGTGCTACTAAAGCTCTCCCATACTGGTTATTTGTTTGAATTACCAAATCTGTTAACCTCTACATTCTCTAACGTGTTGAAATATACCTATTAGCATGAAAGTGCATGATTCTAGATCATGTATTTGGATTTATTTATGTGCACATGTAAATAAACCAAAGCAAAAAAGGGCTACTTAAAGAGATATTAAAAAGTGAATTTCACTAGGTTGTCAGGCAAACTAAACCTAAGCTCGTATTTTTCTTCATTAACAAACAGAATTCACGAAGAGAAACGAGAAAGTATTTAAATTTATTTTACCAGTTAAGACTTTCTCTAATGTTTCAATTATAGGATAACCTTAAAGGTAATAATTTCAGGTTTATTCAAATCTTATTATTTTACGTGACAAACTATTTGTTGCATCAAAATCAGTGCGAGATTTCCTAATAATGTGCACCAAAGGGGGGTCTTTTGTTTTACACTGAGAAGAGGGTAGGTGTTGTCGTTCAGCTTGGACAATGACAGTATCAAATGCCCATCCCTATTTCAGCAGCTTTTTGAAATGATAAATAGAATGAAAGTTAATACTATAATGTTTTAGAAATAAGATCAGCAACCAATAAAAAACCTAATGTTTTTAAACTTTAAAGAATGTGAACTTTTGGGTCTGAAAAGGGAATGTTTACCGATATGAAACAGAGCAAGAAAAAAATAAAGCCTTCATCCTATGGCTAATACAAGTGATCTTTAAATATTATTTAGAGAGTAAACGTGGAAAATCATCGAAAGTTTTACAAGACAGTGAGCACTTGCAACGAACAGAATTATTTAACGAAAGAAATCTTAGTGTTAAGTTCACATAGTTCAATTATTTGTTGTGTACAGCTGAAGTTCAACTTACGATGACATGGTGATAAATTTTACTCTAAAAGGGGATTTTGACATCTGCTGCTGATAAATGTTTGTAGGGCTCACACAGAGTTTGTAAGTCTGTTAGCCACGTCCCCCACTCAAAAATGTGTTGGTGGTACGGAGTGGTATCTACGCATCGGGGTATTAAACTTAATTTTGTCGATAAATATAGATGGCATTGACGCCGTCCGAATGCAAAATTTATTATTAAATATTTGAACGAAAACATCTGCTTACACGGTTCAAACAGAGTTGTGAACGCGGGACCCCCCTTCCCTAGAAACTATGGGAAAATGACAGGTTGCTATGTCTTGGACTTGACGAAAAGCTGTTCTTTTCCTTTTTAATTGAACATTTGAAAAATTTACCAGGAGTTAATCCAGTTAGTATGAGAGGTCTGCTAAACTTGCATCCTATCTGTCATTTGTTATTGGGTTTTAAGATTTTTGCTATGTCGTTTGATTTAAAAGACTAGTAGATCGTTGCTTTCTCTTTGCATGGCGGCATCTATCTTAACACTGTTGTCACGTGATTCATTTGCTGTTACTGCCTGCATTGTCTGAATGTTTTCACGACATTAAATGCTTCTTACAATCTCTTCTTTATATCAGACTTTTATCACTCTTCGTTTCTATGTATTGGATGCAATGATTTACCATCTGTTTTACTTCTTTATCCAAGTGACTGACCCCATACAAACACTCTCTTCTTAATTAGTAGACAGACTGATCACAAAAATTCAACCAAGAATAAATCACCATAAATTTGATTTTCACTTCTTATGCATGTGGGAACACAATAATTAAAAGTGCTCCATTTGAAGAAACCAAAACGTAGTAGAGGCATTTCAGTATCTGAGATTTACCAGTTATTTCAAAGTGCATGTAAACACTGTTATCTCAATTTATAAATAATTCGTGCATACGTAGTAAAAAGAAAGAAATCCAAACCCCGGTGTAGTTATCTGTAAAGCATCCTACTTGTATGCAAGTGAGTGAGTGAGTGAGTGAGTGAGTGAGTGAGTGAGTGAGTGAGTGAGTGAGTGAGTCAGTCAGTCAGTCAGTCAGTCAGTCAGTCCAAAGGGACAGGCACGTCAAAAGCACAGACCAAAAGCAAGTCCAACACAGAAAGATGTCAGATAAGACAACAACAACAACAACAGCAACAACAAAGGAAGAGCGCAGGCCACTCAGGCCGGTTAAGCGAAAGGACATCACACATTATTCTATTATTAAATATGAACTTTCAAGCAAAACCAAAAGTACAATCAATTGTGCATTTTGGACGTTTGCAATATCTTGGAAGAGAAGAATGATATAGTCTAAATCAACCATAAAAACATTATTGATGAAGTTTAGGGAACAGCTAGATGCCTCACCTAATAATGTCTTTGGTCAATTTATACACGGAGAAAGTAAAAGTAAAGAGCAGCTAACTTGTCCTGTTAAAAACTGAATGCCAAATTATTCTTCAGTGAGGTCAGTGTGTTGATATCACGGTACCGCAGGAAACAAATTATAATAAAAGCAAAACATACCAACTGTTTCTTCTCATGCCTGTGTGTTCGTTTGTTCGCCGCGTGTTGGGCGATAGTGTCAATAAAGACTTTCAACTGGACTGGTAGTCCATTCTTATATTGTACGCATACAGAATTTAGAGTTATTGAAAACATTTCAAAGCACAATATAAAGAAAATACTGTGCGCTGCTAGAGCTTATAAGTCAAAAAAGTCACACATAATGTCTTAAAGCTGCCTCCCTTCAAATCACATCGACTGCAGAAACTCTGAACATTCTATTAAATGTACAAAATAAAATGTATAGCAATAAAAGTAATTATCTTGCTGTATTGTGAAGATAAATGTTTCCCTCCCAGTATGGGAGATTGATGCCAAAAGTCTAAAAAGAGCAAACGGCTGACGAAAACAAATGAGTGAACAGAAATCTGTTTTCTGCTACTGTATCCCTCAGGTTTAATTACCTGCCCATTCCCTTTCCCGCTGATAACGAGTGCAAGTCAAGGGAAAAACTAAAATGAATATTAAGAGATTAGCTAGGAGTTTATGCTTAGCAAATTTCCTTACGCCTCATGTTGAGATGTGTACTTAAAGGAAATAAAAAAAAGATGTGCGGGTACACAACTGTCATCAATGAGCTTGACCATTACACATTGTAAACAAAAACGATTTCGACCTTTAACTAAAAACTGTCAACGATAAGCTCATTTTTCAATTTGACATTGAACGTGGGGAAAAACTTTTTTTCGATTTAATTCTCTATTCATTTAATTCGTCGATTCATTCCTTTCATAAAAACAAAGACTTCAAAGAGTTTCGGTTTGAGAAAATTGAAGCTTCTTAAAAAATCAAAGTCGTTAATCATGTATGGAGGTGCGAGTGAAAAGGTCGTAGTTTATCATTACCATGACTACAATCGAAGGTATTTTCGACAGACTTTACTGATAAATAAGCAGGGTTCGCGGAAAGTTTAGAAGTCTGTGCCACGTCGTAGTCACCGAATTACTTACCTCTAAATATTATCATAAACTGACCGGAGTGGTATCTATGCATCGGCGTATTAAACTTACTTTCCCAGATCAACATCTGTTTTATTCCTTCCAAATGAAGTATATCAATGGATCAAACCTATGAATGAGACCTCTGAGTTCATACAGAGTTGTCGAAGTGTGCAAAACTTTCCTGTGACTTTGATTATAGTCTTTGACCTACACTGATACCTACGTCTCATGTTTAGAAAAATATTTTGTTGAATGTAATCAGTATTTTTACATATTACATGGCAAATAACATATATGTATTTCTATGTATGTATTTTTATGTATTTCAAACAAACAACATCAGGAAAAGAAGCTGTTTCTTATTACTGAAACGTAAGATTAAGCCTAAAGTCAACAGTACTGTTATCACGTGATCAGTCAGAGATCTTCCTGCTGCCTGCAGCTTTAGTCAATGTCTCCTTGTGACTCATTTGCATAAATGACTCATGCAGTTGTGACTCATTTACATAAATGACTCATGCAGGGACTTAAGGATGATTTTTGTAGAATACGTGGATGTCTTGTCACGTGACACAAGGAAAACTTCTATTACAATGAGACGAGGGAATGTCCTGCCGCTCAACTTGGACAAACGATGACAATACCATTAGGCCATCTCCATTACAGAACCTTATATAATTTTATGATACATGAAATAAAAGCTTATACCATTATTTTTGAGAAAATATATCAGAAGTAATGTAAGTTTTGACACTTCTAACAATGTGCACTTAGTGTTCTTTGCCTTAATACAAGTAGATCTCTCAGTCAATCTGTAAGATTACAACATAGTAAAACATATATTGCATGATAGGTACATTTCTGCTCCCCTCTTTTGCTATCAATTAGTCTTCCTTCCTTCCTTTCTTTCTTTCTTTCTTTCTTTCTTTCTTTCTTTCTTTCTTTCTTTCTTTCTTTCTTTCTTTCGATTTACAGAGTTAAAAATAAATGTTTTCCTTGGGGAAAGAAAGAAGAAAAACAAAATGGATGTTGACACCACATTAGGAGCTTTAGTCTCCTGCAACACACACACACACACACACACACACACACACACACACACACACACACACACACACACACACACACACACACACACACACACACAAAGCAGGCACACAGTTGTTTGTCTGTTCGGTATACGAAGGGTGTAATTATCAATATTTTTTGCTAAAGCAAAGCGAGAAAAAAAACTAGCCTTTCGTTTGTCAGAATAGAACGGCCAATACTGGTGACATGTAAATAGAATTTAAAGAGTCAATGTAGAAAATCATCAAAATTTTACAAAATAGTGACCACTAGCATATGACACAACTGTAAGAAAAAGAAACCTTAGAGGGTTTTCAGCCCACTTAGTTCAATCACTTGCGGTGTACAACTGAAGTTCAACATACAATGACCCGACGATATTTTTTTTAATCTACACGGTTTTTCGGGCTGCTGATGCTGAACATATTTGTAGGGTTCACAGAGAGTTAAGATGACTGTTAGCTTTGTCACCGCTGAAGAATGTGTAGGGTTCATATAGAGTTTGGACGGCTATTAGCCACGTCACTTCTCAAAGATGTGTTGGTGGTATGGAGTGGTCCGGACCTCGGTGTATTCGACATTTTTTGCCGATGAATATCGATGGATTTAAGATCGTGTTATTGGGAAGTTTATTGTAAAATATATGGATGAATGCAGTTGGTCTCAGATTTCAATACCACGTAGACATTTAGAAAGCTTATGTCCATACCGATAGGTTTAAATTTAATTTCTTGTAGAGGCTTTATAAACGTGGTCCCACTGACATCAGAACATTTGAAGAACTGAAGCTACTCATGTCGGGGTACACTGGTAGGATGTGGCGCCTGGTGTCTGTGCTCTGGTTTCTTGGTGGTTTCGCTATCAATGGTGAAAGTAAGCCTACCTTTGTTTTGATGGTCCAACTGAGAAAGTAAGAATAAAATGGTAAAAAATGAAAACTGAATTATCAAAATGAAGGCTGCTGTCTTTAATCTGAATTGTGATTACTCAGTTAATAAGTAAAGAAAGCAAATCTGTAGTTCACCCTACACTTACATACTGATATATTTTAATTCTAGAAATAGATTTGATGATCGAGTTCATCACATCAAACGATAAGGATGCTGGTACAGAGGCCACCGTCTCTATGAGTCTACATGGGACTGAGGGAAATTTGGAGTTTGAGTTCAAATCAAACAAGACCCATTTTAACCAGGGTGCAAGAAGCATATTTAAGATGTCAATTCCTGAAATTGGTGAAATCTGCAGTACTGTTATCCGTCACGACAACTCGGGCACTTCACCTAACTGGAAACTCGAAAAGGTAAATGATACATCCCACACCTGTAGCAAACAGTCACCATTCAAAACATCTTATCAAAGACAAAGGAATGTATCCCAAAGTTGTCAGTAGGAATATCGAATACTATTGTAGAGTTGAGACCTTTTTTTTTACATGCTTACAATAAATTTATTTACCTCTGCGCATCTTTCTAAGTATTCATTTTTTTCTAAAAATGCATCGTCAATTTAATTTAATTTTTTCCACACGTCAATCGATTTGCAATGGGACCAGCTAACCTATTCCGCCTGTTGAGGTAAAGAACGTCAGTGTTTTATGTATAAACCACGATTACACAACAGTCAGCCGAGCAAGAGCGGGTTAGTCTTGTACCTGGTGCCTCCATCAAAATACAAGACCAGTTTTAGAGCCTCTTTGTATGCCTACTGACATTGTTCTTCTTGTCTGTTGTTTATTGAATAATGCTCTTAACGACTGCGGTCTCCTATATAGGAGTAAAACTTGACAATGCAATGTCTCGTTTAGTAGGATTAGACAGAGCTTTTTCTAGACCTTAAAACGATAAATATGATGGTGATACGGGACACTTTTGAATTAATAAATAAGAATAACAGACAAACAAGATGGCTATAAAAGTAAAATTGTCTTTTTTTTCCATGATCTTTTTGTTTTCCCGTAAAACTACAAAACAATTTTCTATTATTTGATATTCGCATCAAGGTCATCTGTAGACCGTCTTCGACAAAATGTAATTTATGATTTTTTTTTTTAGTTCCAGATTTGATTTTCGTATTATCACTTTGTTGAAAAATCAATACATCATTTTCTCATCGGTTAGCTTACTTTAGCTTCTAGGTGGCAGGTGAATCAGAAGTGTTTGTGGTTTTATTTGTTTTCCTACCTCCCATTAATTAGGACAGAATAAGCACTGGCGAATCAATGACAGTCATAAGTGAAACTTCTCATTATCAGCTTGTTTTAAAATGCAAATCTATGCCTTTATTACTATATTTGATTAAGGGATAAAATATTTGTTCTACTTTGTAGAAAGCATTTTCATGAACATAATCTTTTTTGAAAATAAAGCGTTTGCATTATTTCTCATAGATTATCATATGGCGTAAGGATACAGCTGGCAGGATCTATTTGAACTGCGGTTGCTGGCTAACGAAGGATCCAAAAGAAGGGGACACATCCCACAAAGAGTTAAAGCCCAAATTCCCTACAGACAAATGCAGAGGTGAGTGTGTTGTTTTGAGCCTAATGGAGAACTGTGGTGCGGATAAACTCACATGTCTCGAAACGTCCATGATGTATATACTGCATGACTAAAATTTCGACCTTTAAAGGTTCAGCGAGCACGAAGACACGAGTGCACATTTCAACTAATCTTTAACGTAGCCAGCGAAAACTTAAATCTCTATTAGAAGCTGGCTTTCATTTTTTTTCTTAGAAGAAACGACGGCGTGAATAACTCTATTCTGTGATTTAATAACAACAACGACTACGACTACGACTACGACGACGACAATGATGATGATGATGATGATGATGATGATGATGATGATGATGATGATGATGATGATGATGACATGTACTGTTTTGTCTGAGATTGCAGATTTTAAACGTGGAATCTCGGACCAAGGTTCTGGACAGACTTCCTTTGCATAGGTATGAAAAACGTTGTCTTGACAATGCAAACAATTTGTCAGTTGTCCTAGTGTCCTAGTCAATGGTTTCAGTAATTTTTGTCGTCACTGAATTTGTGAAATGGTATCTTTATCTGACTGTACAATGTCACTTGCTGAGTGTTTACTTGGGAATATTTCCCTTAAGTCAAGTGGTTATAGGAGGAAAACCGCACCAGCTGTAAAGTGATTTTGTCTTTTCTGATGTGAACTGAGTGCCGCGCCCCCCTTTACTTTCAACATAACCTCCAATTCTTCTCGTTGATGAACATATCTATACATCTAGTCAATATTTATATTAAAAGCTTATGAAACACGTCTTCATTTATGCATGATGCATTTTAACAATCTTCATCTCCATAATTTCATTTGAAGCACCATTAACCACTTTTACAAAAGGAAATTACGGTAAAACGTTTTGCATTCATACGTTTTGCAAAAAGCTTTTCTTATCATTGCTGTTGCACTGATAATTGGCTTTCAGTTGCTAGTAAATGTAGCTTGTGCGTTACGAAGGTTTTTTTTTTTAGTTTCGTAGCAGCTTGTGAAGTCTGGAACCCAAATAAATGAAAATAATTTTTACTAATCTGTTTTACTAATATTTACTTTGTTGCAGTCTCGAACCAGAAAACGATCAGCGTTGTCTTAAAACAGGTGATAATAAAAGCAACAATAATAGAGAGAATGATAATCATAATAGAAATGATTTTAAAATGTCTATAATTATGATGGACGTGGTTGTAAATGTGGTGTTGGTGGTAGTGATGATGATGATGATGATGATGATGATGATGATGATGATGATGATGATGATGATGATGATGATGATGATGATGATGATGATGGGTTTATTATAAAAAGGTAACTTTTTTTTAAAAGGCTTCACCAGATGTAAATCGCCTTCTGGATAGACCTCATGAGTCAGCTAACAAAAAGAACTCGGATATGGATCGTCAATGGACTATCATTACACCTGTCAATGTATTTAAGTTCATCAGTCTCTTTACGAAGACTGACTTCGTGCCTGTGTCTCAACAGTCGGGAACTATTTATTTCTCTCTCTCAGACGCACGTAAAAACATTTCAATAAATTTTCAGCATTGAAAAAAATCAACGTTTTGTTATGCATTCGTGTTGAGCTGTGCCAATTTATACTACGTCGTAAACTTATTTGTTAAGAAAACAAGACAGATGTAGAAGACAATTGTCATCCCCTAAAGATGTCACGAGCACCTGACTTAGATGCTCACTTAGGACCCATTAAAACCAAACTGCTCGAAAACTCGTTTTCCTCCCAATGGACAAAAAATACTTAGTGCTTGCACAAAGTAACTAGGGTACCTCCAGAAACTTTGAGCCCCGAGGACAGAAAAACACGACCTGTGGAACAACCAGTGAGCTGGTTGCCAGAATATCCAAGGTACGGCGGCAGGATAAACTTGTTTAGAAAAGTCAACGGCCAGTACTCCATGACTACCTTTGGCAAGCCCGGTAGATGGATCATATTTTATTTTATTTTTCACACATGCACGCACACACGTGGTGACAAAGAACGACCAAGTCTGAAACTACTGAATCAAAATTTTCCAGGATTTTGCAGCTGACAAAAATAACTTCAAGCCAAAGATCAGAATTAAAATACTAGATAGGAGATATTTTAAGTTAAAAAGTTAAACATATGGAAACATTCATAAGTCGCACCGGTTTTACATTCCAGTTTTAAAAAGCACATTACAAGTCAATTCTTGTTCTCGACTTGATCTTGGGTTATTTTTATGAATTAGTCTTATTTCTAATAACTAAATGACATAATTTTATGTCAAAAAAATAAATATCAACTAAAAATAAGCAAGCGATAGCTCGCAGACTGGTAGTCGATTAGTGATGCAAACAAAAAAAACAAATCCCTTCTTTTGTTGTAACAGACAGCGCCACCTAAAAATCGCGCGTTTCTTTCCTAAAATCGTTTTTTCTCGGGATTTTTTTCGTGGAACACTCCAGATAGGTGTAAAAGTCTTAAGGTAGGGATATTATTGAGCATTAAAGTTAATTTACTGAAGTAGGGTGGGGAAGAAACGCCATAGAACTTCATGGAGCGATCTCCCACGTTCGTTAGTAATTTCGTCCTCTGACCACCTCGGCGTCTCGCATCCCACAAAGTACCATCACGCATGGTTTACACAGAATAGGTCGACATGGCAAAATTAAAGAAATTTAAAACATGCCGTAAAAGGTACCTGGTGTAATACAAGCGTGGCGCCCGTGCCTCGGACAAAAATGTTAAGGTTGCATGTAGTAAACTATTCTATAAGCCTTGGGAACAGCCCCGTTTCCTCATCTAATAATGTTATTGATTACTTTGTTATTGAAGAAAGGAAAAGTACAGGGAAGCTGACGACCTGGTAAAAATAAGTGCAAATAATTGAAAGAATTATTTTTCAGTGCTTTAAACAACAGTATGCCGCGTGTTGACGTCGCAGTACTAACACTGCAGGAAGAAATGTCATGGTACAAGAAAACATACCTATTAATTAGGTGATTGTCCTTATATCCTTATAGCCATGGGTCACACAGAAAGTTCTCTATCTTTGCGACTGCTCATACGCACTACAGAGTGACGCTGAAAAACCTAAAATAGCTTCTACAATCGCAAGATACAGAAAGACATGATGGTCGCTAGGGTTTCGATGATGTTTTGGCCCTGGGTGCTTTGGACCTTTTGTCTGCTTAAGACTCTAACCAATATGTCATCAGAAATCATCCACGACTAAAGATGGATGGCAAAGATGTTCGAGACCGTTGGACGCAGTATTGTAGCGAGATGAACAACTACCCGCAGTAAACGGACTCGACAGCACTCAACGACTCCCTGGAAGTAAAAGTCGACCTGAAGTCCTGCGCAAGGAGTTCGAAGAGGCCTTTCGGAGCCTGAATGGAAGGAAACCCTTGGGAGTGGACAAGTTTCAGAGGAGTTGCTGAAAGGTGGCAGGGAAGAGTTAATCAAGGCTCTTACTACCGGATGCCAGAAAATCTGGGTGTCTAAGCAGTGGTCACAGGAATGAAGGCAGTCACTGGCGTTACACCTTTGTAAAAGGGGTAACGGGTTACAATGCCAAAACTATCGAACGTTTGGCCTGATTAGCCAATCAAGTAAACTTATGCTTTTGGCGGTGGAGGTGATTTTAACTGAGGAACAACCTGAATTCTTGAATTCTGGGCAAGCAAGAATACTGCTGAGCAGAATTTCAAAACTCAAATCCGCATCCACAAACACATACAGCATCCGAATAAACGGAGTACAAATGGAGGACGAGCGGTCTTTTAAGTACTTGGGAGCGACCATCTTCAAAGACAGAAAATGTGAGGAGAAGTTTCTCTCAGAATCTGAGCAACAGCGGCGATGGCTAAATTTAACAAAATTTAGGACCGCAAAAGCTGTCTTACCAAAGTCAGGCTCATTAAGTCTCTCCTTGTGCTAATCTCACCGTAAGGTTGAGAGAGTGACCCCCGTTAAAAAAAAAAGACAAGATGAGTGGATACAGGATTTTGAGATTGAATGCTTCAGAAGATTCCTGAAGATCTTCTATAGAGAGCAAAAGACGAATCATCATCATCGTTTAAAGATTTAAGAATAGGTGTAGAAGAATAAAATTATTTCTTTCTTGCACAAATATGTAGCAGCAAAGAGGAAAGATTACCTTCTTTCGCTATTTCTATATATGATTGTGCATAGTGGAAATCACTTTTTCTTTTACAACTTTTTTCAGATCGGTAATTTTTCGTCAACGGTAACATCATACAATAGATAAAATAAACACGCTGTTTAGTGACATATATTATAGCATAGACAGACCTGAGACCACAAACCACAGCAATATGTCTGCCAAAGCCAAAAAGGGTCTGACTCTACATACGACTTCCTGACGACACCCTGTGTCAAATATGTTTGTTTGTTGATGTGTTGGTTGAGAGGAAGCGAGCGAAAGTCTATAATATAGGTTGTAACCAGGTTTTGTTTAAAAAAAGTTCGAATACGCAAAGGTACTGAAAAAAATTATGTTTGTTTGGCTGTGTGTATTGACGAATAGTTTAAAGAAAAACAAGAAAAAAGCGGTACATAATATTGATAGCAAACCTTTCTGATGTGGTTCAAAAGACAGCAGTCATATCACACTAAATAAAGTGGTTGTGATGGTTTTTTTGTGGTTGACTGCTACAGAAATACTGATGCTTCTTAACATTTCAGAAGCAGAGACTCACCACAAGCCGGTTCTTGTGACGAACCAAAATTTTCAGCATTTATCAGTCGTGAAGCAAGGGTTTCGAGAAACAGATTTGCACCACAATCACCAAAACCACTTCTAAGGAAAGTACGATCTCAAGCACGTTACTACTCAACGATGTAACCGCCAAAAGACTTACTTCACAACAAAATACTTAGAAATGTCAACGAAAACCCTATTTTTTTAATTGTACATTGTTTGCTGCAAAGAACTGTTTCCAATCGAGACATCGAATGTTTGAATTGGATGTTTCATTGAAAACAAAGACTTTAAGGTTTGATTTTAAGAAAATTGAAGCTCTTTGAACACATAGGCATCATTTTTTAAGTGGACATTAAAATGTCAGATTTTGTCGTTGCCATAACTACGATCGAAAATGATTTTGACAGACGTTGCTAATACATAGGCAGAGTTCACGGAAAGTTCAAAGGTATTTGCCATGTTTGATTTACAGCATTGCTTACCTTCCAGATGCTATCATCAACTGGCCGGAGTGGTATCCATGCATCGGCGTCTTAAACTTACTTTCCTAGATCAGTATCAGTATGTTTTATTTCTTCCAAATGAAGTATATCGACGTGTCGAAGATATCAATGAGACAACTGGTCCCATAGTTCATACAGAGTTCTAAAAGCCTGCAAAACTTCCGTGTGGCTTTAATGATAGTACTATCTTTGCCTTCCCTGATACTTGCATCGCATGTTTAGACAAATATTTTGTTTAATGTAATCCATATGTTGATGTAATACATGGCAAGTAGTCCAAAAATTAATATATTAAAGAACAATGAGTGTTCTGTGTTAATGACATCGACATAACGTGGATTCTCAAGTTACTATAAGCAGCCACTAAAATGTTGGGTCTTACTGATTAGCGAATATCCAAAAACCACCAGAACTTTAGGCTAGCCATAAGGTAACTTAAAATCTCTTGTATATCTACCCCATCTGATAAAGCTGCTAAAAGGTCCTTGATCCTTAAAAATTGGCCAACAAAACAAAGGTATTAAGGGAAAGTTAGACACAAAACTGGTCATGAGAAACATGCAGGTTTCACATTAGTTTTCTCTCCATTTTCATTGCTTCCACAAAAGCAGGGATTAATGGAGATATGGAGATATTGATGCCCCATGTGTTGCTTCTTCGATGTCATTGGAAGACCTTCTGCGAACGTCGCTCAAAAACCATTTGGAAATTGAACCCATGCATCTAGGTATCAATATTTTATTTGACAAGGAACTTTTTTGATTTTATGTCTTTTAAACAAACAACACCAGCCAAAAATATTTGTTCTTTTTCATTCAAACGTAAAATAGAGCCTCAGCATATCAGTGCTGTTATCACGTGATCGGTCAGTTAGCCCCCCCCCTCCTGCTGCCTGCATCGTGAGTGAATTTTTTCTTGTGACTCATTTACATCAATGATTTATTCACGCTTTTTTCAATTTTTGTAGAATACATAGCTGTCATGTCACATAATTAATCTAGTTTATAGAGATATCTTTTTTTAATTCGTCTTAGTTTCGACCTGAAAAGTGCCATCACTGACTTAGGATAACAGCTTCAACTTGCTGTAGACGTAATCTCAAAACTATCAGTCTCCAAAAACAGTTCAAGTATCTATATTACAAGGGAAACAAAAAGAAGAAATTTCAATTTGTAGAAAAGGAAATGGAACTATCTTTTTTAAACGCGACTTTTTGCGTCATCAGAAATGTTGCTTGTTATTGAAAACAGTCTTTTAAAGATTTGATTTAATTGATCTCAATTTCTCAATTTGTCGAGCAGAGGAACTGCGTTCTTGGAATATATTTAAGAAAGAATGTTTGTGTTCAGCCGCACTTTTTGGTATGAGACCATACCACTGATATATTGCACCCGTGGTGTATCTAGCTCTCTTTGAAACTAGAGTTACAGTCGCCTTAAAAATTAAACTGTGCAAGTTTATTCAAATCTCATTTTTTTATGTGACAAACTGTTTGTTCCATAAAAAATCAAAATCCTACTAACGTGCACCAAAGTGGAGACTTGTATTACACTGAGACGAGGGTACGTGTTGTCGCTCAATTTGGACAAACGATAACTGTATCATATGGCTATCTCCATTACACGAGCTTTAAAAATATTTGTGGGGTTCATACAGAGTTTAAAAATTGTTAACCACGTCACCGCTCAAAAATGTGTTGGGGGTATGGAGTGGTATCCACGCATCGGTGTACTTAACTTTTTTCGCTGATGAATATCGTCTGAATGCGAAATGTATTGTTAAATATATCGGTAGAAACATCTGGTCCATAGGTTCAAACAGAGTTGTGAAAGCGGGAAATCATACAATTTAGACAATTAGAAAGATTATGCAAATGCTGTCAGGTTTCAATTTAATTTTTTTAGTAGGAGCTTTATAAACGTGGTGACACTGACATCAGAGCATCTGAAGAAATAAAGCTACTTATGTCCGGGTACACCGGTAGGATGTGGCGGCTATGGTCTGCTCTGGTTGCTTGGTGGTTTCACTGTCAGTACGAGTGGTGAGCCTACCTTTGTTCTAACTGTCAAACATAGAAGTTCAGAATAAAAAAATGAAAGAAAAACAAAAATATAAAAGTGAAGGCTGCTGTCTTTAATCTGGATTTTACTTACTAATAACAAGAAGTAAAGAAAACTAAATCTGTGGTTCATCGTACCCTTACGTGTTGATGCATTTTAATTCTAGCAACAGATTGGACGATACAGGTCTTCACATCAAACGAGAAGTTTGCTGGCACAGATGCCAAGGTCTTTATTACTCTATTTGGATCTAAGAGAGTTTCTTCAGAGCTCTTGCCAGAAAATAAGGAAAATGAGGAAAACAATTTTGAACAAGGTAAGAAGGACACATTCAAGGTAATTACACCCTACCTTGGCAATCTGTGCAAACTGCAAATCCATCATGACAGCACGGGCAACTCATCTGACTGGAAACTCCATAGGGTAATTGGTACTTTCCACACCTGTTACAAACAGCCATTATTTAAAATATCTCACCGAATACTATTTTAGGCTAGAGGTCCTCTTCACATGCTTATAAAGATTTATTTCATGTGTATAGATATCTAAGTATTCATTTGTTTAAGAACACATGGCATACAATTTAATGGCTTAAGTCGATTTTTTACACTCATCAATTAAATCGCAATGGGACCTGCAGACCCAGTCCCCCCATGAACCTATCTCATGTATCCAATTAAGCATATGATAGTTATAGAATGTCAGTGTTGGTATGTATCAACCACGATTACAGAGTAGTTAGCCTAGCAAGCCAGGGCAAATCTTGTACTTGGTGCCTCCATCAAAATACAATACCACTATAAGAGCCTTCTCGTACGACTGAAACGCAGATAAATTTGATGGTGATACGGGATATTTTTGAACTTATTATAAAGTAAAGTGAACAGATAAAGAAAATGGAAATAAGAGTAAAATTTTCTTTTTTCCACGCTTCCTTTGTTTTCCCGTATGATCAATTGTTTGATCATCGCACCAAGATCATTAGTAGACCGTCGTCGACAAAATAATTTGCACAAAGTCTTGCATTTGCATGTCTTTTCAAAAGGTTTATGATTTAATTTTTATATTATCAAGTGTGACCTTTGTTGAGCCATCAATACATCTTTTTCGCGTTAGTTAGTTAACTTCAGTTTCTAGGTGACTGGTGAATCAGGAGTGTTTGTAGTTTGTTTGATTCACCATCTCTCAGTAACCAGGAAAAAAAATACGCACTGGAAAATTAATAAGTGAAATCTCTTAAATTCCGCATTTTTATGAACATAATCTCTTTTCAAGATAAATCGTTTGCGCTGTTTCTCATAGGTTCTCATATGGCGTACACACAAGAGTGGTCCATACTACACTCTTCGCTGCAATTGCTGGCTAATGAAGAGTCCTGAAGAAGGGGACAAAACCCATCGAGATTTAGATATTCCAGGGCCTCTAAACGGGTGCGAAGGTGAGTGTGTTCGTTTTCGGCCTAATAGAGAACTATTGTGCAGATAATCTCAAATCTATCTAAAAAAAACATGATGTAAATACTGCATGACTCAAGTAAGAGTCTACATTCCAAATAATCTTTAATTAACGGACCCAGCGAAAACTTTTTTAGAAACTGGCTAACAAACAGCATCCAAACTATAGACTGCGATTTTAACAACAACAACAACAACAACAACAACAACAACAACTTACTGTTTCTTCAGAGAGTGTAGCTTGGCGACGTGGAATCTTGGAACGAGGTCTTGTCCAGACCGCCCTTGCAAAGGTATGAAAAATGTTTGCTTTGACCAGTCAAACCATCAGTTGTCCCAATAAATGATTCATTAATTTTGGTTGTTTTGACTATGTTCAAACATCATAGATACAGCTTAGTTGTTGTGGATGTGGTTGTAGTAGTGATGATGAGGAGGAGCAGGAAGAACAGAAATATGTGTTTTGAATTATTATTATTATTATTATTATTATTATTATTATTATTATTATTATTATTATTATTAAACTGTTATTTTTGTTTGAAAAAACTGCAGCAGATGTAAATCGTCTTCTGGAAAAACCTCGTGAGTCTGCGAACAAAAAGAACTCATATATAGTCAATCGGCCAGAATGACCATTGGACTCTATGAACGTATTTAAGTTTATCGGTCTCTTTAGAATACAAACTTCGTGCCTATTGTCTCAACAGTCGCTCACTACCTTCTCTCTCGCACGAGCGCAAATAAAAGCAAAATTTTGAATTTAAAGGCTTTTCAACATGTCAATAAACTTTCAGCTAAAACATCAATTCTTTTATTATGCACTTGTGTTGAGCAGTGCTTGTTTACGCTATGTCGTAAACTTAATTGTTAAAAAAACAAGATAGATGTAGAAGACAACTGTAATCCCCTGAAGATGTCAGGAGCACCTGATTCAGACGATTGCTTAGGGGCCATAAAAACAAAACTTCTCGAAATCTCGTTTTCCTCCCGATGTACCAAAACTACTTAATGCTTGCACAAAGGGATTACAGTGAATCCAAATACTTCCAGCCTCGAAGACAGAAAATTACGACCAGTCCGTGTTTCCCATGCAGTGTATGGTAAACAAAAGCCACAGAACTGTGGAACAAGTGCCCTTGTCTTTTACACTAGTGGGGCCGTGAAACAACCAATGAGCTGGTGCCAGAATATCCAAGACACGGCGGCAGATGAACTGGTTTGGAAAAGACAACGACCATTCTCCTAAGACTACCTTTGGCAAGCCTGGTCGATGGAGCACATTTGATTTTATTTTATTTTTCACACATACACCCACAAAAGTAGTGACAAAGAACGACCGATGCTGCAACTACTCAGGATTAAAATATTTAGAGTTGTTAAAATTTAATTCAAAAAGGTGAATACATGCAAATATTCATAATTCACAACATTTATACGTTCCAGCTGTATATGACAGCACGTTACATCTCTGCGGTTAAATTCTTGTTCTTACTTGATACTGGAGTATTTCTATGAATTAGTCTATTTTCAAGGAACTATATGACATAATTTTATATCAGAAAAAAATCATCAACTAAAATTAAGCAAGCGATTGCCCACAGACTGGTAGTCGATAAGTGACATAAACAAGAGAATATCCCCTCTTTTGTTGTAACAGACAGCACCACCTAAAATCGCCCGTTTCTTTAGAAAAATCGCCTTTTTTCGGGAATTTGCTCGTGGAACACACGAGATATGTATTCAAAGTCTGAAGGTGGGGATCCGCATCTAACTTGAGTTATTTAAGTAGGGTGGGGGCGTCGAGCATCCTCCAAAGTACCATCATGCATGGTTTACACAGAATGGGTCATCATGGCCAAATTCAACGAATTTAAAGCATGCTTAACTCTTGCCGAAAAGGGAACCTGGTGTCACACGAGTGTGGCGACCGTGCTTCGGACAAAGATGTTAATGTTGCGTGTAGTCTGAAAACAATCATACAAACTATTCGATGAGCTTTGGGAACAGCCCAGTTTCCTCATCTAATAAAGGTATTGGTCGATTTGTTAATGTGGAAAGGAAAAATAGAGAGAACCTGACTTGCCCTGGTAAAAATAAGTGCAAAGAATTAAAATAATTATTCTTCAGTGACATCGCAGTACTAACACTGCAGGAAGTAAAGTTATAGTACAAGAAAACATACCTACTGTTTGTCCATACATCTCTGTGCACATGCGTAGGTCTATGTGGCTATTGCTTGGATACTGACTTTTTGCGACAGGTAGTGCATGCTTATATTTTATGAGCAAATAATTTAGAGACATTGAAAACTTCTTAAGCCTAGCATACAGAACAAACTTTACACTGCCATAAAATTATAAGAAGTCGAAAACAATGCATGTCCAAACACATGTTTATAATTTCTTGACCAAAGACAAATATTAACACACACACACACACACACACACACACACACACACACACACACACACACACACACACACACACACACACACACACACACACACACACACACATGCACTATTTAAAGTCCTAGGGGTCATTGTCGCCTAAATATCACACAGAAAAAATATATCAGCACATGAACACCTAGGCTATGGTAAACGGATGAGATATTCATATAAAGCTTTCAAAGAATTTTCATACAACTAGTTAAAAAAATCCAAGGTCCTGTATAAAAAATTTAAAACAGCACCCAATAGCCTGGCGTCCAGCGAAATCCACACAGCTACTCCACACAACTACTTCACACTGCAGTTTAATAAAAGCGCACAGTCACGTCTAATGAGTTGGAGAGGGTGAAATCAGCACACAGGTGTTAAAGAAAGTTGAAAGCTACTCAGTCGTTTCACACATCAGTTAAGAGTTATCACGGTAGATTAATTACAAATATAACACACAGCGGGTAAGGTTTCATGCAAAATCGACACAACCGCTTCTTATTCCCTTTCACTTCTCCTGTCTGCCCACCCTCTTCTTATCTTCCTCCTTATCCTTTCTTTCCCACCCGCTCTCACGCTATTTACTTTGCCATAATAAAATGTTACCACATAATAATAAAGGGATAAAGCAATGACTGAATGACATCAGCTACTTTCATTATCATGTTGTGGTACACACGTCCGTGACATATAGAGAAGTCTACATGTAATATGAGTGTTGATGTCTGTACTATTTAGTGTTTAAAACCTTTTTTGCATTACGTAACAACTTTGAACATAATACTTTTTTTTTACAAGAATTGAAAAACGGCTGCTAGAAGACATTTACAAACGTAAATAAATTGCTTTCAAAATGTTACTTTTCTTATGAATGTATTAACCTGAAAATACGATATATATTAATACGCACAGGTGTGACAGCTTTCAATTCAGCAAAGAATATTGACTGTTACTCTTTATTTTTGAGCAGTCAGATAAGACAAACAAACCTAAAATGATTATTTAATTAATTACTTGTTCTTAACTTTTTTCTGTTATGTACATTTTCTTTTCTATACAGTTTGCTAACCAACACTATCGGGCATTTCATTTTGTCACATTCTCTGGTATCGTTAAGTACATGTCAACAACACAGGTATGATCGAATGCCTTGGGTGCAAGCCACATCTCGAGCAATTTCTCTGAGTGTGAAAACCTGTTTAGAAAGCCGATTGCTTTGCCGTGATATGGCCTTAGTTGCTGGCTGGATGTAAAACACCAGTAACAAAATAAACATAGCTCTCATCTCTTTACTTTTTTCAGTTTTCCACCCGGAAAAGATTTCTTTTTTAGATGTTCGTTCGCATCTCTGTGAAAACTCCTTAGCAATCCTGCTGCCGGTTGGTCAAGCTTCCACGATTACCAGTCAGCCACAGTTTTTCTTTGTTGCTTTTATCATCAAAAACTATATCAGTTAGTCCGGTTTCCTCCCCCGCCCCTTTCCCCCTTCCCTCCGTAAGCAAATGTGAGTACTGCTCATGCGCTTGGTAGCAGCAGAGTTTGTCTCTCACAGTTGTTTAGTTAGAATCACTGCGCATTGAGCGTATCTCTGAGACGAAGAAACTAGCGCGTTATTAGACGACATCAATCAATCAATCAATCAATCAATCAATCAATCAATCAATCTACAGCAGATTTTTTTTAATTTATCGTCACTATGCAGTAAAACCTCTGAAGCGTTTATTACAAGATTTCTTTGTTAAAAATTATTGAGCTTGTTCGGAGATTAAGATTTAGTAAAGAAAAATATTTGACATGATTGAACAAGGTCAGTTTCTGTTGCTTGACGGTAGCAAGCAGAGACTTCCGGGGACCTACCAGACAGGTGACTAGGCTGCGTAAGAACTCGTTTGTCTTTTGCTCCCTGTAGAAAATCCGTTCTAGTCATATGAAGCACTTCGACCGCTTGGATTCAGTGAACAAGGTCCAGGTCTCACAGCCGTACAGCGTTACACAACGAGAGGCTAGTAGAGGCTTAATTTTGTGCGGAAGCTGACGCTTCTCTTGTCCCAAACTTCATTAAGTCTGGCCATCGCCGCTGTCGCTGGTGTGATCCTGAGACGTACACCAGCCACACTGCCACCACCTTTGGAGAGTATCGCACCCAGGAACGAAAAGGACTGCACATCCTTCAGCTGTACTTCATTATTTCTGATCTCTGTCTTGCTATACCCGATGGTGTTAATCATGACCTTCCTTTTCTTATCTGTGCTGATCTTTATCCCATATGCATTTGAGCTGACAGTTTGTCCGCGCGTGTCTGTAACTCGCTGCTGCTGCTCGCCACACGATTACTGGCGTCTGAGGCACACATTCCTACATTTCGTGTCCTACACAAAGCTAGTGACTTCCCCTTCTCCACGTTGAGACCTCAAGACAGATGTTCACTGTCTTTTTCAGCATTGCAAAAGAAATGCTGGCTTATGATTTATTAACATTCTGTAAACCACTCATAAAGTTCCTCGAAAATAAAGCAAGAATCCCGTTGGAGTTAAGGCCTATGCCTAACACAATCAAGTCATTAGTTCAGTTGAGTCCTCTTCACCTGCCTGGATCCACCTGCGACCACAACGATGATGAAGATAATCGTGCTAACGACACTGTACAGAAGGAAGAGGATAAAGAAGAAGACGCTGAGCGTTTTTCCCGCCTGTTGTCCGGTTACCGGACTGACCCCAGATGATGCACTGGCGTCTCCCGAGAGTCCACTGTGGGTGTCATCGTACGGGGCGATACCAGTGGACTCGTTCACCGTCTCTTTGCGTTTTTCGACAGTGAAGATCGGTTTTGTGTGTTGATGTGTCTTCACTTCGACTTTTGTAGGTTTGTTCTGAACGTCGGCCCAGGACATCAACTGCCGGAGATAGATAATCACCTTGGAAGCTGTCTTTCCTTTGAAAAGAAAAATAATCATTCTGAATGCGGCACGGTAGATTTTCGATAAAGCTTGACTAAGAATATTAGTATGTGTAGATTGTGCACTTGTTAAACTGTTTTATTTTACATAAAGTCTTTTGTAATAACATGTCGGTAATGAATTCGTAAATATTTACCTATTGTGCTAGCACGAAATAAAAAGTTTTATCAAATCTTTTTTAAATACACTTGGACTTTACTACAAGAAATTGTAAAGTAAACTAAGAATTTCTGAGGAGTGGGCTTACAACTGAGACTTTATGCTGCTTGTAACGACTGCACCATGGGATGAAAGATTTTTTTTCAAGTTATCTTTAACCCGAAAGAGAACAACTCATGTCTCTAACAGCCACGTCTCTCAAGAGAGATGAGAGGCTACAAGAGAATTATTTCGTATCTCTTATAAAGTCACATTACCGATAAAGATTTACTAAGCAGAACACTGCTAGGACTAGCACGGGCAGACCACAGATAAGGCTGTAATTCGACACAAAACAGTGGACAGGCCAGTCAGTCAGCAAGTCATACAGACGGACGAGAGGAATAAAAGAAATGGTGAGATTAGGAGCTAAGATCGTCATGGCGCCCTGGGGGCCAGTCAAGATATTCTGTCTGTGGATAACAGATTTGCTATATTCATATTTGACGAATGATTGTGCCTTTGGCTGTCACAACTCACCAAGAGGTTTGCTCGAGGGTCTGTAGTGAAGCCTTAAAATAAGAACAGACAGTACGACACTCAGGGTGTTTAACCCCATCATCTGTATCACGTACAACATCAGCAAGGACACCTGAAAAAAATAAGGGCATGGAGAAAGATCATACACTAAAAACTAACACCATCGACAGTTTTTATGTCACATGTCTAAGCCAACCGTAATAAAATGGGCGCTGGTCTCCAGCCGTTCGAACAATGGCCACTACTTCGCCCCAGTTATAAAAAAGTGAGGTCAGAAGAGTACCTGTAAATATGTCTCCATTGGAAAATGATGATTAGAGGTGAACTTACTTGTACCGATGACTGAGGCATAGCACTGGCAATTAAAGTCAAGTAGACGGCAAAGGCCAGCAGCAAGGTGACTGACAGACTCATCCTTTCGCCAGATTCCGCCGGAAGTGCGAAAACCATTGATGACGTCATCGCCAAAAGGACGATCGGCACAAAGATGTTGAGAACAAAGTATGTGGACCGTCGCTTAAGCTGCAACTGGATTGATTTCAATATTAAACTTCGAATCAAAGTATGGTGATCCCGTAGAAAATGAAAATAAGGATTTAACAACTACACCCTCAAGAATTAGCTTACAAATATTTATATAACAAAGATCTGATGTATGTTATGGCTTTATATAGTTCTTTAAGTTTACTTAAACTAATCGGTAGCAGACTGCACTTTAAGGAACTCAAGCAGCTCAGTTCAGATTTCAACTGGGAAGTGCATTTAGAGGAATGCAGGTGTACTTCGTGAGTGTTTATTGTTACTTACAACAGCGACAACAGCATTGGACAGGCTGAGAAGGATTTGGCAGAGTAACAACGACCACTCCGCAAAAATAATGGTCTAGGTTTTGATTGATTCTGTGATCCCCAGTATCCATTATATCAAGTATATGACTGGCGTTAGCTGAAATTCATTAGTATAATTATCGGCATACCCAAGCAAAGCTTGCTTCTGATGGAACGCTTACCGTAAAGAGCAAGACATTCTAAAATGTCAAACTGAAATCCACATAGAATCAAACACTAGCATCTTAAGAAGAGTACGTAAAACTTTACACTGAATGTTATGTTGACATTCTCGCTCTCTTCTTCACTTGCTGACATGTCGATGACATTCCAGATGCCATCCGGGGAGAATCGGTCCATGTCTATAGGATCGCTATGGTTGAAGAGGACGCGAAGTTCACTTGTGTAGGACAAGGATGATTTGAAGACGATAGGACACACCTGTGAAACACCGAGTTGCATCTTGCTGTGGACATCAGTGAGCATTCATTTGTACATAAGTGTTGTGTGTGCGCATGTGTGTGTGTGTGTGTGTGTGTGTGTGTGTGTGTGTGCATGTCTGCGTGTGTGAGTGAGTAAGTGAGTGAGTGAGTGAGTGAGTGAGTGAGTGAGTGAGTGAGTGAGTGAGTGAGTGAGTGAGTGAAATGACGATGTTTTCGATCAACGTTTTGATTGTACTGAAACATCCTTTTACAAAAAGGATAGGTAAGGTCTAAATAATATTGAAGTAATTAAATAAGTATTGTCTATACATCGGAAAGTACTAATACAAGTTTGGTTTAGTAAATTTATATCTTTCACACGCTTTCTGTTTCACATCAACATTCGAGTTTGTTCTAGCTAACTTCACGATTTCTTCAGTTTCTTCTGACTTCAAACAGTAGTTTGATTAGAACTATTTGTATTTGTCATTATATTTAAAATCACATGAGTAAAGTAAATTAGTTAAGAACATTAATAAAATATGTTCTTTCAAATCACGTGTTCTAAAAAGTCCACAAAGATATCATAAGTAAATAACTAATTTTAGTGTGCTACTATGCATATCAATATACACACCTGTGTGTCAAAAGGATAATAAGTAACATCTATGTCACATGACGTGTCAAAGACTCCCATTGGTTGCCAGCTGACACTTCCATCACTCCGAATCCGCACCTGAAACACATCACCGGCGACAATCATATTAAACTATCATCATGTGTCGGGGTTTTTGGTCTGAGCATTATCAGTTATCAGCACACTGTTATTTGCTTTTTATCAGTATTCTAGAACCCTCAGTTCTTCTGTAGTCAGGAGGCACCACTATAGCATCAGGCTTAAAATTAGTCTCTACTGTACCCAATGTCTTTTCTAGGATTCACATTTAGGGCGCTCCGGTGGCGCAACGGTTGGCGCCTGTCACCAATACAGTGAAAGTTGGCTGTCCTGGGTTCAGTTCTCGTCTCGGGCAAACTCTTCTTTCTCTGCATGTGGCATCTGTTTACAGGGCTGGCTGCCTTGCCGTGATATAGCCTTAGTTGCTGGATTGGCGTAAAACACCAATTAAAAAAATACGATTCACCTTTACCGCCTTCCTAGCAAGAACCTGCAGCGATCTCTTTATGGGGCTTCATTTTGTTAATTTGTCATTTTCGTTTGTTCCCTGACTTTTCATTGAGAGAAACTTCCATGACAAGACATAAAAAGCAAGACAATGCAAATTATCGTGTCTAGTTCTCTATAAACATTATTTTATTTATTATTAAATAATGAGGATTTTTTTTTAAGAGAATCCAAACTTTAACAGTAAAGACTTTGCTTATAACAATAACAAAGAAATCCGCTGAAAGGTTGGAAGGCATAAATAAACAAATAAACACCTCTTATATCTAATATTTGGTAGATTTATCAGTGTTAGGATAATTTACTATACATATATACTCTAAAAACCAGTATGTCGTGTAGACGTTGACATTGGATGTAAAGACTGTGGACGTTAATAGTGGATACCAAGAAGTCTAACAACGCAGAAAGTGAGTTCAGTAACCCCGGCGTATAGACCACCCCAGGGACAGAAGGTCTAAATGTCTTGTGAAAGATTTGACTCCATTATAGTCTAGTAAATTTCTCGTCTCCAGTTTTTTTCTTTCTAAGCCCGTTACCTGGAGGTTGTTGTAGCCCAGGTCTGTCTGAGTGGTGACTGTATTGCCGACCACGATGTCTGGCAACCAGACGGAACTCTGCTTGACCAGGATGCTAGTGATGTTACTGTAGCTGGTCTCGTTCCAAGACAAATACTCATCAACCCAGGAGATCTTCAGCAGTGCGTTGGTCTTCATCCTCTGGTCCTGTTCATCAATCTGAAACAGCGCAGACAGTATTCTTTATTCAATTATTTCAGCTGCAGAGCTGTCGTGACAACGATAACCTTTTTCCTCTTTTTCTTAACTTTTTGCTTCCTTCTTCTTGTTCGTACTTTTTTCTTGCTCTTTTTGTAGCTCTCGATCTTTCTTAATATTCTTCTTATAGACTTTTGTTATTAGCAAACTGCTCAGTCACTTTACTCACTGCAACTGCTCCCAGTGCAAATCATAGTAAACCATAGGCTGTGCTGTACAGCTTGACATAGTAATGATGGTGGTTATAAGTAGAAGAAGTAAGAATGAAGGATACTTACATCTACTATAGAAAACAGAGAAAAGGCTATGTAAACCAACGTAGGACCTGTGTCGCTGCTGACCGGACGAACATCTTTCTCGTAGTCATTGAAGAGAAAGTCCTTCAGCCTGTAATAGTCTCCTCTGATCGTGGCCTGACCCTGGGTCACCACGGCAAACAGCGTCAAGGCCGAGAGAAAATTACTTTTTCCCTTCATACTGTCCGCAACCGCGACAGGAATATTCGAAGAATTGTTCCGGACCTTAGACACTGGCATATCTGTAAATAATAAATCACTTGTTTTCTTAAAAGTTCTTCCAAGAAAGAAGAAGAGCTCAATGTAAGATTACCTTGGGAAGCATCTTTAATGCCCATGTGCTTTAAATTACAGGTGAGAATAGCGGCAGGAATATTTCAACAAAGCCAACTTGAACTATTCGCTACTAATTGGGGTAAATGATACTGTATAATGAACCAAATGTGGTAACATAAAGACTATGTTTTTGCACTCAGATAATTAATCTTTAAATCTAGGCTGAGCCGTTCTTCTCTCTCCTCCCGCTCCGTCTTGATCTTTCGCTCTTTCTTGTTCCTTCATTTGTTTGTTCTTTAAAGTGTGTTTGTCTGTATCTATTCATATTTACCATACCACCTGTGGGAATTTAAGAGGTCAACAGTCATAAAACTGACTCTAATCACTAGCCCTCAAAACTCAATGTCCAGCTCAACGGACGATACACGACAGACAGCAGGAGGAGGAAGTTCTTACCTCGGGTGTAGGGTTGGCGCTGGGTTCTTGTCACTGGACTTCTCGAGGGCTGGCGGTAAACACACTGTCTGCGCCGACTGTTGTTACCGACACTGTGCTACCCTCATTGTCACGGGTGGCCGCGCTGACACACTACTGTGTGGGTGTGTGAATGGGTGTGTGGGTGGGTAGGTAGGTGTTCGTATGAAGGGTACGAACAGGGAGGTGAGCAGTAGCTAGTCTTTAAATATGAGAAAAGTATGCTGGATCGACAAAAATAATATAGAGGCGAATTCAGTGTTAATGTTTAGACGATTAATTTGACATGGCTTCTGCATGTGACACTGGACTCTACACTTACAGTATTGTCTCTCTACAAGCAGAGTGCGCTCCCCTTCTCTCTGTCTCGCGTCCTATTTTAAAACTTGTTTATACAGTATTTGTGATGCTCAGATTACCACCACGTGATCACATAGTTACTGTAACGTTTGAACATTTTTCTTGTAATCAAGTCTGGTAATCAAGGCGGGTGCAGGCAAGAAAACCAGGCAACTAGAAAAGCATTATAGCATCATAAATCATCACTCATAAGCTAGATACTAACGATTTCAATAAGACATCTGCAGAATCATTTTACCCAGCAAAGGGCCGGGTAGGTGTGGGGGCTACCCAGAGAAAACCGATGCGCTCACAACAAGATCCGCATTGTGTGCTTAGTCGGCGAGTGTATCATAACCTCACAACACACGATCTGAGTGTTTAAGCCCCTACTTCTAAAGATATAACAGAACATCGCTCACATACGTGTACATGTATTACAGTCTTTCATTTAGATTACCTAGACTCTTTCCTAATTTTTTTTTCGGGGGGGGGACTTAAATTAATCTTTTCAGTAAACAATCGCACAAAATACCTATATAGAAACCAGCCCTTAAATAGACCCTTAACCATAAACTGTCCGCACCGACATGGGGTCACCGACGAGATTTCTCAGAAATGAAACCATTCTCAATCCTTTTTGTTTCCCCTGTCACCAGCAAAATACTACTGCGCGCACTTGATTGAAATAACTATGTGTTGTCTTGTTACTGAAAAATGTGTTTGTGTGTGTGTGTGTGTGTGTGTGTGTGTGTGTGTGTGTGTGTGTGTGTGTGTGAGAGTGAGAAAAAAGAAAGAAAAAACGAGCGCGCACCGCTTTGCGTGTGCATTAAAAATCTCTCCCTCTTCTTTTCTTCTACTGTGGCGTCGTCATCGCCACACCGGGAATACAGCTTTGCAAGACCTGCTTGTCTTCAAAAGGAAACAAAAATTAAGAACCTATTCACTTATTAGAATTTTGGGTTTTGTTTGCTTTCAAAACAATATTTTATACTGTGCAATCGCTATTTGAGGGCTTTTATAGTCGATGACGAAGAAAGAAATAAACAGCAAATGTGTCAGAGCGGGTTTCAAGCTCAAGCTCATAGTTATTTCAATGAAGTGCGCGCAGTACTATTGTGCTGGTGACAGGGGAACAAAATGCATTGAGAATGGTTTCATTTCTGGGAAATCTCGTTGGTGACGCCATGTTGGTGCGGACAGTTTATGTCGTTCATTTGAGTCAGTTACCTTTACAAATTTTATTTCCTTTTCATTCAGAAATTCTTTGAAAGAGATTTTAAAAAAATAACTGACCACCAATGGCTGGAAAGATAAGTTAATAATAATAATTCAAATTCAATGATCTTGAATGAAATTCCATTAAACAATGTGACCAAGTATAAAACGCATACAAGTTTATTGTGCGCAGAAGACAAGCTTTGTTTAGGAGCACACACACACACACACACACACACACAAACACACACACACACACACACTTTGTATAAAGAAATAATAAAGTTAGGCAGTTTAGAACTTGATGAAAATCTCTGTACACATACGACTAGCAGCTAATGGCAGTAGGGTGACGGTGAACTGTTGAGAAGTCCCCCCACCCTTCAACACACACACACACACACACTCTACAGTCTAAGGGAACAAACTGCACCTGGCGTTTTTCTATGGGGTCATCTCCCCTTTATCACAGATACACTCGCCGCCTAATGGGACAATTTTAGTTTTACACCTGGTAACCTGCAGGGACTAGTGTCGTATAGCCTATCTCAAAGTTATTGCTTAGTTGTGAACCACAATATTCTTTCACATCACAATCTAAGAACTAGTAATACAAAAGTTCATTGTATGTAATTTCGAAAACACTCCCTCTCTCTTCACCCTTCACTCATATACAAACACTGTCTCACCTTGCAACAACATTGTGGTAAACTCATGTTTGAAGTTTTTTTTCTCTTTTTTGTTCTTTTTCTTAATTATTCTCTGTATAATCCCTGTCAAACACCTCTTTTAGTTTGTGACCATTTAATTGTGTGCCCCACCCTCAGGCAAATCCTTGCGTGTAAGGCAGATTTTAATTAAGAGGTAAGTTATTAGGAAATAAATTCACACAGCGTTAAAACTAGAGATATGACGAAGTAATTTAAACGAGGTAAAGTAGAACTCTTGCAGTTCAACAGTGATTGCTGGAAGGAAAAGAAAGGCTGGGTGACTAACGTGAAGGAGAGGATCCTGGGGGAGAAGACCAGCCCTCCTCGTCTACGCTTCATCAGGTCTCCCCTACGACTAACAGTCATCAAAAATCTTCACTCAGCTTTAGGACGAACTGGACTAAACTAAGCTGCTGAAAAGAAATCAACTCATTTATATTTACTTGTCAGCTAGGTTTTTTCGTGTCCACTTCTTTTAATAGCAATACAATAAATTTATTTTAAAGGTAGCACCACCCTCTATGTCTACGCTGGGTTTTCCTCCCTCAATTGAAAGTGTGCGAGCGACTTTACATATCCAAGCTTTTTTTTTTTTTTTGGCGTAGAGCGAAATACTTCCTGATCTCAATGACATCCTCACTGATAACAGTACCACGTACATCTGTTGTCAGTCTCCAAAAGTTTAGTTCTTGCTCGCCCTCCTCTGCTAACACAACTCTATTCGTCCAAGTATGATCCGCAAATACATTGTTTGTTTAGCATGGTGCGTCAGTGTTGTTGGTGCAGGTAAGAACAACGTGTAGTCGTATTACATATTTTCTAAAAGTAAATAGGACTTTTTTTTTTACAAAAGCAATGGAACAGTCTGTATTTGCTTACTTCCGTTTTATTTTTAATTCAAAATAACTGTGATTAAATTGATGTAATGGCTAGATTAAACTTCAGAATTTAATTATTGCTATTTGGCGTGTGCGTGATTTTTTTTCCACTTGTTATCTTTGCATCTCTACTGCATAAGCAAACACATATCCATACACACACGCGCCAACACACATGCATACACATGCACAAAACGATTTCATTTACGGCAAGGTGAATGAAGCACTTACTATGTAGTTGTTAAAAGTGTTGTCCGAGACAGATTTATTTTATGATTATATAAAACCTCTAGATTTTTATGACAAGGATATCGCAAGAATACAAACTATGTAAGATGCAGTAAGTTCTACGCGTGTTTTCTTTTTCCATTTAAATAAGCATTTTTGTGAGATAAAATAAGCATATGGCGTGTCAAAATTGTGGCTTCATTGTGTCGATTTGTTGTGTAATTATGGAGTGGGGTGGTTTTTGTGTGTGTGTGTGTGTGTGTGTGTGTGTGTGTGTGTGTTACTGGTCCACAGCATAATTTAGAATTTTGAGATGGACCATCAATTTTCCTCAGACTCTTTAAAAGTTACTGTCATTTTTTTTATCAGTTCATTACATTCACTCTAGCTAGGTGATCGCAATTTGCGACTACCTGGTTATGTCGACATTTAAATTCTTTTTACTGAGTTGTTGTGTGCTGCTCACTTTAAAGACGTGTCATGCGCAGTAACTACACCCTGGCTTAGCTCTTATCAATCGCCTTAGAAGGCAGTTTCAGGTGCACATGCTGAGTGTTTTCCTTCTCAAACAAAATAAGGAAAAGGTCATCTCTTAACTTCTTCTGGTCGTTGGGGAGTGAGTTTTTAGAGACCTTATCTTTCAAGGGGCCATCTCCTCTCCCTCGCTGCATTATCTTCCCTGCCCTCTTTGGGGTCAAGTACCCATTTTCGACAGCTGAGTCGACTAGGGGAAGCTTTCTGCGCTACTCGAGCATCGAACCAGCCCGTCTCTCAGTTCGGATGTCAGTGCTCTAACCACTTAGCTATCCGTTTCCCCCCCAAGCAGCATAACACGACACATAAATGAATGTCACATGACTGTGAAATACTTTACAAACATCTTTCAAAATCATTATGGTTACAAAAATTCCTATCGCTTTGAAATCTTTCAATTCAACGACACGTATCTAAAGAATATTGAAGTACAGTATTCGTCAGAGCAAGTTTGTACACAAGATATTACATTCACTTCAGTATTAGCAAATAACTGTTGTCTGTGTTTTGTCCGTGTTGTAAGCTATGCGAAAGGTAAGTATATACTTCACTAGAATGTAGATGAGTTTGGATGAAATGGACAAAGTTGAGAAAGGCTAATGAAATTAAGCTGTGCCTCTCAACATTATTGTAACAGACATAATCAACAGAGAAGATTTCTTGCTTATCACATTTATTAAATCTGCTACTATGCAAATATAACGTAGTTTAAAATTTGTGAATATAGTTAATGCTGTTATACATAACAATAATCCGATTTTACTGTCACAGACTATACGTGTCAGTGTCAGTCACCAGAGCAATGTCAATATTGTCGTCCTGTCGGATCCTGCACAAAACGTAAATATTTACAGAAAATTCCTTTTGTGTTACCATGACTCAAACATTCTGGTTGATCTTCCTTGATCACATTATAATTATAGAATTAGTGAATCAGTATTTTTGGATGCTTGCGCATTATATCTTTGAAATTTTTGTTGAGGTCTCTTCACTGAATCAACATTTTAACTGGTCATTTTATAACATTTTCTTAATGTAGAGTATAGCCTTCATCACTTTCAGTCATTCATTATCTTTCTACCGACTGGCAGGTAACGTCGCCCTCGGCAGACCAGCGAAATCGAGTTCTCTGTATACAAGAAACGGTACTTCGGGTCCAGCTTGTTTAGCTGTGGATGGTAACACTGACACCAATTTCCATCCTCTCAACTGGTATCCTAATAATCCTCAGTGTGTCCAAACAGCTGATGATGACCACAGTCCATACTGGGAAGTAGACCTGGGCCGGCCGTACCTCATTAGCAACATTATAATTTATGGAGAAAGTGAAGGTAATGGACACTTGTACTAATTTACACCTGTACTATTCTCGTTGATTTGCTACAAAGGAAGAAAACTTTAGTAGCTACTAAGTCATTAGATAACATAATAGAAACTTGTGGAGTGAGAGACTTTGTAAGACGTTAGTGTAGGCTTCCTGGCTCCTGGACTAGCGTTTTAAACCGTTTTTTACTAGCATATATACTGAGGGTCATCGTATGAAATAAGTGTTTTATGTTTTTAATATATTTAAACAAATATTACGTATATAGTGTAATGTTTTCATGAGTGCATAAGAACTGATCAATGTCATGATGTCAAAGAAACATTAAACAGTTTAATACATTCCTCTAAATGCCTATGCACTCAATAGAACAGAGGCGAAAATAACTAAGTTTACAAACATACACATGCTACCATACACGCACAGATCTTACTTATATGACGATTAGTACATATTGACCAACATGAATTATTTCCAACAAGGTGTTCCTGCTATACTCGATTTTAGGCAAAAGAAATACTTTGAGGGACGCAAAGGTAGCAGTGGATGATACAGTTTGCTACAGTTTTCCCTCAGACTACAGGACACCTGTCGTAGTCAACATATTGTTTAAGCTACCGATGACTGGCAGCAAGGTGAAAGTGTTTAAAGTCAACGTGAGTGCTGAGCCTTTTATGGTTCTGTGTGAAGTTCAGGTATGGGGTAAGTACAACTAATCTTTATTATACTTCTAATAGCCATCTCGTAGTAGTTTGTAGAGTTCTCTGTCATATGTAAATATAAAATGATACACCTCACTTAGTTTCTTGAAGTCGCATGAGCTTAGTCACCAAACTAGTTTCGTGACAGGAATAAATAAACTGCCAAAATAAGTACGTTTCAGTTAATACGATTGTTATTCGTAAAAAAACAAACAAAATTTCACTATTATTTAGAACGTTGTGAATATTTATAATGTGAGAAATATGTTCTTAGAGTGATGTAATTGCTGCCGTTATCATACTAAGTATATTACGACGGACTAATTGCCTTTATTTTTGCAATACTTATGTCTGTAGTAAAATGCGCAAACAATGGTTTTTATGGACAACAGTGTCGAGAGTGCGGACACTGTAAAGAAAAAAAGTGCGTCAGGGGCAACTGTCAAATGGGATGTGACAACGGCTGGAAGGGAGATCAATGTGACCAAGATAATGATTCAAAACATAGGAGCTGAAGGTGTTTTTGCAGTGAAAATTTTCCAGCAACACTTTGTTCACAACGTGTAAAACAGTCTTAACTTACAGACACGCTATACATAGGAGAAACCCTCAGAAACACAGTCAAAAAGAAGAAACACAGTAAAGGGCGACACACGGTGTAACTACACTAACAGCGACTCCTGCTGATTACACAGCGACACACGCCCGCAACAGCATCCGTAACACTTCCTCTCTCTATTTCTTTGGCTTCGTATGATGGTCTTTCTCCACCCATATTCAGGGCTTATATACAATGTACAGAGCATCTAGAATCCGTCACGCATGTGGTCTCTCGTACAGAACATTCTAGGTAACAAGACTTGTGTTAGTCACACTACCTCCCACACCAGCTACAAGTTTTAACCCTGTCCTTCCTGTCTAAGGCTCGGGAAACGATTATTCTTTCTCAGCTCATTGTACACGTGGAGTAAAATTATCTCCTTAATCCTGTCCAGTCGGATTATAGAAAAGGCCATGGTACTGAATCTGCTCTTCTAAAAGTTGTAAATGGTCTACTCTTCTGTGTTGATGATGACAACGTGTCATTTCTGGCGATGATAAACTTATCAGCTGCATGTGATACTGTAGATCATTCTATACTTGTACACAAACTTCAGCACTCTTTTGGTATTCATGATGTTGCTTTGTGCTGGTTTCGTTCTTATCTCGTGGACCGAACCTAGTGCATTGATCTCTTGGCTGCTAGAAGCCTGTAGGGTCTCTGTCTCGCACGATTGTCCCCACTTTTCAAAAAAATCATAAAAAAATTACTAAAAGAGGTAGAAGAACAATTTAAATTGATAATGATAGATCAAAATGTGTAGAAAAGAAGCAGCTTACCTTGTGTTTGCTTAAAAACACACTTTTAATGTATTCCCAACAAAAAATGCCATGATAATGAGTGCATACAAGAAATTCCGGCTGTGAAAGATAACACGTTTTCACAAGCGTGTGAAAATAAAATAAGGGAGGACTACTGAAACAGTTGGGAAATAGTCTACCATGATTCTCTCCCTTGAACTGGCAACGAATCACAAGTATTCGTAATGTGAGAAAGGAAAACAGTTGAGCGCCATTTGTAATGAATAGAAGCAGGTTGTTGTCTCTCACTTTGACATGGACTTATACTTCAACAACCGCAAAGGAGAAAATCAGTCAGTCAGTCGTCCCTTGCCTGGCACCTGGCGTTGGGGGGAGCACATGGATAGACGCGGCAGCTGATAGGGCCCGCCACTCTTGCCTGTTTTGGGCAATAGTCAGCAGGTCCTGTACAGGACGACCAGTCCAGTCTTTGACGTTCGTAAGCCAGTTCTTTCTCTGACCACCGCGGCGTCGGCTACCCTCCAAGGTGCCTTGAAGGATAGTCTTCGACAAGGTGTCGTGCCGGGTTACATGGCCAAAGAAGACCAGCTTACGTCGCTTGACTGTTGATAGTAGAGGTTCCTGGTGTCCTACCAGTGTGGCAATCTTGTTTCTTACAAAGTCGTTGGTTTTGTGTTCTTTGTATGAGATCCGGAGCAGCCTCCTCAGACACTTGTGCTCGAATGCCTGGATTCTCCTTTCTGTTTCGGCGAGTAGAGTCCACGTGTCGCATCCGTAGAGCAGGATCGGCACTACCAGGGATTTGTATAGCCTGTACTTGGTAGTGAACCTTATCTTGTGGCTATGCCAGATCCTATCTAGCCTAGCCATTGCTGCTGTTGCTGTTGCGATCCTGATGCGGATATCTTGCGTGGAGCTGCCGTCCTTGGAGAGAGTGGCTCCCAAGTACTTGAAGCTGCTTACCTCTTCGAGCTGTACCCCGTTCATATAGATCTCTGCTTTGCCGTTGCCATTGATCATAACTTTGCTCTTTTCTGTGCTTGTCTCCATTCCATATGCGTTTGAGCTGTCTGTCAGTCTGTTGGTGAGGTCTTGCAGTTCCTTGTTTGTACCTGCTAACAGATCTATATCATCTGCAAAGCGTAGGTTGCAGATTGGTCTTCCACCGATTGAAATGGAGGTATGGTGGTCATGAAGAGCTTCAAGCATGATGTTCTCCAAGAATATATTAAACAACACGGGTGATAGGGGACATCCTTGACGTACCCCTACTGTGGTACGAAAGTAAGCTCCTATTTGGTTGTTAAGCAAAACTGTACTCGTTGAGCTGTTATACAACGCTTCAACGACTTGGACAAGCCCTTCTTCAATGTTGAATTTCCGCATCACATGCCATAGCCCCTCGTGCCAGACTCTGTCAAATGCCTTCTTAAAGTCAATGAAGTTGTGGTAAAGGTCCCGCTGATGCTGCAGATGCTTTTCTATAAGAAGACGACAGTTGAAGATCTGCTCAACTGTGCTTCTACGTGGTCTGAAGCCAGCCTGTTCTTCTGCTAGCAGCTCTTCTGCGGTGGTTCTGATGCGGTTCTGTATGACCTTCAGCATGACTTTACTTGGGTGACTGATAAGGCTTATTGTTCTGTAGTTCTGACAGAGTCCACATTTCTCCATGAATTCATTTGCATCGTAGCCTAGTAAACACACGCACATGCTCACTACTAACATTCGCAATGTCTTCATCGTCAACCTTGTCCCGTGATGGCCTGGCCCCGTGATACTAATAGACAGGAGCCCGTTACTCTACATGTTGATGCCGGTCCTTCAAAGATGATTTAATGTGAAAACCCTTGTGAAGAATTTGTCGTCCATCTACTCCTTTCGAAAATGACTTCAAAAAGCAATCGCACAATCTAAGACAGTGCTTTGAAAGCAAACAAAAATAAAGTTTTAAAAGGTGAATAGGTTCACCTGCAAATTTTATCTCCACGTACTTTTGTCAGTTTATTGAAGACAACCTGGTCCTGCAGTTTGTATTCACGGTCTGACAACGACAACGTTGCCTTGCTTAACAAACATTCGCTAATTTATTTATATATATATATATATATATATCGTCTCTTTTTTCAAAGTTTTACTGTACATCTTACCTGTCATGATAATTTTATTAAATTGCTTAGAAGTATTATAGTTTGTTTGAGAAGTACCTAGCACTGAATGTAGGTTATTATTTTTCAATTGATTGTACAATGCGTTATTTTAGTCTAACAAAATAAACAGGATGCCATTAAAAAGGCGATCGTGTTGTGCATTCATTAACTTGAAAAAGATGTGTGCGAAATCATGACTGATCAAAGAAGTTTGCTCATGTGATGTTTACAACACACACACACACACACACACACACACACACACACACACACACACACACGCCCACGCAATGTAAAAGATGTGACTGTAAGTACTTAAATTAATAAAAGATACATTATTATTTTTCATTTAGTGGTACACTTTCTGTATCAGGGAAATATAAAATATTTCACTCACTCACTCACACACACACACACACACACACACACACACACACACACACACACACAGTGACATAAGATGAACTGCTGTTAGGCGTTGTAGCCCTACCACGTCTGTGGACGATGCCATCCCCACTAGTGTTGTTCTCCAGCACCTTGACATTCTGCTTCCTGTAATAGTGCGCATAGTCGATACTAACCTTTCCTCTGCCTCTGTACCCAGACAATTTGAAACGGCTGTGATTAAGACTGTCATAAAGAAGCCCAACCTGGACCCTAGCTCGTGTAAAAACTATACACCTGTGTCGAATTTGCCTTTTGTTTCGAAACTTGTGGAGCGTGCAGTTGCTCAGCAGTTGACATCCCACCTGGACCGCTACAGCTTGCTGGATCAATTACAGTCGGCGTACAGACCCAAGCACAGTTGTGAGACAGCCCTTCTGCGTCTTGTGAACGATCGTCTGTGCAGTGCTGATGCAGGGAACGTGACTCATGTGGTCCTCTTTGATCTGAGTGCGGCCTTTGATGTCATTGATCATACCACTCTACTAACTCGTCTTCAGAGGGAGGTGGGCATTGGTGGTTCCGCCTTGCAGTGGTTCCATTGAGTAAAATCACTGCACGTGCATAGTTTTATCTTTGATAATATACCTCTGCGCTGTCTGTAGCTCTCGGATTAATGAATGGCTTTAACGTCTTGTGTGACTTCTATTTTTTTGTTGTATGATATTTTAAGCTTAAACAATCATCATCATCATCATCATCATCATCATCATCATCATCCATCATCCATCATCCATCATCATCATCATCAATCATCATCATCATCATCATCATTGCATGGTGACTGGCCAGGAGAAGAACAGGTCGGCTCACCCTCATCTTTATCAGCTAAATCAAGAGAATATTTTGCTGCAGGTTCTGGAATAGGAAGTCTCTCACCATGTGGAACTGGTCTCAATGCAGACGGAATGTTGGGGTACATTATTCTCGACATATTTTGCTTCGTTATCCCACCGGAAAGAGGAGAAACCAAGCAGAAGTAACAGTCATGTGTGTAGCTGTTTGGTTCTCTCCACACCATGGGTATTGCAAACGTCATTAATGGTCTTTTGCCATTCAACCACTGTGACAGCTGTGTAGCACATGTAGCGCAGCGTATTTGCAAGTCCTAAGGCTTGTCTTGGTCGCCGATTTTGACTCCAAAGATGATATGCCTTCTTCACTTGAGAAGTGATAGTATTCTTCTGGTTGGCAAACGTCACTTCCCCACAAATATAGCAAACATTGCCCACGGTATTAACGCATTTTCGAGGCACTAGTGTTCTGTATAAAAACTAAATGGATAAAATTATAACACTTTTATGTAACAGTAGCTTAAAATGTGTCCCACGAAGTCTGCAATATTTTAAATGCTCAAACTTTCTGTCTGGGCCTTATATAGTACACTGATGACGTCAGCTTACTTTAGCTGCTGTCTGGGGGTAGCACTGAGTTGCATCAGAAAATGATGCAATAAACTCTGGATGTGTGCATGATGATATTATGATGAAATATTACATCATTCTAGATTTATTAAGGATGTTGTTACAGACCTACTGGATAGGTTTACAGGGTGAAACGGAGAAAATCAACTATATCAAATATCTTCAATACGAGAGCCAAACAAACTTTTCGTGTTCCTACTAGTGTTCAGCACACCAAGATTAGGACCTTTTTTAAAGTCAGTAATAATTTCAGTGTTTACCAGTGTAGCATATCTATACAGATACTTGTGTACATTTACATCCTCACAAACACATACACACATGCATGCACATATATAAGCATATGCACAGACACATAGACATTGCACATATCCTCACACATTCACACATTCACATTCATAATGCACGCTTAAAAGAGCATCGCAGTTTCTTACTGCAAAGATTTTAATAAAAGTATAAACACAAGAACTTTTATGTTCTATTTATTATTTGTAATACATTACTTAACAAACATTATTTCTCAAATTATAAATATATGTCTTCTCTGTTACGACGGTTTTATTATGCATCTTACCTATCATGACAGTTTTATTAAATTTCTTGTTGTGTGACAGTCTGTTTTAGAAGTACATATTATTTAATGTGGGCAGTTACCCAATTCATTGTGCAATGCGTTAGTTTAGTAAACAGGATGTGATTAAAAGTTGTTATCTTGTTTTCCTTGAAAAAGATGTTCACGAAGTCATAAATAATCAAAGAATTTTCCTCATGTGAGGTTCACACACACACACACACACACACACACACACACACACACACACACACACACACACACACAGAGAGTGCATCGGTTCTCGGGAACAAACACAACGCATTTGTATTTAAATCAAGTGCGCAGGATGCTGTGGTGCAGTTGACAGGCGAACCAAAGGCAAGGAGTAGGGTTTCATTTCTAGGATATCTCACTCCTGACATCATGTCTCTGCAGGTTGTGTCATTCCTTTCAGTTAATCACTCGTACATAGACGGTTTTCGTACAAGAAGTTTTTTGGTAGAAACATTACTCTATTTATTTGTTAAATGATAACTTCGTACGCAATCTTTAACACGCTAATGGCAAGAGGGAGACGATGAGCTGGTGTGAGGACATTATTATTTACACGCACGCAGACTTAACACCCTTCCCCTACACACACATACACACTAACCCACACATACCCCACAAAGTTTTTTTGTAGCTTTTTGTTACTACGTGTATCTGACGTTTTTTTAATGTTACTATGGTCTTTTGACAAACGGTATATACGTTAAATGTAGTGCTGTCATCTCCCCTCAATCACATGCACATTCTCAGGACCAACACCGTTGAAATGAGCAGCATTTGTTTTACATCAAGCAGCACGCAGATATTTCTCAATTGTGGAATAAAATATTCTTTCACATCCTCTACTAAGATGCAGGAATTCAACAGCTTGCAAATCCCAGCACACTTTCTCGCTATTCACCCTTCTTCACCTCACACAAACACTTTCTGCCCTTAAAATGGCTTCTGATATTCTCAGTCAAGAAAGACCTTTTAAGCCTTATTTCTCTCTTGCTTTCGCTCTTACTCTGTTTCTCCACTTTGATCATGCTTTATTTGACTCCCCTCTTAAAACTTATATTTTTGACTATCGATAATAAATTGTGCATAAGTCTTTAACTTTTCTGCTAGCTTAGGAATCCTTCTGTAAAAGAAATGATTGAAGTAAAAAAAATAATCCTCACAGAACTTTGGTTTACAGATACGTTTGTTTAAAAAGGCGATCAAAATGGGGTTTGGTCTCAACATTGATATTTCCTTCTCACCTTCTACGTCTTTGTTGGGTTTGTCTCCCGACCACAGCATTTTGAAGCGTGGGAGTGTCTTTGCATAAAGAAAGTTTCCTTGTCGTAGAACAAAAGGTTTCCTGTTTTTCATAACATCCTTACTGAGACAAGTACAAATACATCCGTTGTCAGTCTCGAACAACTCCGGACTCACTCGCCCTTCTCTGCTCACACAACTCTCTGCATACAAGTATGATCCGTGAATACATCGTTTGTTTTACTTGGTGTTTCAGTGTTGGTGGCGCAGGTAGGAAAACTCATCTAGTGAAATGTTTTTCTTGTGAAAGAGTAGTTTAAAGTTAAAGTAGTTAACTGACAGTTCTTACTCTCTCTCTCTCTCACACACACACACCATACACGCATGCACGCAGTCACAGTGTCTCACATACTCATATACACACCTGCATATGCGTAGACGCTTACTGATACAGCGTACAGAGAAGGATGCTAAAAGAAAGTGGCGTAATATATGTAAGTTGTTACACTTACCCTCTTACTTTTCAGTGCTTCTCACCTTCGCGTGGTTTAATCTATTATATCTGGTAACTTACGAAGATGGCTATGTTGAAAAAAAAGAATGATGACCGATTCAGTGTCATCAGTTAAATATTTAATATTCCTACATTGTATATAGTTCATATTGGACCGTACCCAGACTGTGTGTGAATGGTGTTTACTCAGATGCTTCTGTTCTGAGATATGGTGTCCCGCAGGGATCTGTATTGGGTCCAATACTTTCTGTGTTATATACCTCCCCTCTGTCTGATGTTATCTCACGCCATGCAATGTCACATGTGAGTTATGCTGATGATACACGGCTTTATCAGTCAGCTCCATTTACTGAACTCTCTGGACTACTGACACGGACACAGGAATGCATAGATGATGTAAAGTTCTGGATGATCCAAAACAGACTGCAACTGAATGACAATAAGCCTGAACTGCTACATTCTTGTCGTATCTCACCACCCATAGCGAAGTGGATGGCCGAGTGGTTAGAGCGCTGGCGTCCAAACCGATAGCGCGCTGGTTCAATTCCCGATAAGCGCAGCCTACTTTCCCCCAGTCAACCCAGCTGACGGGAATGGGTACCTGACTCCATAGAGGGTTGGGAAGGTAAGGCAGCGAGGGAGAGGAGATTGGCACCACCCTCATGTAAAAGCTGGCCCCGAGAAAAGTGGGGTCTTTAAAACTTCACTCCCCCACGACCTGAAAAGGTTATGGGATGACCTTTTTTTACCACCGATGCAACTAAAACTCTAATCTGTACCTTTGTGCTGTCGAGGATGGACTATTGTAATTGTCTTTTAGCTGGAATTCCAAAGTATCTTCTTGACAGACTTCAAAGTATCCAGAATAGCCCTGCTATCTCAAATGTTTTGTATAAGTTGATTTTTTCCATGTATGAGATATTTAAAGAGATATAGATATTATTAGTAATTTTTTTGTTGTAACTGTCAGTAGGCGCAGTCTACGGGGCCGGGTGATGGGCCGTGAAGTCTACGGGGTCTGACAGATTCCATGAAATAGTTGAAGACGGTTGTTGTTGTTGTTGTTGTTGTTGTTGTTTGAAGTTGTGTGATTTTTTCCTGGAGTATGTTGGGTCGCTCGTCCCCAGATGCAGCGCCCTTTAGTGTACGACGTTTGACCCCGACGTTTTGTGTTATAACGGTTGTTCCCGAGTGGAATCGTCTGTGATTTAGGCTCTTTGCGTGTATGGAAGATATTAGTGTTTTTTTATTATTCCTGGACATTGATCTCCATTAACTGTTCTTCTTATAGTGCCTAAAGTGGAACATCAGACTTCAGTGACTAGTTCAAGACTAGATTACATAGTTTGTATGTGAACGGAAAAGCAATACACGACAAATCATAAGCAGCTTCAGCATTTGCTAAATTACACAGAAAGGCAGAAGCCTAATTGCGATATCCATTAAACAATTCCCCATATTGTTGAAGAAATTTGCTGTTAGTGTGTTCTTTTTCCTTTTAAATACAAGCTTTATAGAGGTACACGTCGAGATCTTGCACAAAGCTAAACAGATTTAAAAACCAGAGGCGTTACGGCCTTAAAATCCGTTTTTCTTGCAAAAAGTGTGTCATTTGTCTTTTTCAGTTCTCCAGTGTTTATGTGTCGGGGGATGTAATTACAACCAGCTTTGCTCTTTGAAGAACTGCGAAAAAAGTATTTTGCCTTCTCTTCTTACTTTCTCTCTTTCTCTATCTCTCTCGTTCATGGACAAGTAAAAACAATTTCAATATGACTTTTAAATATTCATTTCTTTTTTTGTAACGCAGCCTCTTATGTCTAAAATTATCTGGTTCCATTTTCTTTTTTGGTAATTTAAAAGCCAGGTAAAAATGAAACGTGTATGTTTTAAATTTTTAAAAGAATTTGTAAACACTTAAAATTTTAATCACATATTTTTTTTTAAATATGCAGGTTTTCTTCATAGTAAGGTACATATTTTCTTTTAAGCTATCAATCTTAAATGTGTCTTTTTTAATGTTCTCGCTATACATACAGGAAGGGGGGTCAAAACTTCTTTACCCGGTCTAAATTTTTTATTGTGATCAATTATTATCTAAACGAGAACTTTTCGTGCTGTTTTATTATTTTTTCAGGAAATATGGCACTTGGTAGACCCGCAACTGTAAGTTCACTATTTAACAATGCTGGTTATAATGAGATATCAGGACCACCATGTCTGGCTGTAAACGGCAACACCAATACTGCCTTCCGTCCAATAAACCAGTTTCCAGACTCCCCCAATTGTGTTCACACGGCAGATGAGAAGAATCCTTCATACTGGTGGGTTGATCTCGGCCAGCCATATGATATCGACAGCATTACAGTCTACGGTCGAGATAGATGTACGTAGTGATGTCCAGTACCAAGCAAAGATGAAAAAAATGTTTAGCAGGCAGAGATCTGCAAAGGAGTTTATAGCAGATCAGTTAAATCTACTTCAACAGCTGCTGAAGCTTTTCCTGTCCATTGCTGCTGTCTGTCTGCTATTTTTAATGCTAAAATAAAACGTTGCATGGCAGGGAGTGCATCTCGATACCCTAGAAGAAAACCTGCCATATACTTTTGATGTTTTTGTAATGTGATGTATTTATTTTGCAGGGGAAGGTGCTTTAGTACACACAACTGTCAGCGTGGACAACAGGATTCACTTCACCTTTAATTCAAGTTTTACCATTAAAACAGATATTTCTTTTGCACAGCCAGTGAAGGGACAAATAGTTAAACTACAGAGAGAAAACGGTTTTCTTGTTCTATGTGAAGTGCAAGTCTGGAGTATGTATTTTCTTAACTGAATGATCCCTATGATCGTAACAACTACACGTTCGCATTGTGCGCGCATACACATGTGCACACGCATGCACGCGCACACACGCAGTCGAACGTATTATTTTTCCCCCAAATCTTTTGTGATGCCTGCCTTCCTATGTATATAATTTCAATGAGACTGAAATGGACGAAAACTTTCTTGCGGTTGTGATGTGAGTAGTAGATACTTCTTCAGCTTCACTAGAATCCATGCTGTAAGTTGATCCATCTCCTTCATTTCCCATCTCTACAGCGTTTTACCGGCCACAGACCTCCCTATATTTATCTCGAATGTTTTTGATTCCGTCTTACACCATTAAAGAAGAATCCAGTCTAAAGAGAAAAGTGAATATAACTTTATATATCTGTAAATATTTCAGAATCACACAAACTCACCTGCCGGTCACATAAACCCACCCAGAGCAGCTCCGGTGTTCATAAAATAAAAACTGTACGCAAACTCTAACAAAGGAAAAAACAAAGCACAAACACTGTCTCACGAAACGAACGGGGTATGACTTATAAGTCATTGTGACAGTATCCCTGGTCTTTCCACCAGAACGTGAATACTGGCCCCGGGGAATGGGCACGTGGGCACTAGTTACTCAACACTAGCCGCCCACGTCAACATTAACTGCAGGGGAAAACACACGCTAATCACACGTCGGTCATCCAATTACACAACTTGTCTCACGAGCCCCCACCCCTGCTCTTCCCCGAACACAATACTCAACGACGTGTGATTTCAATGTAACAATAAAGAAAAGATTTATTCATACAAAAGCATTCCAAACAAAACACAATCAAATGGACTCGTCTAGGGGGGTCCCAATAATATCCGTGCTAGAGCGTACTTCTGATGTTGCAGTGCTGTTGCCTCTCTTTACAAATACCATACACACTCGCAAGCACACCAACTTAGCTCTGTTACAGCTGGTTTGTTGAGAGTCCAATACTTCAGTTGACTGCCACGACACACTGACGATTTCCCTTCGAAGTGATGTCTGATGGTCTGACGTCTTCCTCCCTCGAACTGTCACCACGTCAGAGAGCGACGACTGCTTCTCCTGGTGACCCAGATTCGAGCCTTGTACCACTCGAGGGTACACATTTGAGTTCTTCGGCGACGGTAATGCCTCGTACAGCCGCCAAACGAACACCACCACAGACGGTCTCAGCCCTTGAGAACCGACGACTTCTAGCGGCCTCAACGTTGAGCCTCTACCTCTCACACCGGTAGAGCGAGCCCACAGTCACACAGTCCTTTCCTCTCCACGACGACAGCAGGCAGTCTTGACAGTACCTCGTCAATTACTTGCCTCCTTCTCTCAAGGTTCTCTAACCCGACTTCTTTAATCCCGAGTCTTGCCCTCGTGGCTAAGACTTGGTCCGAGGCAGAAGTGTAGCTGGCGTTAGAAAGCTGAAGCCGCTTTGGCTGGTGACCCGTTGCTCCCCCACTCAGACGTTCTCTCCACATTTGCACAGATACATACATCGAGGGATGCCATTAGTCACTCACTCAACATCCAATCAGCAACAAGTATAGCGAGCAATCGACAGGAGGAGATCTCTCTCTTACCACTTGGCCACGCCTACAGGTGGTTGCGGTCAGGTGGCTAACCCTCCCTCCCCCCTGTCCTATTACGTGGTCTGGCGGGAACCACGTGCGCGCCTCTAGGTAGCTTTCTCCCTATACGTTTGTTGACGTTTAGCCAGCCATCGGTCACGCATGGCGGCCGAAATCACTTAGCACCTTCTGTTCCATGCACCACTTAGGCGTCCATACCAAAACATACGCCCCCTACTTCCTCGCCAAAGGGCCTAGGCCCTAGGGCTTGTAAACAAGGTGCTCTGGACACTAAGTGGGTCGATTGTTACCTACCCCCTAGAGTTATCTCATGACAGTCATATCTTAGTGGATTTGTTAAAGTAAGGAATTAAACTAATAGGAATTAATACGAGACAATAAATACACAGTCCGCTCAATTATCTTTACCTTAAATGCTGTTTTACTAATAATTACATTCATTACTACTTCTTTCAGCATGCAACTTCGGCTTTTATGGCCGTGACTGTCAGATGAAATGTGGAAAATGTAAAATTGGAGACACGTGTGATACAGTCAACGGATCCTGTCCGTCCGGGTGTCAGCCTGGATACAAGTCACAGTACTGTAACATGAGTGAGTACACACGTAACTCTTTGAATGCAAGTACATCCAAAAGAAAACAACATTTATTAACCTACCTAAGAATTGTTGTGTTCAGTTCACAGGAAAAGCCTCATTAGTTTATATTCCAAATTAAAAAATTTTAAATAAACATCCGATTCGTTTACTTGGTTTAGAATTGACCCTTATACCCGGTTTTGATGTAAAATGCATAAACATTTACATTCGATAAAGGACTGGGAATTGATCTTCTATTTGGGCCTCATAATTATGTTAATTATAACAACACTCACCTTTTGTGTGTAGGCTGCACGGCAGGAAGATACGGAGATGGCTGTAACAGTGTGTGTGGAAACTGCAAAAATACTAGAGAATGTAACACCACAACAGGGAGCTGCACTGATGGATGTGACAGTGGGTGGAAGGGAGACAGGTGTGACCAATGTAAGCGATGCTGATATCGTACTGCTAACCATGAATCTGCCAGGTTACTGGGGATAAAACCTCCAAAATGTTCTTGTCTTTTTAAGCATCATTTTGTTCTGCTTTCGTAAACATGTTAAGCGTACTGTTTTACTTCTGACTATAATTGTTCTAAATTAAATATTTCCTGAGTAAGCTATGAGGTGTTTGTATACATTTTTCTTGTCATCCCTGAAGCCTGTCCTGATAAAAGATACGGAGAGGGATGTTCGCAGACGTGTGGTCGGTGCAGTAACTTTTTGACATGCAGTAAAACTACGGGGCACTGTGACAGTTGTCAGACAGACTTTCTCCCCCCGTTATTCAGAGTAAATAGCACCTAACCGGCATTAATTTAATGTATGAGGTAAATAACTATTCTACAGGTCGAGCTTTTTTTCGCTAGCGTTTATTATTATGGAGTAGCAGATATAATGAAAAATAAGTTGATGTTTGTTTAGACTGTGAAGTTGGAAAATATGGCAAAAACTGCAACCGTAACTGTTCAAACTGTGGTGGTGACGGGTCATGTGACATGAGTACAGGAATCTGTACGTCTGGCTGTTCTGATGGATGGACAAGTGACAACTGCTCCTTACGTAAGAAAATTTTCCAGAGTATTACAGTAGAGAAGTTCATAAATTAATCAAGCTTATACAAGTTTACATTTGATGATCATGCAAAGACACACATGGTATGCTCAATTAAGGAGAGACATAATATGTAGGAAAGACAGCACAAAGTTTCTCTGTCAATAAATGAATGTGATATAAAAACAAGTGATATTATTGTATATCGTACGAGTCAGACCTGACGGACACGCGTTAGTTGATTACAATGTGATTAAAGGTTTACATTTACTCACATACAGGATGTCCATCGACTGTATATGGTAAAGACTGTGGGGAGACCTGTGGTAAGTGCCGGGGAAATACCACGTGTCGTCACACTGATGGCCGTTGTGAACAAGGATGTGCTGTGGACTTTTTTGGCGACCTTTGTAAATCTCCAAGTAAAGTATTTATAAGAATTTAACTGAAAAGGAACAGTTTCCTAACAGGGACATGTATATGTATCTACCTATGTATGTAAATATGTGTCTATCATGCGACATGTCCATTACATTTATGCAAATATAAATTGTGTGTATTTTTATTTCCTATACGGTTAATAAGATAACCATAAGGCTACCTAAGTTTTCAAAATTTAGACTTTTGCGAGCAAATTTGTTCCTCAATGTTAGCGAATTTTAGCTTCTCGCTTAACAGATTGGCTTTCTCCTTTAGCGGTAGATGCAGTGACACCACCAAATGTGTATAAACTTCGTATATGTAGAGGCGAATTTTCTTTGTATTTCATTCTCAGCACTGCAGTTGTCTGTCTGTCAGTCCGTCGCTCTCACTTTGTAAACACACCTGCAGGCATATGAATCTATGTAGTCAGTAATATACAGACATAGACGTAGACGATACTCTAAAAGAACACGTTTACCATCTTTCTTACAGTCACCTCGTCACAAACTGCGACAGTCCTCATTGCGGGAGTCGTGTCAGCTTGCTTTCTTGTCTTAATTGTTGTCATCTTGTTTATCATTCTACTAATAAGGTAATAATAACAAAAGGACTTATAAACATTTATTTGAAGTATTTCTAATGGCATAGATAAAAAATACATTTTCTTTATCATCATCACCAGCATCAGCAGCAGCCTTTCGGGACCACTTAGAACATTGTAAGAGTATTTGGGTAGTGGTACTGTAATGAAGTGACTGCTTATATGGCATTAACCTTTTCCTCTACAAGAGTAACCACACTAAGAACAAAATTAACTCTTTGTTTACAGACCGTTATTATTATTACTAGGTGGCTGAGGCGGCCTAGGCATCAGCAGCAATACAGACAGAGATACTCGCCTGGTGACAGCCGGTCGACATGTGACACAAGTAACAAACTTTATTTTACCTTCATTGTCTTTTGCGATGTCATGTCTTAGTCTGCCTCAATAAGACAGTCCATCACTCTATTTCTCATTTTCTTCCTTCTTTGAATCATTTTCTGATTTTTCTTACTTATTCGATTTACAATTGTAGTTTGCACAAATAGATGATTTTTGCTGTTTTTAAAGCAAAAAACATATCAATCGAACGTATTCAGTTTTGATGTAGCAATAATCATTTGCCAATATATCTATTAGTACATAGTTTTTTATTCCCAAATGCAATATATGATTAATTTTTATGGAAGTATAACATGTTTCGACAAATGACAATAAAATAGTAATAATGGAGTGATGTCCCGTCTCGTAACTGGCTTGAAGGAGGCTGCACTTATTTTTGTCTGATCTCGCCTATTTTTGGTCGTGCACTTGGTGCTGCTGTGTTTGGTATCCTGGCATCGTGCGTCTGCAATGTTGTGTCCCTTTCGTGTTGGCAGCTTCAGTTCCTTTTCGAGATGAAGACTTTACTGTCGGTGGTTTCACATTTGTTGATTAGTGAATGTTTACGAGTGTTGTTCGTCATTCAGGATGCAGTCTGTAGGATGTGCTCCTTGGACTGCATTTGATATGGATGTGTAATTCTGCTTGTATATCTTTGATATCTGGATTGCGGACTGCGGTTCGTCCTGTATCTGAACACTACCCTTTGAAGTGGAGTACACAGTCTCCTACACACAGTCAGTTTGTTTATGACAGGGATATCGCGCTATGAAAGCACTTTTTATTAAATTATTTAATATGCAGCTTCTATACTAGAAATTACATTCTATTGTTGTAATCAAATAGGTATTCCTGCAAGATCAACGACTACCACTGTTGAGGCGCATTCTACCACCCAAGAAATCTCTCTTGGCGTCGAAGCTACCTGGGAGACTGGAAGCCTCTACGACACACTGAACTATGATGACAATGTTGAGAAAGATTACACTGCTCTGTCACTCGGCATGATTCGTGCTAACAAACCAGCTTCACGTGATTATGTCAATGCTGCAGTCAGGCACTGAACACAATTAGTCAAGGCCTTCTCGGCGCCTGTAATAAATATATTATTTTTAGTTGATTTTATTCTGTTGGTCAATACTTTATTTATGTACACAATTTTCTCTTCATGTCTAAAGTGTGGTTAAAATATTTTTGGCACATTCAGCTAAATCTTCGTCTATATTATGTGTTATGTTTTCATTTCTAGATTGATATGTCTTTTGCGTTTTCTCCTTAACATGTTTGTGCCCTTGCCGAGGTAAAAAGGTCACTCAACCTTGTGGGTATAGCCCAAAGCTACAGGCACAAAAGCGGGATTGAAGAGGAGATAAGCGCCGCCAAGTGAATAAACCCTTCTGATAAAACATGATAGTTCGCAGCATTTCAATAAAATTCTGGATCAGTCGCGGCCCAGTCTGTAAACGATTGCGCATCACTACTGAAGCCGTCGTGCCTACCCTGTAGTCTGATGTCGAGCACCCCATGGCTGTCCAACCTGTCAGCTTCGCAAACGTTTGCCGCCTTCAGAGGACCTGCCTCCTCCTAGAAGAGGCCCGTCCCCAGGCCTGCAGTAAACACGAAGGTTACATAAGGGAACAAAAATTGGCACGTGGAACATCCGTACGCTCCGCCAGTCTGGTAAGGTGTATGAGTTCACTCGGGAGCTCAGTCGGTACCCACAGGATGTTATGTGACTATCAGGCGACCGTTAAACTAATAGTAACAACGTCAACCCCCGCCCCCGCCCCATTTTTACCCAGTGAGTCTAATTCTACGCGAGTCCTTGTGTGGCTTATCACGTCTTAAAAGGACTGGAGTACGCAGCTGGAAGTCAGATTAGCCAAATATATATATTTATTGTAAATAAAATTTTAAGTGATTTGTCTCTTATGTTCTAGGTATGGAAAATGAAACCTTTACAAAATATAGGCTGACAGAGTCCGCACTTCTCCATGAAGTCATTTGCACGAAGCCTAGTGAAACCACGCACATGCTCACTACATACATTCGCAATGTCTTCATCGTCAACCTTATTCTGTGATGGCCTGGCCCCGTGATACTAATAGACCAGAGTCCGTTACTCTACATGTTGGCAACAGTGTTTTTAAAACGATTTAATTTGAAAACCCTTGTGACAAATTTGTCGTCCATCTTCTCCTTTAAAAAATGACTTCGAAAAAGACATCACACAATATAAAAATAGTGCTTTAAAGTAGGGAACGTCTTTTTTTGGTCAGGCGCCATTTTGGAGTCTAATGTCAGTCACTCAATTTGACATGGATTTGTACTTCAACAACCGCAAATGAGAAGAAAACAGTAAGTAATATTTAAATTCTAATGTATATTCTAATAAAATACATGTTTGTTTGGCACTTTATGTTTGTATATATTGTGTAAATAATTTGTTTTTGTTACTTCGAAACTGAAAGACACCGCTTGAACCGGTTCTAAACTGCACACAGACACCATCTTTCATTTGATTTTAGTACTAGAAGACAAAACCTAGGTATTTTAAAATTTACACCAAGTGAATGTTTTAAAAATGCTCTTTTAAACGTTGTATCACAGATGGTTGTTTTTACTGTATGTGGATAAATAGAAATTTTAAAAACTGCCGGTCGAAATTTCCATCCCGCGCATTAGATGCTACGCGGCCAATGAATTAAAAGAAGACAAAAATAAAGTTTTAAAGAATAGGTTCACTTGCAAATTTTACCTTTACGTACTTTTGTCAGTTTAGTGAAGACAATCTGGTCCTGCAGTTTGTATTGACGGTCTGACAACGACAACTTTGCCTTGCTTAACAGAAATTCGTTAATTTATATATATATATATCGTCTCTAGTTTGAAATTTTTATTATATTTCTTACCTGTCATGACAGTTTTATTAAGCTGCTTGAGTTATAATAGTTTGTTTGAGAAGTACCTAGCACTGAATAAAGGTTATAACACTTCAGTTCATTGTACAATGCGTTATTTTAGTCTAACAAAATAAACAGGATGTCATTATAAACGGCGATCGAGTTCGCCTTCCTTAACTTGAAACGGATGTGCACGAAATCTTGACTGATTAAAGAATTTTCCTTATGAGATGTTGACAACACACACACACACACACACACACACACACACACACACACACACACACTGTTTGTTTGTTTGTTTGTTCATCATGTGGTGGTGATGGGTCTGGAGGTGACTGGTGAGCTAAATCCGGGCCCTGAAAAGTCTCCCACATATGGGACAGGCGTGTTACAACGTGGGGTTGGCAGGGATAGACATTTCAGCCTTTAGTGGTGCGCGTCTCTCTTTTACTGCCGAGGGGAAAAGCTAGACTGCTTTCAGGTGGCATCACTTGACTGTGATGTGCGGATGCTAGTAAGTCTTGCCGGGGGCAGGCTGTACCATGACTTCGGTCTATGTGGTGCTGATGTTCAGACCAAAGTCTTTGCATGCTACTGACAGAAAGTCCACCTCCGCCTGCATCTCATGCTCGGTGCTGGCGTTTAGGGTGCAATCATCAGCCAACAGTAGGTTCCTGATTGTGCTTGCTTTAACTTTGGTCATTGCTGGCAGCCGCTGTACGCTAAATAGTTTGCTGTCCGTAGGGGGTGTCCTGCAGTTTTCTAGCCAGGACACTGGAGAACTCTTCTGAATTTCTGTTCTGCAGTTTAGAGACGCTGAGTCTCCTAGCATACTTCTGTCACTGACTGACTGACTGACTGACTGACTGAGCGAGCCTGCCCCACGGATCAACTCTTTTTCTCTTTTCCTTTCTCGATCCTTTAATGTTTGACTCCCTGCGTTCTTCCTTTTTATCCCTCTCTCCACGTACGTGCGCACAATTTGAAATTCTACGCAGATTACCAGCGTACATAGTAACACGCACACAAAGATAGTAAAACGCAAGAAAAAGTTAATTCCCTCATTAGCACATGTATAACTAGGCTAGCGATCAAAATTAATTCCTACCTTGACCTCTAGAGTAGTAATGAGAACGCTTTTAAAACCAGTTTAAATAATTGTTTAAAAGGTTATATAATGTTAGCTCCCGTTAAACGACAGATCCAGCCAATTAAATGACGAATACCAGTAACACACACACACACACACACACACACACACACACACACACACACACACACATAAAACCGTAATGAATGTCTCCCAGCTCTTACACACTTTCTGAATAACTCAATATGTATATCTAGCTGGAATTTTGTAACTGAGTTTTCACCCACTATCCATCGTCCTGTAGGTCTTTTGGCAGTCCACAAGTGGTAAAATGATTTTTTCAATTTTAATTTTGTATGATTTTCTTCAGAAGCTGCATGTTGAATGAATATCAACCAAGCTGATCCTTTAATGGCGACACTTTGACTAAATGATACGCTCCAGTACCGCCGCTGCTTATATGTATCGTATTACATGCTATATAGTTGGCCCTCTAGAAAATACAAAATACAAACTTACCCTGGCATGCAGAGGAATCCGTCTGTATGTCTGCTGTTAAAGTACTCGTGCGTGTCACATTCTCCGAACGCTGGTCAACTTAGAAAATATACGGGTGAAAATGCTCAAGTCAACTCATAAACGAAAACGAAACCAGTCAAAGCTTTTTTATTTGCTCGTCCTTTGAAAATCCATGAAAGGATAATGTCGGAAACTTGTAGACAAACTGTACACTAAGGTACACAGCAATCATTTTTGTGTATTGTATGAGCCGATAGGGTCGAAGAACGCTACACTTATCAACAGTTGACATCAAACCGGAAGTGACCTACCCTCGTCTTGGGTTGAAGGTCACATGCAGGCACAACTCACCCAAATCGTCTATTTAGGCCACAGGCAGCCGACGAGAAGCATATGTATCACAGACCTTCATTCACTAGAAAAGTGTCTCTCATTCATTGTTTCTTTGCTCTATCATAGGAGTGACCAGTCGTAACAAACCCTAACACTAAGAGCTTTTGCTTCCGTTTTCTGTCAAAATGGCCGATCTTCTTAACGTAGAAGAATTTTTAGAAGTGAGTAATTAGCCTTTTCTGTCATCAGAACCTTGCTAAAGAAGATTGATTGCAAAATAATCAGTATTTTCTGTAAAATGTATACTCATTGTTTATAATAAATGCATCGTCACAACAGATGCTATTAACTTGTCTTACCACTAACAATTAACAAAAAACATTGTTTTTGATTTTTTGGAAACAATTGTATCGATTGTTCTTTTACGAAAACAAAACATCTACTTTAAGAATTTATTTAAGGTATGCAAACAAAGAACCGGAAAAACGAGGCCTGTCTAACTGAAAGCCGAGACTTACACCGGACATGAACCTGACTCGCTTTTCCAGTAATGAAGGTAGGTGATATGTATCTGTCCTGTCATGTACTTGCTTATGTCCTGTCTATCCCGTAATGGATACTACTTACTTGTCCATCATCATCATCATCATCATCATCATCATCATCATCATCATCATCATCATCATCATCATCATCATCATCATCATCATCATCATCATTACATTCATGTTGCTCTGAAAAAAGCTTATAGATTTACTGAAGTCTTAGGTTGTCTTGACGGGCCGGATCAAATGATTTCCCGACCTTTCCCAGCCCTGTTCTAAACATCACGGACGTGTATAGGTGGACTGCTGTCTGTCTGCCGAGACCAACGCTGAGCCTCTTGCGAAGTTCTCCGCTGTTAGTCTCGGCGAGCCTTAACAAAGCCTTAACAATGAATGTGAATAAACCGGACGCTTCTTATACACCAGCCTCGTCCTAGTAGTTCAACAGAAACGTGACTAAACCGGAAGCTATTTGTAACCAGCCTCGTTCTATGACTTCACTGAAAAAAATCGTCTGCAAGCAGTCCATTAATACAAGTACGTGCTAAACACAAAGCTTTTTTCCTCCCAAAAGGAGAATAACACACGTTTTGATTTATGCATTATTTCTTACTTCCCTTTTTAATACACATTGTCGTGTATATATGTGACTATTCAAGAACATTCATCTAAAATATAAAGGACCGTCTTCGTAAGAGCAAGCGTGTGCACAAGATATTACATTCACTTCAGTGTAAACGGTGCTTTTCGGCTCACCCTGTCAGGTCAACTGTATAATTTCAACAACACCTACACACCAACTTCCTGGTCAGAGGTCAGTTGCACAACACATTTCTAATTTTAAACACTTTTTGGCTATTTAGATAATCATTTTATAGCAACATAGCGCACAACACAATTTCAGAACAAAAGTTGTTATAAATAAGATAAAATTGTTTCAGCAAGATTGCTGTTCCCGTCAGCACACGAAATAAAACCGTTTCAAGTTTGCCTCTTTAGAATCACTTTAAGCTTTAGAAACATGTTGTGCAACTAGCCCCAGAGTGTGAAGCTTTGAAAGCCGGATACTCGCTATTTGTACACCTGCCCGACACAGACATGGGTGTGCGCGGCACTCGTTGCCTGTGTTTTTTCTGTGTTGTAAGCTATGCATTAGGTAAGTATATATATATATATACTTCGCTAGAATGTTGATGTGTTTAGATGGCATTGACAGAGTTGAGAAAGGCTAAAGGAATGAAGTTGTGGTTGTTCATATTATTGTAACATAAATAATCGACAGAGAAGATGTCTTGTTTATCAGATTAACATAATCTGGTTTCCTTCTATCCAAGCATAACTTAGTTAAAATCATGAATATCGTAAATACTGTGATACATAACAATACTCCGATCTCACTGTCACAGGTTATATGTGTCAGTGTCCGTCACCAGAGCAATGTCAGTATTGTCGTCCTGTCGGATCCTGCAAAGAACGTAAATATTTACAGCAAAGTCCTTTTGTGAAAGACGCACTCAAACATTCTGGTTGATCTTCGTTGATCACATTAAAGATAATTAGTGAATAAGTATTTTTGGATGTTTACGCCTTGTATCTTTACAATTTTGGTTGAGGTCTCTTCATTTAGTCGACATTTTACCTGGTCATTTTATTACACTTTCTTAATCTAGAATGAAGCTTCGACATTTCCAGTTATCTATTATCTTTTTACCAACTTGCAGGTAACGTTGCCCTCGGCAAACAAACGAAAGCGAGTTCTCTGTATACTAGTACAAGATACGGTAATTCGGGTCCTGCCTGTCTAGCTGTTGATGGTAACACTGACACCGATTTCGAGCCTATTAGCTGGAATCCTAATTATCCTCAGTGTGTCCACACAGCTGGTGATGACCACAGTCCATACTGGGAAGTAGACCTGGGCCAGCCATACGTCATTAACAACATTATAATTTATGGACGAACTGAAGGTAAAGCTACTAAGTTACTAGATAACATTGATCACTGTTAGCAGATAGAAACTTGTGGAGTGAAAGACTTTGTAAGACGTTAAAGGAAGCTTTCTTGTTCCTACCCTAGCGTTTTTAAGCTTTTTCTTTTACTATCAAATGTACTGAATGCAATCGAATAAAATGAGTATTCGCTTATCTTAAAGAGCATTTAAACTAACACTAAATATAAACTAATGGTTTCAGATAGGATAGTGCATAAAAATTTATTGATGTAATGATGTTAAGCATAAATCAAAAAGATTAATTCATTTCTGTAAACGCGTATGCACACACTAAAACTAAAAAATAACTAAGATTACATACACATGCTAGCACACACGCTCATATTTTACTTATACACATATGACGATTAGTACATCATTGACCAGCATGAACTACTTCCAACAATAAGTGTTGTTGTTATACTCGATTTTAGACTACAGAAATACTGTGAGGGACGCAAATGTAGCAGTGGATGATACAGTTTGCTACAGTTTTCCCTCAGACTACAGGACACCTGTCGTAGTCAACATATCGTCTAACCTACCTCTGACTGGCAGCAAGGTGAAAGTGTTTAAAGTCAACGTGAGTGCAGAGCCTTTTATGGCTCTGTGTGAAGTTCAGGTATGGGGTAAGTATGACTAAACTTTTTTAGACTTTCAGTAGCCATGTCGTAACAGTTTTAAAAGCTGTCATTCGTAAGCATGAAACGATACACTGAGCTAAGTTTCTTAAAGTCTCATAAACCTAGTTACAAAACTATTTAGTTTGGTGACAGAAATAAACAAAGTGCTAAAATTAGTACATGTTAGTAAACACGGTTGTTCTTTGTAAAAAAAAAATCAATAACATTTATAACGTTGTGAATTAGATAAGTGTTTATAATGTGAAATATTTGTTTTTAGAGTGATATAATTGTTTCCGTGACTATAAGTGCATTGCGACGCACTAATTGCCTTATTTTTTCATTGCTTTATGTGTGTAGTAAACTGCGCAGACAATGGATTCTATGGACCACAGTGTCTAGAGTGCGGACACTGTAAAGAAGAAACGTGCGATGCCGACAGTGGAAACTGTCAAAATGGATGTAACAGCGGTTGGAAGGGAGGTAATTGTGACCAAGGTAATGATTCAAAGCATACCTTGGCTTTGAAGGGAGGTGTCGGTGGTGAGGTATTACTATTAGAACAGTTATGAAACATATTTGTGTGATCGTAAATGATTCAAAAGCATTGCAGATTTTTTTTACGCAAAACTATGATCATACCTTCTGTCTCTCTTCATGTCTACTTTCTAATAATGTCTTTATTCTCTTATTCATCTCTCTCTCTCTCTTGGTTGCTCATGAAACGCGTTTTCCGCACACACACACACACACACACACACACACACACACACACACACACACACACACACACACACACACACACTAACACACACACTGAGAAATAGAAAGGTCAGAGCATACACGGATGAAAAAGTTCTTGCGTTTGTGATTTGACTAGTAGATGCTACTTCAAAGTCACAAGAATCTATGTTTTAATCTGATCCATCTGCTTCATATCCCACTTCTATAGTATTTTCCGGCCATAGACCTCCCTATACTTTCCTCGCTCATCTTAAAGGAGACTGATTATAATTTTATTATATATATATATATTACAATTATACGAACTCACCTGCATGTGACATAAACCCACCCAAAGCAGGTAAGATGTACATAAAATTAAAAAAATACGGATACTTTAACAGAGGGAAAAACAAAACGAAGGCACTGACGAAACGAACGGGGTAAGACTACAGTCATATCTTGGTGGATTTATTTAAGCAAGGAATTAAACTAGTATGAAATAATATGAGGCAATAAATATGCAGTCAATTTCGTTTAATTATTTTTTTCCTTATATGTTGTATTCCTACTTATTACAAGAATGACTCCTTCTTTCAGCATGCGACTTTGGCTTTTATGGATCTGACTGTCAGATGAAATGTGGAAAATGTAGAATTGGATACAGGTGTGATTCAGTCAACGGATCCTGTCCGTTCGGCTGTCAGACTGGATACCAGTCACAGTACTGCACCGAGAGTGAGTACAAGTAACTCTGTTTGTTAGTTCACAGAAAAAGCCTCCTAAGTTTATGCTTTAATTTAAAATTTCTTAAATAAACATCTGATTTATTTACTAGCTTTAGAATTTACCATCATAACCGGCTATGTTTGATGGGACATGCATAAAAATTTACATACGTTGAACGATTAACATTTTCTCTCCTATTTTGACCTCATAATTATATCAATTTTAACAGCACTTGCTTTTTGTGTGTAGGCTGCACGGCAGGAAGCTACGGAGATGGCTGTAACAGTGTGTGTGGAAACTGCAAAAATACTAGAGAATGTAACACAACAACAGGGAGCTGCCCTGATGGATGTTATTTTTCACATAATAATTTAATCTACATTTTTTCTGTTATTGCCAATACTGTTAATAACGATACAATGTAAATAGTTCTAAGTACAGTTACTATTTCAAAGATCTATAAAATGTATATTTAAACTTCTATTTAATACTTCGTTCATTTTAATCGTATTTGTTTATGTATTATTAAATACATATTTACATATTTAATGAGTAGAACAAGTGCTTTGAGTACTGGCCAACCAGAGACAGAGAAGAAACATATGGCCCTGTTACAGTCTAAGGTCTTGACGTCCATCGGAGGTCTAATTTTCTGATAAGGAGTTTTGACATTAAAATGCGCGAAGTAAGTTTTGTCAAGCCATTGTTTCAAGTTTTATCAGCCGTTATTTCGAGGTTTATCAAGCCAAGGTTTTCCGCGTTAAATATCTAGGCAGCTGTTATCAAGAAACGTATCTGCTTGTAGCAACGCGCCCCTTTTTTGTATTCGGTTAATAAAACCATCTTATGGTGGATAGCTTCTTATAATTAGCACATATTCTGAATTAATACTAACATTACAGATAATTTAAGCTGAAATACTATTAAGCGTTCGAACCATTTCACCCAAATACTAACTTGTATTTCTAGTATTTATGACGTGAAAAGCTATAGTCAGTAAATTTTAAATATGTTCATTTCCTTACAGGATATACTTAGACAACATCAGAGCTTTTCATTAGACATATAACAGTTTTGTAAGATTGTGAGGGTACATTGTACCGCATCTAAGCGACTGATTATAAAATAAACTTCAAGGGAATTTTAAGATCTTAAGTCTAGTCCAGGCCTGAGCGTTGACAACTGTTACCAATTTAAATAAATTGTTTTTAGAGCAGTGATAAGAAGAGGGTGGAGCAGTATCACTACCTGGCCTGGCCTGACCATGGTGTACCAGCCACAACTTCCCTCCTCAACTTCTGGCGCTTTGCCAAAGCACCACAACGACCTCCCCCACCCATACTCGTGCATTGCACGTAAGTTAAATGCGTGCATGAGACAGTGCGATAATCTTGATGGCACCTTATTACCACCCATTCGTATATTTTTATGTTCAATTTTATTTACCGTTATTCGCATCACACTTCTTAGGGCAGGCGTGGGAAGGACCAAAACGTTCATCGGCCTTGACATTGCTTATGAAAACGCCGTTGCCCATGGAGAAGTCAGTGTTTATGACGTTGTACAGCGCATGCGCACAGAGTGCTGCATCATGGTGCAGGCAGAGGTAATGAGGGCAGTGCTGCCTCTTGGACATAACTTTTACGTTTCACTGTTCTTAGCAGGTCTGATATAAATTAACTTTTGACCAAATTTTATGTTATTTTAGTTATGAAAAATGTTTGACTTAGGTGGCCACAACGTTTATTTTTGTCAATAACGGCCTTTACGCCTAGTAGGTCTGCCATAGCTTACGGTTCGGTAGGTAACTAAGAACTGTGCCTATTGGTAATTAATAGATCTTTCTTTTGGAATAAATTATGAGAATAGAAAAAGATCATATGCGAAACGTTCAAGGCAATAACATAATGTTATGTTATTTCACAATTCTTTACATTGGATATGCTTAGAGGTCTACAAGAGTTTCATGACTTTTGAATGTAAGTAAATCCTGGAGATGTATGCCTAAGGCTTGTGTTCCACAACAGGATCAGTACGTGTTTCTCCACAAGGCCTTGCTGGAAGCTTACACAGGCCGGGACACTACCATCCCTAACGACCAGTTTGAACAGACGTTTCCAGAGGAAATAAAAGCCGAAAACGAGAACACGCGCATCGATCGAGAATTCCAGGTAAGTATTTTTTTTTTAAATTCTGGATTGCTTGACAATTATTATGGAACCATGACTTTTTTTCGATTTTTAATTCTTTTATAACTGTCTCTTATTAACAACTACTAGTATATAATCAAAACCATTACTAAGAAATGTGTAATCCCTTGATTGATTAAAAAGAAACATTATTCACACAGCAAGCGTCGAATTTAAAATTAACAGGTTTTTGCCCTTATGTTCATAACGACAATTTGTTGTGCCAGTTTCTTCAATGAAAATGTTTAACTTCCACATTTAGACCGTGATGCAAATGCGATCTTTGGCACCAGAAGTTCCAGGTACTATTGCAAAAATAGAGAACAACATTGCAAAAATCACAAATCAGGATGCCTTGCCAGGTATGTATTAAATAAATGTGTTGTTTACAGTTTATTTTATTCATAAGCATTTTTCACATTGGTAACATTCAATTCCGCTCTATTTAATATGCTTACAACGTTCTTTTTCTGTATTTTACATTTTTGTCTAACACACTTTGTAGATTTTAAAGTTTTTTTCAAAATTTTATGCATGTTAGTTTTATTAGAAAATTTGCAAAAGGTTTTGTGACAGTCAAAGGGCAGGACAATCCATATTTAAAAGACACTACACACTTTAGTGGGAAAGTTTGTTAACAGAAGGCCTCTTTCTTCTCAGTACAAAAGACAGTTTAATTACTTTGTTTGGCATTCATGTAACATTGCGAGTGTTAGCATATTAAGCATCAATACCAACTTTAATGCCGCCTGTAATAGGGTACACTCACACCCTTAAAAGGAAAGAAAACGTTCCTTTCAAATTTTTAAAAACTTTTGTTTTCCAAATTTTCTTTTGCATTTTGCACAGAGTGCATTGTACGCAGATGCAGGTTCAGTTAAATTTCATCACAAAGGAAAATTTAGAAAAAAAACCTCCGAAGAATAGAACCACACAGTATTTTTCGCATTTGACACAGCAAAACGAAGAGAAAAAAATGAATGTTGCTTGAATATTATGTATTCTGTTGTTTTTTTTCCTTAAAATGTACAGGTGACGAGCAGTTGGTTTCTATACAAGACCCAAAACAAAATCAGTTCATCAATGCCGTGTTCATGCCGGTGAGAACAGTTTGTGCGCTATATGTAAATAGATATAACCAAATGGCCTCTAACCTCTTTGATTTACACTAAAAAAACATCTTATTTGGATACAAATTGGCTAATGTGGAACTCTCAAATCGCTAAATGAACAGTCACGTATTAAACAATCTTCTTTTAATAAAACTGTTAAGATTATTGCAAATAAATCATATTTAGAACTAACAGGAAAAAATGTCCATTTGAAAATAATTTAACTGAATGATGCCAATAGTAAGATGGAAAAGTAGCAGCATCTAGAATGATAGAAGTATTTAAGGCATCCTAGTTCTATGTTTGCTTTAGAATTGTAACACTACGCATATGTTTGCAAATTAATGCGGAGCGAATTGCTAAATTAAAATAAAGACAACTTTTGTGTCAGACTTACAAAGAACATCAGGGTAGCATCATGACACAGCTCCCCCTACAGCAGACACTGGCAGACTTTTGGAAGCTAGTGGATCAATGTGATGTCAGAACCATCGTCAATCTTGGCCACGAGAATGAGCACACTTCTATACACGTAAATATCAGACGTGCACAAAAGCACACATATACACAAAGGCATATTTCACACAGATCCTTACAAAGCAGTAATTTGTGATAAGGTATACACGCTTCACTTTTTGATATTGTATTGCGCTATCTCTTTGTGTGCACTTTTAAACGTCCGTTTTACTGAAATGCTTTACTACATTTTATGTGGTCAAAAAAAATTATGTTAAATATTTTATTTTGTTTAATCAGGATTACTGCCAGTACTGGCCAAAGGAACCTGGAACGACTATAAAGGTAGATAACTATTCTTCAAACATCGGCTTACATCACCGTTGGGCAGCTGTCTGATGTCATAAATGATTATCCTTGAAAAGGTCCTCGGTAATATTTTAAGTTATAATTAACGCAAATTGCCATGCATCTGTTGTTTGCTACAAAACAAAAATAACCACTGCTCTTCAGAATATAGTAAAGAATGAAAAGAAGAAGGAATGCTGGAAAGAAAAAGGAAATAAGGTTATAGATTCTTTAAAAAGACAAATGGGCACACACAAATAAACAAGAAAGCACTAAAACATTCCCGTAACACGAAAAAAAAAACAGTCAATTCATCGGTAATTTGATGAGGTGAACACTCATCACATTGTCACGTGATTTTCGCCCACAGGGAGCCTCGTCTCGGGAAGTGCAACTGCTTCACTACACAGACTGGGCTGGCGAGCTTCCAGGCAACACGTCACAACTACTGCAACTGATTGATTCAGTGGAATCTCTCCGGTTGAGGGAGAAGAAGCCTCTTCCTGTTGTTATACAGTGTCTGTAAGTAGCTTGTATCCATCCATCCATCCATCTCCTGTGTATGTGTGTGTGGGTTCATGTCGGTGTATGTGAATATTTGTGTCTATCTATGTATCTATGTACGTATCCACCTATGTATGTATCTACGCATTGATGTATCTATGTATGTATCTATGTATCAATGTATGTATCTATGTATGTGTATGTATCTATGTATAATTATATATATATATCTTTGTATGTATCTATGTATGTTTGTAAGGTCAATAGTGAATCTCATTCATAATTTTTTGGCTTTAAATGCAAGTTTTCCTTCTTACTCACGATTTTGCTTCCTGGGTGATGAAAACATGTTGCACTCACGTGTCAGTGACGGGGTGACAAGGAGCGGGCTGTTCTGTGCGCTGTGTAACGTCCTCAGCCGTCTGTCGTCAGATAAAAAAGTTGATGTGTACATGGCGGTGAGAGAAGTTCACACCATTCGACCACAAGCCATCGCGTCCGTAGTACGTATCTTCACTTTTTCTATTTTGTACGTAACAAATCTTTATTGTCCACCAGAATTTAAGCACACTACCAATACGGATTTCAACGGTTTTGGTGAACTCTTCAGTGAACTGTATATATATATATATAAACTGCCTCTCAAAAACTTCCTGTGGCGTTAATGTCTTTACAGTAGACGGAAAAAAGGCAGCAGGTGATACGCTTGTACGAGTTTATTTAAAACTAGTTTCTGGTGCACCTCCAGGCTCAGTACCGCTACTGTTACCAAGTGGCTCAGCAACGTCTGCGGGAAATAAGTGTCTACGCCAACACCTGAACATCAACATCATCACACAGACTGGTCTGACAGACTGTCTCACTGCTAAGTTTCTTTTTAGAGAGAAGCGTCACACTATGTGTCGGTTTACTGGTACTGTGTGTCGCCCTGTCTAGCAACATTTTATTTGCTGTTTTTCAAGATCAATCAATCAAGTAATCGATCAGTAAATCAATATTTGCTATTTATAGAATCTACACTTGCCAAATGCTGTTCGGAGCAGTAACCTCTATGTGAAGATGATTAGGAGACACACCTAACCCCAAAAATGACTGGTCTGTTCAAAAGCAAGACTTGGCACAGTTTTGGATACGTGTCTGAAAGATTATAGCAGCTTAGTTATTTGGTGCATATATATCTGTGCTTTATTTATCTGAATAGATTGTTTTATGTATATATTTATGTTTATGTCTATACACATATATAAATACCAAACACAGCATTCATAGTTATTTAAAGATGTTATGTGTATACTAAAATGCTACACATCTTACGCTAGTCACATTACTTGCACTCTAAATAAACAGTCTCTCCTATTTCTCTTTCTGTTTTTTTTATCTCTACTTCTCTTCTTCCATTTCTTTGTGTTCCAGTTCATGCATGTTTGCTTTCACATTTCTCTGAGGAAATTGCAAGACACTTTAAAGTACGAAATGTCTTATTTGGTGCAGTAGAAGTTTTATGTTTCGTTGCTGTTCCATAATCACGAACTATCTAGGTTTCTTCGCGGTTGTTTCTTGTAGTAATTATAATAATTAAATCCATGTGTATCAGCTTGACGGTGTTTTGTTTGTTTCTTCTTTCTCTCCGCAAGTGATGCATTTTTACAAAATAATTAGCTGCTGTCAGCCGATTTATTTGAACGCTTTTATCACTCCTCAGTTTTCTTTTTCTTTCTTTTTTTTTTCTTCCCCTTACAATCGCTATCAATATTTACAAAAATAAAACTTTTTTTCACGTGAATGTTGAGTTTTTGTTTTAACACAAAATGTTTCCAAATATTTTATTGGAGGCAATTATACAAAAAAATCCCCTTGTCACTCCTACTGTTCAAATAACCTGTCTCTGAACACACGCCTTCTGAGTACATGAACAACACAAGGAAAGAGGAGGGGAAAGAAAGAAGGCAATACCTTGAAACGGCTAGAGAGAGAAACAAAAGGCAAGGGATGAAGACACAGTTCCAATCTTTAATGATCCCAGCTAGCTTTAAAGCAGTCGCTAATAAATATAGCCTCCATCAATTAAATCTGTCGATCTCATTACTTATGATATCTCGCATTTATTTCCAGAAGGTATCTGTGGTCGTAAATAAAGCATTTTATATTTTAGGAAAAGACTTTATAATGGTTTGTGTTGGAGCTCGAATATTTTGAATGACAGTTCATCGTTTGATGCACCCGAATACCGCACGTGGCAAAATATTTTGGACCAATCTCTTCTTTTCTCTGCGACGCTTGGAGGACACAGGTATGGCCGCCACAATGTTGAGATTATCTCCCGTGTGGTCGACATGGTGTAGTTCATCTGTGTATTCGCAAACTGCCGGCTCGACCTCGACTGCCTTCTCATCACCTCGCGAATATGCGTCTTGGCTCACGCGGGTCAAGGCCCACCCACTAACGGTACAGTTGGTTGTCGTCATGGAATGCGACCTGCAGCAAGGGGACACCTGCTGCGACGTCATTCCTGTGTGCAGCAGACTTGAGTTCGGACTTTCAGTCACGTGGATGGCCGGCCCAACAGATGGAAAATCCTGAAACATATTCAGCATGTGTTTTTTACACAAATTTACCTGGTACGAACCCTAACAGTGCTATAGAGTATACAATGTTTCTCGACACTTCCCATCAAAAAGTGCAAAAAGAGACAAAACTTCTTCTATCAGTGAGAAAAATGTAACTCGTCATTTAGGAGACTAAGTAGTTTTAGCATTTTTCTGTACTTGCAGCCGCTCTGTGCTGCACCTTTGAGGATGCTCAAGACAGAAACTCACACCTTTGGTTTAATGTTTGTGTGATCTTTTGAAATTCAAATCCAGTTCAGAATATTATTTATTATCAGAAAATTACAAAACTGAAAAGTCACCAAAGATTACTTGAGTCGTTTGAGGCAGATTAGATTTATTTTGAACTAAGTGGTGCTGCCGCGCAAGACAGAAAGTCCAAGAGGTGTGACGCTTTTAAATTCATTCTGTCTTTGGATTCAGTAGTTTCATGGCGGGTACATTGACTTTTCTGAAAAAACTTGAAATCTCCAGGGGCCGTAGATATGAAGCGAGAGTAGGTCGCTGCCCTGGGGCAACCTGAAGAACTTAAGGATAACCGTATTGTATCAATATTAACTCAAGGATAAAAGTTTTGTCTACAAAATTATGAAGCGATGTTCAGACCCCGCAAATGTTGTGTTATCCCTGGAGCTGTAGTATGAAAAAGGTAGCAATGATGTCCTGGGGTCAGGAAAAATGAAGTAGTGTCCTCGGGGTCGCGGCACTTTTGTACAACTTAGAAAACAAGTTTTTCCTTGAGTTGTCCTTTTTACCCTGTGAAAATAACTTACTCTCGCTTCCAAACTACGGTCCCAGGAACTTGTAAGCAGCTACTTTCGAACTCTACTAAAGTTTTACATTCCAGTGAGTTTCGATTGAGTTAGGCATATCTTGAATAATTTACTGCTCGGGTGGGTCAGACTGCATAAGTTGTCAGGTTTACACAGAAATGGTGTCACCTCTGTTGGTTCTTCCAGTGCCATGTTCGTAAACTCCTTGGCAAAGTTACTGACATCCAGCTCGCTTTTAAGGGACGGCAGAAAGGGGGCCGGAACTTTTTTCTGTGCAAGATCCTTCCACCTGAGGCTCTTGAAAAAGGCGTGTTTCTTCACCTCACCGACTCCGTGGGCGCCCAAGCGCTTGTTGGGGTCTGTGTTCAGCAGGGACTTAACAAAATCTCTTGCTTCGAAGGACATCTTACTGGGATACAATGGATTGTTTCTCTGTATGCGCCTGCAAGGATGGATGTCATTTTTAATTATTGATGTCACAAGTATTTTTTCCATCCATCCATCCATCTCTACTATTTTCTCCGTCTGTATATTCCATCTCCTTTTCTCTCTCTCTCCCTCTCACTTCCGCGCACGCACGCACGCACGCGCACACACACACACACACACACACACACACACACACACACACACACACACACACACACACACACACACACACACACACACAAAGAGAGAGTTCATAGCTGGCGCATAAACTGTAAGTAGTTAAGCTTAGTATGTATTGTGTACAGTTAGCTGACAACAACAATATGTGCATATAGTTCCAGGCTGCTTGGTTCCTTATGTTGGATCGGTGGATGTCATTTGCTTGCACATGCTCAGATTGAGATAGCAGGTGACAAAATATTTACAGACCTTAAAACATCTTCCCTGGAGTTTTCATCTCTGAACGACGCAAACGGGGAACGTCCTGTAAGAAATTCATATGTCACCACTCCAAGTGCCCACCAGTCTACAGGCTGGAAAAGAAAAGAATTGTTTCAATGTGGGGAGTAACTGAAGGGTTCATCTTTTTCAAATGATCTGTATGTTTATCTATCTGTCGAACGTCAGTTGTCCACCCCTGTCGCGTAGAAACTATTGTGATGATTTCAATTTCTGACCCACTGTCACCTGTAATATCCACAATTCCAGAATTTCTACTGACTACCCAGAAATCTATCTTCTCTGCTACCACGGGGGTGCTTCTGCTGACAATCTGTGTGGACTTTTAACACCCTGTCACGTACTGTCACGTAGTGTCATCGCGCACCTTCCTCTGCCCGGAGGTTTCTGGTCCTATACAAGGCCGTCGTTGTCTCTACAACCCTTAACTTCTTGACTTTCGTTTGAAACAAAAAAAAAATACTTCATCGGTCCTCTATGAACATAGTTAAGTGTCCACCAGCCTTAAGTCCTCCCATTGTAGTTACAAACAAATAAGCATAAGAAATGAATGATGCTTTCACACGCCCTAGGTACTAGCTATTCAAGGGCATTAATCAGATCTGTCTACTCACATAGCCAAGTAGTTTCCCTTGAATGCACTGAATGACCTCTGGTGCGAGGTACCGGGTATTACCACAGAGATCACACTTTTCAATCTGAAAACAGACGAACATCCAATAAGAGCGATGTAGTATATTATGACCTCCATGTACAATAAAACCAGTAGAGAGCTTTTTACACTTGTTACCATGTGTCTAATACACCCTGATACCAGACACAACTGTAGTCTAATACATAGCCTTATAAAACTAAGGCGACAAAGTCGATGCAGTTGAAATTGCACAATATAGCAAAACAAAATAACGAACAGAATAAATATTACCTTTTTGCAAGAGACGAACTCACTGAGCCCAAAGTCAGCAAGTACCACGTGGCCACTGGAATCAATCAGTATGTTGTCTGGCTTTATATCACCATGCACGATCTTCAGCTACAGAGACGATCACGTAAATAAATAAATAAATTAATAAAAAGTCATCTTACTTGACATAACTGGAGGAATAAAGTGGCAGTCAGGTTATGTAATCATGCTAAATATCCGCCTAGCAGGATATATTTATGACACGTGGTCAAGACGCCATTTTACCGACGTCTACAAACTAAACACTGATTTATACAAACAGACGAACACCACTATGTACAAACTAAAGAATATTGACGTCTACACAAATTATATCCTGTTAGTGAGGGTAGTCTAGCGGATATAGTTTTAAAGAAACATGATGTATTATTGTTATATATAAATATGCAAAAAAAAAACAATGCAATCGTTTTAGGAAACAAAAATGATCAACTCAAAAGGAGTACAAAGAGTTGATGCTTGACTGCTTTAGTAAAAATGACACCGACCTGGTGCAGGTGTTGTAGAGCCAGCACAACCTCGCCGACGTAAAATTTCACGTGGTCCTCACTGAAACTGCCCTGTAGTAACATCCGTGTGAACATGTCTCCTCCACTGGCGTACTCTGGAAGGCAAATAACTCTGGTCACAAGTTGGATGGCTTTGACGGAGGTGAGAAATCTAGCGAACGTTGTTCTCTTCTTGAATGATAACACCAAGGAAACCAAAGAAAAAAAGGGCTACACAGTAGCCAACGGTCTGTATACAACCGGACTAACTGATGTCTTGATTACTACAGACTGGCAAGTTAACCAGACCCAGCAAAGGTCCCTAATTAGATGATCATAGACCAGAACAATTAAAGATTGTGCTGTTGGATCCAGCGTCATACACGATAAATCTGTTAAGATTGTTGACATCTTCAGGTGCTTGGGCACTGTTTTTTGATTGACAGCTTTAACAGGATGTATACACCGAAAATATTTTTATTCCTACCCTACCTGTTATGAAGTACTTTACATCCGAATTTAATGTATCGTCCAGACCACACATAGACCATAGCCCTGTTATATATTTCTGCCATCTTAACTAAACCCTGATTCCATATAAGGCTAAAATTAAAAGACATATAACTGTATAAGAAATACTGTTCAGCTTTTAGTGCACAAGTTTTTTTTCTAGAACAGCAGGTAGTTTCCGAGCTAGCAACCAAGAACTTCTCAGGTAATAGGTCTTATTTTTCATCTTAGCATCCGCCCTCATTTTCCTTTTTTTCTTATCTCCCCTTACCCACCCTGAGAAACAGTAATGTCAGTAAATAGAAATTTAATTTTGATTAGTACTTCGTATCTACATTTCTGGTGAAGTTACTCCTGATTCCGTAGTAAGTTTAAAGAACTGGAACTTTTACAAATGAAAATCTATAAAAAAATATATCCCACTTTGAATGAAACGTTTCCTTTCGAGAACAGCAGGTAGTCCTCAAGTAAAAAAATGTTAAAATAAATGTAAGTCGACCTAGCAGTCAGACGTACTGACGCAGTCAACATTTCAGTACAAGACTAAGAAAAAAAATTTAGCATTAAAGAAACAGGATTAACACACGTTGAGAATAAAGTAGACTAAAGGTTGAGTAACATACCCAGCACAACGTTCAGGTTCGTTTCTGTTTCAAACGAGTAGTGGAGCGTGGCGAGAAACGGTTTGCCTCGCACACACTCCAGCACGCTGCGCTCGTTGAGAAAATATTTCATCCTCTTCGTGTTTGTCGTCTTTTTCATCTCCTTGAGGGCGTAGAGGCGGCCATGATCCACCCCGCCTATCTTCCGCACCAGGATGACCTTTCCATAACCTGGACATATTGTGAAAAATGATCACTTCATTACGTAATAAATTGATTAGCTGTGTGTTGGATTGAGACTTAAATTTACCTTAGACTAGAATGCCGTGATGCCCAACCTTTGTCGGCCCGGGGGCTATTAAAATTTCCAACACGCGTGTCACGGGCTGCTTCACCGCAAAATACAAATAAGAAAAAAGCGATGATACCATTTTATTAGAAACGCTTGGTACTTACCATTAATTCTGTAGTAATTAATGGAATGTTTGAAGTTGTTTCTCCGAAACAAACTACTGAATGTCTGGATGCATCGTGGAGACACGTCGGAGTCGGCTTGAATCGAAATGTCTTTCCGCGAGGCGATTACGTAAGACGGGTTCCGCCCGTTTCATCACTGAAAAAGTTTGTTCACACACATAAGTACTTGTAAACGTCGTGATCATCCTGAACGCTTGTTTTCGAAGATTTGGAAAATGTTCTTCAGGCAACACGGCGACACATCTGCCGCAAATGAATTTTCGAAGAGATGCATTTCATTCTTCAAATCGTGAAAAATCCACAAATCTTTCATTGAAATTATCCTTCAAGGGCCCCAGAAGTTGGATCATTCTTGCTTTGGGGAAAGACATATTTAGCTGCTGATCCTGACGTGGTAAATGATGCAATGAATCCACAGACACTCGGCCCCATTGGACTTGACAACTTTTTTAATGACCTTTGCTGCCAGTCCACTCTGGCATCCAACCATACTTCTGGCACCATCAGTAGTCACTCCCACTAATTTTTCCCAAGGAAGAGCAAGAGCTGAAACTTCTTTGAACAGGTCTTCGCCACTGGTGTTCCATTGGATGCCCCTCATGGCCGCTAACTCTTCTGTAATTTCAAAATCGCTGTTTGTACCGCGAATAAATACCAAGAGTTGCGCGGTGTCAGATGCGTAGCTGAACTCGTAGAAAAAATTACACTACCTTTAAAGAATGATGTCAGGGACGAAACATTTTCATAAAAAATAGAGCAGCGTGAGCAACGTTTTTGTCACGTCTTTAAAAATTTTTCTTCTTTTCATGACAAATTTCCTACACCATGGCTAGCAAGCACTTTATACGCATTCGCCGTCGGAAAATGGGTTTACCTCTCTGCTAAAAATGTGAGCAGCTCGGTAGTTTGCTCTTACCACCGCCTCATTTTTTGTCTTTTATTGGTAAATATTGTCGTTAAACCTCCAATTCTTGACTTAACTTGGCAATCGCGGCTCGAACCAAGGATGCCGCCAGACTTTTTCTTGGCTTTGTTTCATAGTGCCGTTTAATATTGTGTTTCATAAAAACAGCCACACTTTCTTTGCAGATCAAACACGTTGGCTTGTCATCATGGTGCACAAAAAGTAAAGCTTTGTTCACTTTTCTTGGAAGTTTCTGCACTCAGTGTCAACTTTTCGTTTCTGTGATTCTCCCATTTCACCCCGCGCAAATGTGACCCGCCACGACACAATGAAAACATTTTCGTACTTAAGGCCCCGAAAGGTGTTGAGGGTAAATTTTGTGCTTTTTGACTTTTCTTTAAACATGGATTCCTTTGTTATTGAAGTAACAGGAAAATACACTTCTATGTTAAAATGGAAAAATGACGAAATTCAAACGCTTTTTCGGTATTGTTTCCCTATCATAGCCCCATACTTTTATACCTGGCCAGATACCTCGAGTCTGTATTTTCACTCTCTTTAAGGACTGATTCAAATATTAACCAATCAAAAGATCAACTAATCCCCTGTGGATTTTGGCGTCCCTCGTTCTCGAACACTGGTTTCCTTCCAAGACGAAAATCAAATGAAAACGAATGAAATACATCGAAGATAGAGAGACGCCCAACGTAGGGATCGATAGGTTTTATTCCCTTTTCTCGTTTATTTCGTTCTTTTTTTATTATCATGCCGATTTTCTGCACTGTGGGCAGAAGTTTCGAGGGGTCAGATAGCACCGCGTCACGGGCTGAATATGGGCCGCGGGCCGTAGGTTGGGCATCCCTGGACTAGAGCTACTATAATGTGTAATGTGTACCTCTTAAGGATAATGGTTATGCTAGCTATTGATACTAAAATGTTGAAACTGAAAATAAAACTGAGACCGAATTTTATGCATTCTCTCGAATAGTCAAATATATAAATGTAATGTACATAACACTGTATATAATAATCTTCGTCAGAACACATTATTACCTCCCTCTCCAAGGACCACGATCTTCGTGAAGTCCTTGGCTCCTACTTTCACTGTCTCCATGTTGACTGCAACACACAGAGGGAACAAGAGATAATGCGGTCGTCTGTAGGGAAAACAAGTGAGTCGGTGAAGAGAGAAGCGAGGAAGAGGATCATTACGTCACGTCACGTGGCAACATCTCAACATTACATGTATCACCATTTTCGTACTCTCTTTACATACATAATATACTTTTAATGTTTAAAATAAGATTTTATCTCAACATTTTTCCTACAGCGATGCCATCCTATTGCTTGGCCTCGAGAGCAGCACGGTGGGGTGGGGGTGGGGGTGGGTGAGGGTGAAAGCAAGCTGTACAATTAATCAGCCATGTTATCATCCCAAATAAAGACGAAACGATGTGTGGGTAAAATTCTTTGCTGATAACTGATAATCTTTCCATTCTCGACGAAACACCTTCCGAAGATATTAATGTTCCTTTTATAACTCATATTGTGGATTATGCAAATTAAAATACCTGACGCTGTGTAAATCGCACAGTAGACCTGTATATGAGTGAGTTGTCACGTGAGCTGTCAACAATGCCGACTTCTGTAAACCCTGTTTTGCGAACATATCTGAGTAGGCGCATACATCAAGAGAAAATAAATTGATGGATGTGTTTAAGTTTGTATTTTTCTAAAACATTTTTTCCAAGCAGGGGTAACGAGCTGTGTTAATATATTTATATTTTTGGGACATACCCGACATTAAGGACAGAATCATTGTCGAGCACATATTGCTTTTCACATGGGGTTGGGACTTGGAACATTTAGATGAAAAATGAAGTGAACAGACGTCAAGAAAAAAGACTTTTCTTTACATGTAAATATCTGAAACTTACAAGCGCAGGCGCACGCACGCACACTAACGCACACTAACGCACACTGTTGTGTAAGTGTATGTAGAAATAAGAGGAAAAGGATCTTTACCTTGTGTGAGAAAAAGACTGACCGCTTGAAATAATCTAAACAAGTTGTGTCCGTAGAACAGATGCACTACCACTGGTATCAGAGAACTGATAAATATGTCAAACCGGAAAGTTGTCATGCACTTGTACGACTGTTGACCATCCCCCTGCCAAACTGAAATACCAACTTAGACCAATACCATTAGTGACGCATACGGTCAAACTGGTGATGTTGTGAAGCCAATCAAAGGGCGCTGGACAGCTGGGGTACGGCCGGTCGTTATGTCAAGAACGTGGAAGGGGGAAGGGTGGAGGTGCGAGTCCATCAGGCCTAAAGCGCCTCGTCAAAACATCAAAGGACAAAATGGGAAGACAGTCAACGAGCGCCCTCGCTAGCTTGACCATCGTCCTCGTAAGAAGCACTAATCCGTGACAGGTGATCGACAGGTGACGTAATTTTCCTCCTCTAAGACCGAGTATTTCCTCTCCACCCAGAAGGTGAATGATTGTCAAAGGCAGAGGACTTTGGGTGCTTAGCACGTTGTGGGATAGTTACGTCATGAGATCTGAACGGCTTCTGAAGGGGGAAAGAAGGAGGAGGTTCATTTCTCGCGCCCTCGCCTCTGAAGTTAATCTGTGCCCTATAGCGATCTACAGGTGTCCAGGTGGCGCTACTTGATGACCATTTTCAAGGGAAAGGCAAGAGGAGGAGCGGGCTTATTTCTTGTGGATTAAGTTTATAAATTGTACCACACTTTTTCCAATTCAGCTTTAGATATTAAACTGCACATATTAGATATTTATTTCTATAAACACGTAAATGAGTACATTCTTGAGAGAGGTAAGGTATAAAGGACGATGAAACTCAGAAGAAAACAAAAAAGAGCATTCCTGTCTGTCTGTCTGTCTGTCTGTCTGTCTGTCTGTCTGTCTGTCTGTCTGTCTGTCTGTCTGTGTCTGTGTGTCTGTGTGTCTGTGTGTCAACGACGGCGATCAGGTTTGCAGTGCGTTTGAGCTAAACCATATTCACCAACAAGAAAACCCCTCTTTCTACCCCTTTCCCATTTTTCAATCTGTCTCTAAAAACAAACAAACAAACAAACAAATACAATAGGAGTTTGGGAAAATTTGAGTTTTTCATTTCTTGTGTTTGACCGTAATCGGCAACAAGCAGCCCTACCTCTCTCTCTTTCCCAAGCTTGACTGCAAGAACCGTACATCTCAAAACCTTGATAAAATTCGCCTTGATATGCTCATTGTGTTCTTAGAGCACTAAATAAGCTAAAAAAATTGATTTCCTTACAAGAAGTGATATCAGTATTTAATGAGAAGAAAGTAAAGATTTATAACTGATTAAATTCTCCCGTTCTGATCTGACCCAGTGTATATTTATGCTGGCCCACTAACTGCATCTTGAAGAAAGGAAAAATGTTGGCAGGATTGAATGCATAGACAATATAGAATTTAGCTTGAATATTGGCTCTTATCCTTTTGGAAGTCAACACTTTGACCCTTTCTGTCTCAAAAGATAAAGCAGCCACGAGGTTTGGTGATCACTTTACGTTTCTTTCACGGATTAGTGCTATTTAATCGGTGTTGTCGTCAACTTAATGTAAGTACGGGGATGGTGTTGAAGTAAATAATGGTGTGTGGGTGAGGGTGTTTAAAGCGAGGGATCAAACTAATTACAGCTTCAGCGCCACCTCATCCCGCCTCGCCTTTGATGATGTAACGAAAGCTCGTTCCTAGGCTGGGTACCAACCGATTACATCGTTCGCACGGGTCAGAGGTTATGGCACAACTGAGCACCATCAGCTGTGTAGCCGTCGGCGATAGAGAAAGAGAGAGAGAAGAAGGGGCTGAGAATTTTCTTTGTATCTCTTTCTTAACTCTAGCTTTCCTCTTTAACGTCTTTTATTTATTTATTTCGTTGTTTGAGTCAGATACATGATTTCCTTTAAACTCTTTCTTATACGCACTTTTAAAATGACGGACACACGCAGTAAGATATAAATTAACACGCTGTTCTTCTGATTTTTCAACACTGTTTGATTTTTGTTATTTGTTGTCAGATCGGGATTTAAGAGCTTTAACTCGTAGTTGTAAAGGAGGGTCGATTTAATGATCGACTTTGTTCTTGGAATTATCAGCAACGGTGATCACTTTTGTACGTCGATCATTTGGCAAAGAATGTTTTACTGTTGTGAGAAATGAAAAACATCAGTGGTGAACAGTTCTTCCAGTTTTCTCTGATAACACAGGGTCATTTCCATGCTAACCAGCAAAAGTTTGAATATTTCCGCACGTGATATAGCTCCACGTCAACTGTCTGAGAGTGATTGTAGGCTCTGCAAGCTCTGAGGCAGTTCCTCTGGTGTGTGGCGTACCACAGGGATCCGTTCTGGGTCCATTATTATTTTCTGTATATACTTCACAGCTTGGACAGATAATTGAACGCTTTCAGATGGGACGACAGTTCTTTGCGGACGATACACAGATTCTGAACAGTTTTCCCCCCGACCCAGCAGTGTTTAGGAATGCGCTTCAACGACTTGAATCTTGTTGTGTCGCGGTGAAGGCCTGGATGACCAGAAATCGTCTTAAACTCAACGACGACAAGACAGAAGCGTTACTGTGCTGCCCCAGGGCCAGAAGGGAGCAGATCGACATTAGTGATGTGCAGGTCGGTGACGCCTCCATAGCCTTTGCTGACTGTGTACGGGACCTCGGGCTGCTTATTGATGCAGAGCTCTCCATGTGTAACCATCTTAGTTCTGTTGTGGCAAAATCCTACTACTTTTTGAGGACTTTAGGTAGACTACGGCCCATGCTGACTCAAGCTGCTGCCAACTCACTTGCTGTGGCTACCATCATATCGAGATTGGACTACTGTAATAGTGCATTGTGGGGTATACCTGCTACGCAGTTGGATCGACTCCAAAGAGTTCAAAACATAGCCGCCAGGATTGTCCCCCGTGCAAAGTGGTCCACTGAGCTTATCACCCCTATCCTACAGAGCCTTCACTGGCTCCCAGTAAAAAAGCGCATTGATCACAAAGTGCTTTTGATTGCACAGTCCTGCATGTTTAAAACTGCTCCTGACTATTTACAAGAGGTAGTTCCTCCTTACCGGCCGTCACGTGGTCTGCGCTCTGGCTCCCAGTCACGCTTCTGTCTCCCTGTAGTGGAAGACACAAACAAGAAGCCCACTGGAGCCAGGGCTTTCAAAAACGCGGCACCTAAACTGTGGAATGCTCTGCCATCGTCATTGTCCATCATCACCTCACCAACCACGTTTCGAAAAAGACTGAAGACCCATCTGTTTACTTAAGACGGACTTAAACTTAAACAACCAAGCAACACTTGTGTCTTTATTTTTTACTTTCCTGGTGTTTATCTATTTATTTACTTTATTTTTTTCTTATTTTTATTTATTTTGTTTTTGCTGCGCAATGAGCATTCTTCCGAATGGATACCTGCGCATTAAAAATGGACATCATCATCATCATCATCATCATCATCATCATCATCATCATCATCATCATCATCATCATCATCATCATCATCATCATGTGTTGTCATATTTCTGTCTTTTGCAGTATCACCGTCCATCAGCCACCCATATTGATAAATACTACAAGCCTCCAGTTTAACATTATTGATATATCTAAAATATATATATGTGTGTGTGTTATTGGTGTGTGTGTGTGTTATTGGTCTATGTGTGTGTGTGTGTGTGAGAGAGAGAAAGAGAGAGAGAGTGTGTGTGTGTGTGTGTGTGTGTGTGTGTGTGTGTGTGTGTGTGTGTGTGTGTGTGCTTATGCATGTGGATGCACGTTCTTGGCCTTCGACATAAGAGTAGAATTTCTGATTTGGTAAATAGAAATTTAATTTTGATTAGTACTTTGTATCTACATTTCTGGTTTCTTAAGTAACTCCTGATCCCGTAGTAAGTTTAAAGAACTGAAATTTTTACAAATGAAAATCTATACAAAAATATATCCCACTTTGAATGAGACGTTTCCTTTCGAGAACAGCAGGTAGTCCTCAAGTGAAAAATATTAAAATAAATGTAAGTCGACCTGGTAGTCAGACGTACTGACGCAGTCAACATTTCAGTACAAGACTGAGAAACAAAATTAAACATTAAAAGAATCAGAAGATTAACACGTTGAGAATAAATTAAATTAAAGGTTGAGTAACATACCCAGCACAACGTTCAGGTTCGTTTCTGTTTCAAACGAGTAGTGGAGCGTGGCGAGAAACGGTTTACCTCGCACACACTCCAGCACGCTGCGCTCGTTGAGAAAATATTTCATCCTCTTCGTGTTTGTCGTCTTTTTCATCTCCTTGACGGCGTAGAGGCGGCCATGATCCACCCCGCCTATCTTCCGCACCAAGATGACCTTTCCATAACCTGGACATATTGTGCAACTTGATCACTTCATTACTTAATAAATTAATTTGCTGTGTGTTGGATTGAGACTTGAATTCACCTTAGACTAGAATGCCGTGAGTCCCAACCTTTGTCGGCCCGGGGGCCATATAAATTTCCGACACGCGTGTCACGGGCCGCTTCACCGCAAAAATACAAATAAGAAAAAAAAGCGCAGATACCATTTTATTAGAAACGCGTGGTACTTACCATTAACTTTGTAGTAATTAATGGAATGTTTGAAGTTGTTTCTCCGAAACCAAATTCTGAATGTCCGGCTGCCATCGTAGACTACAAACGTCTGGATTTTCTTCAATTACACCTGCAGAAATGTGCGCTATAGGTCAAGAAAGGTTTGTTCGCAAAACCTTTCTAAAATATAACATGACAATTGGTGACAAGCAAAGTTTTAAATGTTGCTAGAATGAAAATCTTGACTTTACATAAACGCGCATAAACACACACACACACACACACACACACAAACAAACAAACAAACACGCACACACGGGCACACACACACACGTAAAACGTTTCCTTCCTCATACATTTTTCACGATATGTCTTCTTATCATCAAGTACGTTTCTTACATCTAGATATCATTTTCACTAGTTTTCCCTCCTTTCTTCCTGTAGCTCAGATACGCTCCGTCCATAGCTCTTCCTGTTCCTTTTTCCTTTTTTGTATTTTTGTAATCATCTTTATTATTTCTAATGTACAGGACAGCTGGTTAGGGTGACATTTTATGAAACACGATGAAGGTAACGTACAGGGGTGGTATAGGAAGGGAGGAGGCTTACTGCGTCTTTGTTTTTACACACTGTCTGTGGTTGTGTCTCTGCCACACAGGGAGAAGGAAAAAATCGTGAGGTTTCGGTTTTATTATGTCTCACGTGCGGTCCGGGCAGAGCTCACCCTCTGTCCACTTGGACAGAGGTGGGTATATAGGCCCGGCCGTAACTGTCGTCGTTCGAGCTGTCGTCGCTTGGACTGTGGACGTGTGCGCTGTTACTGGCGTCATTGATATCGCTGTGACTGTGACTGTGGTTGTCGCAGTGGGTGCTGTTGCGAGGCTGAGGGCTGTTGTAGCTGCTACCATTACCGCTGGAGTGGCTTTTGTTGGGACTTGGAGACAGGCGTCAGGGAAACTCTCTGCTTGGTGCTCAGAGAAATACGCCGAGCTCACGGAAGGCTGTATTTAGAAAGCTGGGGTTTTGACAGCTGGAGCTGGTGTGATGAGAGACGACCTGGGGTCCAACAAGACGGGTGATAGGTTCACCACCCTCTTACAAGCCGTACCAGAGGGGAACGTGTCCACCTATCTGAAGGGAGGGGCCGTTACAGCGAGGCCGAACGACTTGACAAGTGCGGTGTGATACTCTGGTGCTGATATCCTTGTCCTGAGGACCACTGACGCGAGGCAGGCGCGTGGGCTTCATAGGACTAAACACCGTGGCAAACAGCGAGACTAAAGACTCGTCCAATATAACAGAAGGTGAAGCGGGACATTGTCAGGTCCTTTGAGTTGTTGAAATAAGTACCCGCTGGAAGAATTGCGGAGAACTGTTTGTGTGTAAATCCTTCCGCAGGTTGTACTAGGGCGTAGTGGTGTGCTGCCCTTTCTGACTGTTTATGGTTATCGAAAGGGTGTGCTGGGTGCACGTAGATAAAGATATTTTTATCTCTTGTACATCTTGCATCTTTTGTAATCATATTTGCGTCGATGTGATTTCAAGTTAAGCTGTGTTTACGGAATTGTGATACTGGATGAACTGATTTTTTTTTCTTAAAATACTGGTATAATGTTTGGATAATTTTCTTGTGTATACATTGCTTGTTTAATTTTGACATAGTTTAATAATTACTCGCGTCTCTAAAGGGAAGCTCTACACCAAAAAGATCGCTTGTAATCTTTTGGCAAGAATGCGGATGTCCGCGGATGGTCCGTGACATGTTTGCCACACGGTTTAGACAGCAGGATAGTGTTCGGCATAGAAGCTCGACGTGTGGCAGGGTGACGCCTGTTGCGACGCTGCTGAGTGTGGCGATTGCTTCCAGAAACTGGTGGCCGATGATGAGTCGCTGGGGCGGCAGAGCTGAGACGAGGAGTTAGCAGTCGCATCAAACGTCGATTGAATCGTTGCTGTGTCTAGTGGATCGATGGGCGACCCCACATAAGAGAAATCCTGAAATAAACGTGTAAATATTTTTTTTTTGTTTCAACTGAAGTAAGCCTGTAAGATGCTAAAAATGCATAGGACTACAAAGCAAGGTCAAACAAGAGGATAAAGCTATTCGTGGGAGTATGAAATTCAGTTCATCTTTTCGAGTGGTTTTTACCTTTTGTATCTAACCGTTTATTTAACCCTTATTCGCCTCTTTGCTAAAGCGAGGTTAGCGAGGGAGACTAGTTGTGACCTGCGGAACTTTCAGTGTTCTTTCATTGCTAGAAAATTAAAGGCAGAAGTCGCCAAAGCTGCACGAAATGTCTGAATCAGTTTACTTCTGTTAGATTAATCCAACAATCTGGAATGCACAGTTTATCTAGTACAATAAGTAGTTCTTGAGTAAGCATACCCTGAATAATTTGTTGGTGGAATTTCTTGGACAGGATGAGGTGCCACGGTTGCATGCGCACAGGCATGGTTTCACTTCCGCTGGTTCTTCTACCGCCATGTTGCTGAATTCTTCAGAGAAATATCTGACGTCCATGTCGCTGTTTAGGCATGGTAGAAAGGGGACCAGAACCTTTCGATGTGCAACCATCACGGTTAAGGTCCTTGAAGAATGGGTGTTTCTTGACTTCAGCAGCTCTGGTGCCCAAGCGCTTGTTGGGATCATTGTGGTGTAAGAGTTGATGACGTCTCTCGCCTCGATGGACAATGTACTAGGATAGACTGATGTGTTACTCAGTATACTCCTGCAATAATAAATTGCTGTATTTGAATGTCACTTTTCACTCTCTCATGAAGCTCAATGTTTATCTGAAAATAAAATCTTAAAAAAACTATGGGCATTGACTGAATTTTTTCCTCTTTTATCCATATTTTTCTCCCTTTCTCATTTTCTCGTTTCTTCTCTGCCCTCTACATCATTCTACATTTTCATGATCAACGCGGATCTAATCAAAACATTGCTTAAAAAAAGCTAAGGGCCATCATCGAGGCAAATTTAATTTTAAACAAGTTTTATTTATCTCCCTTCCTAGTTTTCTCATTTTTTTCTACCCCCTCCCATACACTACATCATTCTCATTTTCTGTTTCAACCGGATGAAAGATCAGAAGAAATTAGTGCCTACCTCCTGTGTTAGATTGCTGCGACAAAATATTTACAGACCAACAGATGCGTCTTAAAGCGGCATTGTCTGTTTAACCTTAACGGAGAAGGTCCGGTAAGTGGAAACGTCACCACCCCGAGTGCCCACGACTCGGTAGCCTGCAAAAAAAAAAAAAAATAAAAAAATAAATAGGTATAGATCTGAAGGTGGGGCATCGAAGAGACCTTTAGGCGCAGCTTTGATATGGAGTAACTCGCGACGGCCATAACAAAAATGGCTTACCTGTAATCGGAGCTATGCAAAACAGTGACATCACTATGACATCACTTTGACCACTCGATTTCTGCTGTCTCCTCGCTACACTCCCCGGATGTCGTCTGCTCCGACCATTTTCGTCTCCTTACTCCAAAGAAATATCCAAAAACGAAGAATGTCCTTCCCTATCATTAAAGACAGTTCATAAATCACGCACCAAGCCACGCCCAACCTCGCACCCCTCTCAAAAATGGATCATACCCATTCTCCCCTCTCACACAATAGCATAGACCGGCCTATGACGCAGCGAGTTACTCCATATCAAAATTCTGCCGACCTTTCTCAAACGAAAAGAAATGAATGATGCTTTTACTTAAACAAGCGCGAACTGATTAGAGTCTTTACTCGGAGGAAGTAGACTCGCATAGCCGGGTTTTTGATCTTGTCTTCTGTGGATGATCTCTGGCGCGAAGTATCAAAGATGCCACTAGCATCCCAGTGTTGCATCTAGAAGCACAAGGAGCAATGAAGATCAATATGCAGTAGTATGTTGTACCTCCATGTACACTTAACATCTATGATAATTAGTCACAAAGACAAGATGGCAGGTAGACAAAAACAACAAACGGAAACAAAATGATCAACACCTCGTCGCCAGAGACTAGCTTACTGAAGCCAAAATTATCAGTACAACGTCCCCTGAGTCTGAGGATGTTTTCTGACTTGATATCTCTATGCACGATCTTCAGCTGTAGCGATAGAAAAAAAAAACAATTTCCCTCGGAACATAATATACGATACGTACATAATCATAAAAGGAACACAATATGCAATGCGTACATAAACCCATAAAAGGAAAAACCTATCAGTTTCGGTTAGTTTCAGGTGAATGGCACGTGAAATGAATCAATTGCGGTGACGATTGGTTTTTGCATACAGGCATCGCGTATCTGTACAGCAAGACCGCAAGAGTGAGAACTCACGTGACAACACATGATCAGAAAAAGTGAGGATACGGGATTTGCTGATGACAGAAAGTCCCTCTGCCTGATTCCGGTGATCTTAGAACAGATATTAACATGAGAGATAAGACTATTCCTGTTCCATAAGGAGAGGTTGTGGAAAGAAAATGAAAGAAAAAGTGAGGAGACTTTCAATAAAGGATTGATAGAACCGAGTGAGGATGACAGAGCTGAAAGAGAAAGATTTGAGTTTCCGATAACAGGCAGGACTGTCCACAGTTCATAACGATGGACGAAGCTACAGTAATGTGAGTGAAAAGTATCCCAGCAACTACGCAACGAAAAAAGCCCCGGCCTACACAATGGGCACCAAAAAACACAACAAACTAATAAAAATACAAACATTGCGGAGAGCCGCCTCCCTGAAACCTGCTTGGCTAGGGGACGCCACTCCTGTCTCTAATCTGCACTGGTGCTTGTTGCAACGATAAGAAATAATAGTACGATGTAAAGTATTAACATAAGTTGCCAGGGTAGTTTTTCGTCTCACAATGTACTGATAATTGAGTAATGTTAATAATATAAGGCTGCGGAGCCTCTTTAGGCTAAACTAAAAGATTTAGCTGCCTGTACTGACATTTGAGTGACATAGACATCCTTTAGGAGCTATAATTATCGAAGTTCTCATTCTTATATGCCGATGTATGGTATTTTCTAGTGTTTATCTGTTTCTTTTATACCAAGTGGACCTGCATGTTTGTCCAAATGCAATCCATAAAGCAACATCGTTTAGCTGAACTGGAGAAATGTTAAAAAAATCAAATCTTTTAACATCCTTCTCCTTCTTTTCCCTCTCCCTCCTTCTCTCGGAGTGTGTGTGTGTGTGTGTGTGCTCGCGCGATAGTCTGTACCTATGTTTGACGTATGTTTAAAGAAGTTTTATATTATTAGTGTTTATTACTGACAGATATATTATTGACTCTTTGTCTTAACACACATTCTTTTACTTAAGAAGATTGTATAAAGTCGTAGCTAATTGTGCGGGTGACTCTAATCAATGTCTGATCAAAAGCACTCGTTAGATCATGCTTGACATGTTGTAAAACCGAAGACAGATTTAACGTTGTATTCTGAATTCCCACTCTTCTTCTGCATGTCCCTTTATTTATTTTATGCTTTCTTTGTTTAAGTTGTTGCTACATATATTATTTCATGTTTCTAGAACAGACGCTTTTATATCAGTTATGAATAGGGATCCGTCTGTCTTATATACATTGCATATATTTTCTGCTTTGTTATAGATGCAACAGTACCTGCACAAAGTAAGCGTCAACACTGGTACTGTATAAAAAGAAAAAGACAAAGTACATGCAAGCAAGTCCTCATTCTTAGGTTTATCTATTTGACACGAATATTATGTCTCTTAAAGTAAGCAAACATAAAAGTTTCATTTACCGACTACTAGCATTACAAACAATTTTTCTCAGAAATCTGTGAAAATGTCGAATCAGAATCTGTGACTCTCTTAAACTCACTGTCTACGGAGCGGCAGTTTACTGTATTGAAATTTTTACCGGCACTTTTGAATATTTATTACTATTAATCTAGAATAAAGACAACTATATGTGATTGACCGTTTTAAAGAGCCTTTTCTAAACATTTACTTAGTGTAACATTTAAGAAATATAGGTTTCGTTTTCTTATACTAAAATGAACTTAATGAATCAATTGTATGACTATGTGATCGCCATTTTGGGAAAAAGATCAAAAGTGCGACACTAACGAAAAATTATTTACACATTACATACAAACATATAGTACCAAACAAACATATATTTTATTAGAATAAACATGAGACTTTAAATGTTACTTACTGTTTTCTTCTCATTTTTGGTTGTTGGAGTACAAATCCGTGTCAAATTGAGTAACCGGCAAACGACTTCAATATGGCGCTTGAACAAGTAAAAACGTTTCTGATAAAGGGAAGTAATGCATGGTGAGACATGTCCGAAAGGCTCAAGTAGTTTGCTCCCTTATGTAATCATTCATTTACGCCCGGTGCAATGTGTTGTTTGACGCTAACCTACTTGCGGACAGATCGGCTAAAATATTCGTCTGCGGTCATTCCGCTTTTTTGTACCTTCCTTCCTTTCTTCCTTCCTTCCTTCCTTCCTGTTCTATATGTACTGCTGTGAAATGTCTGGCGTTTGTCTATGGTCTTAATAGTAACTCGTTCTTATACACGCAGTCTAACAGCAGGTGTCACAGCCAAACTAATAAAGTGAATTAAAAATAGCATTCAGAGCCTCTTTCTATGGTGACCTTTTGAAGCTATGTGTGTGTTGCAAACCTTTCTTCTGTGACTGCGAACAGTATTTTTCCTGGTTCGGTCGTAAAGTTATAAACATACACTGGATGTTTCCACATTCATTAAATACCATGCACCTGACTAGCTCTGGTCACAATTCGGCGACTTACCTGCTATCTTTTCTTTACCTTTCAGGATATACACATTTCTTAGCACAAGGTAAGGCTTCTTTGTTATTCTTCTTCATATTATCTACACAGAAATCTTCTGCCATCGTCGATATTTCCAAAAACATTTGTTAGCGCTGTTATTTGTGGTTATCACAATATTTAAAAAGGTCGGTTTCCAATCAATTGTCGAATTAATTTGCGAAAGAGTGTATGTCATACATGTTCAGTTCTTCACCTCTTTTCAAAAGAACATAAATTTTGCTGTCCTTTGTGTCTGAAGTCGTTTATCCTTATTTTTAAAAGTTAACAGTGATTACGGCCACGTGTGACTGCTTCGTAATAGATTACTTATGTTATGCTCTCCCTAATAGGCGTATCGGAGTAACAATTTTATTTACTTTTAAATAAATATTGAAATTTATTTATATCAGTAAGTGACTAACGTTGCGTGTTTATAACAGCTTATGCGTCTCGCGTGAGAGATTTACTGATAAAAATAGAATGTCATTTCCCTAATATCACACCATAAGGAAGTTTCTACAAATCAGCGACACACCCACGAAACGAACATCATCGACCCCCTCACATCGACCTGCCTGACTCCATTGAGGGCTGTACTGGGCACGGTAAGGTAGCAAGGAAACTAATACAGATACCGCCCTCATAAAAATCTGCTTCCGAAAAAGATGTGTTGATATCTAGTATCTCAACCCTCCTCCCCCCTCCACCCAACGACAGAAAGAGACGACAATGGGACAACTTATAACTTGTAAATATACTTATTTCAAGTATTGCATCCTCTCCAGCTGCTCCGGATCTCATACAAAAAACACAAAACCAACGACTTTGTAAGAAACAAGATTGCCACACTGGTAGGACACCAGGAACCTCTACTATCAACAGTCAATGACGTAAGCTGGTCTTCTTTGGCCATGTAACCCGGCACGACACCTTGTCGAAGACTATCCTTCAAGGCACCTTGGAGGGTGGCCGACGCCGCGGTGGCCAGAGAAAGAACTGGCTTACGAAAGTCAAAGACTGGACTGGTCGTCCTGTACAGGACCTGCTGACTATTGCCCAAAATAGGCAAGAGTTACGGGCCCTGTCAGCTGCAGCGTCTATCCATGTGATCCCCCCCAACGCCAGGTGCCAGGCAAGGGATGACTGACTGACTGACTGACTTATTTCATCCACATGTTAAAAACATTCGTGGATGATTGACGTTTCTTGAAATAATAATGCTTCATGGCAAGTGCAAATAATCTGTACAATATTTAAATATTCATCGGCTTGAAAAACACAAAAAGAAAACAACAACAACAACAACAAAACAAAAAAGAAAGCACGCTAGTTCACTTTTAACAATGTTAACTGGAGTCTACGTTTGTACGAAACTAACGCCAACCTTTATAACTAAGCTAACAAGTTAGTCCTGAAAGACTATTGGCAGAAATTTGTCTCTCCCATTTTTTTCTCTACCCCGGACCCCCTCAACCCTCATCTCTTTCTTTCCCTCTTTCTACCTTTCTCACTTTCCTGCTACTCTGTCTTACGTTATTTTTTTCCACCACTAATCTCTTTCTCTCTCCTCCATTACTGCATTTTCGCCTTCTTGATCATTTTTTCCTCAATACCTTACTTCCTATAAAAAAAATTAGGAGCCAGCCACATCATGTAGAACCTGTATCGCGTGCATATATATATATAGTTGAACGTCTCTGTTTATTCGTATTATAGGTTTATTTTGTGTTGTACGTTGTACTCTTGTTTCTCTTAATCTTTCTTTTGTTTTTGATTTACTACTTGTAATTGCCTTATTTTCTATTTCTTGCCGATTTTACTTTAACGGCCGTCACTCTTTGCGTTACATAGATGTTAGCTCTAGTTTCGTAATTAAAACAGTTTTCCTCAGTGGCCTATATTTTTTATAAAATGTCAGCTCTTCTTTCACGAACCTCTTGAATAGTGCCTCATTAATATCAGAGTAAACCTCAAAGAGAGTGGACTAGTACACTCATGGTCAATGTCACAGGTGACGTCTGCTCGTGTCAAACATACGGTGGATGCAACGCGTGTCTTTCTCCGGATGCCTGCACAATAAGTATATGGTTTTTTTGTTTCCTGATTTTATCCATACTTTTGTTGAACAGTGCTCAGACAAGAGGGCAGAACAGATGTAAGGCGTTCGGCAACTAAAGAGATAATGTGGGCTACTTTTAAGTGCTGATCCTGTACTAGCACTTTACTAAAACGTGTTCTTATTACATGTATTTGGCCTTTGTGATTATCGTTTACAGGCATATAGGTAAAAGGACATACTCGCCCAGTTGAAGGACAACACGAGTGCAACATTTTTTCTTTATGATAGGGTTTAGTTCATTTTTTAAATAACAATTTGAAAAATACGAGTTCATGATGATGCTTAACTTTCAAGATATAATTAGGCTTCAAACATCGGTATTCTCACCTTCTTCTATGAAAGCAGAAGAAGTTACTATCTTAGACTGGAGACTTTTGTTACACGCCAGTTTTTGTAACAGCGAGTGTGGCTCAGTTCACCAAGCCATTGCATGTCTTCAAGTCTAATGAAAAAACATCACTCAGGCTGTCGTGTTCAAGAAGCGAGGTTTTGCCACAAAAATTGAAAGGCTGATTTTGGAATACAGCCCTACAGATTTGAACTTTATTTCAAAGCTTCGACTGAAGTTTAAACAAAATAAAAAGGTCCAAACCGAATTCACTTGACAGACCTGTATTTCCACATTTCTCTGAACAAATTTAATCCACTAGCGTATGTAGCCATCATCTTTAGGATTTCCTAAATAAGTACAAACTAAATCCATCCGAGTGTCGAATACAACATTCAGCACATTTTGTCCTGGTCTGACATCTTTTATCGAGGATTGCATCTTTTCTCTTCGAATGCAGCTCATGCAGACGACACTATTTTTAGAAATACTACCAATTCGTCACTTCCTGTTTTCTCGACAAATCCAGGTGTGATTAAGAAAAAAACCAATAATATAATACTTCTCATGCCTCATCGTAACAAAATACCACTGGAATATGTTTTGGTGATACTTTATGCTCTAGTTCCAGCGATTTCGCTGAGTGCTCGTGTTGTCCTTTGAGAACAAAAGGCACTTGTCTGAGGTTTGTCACTAACAAACTACCTCTGATGTCCTAAGAGTAATGGGTACTTCAGATAACGAAGGGTTGGATAAAAGGAAGTGGGAAAACGTGTCTAAACGTATCTAAAACCCCTAGACCTTTTTCCCTCTGTATTATTCCATGTCTCTTTCGTTGCTGGAGCGTCCCAGAAGCGCACACTTTTCACTCTCTGCGATAGCTATTCACGTATAGTTGTTTAATTGTACATCACTGCGCCCCTTTACAGTAAACGTCGCACTCGGCAAGCCGGCCAACATCAGTTCCCTGTACAACAATAGTGGATATAAGGAGGTGTCAGGTCCGGCGTGTCTGGCTGTGAACGGGAACACTAGAACCACTTTCCAGCCTATTAACAAAAACCCCGACAGTCCTGCCTGTGTCCACACGGCTGACGATGACTTGTTGCCTTTTTGGGAGGTGGACTTGGGCCAGCAGTACGTCATCACCAACGTTACTATATACGGACGAGAAGAAAGTCAGTAAAACATGTATCTAGAATTTAGACACCTCTACATAAAAATTAAATATTCAGATAAGAATACTATATTTTATTGCGTTATTTGGAATCCTAAACCATTTAATCGTACGTATCTGTCATGGGATCCCCGATACGTGACAGTAGGTGCCTAAATATGATATATACCCTATATATATATATACGTATATCTTCTGGGACAAACGCAAAATGAAAGTGTGCCAAAATTGTTCAACTGTGAATATTCTTTTTAAACTACACACGCGCTCGCGCATACGCACACTCACATGAAAGCACACACGCATGCACGCATACTCACTTCCTCACAAGTAACGCACTCACACACATGTGCACGCGCTTATTGACGTACACATTAGATGTTGCTGTTGTAGCATGCAGTGATTAAGATAAGTGGTATCTATTCCTATACAGACAACAGAAACATGTTGAGGAATGCGAAAGTTATTGTGGATAATGAGCTGTGCTACACCTTTGCCCCGGACTACTATCGCCCCATCATTACTGAAATCGCGTGTAACGCACCACTCACTGGTCGCAAAGTGAGAATTGAAAAAGATAATGACTTGTCCTTTCCTTTCCTTGCTCTATGTCAAGTTCAAGTATGGGGTGAGTGTAGTCACCTTTTCATTTATTAAGCGTCGCTTAGCGCATATTTAAAGTAAAATTGCTTATGTATAATGCCTAGTTATATATTCTAGCAATCTGATAAGTTCGCATGTACGTACAAAATGTACTGTGTCTCATAATCATCTTTGTACACATCCTTACAATGTTAAAACCTACGACATCAAATCTAACCTAAGACATTATCTTATTTATCTGTCTCTCTGTGTGTAACAATAATTATTATGTTTTCGGCTCTAAAAACATGTGTGGAAACTGTTCAGGCAGTCTTGGGTGGTAACGATCCTTTACGGGTTTTTTTTTTATTCGCAAGCTTGCGCTAGTGGTGCGTATGGAAACAGCTGCAAGCAAACCTGTGGCAGATGTCAAGCAAAGAGTCCGTGTAGCATCTATGACGGCAGGTGCGACACAGGGTGTGAGGCAGGATATCAGCTACCTTTGTGTAAAGAATGTGAGTTTTTCAATGTGTTCTTTATCGTAAAGCTTATCTAATCGGAGACAGTAAACACTACGGTTCATCCTCCTTAAAATAACACCTTATAAGATAAGCTTGTAGCATTTAATGCATATGTAAATTTTATTAACATTATTATTTATAATAGGATTTAGTCTTATTAAAATTATTTGATGGTTTAAAACCCTTAAAATTTAAATTCAGAAAATAAAAGCCACAATACCACTTACCGTTCTTCAGTACATATCATGAACTAATGTATCCAAATAGTATCACTAAATATTCGTATTAATTTATTTCTTTATCTTAAGTTTGCAACAACAATTCATACGGACTCAACTGCAATAACACTTGCGGCAGCTGCTCAGAAGGAACATCGTGCAACCCTGTATCAGGAAAATGTCCACTGGGGTGTAAACCTGGATACCAAGGAACATACTGCAATGACAGTGAGTGAACTTGGTAAACGAACCAATGGCGAAATGACATTTCTAGACGGTTGGTTGTTTTCCCTTACTGATTCAATTTTAATTTAGATTTTAGAACTTTACATTTGACAACATTGTAGACACAAAGATGTTCAAGTTAGCATGATAAGTTATAGTTCTAAAAACTGATCTAGCAGAATAACTTATCGTCCAAAAACGTTTAACCGACCAATACATGGGCCAACTGCTAATAAGGATGAGGAGAGGGGTAACCTGGCCGAGCCATGAACTAAGGCTATATTACAGCAAGGGAGCCAGCCCTGTAAGCACATGCCACATGCAGAGAAAGAACAGCGTGGCCGAGACGAGAGTTGAACCTGGAACAGCCAACTCTCACTGTGTTGGTGTCGATCGCCTACTGCTAATAAGGAACAATGTGCAGCTCCGTTTTGAGAGAGTCGCTTACTGGGTGTAAGCCCGGGTATTAGGGAAGATTGTGTAACCAAAATTTCGATGAAATTACTGTTTCAATTTTCCGTTTTTTTATTTTTTTTTTTTTGTTATCAACTTATTAATATGTTTTTGTGATACTTTATGCTCTACTGCCAGCGATTTTTGCTGAGCATTTGTGGTGTCCCTTTGGTCCCCTGCTGTCTATTTCAGTGAATACTACCTTCTTTTTTTTCTCGATCGCTAACACTACCTTTTGATATTGTGTAAGTTGACCTGTTCTTATCTCTAGGCTGCGCATGTGCTGCTGATACAAGTAGCGGAAGTGCGAGTTGTGGTGGACCTGTTGCTGGTGCCGTTGTTGGCAGCTTTGCGAGCTGCGCCATCACAGTCCTTCTCGGAATGTAAGCAGTCAGTGCTGTGATTTTCTATAAGTTTTACGTGCCATTGTTTTACCTCCTGTCTGTCAAAGCAGCATATATAATTTAAAGCGCTCGATAAAAAAATGCAGGTGATTGTAATGTGTATTGTATTGAATATCAAGAACACACAAAGCACTTACAGTACACAGGCTGAAATATCTTTGTCAAGAAGAACGAAATATTAAAAAACAGAAACTTCTAAGAAAAGATAACTAGCTTCTTATTTGCAGTGTTTTAATGAGATACCGAGAACGCAAGCAACACAAAAGACAGAGTTTCTTACCAGCACCTATACAAACAGGTACTTCAGTCCTAATTGTAGCCGTCATTTTCTTTTCCTACGATTAAAATTATTTTTGTTTCTTTTTTCAACAAGTTTATGTAACCCAGCCCCCTTCCCTCTTGCTACTTTACCCATCTTTCTCGCAGAATCACTATATTTTTCTGTTCCTGTTACTTGATGCCTTTTAATGTTTTCTGTTTCGTCAGTACTGTCGTTTTCTTTCGTCCCCTTTGTTCTGTGTCTACTTAGTCCACGTCTCTTCCTCGTTTTAAGCGCTAAGAGCATGCTCTCTATGAGTGTGAATATGCGCTATAAAAATCTTCACTATTATTATTATTATTAATTGTGCTACAAACTATTTTATCACTTAAATGTAATTTTACCTTATATTTCTTCTTATCATTATCTTAGCATATCTATATTTGCAAGAGGCTGCAGTCTAATTTCAGTTCTGAAGTTATGATTAGTTACCTGTTCCTCACAGCTTACTCAAAATTACTTTTCTTACAGTAGATAACCCAAGTCTGGGAGAAGTAAGTAGACCTGACCCTGCAGTTCCTACAGACCTTGACAATTCCAATGTGAATCCCAATGGCTACGAAGTTCTCGAGGCTTTAGGGTGTATGAACATTTCAAGTGATGCCAGCTCATCGCCTTACGTTAACATCAAATGATTCGACTGAAGTACAACTTCCAAAAGAAAATGTTACTTCTATTGTTTCGTGTGTAGATTTTCGTGTGCAGCGCTTTATAAGACTGTTATCTACAAGTGATCATGTAAAAGTCTGAAGTGTCACACCTATTGAAAGACTTGATTTAGAAAGTTATTAGCAAGCTTTTTTAACTAGTATTTTTTACAGTTACCTGTAGTCAATACTCTGTCATTTATTTCGGCAATTCAAAAACAGAATTGAAATCTTTCGGAACTTTATAATGGCATTTTCTTTCTTTCCATTTTGAATAAAGCTTTTTTGTATTTTTTGTTGAGAATAGCCTTGATAGATTCATGAAGTTTATGTTCAGCCAGAATTTTACGAGGATACAGCTAGAGAGGAGAGCAAGAGAGCTGTATTGTGCACATGCTCGCAGAAAAAATGCAAAGCTGGTAAGAGGAAAAATGCTATGACCCACTTCCTCCTGTCTTCGACCGAAATTTTCACATTTAACTCGGTCGCGATACACGCATTCAAGCATGTACACATGTTCACAAACACACACACACACACACTCTCTCTCTCTTTGTAACACAGACACATACGTATACCACGAGCGAGCAAGAGCGAGAGGTAGCTATCAACTATATATATATATATATATAATGTATATTTTATATAAGAATATAGTAAAACGAATCTCGCAGGATTTCTAATATTTCTAATATTTCTATCCCTTGCAGAGGTTTTAAAAGCAGCACGTTATGTTCAAGCCAGTGAGATTTTCCTTGCTCCTCAAAGTCCAGATAACTGCGTAAACTGAAACTCTTCAAAAATTAATCTTTTTCTAACTCAATCTTTCCTGAACACTACGGGAGTCTAAGCGGTTCCGACCCCCTTGGACGGATGTATTTACCCTTTTTTCAAAAAATCATAAAACATTAACTAAAAGAGGTAGAAGAACAACATAACCTTGTGTTTGCTTGAAAACACACTTTTATAGATTTCCCAACAGAAAATGCCATGATAATGAGCTAAAATAAACTCCCGCAACGTAAATGAAAATAACATAAGGGAAGAAACTACTGAAACCGTTAGGAAATAGTCCACCATGATTCCCTCCCTTTAAAAAACTGGTCCAGCCAATCAAAAACTTTGTTTGTAAGAGGGAAAGATGTAAACAAATGGTCGAGCGCCATTTTCAATTATCGAAAAGTACTTTGCGGTTTACTCAATTTGACATGGATTTGTATTTCAACAACCGCAAAGGAGAAGAAAATAGTAAGTAATATTTAAATTCTAATGTATATTCTTGTAAAACATATGTTTGTTTGGTACTTTATGTCTGTATATATTGTGTAAATAATTGTTTTGTTTATTTCTGAAATTTACGTTCAAGTGTTCTAAAACACGTACAGTTCATTTGATTTTAGTACTCGAAAACAAAACTTATGTATCTTAACACCTTGTTTCCGAAGTTGATATGTTGATATGTTGATATCCCGTAGATGTTGGTTTACTTGTGATTATAAAGCGGTCGCAAAGATGCCATAGGATAAGGAAACATAAAATAATATATGTGGGTCCTGGGCATCGCAATGAAATTTTTTTCTGGAGTTCCAGACTTTGCTTCATAAATACTATCACAGGGGTGGTTTTCATATGAAGTCATAAGTCGGACATAACGCGAAGCCCAAGAGTTTTGCTTTAACTTCCACAAATCTCCTTTGCTTTGTCTTTAAAATGAGTCTTGTTGGTGGTCTCGTTTTCATCGACAATTCAGACCTGGTCTCAGACAACACTGAGCGAATAGTTCTGGAAGTCAAAGCAAAAGGCTTGGGCTTTATGTTGAGTCCGACAAGATCTTACATAAAGACATCTCCAAATCATCAAGATGCACAGGGTAAGCTAACGGGGTCTGTTTCTTATTTAATGACAGTAACCTTCACCTGTGTCTGCTGATAAATAACCTGGTAAGCGTCATGTACAACAGTTTTATACTGAGTACAGTTTACTTCCTCGTTCAACTCCACGTCGCGTGTAGCTCTTTCAGGTTCATATCCCCACACATGCGTACAACCAACACATTTAACGGTCACTTAGAGGTGAGTGACAATGCCAATCAATTCTTAGACATTAAAAGCACAGGCGTGTTCACAATACAAAAGTTTTACACATGAAACCGTAGCTATAAAGAGGCGGAAAATGTGCCGCGGGGTAAAGTAACAGAAAGTAGTGCCCGCGAGGTTTTGTCATCGCTTTTCAACGTCAGAATCAAGACGCTTTTCCTTGAGTTCCTCATATTGCCCCAGGGCAAAGACTTATCCTTACTTCATAACTACCGCCCCAGATGCCCGCATGATTACCCTGTAGACTGAACCTGTTTACAGTTAACATGACTTTCTCTTCAAAACTGTGTTAGTATGTTGCAGGGCAGTCGTACGCACATCTTAACTAATCCAACAGTAGCACACTGAGCAAGACCTGCGATCCCGACAAAACAACCCTAAGTTCCCGTGGTTAGCGCAACGTGACGTTCGAGACCTAAACATGTACATTGCATAGATTTTTCCCCTAGCTTTGTGCGACCTAAAAAAAATCTACAACTTTGAAAGACCGAATTTTTAAAAGTGTACAACATTCACAGAGCGCGTTTATCAAGTGAACGACATTTACAAAGCACCTTTAAAAAGTGCATCACACTGAGAGAGCTTTTTAAAAAGCGTCCAACATTGACAGAGTACTTAAAAAAAAGTAAATAACATTCCTAGAGCACATTAATAAAAAGTGTACAATTTTGAAAGAGCACGTTTAGAAAATGCACAGTTTTTATAGAGCTCGTTTATAAAGTGTACGGCATCGACAGAGAGTATTTAACAAGTGTACGACATTAGTAGAGCTCGTTTAAAAAGTGAACATTGACAGAACACATTTAAAAAGTGTACAACTTTAAGGGAGCACGTATAAAGAGTCTTCGACAATGAGAGAGTACTTTAAGAAAAATGTACACGATTTGCAGAGCGCGTTTTATAAGTGCACAGTTTTAAGTGAGTTTATTAAAAGTGTACGACATTTACAGTGAAATATGTAAGCGTTTTAGTGTGCAACCCTGGCTATTATGATCCCGACTGTGTAAACACGTGTGGACAATGTTCAGGAGGCACAATTGATCTGTCGATAAGAAAATGTTCACAGGGCTGTAGTGTCGGCTATGAACGACCAAACTGCAAAGAAAGCAGGGTTGATATTCAAAATACTGTAAAATATATGGCAGATCTGACGATATCATAACATATTTAACACGTAGAAGTAAAATTGGCCGGAATATTTGCTGTCGTAAGGAAATGCTTTTCTTTTAATTTTATTAATAATTTAGAAACATAGTCATAACACATTGAGAAATATTTGCATGTTGTAAATCTGCTTAGAATAATGGATTGCGTAGTTTATTTGAAAGCTCATTCAACGACTATCAGTAACTTCCTGGTTTCTGGCATCTATGGAGGCAGAAAGGCGTATGAACTAGCAGTGGGAGTTTGCTAGAGCCTAAGTATTTGTGTCTGATAGTTTGCTTTAGTATCATGTTCAAAAGTCCTGTTGTGATAAAGATAAGTTTGCCTGAAATTGAGAAAACATTTTCCAGCTGAGATGGTGATATTTATAAACTGTCGCAACAAAGTTGTGCTTCCTTTGATTATTCAGGAAAGATAAGCACAGAACAAAGTTTTGTGATTAGGATGCCAGTCTTGTCTCCCTTGATGTCTTTACTTCTCGTGTAAGGGTTTGGGAGCTCAGTCAGCAACTGAATATAAAAAGAAATAAAATTTGTTAAAGGTATACTATCGTCATATAACCTTTATGCGGAGATGAAAAATCTAATGTAAAATAGGCCCCCTTCATGTTTATGTGTCTAAAGCAGCACTTTGTATCATTTACGTTTACAAACTTCCTCAACTGTACTGTTTTATTTGGTATACCCCAAGCGTTAATCTTTTGAAAAAAATATAATTTGTTTCTTTCTCAGTTTGCAGGATAGGGTTTTACGGAATCAACTGCAGACTGAAATGTAGCAACTGTTCAGTTGGGTGTGTCCACGCGCTGAAGATTTTTCGGAAATCTGTCCTTTTAATTAGGATACTAAAGTTTCATTAAAGCTTACAAACCTGAGCATATGGAGCGGTCTGCAAGGAAATCTGTAGAAACTGTAAAGGACTCACTTCGTGCAACATAGATGACGGCAGTTGCGAAGCAGGATGTGAGCCTCGATATCAATTACTACTGTGTAGAGAAGGTCAATGTTGTAGCTCGGTGGCATAATTGTGTTTAAAACAGTCTAAGAAAACCGCATAAGTATAAAAATAAAAGGATATAAATAAATTAAAGGGGTCAGTACTGTACAAAGAAGGATAATAACGGGGCAGCATAAGCTTAAAAAAAAACTTCAGAACGATCCAGAAACCACATTCTCGTGAGCGGCGTCAGAGTCTGCGGAGGTCCGTCTTGAAGCTTTGACTATTATTTTACATGTATTATATCTGTGTTTCTGTAACTTTTGCTGTTGCAACATTTTATTCATTGAAGGACAGTTACTACTGTGTCCCTGAACGGATATCTGAACTAGACTGTGCTGTAAAAATGAATTGTGCAAAACTGTTTATGAAAGAACAGTAATGGACTAACTGTAATACTGTGCTACAGCTGCAACATCGCAATATTTTTTGAGACACGTGTGTACTGTAACTGTATGCACGTAGTAACATGTATTAGCATAGCCCAATCATCTATTGTATTATAAATGTCTTGTATTTCTTATGGTATGTTCCTTGTGCGTCCAGGAGGGATTGCGGTAGTGTAGTACAACGTTTATTGTGCGAACCGGTTACGATATAAATAGTATCACGGAGGCACTATTTTCACATTAAAAAGCTATGACAAGCTGTCAGGAAGAAATTGTCATGCTCAATTATTCACATCTGCTTGTATATGTTTTAGAGTAACTTGAATGGCTTGTAAATATTCAACTAAAATGAATTTATTTTTTATAAAAAAAATTGAACAAGATCTTACACTTCATGAGATGGATATACAAAGAACGAGCTGTCACAGTAAGTCAGTGATATTTTATTTATGTACAAGCTGTAGTAAGTCTAATGAAAAAAATGATAATTAGCTATCAACGGCATGTTTATATCTCTTTCACTCACATCAGAAAAAAGTATAAACTGAGTATTAAGAAATTATAGCATTTTAAAATACGACACGATTAAAAAATACAACTAACAAGTATAACTTGTCAGTCATAGTTTCTGTGTTGTTTTTATGTTTATATTACATTTTTTTATCATGCCTTACCAATGGATCTTTTCCTATTGAGTAAGCTTACCGCTGCTACGCACATTCTTTATCTTCAGGGGGGAGGGGGAAACAACATTCCCATCTACATAAAAGTATACATTGTTACAGAAAATATTAACCAGTCTCTGCTCTATTTACTAAGAAGGGCTTTTACTCGCATATAAGTTGATTCAGCTAGCTATTTTGCTAAGGACATCAGCAACTAATCCTGTGTAAGTTATAGATAAGCTTTTATCCTTTGAACAGTAAGTGCTGGCGCTGGCGGCGAGTTGTCGGTGATGGTCCGTCACACTGTTACTGGCGCCATCAGTTCGATGTTGTGGGCTTAGCGGGGTTATCAAGCTGCCTCCCTTAAATGTACACAGAGGTACTTGGTCCCGCATGGTTTTTCCTGGTACGTGTTAGCTCACTCAGCCCTGGTGACAAAGATAAACACCGCCGTCTTGGGGAAGAGCTTACCCACTTATTTCTGAGCTTCTGGAGCAGTCATACAACACCTTGATTGTTCGTATGAGGCATTTCTCAACGGTAAATGTCCCTCGCATTATACTCTTTCGAAAGCCTTCTCGAAGTCAATAATTTTAAAGTAGATATTCTTAACATGCTGCAAGTTCTTTTCGACTAGGGCTCGATTGTTGATTTGTTCAAAAGTGCTCCTGCCAGCTAGAAATCCGGGCTTTTCATCAACTAACAGCTCCTCCGCCACTGGCGTGAGCTGGCTCTGGGTTAATTTCAACATGCTTGTAACCTTATTCGGATGACTAATTTGAATTATCGTTCAATAGTTCTGACACTGCCTCGCATTTCTCTTCTTTCGCAGGGGGTTGGATGAGTGACTGCATAGCTGCACGGCATGCGTTCGTCTAAGGATCACAAATGAGACAGCGGGAATGGCAAGGCTCAACAAGATAGCAGAAGTATCAGTTGCAAAAATAGGAGCGGTGGAAATGAGGTGCTTTGGGAGATTCCTTTGGATCTCCTTCAAGGAGTAAAAGTTACCTTCTTGGGGTTTTCCAGTAGCCTCTGCTCCTACCGTAAAACTGCAGAAGCTCGTGCGGTTCAATCCTGTCGTCCGTCTTGACATCTTCCCGAAGATTGTCCTTACATTGAAGATGGTCGACGGCGCAGCACGAAAAGAAATCTAGATAACTAACGTAAAAGAATGGACCAGATGTCCAGTGAGGGGACACGCGGGCGCAAGACTGGCTCCGCTGGCGGGAGTTCACCTCTGCTACGTGACATTGTGTCTCCCTTACGATGATCCCTTAAGGCATGGGTGGGCAAAGTACGGCCCGCGGACGTCTTTGGACCGGCCCGTCTGCCAAAATGTGAAGTGCAACCTTTAAAAGTAAATTCAGCCTAGATTAATTTGATTGAAACTTAATTTATCAAGAAGAACAGCGCTAGAAATCGACATTCGTCACATTCTCAAAGAGACAAAGTACAAAGGAAACAAATAACAGAGCTGACATGTCTTATGTACTCGTTAGAAAGCTTCGTGGGTGGATGCCTTTGAAGGAAAAACTGGTTTTAAAGTTTTATTGTGAGAGAATTCAAACAGCTTCACTTTACACAATAAATTGTAGTAATTTGTTGTCCATTCCATGATCACTAGGTTTGTTGTGTAGTCACCTGGCGTGGGTTTTTGGTATTTTTACTGGACTGCCGCATAGCTTAGAATTTTGCGACAGGCCCGCAAAAAGTGGATGGTTTTTCCCACCCCTGCCTTAAGGGATAAGAGAAAGAATAATTTAAACAAACTTGTCCTCACCACAAAATTGCACGCGATGCATATTAAATCTGTTCATAATCATTTTAAAGCTATCACAAGCTACATATATTATAAGTTTATTAACATCGGCTGCTTTCCGACCCTCGTAATACAATCGCACATTTGATGCTGTTTTATCAAGAAAGGAAATACAATTTTATAAAATTAAAAATACTGATGACTTTTCTTTTATTCTGTTTTCATTATAAGATATGAACCATACAAAAAGTCGTCTATCTTTAATAGAAATATTAATCAAGAGTTTAGAAAAATATCCTGTTTAAAAGATGCGTTTGAGGAGGTCAACGAAGACGTAATTATTTTACGATAGAAAAGTTTAGAAAATGACAATTCACTTTTATATATGCCATCCCATGATTAGATTCAGATCACACAATGTAGAAGATTTCTCAATTGTAAGATTCAATGCGCTGTACACAAGCAATATCAAGAGATTCAAACTGTTTACAATGTATTTTTAAACACAGACCAAACGTGTCAGTAAACCATCGAATAAATACAATAGCATGTAAACAGACAAAAAAACAAGTCAGGAAATAATAAAAATAATAAATGATGATTTTTATAGCACATATTCACACACATAGACAGAATGCTCCTAGCGCACGGGGAAGAGACATGGACTAAATGAATAGAACACGAGGGACGGAAGAATAAACGACAGTACTGACTGTCAAGAACGCACGGGACGTGTGGACGGGTCACCTACAACACACACTCACTGTCAATAGATAACTCTAGGGGGTAGGTAACAATCGGCCCACTTAGTGTCCAGAACGGCTGTTGACAAGCCTGAGGCCCTTTGGCGAGGGAGTAGGGGGCATATGGTTTGGTATGGACGACTAAATGGACGCGTGGAACAGAAGGTGCTAAGTGATTTCGGCCACCATGCGTGATCGATGGCTGGCTAAAAGTCAACAAACGTCTAGGGAGAGAAAGAGCTAGAGGCGCACACCTGGTTGGCGCCAAGCCACGTAAGTACACAGGGGGAGGGAGGCTAAGGTACATGTGACAGCGGCCACCCGTAGGCGTGGCCTGTGGTCAGAGAGAGATCTCCTGTCGATTGCTGACTCTAATTGTAGCTGATTGGATGATGAGTGAGTGACCAATGGCATCCCTCGATGTATGTATCTGTGAGAATGTAGAGAGATAAATAGAGAGACAAGAACACACTTCGCTTGCTTTTCGGCGAACGTCTGAGTGGGGGAGCAACGGGTCACCAGCCAAAGCGGCTTCAGCTTTCTAACGCCAGCTACACTTCTGCCTCGGACCAAGTCTTAGCCACGAGGGCAAGACTCGGGAGGAAAGAAGTCGGGTTAGAGAACCTTGAGAGAAGGAGGCAAGTAATTGACGAGGTACTGTCAAGACTGCCTGCTGTCGTCGTGGAGAGGAAAGGGCTGTGTGACTGTGGGCTCGCTCTACCGGGGTGAGAGGTAGAGGCTCAACGTTGAGGCCGCTAGAAGTCGTCGGTTCTCAAGGGCTGAGACCGTCTGTGGTGGTGTTCGTTTGGCGGCTGTACGAGGCATTACAGTCGTCGAAGAACCCACGTGTGTACCCTCGAGTGGTACAAGGCTCGAATCTGGGTCACCGGGAGAAGCAGTCGTCGCTCTGACGTGGTGACAGTTCGAGGGAGGAAGACGTCAGACCATCAGACATCACTTCGAAGGGAAATCGTCAGTGTGTCGTGGCAGTCAGCCGAAGTATTGGACTCTCAACAAACCAGCTGTAACAGAGCTAAGTTGGTGCGAGTGTGTATGGTATTTGTAAAGAGAGGCAACAGCACTGTAACATCAGAAGTACGCTCTAGCACGGATAGTATTGGGACCCCCCTAGACGAGTCCAGTTGATTGTGTTTTGTTTGAAATGCTTTTGTAATTAATAAATCTTTTCTTTATTGTTCCTTTGAAATCACACGTCGTTGAGTATTGTGTTCGGGGAAGAGCAGGGGTGGGGGCTCGTGAGCCAAGTTGTGTAATTGAATGACCGACGTGTGATTATCGTGTGTTTTCCCCTGCAGTTAATGTTGACGTGGGCGGCTAGTGTTGAGTAACTAGTGCCCACGTGCCCATTCCCCGGGGCCAGTATTCACGTTCTGGTGGAAAGACCAGGGATACTGTCACACTCACCTCACAGCGTTCTTCACGTGTTCTTTCACAACAAAGTACAAAGACCTGCACGTGGGTTCCTATATCCAAATATTCTCCCACACTCAACGAATTTCAAATGAATGTTACATCAACATATATCGCAGCTAAATTAATGATTACATAAACCCTTCTATTATTCTAAATTTCCCCAGTCAATATATGAAAACAAGCTAACAGGAATATCCTTTCAACAACGTAAATGTCTTCTTTCAACCTTCCACTCAAACGTCGCTCACCGTCTTCTCTATATCAGCTTAATTTTCTTCCAATAGTTTCTCAAAACGTACATGACCAAATCACACTGTCAACGTCTGATCACAACTCACACACCCACAGATACATACTTGCCTGTAATACTCCTTGAAATTATATAGAAATACACACCACTACGAATCTCCAAAAGCACAGCAATTACTCCCAATATAGAATCCACTGGCGAAACACTAAGCCTATATACTCCAAACAATACTACAAATGCCGACCTCCTTTACTTTTCTCGAAAAATCACACACACGCACCGGTACATTCCACTCAAACCATCTTTTGTTCTTTCTCTCCCCAGAAACTTCTGCGCTCTTGCAGACGACACCCCACGTCATACTCATCTTTTACGTCACGTCTTTCAACCATAGCAAAAACATACCCCCCAAGGGCCACTAACCCTGCTGTACAAAACAAACAAGGGAGCTAACTCCATTTCTGCCATTCATTACTGTCACGGGTCGATCCGTGACACTGACGACAAACAGAAAACAAAGATAGAAAACACAAAAGGAATCAAATAACAGGAACAGAGAATATAGTTATTCTGCAGAGAAAGATGGGTAGAAAAGAAGCAAGAGCGGGAGGGGGAGGGTAAGAAAGACGAACATTGTGTGGACTGTGCTAGGAGTAATGCTCACACACACACACACACACACACACACACACACACACACACACACACACACACACACACACACACACACACATTTTAAGGATATTTCTTCTTGTCAGTTTTGGTCATTTTCAAGGTAAGAGAGCATGGCAGGTTGCAAAAGCTGGCTCAACATTGAATGCTTTCTGTTTCGTGATTTCAAGTTTCCTTACTAACCAGCGGTTTTAAATAGAGAACACAGTTCTCACAAACACATCATATCCTCTTTCAGTCTTTCTTGTCGTTTGCAAGTCTTCAGAACAGGAAGAAAATGGAGTGATGGATCTTGTGGCGACATCCTGCGTATTACAAAAGGGTTGGGGATGTTATAGCAAGGTTTACATCTCCTTCATGCGTTTCAACCAAGCCATGCGTTCTTTAGTGACTTGGCTCAACTCCTCTGTGCAAACAACAGCGTTGATAGTGGTAGTATAATATAGAATATGTCGTGTGGCTTCTTATCTATGTGCTTGAGTTTCTTCTGAGATATAGCGACATAGATAACCTTCGTGTAGCTTTAAATGAATCTACAGGTCACAATCCGCATGTTTTTGCACAGGCAAGAGAAGAATGAATTAAGCACTGACAGTTGACATGAATTTTATGCACTAAAAACAAACTTTGAATTATTTATTTACTTTTTTGTTTCAGCCATAAATTACTGCGCATGTCATTTTTTCTGGCAGGCAAAAATGAATGTCACTGGTTAGTTGGTTTACCAGGAAAGTGCTTCCACCCTGAAGCGATTTCGCCTTATGGTGGAACGGGATGATGGAGAAGGGATCATTTGTAGTATCGGGAGAAAGCCGCCGACGTCCAGCCATTGCTAACAAACATCACATACATTGTTCCGAGACGAAATCTGAATCAAGGACCTCTTCCTGCAGCGATAGTAAGTGTATTAGCCACTACACTAACGCGCGCCATATCTATGTGCCCTTAGTAAAACTAAACAAACAAACAAACCCAAAAAGAGGTTTCATTGTATTTTCGCTTATTTCCTTGCACTCATCTAACTTTATCGATCACTATCTTCTATCTCTGAATGACCATATGGATGAAAGATCCATACATTGCACCCAACATTTTTCAGCAGTATGTGAAGCTGAAAAGACCTAAAGTTGTGTCGTGACCTTATGAACCTAGTGTCACAGCTAGGCGGACAGTACGTGTTTGCCTCTCTTTTCACAGCAATACCTCTAGGCAGACAGGTTGGCCACAAGGCGCTTGCATAAACTCTAATCTAGGAGATAATAATGTCATCGGAAACTAGGGGGTAATCTTTGAGTGCCACAGCGACCGTGTTAAGACCGTTAGAAGTGGAAGTTTTGGGTCGTCTAGGATAATAATAATAATAATAATAAACGCAAAATTTGTATAGCGCATACTCACACAAGTAAGGAGCATGCTCATAGCGCTTAAGAACAAGACGTGGAGAACAAACGAGGGACATAAGAACAAGCAAGCAAACAACATATGAACGTATAAAGGATAAATAACAGCACTGATAATGAATTAAAAAAATACAGGAAAGGCAAAGAGGAACCAAGTAACAAGGACTGAGAGTATCGTAGTTTCGCAAAGGAAGACAATCAGGGAAGTAGCAATAAGTGGAAAGGTGGGGGAGGGTGTGACAGAGGACGAGCATTGTGGGAACTGGTGTTCGGAGTAATGCGGAAGAGGTGCGTTTTCACAGCGCATTTAAAGGATTCAGCTGTGGGTAGGTGGCGGATATGGAGGGGAGGAGAGTTCCATTGTTTAGCTTGACAGTAACTAAAAATCCTGTGACAACATGTTTTTGTCCTGGTGACAGGAATAATTAGGAAACGATCGACGGACAAAAAATTTTAATTCAACGTTAGTAGTTGTACTAAATCTGATATGCATTATCTTTCCACTCCATTTTTAGTTGTTGACTTCCTGGTCGTATTAAGCAAAAGGAGCGTTTTATAACCAATCATTTGTATGACATTATGACACTGATTGGTCCCACCTCTGGTGATTAATGGCGAGTAAGGGGGCTATTAGTAGTAGCACACTCCGTAAACACTTACCATATAAATTGTTTGTTGTTGGAAAGTGCTATTTTATCTATTATTACCAACTTCTCTCTCTTTTCGTGTGTGTGTGTGTGTGTGTGTGTGTGTGTGTGTGTGTGTGTAAGTTTGTGTGTAAGTTTGTGTGTGTGTGTGTGTGTGTGTGTGTGTGTGTGTGTGTGTGTGTGTGTGTAAGATAGTATTGCACTTCCTGGTCTCCTTAACCCAATACCTTTTACTGTAAACTTGAGCTGAGATACAACCTTACAAACGAGACCAAGTTGTCCATCGTTGTGCCTCAACATTCATGAAAATTCAGTTAGATATCTCAGCAAGTAGGTGTTTGCTACAACTACCTTGAGGTGTAAGTGGTCTCAGGTTTTTCCGTTCAAAGCTGTAACTTAATGCAGATTCCCGGATAATAAATTAGATATATTATCAATCTATGTTGTACAGCGTGCTTATAGAAAGTGTACGAGTGTGCATGATCTAATAAGATGTAAACAAGTGAGATTTTAGTTTAAACGAGATACTTTTGTCTCGATGTTTTTGGTTTGGGAATCTTAATTTATCTTCGTCTACCTTTGTACTTTTTCCTTGCCTTTTTTGTCCGCGGGTTGCAAAAAAATTAAAGACCAATAATTTATAATATAAAATACTTTGTGAACACCGATGTCTCTTAGTGGTGATGTGAGCACGTTGCTTACAGTTAAATACAATTAAAGAGTCGATAAATTAGTTAATTTTCAAAGGACACCTATGCACGCGCACACACGGACATTAAGGAAGAGATAGAGTCACAGATAAAGAGAGAAAAGAGAGAGAAATGAAAAAAAGAAAAAAAGTATTGCAGCAAAACTTTTGCTAAGGCATTAAAAAAGAAATTTCTTTTAGGCAATATTTGTCCTTTTCAATAGAAAAAGGAAAGTTGCGAAAGTTTGCTCTACATCCCAGCTCAACGCCCGTCTTATGACTTGCCGTTACGGCGCTATAAGGGCTTTTCAAACAGACACACCCTTAACATAAAGCATTCCTCGGCATCCGTCTTTGCTAAGCTTAGACACGTTTGTGAAAAGGTAACGAGGAAGTGATTTGAGCTCGTGGCCCAGGCAAGGATTCGTCTGCGCGAACACAAAAAGAATTCATGTTGCTTCAAGTGCTTCAAGAGGGCTGAAATGCAAAGAGCACCGGTGTGGTCGAACCAAATGCTTTATTATATCTTGATATCAAAGAAACATTTTATACGTCAGCTGCAGCGCTGGTACTATCAAGATCAAATGTATGTCATATGATGTCTTGTCTATGTCATTTAAGGTCAAGTACCTACTTCCTAGTTGCTAAAAATGGAGCTTCGGTTTCTCGCGGGACGTACTGACACAGATTGCTATGTAGCAGCGTGCTTAGCTTTGAACACATGAACAGGTTACAAACCTGATATCTTTTCACTCTGACACCAGATGAGCACAAAAAGTTCTATGTTATTCTCGATAGGAACTCATGCAGTGAAAATGAGACTCTTTGGGTCTGTCTACTTTGATTCTCTCTGCCTCGTGCAAACAGGTACTTGCAATAATTTGTTTAGACTTTTGCCGCTTATGGCAAACAGGAGATAGTGCTTCATTAAGTTTACTTCTGTCAACTTGCCTTATACTGGTGAGTGATTTTGTATAGTTTCATGTTTATTTAGTGATAAAGACATTGGTGATCGAACATACGTTGCCTTTCCTCCACATTATCTGATTTACTGGTCCTCGGTACCTCTCTGAACTCGCTCCCATCTATACCCCTTCATGATTCATTTGCTCATCTTCTGACACCAAGTTTCTTCGAGTCCCACTAAGACAAAGACGTATAGGTAGAGGTCTTTCTCTTACTAAGCCAAATCAACTTGGAACAAATTACCCATCAGACTTCGTCACTTCTATCACCACCTTAAGAAGGATCCTTTCAGAGCAGTGACTTGCCTGCAACCCTGTCCTGACCATAACGTGTGTCTGTAGTTACTTTGTGTATAAGTAGAGGTGTCTGTTGTAGAAGTGAGCGTATCTCTTACGTGAGATTATATACCAGTGATTCAGTTTGTTCAGTTTGTATATTATTTCAGTAAAGAGCTTTAAGCAAATCATTAGAAAGCGCTATACAAATTGTCATTGTTATTTTCATCTCTTTCTTGGACGGTTGCTTAATCCTGAAGAAAGGTTTATCCCTCTCTTACAGACTCGTTTTTCTAGTCCGGATACTTCTGTACACCTTTTCACAACCACTCATTCTCAATTGCAAACATCCACTCACGCACTCGCACACAAAGAAAGGAGCGACAAGATAATCCAGGAAGAGAGTACGATATGGAGATAATGATACCAGCAGATTTTGTATTTTATTCTTTATTGTCTCGACAACACTCTATGTTAAAAGCGGATTAATATATATTTCGTATATGCTATGATTTGTAACATTCAGATACTAGTCCTTCTGACTACTGTGCCTTCGACAAATAGAATTTATAATCACGTGTCTGATGCTGTCAACTTTCTTCCTGGTTGAGCTCCGCAGGTTCATTCGCGTACAGTGAGTCTCGTTGGCAGACATGTTCCTGTGTGGTTCTCGTCAGGATTTAACATCTTTTAGACTGCATCTTTTTCTCCTCTTAGGCTTTTTCACCATATTTGCTGAAGGTAAAAACTTTGTGTTCTTTATCAGCTGTAATCATTTTACAATTATTTATCAAACGTGCTTAAATTTCAACCGCATCTTTCTAAAATATTCCCAGAAGACTAAAGAAAATTCAGATTAATAAATAAGCAGCAAGATTTTATCAAAAACTGTTGACGCAGTGTATTCCTCCCGATGTAGTTGCTAAAATACAGGGTCTGCATTTATGAAACAAAAATAAGTCGTTGCCCTGGGTAACCACGGGACACTCAAGGAAAGCGTCTTGTTCCCAAAACTATAAGAGATGTTAACCTCAGTAGATACTGTTTTAACCCTGGGGCAAAGGTGGCACAGGATAAAGAAACATAAAGCAATGCCGCGTGGTCTGGACATAGCTTTATAACTTCGGAAACAAGGCGCTTCTCCGTGTGCTCCACATTTTGCCCTGGGTAAACCACTTACTCTTGCATCATAATTACGGCCCCATGAGGTTTCCACTGACACGATCCAAGTTATGTAGCCTACCTGCCTCTGCGTGTTCAGTGGACCGTTATAGCAGTGCAGCCCTATAACCTCTTTCCTAAAATACATCAGGCTCACAATTCGTCGGGTAGTTTATAACAGCACCCAGTGGAGCGTTACAACAACGCTGTACTAAATTTTGTTTAGTGCCCCTATCAGTCGGTGCATGTGTTGAATATTTGGAAGAATATTTCTACAGTTTGTGATTGTTGCCTCTTACTATTAGTCAAACATACGTTGTCTTTCCTTCACTTTGTCTCCCTTACTGATAAAGCTTTTGCGAGGTTTATTAAATTCTGAAGAAATTAAGGTTTTTCTTCTAGTTTGGTGTCAAGTCCCTTTCGATACCTTTCACACTCAATCATTCTCTCATGCAAACATACGTGCACATACTCACGCATGAGAAAAAGAGCGAGAAGATAATGACATAAAAATTGTACGAAGATACAAATGATACCAGCAGATATTTCTTTTCATATCATTTGTCTCCAGACAAGACTCCAGTCTGAAAGCTGATTGATACAAATGAACTTAGGTCTGTATCATTCAAGTAGTGCTACATCTCAATAATATGCCTGATGTAAACAGATTTTGCAATCGTGTGGTTGATACTGCATACAACATGCTTCCTAGATGAGCTCTTCATGTATACTCGAGTACCCGGCTTGCTCTTACTCGGCAGTAGACATGTACCTGTAGTTCACTTCAGAATTTAGCAACTTTTCAATTTCACCTTATTGTTCTTCTATGGAACATCTTTTCTAACTGTAAAATACCTGTTGTTTTTCGACAACAATATTATGTGTCAAGACCGAGTAGACAGTAGTTGATAGTAGACCTCGATGCTATTATTTTATAAATACTTAACACTACTGCTTAGAGTTCTACCGCGTCTTTCTGTTAGATTATCATGACTATGAGGTTCGATTCTTTCCTACAGAAATAGCAGAATATATTGAAACTGCTTACCCAGTGGGCTTCTTCCGACCTATTTCCTGAAATACAGAAGGCGTGCATTGACTCACTTTCAAATCATGTCCTTGGGGATAGTAGCTGCGCATGACCAGTGGACCGTACATATAATGTTGCTAAAGCACAGCAGCCTCACACTGAACCAGATTCGTCACGTAGCTCCCATTTCTAAAACCGGGGACACTTCCACGGTACTGGGATTAGTCCCCAACATACCAACGCCCAAAATATCTGGAGACCGCTCGACCTGTTGCACGGGGAAACGCACCTCCGCTACACAACAAGGAAAACGTGTAACTGGACACCCTGCTACCCGGCATTATTGGTCTCCCTCAACCGACATTCTGGAAGCCACGTGGATTTGCTACATACGACAGAGAGCAAATAGACAAACAAGAGAAGATACCAGTGAATAAATAGCACAAGAGCATAATTCATAATCTACAACACTACTTTATAAATGCTACAACAACAATTAAACACAGACGTACACTTCCTAACCTTAACTCAAACCCCTAAGTCTGCAATGAAACATTTCACTTTATGAAGCAGAAGTCTTCTCTTGAGCTCACCTCTCAACTCTCCTCGACCCGCGTGCCTGCCCTCACTGCATCTTTGACTCCGTGAAATGTGTAGGTAAAAAACAAACGAGTCACGTGAATCATCTGCTTTTATGTATCGTGCATTCGCTTATGGGATATATATGATAATCAACCAATCGATGAGTGACCATTTGTCAACCCTTCAATGAATAGAACCTCAGCCCGTGACCATTGGACCGTTACAACAGCATGGTATTATATTTTGCTTGTTGTCCCTGACTGTACAGACCTAAGTGCATCTGTCTCTTACAATACTTACCTGTAAGTAAGAACGGTGTCAAATATTTTAAGATGTTTTCTATCGTGCGCCATCTTTGTCTTTTATCAAAAACGATAACTACAGCCCTCAACATTGATCTGCTGACTAAAGCACCCAGTGCTTCATTGTTTGCTGCTCTTAACGGTGTCCCATCACTGTCTGAATTTTCAGTTGCTACAGGGCTGATAACTACTGTTATAAACACCTTTCACTCTCGCATACATACGCACACTAACGTATCTGGCTACCCTAATATTGTGAGTTCTTCCTACGTCTCAGTCTCTCCAGGTTGCGACTCCCCTGTGTCTGCCCGAGCGACATGACAATCATCACTTTGCTCCTTTGCACTAGACGACCTTTACAATCACGTTATCATAGCTTGGCTCTCTCTTCCGCTTAAAGCAAGACATAATGACAATGACAATGACAATGACAATGACAATGACCAACTTTATTTATCCCAGTGGGCAATTTGAATATGGGCATGTGCTCTAGCTCAACAGTGAATGGAGAAAAAAAACTTACAGGGAAATCAAGTATACACATACAACATCACACACGCACACACACACACCACTGACAGCTCTTCTAACATTAAGCAGCTGGACTGCATATGGCACAAATGATTTTAGGTGCCTGTTACTCTTACATATAGGCATGGCATAACGTTTACCTGAGCTTAATAATAAAAATTCTTTTGTTAATACATGATCAGGTAATGATAGAATGCATGAGGCTTTCCGTACTATTTGCTGGTTGCAAAAAGAAGCTTAATCCCTCTGTCTGATACCAATTATCTTAGAACAGATGTTCACAACACTGTTCAGACTGTTCCTATCATGGACAGAGAGATTGCGGAACCAGCATACAAATGAGAAAGATAGGAGACTCTCAATGAATGACTGGTAAAAACGGCCTAAGATTACTTGACTAACTGAAAAACTCTTTAATTTATGCAAAAGATACATTCTTTGTTGGCCACGTTTAACAATGTGTTCGGTGTTTAAGTTCCGTTTGAGCTGGCTATCAAAAATAGTTCCCAGATACCTGAAGGAGTTAACAACTTCAACAGGTTTACTATGAATCACACTGGGAATAACAAAATCCTCTTTGATCTTCCTTAAGTCTATAACTATTTCTTTAGTCTTATCTACATTCAACTCTAAAAAGTTATCATCACACCACTGTACAAAATTCGTTAAGGCATTGCCATGATCTGTTGTGTGTTCCTGTAAAAGAGTCAACAATGCCGTGTCATCAGAGAACTTGATGAGGTAGCTATATATTCTCCTCTGTGCTTCTGCAGCTGTCAGTGTACATGATAAATAACAAGGGTGACAGACAACAACCCTGTGGGGAGCCAGTGCTTGTAAAAACTGTGTCAGAATAATTACTGTTAACATAAACCCTCTGCTGTCTACAAGTCAAAAAATCCACTATCCATAAAACCAGTTGATGTGGCAGGTCAAAATAAAAAATCAGTCTCGAAGCCAGAAGGTGTGGTTGCACTGTATTGAATGCAGAACTAAAATCTGCGAAGAGTAATCTGGCATGTGACTTGGGCTTTTCTAAGTGTTTATACAGTGTGTTCAGAATGAATAACTTGGCATCGTCAACATAGTGTACTTGACAAAAATAAAATGTTGAGATCGCTATATATATTCTGAATCTGGAACCCGTTTACTGTACTTTGTTTAACTTTACTCAGTTCAAAGCACCTTGAAGACCTATACGTATGCATCCATATTAATCTGAATCATCCTAAACAATCCTAAAATTATCGTTCCTGAAAAAGAAATATAGGGTAAGTATGAGGAACATGCTTTTGAGGTCTTGATAGTAATGTATATCTGGTTTGTGCTTCTTGCTAACTGTCTTTAGTAAAGTTTGATTTACATGAAATTGATAATTTATTATTGAAAATGTTTGCTATGTATGGCAAGTGTTTGTAGTGTAAGGTTTCTTTAGAACTTCTTTTTGTAGTAGGATGATTGCTTTATAAAATCGGCAAATTTCTCCATCATTTCGAACTGAAACTGCAAAATCTTTATGAACTGTTTGGCTATTCTAAGGGTTTTGAATATTAAATTTCGCAGGGAACGTTTGCTCATGTCAGCAGTATGGTGGATGTAATCAGTGTCCTTCGTCGGGAGCCTGCACAAGAAGTGAGTCTTTCAATGTCTTCGTCTCTCTCTCTCTCTCTTTCTCTGTCTTCTATTTCACTTACTGATTTTCCATTCCTGGAAGACCGCAATTTAATCATAAGCCCATAAGCAATACCGTTATACTATATGCAGTTAATGGCTCACATTTTTATTGCTTCTATTTTTTTATTTTTAGTAAACGTCGCACTCAACAAGTCGGCAAGTGCCAGTCCCTTATACAGCCATAGTGGGTATAACGAGGTGTCAGGTCCGGCTTGTCTGGCTGTAAATGGTAACACTGACACCACCTTCAAGCCTATTAACCAATATCCTGATAGCGCCGCCTGTGTTCACACAGATCCCAGTGACTACTCGCCCTACTGGGAGGTGGACTTGGGTCAACAGTACGTCATCTCTACCATCACTGTGTACGGACGAGAGGAAAGTCAGTAACATTTTACAATATTTAATAACACTAAATTAAGAATACTGTACTGTTCATAAGGATAACTGAGATGTACAAAAAAACTTACAGTCCATTCACCAACTGCTGCACGTTTGGACGTGAGCAAGCTACACAAATTGTGTGAGAACTGTACTTGTTGCTCAGCTCAGTGGACTACCCAGGAAACGAGCTACGGTTACCGGCTAAACAGAAACAAAGTCTTTATCTTTTTGTGGCTTTTGGGTAACTGTCCACTTTGGCGCTTCTAGGGGTCCAGCGGACCTCCTTTGAAACAAATTGACCAATGAATCGTTTCCTTTTATTTACAAATGTAATGAACCGAATAACGCAGCCCCTCAGAGACGGAAGATACAAAACAGTATTTATACACCAAACAATACAATACCCACCAAAACGTAGCACATTTTTATTTTTTCACGTTTTACTTTAGATAATATGGTGATATTTGTACATTAAACAGTTTAGTACATTGTAAAACCTAATATTGTCTGTTTTGGATCAGAGTGGTAATACAAGATGTGGCTATGTGTTATTTGATTTTTTTAATTTGCTAACTTTATCAAGAGGATCAGCAATGTGCAAAAAATAGTCATTGTTAAGAATTTTACGAAATCACACTAAACAGCACTACCATTTTCTAACGAAATGAAAACTGATTAGCCTCTTTTATTTACTTTTATATTTAAAGCAAGAAAATATTTTAAAACTGATAAAAACAGAGGGTTGTAAGCCTAACAATGTTAACCAATATTTCTAGGGTAGTATCAGAAAAGCATGTCTGACAAGCTAAAAAGAAATGGAGAACAGAATGAAGTTAAGTATGTGTGCAGGTTGTTTGACAAAAGCTATTAGCTGTGAACAGGTGAATGGAGCTGCTCGAAGCTACAACTCCTATCTGAACAATATTTTCACTTAGCAGATGAAAATTCTCAGTTTTAAGCAATTACGACAAGAATGTCTTAACAGTTTGATGTATGTGTGATACCTCTAAATTTGCAGACAAATTTTTCTTCTAAATTTTATGTGGGATTATTTTAACGTCTTGTGCACCATTACAAACTGCGTTGTAAGCTAGTCATAGAACAAAAAAGGGCCTAATAGAGACACAGCAAGCTGTTATCGCCTGTTATAGACTGCTACACTTGTGTGACGTTAAAGCCATGTGGCTAAATCGTTCATTGTCTCGGAGCTAATTTTGTACACGGCATTTAATCAAATAATTTGGAATAAATTGTAAGTTAAAATAAACAACTTTTTCTTTGACGGAAGTGTGTCGTGAAGATAACATTATTATCATACTTATTTGTTACCGAATAACATCAAAGTTAGATGTTTATGTGGAATGTAAGAAAAGTCAAGCTGCTGTATGCATTTAGGTATTGATGAACGCTACCACTTCCATGACACTGTGTAACTTCCGCTGTGTAACTTCCCCTTGTGCACATAAAAGTAGGGTAGCTGTCTCACACTACGTACCTTAGAGATGACCAGCCAGTGAGTCGCATTCTGGTGTGCTGCTTAGTCAACTTGCTAAGATATTTAGTGAGTTTTTTATTTTACGTATTTAAGTCACGTTTTCAGTATTACTATTAAGCCCACACACGCACGCACACACACACACACACACACACACAACTTACGCCCCCGCTCTCTCATGCATACATACCCACACAAATACACACATACATACGTTCATTTATACTTACAGGAATAATAAATTATATAGAATAAGAAAGCCAATAAAGCCCTTAGTTTTTTCTGTACAGCCTTTAATACGCTGAAAACAGCAAAATTCACTGTGGACGACAAGCTGTGCTACACTTTTCCACCAGACTACGTTCGTCCCGTCATAACACAGATCACCTGTAGCTCACCAATGACCGGCCGAAAAGTGCGAATACAAAAAGTTAATGACCGTGACAGACCTTACTTTGCAGTATGTCAAGTGCAGGTATGGGGTAAGTAGAACAACTAGTAAACTGACATTTAAACCCCCTTTCTAGCAATGATTCTCTCTCTCTCTCTCACACACACACACACACACACACACACACACACACACAACCACACATTAGGTACATTTACTAATTCTATTCGAGAAGTGACATTGTAGCTGGTATGAAGAACTTGGCAAAAGCTTTTTTCTTGACGACCAGTTGTTTCCATCTGCAGCCAGAGGGGAGCGTTTGGACTTTATAATTATAATCGGTAAGAATGGTCTGTGCTGATCTTGACAGCTTTAAACCTCATAGCCATGCCGTATAGGTCTCAGTAGATTATGTGGAAAGCCAATGATCTGGTAGCAATCTTGACCGCCCTCATCAATCAGGCCTTATCTTTGATGGATAGAACGCCAAACCACACTGACACACCAAATATGAGAATGCTTTCTATCAGGCTGCGAAACACTGAGTCAAGTACAGGGCCACTGACACTGACATTCCTCAATTGTCTTACCAAGAACAGGTACTGATGGGATTTCCCTGAAACGATTTTAGTGCTTTCCTGGAAGGATAGTTTGTTGTATAGCACTGTGCCAGCACACGTACAAACTTTGCACGTGTTCTACCGCCCCATCGCAATAACCAAAGGTGGGTCGACCGGTTGATGCTTCTTTCTATCAAGGACCAACTCTTTAGTTTGAAAGATTTTGACCACCAGAAACCTAGAATATACTTTCTTAGTTTAATAAAAAAATAGCTTGCCAGTGAGTCCTCGCCCTTGAGCCAAGAAACCAACTGCAAATCGTAGGCAAACAACAAGAAACAACAGTTAAATTTCAAAGCCCTAAGTTTTTTTTGTTAGTTCGTGATATAGTTTGTGTAATAGGTTTCTATCATTTCATCGAAAAGGATAAATCTAGGCTTTCTTACTAAGCTTACTTTGGTGTTTTGGTGAAGATGTGTGCAAGGACTTGACTTAGGGCTTAGGTTTGAGGCTAGTCACAGTATGTAAATACTATGTTTTAAACAACTTTATTCGCCTTATTCCCAGATTTCAGAGGGAAAAGTAAATTCCTCTCCAGTTTACATGTTATGAGGTTGCGGTTGAACACTTATGTATTCGCTTATGTAGTCATCTAACGATAACAAAATTTTTCTAACAATCTTCCGTATGCTCCTTTCAGTGTGCAATTTCGGCTATTATGATCCCAACTGCACCAACACGTGCGGAAACTGTTTAGAAGGCACGTGCGACCCGTCCTCAGGAGAATGTCCACAGGGCTGTAGTGCTGGCTATCAGTTGCCATACTGCAAAAACAGTAAATATAACACTCAATGAAATTCTTGTGAGACTTGTAAGATAGAGATGGAAGGCACAAGTTCCATCAACTTTGAAGTTCTTTATAACTCTCATGCTATTATGCATTGGAATAACGAAGCATGTCTTCAACTGCAACTACTAAAGGATTGTTACAGAGGTTTCCGAGGATTACAAGAAGAAAGCTTATTATTTAGCATGTTAAAATATGTAAATGCTTTAAATTAACATTTACACTTGTTTCATTGTAATATATTTGTTCTGCATACTCTCGTGTTTACCAAAGAATCCTTTTTAATCCATCGTCTTTTTCTTTCAGCTTGCACTGCTGGCTCATACGGAGTAAACTGTAAGAACAAGTGCGGTAACTGCTCTGACGCATCCACGTGCAGTGCTGTATCAGGGGAGTGTCCTCGTGGATGTAAACTCGGATATCAGGGAGCATACTGTAATGTCTGTAAGTATATAGAGAAAACAGAGAGAAATTGTATGGGTTTAACCGCCTTGCACCAAGAGATAATAGCCGATACAAACTTTTACTTATCTTAATACTACAGATTTTTAGTAATATCACTTTAAAGCCTTCCCACCATGCATAGGTCACTTGACCATCCAATGGTTGATTATCAGCGAAGTCCATATACATGGTCGGTCCCAGTGTTATGTATTCTTTAACTGTTTTATAAATGTTGATTTGCGCAGTGCTTTTAGTTTGCATATTATCGTCTTAGTAAAGCCTGGAGATCTGTTACATACGGTGCGAGCTGCACACAAACCTGCGGCAACTGTAAAGGGAACAGTCCCTGTAACATTTATGATGGCATCTGTGAGACAGTTACAACAAGAACAAGCTCAATTGAATGAATTTGTGTTCTAAATAAATACTTATACTCTCAAATGGTCATATTAGGGCATTCTTTATCAAAATTTTTAAAAGATAAATAAATCGAGTAAATTTAAAGGGATAGTCTCTAAAAGTCAATGATTTATTCTAAATGTTTTATTTGATCTTTTAGGTCCATACAAATACCTACGATGCCCTGCTCATGTATTATGGCATCCACGTAACCAGTCGTACCTATCTTGTTTAAGTATCTATAAATAGCAAAACCAAGAAACAAAAAATATAATACCCTAATAAGCATTCGTAATGAAACAAATAAGAGCGAACCAATTTTTTCACAATCCTATGTTCCCCGTAGTTCCAGGTTTTCAGTTAAATAGATCTAATGTCAAAATCTGCACTTGCAACGGAAACTTCGTATCCATACAGTTTAAATACAAAGAGTACTAAGCTGTAGAATTTTCCTGTAAATATTTCTCTTAGTATCCATATTGTCCATCAAAATATAATTCCTGTAATTATGACTTTGTGCCTACACTTATTGTTTGTTTTGTAAAAAATGGATTTAGTTACTATAACATGGTTAAAGAAATTTACGGTTTACATTTGTTAAATACTACTATTGCCGTGCTCTTTTGTCTAAGCGTGCGACGCTGGTTCATACGGACACAGCTGCAGCTACACGTGTGGCAACTGTTCTGGGGTAACGTGCAACGCCGTGTCAGGAGAATGTCCGAGGGGCTGCAATCCTGGCTATCAGGGAACATATTGTAATATAAGTAAGTTAATTAGGCTTTTTCTGTCTTTTTACACAACATGAACACACATACATTCACCTAAAAACAAACAAATGCATGGAATATTGCAATGTGTCTGCTGTACGTTATGTGTGAGTAGTTATGTAAGCGTCTATAAAGAACTTATTAACACTCATGTTTAAATATTTATTCACCAGCTTGCACAGGGGGTACATACGGAGCTGGATGCAATCAAACTTGTGGAAAATGCGTCGGAGGCAATGGATGCGACATCGTTACCGGTCATTGTGAGAATGGGTGCACGGCTGGATACTACCCACCCGTCTGTTCTCTAAGTACGTTTTCACAAAGCCCAGTAGGGACACACGCCATTAAAAATTAACATTAACACATATTTAAAAGTAAACTGTTGATGTAAAACATATAAAATACCACCAATAGACAAAATATTTTGCACAGATTTGGCTAATGTAGCAGCATAGATTGTATTCTTTTATAGATTTTATAAATTTTGCATAACATTTTATTTATATTTTATTTATTTTATTTATTAACATTATATGAGAGTGACGTCCCTTCGCCTAACTGGCTTGAGGGGATGGCTCTCTGTCGTTTTTGTCGTGTTTTTGTATCGTCCGTCGTATTTGAGTTTCGGCAACCCTTATTATGATGAAGTCGTCATCCTTGCTCCTCTACAAGACTGCTGCATGTTGAGGACGTCCACTTGGAACAGCCTGCAGCTGTTGCGGGATGGTGTTCTCAGCAGGGCCATGAAAGAGGTGTTGCGATCCGACCCCATCCGCCCGGTCTTGATAGACAGCCTTTTCCCGGCACTGGACAGACGGCTGAAGAGCGTATTTCAGAAACTGGACATATGCGTGCAGACAACTGGCTTGGAAAATGTGCTAGTCGATGATGGCCTTTGATACTGTCTTGTTGGATTTGGACTTCAGGACTTGCGCGGTGGTGTGGGATTCGTGTTTTCATCAGTGAACTTGAGCGTGTGCTGGCGTTCCAGTGAAACTTGTGCCTTCTGTTGGATGTTGCATTTTCTGTGGAGTGTATGACATGTTTGATATTTGTTGTATGGAGTGTATTCCGGATTGTATGACATGTTGGATATTTGTGCTGAGGACTGTGTTCTTGCTGTGTGTGGACGCTGCCCTGTGACGTGGAGGAGACGGGCCGCTACACACCCACATTTTGTCGTCATCTTATTTTGTCGTCATCTTATTTTTTTGACGTCAGCGCCTTGAGCTGTCCACAGGCCAGGATTTGGCGCTATACAAGCCAACATTATTATTATTATTATTATTATTATTATTATTATTATTATTATTATTTGGGTATTGGTGATAATGTCATTTAAGCAAGGGATAAAAGGGAGCATGACTAAGAAAATTCGTCTACTAATTTACGAATATTTTGATAACACTCGCTAGTTATCCTTTACGTAAAAATAACTGGTTATGCTCACATCACCTAACTTTCTTTCGTATATTGAACTAATACCAGCCCTAATAAAACACATTCATTACTTCTATGTTTATGCTGTGCTATATGATATGTGTATAGACAGGCGCACCATATTTGCATGCGTATTGTTCCTCTCGTGTGTCCACACCCAATGCTGATGTTTATACTTTGGTATTTGTAAAGAAAGAAAATTTAGAAATACAATATTCTTCTGTTGATCTACTTGTTTACAACCTTAAATCATCCGTACAGCCTGCAAAAGCAAAACGTACGGAGAAAACTGTTCTTTCCCATGCGGGTACTGTGACAACTCTAGGGACTGTGACATTTACAGCGGATCCTGTACATCGTGTGCCTCGCAATTCTTAATGCCTTACTGCAAAGGTAGGTGTACATAAAGCACCCAAAAAATTCAGTAATTTTTTAATAATTTGTTTCTAAAATTATATATTTCTCACTCTCCCTCTCTCTCTCTCTATATATATATATATATGTTTGTAATTGTAAATTGCTATCGAATCGGTTACTGTGTTTGGATTTTTGTTTGTTTTGATGAAGACAGAATTTTCCACGCTGTATCGTATTTTTAGCTGATGCTGGGATTACAAAACAAAAAACTATTTGAAATGTTAATTTTCAGGTTTCCGAGTTCCATATATGCGGAGGAAGTTTTTGCTCCATTGATAACTTATTGTTGAACGATTTGTCTTGCATTGAAGATTGCATTTTATGTCTCGTACTCTAGACAATCTGTATGTTGACACTACCTTTTAAGACATTTAACAGCTTTCTTTATCTGATTAGAATAATATTAAAGGCAAACAATTTACGAAATACAAAAACCTTCTGCTTTTAACTAAAGTATCAACTGTACCATCCAAAATTAAAGTCGATCCTCTCTTTCGGTAAAATCTTAGAGAATATACTAGAAATCTTATTCGAGTAACTGCAAGAAGTACATTTCATGTTCAGGCTTTTGCCACTGTTTGAAAATTTGCGATGATCCACAGAGTAAACCTTTTCTGCCGGGTTCAGATAACGTTCAGAAGATAATTAGTGGGATTCAGGAGCTGGCCATGGTCACTTTAACACATGACACTACTCGCATATAAAGAAAACTAATCGGTATACCTAGAGCTAACATTTTGGTGCTGTAACATATATTTTTAATTCGTAGATTGTGTTCGGGGATATTACGGAGCAAGTTGTAACAGGACGTGTGGACATTGTAAGAACAACGCCTCATGCGACCCAAACACAGGACTGTGCCCTGGTGGTTGCGATGGTAATTGGCAGGGAGACAACTGTCAGCAAGGTAGGTGAGCAGCAAGCTTTTGTAGTGAAAAGGAGGTCGCTCTCTAGATAATTAAAAAGCCAAAATAAAGGATTATTTTATGTATAACGAACACATATTGTAAGTAAAATTAAATCTGTTAAAAAGAACAAATTATTATTTATGTAGAATAATTAATTATTTGAAAAGAACGAAAATGATGCACTAGCAAAACCAAAGGTAAAAGTTAAAATTTTAAAAAAGACTACAATAAATAATATATAAACAACCATCCGTATACACAGAGAGCGCGACCAGTGTAAGAAGACAATCTGACAGAGTTTTTCAACGAAGAAACACATCGAGGTGTGAATATGTGAAAAAGAACAAAGACAAATAGTGAGTCAAAAGCAACTATATTAGTCAAATTATGAAGACTTTATTTTTCATGAATTTTGTCTTAGCAGAAGCTCTCGTAAGCCCGGACAATAAGATTGGTGTGATTGCCGGTGTCACCGTTGCGTGTATTGTCATTGTTATCATCGCCATTGTCGTTGCAGCAATCTTGCTTGTAAGGTTTGTATTAATATGATTGGATGTCATTTAATCAGCAAGCTAGGTGATGATGCCATAGTATTGTTTTGCCTTTAGTTCATCGTGTTAAATGTTTTTATTAATAATAAAGAACATTAGGTTCGTGGGTAAGTGTGAAACACTGATATAATGAAATAAAGAAAATAAGACAGAGGCACTTATCTCTCAAAAGGCTAATACCTAGCACAATTTCTTTTAAATCGAAAACTTATTTTCCTAGTATGAGATATTACATAGCAACTGCTTATCCATTCGGCTAGAAAGACAGTTGTATCATTCCTGTCAACTTCTCATGAACTTAAACTCTATAATTGCTTTTGAAATACAAACTTAACACGTGAATAACCATGGTCACGTGATCTGCACCATTCATGTGAGATTAACAACGTTAGCATTGAAATTTTTGCCGTGCACTTGAAGAGCGCCCACCAGTGATTGGAATCTCACTGTTTTTTTTACAGACGAAGACAAACACCAAAATATACAGGAGCCGATAATGCTGCATTTGAGCGTGAAACGACGTCCAGTAAACAACAAACATCTCAACAGGGAACAACCTCACACTTATCTTTTCCCTTTCCCTCAAAAACGTCAGGTATGATGTCGATTGTGAAACATTTGTAAGATTACCGGCAATTGTAAACTCTTTAGAAAAATCTTCCAACAAATTGAACAAGTGATGAATTAAATATTATAAGGCTCTATGTTGTATTTGTACAGCAGCCTTGTGGAGCGACTGGAAATACAGTCCAGTATCAATCGCCTGTGACGAACTATACAAAATCTGTGAAAATATAATTCATTCATGAAAATCGCATTAATGAAAAATTAAAAAAAATTATAAGCAAATGATAAACGAAAAAAATTTAAATGCCACGAAAGTCTACTTTATACTTATGGTTGCATCAAGAGTTGTAAACAGCAGTTATTTAATCCTCCCTCTGGCGAAAATATAAAGCTAATAAACGTCTTCGTTTAAATAATAGGTTTTGAAAACAAAGTTTAAAAAAAATCAATGACGACACATAACAATATTTATTAAACCTGGCGTTTTGTAATCTCACTTCAGCAGGTGCGGAGAAGAAGTCGGAGGACGAAAAGCCCAGCATTTAAGTCAAGCCAATAGTGGTGAAGATGTCGCCGTTAGGCAGAGAGAGGGCCACATGTGTAAAGCCAAAGGACGTAGCAGATGGTGTTTCCACAAAAGCACCAAAGAAAACCCAAGGACTTTCTGTGGACATTCTGCCCGATCTAGAGGACGAGTCTGACCACACGTACAGAAATGACGAGAGTGTGTACGCCACCTTCAAGGCCACTAGACCCGAGCTGGACAGCGTGCAGAAAACATTGATAGACTTGCTGGCATCTGGACAGCTTCCAGAGCGTTTTGAGGTGAATAGCCGTCTCTCTATTAGCTAGCATCTAGTTCAAAAAAAAGAAAACTTAAAATAACGCATTGCTAAATGTGTCACAGGAGCTGCCCAAAGGACTGACAGAGGAGCACGAGGCCGCTAAACTACCTGTTAACATCAAGAAAAACAGATACTACTCCGTTCTGCCGTGTATGCCATGATATCATTGTTATTAAAAATAAGCAAACAATTAAACAAGAAATTGCAAATATAGTCTATTATTAAGAAAACAAGACGACTAAAATATCATGCTTCAAAATTCCATATGCCTTTGAAATGTGGCCGACAAAAATAATAAATTTTTAAATTGTGTTAAAATGACATCTCTTCTTGATGACAATTTGTTGTTAATTTCGCTTGGCTAGTTTAATTTCTCACACAAAGTTCATTAATGTTTTTATGGTACCTTTCAAATATTTCAATAAAACACTCATTACATGCCAGGATGGCTTACATTATTTACTTAGTTGTAAACTGTTTATTTAATAAGAATAATGTTCACATCTGTAGATGACAAAAATCGCGTGATTTTGACGGACGAATTTTCAGAGGGAAAGGCTACAAATTATATCAACGCAAGCTATATAGCGGTATGTTCCAGAGCCTTTTGCAGATAAAACGTTTATATTGCAAGTCTCTGCAATAATTTTTGGAAGTTATTGCTGCTTAAACCACTGATTTAAAAATGTTCTTGAACGTTATATAATCATAAAGATTAACTTTTTTTGTTCTGACATGGTTTCTGTACACACTGCCAGCTAGATACAAACTTTAGAGTTATAACAATACTATACCTATATATTTGCTAATAAAAGGACTCAAACTCGTTTTTAAACGAATTTGCGTTAGTGCTGAACCCATTTTGTTAATATTTTACAAAATATTGAATACAGGGATTTCACCAACAGAAGACCTACATCGCAACTCAAGGTAACAATGGCTTTAAGTAAGAAGGACTATCGTCTCCTATTTTTACTTTGTTTAACATTTAATTGCATTCATTGCTACAAATTTACAGAAATAAACTTAATTCTGAGAATTAACCCTGTCATAAATATCACTTTCTATCTGCACTATTTTACCATTTGTTAAGTTAATAAACGATGCACCAAGAATACATTAATAAAGCAAGAAAAAAGAGAAGGAAAATGAGAAATGAATAATAATGTGGGGCTAAGTCAGTAGCTGTTATTAAATGATATTATTAACTGTTACTTTTAGGTAAAGTTTAGCTAAAATGAGAAGAGAAATAGTAATACTGGGTTTTAAATTCCATACCTCGCCTTTTACTTCCGCTCACTCGTGCACACAGAAATTGAGAATGGTAACATGTCAATCAATGATCCGAAGATCTGCCCCATACAGGCACAAGCACAGATTGTTTAGGACACACAAGATTGTGGCTGATGCATCTCACCCAGTCAATGATCTATTTTGTCGCTTGTCCTGTGGGGGTCACGTATAAGTAAGTCCAGGCCAGAACATCCCTAATGATAAACAGCTACTTTGCCAACGCATTAGTCTCCCTGAACTTCGCTGTGGCACGATTTAGTACTAAATTTTGAATGGTAAATAATGAGTATGAAATGTGTGGGTCCTACAGGACCACGTGACAACACCGTCGGCGATTTCTGGAGGATGGTGTGGCAAGAGCAGATAACTCAAATTATCATGCTTACCAGCCTTGTTGAGGATGGTAAGGTAGGTTCTAATAGCAACTGTACAATCAGAACCACTGATATTACATTACTGATTGTTACTGCTGTCTCTGTGTATTTTAGACTGTGTGGTCTCTCTCTCTCTCTGTAAGTGTGTGTGTGTGTGTGTGTGTTCTTTTGTTTGACACGTATGTTTTGAACACGTACAATTACAGAACAAGTGTTACGAGTACTGGCCAGCCCGGGACAGTTCAGAGACGTACGGTCCTGTGACAGTCACGTGTGCAGACGTCCAACGTCGAGCCAACTTCTTCATCAGGACTTTTATCATCGAGACGCGTGGTGTAAGTCTGTGATATGAAGCTAACTCTGTCTGTTTGTATACTCTCTGACTCAACACATTTAAGCACATTTTTGTCAAAATGTCAAAGAAAAGACGATTTCGCGTCAATTGAACGTTTCAACTTTATTCATATTAGGAAATGAACGTTGTAAATTGTTTGTTTTTTTCACGTTTACTAAGCTTAACTCAAAAACAGAAATCAAAGTTAAGGCAAAATAAAATATTATTATTTATTGCTTTGTTTAACTTTTAATTAAATAACAGATCGGAGAAAAGCGAGAGGTGGAGCAGTTGAATTTCGTGGCCTGGCCTGACCACGGCGTCCCCACCACAACATCGCTTCTCAACTTCTGGCGCTTTGCCAAGCGACGTGCACCACAGCGACCTCCACCACCTGTCCTAGTGCACTGCACGTGAGTTCTATTTGCGTCTGTATGTGTTTTTCTAGGGAATACGTTTATATATATATATACACATGTGAGTGCTTATGTTCGTGTGTAGAGAAAGAGAGAACATAAAACAGTCGACATTAGTTTTTTCCATTGAGATCTACGTTTCAATCCTGACAGCGCTGGTGTTGGTCGGACTGGAGCATACATCGGCCTTGACATTGCTTACGACAACGCCGTCAGTCGAGGAGATGTAAACGTCTTTGACATTGTTGAGCGCATGCGTGAAGAACGGTGCAGCATGGTGCAGGCTGCAGTAAGTAACACTCGGGCGCTGCTATTAAAACGATTCTTCTACTTCATGAAAAATTTCATATTTTGGGATATGAATGCGGAATTTATACATAATGTTTCAAAAAGGGAAATAAAATAAACCAACATTTCTGAGAGGTCTTTAAACAATAAGGATTATGTAACCAAGGAAAAATACAATAACAGAATAAAGGTTACAAATCTTGTCTTTTATCGTTAGTTTGTGTGACTGGTGCACGTGGTAAATACTTTAAAATGGTTGTTTTCTCGTCAAAACTTATTTCAAAATATAAATTCTGAAAACGATGCACTAAGAATGTTTGTAATAAAATTTCACGTCCGCTGATTTCTAATGTTTTATTATAATGTCAACAGAAGACGGTGTGCATTGCATCTTCCGTACATCACTGTGCATCAGTATTTTAATTTTGATTTTTTTTTAATTTAAAAAACCAGGAACAGTTCGTCTTTCTGCACAAAGCTGCACTGGAAGCTTACACAGGCAGTGACACAGTCATCCCTAGTTACCGGTTTGACGCCATTTTTCCCCAGCCAGTCAGAGCTCGTAAAGAAAACCCTCGCATTGACCGCGAATTCAAGGTGCGTTGCTTCTCGACAACAAAGTGAAACTTAATAATAGTTTCATATCATTTAAAAATTGTCTATTTCTTCAGAAATGCCAGTTCACTTGTTTGTTTGAAATTAATTTATTGCAAGGCATGGTTGTAATTATCACGTACATATATCAGAAGCACTATAAATAAATTTTAACTAATTGCAATTTAAATATTTGCAAATTAAGCATCTCTTGACCAGTTTTCTTGTAAGTTATTATTCTTACTTAATGGGATGTTTACAGAAAGTGATGCAAATGCGGTCACTAACACCAGACATGTCAGTCAAGGTTGCAACAGAAGCAAGCAACAAGGCAAAGATAAGACACCCAACTTTTCTGCCAGGTACTCTAGGATCTAAAAGCCTTTCTTCCTCGACGGAATTTCAGTTGTATCATACTAAACATATAAAAGTTTGATACATAAGATAATAAAAACAATTACGTGAGACTGTGTTTGAGGATGTCGAGGTTAAGGATTCGTGTAAACGGTTTGTTTCTAATTTCTTCCTTCATTCATTCTGTTGATATGAAACGCATCATGCTGTATACTTCGGGCTATTAACTTGTAAAGATTACTTGATAAACACTGCGCGCAATGACGACTATAGCTGCCTATGTTTTGTCGTTTCTGTCACTACAGAGGATAAGCACCTTGTCTACCTCACAGCTTACGTTGCAGGGCGTGATCAGTTTATCAACGCTGTCTACATGTCGGTAAGACATATATATATATAATGTATGGTAAAAGGTTATACATGTAAATAATATATTACTCGGTTAGAAATCTACCATTGTTTATAGCTAGTTTATATGGCTATTATATAAGTCCACTAACACCGTAACATCTAAGGTAATCGGATCTTTTAAGCTATGACAGCAGAAATAGTTTGGCGTGAAAGTAATTTATTTTTATGTAAAGTATTATGCGTACCTAATGCAATACTTGCATCATAACAGACTTACACAGAGTACAAGGGTAGCATTCTCACTCAACTTCCTCTCGGAGAGACTCTGGTGGACTTCTGGCGACTGGTGGACGGGTGTGACGTCAAAACGATTGTCTCCCTTGGCAGTGAGAAGGAACAAGATGATGTAAAAGTTAGTGCACTTCACATGAAGCGATGTAACCTCGCACAGGTGCACTAGCGTGCACCTTCAGTAACAACAATTTACCGAGTCTACTCCAAACCACCTTTGTCAGCAGACTGTTTTATTACAACAGAAAGAGCGGAGGGATAATATAATCCAAAAGACTCGAAACAGGATACACTTTTGTTTAATTTCGTTGACTTTCTTAAAACGGTCATTTTATGGCATTTTTAGACTACTTTGAAGTCAATTTTCAATTTGTTAGTCAAAATATTGCAGGCAGCTTGAAGATAACAACTAATTTTTTTTTCTCTTCTTGCAATACCTTTATGTTATAGATGTAATTATTTTATCTCTACAGGATTACTGCCAATACTGGCCAAAAGATGCTGGAACGTCTCTAACCGTGGATCCTTATGTCATAAGGCATAAAAGCACATTCCCATTGGGAAATCATTTAGCCTCCTACACTCTAAGCTTAGAGAAGAAGGTACAGTAGAAGTTTAATTATACTCCCTTGTACAAAACGTTTGTTATCGTACACTCTGAGCTTCACGAATGAGGAACAGTCCGTCAAGTTGAAGTATGTACTCAAGGTACTAAACATTTCAGCTGCGTACAGCACAACAACATAAAGCAAGAGCAATTAAAAGTATGAGCGTTCTAGCAGCAGTATATTAAAGTTACAAGCCCAAAAAATGAAGCGGGCTTTATCAATGCTAGCAAAAAATATGACAGGTAGATCAACACTGTAAAAAGCTAAGGAAGAGAAAATCCTGATATTAAATTAGCAGAGTTTTGTTTGTATCAAAAATTAACAAAAGGCACTTGGTTTTGCTTTTGGCACTCTAACATTAAACTATCGACAGAAGGTACCCGGTTCTCGTCAAGTACAGTTGCTGCGTTACACGGCCTGGACCGGCGAGGTCCCGGATGACATGACGGACCTGCTCGTGCTGATCGACAAGGTCGATGCTCTCTGCCTCGAGGAAAACAACCCTGCTCCAGTTATCATCCAATGCCAGTAAGCGTTCCATGGTGTGAATCAAGACAATTTCATGTTAGGCAACAACAATTCCAAAACAAAAATGTAGAACTGAAAAATAATTAATCTTTTATCAAACGTTTTGAGTACAAGAAAAACTTCAACAAGTGTCAGAAACTAGATCTGTTCTTACATAAGGATTATGGAAATAATTTACTGCGTCAAGTATATATAGAACATCAAAAAAATATTTGTGGGTATTCTTGGAAAAAAAAAGTTTAAGAGAGATGGGTTACCATATGGTTATTTTGAAAACTACAGATAAAAAGCATAAAGCTAAAAATTGTCATGTGAACTATATTTATCAGTCTATCACTGCTGATAAATGTAAACTATCAGATATTTGAAGTAAAAAAAAACTTTAAAACATGTATTTTTATTACACACCAGTGACGGTGTGACAAGGAGCGGGCTGTTCTCCACTCTGTGGAATGTGCTCAGCCGTCTGACGGCAGACAAAGAACTGGACGTGTACATGGCGGTGAGGGAGGTTCACAGTGTCACACCACATGCCATGAGATCACTGGTAAGGCACCGGCAAAAAAAAATATGCAGACTGAAAATTTCAAAGACTTCAAAATATTTTCTTGACTGCAAGACCAGATTGAAATTTATAAAACAGCACGACAATTAAATAGCTCTTTGTGTTAAGAAAATAGGGCCAATTAAAGAAAATGAAATTCATCTTTAAATAAATAATGTGTATAGAACAGTCAATAAATGTTATGGCATAAATAATGACAGTGTAATAATTTTCTTGAATCAGTTTTGTCTCACAAGACATGTCAAACATTGTTTTTCAGGAGCAGTACCGTTACTGTTACGAGGTGGCTCAGAAACGGATCTCAGATATGAACATCTACACCAACACTGATAACTCAACAGATATGAACATCTACAGCAACATCTGATTACTCACCAGATATGAGCATCTATCCCAGCATCTCATTACCTAACAGATATGAACCACTACACCAAGATATGGTTGCATGGATGATACTAACATTTAATCCAACACTTAATCACCTAATATTCAGTGTTTGAAACACTTGGCGCGCGTTTGTTACATTCTGTCTCTCTCACAGCAATGACTGTGACAGTCTGTAGTTCTTTGTCATTTTAAGCCTCTTAAATTAAAATTTGGTTTGCTGCATGTCATGCAGCTATCGTCTAGAGACAAAGTCAAAGATTTTAACGCTAATAAATATACATTTATTTTATATTAAAAATCAAATGAGATTTATTTGCGTACAGCTGGTTCTATATCAGCCTGAATGTATACCTGGAATTTTGCAGAAATAGGTAAACATAGTGTTAGTTTTTTGGTATGAAATGATATTAATATTCCTGTATATGTAAAGTATTGGTAGAAAATTCATAGCAGATGGTAATCGTATAAACTTCTTTTACGAATTAGTTATAAAAGGAAAATGGCTTAGTAAAACAGTGATATTAATTAAACATCACGATATTATTTCATTCCTGTTCGTGGGGTTATGGTTACATCTGATTAAAGTTCTAGTTGATCGTAACAATTGTTATATCAACTTGTTGTAAAGTAGTAGATAAACATATAGGTATCATAGTTATGGATGTTTAACTTCCATATTATTATAATTTCTATTTTAAGATTTTCACCGTGACTGTTCATTTACACTTCTATTCAAGGGCTGTTGATTCTCTCAGTGTGTGTGTGTGTGTGTGTGTGTGTGTGTGTGTGCGTGTGCGTGTGCGTGTGCGCGCATGTAAGGGTTACGTATGTACAGCTTTGAGGTTTTTGTTTATGTTAAGTACAAATTGTTATGCTCTTAACGAATATTCATCTGCTCTTCCCAATGTATATTAATGGCGTTCTATTATATCTACTACTTCCAATGCATTATAGTTTGAGTTCGGCAGTTTGTAAACACTTTACAATAAATATTTTGTTAGTCAGAAATGATAAAAGTTCTTAAGTTCTAAGTTTAACTAAAATAGTAGTCTCCAGACGGTTAAAATGCTTACGATACATATGCAAAGACAAACCAAACAGCAAGCAAGCAAATGACATACGTACAGAAAACCGTAAACAAACACAAATACGAGGGAGTAAAGGATAATGATGCAGACAGCACCAACTACTACACTAAATAAAAAGGATAACAGAGAAGTTTGGCAGTCATGGAAAACATTACAGAAGACAATAACTGTAAACATGTGTCAGAAAAAGAGAGAGATAAAAGGCGAGAGAGAGAGAGAGAAAGAGACAGAAAAGGGCGAGAGAAAGAATGACAGCAAGAGAAAGAGGTATACTAAAAAACAACCGCACTAGACAACTGTCACGAACCGGCTGGTTCAAGGCCAGAGCAAAATGGTCGAGTTCTAAATTTAAGTAAAAGTAGGACCTTCAGCAATAGTAAGCGGTGAGGGAACAATAGAGTTAAGTGTGTTTTTACAACCGTTGGTCGACCGCTAGTATCAGTAGGGCCTGGGAACTGGCCGGTTAGGCAAGAACGGACCCTAGTATCGCCTAGGGGGTAGACCGCTAATTGAGAGCCCAGCGCACCTAGCCCGGACAATTGCGGTTGTTTTCCTTGCAGTAGACGAGCCGTCTGTGACGAGCGAAGAAGGCAGACGATGGGGCGCGGTAAAGTGGTTATTAGGCAAGGGTTATGATAGGTTATGTAGTGACCAGCGAGAGTGTATGGCAGACCACGTGGGTAACCTGTAGACCGATGCACGATTGGCTAGTAAAGAAGCGCGTGTGTCGCGAGGAAATGCGAGAGTGCAAGAGCCAATGGGAAGCCTCTGACACACCTGACCACGTGGACGCTGAGAAGAGACAAGGAAAGAGGCTTTTTCGCTCCAACCCTCGAAGGAGGTAGATGTGTGTACTGCCAGGTGGGTGCCGGGTACAAGAGATCGGCGTTGGTCCATCTCTATCTACAGTGGCCTGTATTTCCACCAGCTAGTACCACTCGGGTCTAGTGGTGTGATAATAAGGTCACGAAGACAGCCTGACAGGGAGAGGAAGAACGCCCGCTCTGAGTCAAGAGCGTATGCAGCCGCGTGAGTGAAGGCGACGGGTCTCAAGAGACGGAACTACACCTGTCGTACGTTCCAGAGGTCTGGGGACAGGGTTACCGGGGAATCAGGCCAAAGAGGCAGCCAGAGCCACGGCGGAAGAGGGCGACACAAGTCGTCAAGAATACAGCGTGTGTTCAGTGGACCATCCCAGTGTGAAGGGCTGAAGCAGTTCAAGAAGTGGTTTCAAGGACTGGTGGTCAGAGAACGGACTACCGGTCCGTGTCGTATGTATTTTAAGTGTAAACATCTGATGTTGTTTGTGTATGAGCGGGAGTAACAACTCTCAACAGATCTTTGTACCTATATGGAATGTCACTATATTATCCTATGATCTTTTAGTGTGCTCAATCTGATTTTACTTTGTGTGTAATTATAATTTTATATGGTTTCCAACCTTGTCTGTTGGTTGTGTGCACACGTGGGAAAACGTAGTTGTAATACGTAAGCGTGTGGAAGGTGCGAACCACGGGTGATTTGGTGTGAGGGGCTTACAGTGGGTACAGCGAGCCAGCAGAGAGTCCCATCCCCCTCGGGCTGGTTAGCCCAGATCCTTTTATCCGTGGTAATTAATTCGTCACAACAACAACCGCTCCAACTTCACAACATTACAAACACGGAGTCTGCGCTAACGTTCAAGTTAGGGACTCATCCGTTAGAATAGTTCACATCTTCAACTAGAACATAGAAGGATTGCTTGCGAAAATATACGACCCTTAGTCTGTGCACTACAGCAACGGCTGGAACGGCCTTAAGTAAATAAAAGTTCGAGATCGAGTTAACCCCAAAATATAATATCGCTCCCACTCAGCATGAAGGGAAGATAATCAAAGAAGAAAGTACGAAAATAGTAATGATACAAGCAGATATAGGATTTTATATCGTTTGTTTTCCAGAAAGGACTCGAGACAAAGAAAGAAAGTGATTAAGACATATTTCATATTTACTGAGATTTATACCATTCACCTACATCTACCTTTGAATACCATGTCTAATGTAAAGTGAATTCAAGATCATACGGCTGAACCTGCAAACAACATACTTCCTGGTCGAGCTCTACATACACATTGGAGTACCCAGCGTGATCTCATTCGCAAGCAAACATGTACCTGTGTAGGTCTTGTCAGGAGTTAGCAACTGTTCGTCTGTACCTTATCCTCTTTTCAGGATTATGGAGCATCTTTGCTAAAGGTAAAAGTAGTGCTGTCTGTCGACCAAAACACTATTAGTTAAGACCGAGTAGACAGTAGTTGACAGCAAACCTCGATGTTTTCATTTTATAAATACTTTACACCACTGCTTAGAGTTCTACCTCGTCTTTCTGTAAGATTTTCCTGACTATGGTGTTAGATTATTTTCTACACAAACAGCAGAATATATTTCAAATTATTTACAAAGTTGGCTTCTTTACTTAATTCCTGAAGTACAGAAGGCGTACATTGACTCAGATTGAAGTCAGGTCCTTCATGTTAGTAGCTGCGCATGACCAGTGGACCGTACAACGGTGCCTTCTTATATGACGGCTAAAACGCAACAGCCGCACACTGACCCCGATTCAAGTCACGTAGTTCACCTCAGTATTACGGGGGATCACCGCGACGTGACTACATGAAAAAATCACCGTGATTTCCACACGTATATCCTCATCCAGTCGCTCACAAAAAAGTTCATAGTTAACACACTTGCATATTTTCAAGATCTTAATGACGTGATGCTATGTGTGTACGTTTTAACAACATAAATTACTTTTCTGCTATTTTATTTTTAGTTGTTATAAACTTTACATGGAGAAAAGGAAACAGATTTGCATCTGAAAACCAGAGGTACCTATTAATCTCAATGGGAATGACGTCTACGCCTAACATATTAGAGAACCACACGCTACGCTTTTTGTTCACACGTCATTCACACAACAATCTTGCACAGCTTCTAGCACAGTCTCTAGGGCGGTCCAGTGATGTAACGGTTAGCAACTGTCACCAATACAGTGAATATTGGCCGTCCTGGTTCGGCTTTCGTCTCGGGTACACTGTTCTTTCTCTACATGTGACATCTGTTTACAGGGTTGACTGACCTGCCGTGATATACCTACGTCTGTCTGTGATAGAAACAGTTTGAACACTATAGTCCTTGTTAGTTATAAGATCATTGGTGTGAAGCAGAGAAATTTGAGTTCTTGTTGCAATAGGCGCAGTTTGTGAGGCCGGGTGATTGGGCCAAGAGATGGGCCATAACGTCTGTTAGAACGGAAGATAGCCATAGTCTTTAAGGGGCGGGTGATGGGCGATGAAGTCTACGGGCCTTGGAAGATGCCATGGAATATCTGAAGATGTTTTTTGTAATTGTTTCTTTGTGAGTTAGTTGAAGTTTTCTGATTTTGCCCTGTAGTATGTGTTAGTGGCTTGTCCCGAGAGACAACAACATTTTGTGAAGACGTCTGGCACCGAGAGGCAGCGTTTGTGTTATTAGGTTGGATCGTTCTTCGCCAGAGGCAGCGATGACCAAGTTTGTGTTTAAAGTTTGTCCTGGAGTGAAAGCGTTTATGGTTTTTATGTGTGTGGAAGATATTATTTTGTTATCAATGAATCGTCAGTTTTATAGTGACTGCAAATTAAGAACATTATCCAGTGTGAACATCAAAAAGCGACTTTGTGCCGGACTATAAACTTTACTAGTATTCTTTTTTTAACAATCAAACTGAGACAACAAACTTTCTTTTATAATATTTGCTAATTAGAGTGATTAATTTAATTAGTAATTTGGGGGATTATTAGTTTTGTTATGATAACAATCTTATGAGTCTTTTAATAGATTTAATAAATAAATGTATACAGGCCTGAACAAGAGGCAGAGTTGTTTGTGAAAGAACGCGCAAATGTCCAGGCGTTAAGTGAACGCAAGTGGCTGTGACATTCACCCTTGCCTGACAGAAGCCATTGCAGACCTATGTATTTACTAGTTTCGTATCATGGGCAGAACCCCTGAAGAACACAAATTTCGTTTCGTTCAGTACTGCTTTTAAGTTGTTGGTCACCCAGGATTTGCAGTTTGGGTACAGCACAAACTGTTTCAATGGAATGGTGCAATCTACACAGAAGAAGGCCTATGAAGAGACGGTGTTTACTAAGTCATCAAAATTATGACATGCATCTAAAAAGACATCCCATCTGGTACACTCCAACTTTGTATGCTCCTAACACTGTCCGCAGTCCAGCATTTGGTAGAATGTATTGTTCGGTGCACCCGTGTTTATAAACGGGTACAAGATAAGCACTCAGATGGTATGACGCACCTAGATTTGGCAGGGGTAGAGAACTGTAAACATGTGGCACATTTCCGTGAAAGAGATCGCGTGGTCTTATTCTTGGTACTAGGACGTGTGACCTACTGGTCGTAGGTCTTAAGAACCGATATTAAGTCACAGTAACGTAAAACTCCTAAGTTAAATTTAGGAGCATCAGGACAAATCGAATTACCTCTGCAATGCACTGTAACGCGTTGAAAACATTTACCTTGGGATGAATGCACACAAGGGTGACAAACAACTAGGGAATTCTCTCGGAAGGTAAAATGGGCGAAACGAAATTTTGAGTATTTGCTTTGTTGCAAATGAATGTATGTAAAGTGCTTGTAGAGTAAGTTTTCTTTAGACTTCTTTTTATAGTAGAAAAGATGCTTTATGAAATTGGCCAATTTTTTCTTTTTTCGAACCGAAACTCCAATTTTTGTATTAACTGTTTGGCCATGCTACTGGTTTAAATATTAAATTTTGCAGGAGACGTTTGCTCATGTCAGCAGTATGGTGGATGTAATCAGTGTCCTTCGTCGGGAGCCTGCACAAGAAGTAAGTCTTTAAATTTCTTTTTCTCTCTATTCCATCTTCCTCTGCCTTCTGCTTCCATTTCACTTGCCACTTTTCCCATTCCTGGTGAACTGAGATTTAATCATAAGCCCATAAGTAATATCTTTATACTACATGCAGTTAATGGCTCTTATTTTGTATTCCTTCTGTTACTATCTCTTTTTTTTTTAGTTAACGTCGCACTCAACAAATCGTCAAGTGCCAGTCCCTTATACAGCCATAGTGGGTATAATGAGTTGTCCGGTCCGGCTTGTCTGGCTGTAAATGGTAACACTGGCACCACCTTCAAACCTATTAACCAATATCCTGACAGCCCCGCCTGTATTATGACAACTGAAGGCGACTACTCGCCCTACTGGGAGGTGGACTTGGGTCAGCAGTATATCATCTCTACCATCACTGTGTACGGACGAGAGCAACGTCAGTAACATTTTACAATATTTAATAGTACTAAATTAAAGATAGAAGTACATTTTTATAATCTTTCTTCCACTTTTTAATAAATACAAGTATGTCATGAAATAGCTTATAAGGTAGATAGATTTACTATCAAGATCAAGTAATATTGTCATGCAGATTCCATCGCGCATGCGTATGACAAAATAGAAAAAGCCTTGACGAACTCCCGAAGATGGATAAAGAAAAAAGCAGGTGTAGTCCATTTACTGGACTCTGAGAAGGATACACGTTACTAAAAGACGAACGTCAAAATCTGGATACTTGATGTACAAGCTAATTGACAGTCCAGTCAACTGTTGCTGCGAGTTTGGACGTGATCAAGTTACACAATCTGTGTGAAAAAAATATATCTGTTGGATCAGCTTAGAGGCCTACCCAGGAGACGACCTACGGGGGAAACGTGTTACTCAGTTAGACAGAAATAAAGTTTGTATCTTTTTGGAGATCTTAGGTAACTGTCCACTTTTGCCATTCTAGGGTTCCACATAACATCCTATTAGAAACATGAGCCAGTCAATCGTTTCTTTTTAATTACTTCTTTTCTATTCTCCTTACATGATGTTAACCGAACTACGCAGCCCTTCAAAGACGAAAGATACAAGACACCATTCATACAAGAAACAATTGTCATGAACCAGCCTGGTTCAAAGCCAGAACAAAATGGTCGAATCCCAAATGTAGTAATAGACAGACCGCGATCACCCTTCGGCAATACCAGGCTGTCGGGTGGACAATTGGGCTAAGAGTGTTTCACCTCTGGTTGTCGCCCCAGGTATCTGTTGGGCCTGAGAATCGTGGCCGCTTACGTAAGGAGACCGTCGTCGTCGCCTCAAGGTACGGCCGTTAATTGAAAGACCGGTATACTTAGCAGCGGACAATAGCGTTTGTTTTCATTGCCACCGGCTGGCCGCCGGTGCTGAGCGAGGGAGACGGTCTTAGTGTGACCGACCGTGAGAAAGAGGGATGTTGGATAGGTACCCCGGGTATAGCACAGGGTACACATAGATCTGCGCAATGAGCATTCTTCCGAATGGATACCTGCGCATTACAAATGGACATCATCATCATCAAGGGCGTATAGCGACACCACGTGGACATTGTGTAAGCCCCTGCACGATTGGTTAGTAAGTGACTTAGATCAAGATGTTGTTCATGTTATACGCACGTGTATGGAAGGCGTATGCTAGGATACACGTGTAGAGGTGCAGGACTACTGCTAGGACGTAGTTGGGAGAAGGTGGGTGGGGAGTGAACAAGCTGTATAGAAGTGTCCTCTCCCCCTCCGGCTATAGGCCACTACCTCTACCAGTAAAACCTTCACAACAATACAATACCTAGCAATACTCATAACAAATGTATTGCTGTTTCTGAAAACTTCCTTTATAAATATATTTGAAACCGCATGTAATGACAAAGAGCAGCTGACTGCAATCTTTAGATAATATGGAGATATCGGCTTTTGTATGAGATATTTATATATTAAACAATAAAGTGCATTGTAAAACCTAATATTGTGTGTTTTGGATAAGAATACAATAAAATGTAACTATGTGTAATTTAATTTTTATTATATCAAAAGCTGCTAATTTTATCAAGAAAATCAGAAGTACGTAAGAAATAATCCTTTTTTTATTTTTGGAGCATTTTTAGAAGCATACTAAACAACCATACCATTTTGAAACGAGATGGAAACTGATTAGCTATTTTTGTTTACTTTGATCTTCAAAGTAAGAAAAAACTCCAAAACTGAGCGCTGTGTTGAAAGCAACAATGTTAAACAGTATTTCTAGGGTAACAGCAGGAAAACATGTCTGACGAGGTATAGAGAAATGGATGCATGGAGCTGTTCGGGTTTATACTACTCCTATCTGATCAATATGTTCACTAAGCACTTACAAATTCGCAGTCTTAAAGCATTTAATGCCTTGGTATGTGTGAACCCTGAATTTGCTGCTGAAACTTAATAATATTTCTTCTTCTAATATCTAGTCTCGTTCAATTGATAAATGTAAATGTCTGTAAAATGTTATGTGAGATTTTTTTAACGTCATGTGAGCGACCTAACAGACACACAGCATGATGTTGTTATAAATTGTTTTACTTGTGTGACGTTGAAGCCATGTGGCTCAATCCTTTCTTGTCCCGAAGCTAAGTTTCTAAATATATCATAGCTAAGTTTGTATATCAAATATTTTTGAGAAAATTGTCAATGGAAATTTGTCACTTCTTTCTTTGATGGAAATGTGTCGTGAAGAATAGATAATTATCATTCATCCTTAGTTGTGACTTGATAACATCAAGGCTACATATTTATGGGATGAGCTATCAGGAGCCAGTGAGTCGCTTTCTTTAAGACTTATCGTGTGCTGCCAAGTCAGATTTTAAAAATATTTGGCTATTTACAATTTGTGCATTTTTTTATTTTACGTATTTTAAGGGGGCTTTCAGTTTCACTACTGAGCACACACACACGCACATGAAAACACACAGACACACACACAAGAAACGTACGCGCAGTATACGAAAACACCTACATGCACACTATCACTGTCATTTTTCCTCTCCCCTTCTCTCTCATACATACATACATACGTACACACATACCTACAGGAATACATACATTATATAGAATAAGAAAGCGAATAATGCTGTAAGCTTTTTTTCTGTACAGCCTATAATACGCTGAAAACAGCGAAAGTCACTGTGGACGACAAGCTGTGCTACACGTTTGCATCAAACTACTATCGTCCCATCATAACACAGATCACCTGTAGCTCACCACTGACCGGCCGAAAAGTGCGAATACAAAAAGTTAATGACTATGACAGACCTTACTTTGCAGTATGTCAGGTCCAGGTATGGGGTAAGTAAAAAGTACAACACAAAAGTATAAAAGCATTGTATATTTTAGATTAATGTTTTCGATTTATTAAGCATTTCTTGGTTTAAGCGGGTGAATTCGTTCATTGCCACTCAACAGTACTAAACATTTAACGTACTCAGCAGGCGGGAAGCAAGACATGGGGTGATCACGATGGTGGAACAAGACTGGCGTTATATGAAAAGGAAGACAGAGTCACAGAGATTAATGTGGATTTATAGGAAGACATTATCGATGTATCAGAAAACAAAAGCCAGTTGAGTCTCTAGGTCTCCTATGACGGGCATAATCACGTTATGTTTTGCTACAAATTATCTGTACAATACATCTTTATTGGCAACAGAGACATTTTCTTTTGTTGGGAGCTCTCATAAGTTATAAGCTAAACAAAACACAGAAACATCCCACACAGCCAGAAAAGCTACACTAACTCTTAAACCCCCTTGTTAGAAATAATAGTCAGTGACATGCACACACACACACACACACACACACACACACACACACACACACATTAGGTACATTTTTAACTATATTAAAGAAGTAATACTGCAGCTGGTATGAAGGACTTGACAAAAGAACTCTTCTTGGCGACCATCTACTACCAGAGGATAGCATTTGGAAATGTTGATGCCATGCATCAGGAGGGTGTGTGCTGATGCTGACCTCACAGGCCTGGGGCCAGTTGCACAACACATTTCTAATTTTAAACACTTTTAGGGCATTAAATCTATTTAGATAATAAGCTTAAAGTGCAAATCACAATTTTAGAATTTTTAAAACTAAAACTGCTTTAAATAAGATAAAAATGTGTGGCCGGCTTTCCGTCCTGTCGGTACAACTTTTTGTTATGTTGTGGTGCAATGCATCTAAATTGCAGAAAAGAGACTTCTTTAAAACAGTTTTAAAGTTAAGAAACATGTTGTGCAACTAGCGCCTGGTGTATAGAGCATAAGTGGCATTTAAGAAAAGCAAATGATCTTGCTAACAGTCTTGACAACCTTCATCAAATAGACCTTATCTTTGATGGATAGAACTCTGAGCCACACTGACAGATCAAAAGTGATAATGATTTCCATCAAGCTGCGACTGACCAAGTGAAGTACAGGGCCACTTACACTAACATTCCTTCATAGTCTTAGCGGGAACGAGTGCAGAGGGGTTTTCCCTGGAAACGATGTGAGCGTTTTACTTGAAAGATAATTTGTTGTCCAGCAATATACCCAGATACTTAAAAACTTTACACGTGTTCTACCACCCCATTGCCAATAACCAAAGGCTTATCGACAGATTGATGTTTCTTCCTATCAAGGACCAACTCTTTTTATAGAGACTTTGAACGCCAGAAACATTTCTTCAATCCTTAAATGTACTTTCTGAATTTTAGAAAATATCTGGCCAAAGATGCCTCGTCCTTGAGCCGAGCAACCAACACCATATCGTCTGCAAAAAACAGTTTTAAATTTTCTCTCCCATTCAAGTGTTAGAATATATGCCTGTAGCAAAAATCTGTTTTGCTCTTTATCATAGTCTTATTTTTTCTTGTTTGTTCTGGATATACTTTATATTTTAGATTTCAATCATAACATCGAGAAGGCTTTCTTACTAAGTTAGCTTCGGTGCTTTGATGAGGATGTGTGTAAGGATTAGGTTTGAGATTTGGCACAGTATGTAAAGACTAAGCTATAAACAACTTTATTCACATGTATCGAAGAACTCAATAGGGAAAGTACATTCCCCTATAGTTTAAAGCTAGATTGTAATATAGCTTCAGTCCTGCCCTATTCAGATGTCCCCTTATGTAGTCATCTAAAGATAACAAAATTTTCTTAACAGGCTTTCGTATGCTCCTTTCAGTGTGCAATTTCGGCTATTATGATCCCAACTGCACCAACACGTGTGGAAACTGTTTAGGAGGCACGTGCGACCCGTCCTCAGGAGAATGTCCACAGGGCTGTAGTCCTGGCTATCAGTTGCCATACTGCAAAAATAGTAAATATAACACTCAATGAAATTCTTGTGAGACTTGTAAGCTAGTACGAGATGAAAGGCACAAGTTCCATGAGCTTTGACGTTCTTTATAAAACTCTCATACTATCATATATTGAAATAAAAAAGCAGGTCTTCAACTGCATCTACTAAAGGATTGTTACAGAGCATTCCGAGGATTACAAGAAGAAAAAGTTAATTATTTAGAATGTTAAAATATGTAAATGATGTGTCAACTTTAAGTAATTTGAAGTAACATTTACATTTTTTGATAGATTAGTTTTTAAGAATTTCTTTATACGTGTTCCGCATACTCTCGTGTTTACCAAAGAATCCTCTTTAATTCATTGTCTTTTCCTTTCAGTTTGCACTGCTGGTTCATACGGAGTAAACTGTAGCAACAAGTGCGGTAACTGCTCTGAGGGATCGACGTGCAGTGCTGTATCAGGGGAGTGTCCTCGTGGATGTCAACCCGGATATCAGGGAGCAAACTGTAATGTCTGTAAGTATACAGAGAAAACAGCAATCGTAGGCATGAAGCATGTCAGCAACTGTAGCCACTGAGAGTTTGTTGCAGAGGTTTCTGAGTAGTACACGGCGAAACAATTTATAATTTAGCATGTTAAAATATGTAAATGCTTTGATACCATTAAGCAATTAACATTGGAAATTTTTGATAGAGATTATCTTTAAAAAAATTCGTTGTAATGTATGTGTTCTACAAGCTTTCGAGTTTACCAAAGAATCATCTTTAGTCCATTGGCTTTTCCTTTTAGTTTCCCGAGCTGGTTAATGATAATAAGCGCAAGATTTGTATAGCGCATACCCACACTCCTATGAAGCATGCTCGTAGAGCTTAAAAACACGAGTGAGTCATGGGCAACATACGAGGGGCTGAAGAACAAAACAAATAACAGACAAAAAACGGAAGGATAAACAACTGTACAGATGACAAATAAAAGACAAATGCAGACTACGCAAAGAAAAACCAAGTAACAAGGACTAAGAGTATAGTGATTATGCAAAGGAAGACGAGAAGAGAAGCGGCATTAAGCGGAACAGATGGGAAAGGACGTGACAAAGGATTACATTGTGTGGACTGTTGTTAGGAGTAATGCTAAGGAAGAGTTTTGTTTTTAGTGCAAAAATTAACTTGATTCAGTTGTGGGTAGGTGGCGGATATGGACGGGAGAGAGAGTTCCGTTGTTTTGCTGCACGGTAACTAAAAATCCTGTAATCATATGTTTTTGTACTGGTTACTACGCTCGTCTTTACCAAAGAATCCTCTTTAATTCATTGTCTTTTCTTTCAGTTTGCAGCGCTGGTTCATACGGATTTAACTGCAGCAACAAGTGCGGCAACTGCTCCGAGGGATCGACGTGCAGTGCTGTATCAGGGGAGTGTCCTCGTGGTTGTCAACCCGGATATCAGGGAGCAAACTGTAATGTTTGTAAGTGAACAGAGAAAACAGCCATCGTAGAGAAATTCCATAGATTTATTCACATTGTCTTCCTCTGTTTAATTGATCATCTTAACCGCCTTGCACCAGAAAGAGATAATAGCTAATAAAAACTTTTACTTATTGTAATACCACATATTTTAGTCATACCGTTTTGAAGCCTTCACATCTTGCAAAGGTCACTTTACCACCAAATAGTAAAATATTAGAGATGTCAATATACATTTTCGGTTCGGGTGTTGTTTATTTAACCGTTTTATTAATGTTGATTTGAGTAGTGGATTTAGTTTGCATAACATCGTTTTATTAAAGCCTGCAGACCCGGTACGTACGGTGCGAGTTGCACACAAACCTGCGGCAACTGTACAGGGAACAGTCCCTGTAGCATCCATGATGGCAGCTGTGAGACAGGATGTTCAGCAGGGTATAAGTCACCTTTTTGCAAGGAAGGTGAGTTTCTCATTATACTGTTTGCCATGATACACGAAATAGTCACGTTATCTTGCAATAATTTATAAAATGATAAAAGGAAAAGACGATAGTTAAAAGAATAACAATTTCAATTGCAATAAATTTATGTTTACACAAAGTAATTATAGTCTCAACTTTTTATATTAGCTCACGCATTGTTAACATTTTATTAGGAGTTTCAAATTGATTACATTTTTGGACGTAGTCGTTAGAAGTCGCTGAGTTCTAAGTATTTTATTTTGTTTGCAGTCCATACGAATATCTACGATACACTGCTCACATATTATGGAATCTGCGTACCTATATTGTGGTTGTATTAGTGTTTAATAATGGCAAAGCCGTTTGTCGTGTTATAAAAGCCTGCAGAGCTGGTACATACGGTGAGGGTTTTACACAAACATGCGGCAGCTGTAGAGACAACAGTCCCTGTAACATCCATGACAGCAGCTGTGAGACAGGGTGTGCTGCAGGATACAAACCTCCCTTATGCACAGATCAGTGTTTCACTGTCTACGGTGTCACATTCACACAATGAAAAAAACGTACAACAAGAAAAAAAGGAGTTTGAAATAGTACACGTAGAACAAAAAAGACTTATATATATATATATAAAGTGCATAAGGCGGTATTATTTACAAGGAATAGTGTTTCAAATAAATGTGTGTGGCTCAGAGCAAAATACTATTTGCCCAAATAAATGCACCCCTTCCATCTTCAATATACACGCCTAGACAATCATTAAACACAAAAAGAGATAAATGTTCTGACCTATTTACAGATTCACCTAAGTAACATTTCATTACTCTTTCATTGCCATAATTCTTCACAATGTAAAGGTATATATATATATATATAGACTACACTAGCCTCTGTATTAGTGACCTCTTTCTGTAGAGTTAATATAGACGTGTACTATAAGAAATTAAGGTATGAATTCACCAGATTCACAAAGCTAGAATATTGTTCACAGTTTTACCACACAAAAAAAATTAAACTTGTACCCCAACAGTCCGTTGATGGCTTTTAAGTATTTTTTATGTAAATAATAATTTGAAATCAGTTATTACTACGTTTTTTATAGTTGACAGACTGTCGACAAATAGACGAAGACTTTTTTGTAAGAACAACAACAAACAGGAACAATGAATAAGTTCTGAACAATTAATGGATGAATTTGGAATCACACTACAATGCTAAGTATAATATTGAGGCTTATAAGATACATGCAGAGGTTGAAAGATTGTACACTAATAACATTTTTTTAAATGTCTGTCGAAAGAAGTTGAGGGAAATGTTATATGCTCACGGGTAGATCTACATTTAAAAAATGACAGACAAATCAACACACATTTGTTTGTTTATATGGCATTTTGTGCATTTATTATCTGTGGATTGTATGAGATAAATGTAAAATGTTGAGAAGAAACCTTCTTATACAGTCCTTTTGTTGTTTTTAGCCTGTTCACCGACTTGTGACACAAACCATGAAAGTGCAAACACTGCAGGTCCTATAGCTGGTGCTGTTGTTGGTAGCGTTGCCTGCGGCCTCATCGGCTTTCTTCTTGGCGTGTAAGCATCTTTGGACATTATTATAATCATTCTAATTAACCAGTCTAAGCTTCCATTTGTAATTTTACTTTGATATAAATTATAACTTTACATTTTTACAAATCCAATAACTATTAAAACTGATTTCAGTAAGTAAGAAATACGCTTTCTAAACATGACACTATTTCAGTCTTTTTATGAGATATCGCCACCGCCAAAGACCAGACAAAAACCCATCAGCCGCTTGCTTCTCAGCGCCGCTGCAAACAGGTATTCTGAGCCTATTTTCAAGCTAGCGTCGTATATTGATACATAATCTGCCTCAGGTATCATTTAATCTTCTCTCGTTGATTAGTTTTCCATCATCAGTTCATTTCATTTACTTTAACTTATTAGCTGTCGTTAAAATCATTTGCTTCTTAGTTTAAATTATGCGATTCAATTTAACTGCAAATCATTATAATTACTTAAATGTACTTTTCTCTCAGTGCATAACCCACACCCCGCTGGGGTACGTAGTAATGAACCTTCAATCTCATCAGACTACGAGAACGCCAATATGTCTACCAATGTCTACGACTTGCTCAAAGGGTCACGTGATGACAACACAGCTTCTGATTACACAAGCCTCGCTGTAAGGAAAACTGGCGATTTCAAGTCATCTCCTAACGTCAACACGAATAAATAACATTACATCAAGAGGGGTTAACTCACTGAAGACAGTTGTGCATTTTTTTCTACATAGAACACAGTAAAGAGTACAAAGAATACAATAAATACGAATATTAAGAATTTTATCAGCTGTAGGCAGCCTGTATATGTATGTACTCTTCTGTATAGTGCTAGTGCATGAACACATGAAAATCTTACTTGTAGTTGACCTTGCGGATTAATAAAGTTGTGTGGTAATGTGACCGGGACAACTTGAGAAACTCAAGCAGCATCTTGTATCCGTACTTATAAATCTGTATTCAGAACCCGTAGATGTAGACTTACCCCTGGAATGCTTTACATGTCGCCGTCTTACTGCACCGCATACCCAACTGACTTCCTTGTCACCATGTTCATATCACAGGAATTAAATAAATCTTACCATTTCTTCATTAGCAAGGCCATATCAACTTAACAGAAAGTGGAAAATTTTCATCCACGACAGCATCAAACTACTTCCAAGTTACCATTAATACATTAATAACGTCTTCAACATACAGCCTTTTATCGAGGGACATGGTCGAGCTATAGTAGAAGAGATTTCCACGCATGATGTTTTCTAAACAAGATGCAGATTTGAGGGATGCCTATTGTGTAAAAGGTTAGATTCAATTGTCCAGCAGTACTGCGCTCAGTAAAGTCTTAGACAGGGCGAGAGAAAGAATGACAGCAAGAGAAAGAGGTATACTAAAAACGAGCCCTCTAGACAAAGGAGAATACCCTAAATCGTGGATCGGCGCGACAATTGTCTCATTATTAAAAACAGGGAACGAAATAGCCCGGACAATGATAAAGGGATATCGCTAATTAGTACAGTAACTTAAATGTTTGCGTATATTCTAAACTTGAGACTAACAAGATGTACAAAGGAAAATGGTAAGATATGTTAAGGACAACACAACGCGCCGACCAGGACACATACACAACACTGACCAGCACAGCGTTCCTCACGTGTCCTTTCACACCACAAATCACAAAAATCTGTTCATGGGTTACTCGCAGTGTAATCACGGGGTTTCAAGCTATTATATATATATATATATATATCAACTACACGATATATCACATACACAGCGGTTCCTATTCTCTATAAAGTCACACCACAGATAAAACAACATCGGGTACTCTCCCCTTATAAATGTCATCAAGCATGAATCACCATATTACAATAATCCTAAAGGTACATCTTATATATATATATATATACGTCACTCTCTCTCTCTCACATCTTCAATCATCCGTTAACCGTAAACCAGTCTTCTTGCTAGTAGTCTCAACTCCGCAAATGTTCACGTCCGACAGTTCTCCACCAGTATTTCCAACCGGGCATACCAAAGTCCCCGAAGAAATCTTATTTAACTTAGGAATAATCAAACTCACTTACTGTCAACGTCCGCCTCTAAATCAAGTACTCACTGCTATACCCCGGGTCACCACGCACAGGAAGTCGAGGTAATATACTCCATACACGAAACAACGATAATCCTGGCCGTTGTACACACAGTACTTCTGACAGCAATTATCCGACGATATTACTAGTCGTGACACACTCCAATCGTGGTACCGTATACTCCAGACGTGTAACGACTATAATCCTGGCCGTTGTACACTCAGTACGTCTAACGGCGCTGCTCCATATGTCGAGTGTTCTAACACTTCTCACCCCCAAGTAATGTCTTGTCTCTGCAAGGAATTAAACTGATTCCCTTAGACTTGACACCAACGTCTATCTCCTGCTACGTCTGATAGGGGAATAAACAGAATCAACTCAAGCGTCTTACTCTGATTATTTTGCTCACTCATTCTTTCGTAAACCCTACTCACATTCATACTTTCGTGTAAAGGTGGAAACTAGCCCTGCGTTACAACCTAGCAGGGAACTAACTCTAGTTCCTCCCTTACTGTCACGGGTCGATCCGTGACAAGATAGCTGAGGAACAAAGTGGTTTCAGGGAAGGACATTCCACTAAAGATAATATTTTTACATTGTATGCTTTCGTGCAACGATATTTACTCAAACGATCTGCAAGGTGTATGTATGTCTCGTGGATTTCAGAAAGGCATTTGTTATGTTTAGTAGAAACAAACTTTGCCATGTTCTATGTAGACTAAGAGTTAAACGCAAGATGCTCACCATTTTACAAAAAATGTACCAGAACATGAAAAGGTTGTGTAAGGTGTAATAACGTATTCACAGAGTATTTTAATTGTCCGACCGGAGTAAGGTGTGTTCTATTTTTTTGCCCATAATCTTTACGTTCTTTATAAATCAGTTAGCCGTAGATGTGTCTCCGAACGGTATCATGGCATGCAACTTGTTCCAGCTATAGTACAGGTACTCTTACTGCTCTTCGCGGATGATGTTGTACTTGCATTATATTCTGTTGCTGGTCTTCCAAAACAGCTCGATATTAAAAAAAATTCTGATGATTTTGAAATGACTGTGAACCTCAGAAAAACTATTGTCATCGTGTTTAGGAAAGGTGGAATTTTTAGAGTCAAAGGAATCATGGTATTATGGCAAAGAAAGGATAGAGGTTTTCAACATGTATAAGTATGTAGGTCTCTGTTTCACATCTTCACTCTCCCTCTCCCTCGATGATTTTTATAGCTAAGGCCTAAATCAGAACCTGCCAGATATGAAAATGCTTATGGAAAATGGAACATACTAAGAAGCGTAGTTTTTAAATGTTCGATTCTCAAGTTGTAGCTAAATTTGGGGTTTACGAAGATATGAGGCTGTTGAAAGGCTGTTATAAAAGTACATATTTTCAGCTGCAAACTTTCCTCAAATGTAGGTCTCCAAACACCAAAGAGAAGGGTCTATGGCGATCCGGGACGGTATCCACTATTGGTGACTACAAAAGTATTAGTTAGATGTATTAAGTACAGGCTTTGTCTTATTTTTATGAATGTTGTTAGACTCCCCAGAAAAGCTTACAATATGCTATATTATCTACAAGAAAACAGTAAAAGTACTTAGGTTTTCTTTGTAAGAAAACTTCTCTGTGTTATTGGCTTTGGATATGTGTGGCTCCAGCAAAGTGTCGTTAACAAGAACATGTTTTAAGGACCTTTAGACAAAGACATAGATTGTTTCTGACAAGACTGGCACAACGATATATGCACAAGTGAAAGACTTAAGCTGTATTCTAGTTTTAAGATCTATGTACACCCTGAGAGATATGTAACTATATTAAAATGCGTTATTTCAGAAAAGCGTTATTACGTTTCGATTTGGAATATCACCCATCAATGTGTACTAATATCGCTACAAAAATAGTTGGTCTGCCCCCAATGCAAGCATGAGAGTAAAGATGTAGACAGACATTTTACGCTTTTTCGTACTTAAGTACAACCAGCATCCAAAGTATGGGGACTCCTCCATGATGATAGCATTGTCGAAAAAATACATCGTTACGCGTGCATAGAGTATCTGGATGTTCCAGTGCAAACACCATGAGATATGATGTATGGGGATCTTGGACGATTTGTCAACTGTTACATAAGAACTATCAAATTCTGGCTACGATTAATAAAAATCCCTAAGAACCGTATACCTAAGCAAGCGTATCAATTATTATTTTATCTTGATGCACAAGACAATGAAAATTTGGTAACAAAAGTAAACAAAAGCGTTAAGGTCTATAGGTTTTTATCAAATATGGTTAAACTAAGAAGTAGAAGACTAAAAATGTTTGTTTTCTATTTTCACAGTTAAAGTGAAAGATGTCACTCAGTAAACATGGGCACAGCGTACTTTGTCACCAATACCGATCTCATAAATCCACTTTTATACCAGAGCTGTAATTCGATTATGTAGAAGTAAAAAATTTCAAGAATGTATTAATATGCTTCCTTCAAGTGGTTAGTGTTATAAATCCAGAAAAAAATCGTTTTGTACGGGATAGGACAGGGATGCAACCAAATGTTCTTTCTGCTTAAATTTTGGAGAGGAAAAAGTTCATGTTCCTGTCTATTGTCGCAGATATTTAGATTTTTTTCCAAAATATATGAGGTACGATTGTGACCCCTGTCCATGTATGCTGATGCTGCCATGACTGTCAGTTTGTTTTGAATCATGTCGTCGGTATTGGAGTGTACACATAGCGTGTGCATATAGAATGTGTGTGCGTACAGAATGTCTGTGTGATAGAGACGAGAATGGTATGAATTGATAGGTTATCAGATGAGTGGGTAAGTGAGAGGAGGCTCTTTTTAGCTCACCCGGTAAAGGTAACAACGGCTGGAATGGCCTTAAATGAATAAAAGTTCGAGGTCAAGTTAACCCAAACATACACTATCGCTCCCACTCAGCATGAAGGGAAGATAATGAAAGAAGAAAGTACGAAAATACTAATGATACAAGCAGATATCTGGTTTTATATCGTTTGTTTCCAGAAAGGACTCGAGACAAAAAAAAGAAAGTGATTAAGACATATTTCATATTTACTTAGATTTATACCATTCACCTACTTCTACCTTTAAATAAGATGTCTAATGTAAACGGAATTTAAGATCACGCGCCTGAAACTGCAAACAAGATACTTCCTGGTCGAGCTCTACATACACATTGGAGTACCCAGCGTGATCTCATTCGCAAGCAAACATGTACCTGTGTAGGTCTTGTCAGGAGTTAGCAACTGTTCGTCTGTACCTTATCCTCTTTTCAGGATTATGGAACATCTTTGCTAAAGGTAAAGCTACGTGCTGTCTGTCGACCAAAACACTATGAGTTAAGACCGAGTAGACAGTAGTTGACAGTAGACATCGATGTTATCATTTTATAAATAGTTTACACCACTGCTGAGAGTTCTACCTCGTCTTTCTGTAAGATTATCATGACTATGGTGTTAGATCATTTCCTACACAAACAGCAGAATATATTGCAAACTGTTTACTCAATGGGCTTCTTCCGACCTAATTTCTGAAGTACAGAAGGCGTGCAGTGACTTAGATTTTCAAGTCATGCCCTTCACGATAGTAGCTGCACATGAACAGTGGACCGTACAACGATGCTGTCCTATATACCTACTAAAACAAAGCTGCCTCACACTGACCCCGATTCAAGTTACATAGTTCACCTCAGTATTACGGGGGACTACCGTGACGTGACTAGATGAAAAATCGCTGTGCTTTACACGTATATCCTCATCCACTCGCTCACACACAAAAAAGAAATTCAAATCAACACACTTGCACTTTGTCAAGACCTTAAGGACGTGATACTTTTTGTGTACGTTTTAACAACATAGATCGTTTTTCTGCTGTTTTATTCTAAGTTGTTATCAACGTCTTATGGAGAAAAGGAAACAGACCTGCACCCGAAAGCCAGAGGTACCTACTAATCTCAATGGGAATGGCGTCCACGCTCAACATATTAAAGAACCACACACTACACTGTATGTTCACACTTCATTCACACAACAATCTTGCACAGCTTCTCGCACAGTCCATAGGGCGGTCCAGTGATGCAACGGTTTGCAACTGTCACTAATACAGTGAAGTTTGGCTGTCTTGGGTTTGGCTTTCGTCTTGGGCCTACTGTTCTTTCTCGAAATGTGACATCTATTTACTGGGTTGACTGCCTTGCCGTAATATACCTATGTCTGTCCACAATAGAAGAAAGTTTGAACACTACAGTCCTTGTTAGTTATAAGATCATCGGTGTGAAGCAGAGGAATCTGGGTTCTTGTTGCAATTAGTACATTGTCAGGGAATAGACATTTAGTTAATATCTGAACATGGGGTTACAGGAGAACTTGTTTTATTAGATTCTGTCAATCTTTATGCTGTGGCAAAATGCAGAAGCCACACACACACACACACACACACACACACACACACACACACACACACACACACACACACACACACACAATCATTTTTCCTTCAACATTTCAACTACTAAATAGTAAGCAAAAGGTGTGTGTCGGGGAGGAGGTGGGGTGATTATGGCTTTAGATGTAGGTAGTACTTTTTATCAAGCCACTAGGAATAGTTACTTTTTTTTAATCTTTGAATTGATTTGTCTTAAGTAGCGATGCATCATCTGGGCTATCAGTGCGTTTATGTAACAAATTTAATACAAACTTTGACTGAACTCAGCCTATATTTGTAAATATTTACCTTTCTAGGCTCTTCATGTGTCTTTGCATTCAGGGCACTTTTCTGTGCCACCAAACAGGTATTCATGTTTCGCTTGATGACTACCAATTAAATATCTTTTTCTATGTTAAGTCACAATGTCACTGTAATTAGCATATAAAACACGGTGCTCGAGGGAGATTTCCACAAGCAATGTTAAAACGCAAAAGTTAGACTTGCTCAAACCTTTAGTTATTGAACATTTTAAACTTTCGCACATTTAATAACATCACAAGTTACAACTTGCTTTCGTAGTCTGCTTCATCTACTCTCTGACTAATCCTTTCACCAGCCCCTTTGCTTATTTCTTTATATAAAGGAAGAACAGAGTGACCTTACAAATTTGCCTTCCTTTACCTTCACCATCGGTTTTCGCCACATAATCGGCGAAGATGTCAGACACTTTCGCTATATTGAGTCCGAAGAGCTCTCTGGGCTGACCCAGTGACTTTGGAGCAAGTGGATACAACACGATATAAGCTGCTCTTGTCCCTTACCGATAAGCTGTTGTAAAAAACAGATATGTGAACCAGAAGGACATCACTATATATGTATTTGCAATCTATAACAGAGCAAGACTTCAGCTTTCTGAAATGGTAGAGGCGCTGCTGAGCATTCTTCACTACAGTTTGAGTGTTGTTATCCTAAATATTTCTCTTATCGAAGATGGTTCCAAGGTATTTAAAAGCCGAGACAATGTCCACCTTTTTATTGCTGTTGACACTTACGGGACTTGGTAGAGAAGTTTGACGGAAATAAAAGACAATCTATTTGTTCTTACTCAAATTTAAGTTAAGAATTTGTCATTGTACAAAGTGACCAATTAATCCAAAGTTACACCATAGGTATCTACTGGCCCGCTAAAAAAGAGAGCAGTGCAGTGTCATCAGAAAATTAGGTGAGATATTGACCCTCATAGTAAACAACTGTTGGTATACAGAATAAACAGAAGCGGGGATCAAATACAGACTCGAGGTAAGCCGGTTATTGTGATGGAGTCGTAAAAAGTTCCATCGTTCCTGCCTGTCAACCAAAAATAGAATGATCCATGACACTAGCTGATGGTCAAAGAAAATCTCGTCAAGAAGTCTTCTAGTTAGGATACGTGGTTGAAAGATGTTGACAGCCGGTGAGCGGTCAGCAAACACAAGTCATACATGGGCATGTGGATTATCTAGGTGTTTGAATGTATGGAAGATAAACATTTTAACATCATCAACACTTCGTCTAAACTGGTATGCAATTTGCAAGGGGTCAAGATATTTGTTAGTGGCAATTAGAAAAGTGCCTTGATTATTGCCTCCACTTCGTTCATGACCAACGATGTTATGGCCACTAGTCTAAAGTCATTGAGATGCCGAGCTGAAGCTTTCTTCGGAACGGGGACAATAGTAGACATTTTCCAAGCAGCTGGAATGAGGAATGAATCCACAGAGCGCTTAAATAGGTGTTGGAAAATGTCTCCAAGATGGTTCGCGCAGAAAAGTAATGCTGTATCGTAAATACTATCTGAAGCCTAGCGAATCTTTACTCGGTGAAACTGCTTCACAACTTATTCTTGGCTAATCTGGGCAGGATGAAGAGAACTGAGCACATCTTTAACGTTCACGGAGAAGGTATATGTTTCAAAATGAGCAAAGAAGGCATTAATAGCATTAGGTAGGGTCGTACTGTCAGCGCCTGAGATGGTGGTGGACTTTAGAGCCGTCAAACCGATCTTCAACATCGGCCGTGTTCTTGAGTCCCCGCCAAGATGCTGGGATGTTACCTGCACTAAACTGAAAGTCTTATATTTGACCCTGGCCTGACAGAAGGCATTGCAGACCTATCTATTTACTAGTTTCCTGTCATGGGCAAAACCCGTGAAGAACACAGATTTCGTTCAGTACTTGGTCACCCAAGGTTTGCTGCTTGGGTACAGCATAAACTGTTTCAATGGAATGATGCAATATACGCAGAAGGAGGCCTTTAAGGAGATGGTGTTTACTAAGTCATCAAAATTAGGACATGCATCTATACAAGACATCCCAGCTGGTACACTCCAACTCTGTAAGCTCCCAGCACTGTCCGCAGTCCAGCATTTGGTGGAATGTATTGTTCGGTGCATCCGTGTTTATAAACGGGTACAAGATATACACTCAGATGGTATGACGCACCTAGATTTGGCAGGGGTAGAGACCTGTATGTCGCACAGTTCCGTAAAAGAGATCGCGTGGTCTTAGTCTTGGTACTAGGACGTGTGCCCTACTGGTCGTAGGTCCTAAGAACCAATATTAAGTCACAGTAACTTAAATTTAGGAGCATCAGGATCAATCGAGTTACCTCTGCAATGCACTCTAACACGTTGAAAACATTTGCCCTGGGATGAATGCACGCAAGGGTGACAAACAACAGGGGAATTCTCTCGGTAGGTAAAATGGGCGAAACGAAATTTTGAGTATTTGCTTATTTGCAAATGAATGTATGTAAAGTGCTTGTAAAGTAAGTTTCTTTAGACTTCTTTTTTGTAGTAAGAGAGTTGCTTTATGAATTTGGCCAATTTCTCCATTTTTTCGAACTGAAACTCCAATTTTTGTATTAACTGTTTGGCCATGCTACCTCTCACTCGGGCCTCTAGTCGACTTAAGGCCAGCCGGCCACACGCTGACGCGGGCCTTAACTCCTCGTAAGGCACATAGTTAATGCAGTTAATGGCTCTCATTTTGTATTCCTTCTGTTACTATCTCTTTTTTTTTTAGTTAACGTCGCACTCAACAAGTCGGCAAGTGCCAGTCACTTATTCAGCAATAGTGGGTATAATGAGGTGTCAGGTCCGGCTTGTCTGGCTGTAAACGGTAACACTGACACCACCTTCAAGCCTATTAACCAATATCCTGACAGCCCCACCTGTGTTCACACTGCTGAAGATGACTACTCGCCCTACTGGGAGGTGGACTTGGGTCAGCAGTATGTCATCTCTACCATCACTGTGTACGGACGAGAGCAACGTCAGTAACATTTTACAATAATAGTACTAAATTAAAGATAAAAATACATTTTTATAATCTTCCTTCCACTTTTTAATAAATGCAAGTATGTCATGGAATAGCTTATAAGGTAGATAGATTTACTATCAAGATGAAGTAATATTGTCATGCAGATTCCATCGCGCATGCGTATGACAAAATAGAAAAAGCTTTGACCGACTCCCGAAGATGGATAAAGAAAAATGCAGGTGTAGTCCATTTACTGGACTCTGAGAAGGATACACGTTACTAAAAGGCGAACGTCAATCCTGGATACTTCAGATGTACAAACAAATTGACAGTCCAGTCGCCTGTTGCTGCGAGTTTGGACGTGATCAAGTTACACAAACTGTGTGAAAAAAATATATATTTGTTGTATCAGCTTAGTGGTCTACTCAGGAGACGAGCTACGGGGAAACGTGTTACTTTGTGACACAGAAATAAAGTTTGTATCTTTTTGGGGATCCTAGGTAACTGACCACTTTTGCGATTCTAAGATTCTATAACATCCTTTTAGAAACATGAGCGAGTCAATCGTTTCTTTTTAATTACTTCTTTTCTATCCTCCTTACGTGATGTTAACCAACTAACGCAGCCCTTCAAAGACGAAAGATACAAGACACCATTCATACAAGAAACAATTGTCATGAACCAGCCTGATTCAAAGCCAGAACAAAATGGTCGAGTCCCAAATGTAGTTATAGACAGACCGCGATCATCCTTAGGCAATACCAGGCTGTCGGGTGGACAATTGGGCTAAGAGTGTTTCACCTCTGGTTGTCGCCCCAGGTATCAGTTGGGCCTGAGAATCGTGGCCGCTTACGTAAGGAGACCATCGTCGTCGCCTCAGGGTACGGCCGTTAATTGAAAGACCGGTATACTTAGCAGTGGACAGTAGCGTTTGTTTTCATTGCCGCCGACTGGACGCCGGTGCTGGGCGAGGGAGACGGTCTTAGTGTGACCGACCGTGAGAAAGAGGGATGTTGGATAGGTACCCTGGGTATAGCGCAGTGGCATGTGGTGACTTTAGTCAAAGATCGACAGGCTACACATAGATCAAGGGCGTATAGTGACACCACGTGGACATTGTGTAAACCCCTGCACGATTGGTTAGTTTAAGTGACTTAGATCAAGATGTTGTTCATGTTATGCGCACGTGTATGGAAGGCGTATGCTAGGATACACGTGTAGAGGTGCAGGACTACTGCTAGGATGTAGTTGGGAGAAGGTGGGTGGGTAGTGAACAAGCTGTATAGAAGTGTCCTCTCCCACTCCGGCTATAGGCCACTACCTCTTGGAGTAAAACCTTCACAACATTACAATACTTAACAATACTCATAACAAATGTATTGCTGTTTCTGAAAACGCCCTTTATAAATATATTTGAAACCGCATGAAATGACAAAGCGCAGCTGACTGCTACCTTTAGATAATATGGAGATATCGGCATTTAAAGGAGATATTTATATATTAAACAATAAAGTGCATTGTAAAACCCAATATTGTGCGTTTCGGATAAAATTACAATAAAGATGTAGCTATGTGTGATTTAATTTTTTTATTATATCAGAAGCTGTTAATTTTATCAAGAGGATCAGAAGTACGTAAGAAATAATCTTTTTTAAGCATTTTTAGAAGCATAATAAGCAATCATACCATTTTGAAACGAGATGGAAACTGATTAGCTATTTTTGTTTACTTTGATTTTCAAAGCAAGAAAATACTCCAAAACTGAGCGCTGTGTTGAAAGCAACAATGTTAAACAGTATTTCTAGGGTAACATCAGGAAAACGTGTCTGACGAGGTATAGAGAAATGGATGCATGGAGCTGTTCGGGTTAATACTACTCCTATCTGATCAATATGTTCACTAAGCAATTACAAATTCTCAGTCTTAAAGCATTTAATGCCGTGTCAGTTGGATATATGCGTGAACACTGAAGCTGCAGACAAAACTTTATAATATTTCTTCTTCTAATATCTAGTCTCGTTTAATTGATAAATGTGAATGTCTGTAAAATGTTACGTGAAATTTTTTTAACGTCTTGTGCACCACTGCAAATTGGACTGTGAGCTAGTCATGTGACAAAAACGACCTAACAGACACACAGCATGCTGTTGTTATAAATTGTTATACTTGTGTGACGTAAAGCCATGTGGCTCAATCTTTTCTTGTCCCAAAGCTAAGTTTCTAAATATATCATAGCTAAGCATGTATATCAAATATTTTGGAGAAAATTGTCAATGGAAATGTGTCACTTCTTTTTTTGATGGAAGACTAGATAATTATCATACTTCCTTAGTTGTGACTAGATAACATCAAGACTACATATTTATGGGATGAGCTAACACGAGCCAGTGAGTCGCTTTCTCTTAAGACATATCGTGTTGCCAAGTCAAATTTTATGTACAATTTGTGCGTTTTTTATGTTACTTGTTTTAAGGGGCTTTCAGTTTCACTACTCAGCACACACACACACACACACACACACACACACACACACACACACACACAAACACGCGCGCGCACGCAAGAAACGTACGCGCAGTATACGAAAACACCTACATTCACACTATCACTGTCATTTTTCCTCTCCCACTCTCTCTCATACAACACATATACCTACAGGAATACATACATTATATACAATAAGAAAGCAAATAATGCTGTAAGTTTTTTCTATACAGCCTTCAATACGCTGAAAACAGCGAAAGTCACTGTGGACGACAAGCTGTGCTACACGTTTGCATCAAACTTTGTTCGTCCCATCATAACACAGATCACCTGTAGCTCACCACTGATCGGCCGAAAAGTGCGAATACAAAAAGTTAATGACCTTGACAGACCTTACTTTCAAGTATGTCAGGTCCAGGTATGGGGTGAGTAAAAAGTACAACACAAAAGTATAAAAGCATTGTATATTTTAGAATAATGTTTTCATGTTTCATCAAATAGACCTTATCTTTGATGGATAGAACGCTGAGCCACACTGACAGATCAAAAATGATAATGATTTCCATCAAGCTGCGACTGACCAAGTAGAGTACAGGGCCACTGACACTGACATTCCTTCATTATCTTAGCGGGAACGAGTGCAGAGGGGTTTTCCCTGGAAACGATGTGAGCATTTTCCTTCAAAGATAATTTGTTGTCCAGCATTATGCAGAGATACTTAAAAACTTTGCACGTGTTTTACCAGCCCATTGCCAGTAACCAAAGGCTTATCGACAGGTTGATGTTTCTTCCTATCAAAGAAAACCTTTTTTAGAGACTGTGAACGCCATAAACATTTCTTCAATCCTTAAATGTACTTTCTGAATTTAAAGAAAATATCTGGCCAGAGATGCCTCGTCCTTGAGCCGAGCAACCAACACCATATCGTCTTCAAAAAACAGGATTCATATTTTCTCTCCCATTCAAGTATTAGAATATGTGCCTGTAGCAAAAATCTGTTTTGCTCTTTATCATAGTCTTATTTTTTTTCTTGTTTGTTCTGGATATACTTTATATTTTAGATTTCAATCATTACATCGAGAAGGGTCAATCTAGGCTTTCTTACTAAGTTAGCTTCGGTGTTTTGATGAGGATATGTGTAAGGATTAGGTTTGAGATTTGGCACAGTATGTAAAGACTAAGTTATAAACAACTTTATTCGCACGTATCGCAGAACTCAATAGGGAAAGTACATTCCCCTATAGTTTAAAGCTAGAGTGTAATATAGCTTCAGTTGAACACTATTCAGATGTCCCCTTATGTAGCCATCTAAAGATAACACTTATGTATTCGCTTATGTAGTTATCTAAAGATAACAAAATTTTTCTAACAGTCTTCCGTATGCTCCTTTCAGTGTGCAGTTTCGGCTATTATGATCCCAACTGCACCAACACGTGCGGAAAATGTTTAGGAGGCACGTGCGACCCGTCCACAGGAGAATGTCCACAGGGCTGTAGTGCTGGCTTTCAGTTGCCTTACTGCAAAAACAGTAAATATATCACTCAATGAAATACTTGTGAGACTTGTAAGATATTAAGAGATGGAAGGCACAAGTTCCATCAACTTTGAAGTTCTTTATAACTCTCATACTCGTATGCATTGGAATAACAAAGCATGTCTTCAACTGCAACTACTGAAGGATTGTCACAGAGCTTTCCGAGGATACAAGAAGAAAAAGTTAATTATTTAGAATGTTAAAATATGTAAATGCTGTGAGACCTTTAAGTAATTTGAAGTAACATTTACACTTTTTGATAGATTAGTTTTTAATAATTTCATTCTGCAAACTCTCGTGTTTACCAAAGAATCCTCTTTAATCCATTATCTTTTCCTTTCAGTTTGCACCGCTGGTTCATATGGAGTAAACTGTAGCAACAAGTGTGGTAACTGCTCTGAGGGATCGACATGCAGTGCTGTATCAGGGGAGTGTCCTCGTGGATGTCAACCCGGATATCAGGGAGCAAACTGTAATGTTTGTAAGTATATAGAGAAAACAGCAATCGTAGGCATGAAGCATGTCAGCAACTGTAGCCGTTGAGAGTTGGTTGCAGAGTATTACACGGCGACAAAATTTAGCATGTTAAAATATATAAATGCTTTGCTACCATTAAGCAATTAACATTTGAAATTTTTGATAGCGATTATCTTTAAAAAAATTCGTTGTAATATATGTGTTCTACAAGCTTTCGAGTTTACCAAAGAATCATCTTTAGTCCATTGGCTTTTCCTTTTAGTTTCCAGAGCTGGTTAATAATAATAAACGCAAGATTAGTATAGCGCATACCCACACTCCTATGAAGCATGCTCGTAGAGCTTAAAAACACGAGCGAGTCATGGGCAACATACGAGGGGCTGAAGAACAAACAAATAACAGATAAACAACGGAAGGATAAACAACTGTACGGAAGACAAATAAAAGACATTTGAAGATTACGCAAAGAAAAACCAAATAACAAGGACCGAGAGTATAGTGATTATGCGAAGGAAGATGAGTAGGGGAGCGGCATTGAGCGGAAAAGGTGGGGAAGGGCGTGACAAAGGACTAACATTGTGTGGACTGTTGTTAGGAGTAATGCTAAGGAAGACGTTCGTTTTTAGTGCAAAAATTGAATGATTCAGCTGTGGGTAGGGGACGGATATGGAAGGGAGAGAGAGTTCCGTTGTTTTGCTGCACGGTAACTAAAAATCCTGTAATCATATGTTTTTGTACTGGTGACAGGTTCATATCTCGTGTTTACCAAAGAATCCTCTTTAATTCATTGTCTTTCCTTTCAGTTTGCGGCGCTGGTTCATACGGATTTAACTGCAGCAACAAGTGCGGTAACTGCTCTGAGGGATCGACGTGCAGTGCCGTATCAGGGGAGTGTCCTCGTGGATGTCAACCCGGATATCAGGGCGCATACTGTAATGTTTGTGAGTGAACAGAGAAAACAGCCATAGGAGAGAAATTCCATTAATTTATTCACATTGTCTTCCTCTTGATCACCTTAACCGCCTTGCACCAGAAAGAGATAATTGCCAATAAAAACGTTTACTTATTGTAATACTGCATATTTTTAAGTGATGCCGTTTTAAAGCCTTCACACCTTGCAAGGGTAACTTTACCACCAACCAGTAAAATATCAGCGAAGTCAATATACATGGTAGGTTCGGATGTTGTTCATTTAACCGTTTTATAAATTTTGATTCGAGTAGTGGATTTAGTTTGCATATCATCGTTTTATTAAAGCCTGCAGACCCGGTACGTACGGTGCGAGTTGCACACAAACCTGCGGCAACTGTACAAGGATCAGTCCCTGTAACATCTATGATGGCAGCTGTGAGACAGGATGTTCAGCAGGGTATAAGTCACCTTTTTGCAAGGAAGGCGAGTTTCTCATTAAACTGTTTGCCATGATACACAAAATAGTCGCGTTATCTTGCAATATCTTATAAAACGATAAAAGGAAAAGACGATAGTTAAAAGAATAACAATTTCAATTGCAATAAATTTATGTTTACTCAAAGTAATTATGGTCTCATTTTTTCATATTAGCGCACCCATTATTGACATTCTTATAAGGAGTACTAGAAACTGATTACATTTCTGGACGTAGTCGCTAGAAGTCGCTGAGTTCTAAGTATTTTTTTTTGTTTGCGGTCCATACGAATATCGACAATACACTGCTCGCTTATTATGGAATTCGCGTACCTATATTCTGGTTGTATTAGTATTTAATAATGGCAAAACCCATGTCGTTTTATGAAAGCCTGCAGAGCTGGTACATACGGTGAGGGTTGTACAAAAACCTGCGGCAGCTGTAGAGACAACAGTCAGTGTAACATCTCTGATGGCAGCTGTGAGACAGGATGTGCTGCAGGATACAAACCTCCCTTATGCAAAGGTTAGTGTTTCACTGTCTACGGTGTCACGTTCAGACTGTGAAGAAAGAAAAAGCACAAAAAGGAGTTTGAAATAGTACATGTAGAACAAAGACTTATATATATATAGTGCATAAGGCGGTAGTATTTATAAGGACTAGTAGAGGAGATGTGTTTCAAATAAATGTGTGCTCTGAGCAAATAAATGCAACCCCTTCCATCTTCAATATACACACCTAGACACATCATCAAACACAAAAAGAGATAAACGTTCTCACCTATTTACAGATTCACCTAAGTAACATTTCATTACTCTTTCATTGTCATAGTTCTTCACAATGTAAAGATACATATAGACTACACTAGCCTCTCTATTAGTGACCTCTTTCTGTAGCGTTTATATAGACAAGTATTATAAGAAATTAAGGTATGAAGTCACCAGATTCACTAAGCTAGAATATTGTCCACAGTTTTACAGAATAATTAAAATTGTACCCCAACAGTCCTTTGATGGCTTTTAAATATTTTATTTTAAATAAATATTAGTTTAAAATCCGTTATTACTACGTTCTTTATGGTTCACAGCCTCTTCGGGTGAAGACTTTTTTGTGAGAATCACAACAAACAGAAACGATGAATTAGTTTTGAACAATTCATGAATGATTGTTATACTTGTTGGAATGTTTCCCAATACCATAAATAATACTTAATGGACAAAATGCGCCAGATTTGGAGACAGGCAAAACTGGAGACGACTGTAATTCGACCCACACCAGCTACACTCCTACCACGAATGTGCCGGGCAGCACAGAGAAGGGTAAGTACTTTTTAAAGGAATATATTCTGTCATAAATCACATATATTTAAAGCAAGACATTGTATAATTTATTTTGCTTTCAAAAATATATCCCCCTACTACACACAAACACATATAAAAGTTTCGAAAAGGTTGAGGGGAATAAACCCAAAGTCTTGATTATCAAAGTTGGGAATCACATTACAAGTACTTGTGTATGCAGGTCAAAGTTAAATAGTTAAATAGTAAGATTATAAGAAACATGCAGAGGTTAGAAGTACACTAATAACATTTTTAAATGTCTGTCGAAAGAAGTTGTGTGACATTATTTGCTCACGGGTAGATCTACATTTAAAAAATGACATAAATCCACACACACGCTTGTTTGTTTATATGGCATTTTGTGCATTTATTATCTGTGGATTGTAAAAGCTGAATGTAAAATGTTGAGAAGAAATCCCCTTTTGTTGTTTTTAGCCTGTTCACCGACTTCTGACACAAACCATGAAAGTGCAAACACTGCAGGTCCTATAGCTGGTGCCGTTGTTGGTAGCGTTGCCTGCGGCCTCATCGGCTTTCTTCTTGGCGTGTAAGCATATTGGGACATTATTATAATCATTCTAATTAACCAGTCTAAGCTTTCATGAATCACACATTTGTAGTTTTACTTTGTAATAAATTATAATTGCACATTTTTACAACTCCTATAACTATTAAAACTGAAATCAGTAAGTAAGAAATACAAATACTAAACATGATACTATTTCAGTCTTTTTATGAGACACCGCCACCGCCAAAGAGCAGATAAAAATCCCTCAGCCGCTTGTTTCTCAGCGCCGCTGAAAACAGGTATTTTGAGCCTATTTTCAATCTAGCGTCTTATGTTAATACATCATCTGCTTCAGGTATCATTTAACCTTTTATCGTCGATTTGTTTTCCATCATCAGTTTACTTCATTTACTTTAAATAATTACCTGTCGTTAAAATCTTTTGCTTCTTAGTTTAAATTGTGCGACTCAATTTAGCTGCAAATCACTATAATTAATCAAATCTACTTTTTTCTCAGTGCATAACCCACACCCCAATGAAGTACGTAGTACTGAACCTGCATTTTCATCAGACTATGAGAACGCCAATGTGTCAACCAATGTCTACGACTCACTCAAAGACTCACGTGATGACAACACAGCTTCTGATTACACAAGCCTCGCTGTAAAGAGGACTGGAGATGTCAACTCATCCCCTTATGTCAACACGAATAAATAACATTACAACGAGAGGGCTTTGTCACTGAAGACAGTTGTGCATTTTTTCTACATAGAACAAAATAAGTTTTTATAAAAAGAGTACAATAAACACGAATGTTAAGAACTTTATCAGGTGTAGTAACCATGTATATGTATGTATTCATCTGTATAGCGCTAATGCATGAACACATGAAAATCTTACCTATAATTAATAAAGTTGTTTTGTAAAGTTTTGTACAATTGTCACTGGCTGCCCTGGTTGTATAACTGCTACTTGGCAAAATACAAAAAAGGACTAAAATCGTCCGGAAACACATGAAGGGCGTGCGGACGTGCGACGTGGATGTGTAAAAGGTTTAATATGAGTGTAAGACGAGCTATCATTTAAAGGAATCCCCCCTTTCCTCCTTAAACTGTCTAGTCCGCTCTGAGCACCAATTATAAACTCGTTCCTTGCCGATCGCCCTCATAGGGGCAATCACGTGATCTTCGCCTGAACCCGGTTCGCACCCTATGGTGTGATGCAGGTTTTAAATGTTGTTACTCTTAAAACATCGTTATTTTTAGAAGAAAAACTTAATAAATAAGATATCTTATTCATTTCTGAACACAATTATCTTTCTTAAAAAATGTAGGAAGTAAGTTTTAACAGGAAGTCTTTGCATTTTCCCACGCTACCTGTCTTTATGTTTGGAAATGGCTATCGAATTCCCGGTAGTGAAATTTCGACCGGCAGCTTTGAAAATTTATATTTATTAATCTACAGTAAAAATAGCCATCTGTAATACACCGTTTTAAAGAGCTTTTTTAAAACATTAACTTGGTATAAATTTTAAGATACATAGGTTTTGTCTTCGAGTACTAAAATCAAATGAACTGTACGTGTTTTAGAACCCTTGAACGTAAATTTCAGAAAATAAGAAATAAATTATTTACTCAATATATACAGACATAAAGTACCAAACAAACACATGTTTTATTAGAATATACATGAGAATTTTAATATTACTTACTATTTTCTTCTCCTTTGCGGTTGTTGAAGTACAAATCCATGTCAAATTGAGTAAACCGCAACGCACTTTCGATAATTCAAAATGGCGCTCAACCATTTGTTTACATCTTTCCCTCTTACCAACGAAATTTTTTGATTGGCTGGACTAGTTTTTAAAGGGAGGGGATCATGGTGGACTATTTCCGAAAGATTTCAGTAGTTTCTTTCCTTATGTTATTTTCATTTACGTTGCGGGAGTTTTTTGTTTTTTTAGCTCTTTATTATGGCATTTTCTGTTGGGAATACTAAAAAAGTGTGTTTTCAAGCAAACATAAGGTTAGGCTGCTCCTTGTCTCTACATTTTGATCTATCATTATCAATTTGAGTCGTTCTTTTACCTCTTTTAGTTAATTTTTTATGATTTTTTGAAAAAGGGGTAAATAATCCGTCCAAGGGTTCGGAACCGCCGCTTAGTGTTCGTGGTGTTCAGTATAGATCGAGTAAATCGTCCCAACTCCTTTGAATTGAGACACGCGCAAGTCAACAGAACGGGTTTTATTCAGAAGCAGTAGATATTGGCTTACCCCTGGAATGCTTTAAGTGTCGCCCGTCTACCGCACCACATATCTGACTTACTTGTCACCATGTTCATGTAACAGGAGAAGAAATCTGTTCACTTCTTTATTAGCAAGTCCCAATCAACTTAGTAGATATTTTTAAACCGAAAAACCACAGTATTACAAGAAATATTAAAATGCGTAGTCATGTGGAGGTCAATCTCATTAAAGCTCTAAAATAATACTACTGATTTTAATTAACCTCATGCCAAGTTTAGTTTGAACAAAAATGCTGTTTACAATCACAAGAAATGCAAATTAACGTGCAAACCATTTGATCACCGTTGAATTATTATTTCAATGGCTCTACCCGAATCCTACTTCAGAGCAATTAGGATTTTTCTCGAAAAGAAGACCAATGGTAATGATGCTTTAACGTTTTCTTGATAAGACTTTGGCAGAGGATGTAATAACGTTTTTTAAATCAGTAACGTACTCAGAACATAAATATAGAAATCTAATCATGCCAGTTAGACAAACTACTGTAACAATTATGGCTAATAGTTCATAGTTCTCTCACATGTCACGTGCTTCTGTAACTATTGGCACACGAATGCAATGGCGGTTGGAGAAAGTGGATTAATAAAAGTTCTTCATCATCAGTCTTCATTGTGCAATCTGATTCACCATGTTACAAGTTTAGCTATATCTACTTTTTCACGTTTGTTTATGCGTTTGCCCCTCAACTGGTTTGGTTCTAGGTGGAAGGGGGGTACATGGATAAACGCAGAAGATGACAAAGAAGTCACTCACGCCTGTCTTGGGCGATGGCGAGCAGGTCCTACGCTACATGACAAGTTCACTTCTTCACTTTTGTAACGTTTGTTAGTGAAAAGATTTCATCCACAACGGCATCGACCTACTTCCAAGGTACCTTAAAGGAAATTCTTCGACAGAGTGCCAGGAAATATGGCCGGACCCAACCAAAAGGGAAAAGATCGTCACGGTGCTAGCAAATATTTCATTTGCTTACTAGACAAGCTAATCAAACACATTTTATAGTTACAATTTAAACCTTTTATGTCATTGCTGGAGCAAATTCCTTCATAGATCGACACGAATCTTAATGAAAATCTAAAAGCCTTTAACGGCAAAGAAATTTATGATTTAACATATAGTGCCTTTCCTCCAATTTATTTCTTGGACGGTTTACTAAATTCTCAAGAAGTTACAATTGTTTCGTCGCTTTTCAGAATCTTTTCGTCTCTTTCCTGTTATTCTTTCACATTTTATAACTCACTCATTTTCTCACAAAAATGCACGCGCGCACACACAGGGAGCGATAGATTAAGATAGTGTGATTGTAAGAAGAAAGTGTACCAGTAGATGTTTCATTTCATCAATTTCTTTTCTAGACAAAACTCGAGATTCGTAGCTGATCCTTGCATATTTCACATTTCCTTATATTGGTAGCATTTATTACTGCTATCTTTATATCGTATGTCTACGGTAAACAGAACATTTAATCACGTGTCTGACATTTCAAGCACTACACTTTCTGGTTGAGCTCTAAAGATACATTCGCCTTACTGGGCGTCTCGCTTTACTCCTCGAACAGTATTTATAGACTAGTGGCATCACTAGCATCTGGTAAAGTAACACAAAGCGATGTTTACGGGACCTGCACCACATACATAATTAACTTCCTTGTCGCCATGTTCAACTTCGCTGACCTCGGAATTATTATTTTCTGACAGTCATGGACGTGCGTCGTTCTAACAGTGTACACAGGATTCAGTCGATGGAACTGTGTACCAGATGTATGTCGTATTTGAGTGTCATCAGTGTGTCTGGTGTGATTTTTGTTCTGTGCTTCAGCTGTTCAGCAGCAGGTAAGATAGATGTTTATAAAGTTTGTTGCGCTTTTTCACAATGGTCTACAAATGTACTGAATATCTTAACTGTGTGCGTTAAATCTTATAAGCCACTTACAGCAAATATTATTAGGATTTAAAACAATGTGCTCATTTCTTCTTTAGCAAGTCCTAATCGACTGAATATTTGTTTCTAACTGGCAAACTACAATAATAAGTTATGTTGAAGTGCTTGCTCGTGTGGAGGTCCATCTCGTTAAAACGTAGCGATCGCAAAACCGTGGACAAGCTTAAAAATAAAATTACCGAGTTTAATCAACCGCGCGACAATTTTAGATTAAACAGACGAGCTGTTTCCAATAATAAGCAACGAAAAGCGGCTTAAAAACTAGTAAAGCGATACTGCGTTAACATTTTAACATCTCTATCGGAATCCTGTATCAAAGCTTCAAGGGTTTTCCTGTAAAAGAGACTTATGGTAATGAGACTTCCTTTAGATCATAGATTGAATAGCCCACTGGGATAAATACTCAAGTATTAATAGATTTTTCTTTCTTGTACTAAATTTAAATAAAAGGCTGGTGAGGGATGTTTAACATGGCGGACGGTCGTGCTCCTGTCTATGGGAGAGGAGATTTGTCCTAGACCTTTTCGGTCGGGGTTGATGATGTTTGAAAGGCAGTGAAAAAAAATTCAGGGAATGTACAAATGGTGATAATAGAAATTTTCTGCACCTGCTATGTTTTTTAATTGATTGTGAGACGTGGTGAGACGTTGTGAGTTCTGCTTCTGACGACTGGTAAACAAAGTGCTCTAAACATTGGTGAACACAGACCAGGTTATGGCCTCAAGGAAACAAAGAGAAGATAAAAAAGAAGGCTTCAAGTTCAGAAGAAAGTACTATGGAAAACTCCAAAACAACGGACGGAGAAGGGAGGACAGGCCGTATTCGTGAGAAATCGGATAGCAGTACCAAAAAAGGTAGGGCATCCCAGTCTAGAGACAGGCAACAAACGCTGCTCACGCAGGCCTTTCTCGTCAAACATGGTGACATTTCTGCTATTGTAGAAAGACTTGAGGCCTTACAAAAAGCGACCGATTCAATGAAACAGCTGATAGAGAACCGCAGATATTCACTTGCGGAACAAATTGATAATAAAATAGAAATCCTTACAAGCACTCTGTTTGAATTAAGAACAGAAAATGATCAACTAAAAAAACTTAGAACAGGCGCAAAAACAAGTTATATGCTTGAAAGAAGAGTCTCATAGTTTGAGAATACAATGTGCAGAACAAAAAGAACAAATCAACGTGCTGGAACAGTACTCACGATGCGAATCTGTGCGTGTGTTCGGGATACAGGCGAACACAAAAGAAGAAACACCTGCGGACTGTGAAAAAAATGTTCTGTATACGATTTAGCATGTGCTTGGTTTGACAGACATTGATAGTGCCAAAATTTCGACACTTCACCGAGTAGGGAAAGTGACGACAAACAAACCTCGACCAGTGATTATAAAATTTGTGTCGTGCAAGGACAGAGATAAGGTTATCAAAGCACGAAATCGACTTAAGGGGTCAAATATTGTAATCACAGAAGACCTGACTAATTTAAATTTACAAAGACTTAATCGTCTGAGGCAACACGAAGGAGTGTTAGATGCCTGGTTGGCGACAGGAGGTCGGTTGTTCGTGAAATTATTAGCCTTGACAATAATGGAAGTCAAAAACGTGACACAAACCCCATCGAGAGGAAACTGATAGGAGTAACAAGAGAGGATCGACAGAAGCAGCGGCAGAGCTGGGACCAAAATAAGCAACAACGACATCGTCAGGGGGAACAGCGACGACAGCAAGACCGAAGGCAACACTATCAGAAGTAAGGACAAAAGATGGGGGCCTCACCATCACGCTTCTACTTCTCTCCTACGACCTATTCGACTCCTTCAACTACCTGGGTACAAGCGCCGAAGCCTGTGCTAGAGACAGCTATGGTCCTTCATCAGCAATATGACGTTAGCCAGGAACAACACCCACCTGCAAGTGATGTCAGCAACATTGATATGAAAAACATAAGCAAAACATTGGAAAAATACACCTGTGTAAATGTGAAACACATATCTTTTGACATCATTCATACGCATTCAGAGAAACTGACGTCATTCTATCACGTCACACATCTTTTGATATGCATTCAGACTCGTTCAGCTTTTCTGAGTCACGGTCGTAATGCTGCATCATGGAAAAACATGCATATGCCACAGGGGAAAGACAGATAATATCCATTATAAGATCTCAACTCTAACCCACTTACACGAACAGGAACAAGCGAGGGTTTTAACTACTACATTATAGTAGCATCTAGCTTTCGGGTGCGGCAACATAAAGTGACTTTTAATTTAGAATGGCGCCATCTGTTTAAGGACTTACTTGATATTCTGACTGTAGTTGTTATCTTCAACATTTTTCCGTATTTCTACGAAGGTTCACTAAGAAAACGGTGATAAAAATCTTGTTTTTGAAACGAAAATTATCTTCTCTGAGCGTTAGAAAGGGAGACAATCCAAGGTTGCGTCAATACGAAGTGCATTGTGTGTAACGGTTTTGAGATGACTGATTTTACAAGTTTTCAAATCTATAAATCTATAGTACCAAACAAACATAGATTTCATTAGAATACACATTAGAGTTTGAATATTACTTAATAGTAAGCGTCTTTATTCTGTTTTATAGCTTCCATCCTCTGTGATTTCTCTCATTCAACCATCCCTTACTACGTCATACATTCTACGTCATACTCACTACATCATAATCCTTCGTCATATATCTTAAGAAGTTTTCGGCAAATGTTTACAAAACATACATTTAATATTTTTGACTAATTGTTATGTTTCCTACCATTTTAAAATGTTTGCAAAATGTTCAGTTTTAAATGTTTATTCGGTAAATGTTTCTAAAATTTTTATAAAATGTTTCATATCAAACTTTTACATTATTACAATAATGTTAGCGTTTTTAAAACGTCTATAAAATGTTTCATTGCTATCTGGCAGTTTATCTGAGGTTACAGTACAAAACCTACAATTAACAATACCCGATAAATTGTTTTTAGATGTACTACTTATGGAAATTAGAGGGAAAAGTATAAAGCATCTGAGTTAGAAAGGAATTTAGAAAAGAAGATGAAAGAGCTAGAAAATGAACAAAATAAAAATAACTCAGTCTTGAAAATGGATGAAAAAAAATGGAATTAAGATCCCTTAGAGAAAAGAAAATGGAGGGAATCATAGTACGGGCAAAGGCAAAATGGTTGGCAGAGGGAGAAAAAATTAGTAAATACTTTTGTAACCTCGAGAAAAAAAACTATGTCAATAAAAGAATTACGAAACTGACTAAAGATGATGGAAGTTGTACTACAGATGCAGAGGAAATAAGGAATGAGACTAAATTATTTTTTGAAGGCTATATCAAAAGGGAGAAGTAGACCTGTGTGAAATAGAGGAGCTAGTTAACGGTATTCCTATACTGCCCGTCAAGGTGGCAGAAGCTCTGGAAGGTGAAATAACCATAGAAGAAGCAGGAAATGTCCTCAAGAATATGAAAAATGGGAAAAGTCCAGGAACCGAGGGGTTTACAGCAGAATTTTAAAAGTTTTTCTGGAAGAAATTGGGGTCATTTATCATAAGGTCACTCAACGAGGCGTTCAGAGATGGGGAACTTTCACATCCCCAGAAGGAAGGCCTCATTACTTGTCTACCTAAGGGAGACAAGGTTCTAGAGAATTAATTAAAAACTGGAGGCCAATATCACTCTTAAACGTTGTCTATAAAATAGGTTCAAAATGTATAGCCACACGTATTAAAAGTACTACCATTACAGGTCGCAGATGACCAAACAGGATTTATGGCTAATAGATACACTGGGGACAATATGAGATTTATATATGACCTGATAGTATACCTTGACCACAAAAATTTACCGGGTTTACTGCTTAGTTTGGATTTTGAGAAAGCGTTCGATACCATAGACTGGTCCTTTATGCACAAAGTATTAAAGACATTTGGATTTGGGACTGATATCTGTAACTGGATAAAAACATTCTACTAAAACATCGTCAGCTCTTATGGTTAATGGAAGAATATCAGATTGGTTCGAAATAAAACGTGGATGTAGGCAAGGTGACCCAATATCGCCGTACCTATTCATACTTTGTGCTGAAGTCTTAGCAGTAATGAAAAGGAAGAATGTTAGTATAAAAGATATTAGAATAAATCAAAAAGAACACAAAATATTACAGTTTGCCGATGACACACAAATCTTCATGGAGGGGGACGAATTATCTTTTTACAACACTTTGGTTACATTGGATAAATACAGCAGAATGTCAGGACTGCAGATAAATTTTGAAAAAACAGAAGCTATCTGGTTAGGTAATAGGAAAATTTCCCCCATAAAATATGCCCCACACCTGAAGTTTAAATGGAACCCAGCAGAATTTAAAGTATTAGGGATATGGCTAAGCACTAAGTTAGAAACATGTTACAATCTAAACTTTAAGGAAAAATATGTTGAAACTAGAAATTTAATGAAATTCTTGCTTTAACGAGTTATTACACCAATGGGAAGAGTGGCTGTGCTAAAATCATGAATACTATCTAAATTAATTTATTTATGGATACTGCTGCCCAACCCCCGTATCCAAGATACACAAGAACTGCAAAATCAATGCTTTAACTTTGTTTGGGATGGAAAACCTGATCGAATAAATAGAGCAGTTGTGGTGAAAACTGTTCGTAATGGTGGGTTAAGTATACCTTACATTTATCAGTATATAAAAGCGCTAAAGTTAATGTGGATTAAAAAGCTAAATGTCACTAAACACCAATGGAAAGATGTTGTGATAAAGATATATCCAAATCTCGTAGATCTAGATAAATATGGCCCAAATATGTACCATGACACACAACATAAAAATAACTTTTGGAAAGATGTATTAAATGCCTATAAGGAATTCTATTATTGAGTTAAGCCAGAAACATCAGAGGAGGTGATGGCAGAACCAATATACTTAAACAGTAGATTTCAGCTTGACAAGAAGATTATTTTCTTCAAAAAAGGGGTTATTTGGGGGTTATATAGCATTCAACATTTTTATAATGAATCTGGAGTACTTTTGTCCTTGGGTGAAATTAATGCCAAGTATGGAACCACAATAGACATAGTTACATACATGGGATGTGCTAAAATATTTTAAAAAATTTATTCAGTCAGTGGGCATTACAATTAGGAACAACACTGCTCTATAAACACCAAAAACTATTAAACTAATCAATTCCATAAAGAAAGGTGCCAAATATTATTACGAAATATTGACAGAAAGCACAATCAGGCCCAAATGTTGTGATAAGTGGGAAAACAAAATGGGCGCCCAACTACCCTGGAAAATAATCTTTTCAAAGGTTCATGGAATAAAATATATCAAACTGAGATGGTTTCAATGCAGAATTACCCATAGAATTCTAGGAACATGTGAATAAAAATTTTATATGATAATGAATATTTGTTGGGTAAGTGACATAGATACCTATGTTTTGAGTCTGAACACAACAAAATTTCTTGATATATAATCACAACAGTGTATTTTTTTAGTTAAATGTGAGCTGCTGTACAGTTTCACTTACATTACAGTGTTGATTAATACATGTATGACTGGCATATGCAAGATTAAGTCACAACAATAACTTGTAGGCAGGGCAGCATAAAAAAGCGTTTGGTAGCTTGATAAAGAGTTGGGTGCCACAAATGTTACCACTTTGCCCGGTGTTGAGATCTTGAAGGCTCTAATTTTTTCATTCAGGGTGGTTTACCTGTGATTCATGTATGCTGTTTAGTGTAAATTGCATGTCAGCTTGACAGGACTGTTTTATTTAGATGGTTTAATATATGTGTGTAACTTAATAATCATACACTTACCCTGTAAACCAAGAACAGTTGTAAAGCTTTTTGTAATGGTACATGTGGATACTTTCTTCTCTCTCTCTCTCCCTTTCACTTTTCTTTCGTTTAAGTATGGACTTTCAACAATTGTGTTCTGTGAAACTGTACTTGCCAAATAAAGAAATTGGAAAAAAAAACTCAAATAAAAGATGGAAACTGCACCAAACGGAGAGCTCATGTTCGGGAAGTAGGTCCCAAAGTACAAATTAACAAAAAATAACATACATAACATATATATATATATATAAACATAAAGTGCCAAACAAACACATCTTTTATTAGAATATACATAAGAATTTTAATATTACATTCTATTTTCTTGCAATTTTTTTTTGGTTGTTGAAATTGAGAAACCCGCAACCGCCACAAACAAGACACTTTATCAACGTAATAATCACCTACATTCAAATATAACAAAATACAGTGAATATAGTGGCCGAATGATAAAGTGGATTATTACAGGTTTACCTTGTTACAATATGAGCTGCATTACGTTTGAAACGTTTGTATGTGAAACCTTTCCTTCTGGCCACTGCGGAATCGACCTCCTAAAAAAGGTAACTGAAAGGAAAATCTTCGGCAGAGCGCCAGGAAATATGGCCGGAGCTCACCAGATTACGTTAATGTTAATATATACTTTCCCGACGTCAACGACCACGAGATTGGTCTTTTTTAAGTGCTCTTATTATTCCATATGCATTTTAACTGTCTGTCGGTCTGTTGGTAAGGTCCTCTGTTGGTGCCTGATATTAGATATCGTCAGCAAAGCGTAGGTTGCATAACGCCTTCCATTGATAGTAATGGAAGAGTTCTGGTCGTGGAGGGTGTCATGTATTATGTTCTTCAAACATGATGTTGAACAATGCAGGTGATCAGAGGCCCTTTTGACGGACGCCTACTGTCGTGTGAAAGAAAGTTACCATTTAATTATCCAGCAACACTGCACTTAATGAGTTCTTAGACAGCGTTTCGACGACTTGGATGCGCCCCTTTTCGATGTCGAATTTTCGCTTCCCATACCATAGCCTAGTGCCAGACTCGTTTACAAACCTTTTTAAAGTCGATACAATTTTTAAAGGTGTCCCACTAATACTAAATATAAATAGACTACATTTAAAGATATCCTACACTGTGCTCCCACCGCTCAAAAGCCAGGCTGTCTTTCAGGTAGCAGATACACAGCGATGGTACTGCTGCGATTCTAGATTACTCTCAGCATGGTAGGTGGCCAGTTACGCTTATGACATTGTGGCTCTGACACTGTGCTATTTCCTTTCTTTGGGAAGGGTATGCTTAGGGACTCATCTATCTTTGACCATTATTTGCATCTGAGTGTCGAAGAGAACATTTAGCAACAACATATTGTGTTCTTTCTGTTTTCTTTTACTAAGGATTGCATCTTTCCTCTTAGAATTTTAGTTCATGCAGGTGACACTTTTTTGGGGAAAAAATTCTATCCTTTTGTCACTTGCTATTTTCTTGACCAATCCAGGTATGAATCTAATATTTCTCATGCTTCTTTGTCGTAAAATGTCACCAGAATCTGTTTATATGGTATTTTATGCTCTATTTCCAGCAATTTTGGCTGAGCGTTCATGTTGCCCTCTAATACATAGTTTCATTAAGTCGTTTATTTAGTCTTTTCTCTGTCTTTTGTCTTGTTCTTGTTTATCGTTTCCTTTTTGTTGTTGTTTTATTTTTTTAATGAAATATTTTCAATAGACGGAGATTATTTATCCGGACATCACTAAGGTATTGTTTATGCTTAAAATATCATACAACAAAAAATAAAAGTCACACAAGGCGTTAAAGCCATTCATTAATCCGAGAGCTACAGACAGTGCAGAGGCATATTATCAAAGATACAACTATGCACGTGCAGTGATTTTACTTCATGACAAAAGAAACGGTGACGATGACGACGATTTAATATTATTATTTTGTTCAGTTCTAGAATGCTCGTGTGCTACTGGCTGCAACTTCAGAAACGTGTGTGACACATGGCAGTCCTGCGAGAGAAGTAATTTTCTTTTCTTTCATGTTAAGAACTACTAGAGCAAGGTATGATCATGTTAAAGTAATAGTATCCCTCAGTGATAAGAGATCACATTAACTGCTCTAATGGCGTCAAACAAGGTGACGCGTGTAACCTTGTATTATTTTCCCCTTGAACTAGGTCAAGGTAAATCGAAGTAAGAGATATGATTTCAGTTAACGTGTGAATTATTTAGACAAAATATGTTATTGCTTGCTGATAATGTTATTTTGATAGCTAAAACAGTCGTCACTTTACAAAACTAGTTGGATACAAGTAATATAGTCATGTTTGTTTCTGCTAAGGCATCGTTATGTTAGTTACAAATACAAATACAACACATCTTTATTAATCCCTTTTGGGACATTATGATTTATCTGCACAACAGATCATGTCGCCACTTAGTGCAAGATGATATCACTTAATAAAAATCATATAAAGATATCACATCTAAACCTCTGGTGGATGGTTTTAGACGATGAGAAGAAAGTAAGGTAGACGTGGTAGCAAGGGGACAGGCAAGTTGTGCACCGCTCTCCATCAAGGGGACGGCATCAGTTGACCACTAGGATCAACATGATAATCAAGCAAAGAGGATAACTCAACGGTGTGACTTTCTCACCGGCGAATGGCGCAAAGAAACCATTAGATGAAGGAGGCTTACAGTCGATGGGACACCAGAAGTCCGTAGTTGAAACCATAAGGTCGCAGACGAGCAGAAGGACGACAAAGCATTTGTCAACAATAAGCACGAAATTCACAACAGGTCAACAGAAAAAATTAAAAAAATACAGAGAGCTAAAGCCCTTTCCAGCCGGTCAGTTAAAGTATAGAATATCTATAAATCTTGTTTGCAACAAGGCTGCTTACAAAAACTTGGAAAGTTTATGTAAGAAAGTCCTCACATCTATTATGGACAATCTTAGATCCTACAGTCGTGATGTCTTTTCAAAACTGACACACAGGTCCAACCAGAAATACTATATGGTGCACAACTCTGGGGATTGACAATGTAGAACAAAATTGTGAATCAGTTTACATTTCGCCCTCAGAAAGTTCTTAGCTGTGGATAGGACCACTTGAAATTTAGTCGATGAGCTGCACTTATCCACAGTAATTATCAAACCAGTCATTAGATGCATTACCTATTGTTTTAAACTTACTACCGTGAATAAAGTAGAGATTTAAAAAAAATTAATTGGTGCGGCTTATGTACAGTTGCGCTCAATAGACTGAAATTTCCGGTAGAATTAATTACAATAGACTGCATTATAAAGTGACTTAGAAAGTAAGAGTAAAACAAACCGGGTTTTTAGTACTACGACGAAATAATTATAATGATAATTTTCTCTTAGATTTTTCCTTGTTTGTAGGAATCAAGATATTGAAAATGTGAATCGTTAATTAAGAAGTTTAGGTGGGTATTTTAAATGTTCTTTTGTAAATACCTTTTATACCTTTTAACACCACCTCGTTTAAGTCTCTTGGTGTGGGGAAAATTAGTCATAAGTGTTTGTGAGCTGTGGTGGCATTATCTTTCTCTGACGGTCATTATGTATACAAGTTTATGTTAATGTGGGTAGTCATACTTGGGTGCACAGGTAAACGTACAGCTTTCCTCCCACGTACTAAGTTCCTCGTGGCCAGTGTTATGCATTGTCAGAAAGGTAAAACATTGTAAATCTCCGATACATTCAGTGCTTTGTTGCTGTTTTACAGGAAACATGGCGCTTGGAAGGCCCGCGACTATCAGCTCCCTGTTTGATAATACTCAGTATAACCAGACATCAGGTCCGGCGTGTCTGGCTGTTAACGGCAACATTAGTACAGGCTTTTCTCCAATCAACAAGTACCCTGACTCTCCTAACTGTGTTCACACAGCAGACAACAACGACCCGGCATATTGGGAGGTTGACCTCGGCCAACCGTATGATATTCACTTCATCACAGTGTATGCACGGGAAAGCCGTAAGTAAAATAGAGAATGGAAATGCGCTTTTTGTTGATAGATAGCTACAATTCCAAATATTTTTATTTAACAAATAATTAACTATCTAGTCCTTAGTGCAGTTTTGTGTACACAATAAAGCTGGAAGTGGATTGTGCTCTTACATGTGCGTGAACATTATTTAATTAAAATGTATTTGTAATTGTTATTTTAAATGTGCTATGTACTGCATTATTAAAAAATAAAAAATGGATATCATTTTATTACTATTATTTGTTTCCTTAATGCGCAGAAAACCATCGGCTTGTGACGGCAATAGTCATGGTGGACAATAAAACCTGTTTCAACATTTCTACAACATCTATATTTCATAGTAATAAAGCAGATATCAAGTGTTGGACACCACAAAGGGGACAAAGAATACAAATATACAAAGAATCAAGGTTTCTTATGTTTTGTGAAGTGCAAGTGTGGGGTAAGTATTTTATTAAATAAACTTAGAAAAATGAAAACAAAACACATAAATAACATACGTCAGCCAATTAAATAAGAATGTAGAGTTGGCTTTGACTTGAATAGTAGTAGAGACTGCCCGTATCGAAATGTTGTAGCAGCTGATGAAGATGACTTTCTCGAGGATCTTGAATAAGAAAGGCGACTAGTCGGTAGTTCTTTAGGTCGCTAGGTTCGAGGTTAGACTTCTTTAATAGCGGAGTGACAGTGGTATGTTTGAAAGAGAGAGGAAGAGAGCCAGTATACAGGGAATGATTGATGATGTTTATGATGACTGGAACCCATGTGTCAAGGTACTCAAACAAGATGGTGGTTGGAAAAGGAGCCAGTGAACAAGATTTCTTTGGCGAGTCAGTGATGATGTCTCTTAGCTATCGGCGCAAAATCTTAGAAGGATGCTTACACAAAGTTAGAGAAGATGGGACTAATTGATGAGGGGTTAAAGCTTGCCCTGACAGGGCAGAACACATCTGACAGCTGTGTCTATGAAATGGTATATGGAAAATTTGAGAGGTGCTGGTTATTCCATTGACGTGACCAACTGTTTGAAACAGCTGTCTGCTTGAAGAAGAATGCATCAGTTTTTGATTAGTTATTTTTTCATCGGTGATAAGTTTCTTTGTTCTTTCCCTCAGTCTAAGAAAAAAATCTCGGTCTACTACTAAACCAGTCCTCGTCAACAGTGGTTAGCAGGCCTTCCTAACGTATCTCACTTGAGAAGTGAGCCAGGGCGCACAAGGATGATAAGTGATGCAACGAGTGCTGTCAGGAGCAAGGCAGTCCAGGACAGAATGGAGTCGCACATTGTAGACAGTGACTAAATAACTTGTGTTGTCACTATCTAATTTCAAGCGCGAGAAGTCAGCTCTAAAGCCATTTAGACTGATGCGAGCCAAGTTCTGAGATGTGATTTGATGATTTGCAGGGCCAGGCGTAACCAGTTGTAGATAGGATACTTGGAAATAGATAGCAGCATATCCGAAATAAAGAATGTGTTTATAAATGTAGATCTGTCATCAAGCACTGTCAACCATGATTTGGTTCTGATTGTGTGTCGGTTGTTGAATCAGTTTCACTATCGCGTGCTCCAGAAGTGAACAGACTTTGGACATAATGGTTGGATGATGAGTCGACATTCCACTGCTCCCTCTACCTCGCAGATCAAAAAAGAGACGGCGGAGAGGCGATGTGAAGCGAGGACTCAATAAGTTTCGCCTGGACGATCAACGCATGAATCCACCTCTTCCTTCTGTCTTGCTCTCCAACGTCCAGTCAATTCCTTCTGTCCAGTCAATTCTTGGCAAGACTGATGAGCTTGAGGCGTAGGTACAAAACTTTGACTATACAGGGATACTTGTTTGTTGGCATTTACCAAAACATGGCTCCATGAAAGTGGCTTCTCTGGCCCGTTTAGATCAGACAGATCTCCTACAATTACCGGTAAAGCGCGTGCCGGAGGAGTCTGTTTCTATGTCAACAACAAGTACTGTAACACAGTAATTCTTCGTGAAAGAATGTGTACTTGCGACCTTGAACTACTCACAATTTTGCTTCGCCCATTTTACCTCCCGAGAGAACTTCCCCTTCACTGAGTCCACTCAAGATCAAATGTCATCAAGCAGTTTATATTAAAAGTCTGTTTTTCTTCAAGTTCTCTTACATACACACTCTTCTTCGATGACGAGACATACACACTCTTCCTTCTTGACGGGTCCTATACGACTTGCTGTTGTTGTTTGTGGGGGGGTTGACACTGCAGACAGTTCCACTCATACATTCTTGTTCACTGGCGTTGATCATACAGACAGCATCAATCGACGAAACAACACCGACAGTCTTATGGGCAGACGAGTGTTCAAGTCAAGAATAATTCACACAGTAGGTAAGCATAATCCAGACAGTTATAAAATCTTCCCAGGAGAACACAGCAGCTGGGAATTTTGTACAGCGAGGAACCCCACAGTCGCTTATCAATAACAATCCATGCAGTTAATAGTATTCCACACAGTTAATATTCCACACAGTTAAAAACAACTTCAAAATCTTTCAGAAGACCACACAGTCACTTTCCCTTCTCTTACGTCAACGATTCCGATACTCTTTGACTTGTACTTCCAAACTCCAAAATAGATCTTTCCTTCAAGATCTTTTACCACACAGAAAATATCAGCAAAACCTTGTCTATGTAAGGGCAATGCTTACTTCTCTACTAGCTGGTACCTAGAAAATATTCTTCTCCTTCCGCAATTGAAGTACAACTTAAAAAACAATTCCGACCTCTTTCAAGTTCTTCCGTGCACGACACTCTCACTTCTGCTTCTCTTCCAATTCTTAATGAGTGCCCTCTATGTAAACATCAAATTTAGCGGTGACAATCCCTACTAATACAAAAACACTCAAGGGTGACAACCTCGTTACACCAAACATTCAGGGGTGGTAACCCATGTTCATAACAGACAATAGAGGCACAGGAAGGTCGCACATTGACGACGGTGGTAGTTACAGTGCAGAGTTCAAAGGTCGTAAAGATCTTGCGTTTATGAGGAGGTTACACACTTCTTTAAAGAATCTCTGAAGAGGATAGCAGTCCCCCGAACGTGATAGCCTAGGGTCGGACTGCAGGATAAATCCCGGCTGGGTTAGTTTGAACATGTCAACCTCATCAACGGCAGTTTTCGGGCAGGTTTCAGTGATCAACATGAAATCGGCCACCCGAGATAACATTCAGTAATGGTATGCTACGGCAAATGCAACCCACCACGACTCACTAAGAGCTTTTCGGGTTAACTTGATGATATGCAAATTCTACACTTGGGTAAAGAGAGGAAATCTGGCTTGACAAACAAAAGTAATTTGAATGAATATTCTATGCAGAACCCGCTAACCACTGCTTAAAAATGTCTAAATATTTGAGACTTGTAAAAATGACAAAATTAATGAATTAGAAGATAGTATAGAAAAACAACAAGATGAAGTACTTTAAGACAAAGATGAAGTAAAGGCGATGCGTTAATGTCATCGAAAGAAGTCGTGATATTGCTAATAGATCTTTTTAAGGAAAAACATTTTATCTTTCAGTTGCATGTGGCAACGTCGGGAGCAGCAACCAACGATGCGCCTACTGCGGTCATTGTAAAGACAACACAGACTGTGACCACGCCTCTAGAAACTGTACCCAGGGATGCGACCCAGGGTGGACAGGGATCGAATGTGACGATGGTAATCAATAAAATCTATAGATATTTATTATTTACAGACAAAGCACGAGTCGTACAGCTCAGTGTATCGTCGTATCTATCAGCCTTTCAAGCTAGTTACTCGGCTCACCACGTCAAACTTTCATACAAGTTCATAATGTAACTTGAGACACAAAACAAAAATGTTGTTTAGTGAACACGTTTACTCGGTGGTTATATATTGCAATGTAGATAGACATTTCAATTTGTAATGGCTTTAAGGGATATAAATAAACTTATAGATTTAAATACATGCACATACCTACATGTATTTACACACGATATAATATAAGATCTTATTTTATGATACAAAACTGGCAGTAAAATCAAAACATCTGTCAGACTGAAATGCTACCCAAGACTATGACAAAAATAGCTTACAAAAACAGCATTAGTGTTGAAAATATGAGGTAGATCAAGCAGTCTAGTTTTGATTCAGCAGAAAGCCGAAACTTTTTGGTTAGAGAGCCTTTGATGCAAGGAGCCAATAATAAACGCAAAATTTGTATAGCGCATACTCACACATCTAAGGAGGAGGCTCTTATCTCTTAAGAACAAGAGCGAGTCATAGGCAACATATGAGGGACAGAAGAACAAACAAACAACATATGAACTACGGAAGGATAAACAATGGTAAAGATGATGAATAAAAAGTGAAATAAAACAAAAAACAAAAAACGCAAAGTTAGAAGTAACAAGAGACTATCGTGATTTTGGACAAGGAAGAAAAAGGACTAGCATTGTGTAAACTGTTTTAAGTGTAATGCATAAGAAAGAGGTGCGCTTTCAGTGCCCACTTAAAGGAAATGGAAATGGAGAGAGTTCCATTGTTTTGCTACACAGTAACTTAAAATCCTGTGACCATATGATGTTGATCTGGTGGCAGGGGCATTTAGGATACGGTTGTCCGACGAAGATCGTAGTTGTCTGGCTGTGACGTAAGAGAAACAAGTTCAGAGAAATAGTCAGGGCAGGAGCCTGTAAAGAAATTAAAACACAGCACAGACACACTCTGCTCTAAATCACCGAGGTCTGTAGGATTTAAGCCACATCAAGGGGGATGTTTGACGGTTGACCGTTGAAATTGGCGTTCATCATTCCACTCGGTTCACTGCATGCTGCATAACAGTCTAGTACGGTAAACAAGGAGTCGTCAAAGAGGCCAAGCAACGTCCCTGGACTGAGACAGCGCTCGGTATCTGCGTCGCCGTGTTTGAAGTGACTTTACTAGGACTGCGTGAAATCAGTTTGACGGAGAAGCTTGCACTGTTGGTTTAAAGACCCACAAGCTATTGAAGACAACATAAACACCTCGGTCTTATTCATCGCCAAGTAACGTCACCTTTCCACTTTTAACATTTAATTTTCTATTTGAAGTTTATTTACAAGCTTACAGTAGATGCTGTACGTATGGAGTAGACTGCAAGAAAAATTCAGCAGCCGTAAAGAACACAACATTTGTAGCATCCCTGAAGCAGATATGAGACCTGATGTACTGCAAGATACCAACTACCTTGTGTGCAGATAAATTGAAAGAAAGAAAACAAACGAAGAGATATGAGATAAATACGAGGTACGATCTATTTTTATTAGCCTCCTATGTTTTGTGGTCGTGCTTCGATTTGGATAAAAGTGTTGGATGTTCATGTTTACATGTGGTTTTGCTGCGTTTTCTTCGTCTTCTGGTTTGGAGCTGGATTGTATATAATGTTATTTTGAAGTGCAAAATGATCAGATCTATTGGCTGAATTCCACTCTGCCGTGCTTCACTCACTTCGGCAGCAACCTTGAGCTGCAGTGAATAAACTGAAGTGACGATCAACATTTTGCAGTTTCATTGGATAACATTTCTTCACATTCTCGAGATTACTCAACATCTTCTCAGTATTCTCCTAATGTCACCAACCCTTATTCTCTGGAGTCGTTGCTGTTAAATCTGAAGTGATCGCCTTTACTGCCGTAACGCCGCGAGTCTTCGCATTGTTATTCTTTCTACATCTTTATGACTGTTTCGTGGATCTTGTTCCAGCGCAATGAGTCCGCCTTTGGCTGAGATACCTTGATGTGATTGGGCAGACTGACGAGTGAAGGTTGATGGCTTCTTCTATGGCACAAGAGGGCTTCCGTTTTATCATCATTTAGTTTAAGCTTGTTTTTTACCATCCAGCCCTTTACATCGCTGATACAAGCTTCTAGAGAGCTAATAGCAGTGTGAGACTCAGCCGGTGGAGTAGAACAGTAAAGCTGCGTGTGGTCAGCATAGGATTGATGAGAAACCTGGTGAGACTGGATGCACGATGAAAGTGGCTTAGTATACAGGATGAACAGAACTGGGCCAAGTACTGAGCCTTGGGGAACACCACAGAAAAGTGAAGCAGGGCGAGATATCTGACCATCAACTAACACAGTCTGGGTCCTATCAGTGAGATAGGAGTTGAAGCATGAGAGGGCAGGTCCAGAAATCCCGTAGAGGGTGTGGAGTCTGTGAAGAAGCAGAGAGTGGTCTATAGTGTCAATTGCAGCAGACAGGTCCAGTAGGGTTAATGGAGAGACATCACCATTGTCAAGAGCAGATAAAATGTCTGTTGTTACTTTAATAAGAGTGGTCTCAGTGCTGTGGAAAGGTCTATTTGCCGACTGAGCTTGTGGGATAAGATGGTGCTCTTGTAAGTATGCCCAGAGCTGTGTCAAAACTATTTTCTCTATGATCTTAGAGAGAAAAGACAAGTTGGAGACTGGACGGTAGTTGTTCAGCACATTGATTTCAAGCGTGAATTTCTTCAGAAGTGGCCTCACCACCGCATTTTTGAACAAAGAATCTATTAATCTATTGTAAATGAAGATGTGCGATATGAGTAATGAGGACGAGGTTGTTTTGGCAAGGTGGTTAAAGAGGATATACTGTTTAAAAGCAAATGTATATGTCAAGGGCTGGCTGGTAAAAAACAAGCTTCAACTAAACGATGATAAAACAAAAGCCCTCTTGTGCTACAGAAGAAGACATCAACCGTCGCTCGTCATTCTGCCCAATCACATCAAGGTGGGCGACAGCAACATCACCTTCACGTCATCCGTTAGGAATCTGGGATTTATTGTCACTGATGACATGACACTCGATAGACATGTAGCAGCTGTCTGTCAGTCAGCCTATTATGAGCTCCGTAACATCAGTCCCATCCGTCATTTTCTCTCTACACGTGATACCAACACTCTTGTCTGTGCGTTTGTTCTTTCTCGACTTGACTACTGCAACTCCTTGCTGGCAGGCTGCCCCTCATCCCTCATTCAGAGACTCCAGAGAGTACAGAACTCCGCTGCACGTCTGGTGCTTAGAGCAAGGAAACGGGACCATGTCACTCCTCTCCTTCGTTTTCTACACTGGCTACCCGTCCGTTCTCGCATTCAGTACAAACTGTCTGTGCTGTGTTTTAATTTCTTTGCTGGCTCCTGTCCTGATTATTTCTCTGAACTTATCATCCCTTACTCTCCGTCCAGACAACTCCGCTCTTCGTCTGACGACCCTATCCTAACTGTTCCTGTCACCAGAACAACAACATATGATCACTGGACTTTTGGCTACTGTGCTGCAAAACAATGGAACTCTCTTCCTTTCCATATCCGCCACCTTCCTACAATTGAATCTTTCAAATCTGCACTGAAAACGCACCTCTTCCTTGAGTATTACTCCTAACATAGTCCACAATGCTAGTCATTCTTACCCCCCCCCCCTTCTCTCTTGCTACTTTACCCATCTTTCTCGGCAGAATCACTATATTTCTCTGTTCCTGTTACTTGATGCCTTTTGTTTTCAGTTTCGTCGTCAACACTGTCGTTTTCTTTCGTTCCCTTTGTTCTGTATCTACTTAGTCCACGTCTCTTCTTCGTTTAAAGCGCTAAGAGCATGCTCTCTATGAGTGTGAATATGCGCTATAAAAATCTTCACTATTATTATTATTATTAAAATTTCTCAACATATAACGATGACTACAGAGTCTCTCACAACGGTGAGCGTCATAAAAGCCAGTATTCTTTGCCAGGTTTGTATCTTCATTCTTTTGTTTGGAACAGTTAATTCCAATAGTGCATTAATCTACATGGTATCGTTTTATTCAAGAGTGTAGTGCTGGTACCTATGGAGCTGGCTGCAACGAAACGTGCGGCAACTGTATAGCAAACAGTACTTGCAACATCTATGACGGCCGGTGTGAGACAGGATGTGCTGCAGGATATATCCCACCTTTATGCAAGGAAGGTGAAATTCTTACCAAGTGACTGTTTATATAACTCAACTTCTTTAGTTTTTATATTACTGGATTGTCAATATCATTTCCAGCAAGTTGAATATTATATATTAGAAAATCACTATAAAACTGCTTGGAAGCTGGTGACGAGATTTGTAGCCAAATCGATAGACATAAGATTCATCGACAAACTATACATAAAAAGTTGACTGAGCAGCAGAATGATTTGTCGCCAGTAGCGCCAATCTTACTTAAACATTACCGATCTAAACATAATGTCTGCGATAGCGGCATGTTCTACGGGTCCATTCATTTTAGACATAAAACGTCGGCTACGTAGTTAACTACTGTTAATGTCTGCTTAAACTGTTACTTGTAATGTGGACAGACTTCAATTTTTGTTTATTGTAATGGGAACTACTGTGTGGGGACGCCTACAACGTCGATTTGCAGCTAGGAGGATGACATTATTTTAAACTTTATATGCTTTTGAAAAAAATTGTATTTATTGTGAAATAAGGTTATTTCTTTATAAAAGTAAATAACGTGTGAAATAGTCTGATTCGTGTACTGTGATTATCTATAAGTTTGCGGTAACTGTGATAATATATGTGGTTTGAAAATTAACATTTATTTTTAAAGCTTGCAAAGCAGGTACATATGGAGCTAATTGCCATGAAACATGCGGCAGCTGTAGAGACAACAGTCAGTGTAACATCTATGATGGCAGCTGTGAGACAGGATGTGCTGCAGGATACAAACCTCCCTTATGCAAAGGTCAGTGTTTCACTGTCTGCAGTGTCACACTTACAAAAAGAAGGAAAAAAAACACAAAATAAGAAAATCGAAAAAGTACATGTAGAATAAAAGATGATTATATATATATATATATGAAGTGCATTAAGCGGTAGTATTTATAACAACTAGTAGAAGGATTTTTTAAACGAATGGCTTAGCGCAAAATACTATTTCTTTAAAGTAAAATTAACATTCTAATGTATATTCTAATAAAAAAATATGTTTGTTTGGTACTTTATGTCTGTATATATATTGTGTAAATATTTTTTTTTTAATTTCCGACAGCTGACCTTCAACAGTTCTAAAACGCTTGAAGTCATAATCTTTCAAGAGCCGAATGTAATTTGTTGAGAAGAAATCGTGTTTTTATATGGCCCATTGTATTGTCTTTAGTTTGTTCGCCGACTTGTGACACAGACCATGAAAGTGCAAACACTGCAGGTCCTATAGCTGGTGCTGTTGTTGGTAGCGTTGCCTGCGGCCTCATCGGCTTTCTTGTGGGCGTGTAAGCATTTTGGGACATCATTATGATCATTTTAATCAACCAATCTCAGCTCTCATGAATCACACATCTGTAATTTTAATTAAAATTAAATTTACTTCTACATATTGACAAATTCTAGAAATATTGAAACTGAAATCAGTAAGTAAGAAATATCTTTACCACACATTACACTATTTCAGACTTTTTATGAGACACCGTCATCGCCAAAGACCAGACATAAACTCCTCAGCTGCGTGTTTCTCAGTGCCGCTGCAAACAGGTATTTTGAGCGCATTTTCAAGCTAGTGTCGCATGTCAATACATCATCTGCCTCAGGTATCATGTAATCTTTTATCGTCGCTGATTAGTTTTCTTACATAACTTTACTCCATTTACTTTAACTTATTAGTTGTCGTTGAAATTTTTTTTGCTTCTTAGTTTAAATTGTGCGACTCAGTATAGCTGCAAATCATTATACTTACTCAAGTCTACTTTTCTCTCAGTGCATATCCCACACCCCACTGGAGTACGTAGTACTGAACCTGCATTTTCATCAGACTATGAGGACGCCAATGTGTCAACCAGTCTCTACGACTCGCTCAAAGAGTCACGTGATGACAACACAGCTTCTGATTACACAAGTCTTTCTGTATAGAGGACTGGAGATTTCAAGTCATCCCCTTATGTCAACACAAAAAAATAAATAAAGAGAGAGAACCTTGGACAGTTGTGCATTTTGTTCTACATACAACACAATGGTTCTTTGTACAAAGAATGCAATGAATAAGAATATAAAGAACTTTATCAGCTGTAGGCAGCGTGTATATTTATGTACTCAGCTGTATAATGCTAGTTCATGAACACATGTAAGTCTTACCTGTCGTTGTCCTTTGAGATTAATAAAGTTGTTTTGTAATGTTTTGTACAAATGTCATTGGCTGTCATGGTTTTATGTATTGGCTGCTAGTCAAAGGGCTTAGCACAAGACAGCAAAGACCATTATAGTCCGGATAAACGTAAAACCAGACTGGTCTGATTAACATGGCTAAAAACTAGCGGTATCGTTGGTTTGTCGCAGCTGCCAAAAACCCTGGCGCCAATCAACTAGTTTCTCTTTTTGTTCCAGGGAAGAGGACGAAAGTTTCCACAAAGAATTTCGATAAAGTCTAGATTTTACTCGGTACATGTATTATACAGTGTAATACCTTGCATTGTGTTCGTTTTTCATTCTGCTACATACCTGCACTTAGTCGATCATGAAGTCCACAAAAAATGCGTTTAGCTCGACATTTATGTTCCCTACGGTGAGTCCTTCACTTCCGATAACTTCCCCGTCTCGTCTGTGTCATCCACAAATGTCTTGCTCTTGGTTTTATGTGCACTAGACTTCATGAAGCTCATTCTCTCAAGGTGCAACAAGTATCTCATTCATAGAGATTGGACGAGCGTACGACAACTCGCATTAATATGCATAAATAAGTATGTAAATTTAGTTACAAAAGTCCCAGAATAAGACACGACCTTTGGATAATACTTGTACACCAGAATCCGACCTTACCTAGACTGTCAAGTGATCATGTGTGTCCCTGATATACAATATTTTCCCTCGAGTTTCATTTAATTAGCAGTCAGATTCAAGTGTCAACTTGCTTTGCTTCACATTTATATTCATGCAATAGGCCTTTAATGCCTCAGATTTAATCTTTCAACTTCATCCGTTAATGGTCACTCACATCGATAGGCTTGTTGCTAAAGACAGTACACAGAGAAATGCTTTCTTGTACTACCTTGGAAGGCAGGCGCTGAATCATGGGAGCCATGCATCGTTTGTTAATAAAATGTTCAGAATACATAAATGCAGTCGTTAACGAATGACTTAGCGCTCAAGTCGCAAACTGTGCACGTGACTCAGTACTGACAGGAAAAGTCCACAAAACTGACTGACAGAAGACGAGCGCCTTTCACATACGTAGGTGTAGGCAACAATCTCGTATTAAAAGCTACAGGCTGTCTCCTTAAATACTGACTCTCGTGATAGTCTGGCCAAGATGAAGTGTGATGCAGACGACAGGTAAAGGTAAAGGTAAAGGTCATCCCATAACCTTTTCAGGTCGTTGGGGAGACGACGGGTGTAGCGGTCGCATAAGCTCGAGGTTCTATGTATCACCGCCCTAAGTGATGGCAATGGTGTAAATCAAGCAGGATGTAAAGACACGTTTTATATTCATTGCATCATCTAAAAAGAAACCAGTCTTGTCTTTTTTTCACTTAAACTAGGGCACCGTGACTCAATCTCTGTTACTGAGCAATTTTCCTATACTTTTCTGTCATAGGTGACAGTGTTCACTCCCTCATTCACTCGCTCCCGAGTTAATGCAAACTCTTTCTCACACAAGCACACAGAAATGTGAATGAGTTACGCGTGCATTTTTTCAAGTAAATTAAACACGCACGACACGCATGAATTCTCGCAAATACTTGCAAGCCTTACATTTACATTGACAAACGTTTGCACTGCAGGGAAGATATTTCCTGGTCACGAATACATTTTCGGTCGGGTAGAGGACCTTGTCAGAGGTGACAGCAGACATGACTGAGTGGTTGTTACACCTCAGTTTGGTTTATGCCATGCCTTACTTGCATGTCTTGATGACAATATTTCTGTTAAAGGTAAGTCTTTATAAAAGACATAAGTGAAAAGGCCCAATAGGCCGCCACAATGTGTCTGTCCGCGAGCGTGCGTGCGTGTGTGTATATATGAGTGTGCACGTGCGCGCCCACCTTCTCACTCTCCCTGACCAAAAAACCTAAACTGAAGAAGTAGCCTAGAATGGTGGGAGGAGCAGTGGGAAGGAGGCTCAGGTTCGATCGAATGGGGGGTGTTTTACAAGGCCACAATATACGGGGTAAAAGGAAGTGGAAAAAAACCATCAAGATAAAGTGAACTAGGTCGCCGACTGTGTTTGACTGACAAATATGTCAAACGGATCTGTTTAAACAGATGGGAATCTAAGCAATGACCTCAGAAAAGGGGGAGAAATCGGCAGTGTTAGAACTATCGAACGATAAGTCTGATTAGTCACCCAAACATAGTTATGTTGAAAAAGATACAATACCGGCGCACACAGATGCTGGAAAAATTGCTCGTGCATGAGCACAATTAAACAAATATTCAGCAGTCGCATTCACATAGAAAAATATCTTCAACACACTAACGATCTTTATCATAAGTTAAGTTTAAAAAAGGTTTTTAACAGGGTGTGACATGAGGGGCTGAAATTATAATATCAGCACCATATCCTTCCAAGTATGGGCTTCTAAGCAGCGAGAATAGAGCTGTAATAGAACCTCAAACTGCACAGTAAAAGAACTTCTTTGTTTGACAGTAAGACATTTATAGACCTTTAGTGAAACAGGGCAAGCCTATTGTCACAAATCAACTTTTTGTTTCATCTTTATGTTTCTGTAGCAATATTAAATGCATGGACAGGTGCCAATAGGTCATTTTGTTATTAAATGCCAGAGTGTGAGAAAATTTCTGGTGTGTACCATTAGGACCATCTTTATAAACATATTGTACTCCCTGCACACCTTTCAGAGCAGATGATATTTTATTTTTGTTAAGCAAACATCATTCTAAGTAAATAAAGTCATCGGACCTATTGAGAGAGTGATTTGTAAGACATGATATTACATTTTGCTATTTATAAAATTATTTTTATGTTTTATTTGAGTGAATAAGGAACATCATAACTCAATTGTTCATTTTTCTTAAAACATATCTTAGGATGCATATACGTACTGTTAACGCACACAAACAAGCATGCGAGTACTGTTTGTCTGAACCTTTACGCATTTTAGTTATGAAAACAACACTATCTTTATACTCGGGTGTTGTTACTAGTAATCTGTGTTTTAGGCTATTTTCCTTTCCATCCCTATAATAACAACAATTACTCAATCTTTGTCTTCCCAATACCTACCACAGATATAATGTAAAATCACTTTAATTAAAACGCCAGAACAGAGCTACAATCTAAGATTTAGAGTAGATATGACCAGTTGTTGATGAAGATTCTTGTTAAAGTTTGTCCACTAAAATTCTCTCTCGTGATTTAAGTCCCATTAAAAATGAAATGTGGCTTGTTTAATAGTGCCACTATGTCGTACGCGGTCAGGTGTTGATCCCTTTGTTGATCCATAGTTCACATCAAGGAATTATTTAACTCCGAGGCTCACATCAGCGCCTGTCACCGTCCACCACACAACGATTAGGACCACACAGCTCCTGCTCCTGTAGTTCTGTGAAACTTGCAATAGAATGATTCGGGTAGCTTCTCAACACGCATATATCTGTCTCTGTGTGCAGATAAGTTTCTCTGTCAATGTTTAATTTCTAACGATGTCGTTTGTGGAATGTCGTAACATCTCGCCTTAGATAAACACTTAGCCCCTAGGGAATATCTATTTAAGCCTCGCCACTACTAAGACATTTAATCTGTGCGATGTATCAGGTGTTCGTAAACACAACAATTGTTGTCATTGGGAAGTTAGTTTTCCTATTTATAACCTTATTTTAGGGTGTGTGGAATAGGGAGACAGAGGTAACATCAACTGAACTTCGAGGATCTCTGTTCTTCGCTCTTTTGACATTAGGATCGAACCAAATTCAAGCAGTAAGCAGACCTGTTCAGACCTTACGTCGCACAAACAAGAAATCTTTTTTTTATCAGATCCCTTAAAAAAATCAAGCATAGGTGTCTGGTTTCCCGTGTATATGATCGCCGTTTTTTATTATTCAATCCTGACAACCTAAGGTGCCGCTGTATTAAAAATAACCTCGGAGAAATTATTAATTCAAGAAACTATTGTAACAAGTACCTATAGAAATCGTACGAGAAGACGTAGTACATGAACGAACTGATGAAAATAATTTCGACCTGTCTCGTCTATGACTGGTACTTGTCCTCCGTTGACTGTTTTACATTTTTTTCTTGCCTGTTTTTCTCTTGGGCTAGCAATAACAGAGTCACACTGGGAACTACTGTCACATTATGTGATCTAGGATTCTGGTAGGAATTTGTAAACAAGCATGTCTCCGAGAAATGATGTTACAATAAAATAGCAGTACTCCAGGAATTGGCTATCAAGGTACATAGACGTGTGCGTGTGTGTTTGTTTGTTCGTTTGTGCGCACGCACGCACGCACGCACGCACGCACGGACACACGTACGCACTCCCAAAGAGGTATGCACACAGGCGCACTCATGCCCTCTCAGACAGCGAGAGCTGCACGCACAGTAATGTGCATGCAGAGCTCGAAAGGGAGAGAGAAGAAAGAGAGAAGAGTGAGAGAAAAGAGAATTACAGCTAAAATGTTATCAAAGTACTTAAAAAATCTCATCTAGGCAATCTTTGTTCGTTTCGCTAGGAGACAACCTAACAGGTTGCAAAAACTTGCTCTGTATCCAAGCTCACAGACTCGATGACTTGCTCTTTCCTCGCTAAGAAGCCGATGTAAACAGAGACATTTTCTGAATCCCGCCCTTTCCTTCTTCCCTCTTTGTTGAATATTGACAAGTCAAACAAATTAACAAGAGCCTGTGACCTGGACAAGGATGCATCCTGCACAAAGCAGGTTGGCGATGTTTCGGTAGAGCTTATATATCCTGCACGCGCTTGGTATGAAAGAAACGTTGAAATCATGCCAAACTGTTTAGCCTGAAGCACTGGTACAGTTAAGGTGTATTTTGTTGTCCATGTTCTACTTACCTTAAAATAAAATAGCTGTGTCTGACTTAATGTGCGCCAGATACTCGCGGCACATACTGACATTACTGTCGGGCAGTGTGCTTAATTTTAATCACAGAAACAGGATATCAGCCACATTATCTTTTGTACAGACACCCGGCTAACAAGTTGAAATTTTATACTTTATGCTTGATACGATACCCATGCACTCAACCATATACTTTGAAATGATTTGCTCCTCCAGCTCGAATCTCTTTTTCTTGGGCAAGAAGTAACTTGAAATGTTTATTCCAGGCGTTTGTTCCTTATAACACACAAGAGATACCACTTTATTTATTTTTCTTTTAATTGTCAACTCTTCTTGATTAACTTAATGTAGGAAAATATTTCCTACTTCTTCTATATGAGAAGGATGCTAGCAGATATTTCATTTGCTCATTTATCTAGACAAGCTGATAAAACATATTCCATAGTTACAAACGAAACCGTCTATGTCATTGCTCAGGAACATTCTTTCCTACCTCGACACGGACTTCACTAAATCACACAAAGTCTTTTGCTGCAAAGAAATTTATGATTGAACATATATTGCCTCTCCTCCACTTTATTTCTTTACTAAATTCGGAAGAAACTACAAGGTTTTGTCCCCTTTCAGAATCGTTTACTCTCTCCTTTCAGTCATTCACATTTTAAACCTGACTCATTTTCTCGTGAAAACATGCGCGCACGCACGCAAAGAGGAACAAGAGGACAGTTGAATGAGACAGTACGATTGTACGAAGATTGTACGAAATGATACTAGCATGTGGGGGGGGGGGGTTCGTCTTTTTCTTTTCTCTACAAAACTCGAGAGTTTTCTCTTAAATCATGCATATTTCCTCTTTGCTTAGATTGTAACATTGACATACCACTACCTCTAAGTACTCTCCCTACGGTAAACAAAACATTAATCACGCCTGACATTGTAAACAACATACTTCCTGGTTGAGCTCTAAAGGCTAATTTGCTCACCGGGCGTTTTCGCGGGAAGACATGTATATTTGTGGTTCTCGTCAAGATTTAGCAACTTTTGGACTGTACCTTTTCCTCCTTTCACGATTTTTGAACATCTTTGCTGAAGGTAAATTACGCAATGTTTATCAACAAAAACTTATATAAACACCATATAGTTAATATATAGGACGCATTTTATATTGTCCTTTTTTTAAACAATTATTGCTCCGATTTCTGTCGCATCTTTCTACAAAATTACTAAGACTGTAAAGAGATATCAAAGTCTACCCAGCTGGCGGGAATATGTTCTTACTCCAAAGAGAGTTGGGAAAGGTAAGGAGGAAAGCTGGCCCCGAGAAAAGTGAGGTTAGTCCCATAAACCTACATCACAGCAGACGTACACTGACCAAGATTCAAGTAAAGCTACTCGCTGGACCTTTGTAGTGCGAGTCCAAGCGTGAAATTCACGTCTCGGCAACTAATCAACGGTCTAGACACATCTTTATTTATAGTATAATCATCTATAGACTTGGAAGTACGAACAGCACAGATATTACTGGAACCACCTCTAGATGAGCTAAAGTTTGGTATGTATATATCTGCACGATTGGTGTGTTAAACAAGCCTTTATTGTTGTACTGTCACACGCCGTTACGTCTTGTGTTCGAGAAAGAGCTGCGGTGGGAGCTCATGAGTCGTGTAGTGAAACTTGTGAGCGACTGACATGTGATTACTTTCCATGCTGTTTCCCTGCAAGATTACGTTGATGTGGGTAGTAATAATCCTGACACCCAGAGGTTGAAGTTCCCAGGGGTCAGTGCTCGCGTTTGAAGTAAAACCCAGAGACACTTCTTCCATTACTGTACTGCAATTTTATTTTCTTCAGTAAACTAGTTTATGTAACGGAATAAGGAAATGGACACTTAGTGCACATTAATTAAACTTGCAGTATATTCAGCTGTCTATAAACACAGTTCGATATATGGGGTGGATGGCTAGTGAAATAACCTGTCGTGTCCTGGCTGAGTACATTGGCCGAGGGCCTGAACCCAACTCTCACTGCTGGTACCACATCCTGGCACTTTGTCTCAGTTGACAGACTAAACGCTGTGAGGGTGATGATGGTGATGCTGACACAAAATCACTTGGTGTGACATCTTCTCTGATACAGTGCACTGAACACTGAAGACTGCTGACTATATGCTTACGTGTTCTGCCTGTTTACGCTAAATGATAGGATATTTATGATTATAACAACACACATTTTGTTATCTTACTGTACCATGTAATGTTGTGCTGAAATGAACGCCTGCGACTATCCAATGCTATGTAAACATAATGTTAAACTAAAATTATGTCAAGAGTCTGGGATCTGCAGGTCCATACAATTGGAAGATAACAATGCAATATGAAATGATGAATAATCTCCAAGTGCATCTGTAGCCGTGTCTGTGACTGTAGATATCAAGTTGTGAGTTGACTGGGTTTTATTTAATACAAAGTCTGACACAATGTCGCTTATATGAATTTTCATCTGACCAGTCCTGACTCCATTGTTTGTTGTTCACTTCCTGGTCATATTTATGATAAAGGGGCCACTACTAATACTCATTCGTAGGTCACTGTGGCACTGACTCGGCTCTCTTAGGAAGAAAAATGGCTAGTGACGATGCTTTTACAGGAACCTTTCCTTGCTGTCACGTCTGCGTTCATTTATTCGTTAGTTCGTTAACTCCTCCCTTAGTTTATATACCCGTATCGGTCGTTCGGGTGACCTAGACAGACGCACCTGCAAAGAACGATCAGTCCACTCCATGTTCGCCAACCTCAGTACTGACCACCTTTTCAGGAATCCATAAAGTACTGTTCTTCTACTCTCAAGTCTCTCCACTGGTCACACACACACGCGCGCACGCGCACACGCTCACATACACCCACATACACGCACGCACACACATGCACAGACACGCACACACACACGCGCGCGCGCGCGCGCACACACACACACACACACACACACACAGAAAGAAGCAGTAAAAAGTCGTCACTTAGGATTGCAACGGGCTATTGTTTAGCACAAGTTCCCGAGTGACACAACTTCATTAAAAGTTACTGCTCAAGCTATGAAAGTTGAACTGAATTCATAAATTATTGAAGAGGCTTTCGGTCCATTCTTAAGGGGGTCCAAACAGCACACAATACAATATAAAACGATGTGATAATATGTACATCATAAGCTACACAAACTTCATAATAAATGAAATAGTTAATTATTAATTAAATTTCGCACTTCTACAGTCTCACGCTCTTTAAAAAATCTTGAAGTATGTTTCATTTAAATATCAGAGTTGATGGATACCAATGGTCATATTGTAAAAAGAATGTATTATTTTTGGCCCACTCTTTTATTCAGTGGCACATGCACGATCGGGAGTCCCTCTGAGCACATCATTTTAAAATGACTTAAATTTTTTAAAGATCCCCGGTCTGCTACACTGATACCTGACTTCCTTGTCGCCATGTTCATGTCACAGATTGCTAACCTCTGGATTATTAGTTTCTGACAGTCATGGACGTGCGACGTTCTGCTCGAACCAACAGTCTACACACGGTTCAGTCGAGCGAACTGTGTAGAAGAAGCGTGTCGTATGTGAGTGTCATCTGTGTGTACGGTGTGATCTTCATTCTGTGCTTCAGTTGTGCTGCAGCAGGTAAGATACATGTTTCCAATGTTTGCGGCGTTTTTTTACAATCGTCTAAAAAATGTACTGATAATTGTCTGCTTTAATTTCATTAGCCACTTGTCACGTCACGAATGGTCCAACCAACACACTAAACACCTGACAATTGCGCGTACTTTCAATACAACACAAAACGATTGCCTGAGGCTGGCCAGATCATGTATTTGTCGGTTGTTGAGGGCGGAGGACTTCACAATACCACACAAGACACAAACACTGATCCACCAACACTATGACCAGTCAACGTCCCTACTACTACATTTATCGGCGACGAGGGTAGTAAGAACGTAGAACATAGAGTCATAAACGAAACCAAAATAAAGAATCATATCTGACAGACTACTAATTTTTGTCGAGGGTTATGTAGATCAAAATAAACAATATCTTGTTACGGTTTTCAATGCAAATCCACAGATTTTTGCGTAAATTCTCAGGTGGACCTTTCATGCTCGTACTCTAGCTACATTCATCAATTAAAATCTCTGTAGTTCAACTGTGTCACGTGTCGCACTTATAGTTCCAAAAAATCCAAGAGGTGGCGTTGTATAATCCCATGAGCATTACAGAAACCCGTTAGTGTCCGCAGGTTAAACAGATATATCCCATCCATGAGTCACTACACAAACGCTGAATAACCCCACGCTGCTGGGTGGGGGAAGACGATGTCACAATGGGAAGCAATTACATACTTCGGTCGACACCACGAATGTCGTCGAAGGTCCTTGGGGCGCACGTGAAACTCCAAGACGAGCGTGTGCGTTCAGATTGGAACGGGAAGAGTTATTCACTCCCACACGCCACATATGTCGTGTTGTACAAAGCTCTCTCATACCCCAACTGCAACCCGTAACTTATTTTAGCTTTTACTACTCATGGCTGGGCACAAATGTTCTGCTAATTACTTGTTCTCATAGCGCTATTTAATCTCACATCAACACGCACGTTTTTCTAAAATATTCCTGAATAACATTTAATAAAACTTCTACATAATTTACAGAAAATACTTTACACTGTATAGGCAAAAAAAGCACATTTAACTGAGGTCGCGGAGCACACAACCACGATCGACATCCTCACTTTACACGTTTTGGCCAGTGGGGACCGCGACGTGGCACCGCCTTTCTCCGCGACGGTTATGAGCCAACTGCCTTTCTCTCAGTTCAGTCACGAGTCATTCTCGTGAACACACTGCTCATTCGCTCAGTCTCTCCTCTCACGCTCTGCATGTGCACAAACATAAACCTAGCTTCTCTAGGTACGGTCGATTCGTTACGCCAGTTCCTTTTGATGAGACATGTGCCATGAACCGGCCTGGTTCAAGGCCAGGGGCCAGTTGCACAACACATTTCTAACTTTAAACACTTTTAGGCCTTAACTCTATTTAGATCATTAGTTTAAAGTGCACACCATAAGTTAAGAATTTTTAAAACTAAAACTGGTTTATGTATGATACAGTTGTTTTAGTCTGACTTTCCGTCCTGTCAGTACAATTTTTTGTATGTTTTTCTGCAATGCATCAAAATGCCTAAGAAGAGATTTTGCCTCTTTAGAACAGTTTTAAGGTTTAGAAACGTGTTGTGCAACTGGCCCCAGAACAACACGGCTGAAGGCCAGGTAGGATAATTATAGGGGACAGCGTTCAGTCATAGGCGGTCAGGAGGGGAATCCTTTCTGTCTGACTTTATATCTTGACAGGCCGGGGTGATGGATGTGAGGGATCTAGGTCTTTGGACAGGGGGTAGGTTTTAGGAAAGTTAGAGAATAGTGCGGGTTGGTTGTAGTTTGTTAGTAGTATCGCGATAACGTCAGGGCTGAGAAGATTTGGTTTTGGGGGTCATGTGGTTAGCTGGGTATATAATTTGACAGCAGAAAGGACGACGACGACAAAGACGACGATTAATCCTTATTTTTTGTTTAGTTCTAGAATGCTCGTGTGCTACTACTGGCTGCAGGTTCAACAACGTGTGTGACACGTCGTCGTCATGCGGAAGAAGTAATTTTCTTTCCTCTCTCTCTCTCAAACAAAAATTAAGAGCTATAAGAGCAAGGTGTGATCCTGCTAGGTTAATAATATATCTCAATGATAAGTAATTACATTAACTGCTCTAATGACATCAAACTAGGTGACGCATGTTACCTCGTATTATTTTCCCTTTGAACTAGGTAAAAATAAATCAGATTAATTAAGAAATATGACTTTAGCTAACCGGGTGTTTTATATTAAGACGAAATAATTTTTCCTTTGATTGAGCTTTGTTTGGAAGAATCAAGATGTTAAAAAAGTAAATTGGTTTAACACCACTTCGTTTAAGTCTTTTGGTGAATGAAAATGAGGGTTTGTAAGCTGTGGGGCATTATCTTTCTCATATGATCATTATTTTTGCAAGTGTTTGTTGATGTTGGTAGCCAGATTTGGCTACAAACATAATCGTAAACTCTCGCCCTACCTACACAGTTTCTTGGGGCCAATGTTATGCATTGTGAAAAAATTAAAACATTGCAACACTTCGATACATTCAGTGCTGTGTTGCTGTTTTACAGGAAACATGGCGCTTGGAAGGCCCGCGACTATCAGCTCTCTGTATGATAGTACGTACTGGCGCGAGATATCAGGTCCGGCGTGTCTGGCTGTTAACGGCAACATTGGTACTGTCTTTCGTCCAATCAACAAGTTTCCTTTGTCTCCTAACTGTGTTCACACAGCAGACAACAACGACCCGTCATATTGGGAGGTTGACCTGGGCCAACCTTATGATATTCACAGCATCACAGTGTATGCACGTGAAGGCGGTAAGTAAAATGGAGAATGCAAATGCGCTTTATGATGATGGATAGCTAGTATAAAAAATACTTTCATACTAAACTTCATGGTCTTTAGTGCAGTAATCAGTACACGATAGGATTATGCTCTTGTATGTGTATTAAAAATTTAATTATAATATAATTTTATATGCTAGTTTAAATGTTCTATGTACTGCATTAATGAAAACTAAAATGAGTATCATTGCCTAATTTTTTATTTTTTTTTTTCATAAATGCGCAGATAACGATCGGCTTGAGACGGCATCAGTCAAAGTGGACAATGAAACCTGTTTCAACATTTCTACAAAATCTATATTTTCTAATAATAAAGCAGACATCACGTGTTGGACACTACAAAGAGGACAAAGAATACAAATATATAAAGAATCAGGGCTTCTTATGTTTTGTGAAGTGCAAGTCTGGGGTAAGTATTTCATTAAATAAACTTAGAAAAATGAAACACTTGAACAACATAATTCAACCAATTAAATAAGAACGTAGTGCTGGCTTTGATCTAAATAGTAGTAGTAACCTTTAAAAATGTCTTCTCTAAAATTATTTTTATGAGCAAAGAAGCGATACGAAATGAATTTTGTGGTTTGTTATAAACATAATTCAGTGGATTACCCATTATTTGCTAGTTTTCTGTTTAGAGAACAATGAATTACATACCTCTATCCTCTGTACCGAAGCAGTCATGTGACCATGGCAGTACTCATATGAGACTCTGAGTTGTCTCTTGTAATATTTCCTCGGAATACGCCATGTGTCATGTACCGTGTGGTCGGCAAGTTGTGTTTTGTGTCTTTGAAGACAACTTCTGACGTTCGCTACATGTGACGGCAATTCTACACATGTTGTGCTTGTTTACAGAGACAGAGGGAATGATGCCATGTTAGTACACTATCCACATGTCCATATGCACGTATCCGCTAAATTTTATTCCATTCACACGAACTCACGAGTAATATCGCCTCGTTTCCCACGGTCCTGTAAAAAGGACATTGGGATGATGGCTACATAAAATGCCTTGATCTAGCGTAAGCCTTGTTTATCCCATTTTTGTACTGAAACATGCGAAGAAAGTGTATTTCCATGGAGGAAGTGAAAGAGCTTCTTGAACAGTGCGACAAAGACTACTCGACAGCTACTGTCTTTCTGCTACCACCAGATGCCAGTAAATTGTTAGATAATAATGTGAGACAAACTGTAGGCCAACATACTCCCGTGCAGCTCTTTGATGAGTTCCTTTCGCCAGAGATATATGATGCAATGGCTAGAGAAACAGTTCGCTATTCAACTGATGCTAGAAGCGAGTACAACTTTCAACCATTAGCTAAAAAACTGAAGGTCTTTCCTGGGCTTTTGTTTCTAACTGGATACCATAAAGTCTAGTCAGAAACAGACTATTGGAGGGATGCAGAAAATTTTGTTTTACCTGTTGTCAAGTATGCTATGTTTCAAAACCGATTTAAAACATTGAAGAGTAATAATCGTTTCGTGGACCATTCTACTGCAGACAGCAACTAAGGTGATCGATCATTCAAGGTGAGTCCATTGTTGGAACTCTTGAATGAGAATTTCCGCACGTTTGGCTATTTTGCACCCAACATCAGCATTGATAAGCCAGCGGGGACATCTCGACAGAACGTCCGAGGTACTTCTCGTGCGATGCAACAGTTGCCACAAATCACGATTCCCTTAGGCCGCTTCATTATGTCACGAGACGAGTAAAGGCCAGAAAGAACAAAAGCATGGTGAAAAGGCCTAATTTGATCTCTAACTACAATGCTTTGAATGGGCAGAATCGAATATCATAACTGGCTTATTTCCAGTACACTTTGTACAAACTGTTTACAGTATTTGCGGAAAGAAATAGACTGGCCCCTGCTTACTTGCTACGTTGACATAGCAGTAGTGAATGCATGGATTCTGCACAAAATTATCCACATTTGAAATGCAATGTTATTGAAGGATTTCAGATGAGCAATCTTTACAATTCATTTGAAGATAATTATTCAACGCAAGTATGCAGGAAGGCCTAAGGTGCCAAGATTACCAATAGGAGCCAACGACACGACGGCGTGGGACACATTGATACAGAGAGGAAAACAGTGGCGCTGTCAGCATCAAGGATGCAAAAAGCAAGCCTAAAACAAATTGTGGGAAGTGTAATACAGCCTTCAGCTGCACGTGCTTTGAGCCATATCATAGAACATAGTGTTATAAATTGAGCTATGAATTCCTTTATACTTGGTCCTTTCATGTAAGGTTATAATCATAAGCAATACATAGATATTTTCTCATATTTGGCAAAGAAGTTCTTTTCTCTCAAGTCCTCCCAGTGTCCTATTTAGAGGACAAGCTGTATCTACACACGTAAAATTAAAAAAAACACGGTTTAACACTTTTTAGGTTCCAGGGTTTCCAAATAAAAGAACATTTACAATGTATTAAAAAAATTGGGAGATAATGGGTTAAAAGTCCCGCGTTTTTCCGAACTGCTAACTGAAAACGAGTGCTGTTGTAACATACAGTTATAGACACAAAACATGTAAACTGATCCTGTATTTAAAAAGTGATAGTTTCCAGATTCTTTTTACTTTAAAGTACTATTTTTGCCCAAACGCCATCTCAAAGAATGGAGGAGGTGAAAAAGACGAGGAAAGATGTATGAAAAGTGGAGGTAGAAAAAGGAGGGCCTTGAAAAAAAGGCATTTTACAATTACAGAGTAGTGAACTGCGACGTCAGGCAGGGAATAAAGGCAGTTAAACCCACTAGACTGATGAAAAATGCCAGACCAAGCAATGGCGTTATGAAACAGCAAAATGTTCTCTTGCTAAAGACCCTCTCCAAAAGAGTTAAACAAAAAAAACAACCTGAAAAGTCCGCAACGGTCCCCTTCTCACAGAAAGCATTGCTGTACTAAACCAATGAATTTAGTATTGCAACAAACTATACAGCTGGTGACAGATCTGCTACAAAGCAACCAGATTACAACCAGACAGCGAGCCTACTATTACTACAAGCACAGGTCAGGAAAGCTTCACGCCATTAGAAAAGATGGAACACCGGACGTTAACAACGCTCCAACTAAGCTGCTGAACAACTGGTAAAAAAATCCACTTACTATTTTTTGCCAAAGAATCTAGGAATGCAAAGAATAGTCTACATAATGAAATATACTTGGTGTAACGTCCTTCCAAAGGAAAGTGTATGAAAGTGCTCAGGGAGCATAGTAATACTCAACAACGAGCTTGAAGGCTTCTTTTAGACAGTTGTAAGTGTTCACCAAGACGTTTACATCGTAATATCTGTGTAAATTCAAGAGCCAGTGCCGAGTCATTTTGCCAGTATTTAATTGTTGACCAGAGAAAGCGGGAGAGGACTGAGACTTTGAAAGTAGGAGTTTGATTGTGGGTGGTTTAACCTGGTTGCTAAACGCCGAGACGTTTACATTGTAATATTTTGTGTATTCAAGAGCCAATGCCAACTCATAGTGCCAGTATTTATTTGTAGAAGACCGCTTTACTGTCAGTATTACTGTCAATGCCAGAGAGACGTATTAACGCCTAACCGTTACGTCTGTGTCTGTTCTAAAACCGTGAGGAACATTTCAGTTGAGGACATTCTAAATCCCAGTTTCGCATTGGATTATCTGTGTGGGGGAGCATTTGGATAATTACTTTTGCATTAACATCCTGAAAGAAGAGTGTTGCTGACGGTAGACCGACTGAAATGGGTCCAGGAAACTGTTCTTCTCGAAATGTTGTAGCACCTGATAAAGGACGACTTTCTCCATAATCTTGGATAAGAAATGAGACTGGGTGGTAGTTCTTATGGTCGCTAGGGTCCAGGTTAGATATATTTCATGACAGAGCGACAGTGGTATGCTTGAAAGAGCGAAACAGAGTCAGCAGACCGTTAATGATTGATGATGTCTGTAATTACAGGAATCAATGTGTCAAGGCACTCAAACAAGATAGTGGTCGGAGCAAGATACAGTGCACCAGATTTCTTTCTTGAGTTGGAGATGTTGTCTCTGACATGATTTTCAGTTACGGCCGCAAAATTTGGAAAGAGTTCTCCAGCAAAGTTAGAGAATCAGGGACTAGTGTGTGAGTGGTCAAGTCTCACCATCCCAGTGTTGAATTTTTCCAGAAGAAAATGCGCAAAACGCATCTGGCAGCTGGGTGACTGGAATGGTGCATTGCAAGGGTTACGAGGCGCTGGCTTTGCCAACGACGCGACCAACAGCTCTCGGCTAGAAGAAGAATACTCCAGTTTCTGACTGGTATAAGTTATTTTTGCATTGATGGACAGGCGCTTTGTTACCTCCCTTACTCTAAGTAAAGACTCTGGGTGTACTGTTAAGCCGGTCCTCATCCACAGTTTTGCTTTCCAAGCATTTCTCACAACGGTTGGTGAGAGGAGCGTGGCAGTCCAGGAAAGAACGGAGTCGCTCATTGTAGACTGACTCAATCCTTTTTGTTGTCACTATCAATCTCAACGCCAAAATGTGTGCTCTGTAGGCATTTACAACGATGCGAGACGTTTTGAAATGTTATTGTATGCTTTACAAGACCAGGCTATCCAGCTGTAGATAGAAGAATACTGGGAAGTGCGAGATATCAGAATATCGGAAAAAGAGAGGTTGTTTGTTTATAAAACTCGATCTGTCATCACGCACTATCAACTAGTCAATGATATGGTTGTATCAGTTGCATCTTCGCGTGCTCAAGTAAGAGTGACCAGACTTTTTGAACTCTGGGAGGTGGACGATACAGGTACAGGAAGGTTGCTCGCTGATAGTGTTTTAGTGTCAAAGTGCAGATTTCAATGGTCGTAAAGACTGTGCGTTTGTTATAAGGTGACACACTCCTTCAGAGAATTTTTTAAGAAAATAGCAATCCCCTGCACATTATAGACTAGGGTAGGACTGCAGGATACATCCCGGCGGGTTTAGTTCGAAAACATCAGTCTTATCATCGACATGTTTCAGCCAGGTTTTAGCGGTGAACACAAGATTGACAACCCTCGTGAGACAACAGGTACTGAAGTGGAGGAAATTGGTAAAGTACGGCAAATGTGACCCATGTGACTCCCTAAGACAACTTTTTGGGCCAACTTATATCTGGCCTACGACAAAAAAGAAACGGAATGAATATTTTATGGTGGACCCGCCCACCACTGTTCAAGAAAGGCCTCAGACTTGTAAGCCGCTGCGTGTATCCATTTGTTCCCCATAATGACCGATTTCCGAGGACCGGCATAGCCGTTGGTCAACTGGATAAAAGGAATGAAAAAAATAAGTACTAAGGAGATAAAATAGAAAAAATACAAGATGGAGTTACTTAAAGGTGAAGATAAAGTGAGTTTGATGCGTTAATTCGATCGGCAGAAGTCATGAGATTGCTTATAGATCATTTTTTTTAGGGAATAACAGTTTATCTCTCAGTTTCATGTGGCAACGACGGAAGCAGCAACCAACGATGCGCCTACTGCGGGCATTGTAAAAACAACACAGACTGTCACCACGTCTCTAGAAACTGTACCCAGGGATGCGACCCAGGCTGGACAGGGATCGAATGTGATGACGGTAATAATAAAAGTTATAGATAAAATAATAATAATAATAGTGAAGATTTTTATAGCGCATATTCACACTCATAGAGAGCATGCTCTTAGCGCTTAAAACGAGGAAGAGACGTGGACTAAGTAGACACAGAACAAAGGGACGAAAGAAAACGACAGTACTGACGAAACAGAAAACAAAAGGCATCAAGTAACAGGAACAGAAAAATATAGTGATTCTGCGAGAAAGATGGGTAAAGTAGCAAGAGGGAAGGGGGCGGGGTTAAGAAGGACGAGCATTGTGTGGACTGTGTTAGGAGTAATGCTCAAGGAAGAGGTGCGTTTTCAGTGCAGATTTGAAAGATTCAGTTGTAGGAAGGTGGCGGATATGGAAAGGAAGAGAGTTCCATTGTTTTGCAGCACAGTAGCCAAAAGTCCTGTGACCATATGTTGTTGTTCTGGTGACAGGAACAGTTAGAATACGGTCGTCAGACGAAGAGCGTAGTTGTCTGGACGGAGAGTAAGGGATGAGAAGTTCAGAGAAATAGTCAGGACAGGACCCAGCAAAGAAATTAAAACACAGCACAGACAGTTTGTACTGAATGCGAGAACGGATGGGTAGCCAGTGTAGAAAACGAAGGAGAGGAGTGACATGGTCCCTTTTCGTGGCTCTAAGCACCAGACGCGCAGCGGAGTTCTGTACTCTCTGGAGTCTCTGAATGAGGGATGAGGGGCAGCCTGCCAGCAAGGAGTTGCAGTAGTCAAGTCGAGAAAGAACAAACGCACAGACAAGAGTGTTGGTAGCGCGTGTAGAGAGAAAGTGACGGATAGCACTGATGTTACGGAGCTCATAATAGGCAGACCGACAGACAGCTGCTACATGTCTATCGAGTGTCATGTCATCAGTGACAATAAATCCCAGATTCCTAACAGATGACGTGAAGGTGATGTTGCTGTCGCCCACCTTGATGTGATTGGGCAGACTGACGAGTGAAGGTTGATATCTTCTTCTATGGCACAAGAGGGCTTCCGTTTTATCATCATTTAGTTTAAGCTTGTTTTTTACCATCCAGCCCTTGACATCGCTGATACAAGCTTCTATAGAGCTAATAGCAGAGTGAGACTCAGCCGGCGGAGTGGAACAGTAAAGCTGCGTGTCATCAGCATAGGATTGATGAGACACCTGGTGAGACCGGATGCATAATGAAAGGGGCTTTAGTATACAGGATGAACAGAACTGGGCCAAGTACTGAGCCTTGGGGAACACCACAGAAAAGTGAAGCAGGGCGAGATGTCTGACCATCAACTGACACAGTCTGGGTCCTATCAGTGAGATAGGAGTTGAACCATGAGAGGGCAGGTCCAGAAATCCCGTAGAGGGTGTGAAGTCTGTGAAGAAGCAGAGAGTGGTCTATAGTGTCAAATGCAGCAGACAGGTCCAGTAGGGTTAATGGAGAGACATCACCACTGTCAAGAGCAGAAAATATGTCTGTTGTTACTTTAATAAGAGTGGTCTCGGTGCTGTGGAAAGGTCTATACGCCGACTGAGCTTGTGGGATAAGATGGTGCTCTTGTAAGTACGCCCAGAGCTGTGTCAGAACTATTTTCTCTATGATCTTAGAGAGAAAAGACAAGTTGGAAACTGGACGGTAGTTGTTCAGGACATTGACGTCAAGCGTGGATTTCTTTAGAAGTGGCCTCACCACCGCATTTTTGAACAAAGATGGGAAAACACCTGACGACAGGCTGACATTTACAATATTTGTGATGGCAGGAAGTAGAGTATCGAGGCACTCGAGCAGAAGGCTTGTGGGCATCGGATCTAACTCGCAAGTTGTTGGTTTAGCTTTTAGAATAACCGCTTTCACATCGGTCCCAGAGACTGGTAGGAACTTGGTCATGGAGCATCCTGGGAGGGCATCACAGATATTTTATTATTTACAGACAAAGCGAGAGTTTTATTGCTCAGCGTATCGTCATACTTATAAATAAGCCGTCTGAATTACTCGGTTCATTACTTCAGAATTTCAAACAAGTTCAGAATTTTACTTCTAAACATTAGACACAAAACACGATATTTTTTAGTAAACACGTTTATTCACGGGTTATATACTGCAAAATGGATTGACATTTTGCTTTGCAATGGCTTTAAGAAAAATAGTAAAACTTACAGATTTAAATACATGCACGTACATGTATATATATATACAAGTGTGATATCTCTCTCTATATATATATATATAAATATTATAGCTTGTGCATGTGTATGCTGTATTCATTCGCTGTTTACAAGACAGAAATAGAGTAAAATCAGAACTTCTGTTAGACTAAAAATGTTATCCAAAAACATTATAAAAAAGCTGACGAAAAAGCATTATATGTTAAAAGTGTCACGTCGATCAACCATTCTAGTTTTTATTTGAGAGAAAATCGAAACGTTTTGGTTAGAAAACCTTGACGCAGGGAGCCAGTGAGCGATAGAGAAGAGAACTCTGTGTGTTCGCCTTTGCTCCGACGTACTAGAGTCGGGAAGATATGACACATCGGGGGAGAAGTTTGGCGGTTAAAGTTGGCATTAATCATTCCGCTCTCTTTACTGTATGTTACATATTAGTCTAGTCGAGTAAATAAAAAGTCGTCAAAGAAGCCAAGCAACGTTCCTGGACTGGGACAGCGCTAGATACCTGTGTCACTGTGTGTACAGATTAGGAGAGTCTCGTTATTAAAGGAAACTTAATTATCGTGTGATAAAGTAAAAGAGGGGAAACAAAATAAGTACATAGATAGGAGGAATAACCTATTTTTCTTAGCCTCCTCCTTACAGTTATACAGTCTCGTGCGGTACATGCAGCATGCAGGTTCACACACACCCGTACGCCATCATCACTAACACATTCAAGAACAACCTGCACTTACCAACAGATTTCTCTAATCCATGGTTTCCACTTTAGCTTGCACCAATGGTTCATACGGACTCAACTGTAGAAATACTTGCGGCAACTGCTCTGAGGGAACAACGTGCAACACCGTGTCAGGAGTCTGTCCTATAGGATGCAAACCTGGATATCAAGGACCACACTGTAATTTTTGTGAGTGAACAAAGCTGCTCTTTTTTCTCTAAACCACACCCACACACGTTCAGCAACTGTTCTTATAAAACAACGTGCAAAATGTCTAAAGAGTTGTAAGCCTGGATATCAGGTAGGATGCTGTAATAACTGTAAAAAAAATTACACTACAAAAAGAGGGAGAATAAGTCACGTAATTCTAAAAAAAACCCATTAAAATATCTATCACATATTTTTTTCTTGAAAGTTCTCAAACTGCTTGACACAGTTTAGGATATATATATAGTTTTTTTTCTTTACACACAGTATCTTCATTAACATCCTTGCTAACACATCATCGTCCTTACTACTCATACTGCACATCTTTATTGAAGTCAGTTTAAAATCTCCCAACATGTAACGATCACTACAAAGTCTCTCACAAAGAGAATCAGCGAAGCCAAGATACGGGTACTTTTCCAGGTTTGTATCCTCTTTCTGTTGTTTGTAATGGTTGATTCCAACAGTGCATTTATTCTACATGGTATCGTTTTTTTCAAGCATGTAAAGCTGGTACCTATGGAGCTGACTGCAACGACACTTGCGGTAACTGTGAAGGAAACAGCTCGTGTAACATCTATGACGGCAGGTGTGAGACAGGATGTGCTGCAGGATATAGGCTACCATCATGCAAGGAAGGTACAATTTTAACAACGTGACTTGTAACAAAGTAAATACAATTAAAACAACACAGACTAAACAAAAGATACAGGCAACTAGACTCATAATTTATGGTAAATAAATACCGTTAAGATTTTTCTTGTGATTTGCTCTTACTAATAAATCAATAGAAGGCGATATTTCTGTAGCATGTTTTGTTATTTATTAAAATTTTTACCAAGAATCGATGCATAAATGCATAATATCGCCAGTTATCACAGTTTATACTGTTAATAAATCCACGAGAAAATATGTCTTTGAACATTAGAGGGTTTAGAAAAGAATGTTCTCTTCCGAACCAAGATTTAAGCCATGCATCACCTTGGTTGATTTCTGCCGCTGACTTTTGAAATGCGATTTTCGTGTCAAGGTTTGAACTTCATTTTATTTGAGCCTAATTATTCATTCAGTGAAATACCTCTACGCTTGACCTTCCTTCCCTTATTAACAGCTCGTGTTCAGCAATGGATGTACTACATTACGATTGCCGCCGTTGAGTTCGATCATTCTCTTTTTCTGTTCTTGTCTCTCAGCCTGTCTTGCTTTTGTCTGTATTGTCTCACGTGAAGACGCTATAGATGTTTTTGAGAAAGATATATTCAGCCTATGACAAAAATATTCCTGCAAAATTTAGTGCCAGTGGACAAAGCGTGTTGATTTGCATAAGTTTATATTGTCCTCCGTCAAACAACCCCTTACCCCCATACCCCCCTCCACACACATACACATACACAAATATTTACGATCTGTTGTATTTATAAGGTGAATATACATAGCTGGCTGTTGGTTTTGATAATCAAGATGCATCCACAAAGTAAAATGTCCATTAGCTGGTTGTTCTGAAGAATGCAGTATACAGTGCTGTGACTGCTTCTCTTTTCTCATTAACATCGAGCTGTATTCTGTCTTAGTCTGCAATTATTCATACGGCATCAACTGCAGCAATACATGTGGAAACTGCTCAGGTGGAACTCCATGTCTACCTGACTCGGGAGTGTGTGTGCACGGCTGTACTGCTGGGTATCAGCTACCCTACTGTAATGAAAGTAAGTAAACGTTTTTCCTTCTTCGACAGTTTTGTTCTCCAAGAGAAATAGATTTGGGTTACCTGAAAATGTATTCCTATACTATTGTGAGATGTCGTATGTTTTTCTTCACAGATCACTAAAACAAATCACATCATTACTGCACTTTTGCAGATTTGTTGTATTCTGTTTCTGGTGTATGTGTGCGCGCTTCTGCGGCTAATCATGTTTGCGGAACAAAACAATTTAGGAAGTAGGAGTTTTTCTTAGTTTCATTTATATGAAATTCGATGGCTACTTGCTCACACATCTTCAAGCGACTGGTATTAAGATGTCACGCAATTAGAAGGCAAACTTCTAATACAGCGCACAACAAAATAGTAACCACCTACTGTTTACTGAAACGGCAACCATGCAACCAAAGCGAAATTCAGCCATGAATAAATAATTATAGAAGTTTTCATTTTCAGCAGACCTTTGCCGATGTACATCAACATGTTCTTAAACGTATTAGCAAAGCTAATCGTCGCCATCTTTTCCCACTGTATAAAGAAACGTGCGTTTCTCCAGGGGAAAAACAGAGTTTGGTATTTTTCAAACCACAGGAGGTTGACAGTCAAATTTAGAATCTTACCAAAGTCACTTAAGTAAATAGCACGAACTGACATGCAATGTGCTACGGTTTGTTTCGAATATTGTAACACTTTTTCCTCTTGCAGACTGCATTGGTGGATATTATGGAACAGACTGCAAAGAGACGTGTGGACACTGTAAGAACAACGCCTCCTGCGACACCAACACGGGACTGTGCCCTGGCGGCTGTGAAGGAACTTGGCAGGGAGACAACTGTAAACAAGGTAAGCGACCACTGTTTTAGTGGAGAGGGGGTTTCTACTTTAGTATCGAGCTACCTAAAAAGAATGATTATTTTAAGTAGAGTAAATGAGTTTTTACAATAATGATGGTAAGGGTTAAGTAGTGAGGAGCATGAGGAGGAGGTTCACAAAAATAACGTGTAGCTATGCCAGCCGTAATGCTTTCTTAGTATGTGAATTTTTATTAGTTACAAAATAGTGACAGTGAGTTTAAAAAAATAGAAAAACGTGTTGGTGTTATAAGCTTGGTCACAATTATTTCATGATGTCTAAATGAAAAAAAACTAGAGTATAAAAAGCCACTAAAACATCTTCCGCAGAAGCCAAAGACCATCTTTACTTTCCCTGAATCTTGTCTTTGCAGAAGCTCTCGTGGCCCCCGTGGATAATACCTGGTTTATCACTGGAGTGACTTCTGCTTGCACTGTCGTTTTGATCATCGCCATTGTTGTTGTAGCTGTCGTGTTACTGAGGTTTGTGTTCATATGTTGATGCCCTTTCGGCAGCAGACGACGTGATGACGTGACGAGTTTTTTTGTCCTGAGTTTAACGTGTCATGTGCTCGTTTATAAATAATAAAGTTATTGGGTGTGTGGGTAGAATACCTAAAACTCAGAGAGCAATGCATGAAGATCAAGGAAAGAACAGAGGATCTCCTCACTCAAAAAAGAAGAAAACACAAGATACCTAGTAGCATCTTATTTTTAATCTGGGTGTTCTTTTTTACAGTGTGAGATGTAAAATAGTACAAACATTTTATCTTTACTTTTAACTACTCGTTAACTTAAGTAGCATAACTGCTTTTTACAAACAAAGTTAATCTGTGTATTAACCAGCATGTCAATGGCTACGATATCTGATGTCAGTAGAGTACGCTCGTATCAAAATTCTGGCCATGCACTTAAAGTCGATCAGTGATTGGGATTTTGTGGCTTCTAACAGGCGAAGAAAAAGATCCAGTAAACAGGAAACTTCTCAACAGGAGACGACGTCACTCTCAACCATTCACTTGTCGCCGATAACCGCAGGTTCGATGTCGTTTGTAAAATAGTAAAGAGATTATAAGCAATTCCAAACTCTGTACTAGCATGTTTAGTCTTGGATTGTATAATCTGGTCAGCGGGAAGTAAGAAAATTGTATAAGGTTTCATGTTATAATCGTCTAGTAGCCTTGCGTTTACCACCCGATTAATGTCGGAAACATATGCACTCGATGGTCATAGACCCGTGAAAAATAACAGGGAAAGCAAACAAACCAATCATGTGTAAAAACGTCTTTAGACATTAACAAAAACAGAAACAAAACTCCACAAAACTTAAAAACGAATGAAAAAATATAATATACTCTTCATACTTTGCATTACTATCCGTAAATAACATTTAACCTACTACTAAATCTTCATTAACATCAAAGATAACGAACACATTTTTTTAGTGAAGACTCACGCGAAACGTTTCTTTGTATAATCATACACCAACAGGGACGGAGACGAAATCTGCAAAGGAAAAACCCAGCATCGCAGTCAAGCCAACAGTGTTGAAGATGCCCTCGTCAGGCGGAGAGGTGGTCAAAGGTGTAAAGCACGAGGACGTAGCAGCGGTTTCCTCTAAAGCACCAAATAAAAACCAAGGAAATTCTGTGGACATTCTCCCCGATCTGGAGGACGAGTCTGACCACACGTACAGAAACGACCGGAGTGTGTACGCCACCTTCAAGGCCTCCAGACCTGAGATGGACAGCGTGCAGCAAACCTTGATAGACTTGCTGGCATCTGGACAACTTCCAGAACGTTTTCAGGTGAATACCGTCTCTCGATATGTTAACATTCAGTTAAAACAAATGACAATTTCTCTAATCGCATTGATCCATCAGAATAATATATTGTTAAATATAAAATTCGTGCCACAGGAGCTGCCCCAAGGACTGACAGACGAGCACGAGGCCGCTAAACTCCCGCTTAACATCAAGAAGAACAGATACTACTCCGTTATTCCTTGTATGTCATGATATCCACTATGACTAAAAAAATGTAAACAAAGAATAAACAGCAAACATAGACCCATACACTAAAAATAACGTTTTGTAGCACACTGGAGCTTTGAGGCATCGAAATAATATAGGCATTTAAAGTTATTTAAATGTGGCCAATAAAGATAATGATATTTTGCATCCTGTTAAAATGATTTCTTTTGTTGATGACACTGAAAATTTCTCATTGTCACTTTTTATTGATGAGTTGGATTTTGCACATAAAGGCAGTAACTGCTCATTCTGAAATACCTTCCAAATATATTAATACAGCAAGCATTATAATCCTAAAACTACATTATTTATTGAGTAAAAATAATGTTTAAATTTGTAGATGACAAAAATCGTGTGGTTTTGACGGACGGCTTCTCAGAGGGAAATGCTACAGATTACATCAATGCAAGCTATATAACGGTGAATTTATGAGGCTATTTGTATGCATAACCTTATGTCAATGTTTGTACAATTTTCACCAGTTATTTTGGGTTAAACCGTTTAAACCATATTCTTGAAGAAAGAACAAACAGCAGGTGTGTTAAGCTCCCTTGTTGTGTTACGGCTCCTGTCAAAAGATGCAAGCTTCAGAGTTGTGAGAATACTACATTTGCTATTTGCTTGTTAGGGCTCAAACTGTTTTTACTATGGAATTTTTGTTACTGCGCAGCTCCACTTGTTAAGACTTTACATATCATTTCTGTATTAAATGCAGGGATTTTATCAACAAAAGACCTACATCGCAACGCAAGGTAAACTTCGCTTTAATGGCTTTAAACGTTGTCACATTATAATGGGACTTGCTGATAACTTTTAGATGACGTGACTTCCTTGACATTTCCAGATAGCAATTTACCTCTAACTATATGTCGTAGATATCACTATCTGCGTTATCTTACTAATAGTAAGAAACAGAATTATTTAACAGTAAACATTTAATGGGAACATAACAGAGTAGAAAGAAAAACAAGAATGAGAAATGGGGGATGTTTGTGTGGTATTATTAAATGTCTATTGTAAATAAAGGCTGGCAGGAATACTACGAACAATGGGAACACCGGCATAAAATCTCTCTCACCTTTATCTTTTGCTCACATATGCACACAAATACCTCCTCAAAAGCGTGAAGAATAACACGTTAAGTGGGCCTTATAGCTCTTTCTTTTCTACAGGACCACGTGAAAACACCGTGGGCGACTTCTGGCGGATGGTGTGGCAAGAGCAAATAACTCAAATTATCATGCTGACTAGCCTTGTTGAGGATGGCAGGGTGATTTGTTACAATCATAATAGACCTTTGCAATTACATTACTTGTTATTTACGTTGTCTCTACGTTGTCCATTTTTAATGGTACTTAACGGGTTAAAAATATGCACTTGTGAGTGCGTGTGTTTTTGCGTGCGTGCGTGCGTGCGTGTACGCATGTGTGTCATATGTGACTGTATTTGAACACGTATGATTACAGAGCAAGTGTTTCGAGTACTGGCCAGACCGGGACAGGTCACAGACATTCGGCCCTGTAACAGTCACGTGTGTGGACGTCCAGCGCCGGGCCAACTTCTTCATCAGGGATTTCATCATCCAGATGCGTGCTGTAGGTTTTGTGATAAAAAGCCCCGCGTACATAAACAATATGCAGAAAGCTGCTTGTTTACATTGAAAAGCGCATCGTAGTTGTGCGCCTGACGGTGACGACGCCTGACTACAGAGCAGAATTCTAATCACTGCGGTAGTGTTTGCGTAGATCTGTTAAACACATATAAAAAATTTACTTAAACCGAGATTATGGTCACCTCGCAGAGCGGGAAGAAGCAAGAGGTGGAGCAGTTGAATTTCGTGGCCTGGCCTGACCACGGCGTCCCCACCACAACTTCGCTTCTCAACTTCTGGCGCTTTGCCAAGCGACGTGCACCACAACGACCTCCACCACCTGTCCTAGTGCACTGCACGTGAGTCCTGTGTGTGTGTGTGTGTATGTGTGTGTGTGTGTTTGTGCGCGCGCGTGCGTGCGTGCGTGCGTGCGTGTGTGTGTGTGTGTGTTCTAGTGTGCATAAGTGTGCAGGCGTGCATGCATTCGTATATGCACGTGAATGTGAATAGGTCGATACCATTAAACTTATGAACTAGTCTTGAAGTTGACAAATGTGCTAAAAACCAAATGTAAAAAGGGGTTGGGGAAAAAACATGCCAAATCAGGGGATAACAAACTTATTTCTTTCCGCCGCCCCCACTACCTTCCCTACTAAAATAAAAAATGAAACTTTTTTTGCTTAATTTCTACTAACAAAAAGCAATGTTAATCAGAAAATGCAAGTTAATTACATACAACGTAAAATAAATTCCGCAAGGTACTAGCTAGAAGCTACTCGCCAGACGCACCACAAATACACACACAAAAATCAATCTGGGAAGTGTTTTTTAAAAAACAAATCTTTATACACAGCGATGAACAGTACGTATTACAATAGACTAGGACAGCTAATCCCTACATTAAATGACTTGCAACAGATCCTACAAGCGTTGCAATTTAACTTTACACTGGAACATTGAAACACGCATCTTTCTTCCTAAAATGGATTTTGCAGAAATATAGCTGCAGTTCTGACAATGTTTTCTAGACAGGGTAGAGAAAATAATACAGACCATGAAGAGGACCATCAGCCATCACTATACCTAACCGTGTGTGTTTTTCAGACGATCGAATTTGTTAGCCCAATTAGCGAATCGTTTGTTAGGTCATCTTTAGGTTTAAAAGGTTTGAAACAGATAAGGTTGAACATCACACCTTATATTTACAGTTTCTATTTCTTCTTCGAAAGAAATAACTAAAGTACTGTCTGTATACCGCGAGTCATCTATGTTTAAAAAGAGGTATCACTTCCAAAAGTCCGTGCTAACAGGTGTTTTCGTCGAGTTCCCCACAATGTTAAAAAAATAACGAAATCCCTTATCTTTAAAAAGATGCGTAAGCTAACCCCAGGAAGATGTAAGGTGCGACATCTTTAGAATCTTCTCTCAACAGTCCAACGAGTAAGAAAAAATTGTTTAAGAGGCTTAGTATACTTTTAAGGTGTTTTTGCCCATTGACCTCAGCGTTTTAATCCTGACAGAGCTGGTGTAGGTCGGACGGGGGCATACATCGGCCTTGACATTGCATACGACCACGCCGTCAGCCGAGGAAACCTTGATGTCTATGACATTGTTGAGCGCATGCGTGAAGAACGATGCATCATGGTGCAGGCTGCAGTAAGGATCCCTTTAGCATTTTACTTCAAAAGTGGTTATTCAGATTGTTTTTCTTGTTTACAAAAAAAATTAGTAATAAACTTTTTTTTCATCTGAGAAAATTTTTATACTTTTTGTCATCTGGGAAAATAACACATTATATCAAAAATCAGAAAGTGTTTAATATTATTGCTTAGAACGTTTTAGATAATAAGGATGCTCTCACCTAGAAAAACATTCACACAGCTAGTATGAATTTTTGATTAAGGTGATTGGTGTACTGGTTATATATTTTGAGCTGGTTGTTATCTCTAGACTTATTTAAAGAAAAAAGCCGATTATAGTACATAAATAATGTTAGTGATATAATAACGTACAAAGATTTTAAATTGTCTGTTATAATGCCAGCAGATATGCCAGCAGATATACATCTCTAAGCATTAATACATTAAAAAAAAACAGGAACAGTTTGTCTTTCTACACAAAGCTGTGCTAGAGGCTTACACAGGCAGGGACACAGTCATCCCTTGTGACCGCTTTGACGCCATTTTCTCCCAACCAGTCAGAGCTCGTAAAGAACATCCACGAATTGACAACGAATTTAAGGTGCGTTACTAAACGATGATGAAGTGGATACGACGGTATTGTCATATTTTAATATTTAGAAAATTTTCTATGTCTGACGGGAAGTATTATATGTTGCTATTTAAGAATACAATTTTCCACAACCATTTATTGAAGTGTTTCAAAATAAGTTAAAATGCGTTTCGATATATCGGTATACATATTACCTAAATATATATAAAGCGCACATCAATTAGAAATAGTTCAAGTCTAGTATGTGTAATATGTCATCCACGCTAACTGGTATTCTTATTTTAACAGAAAGTGATACAAATGCGATCCCTAACACCGGACATGTCCGTCAAGGTAGCGACAGACCCAAGCAACAAGGCAAAGATAAGAAACGCGACTTACCTGCCAGGTGTGCTGGAATGTACTTTTTTCCCCCTGGAAATCATTTTGTCTGTATTATGCTTCCTGTTGTAACTACATCAAGAATTGCCTATCGGTTGTAACCAGCTGAATTTCTGCATAATAATGCATATTTCTAGCAGTTTATTCCGTACATAACTTTGATAAATCAGTCTCTTGTACACAAAGAAACAACTACTTAAAATTTAAAAACGGTCTGTCTACTTTTTTGTGCTTTATTACTTCTGTAGGTTTGTAATACTTTATTCTATTTATTTCAAAATATTTTATTACTGCGAAGCTTACGGTGATTTTGAAGTGTATGGATCTGTTGGCTTGATTCCACTCCGCTGGGTTTCCCTCGCTTCAGAAGCAGTGAAGTTGCAGTGAACAAACTGAAGTGAAAATCACCTTTTTTTCAGTTTCATTTGATAACATGTCCATGTTTTTAAGATTTCTCAATATATTCTCAGTAGTATCCTGAGGTCACTAAGCCTTTTTCTCTAGAGCCGTTACCATTAAATCTGCAGTGATCGCCCTTTACTCCCGGAACGCAGCGAGTCTTTGCATTGTTTTAAGTTCCACATCTTTGTGACTAAATTTGTGATCTCATTCAGCGCATTATGTATATAAATTCTCACGTATTATTTTAATCATTGTGTGCGACAACGACTTTTGCGCTCATCTAAACTTTTTCTTTTCTATCACTTCAGCGGACGATCATCTGGTCTACCTCACGGCTCACGTACCCGGACGCAATCAGTTTATCAACGCTGTCTACCTGTCGGTAAGAACATAAAATCTGTAAATATATAAGGCAAAGGGGAAAGGTGGTTACCCGAATGTCCGAAGGTTGGTAAACTGTAGGTCTTACACTGTGTCCTTATCACGCTGTGATAATGGTAAAGCATATGCTTCTTTCCTGCCCTGGTAAATAAAGTATTTATCGGCTGCTGTTGCATAGACAAAGAGAAAGTTTTAGATTTAAATAATGCCTGTTTTCAGTCAGGTCAAGTTAATGATTTGATTAACATAATGCCTCTTCTGATAGTCACGGTGGCTATAATCTCTAAGGCCATTAGTAATAGAAGGCACACACACACACGGAGGTCGTCGGCATGACTGGTGTATAACCGGGTTACAGGCAATGTAAATAAAAACCTTGATTGATAATGGAGTTACTCAAACCTTCTGTTGCCAGAAATTTCGATGATTTTACAAGTCTGTAAGTTCTAATGCACAAAACAGGAAACAGGGACTATCCATACAGTGTGGTGTTAAAAAACGGAAAACAGTGAAGAAAGCGGGTTTTGGCGCGGTTTCTCTTATATAAGGTTTTAATAAAAAGAAAAACGGTGCTTCTCCTAAATATCAAATGATTTTCTATCAGTGAAGCAAAAAGTTCTAGTCCCAAACTACGATTATTACATAAGGTCCATAGGGCTTTTTATCTAGCCATTACTTCATCAAATATTTATACAAACTTAGGAAGTTCTTTACGTGTCTTAAAAGTATTAAGTACACTGTGTCTAAACCTTAAAGAAAGAAAACAAAACATTTCATTGTCTGTGAAGTGATTAAAACTGTCCGGCTAGAATAGGTAGCAAACAATGATTTATTTGACACATAAAAACAGTTCTGTCTGCAAGATAAAGGGTACTAAAACAGCTTATTTGACTTTTTTGCTATGCGTATTTACGATGTAACATCTGATAGGATATTTGGTAAACATCACTTTAAATATAGTGTAATTTAGTGGTATAGAAAATAAACATTGCATTAGTAACACATGTTGCGCATCTACTGTAACGCTATGAATAAAACCAGACTTACAGAGAATACAAGGGCAGCATTCTGACTCAACTTCCTCTTGAAGAGACCCTGTTGGACTTTTGGCGGCTGGTGGACAGTTGTGACGTCAAGACAATTGTCTCCCTTGGCGCAGAAAACGAAGCAGAGATGGTAAAAGTTAGTACACTTCATAGGCACGGATGTCATCTCGCATCGATTCACACTCCAAAACATTCAGTCGCAACACTTTACCAAATTCATCCCAGATCACCTTTCCGTGTAGGCTTACTATTTTAATTCTAGAAAAAGACTGGATGTAAAAGACGCGACAGAAGACTCGAAAAATATTATGCTCATTGTGTTTCCTGCATTTGGCTCTAGTACATTTGTAAATGAACTAATATTTTACCTCACATTCTAGACTAAGTTGAAGTAAATTGTCAAAACGTAGCGTATTGCTTGAAGAGACCTACTCTCTTTTCTTCCTATAGTCACTCCTCTTTGTCTGTTATATACGTAAGCAATTAACTTTTTTAGGATTACTGGCAATTCTGGCCGAAGACTACTGGAACGTCTCTAACCGTGGATCCATATGTCATCAGGCATCAAAGCACATTCCCATTTGGAAGTCATTTAGTCTCCTACACTCTGAGCTTAGAGAAGAAGGTACATATAAAGAAGGATGTATTCGTTTACAAAATATTTGATCTGTCTAAGAACAAGGGTACGGTAAAATAAAGAGCCCGAAAAATCAAATAGATGAGGCTTTTAGTAGCAGGGGAAAACTCATATAACAAGAAATGAGCTCTATAAATACTATCATGATGTATTACAGAAGAAATATTTAAGCTGCTTAGAGGTTCTAAAAGATGGGAAAGCAAGAAGATTTTTAATAATAACAAAGAAACTCAATTGTCATTTCCCCACTTCTTTAGATCATTAGATTTATACTAAACTCTCAAAAAATGTGTCAGTGTTTTAACATTAAACTACCAACAGAAGGTACCCGGATCTCGTCAAGTACAGCTGCTGCATTACACGGCCTGGGCCGGCGAGCTGCCCGACGACATGACGGACCTGGTGGCGTTAGTCGACAAGGTCGACGCTCTCTACCTCGAGGAGATTAACCCTGCTCCGACTATCATCCAGTGCCAGTAAGCATTCCTTGGGATGAGTTAAGAAAGTTCATAATAAGAAACAGGAATCCCACATAGAATACCCCCCAAAAAACAAATAAAAGTATGATAAAATAACGGATTGTTTATTAAAAATTCGAAATTCAAGAAACGCTGCAAAAAGTGTTAAAAGCGTATTTTGTTAGATCTCTCGGTGGGAGGAAAATAATTAAGGTTGTTAACTCAAAGAGTAAATCAAACGTGTATTTTCTTAAAAACAGATTTTGATGACTAATGGGCTAGCCTATTGTTAGTTGTGGAAGTTATGTATAAGAAGTTTAAAATTTGTCACGTGAATTCTATTCGTCAATGCTTATAATTATAAACATCATATGTATACGTATTTATATATAATAAGCTGTTGATACACTCCAGTGACGGCGTGACAAGGAGCGGGCTGTTCTCTACACTGTGGAACGTGCTTAACCGTCTGACGTCAGACAAAAAGATTGACGTGTACATGGCGGTGAAAGAGACTCACAACGTCACACCACATGCCATGACGTCACTGGTAGGGTTCCCACAAAAACTAACGTATAAACGTATACTGGAATCATGGACTATAAGATAAGATAGTCTAATATGTTAAATAGGTCTTTGTGTTAAGTAAATATGTCTAAATTAAAGAAAAAACAGTTACTCTAAAAAAATGTTCTGTACAGTACAGTCATTCACTCATTAAATGTGATAATTTTAATATCTTAATCATTTCGTTCAATTTTTACAAAAAGTACCAGCAATCTTTCTTATATAAAATACAGGTCAGCTACTTTATTAATAGAATTTTTTTTTAAATACTGCTTTAATATCATGTAAGACGTGTCAAATTTTGTCTTTTCAGGAACAGTACCGTTACTGTTACGAGGTGGCTCAGAAACGGATCTCAGATATGAACATCTACACCAACGCTGATCGCTCAACAGACACGAACATCTACAGCAACATCTGATCATTGGACAGATGCTCTATAGACATGAACATCTACATAAACATCTGATCACTCAGTAGACATGAAAATCTAAACCGTCATCTGAGCATTCATCATATAAAAGCTCTACATCAAGATATGTTTTTATAGATAATAAGATTTAATCCATTATTTGATCACTTAAAATTCAGGGTGAGCTACACCCAGCATCGTACTCATGCTACATGTTATCTGTCTCAGAGTAATAACTTTCACATCGTAAAGTTATGTCTTATTTTTAACGGCATTTACGTAAATTATTGCTTGCAGATGTCGTGCAGCTATTGTCTATCGACAAACCTTTATATGTATCTATCTTCAATATACATGTTGTATAATACTTTGTTTTTTTTACAGTTTTCCATCGTAATTTTCATATTTCTATTTATATTACAATTGCTGTATATCTATCTATATATAGAATCTAATGTATTGTTTTAACTCTTCCTATTTGAGTATGTATAGTGAAAATTACTGTACTCGTCAGGAATTTTACTAAGCTCTTGGTGTTACGGATAAATCTATAGAAACGTATGGATGATGAAATGTCCGTAATTAGATTGAACGACGAACCAAAAGTCCCATGCGCCTATGTCGTCGTCAATGGCTCGTTATGGGTCCCTAATCTGTGGTGTCAGCCTGTCCAAGAAACAGAGTCTTTGCAGTAAAGATATTTGCGGCTAAACGCTTTATTCCACAAGTCTTTTACAGCAAGTTTCACTCTAGCAAATCGGCAACACACGCCAGCAACATAATTCACAATAGCTCACTCTGACAGCTATTCTAGCAGCGACTTCTGCTACTAAAACGGCGACACACACGCGCCTGAAACAGCAGCTGACCACAGCGACACACGCTGGCTAAAGGCAATACACGGCTACTCAAACTAAGGCAACACAGACTGACACAACTCACTAGCGGCGATACACGCCCGCAGAAAACTCTCTACTATGCTCTCACTCACCTTCTTTCCTGAAACATACATTCACACTGTTTATATACATGATACAAACACATCTAGAAACATCAAGCATCTACTCGTCACGCATGCGCTCTCTCGCACCGAACATTCTGGGTTATCAAGGCTTGCGTCAGACACAGGCTCATGCACCCGCTAGAATGATGACGGCGCGTTTGGTTACAGTCGCGCGGCCCAGCCGGTCGGTCAACCGGAATCAAATACCCCATCAAAGCGCCGGGCGATACCTCGCATAGACCACTACCGCATTTAATTCGTAACACATGGCACCATCTCCCGATATACATTTGGGACGTCCTAGTTCAATTCGTTATTTTTCATTACATCATAATGTGAGGTAATAAAAGTTCTTTAGGGGGTTATTAACAAACAGAAATGGTGGCACCCAGGTACCAGCTGTAATTCACTCACTCACATCTCCAGCATCTTCAATTAGCTAGATTCGACGGTGTTAGTCATGATATTGCTTATGCCCGTGGCGTTTCCAATCTCGTAAGCGATCAGCCTGGTGGCAAGTTTGTTGTTGATGGTCTTTAACTCGCTGCTGCTGCCTGCCATCAGTTCGGTGCTGTCGGTAAAGCGGAGGTTACCGAGCTGCCTGCCTCCAATGGACACAGAGACATGACGGTCCTGGGGCGTATCACGCATGGTTTTGTCCAGGTAGATATTAACTCGCTCACTACTGGTGACAAAGGGTCAACAATTGCGCACACCCGTCGTCGTGGGAAAGAGCTTACCCACTTGGCTGTTTAAGAGTACTGAGCATCTGGAGCCGTCATACAGCGAGTTGATAGATTGTAGCCTTCCTCAACATTAGATTTCCCACTAGCCATTCTCTATCGAATGCCTTCTCTAAGTCAATAAGTTAACTGTACACGTGTTTTTCGAAGAGGACTATATTGTTGAAGATTTGTTAAACAGAGCTCCTGCCTGCCCGAGATCAGGCCAGTTTCTCGAGTAACAGCTCTTTCACGGCCAGCTTGAGGCGGTTCTGGGTCTAATAATAATAATAAATGCAAACATTTGTAAAGCCAGCACTCACACTCCTAAGTGGCATGCTCTTAGCGCTAAAAACAATAACGGGACATGGGAACATACGGACAGGAAAAGAAACAACATATGAACTACGAAAAAAGAAACAATAGTACTGATGAATAAAAACAAATACAGAAAACCAAAGAGAAACACATTAACAAAGACTGAGAATACAGTGATTTTGCATAAAGAAGACCAGCAGGGAAGTAGCAGTCGGCGAAAAAGGGGGAAGGGTGTGAAAAAGGACTAGTAATTCCAGCCTTACTCGGATGACTAATCAGATTTACTGTTCAATAGTTCTGACACTGCCTAACCTTTAATTTCTTAGACAGGCGGTATGACCAGTGACTGTATAGTTGCGCTGTGGACGTTTGTCTTATGGTAACGAAGGCGACAGCGGCGATTTAGGAAAGCAAAATTGTCAGCTACCGCACCTGATTCAAGCTTTACAAGTCTCTCGCTGTTCCAATCATGCTGTACGACTGCGAGACGTGGACCATGGTCGTGGACCCAGACGTTCGTAACGAAGTGCTTCAGGAGACTCCTTCAGATCTCCTACAGGCCGCTAAAAGACAAAGACGAAGACTTCGTCCGCAGCGTAGTCTCGTTCTTAGTGTTTTTCCAGTTGCCTCTGCTCTTAACTTTAAACGGCAGAAGCTGGTGTAGTTTGATCGTGTTGTCCAGGTTTACACCTTGCCAAAGATATTCCTCCAGTAATATAATGCAGGAGGTCAAAGTAAAGGAGTGAACCGGTTGACTAAATTAAAGAAGTGGACCAGCTGTCTACCGGGGGACTTTAATTCTCACTTGCGAAAGTTCACCTTTGCTGTGTTGCATTATGTCTCCCCTACGATTATCCCCTCAGGGATTAAAAAAAAAATTCAAACAGACCTTTCCTCACCAGAGAATTACATTCATTGTATGTTAATTCTGTTTATAATCATTTTTTTCAAAATCTATCACAAACTTCATTTATTATAAGGTTATTAATTAAGATATTTAAATGTGCTACCTTTCGACACTTAATACAAGCGACAATTTGATGCCATGAAATCAAGGAAGGTAAAGGGGAAATAATAAAGATTTTAAAAAGACTTTATTTTCTATGTGAGTTGTCTCCAATTTTTTGTGCAATTGTTGAAACCTATCCTTTATAGATGCATTGTTACATTGTAACACATTTATAGAATTAAATATACTGATGACTTTTCCTTTATTTGATGTTTCTATTTTGAGATCCGGACTAGTTAACAGAAAGCCGTCTTCAAAGAAAAAATTTTAATAGAAATATTAACGACTAGCTTAAAAATATGTATCCTTTAAAAAAGAAAGTGTTTGTGCAAAACATAAATATGCATTATGATACAAAACATTTAGGGCAAAACCAGTCACTTTTTTATATGACCTCCTATGATCACATTTAGATCACAAAACGTCCATGTGTACTGATAATAATAAATCAGATTTAAATAGCGCATTTCTTAATTGTAGACTCAATGCCCGGTGCACAACAATACAAACAGATTTTAACTTCTTATAATATATTTGTAAGCAGACCAAACATGTCAGCAAGCTACTGTCAAAAGTACAGAAACATGTGAACAGACAAAAAGACATGGTAGGAAAAAATAATGACATACACACAGTATTACACAGCGTCAGCCAGCAACACTAAATAAAAAAATAACATAAAGATTTGGTAGTCATGGTGAGGAAGTTTCTGCAGTTGTGTTGAGCAGTATGATGGACACGTATTTCACCAGAACTGACAGACAAGGGACGGACTTATTTCTTTAAATGAAGTGTGCCTTATCAACACATGATAAAAAGTATAGGACATCACTAAGAGTACTGTCACACGCAAAGAGCTGCTATCTGTCCCATTGCGGCAACAAAAGCCAGGAGTCTCTGTCCCATAATGTGTTTAAAGGTTCTAAGTATAAAGTCATATCAACTGGAAAAAGTGGAAACAAATACAAACGTAAAAATGAGAGGTTAAAAAAAAAAATTTTTTTCTTGATATGAGCGAGGACGCCGTAATATTGTTTACACACTGTCGTAAATTTTGTTTCGTCTAGTGTGTGTCAGTGTTTTAGTGTCTGATACTTAGCCTGATACTTAGCCTACACAGCCCTTTTGCAAAGATGATTCACAGACAGGAGCACGTAATCCGTTACTTGCTCAGAGGATTTGATCAAGAAAAGGTCAGCCGTTTGCTGAAGAAAAAAAGCGGAGTATGTAATAAATTATTAATAATAAAAATAAGAAATAATAAGAAACTCTCCATTAAAGACGTACTCCAAGACATTTGCAAGAAGCTCTTTAATATACTCTTCTAATAGCCAATCTCTAAGCTCTAATTTCTTTACAAATAAAAAACAATGAAGAAATAGCGCAGAGAGAGTGAACTAAAGAGGTAAATGAACAAAGTAAAAGCTTAATCCATACGCTTTAGGCTATTTTAGGCCTGCAAGTAAAATGTTTTCCTTCTATTTACTGAGAAAAGTGACACGTTATTCTGATCAAGTAATTCACTTGCTTAAAGCTTCTGAACACACACACACACACACACACACACACACACACACAGTCATCACATACACACACACACACATCACATACACACACACACACACACTCACACACACACACATCACATACACTTCACACACACGCGCGCGCGCATCCACGCACTCACATTTCTAGACCTCTCTCTTCTCTCTGTGCCCTCTTCATGTTGTCATTTTTATTTGGGATAAAGGGTTCATCCCCACTTCAAGTAGCGCACTTCCTGGTCGTGGTGTATATTTGCTGTCGGGTACACGGTGTTGTCACAGTGGACCTCAGTCATGAGTTTCCGCAACTATCATCAGAATTTAGTTTGTTTAGTGTTGTGCCTTGTTTATCTCTCCGGATGTTTTATAACTTTTACTTCAGATAGGTGATATTTATAAAATACTATTTAGAAAGTGAAGTATTATTATTATTATCATCACAGGGTTCTTACTGCTATAGCATGCCTCTCTAGTCTAGTTGTTTTCTAGAAACATTAGCACGTAACATCACAAATAGTTTATGTTATTTTTTAACTGTTTGTTGTACGAAAACAGTTCACTGCAACACCAAGAAAATCACGTAGTTTATTATATCGAATCCTGAGCAGTGAGTGGACCGCTGCGTCAGACCCTTCACTCCTGGTTCGTAATGAATAATTCGGATGAATAATTCAGATAAAGCACGCCAAATTAAAGTTCATTGCAAATTACGATTGCCGAAATAATTTTATCCTGAGAAACAATTTCACGAGCCGCTTTGCCCTTGGTGCAAGGCTAGGTGTTAGTCATCGCTGTTTCACAGTACCCGAAATGGACAGGGTAACATAACAGTCACGCTCATTCACTCTGACATCATAGTCGTCCTTCCTGTCCCTTCTAGGATATAGCGGTCTTAGAAGATCAAAATTACAGAGAGTCGGAAACCAGTATTTTCGTACCCAAGCGCCTTCCTGGAGTCATATAATTGCTCGATCTTGGTCAGCTTCACTAAAAGAGCTCGAGGGGTGCCATTTGTAATGATAGTTAAAGTGCACGATGCTATTTCCCAGGATCAGTGAATACACGTTTTCGATTCTCTCGATACACCCATAAAAAATGCACAAAAAAGATCAAAACGTAAAATCATGCTGGCACACAGATGCGGGCCTAAAGCTTACCTTTTCTAATGAATGGAAATATTATTTCTAATAATTCTAATAAATCTCAGGGCACGTTGCTATTTTCTCAAATCCGGGTAAATGTCCCGCTCCTGTTCTTGAGATACGTGCATACAAACATCACCAAGGAAAGAAAGAGGTGAACAGCACGTTCGGATTGTACGTAGATATATTGACACCCTGAAGACCTCCTCCGATAGCAAAACTGGGACATTATAATTAGACGTGTATGTGTACAAAAAATATAACTGTGACTTCGACCTCTTTTTACTAGTCGTGATGTTTTCAAGTGTCTTATCTCGATAACTGTTCTTGTAAGCGTTGCCTTGCAGCTATATCTCAAACGACACCATAAATACTCCTCTCTCTCTCTCTCTCTCTACTATGGGTATTATAGTTTGATAAGAGACTACTCGTCATATTTTCCGGTCCTTCTACTCCTTACCTTTGCTGTGCCATTGGTTTAAATTTTGTTGGGAAACAGCATTTTGCGTTTCTGGCACATTCTAGCTGACCGTAAAGTGCATAAAATAAATTTTATTTGTAAGTGAATTCATGTGCTTATTAAATCGTGCAAAAGTTCCTAATGTTTGGTTTACAAAAAATGCATAGTAAAGAAAGTAAAGCTGTGCTTTCAGATCATTTGAAAAGTCAAGAGAATTTATAGTAAATATATAAAACAATATCAAATAATCAGACAGAATTTAAACAGATTTTATAGAGCACATGTCATAAAAACCTCTTGACTTTTAGTCATCTTAGTGAACACATCATGCACTCGAACTCGGTTTCTTGACTCTTTTCTTCCAAACGATGAAGCCATCAACGCAATTGCATAATTCTTATGTATTAGTTTGTTTTTATTTGAATTAATAACCTGTTCATCAATAAATCTGCTTTTTAAATAATAAAGGCGACGTCTGCTCGTGTCAGCCACACGGTGCATGTAACATGTGTCCTTCGTCAGGTCCCTGCACACGGAGTAAGTATCTTCTTTATTTCCTTTTAGTAAAATCCTCCAGTGTTTGTTTGTCTTTGTTGAGTATGTTATTTTATCAGCAAATAAACTGTCAAGCCTTTTTCCGCTTACTTCCTTCTCTCTGTTCCACGCTCGGTCATCTCCCACATCAAAAGAAGTTACATCTTTCTTTAAAATAATTATGACAGCGCATATTAATGTATACAGTTAAGGCGTTTGGGGTTTTGTTGTTGTTGTTGTTGTTGTTTTTTGATGTGTAGTATGTCAGCAATTAAAACTCAGATGAAGGCTAGTATACTAGTAGTTTGTCGCACAGTGTTTAAGCACAGTTAAACGAATAAATAAATTTTTAAACTTTGGTGTTTATCGAGATATGAACATCATTTTGAATGGAAATTTATGTTTTAGGGCATCGAGGATAGCTGATACATTTTTAACTTCTATTACGCATATTTAAGTTGTGTTATCAACAATCCAGAAAAATCAGGTGCATTCGCTTGTGGGGATTCGGCATTGTAGATATGTAAATAAAGGACAGCAGAGAGGATTTTACAAAATCGATATACAGTATAAGTAAGTGATTTTACTTATTTTTGTACTTTGTCACACACTGTTATTTTCCAATAAAAAAGCCAGATGTGAGTTTCACAAATTCTTTATATACTTTACATCAAATGTTCCATCGCTTTAAGACAGTTTGGATTATACATCTTTCTAATAAACCACTCACAATATCGCACCTTTATAGCCATCTCTCCACGTATCTGAAGTAGGAAATTTTTGCTACGAGTTTGTCTGAAGTCCCCGATTTAACAGATCCAATAAAAAAAATTAGATGACAATGTGGATGAACTGCGACGCCAGGTGAGATTTCGCGAAGTGTATAAGACACCAACGTATTCTAGAATGGCTGACATGTTTTGACGGATAGATCTTTCAAGCCAAAAAAGGCGTATTTGTTTGGTATCCACGGCTGAGAAAAACCAAAATAAGAATTTAACGACAGTTTGTATTTTTCTGAAAAGACAAACTGTATTTATAGCTAAGATAAAAAACTATAATTAATTTTATGAAATTGCCAAGTGACGGTGCACAAGGAACTTGTTTTGCTGATGACCGGCACTTACTCGACGCCTCTACACACAATACTTTAAGAAAGCCTTTACACTTTATACCTAAAATATGATAATTGAAAAATAATGAAAATTGTATCTCCTTGTTCCAACATATGCGGCAGGCACCCACTCCACACTCACACACACGTACATTATACAGCACCCCACATTTCAGTTCCACCACGGACTGCATACAATGATAAACCCAAACACACAATCAAGCACTCACACACGCATGCACAGAGGTACACTCACTACACTGCACTACACTCAGTTTTCACAGGAAGCTATTCAACATTCAGTCCTAACTCGTATCACAGCGGACATCAGTGAGACTACTGCTTTAACATACAAAATATTTCTCAGGCGGGATGTTCTGGCCTCAATATGCATGTACCTGGCCCCAGAAAATATCAAACAAGCCATTGACTTTCTGTAGCAACAATCTTATGCCTCCCTGCCATAAAACGCACTGGTCATATACTGATCCTGAAGAGCAGCTCGCAGCCAGTAGTTCTGCTGGCTGCACTCACCACCCGTTACAGACCGATTTTCTGCTTTTGGGTGGTGTTACCACACCAGCCGGTGATTGAGAATGACCTGTCAGTATGCTCACCATTTTCCTTTCATCCCTTACGTGGTAATGGGCCGGTCTTGTACCCAGGTGAGAAGGTTCCTCAGTTCACAGGCGCTCTACTCCTTCAAGTTAATCACCCAGCTTTTCTTCTGTTTGCCACAGCGACGGGCGACTACCGCCTTCAAGGGCTTCCAAGTCCGATTAAGATTCATACACGCAATGGTATACACACTCCTATAAATTATCTCCCTTGACACGCTTCGACTGGTTGTCGGTGCTTTTCCTGGATCACCGATTATCTACTTCTCCTTCTCCTTTTGACGTGGCGAAATCAGCACGCTGAAGACACTTCTCCCTTGATGTCATGCACACAGCTCTTTGAAGATAACATACTCCTTTGGTCGTAGGGCAAACAGCTCACTGACGACAATATACTCCTTGGTCGTACTTTCACACAGTACGTTGGAGACAATATACTCCTTCGTCCACGATATCTTCTTTACAGTCATCTTGACCCCCAACTAATTCCTGGTAGACTACAAAACTCCTTGTTCTTCTTCCCCCAAGTAATTCCACGATATACTCCAAAACTCCTCGTCTCCAACACCACGGGTTACACACAGTTTGACGAGGCTACACTTCAATAATCCTTCTCAGCTCGTTTTGTCTGGGCAGGTACGTAGACTGAATGCGATACACTCCCAAAACTCCTTACCTCAAAAAGCTCCTCGCTCTTTTCCCCAAGTAATTCCTGCAAATACTTGTGCCTCCATGAATACTCACACCAACTGCACTACTACGTTATATTATATCTTCACAACTACCATAATTCTTTCTAAGACCCATCAAATATCATAAGCGCTCGTCATTCTCTCCAGGCCTATTACAAAGACTGATCAATAAGGAAAATGACTATTACCAAGATCCATCAATAAAAAAAATGTTCTATACCTTGACTAGGCAAGGAATTACTCATTCCCACTATTTCACACAGAACTTTAACTCCTACGTCCTTCTCTGTAGACGTCTCATTTGGGAATGACTAAAATGAGTTCACCTGACTTACTGGGGCTACCGTGATTACATCGCTCACTCGTACGTTCTCTCCTTAAACATACTCACATTCATGCATTTCTCAAACTTTCATTAAAGGGGAGCTATTCGTACTCCCTAAGACATGCGAGGGAAATAATATCCCATTCCTAACAGGCATATAGACCCTTTCACAGCACTGAGACTACTCTTATTAAGGTAACGACAGACATATTATCTGCCCTTGACAGTGGTGATGTTTCTCCCTTAACTCAATTTGACCTGTCTGCTGCATTCGACACAATAAACCACTCTCTGCTTCTTCACAGACTCCACACCCTCTACGGGATTTCTGGATCTGCCCTCTCATGGTTCAATTCCTATCTCACTGATAGGACCCAGAATGTGTTCGTTGACGGTCAGACATCTCGCCCTGCTCCACTTCTCTGTGGTGTTCCCCAAGGCTCAGTACTTGGCCCAGTTCTATTCATCCTGTATATTAAGCCACATTCATCATGCATCCAGTCGCACCAGGTTTCTCATCAATCCTATGCTGATGACACGCAGCTTTACTGTTCCACTCCACCGGCTGAGTCTCACTCTGCTATTAGCTCTATAGAAGCTTGTATTAGCGATGTCAAGGGCCGGATGGTAAAAAAACAAGCTTAAACTAAACGACGATAAAACGAAGCCCTCTTGTGCCATAGAAGAAGACATCAACCTTCACTCGTCAGTCTGCCCAATCACATCAAGGTGGACGAAACCAACATCACCTTCACGTCATCCGTTAGGAATCTGGGATTTATTGTCATTGCAGACATGACACTTGATAGACATGTAACAGCTGTCTGTTGGTCTGCCTATTATGAGCTCCATAATATCAGCGCCATCCGTCATTTTCTCTCTACACGCGCTACCAACACTCTTGTCTGTGAGTTTGTTCTTTCTCGACTTGACTACTGCAACTCCTTGCTGGCAGGCTGCCCCTCATCCCTCATCCCTCATTCAGAGACTCCAGAGAGTACAGAACTCCGCTGCACGTCTGGTGCTTAGAGCCACGAAACGGGACCATGTCACTCCTCTCCTTAGTTCTCTACACTGGCTACTCATCCGTTCTCGCATTCAGTACAAACTGTCTGTGCTGTGTTTTAATTTCTTTGCTGGCTCCTGTCCTGACTATTTCTCAGACTTTCTCTTCCCTTACATCCCGGCCAGACAACTACGCTCTTCGTCAGATGACCGTATCCTAACTGCTCCTGTCACCAGAACAACAACATATGGTCACAGGACTTATGGCTACTGTGCAGCCAAACAATGGAACTCTCTCCCTTTCCATATCCGCCACCTTCCTACAATTGAATCCTTCAAATCTTCACTGAAAACGCTGTACATAAGAAATATAAACAAATTCAAACTGCTTACAATATATTTTCACAGACCAAACATATCGAAAAAGTGCAATAACATGTAAACAGACAGCAAAGACAAGGCAGAAAAAGATAATTGCGCGCAAAGATAACATTCTTTTTCTTTTGGGATTATTATTATTACTACTACTACTACTACTTCAGCCATAAAATACTGCGCATGTCATTTATTCGCTTATTTCCTTGCACTCATCATCTAACTCTGTCGATCACTAACTTTTGTCTCTGAATAACCATATGGATGACAGATCTGCACCCGACGTTCTCAGCAGCAAGTGAAGATGAAAAGACCTCAGGTTGTGTCATGACCTTATCGACCTAGTGTACGTGTTTGCCTCTCTTTTTACAGCAACAGATCTGAGCAGACAGTTTGGCCACAAGCCGCTTGCATAATCACTAGCCTGGGAGACAATCCCATCGGAAACTAGGGGGTAATCTTTGAGTGCCACAGTGACCGTGTTAAGACCGTCTGAAGAACAAGTTTTGGATCGTCTAGGACTTAATCATAATGAACTCAAGATTTGTACAGCGCATACACAAACGGGTAAGGAGCATGCTCGTAGCGCTTAAGAACAAGGACCAGACATGGACTACAAACGAGGGACATAAGAACAAAGAAACAACATATGAACGAAAAAAAGAATAATTAAAAGTACTGATAACTAAGAAAAAAATACAGAAAACGCAAAGAGGAACAACGTAACAAGTACTGAGAGTGTCGTGGTTTCGCAAAGGAAGACGATCAGGGAAGTAGCAATGAGTGAAAAGATAGGGGGAGGGTGTGACAGAGGACGAGCATTGTGGGAATTGCTGTTCGGAGTAATGCGGAAGAGGTGCGTTTTCACTGCGCATTTATTAAAGGAGTCAGCTGTGGGTAGGTGGCGGATATAGAAAGAAGGAGAGTCCCATTGTTTAGCTTCACAATAACTAAAAATCTTGTGATAAAATGTTTCTGGTGACAGGAATAATTAGGAAACGGTCGACGGACAAAGAATTTTTATACAACGTAAGTAGTTGTACTCAATTTAACTGATTGCATTATCTTTCCACTCCATTTTGTTGTTGACTTCCTGGTCGTATTTAGCAAATCATTTGTATGACATTATGACACTGACTCGGCCCTCTTCTGGTGATTAAGGGCTAGTAAGGGGGCTATTAGTAGTAGCACAACTCCGTAAACACTTACCATATAAATTGTTTGTTGATGGAAATTTGTATTGTATCTATTATCTATTATTACCAACTTCTTTCTCTCTGAGTGTGTGTGTGTGTGTGTGTGTGTGTGTGTGTGTGCGTGCGTGCGTGCGTGCGTGCGTGCGTGTTAGAAAGAGAGAGAGAAACAGATTATACCTAATAAACTTAACTACTAGGATATATTTCTTGTTCTCCTCTTTGATATTATTAACATAGTATTGCTATTCCTGGTCTCCTTAACCGAATACCTTTTACTGTAAACTCGAATTGTAAGTGTGATGAATCCGTACAAAAGAGACCTAGCTGTTCATCTTTGTGCTTCAAAAATTAATGAAAACTCAGTTATATGTCTGGGCATGTAGGTGTTTGCTACGACTATCTTCACGTGTAAATGGCCTCAGGTTTTTCCGTTCAAGGCTGTAGCTTAATGCAAATTTCCGGATAATAAATTAGATATATTATCAATGTATCTTGTATAGCGTACTTATAGAAATCAATGTTTTTGGTTTGTGAATCTTTATCTACCTTCATCTACCTTTGTACTTTTTCCTTGCCTTATTTTTGTCCGCGGGTTGCAAACAATGAAGGGCCAACAATTTATGTTGTCAATGTCTGTCATAAGGAACAAATTCTTAGCAAATACTTTGTGAACACCGATGTCTTCTAGGGGTGGTGTAAGAACGTTGCTTTTAAAAAGCCAATACAAATAAAGAGTCGATAAGTTAGCTAACTTTCAAGGGACACCTACGCATTTGCACACACTTACATAGAGGGAAGAGATAGGGTCACAGATAAAGAGATAAAAGAGAGAGAGAGAGAGAAATTTTTAAAAAATGAATTACAGCCAAACTTTTGTTAATGCATTAAAAAAAAATTTCTTCCAGGCAATATTTGTCCTTTTCAATAGAAAAAGGAAAGTTGCGAAATCTTGCTCCAGGCGTGTTGTGACTTCCTGTTACGGCGCTATAAGGGCTTTTCAAACAGACACACCCTTGACATAAAGCATTCCTTGGTATCCGTCTTTGCCTGTGAAAAGGTAACGAGGAAGCGATTTGAGCTCGTGGCCCAGACAAGGATTTGTCTGCACAAACACAAAAAGAATTCATTTTGCTTCAAGAGGGCTGACATGCAAAGAGCAGTGGTGTGATGAAATCTAATGCATTATTATAGCTTTATTTAAAGAAACATTTTATACGTAAGCTGGAGCGCTGGTACTATCAAGATCAAATGTATGTTATATGACCTCTTGTCTATGTGTTTTAAAGTCAAGTACCTACTTCCTAGTTGCTTAAAATGGAGCTTCAGCTTCTCACGGGACGTACTGACACAGATTGCTATGTAGCAGCGTGCTTAGCTTTGAACACATGAACAGGTTACAAACATGATATCTTTTCACTCTGACACCAGATGAGCACAACAAGCTCTAATAGGTTATTCTCCATACAAACTCATGCACTGAACATCAGGCTCTTTGGGTCTAACTACTGTGATTCTCTTTTTCCTCGTGCAAACAGGTACTTGAAATAATTTTTTTAGACGTTTACCGCTGATAGCAAACAGGAGATAGTTCTTGATTAAGTTTACTTCTGTCAACTTTTCTTATACTGGTGATTGATTTGGTAAAGGTTCATGTTTATTTAGTTACAAAGATGTTTCCTTTCCTCCACATTATCTGATTTACTAGTCCTCGATACCCCTGCACGACTCCTCTTCTGACACCAAGCTTCTTCGAGTCCACGAAGACAAAGACGTATGGGCAGAGGTCTTTCTTCTACCAAGCCTATCAGCTTGGAACAGATTACCCGTCAGTCTTCGTCACTCTGATTCTATCACCAACTTAAGACGCATCCTTTCAGAACAGTGACTGCCCTGCAAGCCTGTCCTGACCATAACGTGTGTCTGTATTTACTTTGTGTATGAGTATGCGTGTCTGCTGTAGAAGTGAGCGTTTCTGTTATATGCACTTATATGCGAATATATACCAATGATTCAGTTTGTTCAGTTTGTGTATCATTTCTGTAAAGCGCTTAAGCAAATCATTAGAAAGCGATATATAAATGGTCATCATTTATTTTTCTCGGATGGTTAATTAATTCTGAAAAAAAAGTTTTTTTTTCTCTCTTTTAGACTCTTTTTTCTAGTCCCTTCACTTCTGTACACCTTTTAACAGTCATTCATTCTCTACTGCATACATCCACTCACGTAGTCGCACACACAGAAAGGAGCGAGACCATAAATCAGGAAGATAGTAAGGTAGGAAGAATGTAATGATACCAGCAGATTTTTTATTTCATTCATTTTTGTCTCAACAACACTCTAAGCTTACAGTGGGTTAATATATAACATATATTTCTTATATGCTTTGATTTGTAACATTCACCTACCAACAAACAGAATTTATAATCACGTGTCTGATATTGCGAACAACTTTCTTCCTGGTTGAGCTCCGCAGGCTCATTCGCGTACCAGGCGTCTCGCTGGCAGACATGAACCCGTGTTGTTCTCGTCAGGATTTAGCATCTTTTGGACTGTACCTTTTTTTCCTGTCAGGCTTTTCCACCATGTTTGCTAAAGGTAAAATTGTGTGTTCTTTATGAGTCCGTATATTATCATTTTACAATTTTTTAACAAGAATGCTAAGATTTTAACCTGTTCTTTCTACAATATTGCCAGAAGACTAAAGAAAATTCGGATTGCTAAAAACAAGCAGCAAGCTTTATCGAAACCTGTATGCACGTAGTTCCTAAAATACTAGGTCAGTAGTTATGAAACAAAAGAATAAGTCGCTGCCCTGGGGAAGCGAGGGACACTCAAGGAAAGCGTCTTGTTTCCAAAACTATTACATGTAAAAGACTCTGCACATATTATTTTAACATTGGAGCTATAGTTACAAAGCGATGACAAATGTGTCATAGAAAAAAGAAACATAACGTAATGTCCGAGGGTTCCGAACACCGCTTTACAACTTCGGAAACAAGGCGCTTTTCCTTGAGCTCCACATTTTGCTCCGAGGAAACGACTTACTCTGGCTTCATAATTACAGCCCCATGAGGTTTCCCCTGACACAATTCAAGTCCTACAGTCTACCTCCCCCTACGTATTCAGTGGAACGTTAAGGCAGTGCTGCCCTATAACTTAGTTCCTAAAACACATCAGGCTCACACTGACCAAGATTCAAGTCGGGTAAATTATAATAGCACCCATTGAACCTTTACAACAACACTGTACTAAATTTTGTTTGGTGCTCGTTGCAGTACTTACCTGTAAGTCAGTACACATGTCGAATATTTGGAAGAATATTTCTACACTTTACCATTGCTGTCAGTTATTGAAAACTAAACATTCTAAGGTTACAATAGGTCCTAGCTTAGATCTGATGATATAAATACACTGTAGGGCTTTGTCTTTATACTGAAGGCCATAGTGATAAAACATATTAGGGTTAACACTGCAGTGATGGTCTTACGATTCATGGTTTAATTCTTGTCCCAGGTATACCCACTTCCGCCCTCTTAGCCAGAGCTGCACACACAGATATGTGCAAATACAGCTAGAGAGAGAAAAAAGAGAGAGAAGAGTGAGAGAAAAAAGAATTACTGTCAAAATGTTATTAAAGTACATAAAAAATCTCAGCGGACCAATCTTTGTCCTCCCTAGGGAAGAACCTAACAGATTGTAAAAACTTGCTCTATATCCAAACTCACAGACTCATCTTAACGATTTTCTATTTTCTTGGTAATAAGACAATATAAACAGAGACGTTTTCTGAGTACTGCTCTTTCCTTCTTCCGTCTTCGAGGAATACGGCAAGTCAAAAACAATTAAAAGGAGCTTTTGACCTAGACAAGGATGCGTCCTGCACAAAAGAGAAAGGTTGGCGATGTTTCAGTGGAGCTTACATTTCCCGCACGCGCTTTATCTGAGAGAAACGTTGAAAACAAGCCATACTTTGTTTAGCCTCAAGCACTGGTACAGTAAAGGTGTGTCTTGTTGTCCATGTTTTATGTGCTTTAAACTAAGATCGCTATGTCCGACTTGTATAATGTGCGTCAGTTTTTCGCGGCGCATGCAGACATTAATTACTATCGGACAGTGTGCTTAGTTTTAATCACATAAACAGGATATCAGCCGCATATCCCTTTGCACAGACATTCGGTCAACAAATTAAACTCTGACACTTTATTCTTGATACAAAACCCATGCTCTAAGCCATACACTTTGAAATGATTTTCTTCTTCAGCTCTAATCTACTGCGCTTCTCGTTTTATTGGGCAAATAAGAACTTAAAATGTTTTTTTCAGGCGTTTGCTGCTTATAATAGAAAAGAAAAATCTCTTTATTTCACTTTTAATTTTCAACTCTTCTTATGTTAGTGACTTAATGACTTAATACTTAATGTAAACAAATTATTCCTCCGTTTGCGCAGAAAGAAGAGAGAAGACAGTTACAATGCTAACATATATTTCATTTGCTCACTTGTCTAGAAAAGCGGATAAAACATTTTTTATAGTTACTTACAATTGAAACTTTATATGTTATTGCTCAAGCAAATTCCTTCTTAGTTTGACACGGACTAAATCACGCAAAGTCTTTTTGCGGAAAAGATTTATGATTTGACGTATATCGCCTTTCCTCCACTTTATTTCTTGGACGGTTTACTAAATTCTGAACAAATTACAAGTGTTGCGTTCCCTTTCAGAATTTGTTATTACTTTTCCTTTCAGTCCTTCACATTTTACATCTCACTCATTTTCTCGTGAAAACATGCACGCACGCACGGATAGATGAACGAGAGGACAGTTGAATGAGACAGTACGATTGTACGAAGATGAAAAGGATACCAGCATGCGTTTATTTTCGACTTTTTCTTTTCTAGACAAGACTCGGGACTTGCATATGAATAATGAATATTTCACATTTAATTAGATTGTAACATTTACATACCGCTACCTCTAAATATTCTCCCTACGGTAAACAAAACATTTATCACGTGTCTGACATTGCGAACAACATACTTCCTGGTTGAGCTCTGAAGGCACATTTGCTCACCGGGTGTCTCGCTGGCCGACATGTATAGTGAGGTTCTCATCAGGATTTAGCAACATTTGGACTGTATCTTTTACTCCTTTCAGGATTTTTGAACATCTTTGCCGAAGGTAAATTACATAATGTTTATTTTAAAAAAAAACTTATATAAACACTAATTACAAAAAATAGTACGAATTTTCATATTGTCATTTTATAAAAGAAAAATAGCATCACTGCTCAGATTTCTATCGCATCTTTCTACAAAATGATTAAGACTGTAAAGAAAGATCAAATTCCTACGCAAACATAATATATAATAATTGCAAACTGTTTGCACGCGACGTTTCCTCCAGCTAGTTTCTAAAGCACAGGAGGCTCACATCGACTCAAATTCAGTGTAGTTGGCGGCAGTACCTGTGAGCAGTGGACCTACACCATTGCTGTCCTAATCCGTTGACAGGAAGTTAGAGATGAAGATGTTAAAGACCTCGCTTTAGTGGAAGCGGATAGCCAAGGGGTTAAAGCGCTGGCGTCCGATCTGAGAGACGCGCTGGTTTGATTCCTACTCACTTTCCCAGTCTACCCAGTTGGGGGGAATGGGTTCTGACTCCAAAGATTGGGGAAGGTAAGGCACGAAATGGGCACCGCCCTCACGTAAAGCTGGCCCCGAGAAAAGTGAGGCTTGTCCCATAAACCTACATCACAGCAGCCGTACATTAACCCAGATTAAAGTGAAGCTACTGGCTCCGCCTTTGTAGTGAGTCCAAGCGTCAAATTCACGTCTCGGGGTATATTTATACCCAAGTCTCTCTAGTCGGAATATTCAAAGAGCTGGCGGTCGTAAAATTAAGGCGGGCAACAGTCCTCTAGTAAAGAAGGCAACTAATAAAAGGTCTAGACTCATCTGTATTTATAGCATCTATAGACTTGGACGTACTAACGACACAGATATTACTAGAACCACTCTAGATGAGCTAAATTGTGGTATGTGTGTATTTGCATGATTTTTGTGTTAAAAAATCTTTATTGTTCTACTGTCACACGTCGTTACGTCTTGTGTTTGAGAAAGAGCTGGGGTGGGAGCTCATGAGTCGTGTAGTGAAAATTGTGAGCGACTGACATGTGATTATTGTCCATGCTGTTTCCCTGCAAGATTACTTTGATGTGGGTAGTAATAATTAAATCCTGTCACCCAGAGGCGAAGTTCCCAGGGGTAAGTGCTCGCGTTTGAAGTAAACGGAGGAACATTGTAACAGAGAATGTATCAATGTCAACTTCCATTGCTGTACTGCAAATTTATTTTCTTCAGTGATCTGGTTTATTTAACGGAATAAGGAAATAGACACTTAGTGCACATTAATTCAACTTACAGTATATTCAGCTGTCTATAAGCACAGTTCGATATAAGAGGTGGATCGCTAGTGAAATAACCTGTCATGTCCCGGTGGGGGAACTGCTAGCCTTCCTGGCTGAGTACACTGGCCGAGGGCCTGAACCCAACTCTCACTGCTGGCACCACATCCTGGCACTTTGTCTCAGTTGACAGACTAAACGTTGGGAGGGGTGATGCTGGCGATGCTGACACAGCATCACTTGGTCGGACATCTTCTCTGATAAAGTGCACTGAACACTGAAGACTGCTGACTACGTGCTTTCGTGTTCCGCCTGTTAACGCTAAACACTGATAACAGAGCTATGAGTATATTATACAGCTCTTCCTACTACACAGACAGAGCTGTGGCCTCGGTGGCTCAGACTGGCAGAAAAGCTCTAAGGCACCAAAGAAAAGAAACCGGTAAAAAACATCCCTTGTCATCACTACAGAAAAACTTAATTCCTGAAACGCGAAAGAAAAAATGTGTGTGGTATGTAAAACGGCACACTTTGAGCTTGTGAAAAGTTAGCATGCAGTTTGCTTTACATTTTAATATTCTGTCCCTCACTCACTGGTAAAACTGAATATATCTAAACGGCATGCGTCTAACCGTGTTCTAACTTGTCAAGATTCTTTATTCTTCTAGAAAACTTATTAGGATATTGATAATATTATACTAGTTCCACAAACAGTACAATTTCATATTAAGTATTCATAATCATCTTCTTATTTTATGCTTGCTTTTCTCTCCCAATCTGTTTTTTCTCATAATGCATCTCTATCATTAGCTATTTTCATTTCAGTGTCATACTTGTAACCACAATAATAAATCTCCTTCTCAATCTTCATTCTCCATATCTCGTTTAGGTCAGTGGGTTGGTCAGTTAGGTCCGGATTGTCAGATGGCCAAAAATATTTTCATTCAGATTGCAGAAATCTTTGAACACGCTTTAGTTGCAATCATACAAAACACTATGAATGGATCATGTTTGTCTGTGTCTTTGTCTGTCTGTAATGTTTTTACACAGAAAAAATAAACTATAAACCTCACAATGTATTATATAGGTTTGTTGTTTTCTGTCATATTTTTATTGCTGTCTGTTTTAGCCTTGTTGTGAAATACCGACAACGCCAAGAAAAGCAGTACACCCCCTGGCTTTTCAAACAGCTATTTAAACCTATTTCAAGCTAGTCTTGTTCATCATTTCACAAAAGATACTTTTTATATTAATGTGAGGACTACTCATTGCCTTAGAAATTATTGTCTGTTTACCTTTTAATGTGTTGTTTATAGAAATGTTTAGATATTGTACTGTTTTGATGAAGAAATCCTGAAATCTGCTCATCCTTACCGTACACAATCCAGATGTGCTTGTGAACACGTGCCATTCCCCCAATGTCTACTGACTTCGAAACCAAGGCTCAGTTTGTAGTGTCTACGGCTCGCTCAAGGCTTTAAACGACAAAAATACTGTTTCTAAATACAAAGAGCTCATCGCAACACCTTCGGCCAACACGAAATGAGGAATTTGGAAGTTAAAAAAGCTCATTACACTATTATTATGGGAAAAGTCTGTATAGCACGGCGCTGACGTCGTTGTTCTAACCCTGATAAGTTTTTGCAATATCACTGTTGTACCATGAACGTTGATCTACTGGTCTGCTGACGAAATGCCGAGACCAACGCTTAGCCTCTTGCGAAGTTCTGAACCGCTAGTCTCGGCTAGCGGGAATCAATCCGATTTCCGTTTCCGGAGACGCAGCACGACGATGGACGTAGATTCCATCGTCGTGCTGCGTCTCCGGAAACGGAAATCGGACTGAATCGTCTGGCCTATAGCATGAATGAGAGCCGCTCGCCACTCGTCTTGCTCTTTTGATATACCTGGCCGCGGAAGGCGAAAAAAACTTACACCAAAACATTTGTGACCTGCACAGTGGCATCCTTCCATGCTGCAGGAGTTACCACTTCCTGGCTGTTTATATTCCTTTACTGCTGCCATTGTTGTCGTCGTTCGCTACCAGAAGCTGCTTTTTTTCCGAGCCTCGTTCTCGCGGCTCTCTGACTTAATTGAAAAAAATCGTCTGCTAGCAGTCCAGTAGATCATCGTTCATGGTTGTACGGTTATCTTGAATGAAATTACCCTCAACCAACACTTAAGTGCAGGGACGCGATGTACACCGTGTGAACGAGACAGCGATGGGGAAGCGTAGTCTGAGTGATTCAATCTTCTGTTGGCTGCAAGTTGAGTAGTAAATAATGTAACGGTTAACGGCCTTTAGAAATCTCCAAGAACATGAACCGAGTACTAGAGCTAAACCAGTTCATGTTGATGACCATAAAAGTGCACGTTTAAAGTGCATTAGAGAAGCAAATTTACTGAAAAATAGTAGAAGAAGGTTAGTCAAATGTTAGTAAATGAAGGTTACATAATCCTACTAGAACGAGGTTACAATCTTAAAGGTCAAGCCGACCGCAACATTATTTCTTTATGATCAGGTTAAGCTCGTTTTAAAATAATAATTCCCAAAATATGAGTACATAATGATTCTTAATTTTAAAGATTTAAGCCTTCAAACATCGGCATTCTCACCTGCAACTAGGAAGGCGGGAAAAAATTACTCTTCTATACTGGAGTTCTCTCACGTGATCGAAGTATTTGTAACAACAAATTTGCATGTCAAATGAAGAAACATCACTCAGGTTGTCTGTTTCAAGAAGTGATTTTGTTCGCCCAAAAAATGAAACAGCTGAAATTAGAATACAGCCCTACAGATTGGAACTTTATTTAGAAGCTTCAAATTAAGTTACAAAATAATTAAATGGTCCAAACTGAATTCATTCAACAGACTGGTAAGTCAGTCAGATCAAAATTTAATGGGCAACAATAGTTAAAACTGACTGCTGATAAGGAGTTTTTTACAATTAAAAATATAATGATAGTTTAGAACATGTTTATGTAAAAATTTATTTCTTTCTCATTTAGCTGCATGCAAAATTTTCTCCTTATAATATGTTTATCGCCCTCAATTCTTTTTTTCCCTCTTTTTTAGCTGTTTCAATCACGCACATCAATGGTACCCTCACACTGTCAGTTGTTTTTAGCATTATGCTGGATAAAGATACAACTGATGATGATGTGTTTGTGACTGTCACACGATGTTACTTGTAGACCAGATGATGTAGAAACCGTCGATGTTGCATATCTGATGGTTGATCTACCAGCAGTCGTAGTTGGTTTTAACATCTCGTGTTTGGTATAGTCAGCACTGCTGTAGGAATAAGATTTCTTCGGTTTACTGAAAGTCCAAGACTTGCTTGTACTGTATAAGTGACTGGATAACAATCGATTTTGAAACATTTTGAGCAAATTCTTGAGTACGGTGTGGCGACCAAGTTCGCACGGCATGTTTGAACAAAGTTAATCCACTGGCGTTTGCTGCCATTATCTTTAGGATTTCCTTCATGAGTACAAACTAACTCCCTCTGAGTGTCGAAGAGAACATTCAGCAACAGCACAATGTGTCCTGGTCAGTTTTCTTTTACCGAGGATTGCATCTTTTCTCTTTGACTTATGCTAGTGCAAATGGTGGTATTTTTAGAAATACGTTCGTTTCGTCATTTCCTTTTTTCTCGACAAATCCATGTGTGCTCTAAAAAAAAATATTAATATAAAATCTTTCATGCCTCTCTGTCATAAAAGACCTCCGGATCATGTTTTTGTGATACTTTGTGCTCTGTTTCCAGCGATTTTTGCTCAGCAATCGGGTTGGGCTTTAAGGATGTCAGGCCGGAATGATGCATGCCTGTCAAGTAATAAGGTAATGGTTTTTATTTAGCGAATGCAGTTGACGGATTATTTGTTTGTGAATTCATATAGAAGAGCACTTTCACGTAGCCCGAAAGGACTTAAGACCTTGGGTAGAATATGTAATAAGGCCTGTAGTGGATGGAGAAGACATAGTTATTTCAAGCAGAATGCGGCCAAAGTGAAATAATGCATATACGTCCAACTGTCACTTTGTGTTAACATTTGTTTCATGTAAGCAGGTATACTTTAAGATATGCAGATGCTGTTCTAATGTGTATCCGTCTAAATTGCGAAAAAAATGTTGTAAAATGAGATGAAATGTTGTGCATTGCTAATTAGTCTCTTGTCGTACTTTGGAAAACTCTTGTTGCTCAGCTGTCTCTCGCGTATTATACAGTCGACTAATTCTGCTTTTCGCTGACTGCTGAATGCTCTGACGTTTTGCAAGATCTTAATAAAATATTGTCGCCTAACGCATGTGTACCTCTCGCAAATCCTAAAATGTGAAAGCCTCCTGCGAAAGCAGACTAATAGTTAATGCCTTGGCACTATTGTATCGGTAGTTTTGCACTGCTTCTCTTCTGATGGCTTGTGAATTCAGAAGGTATTCTACAAGTAGTATGGATGAACAGCCCCCAAAACAATATTATAATTATTATAATTATTCGTTATATGGTGTGGACAGGAGCATTTGCAGCCTGGAAGCAGCTTTTTAAACGATTTTAGAACAATATTGTATTTTATGTTGCGTCCATCTGTGTGTGTGTGTGTGTGTGTGTGTGTGTGTGTGTGTGTGTGTGTGTGTGTGTGTGTGTGTCCTTATTTCATAACGCGACTTGAGCCTGTATATAGGACCTGGACGATGAGCTATATAAATTCACTGTATTATTGTTATTATTAGATTTACCCCAGTACCTCTTTACATAAAGTATGCCAAAATATACAGTACGGGCTTAAGAAAATTATAGGAAATTTATGATTAAAACAACACAAATTTTGTAGTCTTAAGTTTTCGAAAATGTACCATGTACCAAGTTGTGGGTTGGCTGGCTTTTATTTAATACAAAGTCTGACACAATGTCGCTTACATGCATTTCCATCGTTCCCGTCTTGACTCCATTGTTTGTTGTTCACTTCCTGGTCATATTTATGATAAGGGGGCCACTACTAACACTCATTCGTAGGCAACTGTGGCACTTATGAAGAAAAATGGCTAGTGACGATGCTATTACGGGAGACTTTCCCTGCCGTCACGTCTGCATTGGCTTATATACCAGGATCGTTCGTCCGAGTGACCTAGACAGACGCACCTGCACAGAACGACCTGTCCACTCCATGTTCGCACGCACGCACGCACGCACGCACGCACGCACGCACGCACGCAGAGAAACAGTAAAAAGTCGTCACTTAGGATTATAACGGGCCATTGTTTAGCACAATTTCCGAGTGACACAAATTTATTAAAAGTTACTGTTTAAGCTGTGAATTTTTAACTTAATTCATTCATTGAAGAGGCTCTCGGTCCATTCTAAAGGGGGTCTATGCAGATGTAATAATATATACATCATAAGCTACACAAACTTCAAAATGAATAAGATAGTAAACTATTAATTAAATTTCGCCCTTCGAATGCTTCACAGATGTATTGGTTGCATTATTAACTATAGACTGGTTAGCATTTGCTAGTAGCACAGAAAAAGGGAAAGCAGATGGATATTGGTACTACTTTTTAGGTATCTATTTCTTTCTCAGATACTGAATCGTGGACATAAGAACATGAACCCCTGGACAAAAGGGACATGACAGGCGAGAGTAGTGTCGACAGTGACTTCTCTGTTCTTATCCTTCGTCTTCTTTCTGCCGTTGTTAGTGATTTTAGTCGATTTCGATATGAACTGCTTATATGTTCTTTGGATGCCGTTGGGATTAGTGTGTATGCCTGCACCAGTGTCTTCGTTCACCAGCGGCGGTCTTTACAACACGAAAATAAAGGGATATTAGAGAAAATGTTGTTTTACCGCATCTCTGAAAATGTCAGTAGTTCTTCTGAGGTTTGCATTGGGTGGAATCCACCCAGGGCTTACACACTCTCTACCAATTCCCGAGGGAGATAAAAGCTGAGACTGAAATGTGTTTAGTTTATGTATAAACTTGTTAGCAGACAATAATGTCATTGCCCACACAACTGTATTCGTTAGACTGGTGAGAGACTAGGCCAGGCAGGCAGGTTCAAATTGGTCGTTTCCTGGTCTTCCTTTCGGCAGTGGGAGATGCTACCGGTGCACTTTCTCTGCTTCCTTTTTCTTGGGAAGCCGCTGCTTAGCTATTCTACCTCTTCAAATGTAACAGCGATTCCGAATGCTGCTCGGACTAGTTACTATCCCTTTCTCCTAGCGACATTAGCAGGCTGTGTTAGACATGTCGACTGACTATTCTAACCTACTCTGCTTTGGAGTCGGCATGGGCCTTTACCGTAGCTGATCCGGCTTGTTGCATATTGCATCTGGTCATGACGCCTGTTATGGTAATTCCAGATTGCATGATCTGACGGATCTCAAAGTCCTTTCTCATTATGTGATGCAATATGTAGTAGGTTATCTCACATAATCCCGTGAGTGAAGCCGCAAAAAGTCGACCAGAAACTTTCATTTTATACCACAATCGGTATTGAAATGTTACCCCTTTGAGTCGCGACGCGTTACATTCATCGGAACGGATTTTATTCCTGAGAATAGGGCTATGCAATGTTGCTTATTTCATCAGGGGCCGTGTTTTTGTAAGCGACTGGGCTACTTGGGTAACTTACGAAGCTTCTTCTATCAATAGCTATAAAGCCGTGTTCAGAAACAGCAGATTTAGCTTTACCACTAGGGCTGTAATCACAGACTAGTGGTATCAATAGCATCTGGTCAAGTAACAAAGCGATGTTTACAGGATATACACACTGCTTAAGAGAAAAGACACTTCTGCTTAGTTTCTCCACTTTGCCCCGAGATAATCTTTCACCGCGGTTCATATCAGCAATACGATTGTCTTACCGAAGTTTGTAATCGGGAAGATGTTAGAACACAGAACAGATACTGCTTCAACAAGTTACGCTTCTATTTTCAGATGTTGGTATAGTTGAGTGGATTCGGTCTACAGTCTCATGCTCTTTAAAATTCTTAAAGTATTTAAATATCATCAATGCACATTAGAGCCGAGGGATAGCAATTGTCATATTTAAAGAGGAAGTATTATTTTTGGCCCATTCGTTTATTCAGTGATATATGCAAAATCGTTAGTCCATATGAGCACATCAGTAAAAAAAACTTTAATTTGAAGGATCTCCCTTTTGCTGCACTGACACCTAATTGACTTCCTTGTCATGTTCATGTCACAGATACACCTCGCTGATCTCTGGATTATTAGTTTCTGACAGTCATGGATGTGCGACGTTCTGCTCGAACAAACAGTCTACACACGGTTCAGTCAAGCGAACTGTGTACCAGATGTGTGTCGAATGTGAGTGTCATCTGTGTGTACGGTGTGATCTTCATTCTGTGCTTCAGTTGTGTTCCAGCAGGTAAGATACACGTTTCCAAAGTTTGTGGCGTTTTTTTCACAATCGTCATAAAAATGTACTGATAACTGTCTGCTTTCATTTCATTAGCCACTTGTGACGTCACGAATGCTCCAACAAACACACGCACACCTGACAATTGCGCGTACTTTCAACACAAAATAAAACGATTGATTGAGGCTGCCCAAATCATGTATTTGTCAGATGTTGAGGGCTTAGGACTTATATCAATCATAATACACACTTAACATCTTGAGGTGTTGAATGCAAATCCACAGACTGCTGCATAAATCCTCTGGTGGACCCTTCATGCTCGTAGTCTCACTACGTTCATCAACTAATGAAATAAATGTAGTTCAACTGTTTGAATCAACATAAAGTACCTGGCACATGGAGCCACGTGTCGTACGTACAGTTAAAAAAAAAATCCAAGACGTGACATTTGTCTAAACTAGTCAGTCAGTCAATCAGTCGTCCTTTGACCGGCACCTGTCCTTGGGGGGAGCACACGGTGGTGGGGAACGCACACACAGGAATGTCACATACAAGACACAACGACCAATACTGCGTCCCACACGCGTTCTTTCTCGCAACAAATCACCAAGACCTGTACTCATATATGTACATCTTCCTAGATAAACCTCCCTTGAAACTATTCTGTATGACGATCTGTCGGTGCGAGCTCGCAGACGAACGGCGGCATAGCTCCAATACTCCGGAACAGCTGGTGGTGACTAGGCCCACTCAGACTGATGACAGTACAACTTTAATACTCTACTCAGGCTGACGACAGTACAACTCTAATAATCCTGAATAGCTAGTGCTGACGAGGCATACACAGCAATCTGACGACAATATACTCCGTTTCTCCTGAACAGAGGGTACTGACTTGGCAGGCACAACTGGCTGTAGACGATATCTCCTTCACTCTTCTTCTTCCTCCCCTCCCTTCCAACTAATTTCTGAAATCCTAACGATTCCGTGAATACTCACACCAAATTTAACTGCTACATTATGTTACACATGAAAACAACCATACCTCTTTACAATAACCCCAATTTGTAACCAAGCATTAAAAGGTCACTCATTCTCTCGCTGACCATTATAAAGGCAAGGCAATAAAGAGAACTTATACCTTGACTAGGCAAGGAATTAGACTGATTCCCCTGTAGCTTTCACACAGAAATTTACTACCGCGTCTTTCTCCTTCGACGTTTGGTCTGGGAATGATTTAAACTTAGTTCACCCCATGTACAGGGGCTACAGTGACTATTTCGCTCAGTCACGCGCTCTTTCATAAATCGTACTCACTACCATGCATTCCCAAGCGTACCTTCAAGGATGACTATCCCAACTTCTTAAAACATATAAGGGAGATAACCCCCACTCCTTACAGATGGGTAGACGCGGCAGCTAACAGGGCCCTCTACTCTTGCCTATTGTGGGTGAGCAGGTCCTGTACAGGACGACCAGTCCAGTCCTTAACTTTCGTAAACCAGTTCTTTCTCTGGAGAAGGTGTCGTCGCCCACCCTCCCAGGTGTCGTGCCGGATCACTTGGCCAGTTAAGACCAGCTTGCATCGCTTGATTCTTGATAGTAGATAGATGGTGTCTTACCAGTGTGGTAATCTTGTTTCTTACAAAGTCTTTAGTTTTATGTTCTTTGTATGAGATCCGGAGCAGCCTCCTCAGACACTTGTTCTCAAATGCCTGGATTCTCCTTTCCGTTTCGGTGAGTAGAGTCCACGATTCGCATCCGTAGAGCAGGATCGGCACTACCAGGGATTTGTACAGCTTGTACTTGGTAGTGCACCTTATTTTATGGCTAGGCCAGATCCTATCTAGCCTAGCCATTGGCGCTGCTGCTGTTGCGATCCTGATGCGGTTATCTAGCGTGGAGATGCTTACCTCTTCGAGATGTACCCCGTTCATATAGATCTCTGCTTTGCCATTGCCATTGATCATAACTTTGCCCTTTCCATTTCTGGTCTTCATTCCACATGTATTTGAACTGTCTGTCAGTCTGTTGGTGAGGTCTTGCAGTTTTTTGTTAGTACCTGCTAATAGATCTATGTCGTCTGCAAAGCGTAGGTTGCAGATCAGCCTTCCACCAATTGAAATGGAAGTATGATGGTCGTGAAGAGCTTCGAGCAAGATGTTCTCAAAGAAAATATTACACAGCACCGGGGATAGGGGACATCCTTGACGTACCCTATACTGTGGTGCGAAAGTAAGCTCATCTGTTGTTCAGCAGTACTGTACTCCTTGAGCTACTATACAGCGCTTCAACGACTTGGACAAGGACTTCTTCGGTGTTGAATAGACCCTCGTGCCAGACTTCGTCAAATGCTTTTTAAAAGTCAATGAAGTTGTTGTAACGGTCCCGCTGATTCTGAAGATGCTTTTCTATAGGGAGTCGACAGTTGAAGTCCTGCTCAGCTATGCTTTTACGTGGTCTGCAGCCAGCCTGTTCTGCTAGCAGCTCTGCTTCTGTGGTTTTGATGCGGTTCTGTATGACCATTAGCATGACTTTGCTTGGGTGGCTGATAAGGCTTATGGTTCTGTAGTTCTGGCACTGTTTGCTATTTCCTTTTTTTTGGGAGGGGTATGATTAGTGACGCATCCATTCTTTGGGCCGTTCCTTGCGCTCCCGGACTCTTTGGCACAGCACAGTGAGGGCCTTTGTAGTTTCTTCCCCACCTGCATGAGCAGCTCAGCTGGTATATTATCAACGCCTGGCGACTTTCCTCCCTTCAAACTATGTACAGCTTTTCCGACCACTTCCCGTAGGATTGGTTGTTCTGGAGGTTTGCTGTCTCTAGCCTTGTTGTTTTGGCGAATGTTGGCGTCGGTAAATTAGTATTGGCTCACTAATCTATAATCCCATGAGCATTGCAAAACACCGCTCGTGTCCGTTCAATAAACACATACATCCAATCTGCGAATCACTACACACACGCTGAATAACCCCACGCTGCTGGGGATAAGACGATGTCAAAATAGGAAGCAATTAGATACTTCGGTCGACACCATGAAGGTCGCTGAATGTCCTTGGGGCGCACTTGAAACTCCAGAAGAGGTCGTCAAGACGAGCCTGTGCGCGTAGTTTGGAACGGGAAGAGTTATTCACTCCCACACGCTACATACGTCGTGCTGTACAAAGCTATCTCGCACCTCAAATGCAACCTGTAATGTATTTGCGCTATTACTACCCATGGTTGGGCACGAGAGTTCTGATAATTGCTTGTTTCCATAGCGCTGCTTAATCTCACATCAATACTCTTTAATAAAACTCTAAGTATATAATAATTAGGAAATTTACAGAAAATACTGTACCTCGTCTAGGCGAGGCAGCACATTAACTGAGGTCGCGGAGCACACAACTACGATCGACGTCCTTAATTTACACTTTTCGGCCAGTGGGAACCACGGCGCGGTACAACCTTTCTCCGCGTCGCTCGAGGGCCAACACAAGACAAAATATGAGGGACTAACGAAGTTGATATAAAAAAACCTACGAGATACTAAAGACCCTTACCGAGACAGGCCTAAACACTCAAGATCTCAGTCACGCAATATAGCAATAGCCGTATCATAACAGAAAACACTGCTGTAATCAGCCGATCAATTGAATATTGTAAAAACTGTATAACTTTCAGCTAAAAGAAAATTCGTTCACGAAGTATATGTACTCGCTTGATAGTGGTGTGGGCTCATGATTGTGTTCCGGTTTTCTTTAAAGGGCAACACGAGTGCAACATTTTTTTCTGTATGATTTGGTTCAGTTCAGTTTACAATAACGATTCCCAAAATATAAGTACATAATAGCGCTAAATGTTTTAGATATAAGCCTTCAAACATACCTCATTCTCACCTGCCACTAGGAAAGCAGAAGAAAAGTACTCTCCTACACTGAAGAGTTTCATTCCGATAAATAATGTTGTGAAGGTTTTACTGCAGCTAGTGGTAGCAGCCTATAGCAGGGGGAGGGGGACAGTTCTACAGAGCTTTTTCACTCGCCACCCTGTTTCTCTCAACTACGTTTTAGCAGTAATCCTGCACCTCTACACGTGTATCCTGGCATCCGCCTTCCTTACACGTGTGCACAACATGAACAACACCTTGGTCTAGGACAGGAGATATTATTAGGATAAAATAACGATAACAACATACATATAATATCTACACTGCTAAAATTAGATACTCATACCTCACACTCTCTCAGCATTAGTTCGGTATACGCCACTTAACTGACCCACCTGCCTTTCTGTGATGGAAGTTGAATCTATTGTCCTCGAAGACAATCCCAAACTGCTCCAACACACTCGCCGAAGGTTGTTCCACGGAACTCACACACAGCTCCTGACGAACTCCCGAACTCTCGTAGTCCTCCTCGCCTGTGGTTTCTGCCGTCTCCTAGGTCTGGTACCTTTGGAACTCCGTCATTAGACCTCCGGAACTGTAGCGCAAGTGCAGTCCCGTCTTCGTGAGACATGTGTCGCCTCAATCCACGCGGGTGACTGTACGCTCTGGTCTTAGATCGGGCTATCTTCCTTTTCCCGTTCAGGCCATATTCCGTGATCTTGTTATCGCACCCGTAGACCCGAATTGTACTAGCTGGTGGAAATACAGATCACTCTCCGGTAGAGATGGTTACCAACTCTAACTCCCTTGTACCTTGCACTCCACTGACTTTACACACGTCCTGCCCCGTCAAGGTTTGGAATCGAAAAGCGTCTTTTCCTGTCTCGTTCCTTCGTTCACTAGGTCAGGTGTGAAAGTGGTTTTCCATTGGTTCATTCGTTTTTGCATTCAATCGTGGTAATTCCATTACTTAATCTAACCAATTGTGCATCGGTTTACACAATGTCCACGTGGTGTCGCTATACGCCCTTGACCTATGTGTTGCCTATCGACCCTTTTTACTCTCCGTCAGGTCAATGACGCATTCGCCCTACGCAAACTGCGTCTCGATGGCGGGAAGCTTCCCCAATGTTTTTACTTCTACTTGCCCCTAGCGTCCTCAACTCACACTCAGTTAAAATATCTCTTTTACTTGACTAGAAAACAATTGCTTTTGAAATGTTTTGGGCAAATACTTGAGTACAGTGGGGAGACGAAGTTTGAATGACACTTTTTAACAAATAATATATCGCTGGAAAAAGTTAATCCTCTAGTGTTTGTAGCCATTTTCTTTAGGAACTTGCTTTATCTAAGTGTCGAAGAGAACATTCAGCAACAGCACATTGTGTTTCGGTCGTTTTCTTTTACTGAGGATTGTATCTCTCCTCTTCGAATTCAGTTTATGCAGAAGACGCTTTTTTTAAAAAAATACTACCCTTTCGTCACTTCCTGTTTTCTTGACAAATCCACCTGTAAGTAAGAAAAAAATTAATATAATATTTCTTTGTCATAAAATGCCACCAGAATATGATTTTGTGATACTTTATACTCTATTTCGCTGAGCGTTCGTGTTGGTCTTTAATATATATTTTGATTAATCTGTTTATTTAGTTTTTTCTCTGTCTTTTGTCTTGCTCTTTTTTCATTGTTTCCTTTTTGTTGTTTTTCTTTTTGGTTTATGTCTTTGTAATGAAACATTTATTATAGAGAGTAAATCTCCATCACCTCTAATGTTTCTGTGCAAGCATATAGTTGAAGTATTAGACCAAAGTGTTCTGCTTAAGATATGATACAATAATAAAATACAAGGCAAAAAGGCTTCAAAGCCATTTACATAATCCGAGAGCTACAGGTAGCGCAGAGGCATATTATCAGAGATAAGACTATGCACGTGCCGTCATTTTACTTCATGGCAGCAGACACAAGAAACGGCGACGATAACGATGATTTATTTTCTTCAGCTCTAGAATGCTCGTGTGACACTGGCTGCAATTTCAACAACGTGTGTGACACACCACAGTCCTGCTGGAGAAGTATTTTTTCTTTTCTCGCTTAAAACCATTTTAAGAGCTAATAGAGGAAGGTATGATCATGTTAAAGTAATAACAAGTCTCAGTGATAAGTGATTACATTAACTGCTCTAACGGCGTCAAACAAGGTGACGCATGTAACCTTGTATTATTTTCCCTTTGAACTAGGTCCAGGTAAAACAAAATAAGAGATTATTTCAGCTAACACATGTATTTCTTTAGACATAATATATTATTTCTTGCTGATAATGTTATTTTTATATCTAAACAGTCGTCAACTTACAAAACGAGCTTGGATAAAAGTAATAAAGTCGTTGTAATAAAGATTGGTCTTTCTGAGACAAGGAAAATCTAGTCTGTCCTCTGAGTCACCACAATGCAATTACAGATACACGGGCCATGGGCAGCCGATGAGAAGCATACGTTGTTCTGCGTTGAACCCGGCTGGTTCATGACAAATGTTTGTAACAACGTGTCCAGCAAATCCATGTATATCTTTGCGGTTGAAGATCAATTTAGAAAATAACAAAAAATAATTTACACAATAAATACAAACATAAAGTACCAAACAAACATATATTTTATTAGAATATACATTAGAATTTAACTTACTGTTTTCTTCTCATTTTCGGTTGAGTACAAATCCATGTCAAAGTGAGTAACCGGCAAACCTCCAAAATGGCGTGACCAAGTAAAACTTTGCCGAGCTTGAATAAAAGCTGTTAAGGGAAGTAATCCATGATGAAACAATTCCTTAAGGTTCCAGTAGTTTTCTCCCTTCTGTATTCATTCATTTTAGTCTGCTGCAATGCGTTGTATGACGCTACCCTACTTGCGGACAGATCGGCTAAATTTTGATCGTCGCGGGGTGAATGGAAACATTTTAAAGCTTATGTTACTATTAAAAATATACTCCTAGAGTTTAGCCAAAGGTTGCCTAGCAAAGGACAGGTCAAATGATCTCGCGGACCAGACCTTCCCCTCACATGATTTAGCAGGTAATAGAAAAACCAACCGGATGTTATATATTAAGATGAAATAATATTTTTCTTTTAGGAAGAATCAAGATGTTGAAAATGTAAATTGGTTTACGAAGAAATTTAGGTAGGTATTTTAAATGTTCTTTAATAAATGCCTTTTCTACCCTTAAACACCACCTCGTTTGGTTAGGGAAGCTTACTCAAGAGGGTTTATGACCTGTATGGCATTATCTTTCTCCTATGTTCTTTATTTTTGCAAGTTTATGGCAATATGGGTAGCCAGATTTGGGTACAAACTTAAGCGTACAACTCTTCCCCAACGTACTCAGTTTGTTGGGTCAGTGTTATGAATTGCGATAAAAGTAAAGCATTGTAACACTCCGATACATTCAGTGCTGTGTTGCTGTTTTACAGGAAACATGGCGCTTGGAAGGCCCGCGACTATCAGCTCTCTGTTTGATAGTACGGTCTGGGGTGAGAGATCAGGCCCGGCGTGTCTGGCTGTTAACGGCAACATTGGTACTGTCTTTCGTCCAATAAACAAGTACCCTGGCTCTCCTAACTGTGTTCACACAGCAGAGAACAACGACCCGGCATATTGGGAGGTTGATCTGGGCCAACCTTATGATATTCACAGCATCACAGTGTATGCACGGGAAGGCCGTAAGTAAAACTGAGAATGCAAATGCGCTTTTTTATGGATAGCTACTATAAAATACTTTCATTTATCAGAAACTAAACTTCCTGGTCTTTAGTGATGTAATCTCTACACGATAAAGCTGGAAGGGGATTATGCTCTTACATATGTACAAACATTTTTTAATTAATATGTTTTTGTATATGCTATTTTAGATGTTCTATGAACTGTATTATTAAAAAATAAAAATGAGTATTATTACCAAAATTGTTAGTATAAATTTTTTCCTCAATGCTCAGATGAGGAAAAGCTTGTGATGGCATCAATCATGGTGGACAATAAACCCTGTTTCACCATTTCTTCAACATCTATATTTGCTAGCAGTAAAGCAGACATCAAGTGTTGGACACTGCAAAGAGGACAAAGAATACAAATACATAAAGAATCAGGGCTTCTTATGTTTTGTGAAGTTCAAGTCTGGGGTAATTATTTTATTGAATAAAGTTAGAAAATGAAAACAATACACTAGAAAACATAATTAAACCAATTAAATAAGATCATAGAACTCGCTTTGATCTAAATAGTAGTAGTAACCTTTTAAAATGTCTTCTCTAAAATTATTTTTATGAACAAAGAAGCGACTCCAAATGAGTTTTGTACTTTGTTATAAACATAGTTCTGTAGATTACCCATTATCTACCAGTGTCATATTTAGAGAAAGTTAATTACAGACCTCTATCTTTTTTACTGAAGTAATCATGCGACCCTGGCGGTACTCATATCAGACTCTGAGTTGTCTCTTGTAGTACTTCCTCGGAGTTTGCAATGTGTCATGTAGCGTGTGGGTGGCAGGTTGTGTTTTGTGTCTTTGAAGACAACTTCTGACGTTGGCTACATGTGATGGCAATTCTACAAGTGTTATGCTTTTTAGCAGGGACAGAGTGACTGATGCAATGTTAGTACACTATCCACATATCCGTATTGCTAAATTTTATTCCAATCACACGAACTCCCAAGTAATATCGTGTCATTTCCCACCGTCCTGTAAATAGGACATTGGCATGATGAGTGCCCATAATGCCTTGATCTAGCGTAAGTCGTGTTTATCCCATTTTTGTACTGAAACAGGCCAACAAAGTGTATTTCTTTGGAGGAAGTGGAAGAGCCTCTTGAACAGTGCGACGAAGAATACTCGGCAGTTACTCTCTGTGTGCTAGCACCTGATGCCAGTTAATTGTTAGATAATAATGTGAAACAAACTTTAGTGCAACATACTCCTGTGCGACTCTTTGATGATTTTTTTCCGCCAGAGATATACGATGCAATGGCTAGAGAAATCTTATGCTATTTAACTGATGTTAGAAGCGATTACATATTTCATACAGTAGCTAAGAACTGAAGGTCTTTCTTGGGATTTTGATTTTTAACTGGATACTATAAAGTCTCGTCAGAAACAGATTATTGGAGCGACGCAGCAGATCTTGCTGTAACTATTTTCAAGAATGTTATGTCTCGAAATCGATTTAAGAAATTGAAGAGTAATATTCTTTTCGTGGATAATTCTAGTGAAAACAGCAACTAAGGTGATATGGATCATTCAAGGTGAAGCCGTTGTTGAAACTATTGAATGAGAACTTCCGCACGTTTGGCTATTTTGCACCCGACATCAGCATTGATGAGCCAGCGAGTACATCTCCGACAAAACGTCAGAGGTACTTTTCATTCGTTGGCATGACAATAACATAGCAACAGTTGCCACAAATCATGATTCCCTTCAGCCGCTTCATGATGTCAAGGGACGAGTAAAAAGCCAGAAAAAAAAGAACGGTGAAAAAGCCTCACTTGATCTCTAATTACAATGCGCGTATTGGAAGTGTCGACCATCATGACTGGCTTGTTTCAAAGTATATTTGTACACACTGCTTACAGTGTTTTTATTCCCGGAAAGAAATGGTACTGGATCCTGTCTACTTGCTACATTAACATGGCAGTAGTGAATGCATGGATTCTGCACAAAATTATTCAAGTGGGAAATGCAGTGTCATTATAGGATTTGAGATGAGCAATTTCCACAGTTTATTTGAAGATAACTATTCAATGCAAGTGTGCAGGAAGGCCTCAGGTACCCAGATTAAGAACAGGAGCCAGCACGTGGGACTCATTGATACAGAGGGGAAAACAGCCATATCATATCCCCTTATACTTAGTCCTTTCGTGTAAGGTTATAATTATGAGCAATACACGGATAATTATGTTCTCATATTTGGGCAAAGAAGTTCTTTTCTCTCAAATTCTCCGAATGTCCTATTTTGAGAAAAAGCTGTACACACGCAAACATTAAAAAACACTAAGATGTTTTGTGTTCCAGGGACTCCATGTAACAGAATTTTTACGACGGAAACAAACTTGACCTCTTTTTTACTGGGAGGTGAACGATACAGATAGAGGAAGGTCGCACGCTGATGACGGTGGTTTAGTGTCAAAATATAGATTTCAAAGGTCGTAAAGACTGTGCTTTTGTGAGAAGGTGACACACTCCTTCAGAGAATTTTTGAAGAGAATAGCAATCCTACCTGCACGTAGTAGCCTAAAGTAGGACTGGCGGGGTAAATCCCGGCGGGGTTAATTTGAACACATCAGTCTCATCACTGGCATGATTCAGCTAGGTTTTAGTGATGAACACAAGATCGGCCACCATCGTGAGACAACAGGCACTCACGTGGAGCAAATTTTTATAGTACGGCAAATGAAACCCACCGTGGCTCCCTAAGACAGCTTTTTAGGCCAACTTTAAGATATAGAGATAAAAACTGAGGCTTAACGGAGGAAATCTGGCCTGCGACATAAAAAGGAATGGAATGAATTTTCTATGCAGGACCCGCTCACCACCGTTCAAGAAAGGCCTAAGCCTTGTAAGCAGCTCCGTCTATCCATTTGTTTCCCATAATGACCGATTCCGGTGGACTGGCATAGTCGTTCGTCAATTGGATCCAAAAATAAAATAAAATTAATGACTGAGGAGATCGAATAGAAAAAATAGGAAAAAAACTACAAGATGGAGTACTTAGAGACGAATATAAAGTGAGTGTTAATGCCATCGGCAGAAGTAGTGATATTGCTAATAGATCAATCATTTAAGCAATAATATTTTATCTTTCAGTTGCATGTCGTAACGTCGGAAGCAGCACCCAACGATGCGCCTACTGCTGTCATTGTAAAGATAACACAGACTGTGACCACGTCTCTATAATCATGCTGTATTCATTCGCTGTTTATGACACAGAAATACCAGTGAAATCAAAACTTCTGTTAGAGTCAAGGTGTTATCCAAAATCATTATAAATAGGTGACAAAAACAGCATTTTGTGTTAAAAATCTGAAGACGATCAAGCATTCTAGTTTTTATTCCAGAGAAAGTCAAAACGTTTTTTTTAGAGAACCTTCACGCAAGGAGCCAGTGAGTGATAGAGGACCTTCAGGACTGCCAGCTTTCGTGAAAAGTCTAAGGACTACCCGGCCAGAACTTGTGACGGCATAAGTTCTCAAACAATAAGAGATCGTCTGTGTGTTTGCGATTGCTCCAGAATATCAGAGACGGGAGGATTAAGACACACGAAGGGAGGTGTTTGACGGTTAAAGTTGGCATTAACCATTCCGCTCAGTTTACTGTATGCTGCATTACAGTCTAGTCAAGAAAAAGTCGTCAAAGAAGCCACGCAATGTTCCTGGACTGGGAGAGTGCTAGGTACCTGTGTCACCGTGTTTTAAGTGACCTACGAGTGTGTGGAACTAGTTTGACAGAGGGACTTGCACCGTAGGTTTAAAGGCCACAAGCTGTTAACAACGGCATTAGCGCTTCGATCTTATTCATCGCCAAGTGACGTCATCGTTCCTCTTGTAATCGTAACATGTCATTTTGGATTTGGATTATTTACAAGTTTGAAGTACCTGTACAGTGTACAGTGTACATATGGAGCGGACTGCAAGGTAAATGCGGCAACCATAGATAAAATAAGGCGTGTAATGTCCCTAAAGGGGATGTGAGACAGGATAGGGTGCAGGATACAAACTACCTTTGTGTACAGATGATGAGAATCTCGTTTTTTATTGAATCTTAGTCATCTGGTTATAAAGTAAAAGAGGCAAGACAAAAATACGAAGATAGATAATTTTTATTTGTCTCCTCCTTACAGTTATACAGTCGCGTGCAGTAATTATTAAGAGCACATGCAGAACGCACACACACATCCGTACGTCATCATCACTAATACATTCCAGGAGAACCTGCACTCTAATCTGCGTACTCTCTCATGTTTACCAACAGATTTCTTTAATCCATGGTTTCCACTTTAGCTTGCACCAATGGTTCATACGGACTCAACTGTAGAAATACTTGCGGCAACTGCTCTGAGGGAACAACGTGCAACGCCGTGTCAGGAGTCTGTCCTATGGGTTGCAAACCTGGATATCAAGGACCACACTCTAATTTTTGTGAGTGAACAGAGCTGCTCTCTTTTTTACAAACCTTTTAAACTATTTTTTCAAACTTTATTGTATCGTATTTTGTACATCTTTCTTACTTTGTTTTGTACATTCTTTTTTTATTTCTTTACATTGTTATGTAATTTGAAGTTTTACGTGTGTGTTTTTAATTGAAAACATGTATTTTTATAATTTAGGACATTTTGGGGACTTGTCGGAGGGCTGGAACGGATTAATCCGATTTCCGTTATTTAAAAAGGGAAAATTCGTTCGTGTTACGAGCACGGCTCTGGAACGAATTAAATTCGTAACTCGAGGTACCGCTGTATTGCACATATTCATTCACGTCAGTTTAAAATCTTTCAACATCTAACGACGACTACAGAGTCTCTCACAACGGCTGTGCATCAGCAAAGCCAAGAGACGGCGTCCTTCCCAGGTTTGTATCTTTCTTTAGTTGATTGTAATGGTTAATTCCAACAGTGCATTCATTCTACATGATACCGTGTTTTCAAGCATGTAAAGCTGGTACCTATGGAGCTGACTGCAACGAGACGTGCGGTAACTGTGAAGGAAACAGCTCGTGTAACATCTATGACGGCAGGTGTGAGACAGGATGTGCTGCAGGATATAGGCTACCATCATGCAAAGAAGGTACAATTTTAACAACGTGACTTGTAGCGAAGTTTTTGTTATAATCCTCAACATTCTTTATCTTTATAATACCCATCTTCTTTAATACATATACTGCTGGATTATCTATAAAGCTTACAGCAAGTTGAATATCACATATTAGAAAATAACTATAAAACTGCTTGGCAGCTAGTAACAACAAATGTACCCAAATCAATAAGCACAAGATTCATCAACAATGCATACATAAAAATAAAACTGAACGAGTAGCAGAATGAGTTCTCTCCAACAGCCCCAACCAGACATAATCATTAACAACTGAAACACAATGTCTGCGATAACGACATGTTCTGCGGGTACATACATTTTAAACTTAAAACTTTAGCTAATAGTTACCTACTATTAATGTCTGCTTAAACTGTTTACATTGTCTGTCAACTTTTCCGTTAGTTTTTCATCTATCACTTGTATTATGGACAGACATATTTTGGTCTAAGTTAATTGTAATGGAAACACCTGTGTGGGGGCGCCTATAACTAAGATTTGCAGCTAGGCGGATTTTAAATTTCACATGTATTAGAAAATCAGCAATTATGAGCAAATAAGGTTATGTCTTTAAAAAAAATTAAATAACACGTGAAATAGTCTGATTAGTGCACTGAGTTCATTTATTAGTTTGCAGTGATGGTTCCTATGGAATCAACTGCACCAACACGTGCGGAAACTGCACTACAGGAACAACGTGCAATTCCGCATCAGGAAAGTGTCCTCAGGGATGTAATACAGGATATCAGGGAATATACTGTGCTGAACGTGAGTGTAGTAGACATTGATCTCTCTCTCTCTCTCTCACACACACACACACACACACACGAAACTATGAAATATTTCTAGGTTTAAGATGTGTGTGCGTCTGTGTGAGTATAAAATTACATGACTAGGTGTATTGGTATAGAGATATACATACAAGAAGGCATATGAGTATATAGTATTTTTTTCTAAATAAGATTATACTCCCATAAGTTTTACTTAAAGGGCTTACTACCAAAATGAAAAAAACCTATTGTCTTCACTAGCTTGCAGAAGTACGTACGGAGCAGGCTGCAATAAAACTTGCGGAAAATGTTCAGGAGGCAGTGCGTGCAACATCTTTACAGGTCATTGTGAGACTGGGTGTGATTCTGGATACTACGCGCCCTTCTGTTCCCTTGGTATGTTGTGAAAATCTCTCACTTCAACATTTGAAATTTTCTCACAAGAAGCGATAATACAGCAATAAATACCATTACTAATATGTCATGTTGTAAAGCGCCTTACCCATATACACAAATATTCCAGTGCATGCACACACATATATATATATATACCTACCTATAACGAAAGTAAATACAATAAGAACAACACAGACGAACCAAAAGATTTAGGCAGCCAGCCTTGCCCCAATCATATTCATAATTTATGAGAAAAAAATATCTTTAAGATTTCTTTCATGATTTGCTCTTAATAACGAATCGTTATAAAGCGATATTTCTGTAGCAATAACATGTTTTGTTATTTATTTAAATTTCAACCCAGAATCAAATTATAAATGCATAATGTCGTCAGTTATCACGGTTTATACTAATAATAAGTCCATGAGAAAATATGTCTTTAAACAAAAAAGGTTTTACAAAATAATGATCTCTTCCGAACCAAGATTAAGAGTTTTGCTAAATTTACTGGATTACCATGCATCGCCCTGATTGCTTTCTGCCGCTGACTCTTGATTTTAGTGTCAAGGCTTGAACTTTATTTTATTTGAGTCTAATTGTTCATTCAATTAAATGCCTCTACGCTTGACGTTCCTTCCCTTATTAACAGCTCGTGTTTAGCAATGGATGTACATTACGAGTGAAGCCGCCGTAGCAGTCGATCATTCTCTCTTTACGTTCGTGTCTCAGCCTGTCTCGCTCTTGTCTGTATCGTCTCATATAAAGACACGATCGATGTTTGTTCGAAAGATAAATTCAGCCTATGACAAATTCCTGTTTAGTACCAGTGGGCAAAGAGTGTTGATTTGCATAAGTTTATAATTATTGTCCCCAATATGACAACCACTACCCCATACCCACCCACCCACCGCCACATATTTACGATCTGTTGTATTTATAAGGTGAATATGCAAATGAATAATCAAGATGCAGCCACAAATTAAAATTTACATTAGCTGCGAGTTTGAAAGAATGTAGTAAATAGTATACAGAATGCAGTACACAACCTGCTTCGTTTTTCTCATTGGGCTGTAATCTGTCTTAGCATGCAATTATTCATACGGCATCAACTGCAGCAAGGCATGTGGAAGCTGCTCAGGTGGAACTCCATGTCTACCAGATTCGGGAGTGTGTGTGCACGGCTGTATTGCTGGGTATCAGCTACCCTACTGTAATGAAAGTAAGTAAACGTTTTTTCATTCTTCGGCGGTTATTTTCTCAAAGAAAAATAGATTTAATTTAGAATCTTACCAAAGCCTCTTAAGTAAATCGCACGAACTGACATGCAATGTGATAAGGTTTGTTTTGGATATTGTAAATCTTTTTTTCTTGCAGACTGCATTGGTGGATATTATGGAACAGACTGCAAAGAGACGTGTGGACACTGTAAGAACAACGCCTCCTGCGACACCAACACGGGACTGTGTCCTGGCGGCTGTGAAGGAACTTGGCAGGGAGACAACTGTAAACAAGGTAAGCGACCACTGTTTTAGTGGAGAGGGGGTTTCTACTTTAGTATCGAGCTACTTAAAAAGAATGATTATTTTAAGTATAGTAAATGAGTTTTTATAATAATGATGGTAAGTAGTGAGGTGCATGAGGAGGAGGTTCACAAAAATAACATTTGTTGCTACGCCAGCTGTAAAGCTTTCTTAGTATGTGAATTTTTATTAGTTACAAAACATGGTCGAAGAAAGTTAAGGGCTATTTATAATATTAAAGTAATTATTCTGTATATACAGAAAAAGTGATAGGCATAGGAGAGACAATGTGACAGTAAGTTTTAAAAAAATAGAAGGACGTCGTGGTGCTATAAGCTTGCTCACAAATATTTAATGATGTCAAAATAAAAAAAACTAGAGTATGAAACGCCACTAAAATAACTTCCGCAGAAGCCAAAGACCATCTTTACTTTCCCTGAATCTTGTCTTTGCAGAAGCTCTCGTGGCCCCCGGGGCCCAAGTGGATAAGACCTGGGTTATCGCTGGAGTGACTGTTGCTTGCACTGTCGTTTTGATCATCGCCATTGTTGTTGTAGCTGTCTTGTTACTGAGGTGTGTGTTCAAATGTTGATGCCCTTTCGACAGCAGACGGCATTATGACGTCACATGAGTTTTTTGTCCTGAATTTAACGTGTCAAGTGTATCTGTTTAGGTTCAATACGAAAAGAAGGACATTTTATATTTACTTTTAACTGCTCGTTAACTTAAGTAGCATACTTGCTCTTTACAAACAAAGTTAATCTTTGTAACAACTGGTATGTAAATGGCTACAAAATCTGATGACAGTAGAACATCCTCGTATAAAAATTCTGGCCATTCACTTAAAAAAAGTCCATCTGTGATTGGGATTTTGTGGCTTCTAACAGGCGAAGAAAAAGATCCAGTAAAGAGGAAACATCTCAACAGGAGACGACGTCACTCTCAACCATTCCCTTGTCGTCGATAACCTCAGGTTCGATGTCGTTTGTAAAATATTACAGAGATTATAAGCAATTCTAAACTCTGTTCTAGCATGTGCAGTGTTGGATTGTATAGTCTGGCCAGCGGGAAGTAAGAAAATTGTATAAGGTTTTATGTTATAATCGTCTAGTAGCCTTGCGTTTACCACCCGATTAATGTCGGAAACACATGCACTCGATGGTCTAGACCCGTGAAAAATAACAGGGAAAGCAAACAAACCAATCATGTGTAAAAACGTCTTTAAACATTAACAACAACAGAAACAAAACTCCACAAAACTTAAAAACAAATGAAAAAAGAAAATAATATCCTCTTCATACTTTATGTCAGATTGCATTACTATCCGTAAATAACATTTAACCTACTACAAGATCTTCATTAACATCAAAGATAACGAACAAAATTTTAAAGCCTTTTAGTGAAGACTCGCGTAAAACGTTTCGTTGTATAATCTTACACCAACAGGGACGGAGACGAAATCGGCAAAAGAAAAACCCAGCATCGCAGTCAAGCCAACAGTGTTGAAGATGTCCCCGTCAGGCGAAGAGGTGGTCAAAGGTGTCAAGTCCGAGGATGTAGCAGCGGTTTCCTCTAAAGCACCAAAGAAAAACCAAGGAACTTCTGCGGATATTCTCCCCGATCTGGAGGACGAGTCTGACCACACGTACAGAAACGACGAGAGTGTGTACGCCACCTTCAAGGCCTCCAAACCTGAGATGGACAGCGTGCAGCAAACCTTGATAGACTTGCTGGCATCTGGACAGCTTCCGGAACGTTTTCAGGTGAATAGCCGTCTCTTAATATGCTAACATTCAGTTAAAACAAATGACAGTTTCTGTAATCGTATTGATCCATCAGACTAATATATCGTTAAATATAAAATTTGTGCCACAGGAGCTGCCCCAAGGACTGACAGACGAGCATGAGGCCGCTAAACTCCCGCTTAACATCAAGAAGAACAGATACTACTCCGTTCTTCCTTGTATGTCATGATATTCATTATGACTAAAAAATGTAAAAAAGAATAAACAGCAAACATAGACCCAAACTCTAAAAAAATAACGTTTTGCAGCATACTGTAGCATTGAGTAATCGAAATAATATAGTCATATAAAGTTATTTAAATGTGGCCGATAAAGATAATGATAAAATGATTTATTTTCTTGATGACACTGACAATGTCTCATTGTCCCTTTTTATTGATGATTTGGATTCTGTACATAATAACAGTAACTGCACATTCTGAAATACCTTTCAAATAAATTAATACAGAAAGCATTATAATCCTAAGACTAAATTATTTAATTTGTAAGAATAATGTTTACATTTGTAGATGACAAAAATCGTGTGGTTTTGACGGACGGCTTCTCAGAGGGAAATGCTACAGATTACATCAACGCAAGCTATATAACGGTAAGTTTATGAGTCTATTTGAATGCATAACCTTATGTCAATGTTTGTACAATTTTCATGAATTCTCTCTGGTTAATCGCTTAAAGCATATTCTTCAAGAAAGAACAAACAGCACGTGTGTTAACTTCGTTTGTTGTGTTACGGCTCCTGATACAAGCTTCAGAGTTATGAGAATATTACACTTGCTTTTTGCTTGTTAAAGGGCTCAATTTCTTTTTACTATGGATTTTTTTTGTTACTGCGTAGCTCCACTTGTTAAGACTTCACATAACACTCCTGTATTAAATGCAGGGATTTTATCAACAAAAGACCTACATCGCAACGCAAGGTAAACTTCGCTTTAATGGATTTAAAACGTTGTCACATTATAATGGGACTTGCTCATAACTTTTATTAGATGACATGCATTGCCTGACATTTCCAGATAGCAATTTAACTCTGACATTTCACTATTTGTCGCAGATATCACTATCTGCGTTATCTGTAAGAAATAGAATTATGTCACAGTAAACATTTAGCTGGAACAAAAGAGAATAGAGAGAAAGACAAGAATGAGAAATGGAGGATGTTTGTGTGGCTAAGTCAATAGGTATTATTAAATGCCTGTTGTAAATAAAGGTTGGCAAAAAATGGGGACACCGGCATAAAAATCTCTCTCACCTTTTTCTTTTGCTCACATATGCACACAAATACCTCCTCAAAAGCGTGAAGAAAAACACGTTAAGTGGGCTTTATAGCTCTTTCTTTTCTACAGGACCACGTGAAAACACCGTGGGCGACTTCTGGCGGATGGTGTGGCAAGAGCAAATAACTCAAATTATCATGCTGACTAGCCTTGTTGAGGATGGCAAGGTGATTTGTTACAATTGTAATAGACCTTTGCAATTACATTACTTGTTATTTACGTTGTCTCTACGTTGTCCATTTTTAATGGTACTTAACGGGTTAAAAATATGCACTTGTGAGTGCGTGTGTTTTTGCGTGCGTGCGTGCGTGCGTGCGTGTACGTTTGTGTGTCATATGTGACTGTATTCGAGCACGTATGATTACAGAGCAAGTGTTTCGAGTACTGGCCAGACCGGGACAGGTCACAGACATTCGGCCCTTTAACAGTCACGTGTGTGGACGTCCAGCGCCGGGCGAACTTCTTCATCAGGGATTTCATCATCCAGATACGTGCTGTAGGTTTTGTGAACCAAAGCCCCGCGTTCATAAACAATATGCAGAAAGCTGCTTGTTTACATTGAAAAGCGCATCTTAGTTGTGAATCGGAAGGTGACGACGCCTGACTACAGAACAGAAGTCCAGTCACTGCGGTAGTGTTTGCGTAGAACTATTAGACACATATTAAAATTGACTTTAACCGGGAGCGGAATTCTTTTTCCCACATGAGCTAGGGGAAGGGGGCGGAAATTCAGCCAATCGGAGTGCCGGTCTATGTTATTTTGTCAGAGGTTTGGGGTTAGGGTTTGGGGTAGAATTAAGGTTTGGGATAGGTTTAGGTTTAGTTTATTAGGTACAATTGGGCAATTAAGTGGAGCGAGCAGACGACGGCATATTTTGCGTGCACTCCAATTGGCTGAATTTCCGCCTCCCTATCTCATGTGGAAAAAAATTCCGCTAACCGGGATTATGGTCACATCGCAGAGCGGGAAGAAGCAAGAGGTGGAACAGTTGAATTTCGTGGCCTGGCCTGACCACGGCGTCCCCACCACAACATCGCTTCTCAACTTCTGGCGCTTTGCCAAGCGACGTGCACCACAACGACCTCGACCACCTGTCCTAGTGCACTGCACGTGAGTCCTGTGTGTGTGTGTGTGTGTGTGTGTGTGTGTGTGTGTGTGTGTGTGTGTGTGTGTGTGTGTGTGTGTGTGTGTGTGTGTGTGAATTAGTGTGCAGAAAATTTCGATACCAATAAACTTATGAACTAGTCTTGTTGACAAATGTGCGATTAAAAATCAAATGTAAAAAAGGGGTTGGGGGGAAACATGCCAAATCAGGGGATAACAAACTTATTCACTTTTTGTGCCTCCTTTCCGCCGCCCCCACTACCTTCCCTGCTCAAATAAAAATGAAACTTTTGGCTTAATTTCTACTAACAAAAGCAATGTTAATCAGAAAATGCAAGTTAATTACATACAACGTAAAAAAATTCCGCAAGGTACTAGCTAGAAGCTACTCGCCAGACGCACCACAAATACACACACAAAAATCAATCAGGGAAGTATTATTTAAAGAACAAATCTTTATACACAGCGATAAACAGTACGTATTGCGCTAGACTAGAACAGCTAATCTCTACATGACATGACTTGCAGCAGATCCTACAAGCGTTGCAATTTAACTTTACACTGGAACACTGAAACATGCATCTTTCTTCTTAAAATGGCGATTGCAGAAATATAGCTGCATTTCTGACAAGTTTTTCTAGACAGGGTAGAGAAAATTATACATTCCATGAAAAGGACCATCAGCCATCACTAAACCTAACCTTGTGTATTTCCCAGACGATCGCAGTTGTTAGTCCAATTCGCGAATCGTTTGTTAGGTCATTGTTAGGTTCAAAAAATGTAAACAGGTAAGAATGAACATAAGACCTGATATTTACAGTTTCTATTTCATCTTCGAATGAAATAAATAAAGTACTGTCTGTAAACCGCGAAAAGAGGTATAACTACCAGAAGTCCGCGCTGTCGGGTGTCGAGTTCCCCACAATGTTAAAAAAATTAACGAAATCCCGTATCTATAAAAATTCCCGTAAGCTAACCCCAGGGAGATGTAAGGTGCGACATCTTTAGAATCTTCTCTCAACAATGTTTTTGCCCAATGACCTCATCGTTTCAATCCTGACAGAGCTGGTGTTGGCCGGACTGGTGCATACATCGGTCTTGACATTGCATGCGATTACGCCGTCAGCCCGGGAAACCTTGATGTCTATGCAATCGTTGAGAGCATGCGTGAAGAACGATGCATCATGGTGCAGGCTGCAGTAAGAATCACTTAAGCATTTTACTTCTAAAGTGGTTATTTAGGTTGTTTTCCTTGTTTACACAAAGTTTCAGTAAGAACATTTTTTCATCTGGGAAAATTTTTACACTTTCTGTCATCTGGTAAAATTTTAACAAATTATATCAAAACTCGAAAAGTGTTTAATATTATTGCTTTTAGATAATAAGGATTCTCTCACCTAGAAAAATTTTATTCAATAGCATTCACAAAGCTAGTCTGATTTGTTGATTAACGTGACTGTTGTACAAGTTATAGAATTTAAATAGCTTGTTATCTTAAAACTTATCAAAACAAAAATGCCGAATATAGTACATTAAAAGTGTTAGTGATATATTGACACGTACAAAGTTTTTAAATTTTAATATTATGCCAGCAGATATACTGTGCTTTTCGTTCTCCGTATATCTAAGCATTAATAAATTTTAAAAAAACAGGAACAGTTTGTCTTTCTACACAAAGCTGTGCTGGAGGCTTACACAGGCAGGGACACAGTCATCCCTTGTGACCGCTTTGACGCCATTTTCCCCCAACCAGTCAGAGCTCGTAAAGAACATCCACGAATTGACAACGAATTTAAGGTGCGATACTAAACGATGATGAAGTGGATACGACGTTATTGTCAAATTTTAATATTAAGAAAATTTTCTATGTCTGACGGGAAGTATTATAGGTTGCTATTTAAGAATACAATTTTCCACAACCATTTATTAAGTGTTTCAAAATAAGTTAAAATGCGTTTCGATATATCGGTAGACATATTACCTAAATATATATATATATAAAACGCACATTACATATTATAGAAATAGTTTAAGTCTAGTATATGTAATATGTCATCCATGCTAACTGGGATTTTTTTTACAGAAAGTGATACAAATGCGATTCCTAACAACGGACATGTCCGTCAAGGTAGCGACAGACCCAAGCAACAAGGCAAAGATAAGAAACGCGACTTACCTGCCAGGTGTGCTGGAATGTACTTTTTTGTCTGTATTATGCTTCCTGTAGTAACTACATCAAGAATTGCCTATCGGTTGTAACCAGCTGAATTTCTGGATAAGAATGCATATTTATAGCAGTTTTCCGTACACAACTTTGAAAAATCAGTCTCTTGTACACATAAAAACAACTACTTAAAATTTTAATACTCCTGTAGACGGTCTGTCTCCTTTTTTGTGCTTTATTACTTCTGTAGGTATGTAATACTTTATTCTTTTTATTTCAAAATATTTTATTACTGCGAAGCTTACGGTGGTTTTGAAATTTCTGGATCTGTTGGCTTGATTAAGCTCCACAGGGCTTCCCTCGCTTTAGAAGCAGGGAAATTGCAGGGAACACACTGAAGTGAAAATCACCTTTTTTCAGTTTCATTTAATAACATGTCTTCGTGTTGTTAAGATTTCTCAATATATTCTCAGTATTATCCTGATGTCACTAACGCTTTTTCTCTGAAGCCGTTACCGTTAAATCTGCAATGATCGCCATTTACTCCCGGAACGCAGCGAGTCTTTGCATTGTTTTAAGTTCCACATCTTTGTGACTTAATTTGTGATCTCGTTCAGGGTATTATGTTTGCTTTTGGCTCGGATATTATGCTATACAAATTCTCACGTATTATATAATCTTTGCGTTAATCTAAAGTCTAAACATTGTCTTTTCTGTCACTGCAGCGGACAATCATCTGGTCTACCTCACGGCTCACGTACCCGGACGCAATCAGTTTATCAACGCTGTCTACCTGTCGGTAAGAACAACATAAAATCTGTAAATATATAAGGCAAAGGGGAAAGGTGGTTAGCCGAATGTCCGAAGGTTGGTAAACTGTAGGTCTTACACTGTGTCCATATCACGCTGTGATAATGGTAAAGCATATAGCTTTTTTCCTACCCTGGTAAATAAAGTATTTATCGGCTGCTGTTGCGTAGACAAAGAGAAAGTTTTAGATTTAAATAATGCCTGTCCTGTTTTCAGCCAGGTCAAGCCAATGATTTGATTAACATAATACCTCTTCTGATAGTCACGGTGGCTATAATCTCTAAGGCCATTAGTAATAGAAGGCACACACACGGAGGTCGTCGGCATGACTGGTGTATAACCGGGTTACAGGCGATTTAAATAAAAACCTTGATTGATAATGGAGTTACTGAAACCTTCTGTTGCCAGAAATTTGGAGGATTTTACAAGGCTGTAAGTTCTAATGCACAAAACAGGAAACAGGGACTATCCATACAGTGTGGTGTTAATAACGGAAAACAGTGAAGAAAGCGGGTTTTGGCGCGTTTTCACTTATATAAGGTTTTAATAAAAAGAAAAAACGGTGCTTCTCCTAAATATCAAATGATTATCTATCAGTGAAGCAAAAAGTTTTAGTCCCAGACTACGATTATTACATATCCTATCTAGCCATTACTTCATCAAGTATTTATACAAACTTAGGAAGTTCTTTCCGTGTCTTAAAAGTATTAAGTACACTGTGTCTACACCTTAAAGAAAGAAAACAAAACATTTCATTGTCTGTGAAGTGATTAAAACTGTCTAGCTAGAATAGGTAGCAAACATTGATATATTTGAAACATAAAAACAGTTCTGTCTGCAAGATAAAGGGTACTAAAACAGCTTATTTGACTTTTTTGTTATGCGTATTTACGATGTAACATCTGATAGGATATTTGGTAAACATCACTTAAAATATAGTGTAATTTAGTGGTATAGAAAATAAACATTGCATTAGTAACACATGTTGCGCATCTACTGTAACACTATGAATAATACCAGACTTACAGAGAATACAAGGGCAGCATTCTGACTCAACTTCCTCTTGAAGAGACCCTGGTGGACTTTTGGCGGCTGGTGGACAGTTGTGACATCAAGACAATTGTCTCGCTTGGCGGAGAAAACGAAGCAGAGATGGTAAAAGTTAGTACACTTCATAGGCGCGGATTTCATCTCGCATCGATTCACACTCCAAACCATTCAGTCGCAACACTTTACTAAATTCATCCCAGATCACATTTTCGTGTAGGCTCACTATTTTGATTCTAGAAAAAGACTGGAGGTACAAGACGCGACAGAAGACTCGAAGGATAATAATAAACTATGCTCACTGTGTTTCCTGCATTTGACTCTAGTACATGTCTAAATGAACTATTTCACATCACATTCTTCACATTCTAGACTAAGTTGAAATAAATTGTCAAAACGTAGCATATTGCTTGAAGAGACCTACTCTCTTTTCTTTCTAAGGTCACTCCTCTTTGTCTGTTATGTACGTAAGCAATTAACTTTTTTAGGATTACTGCCAATTCTGGCCGAAGATTGCTGGAACGTCTCTAACCACAGATCCATATGTCATCAGGCATCAAAGCACATTTCCATTTGGAAGTCATTTAGTCTCCTACACTCTGAGCTTAGAGAAGAAGGTACATACAAAGAGGTTGAAGAATGTATTCGTTTACAAGATATTTGATCTGTCTAAGAACAATGGTACGGTAAAATAAAGAGCCCGAAAAATCAAATAGATGAGCTTTTTAGTAGCAGCGGAAAACTCATATAGCAAGAAATGAGCTCTATAAATACTATCATGATGTATTACAGAAGAAATATGTAAGCTGCTTAGAGATTCTGAAAGATGAGGAAGCAAGAAGATTTTTAATAATAATAAAGAAACTCAATTGTCATTTCCCCACTTCTTTAGATCATTAGATTTATACTAAACTCTCAAAAAATGTGTCACTGTTTTAACATTAAACTACCAACAGAAGGTACCCGGATCTCGTCAAGTACAGCTGCTTCATTACACGGCCTGGGCCGGCGAGCTGCCCGACGACATGACGGACCTGGTTGGGTTGGTCGACAAGGTCGACGCTCTCTGCCTCGAGGAGATTAATCCTGCTCCGACTATCATCCAGTGCCAGTAAGCATTCCCTGGGATGAATTAAGACAGCTCATAATAAGAAACAAGAATTCCACAAAGAATACCCCCCAAAAAAACAAATAAAAGTATGTAAAAAATAACGGAATGTTTATTACAAATTCTAAATTCTAAGTGTTAAAAGCGTAGTTTTGTTGGATCTCTCGGTGGGAGGAAAATAATTAAGGTTGTTAACTTAAAGAGTAAACCAAACGTGTATTTTCATAAAAAAAAATTTTTGATGACAAAAGGGCTAGCCTATTATTAGTTGTGGAAATTATGTATAAGAAGTTTACAATTTGTCACGTGAATTGTATTCGTCAATGCTTATAATTATAAACATCATATGTATACGTATTTATATATAATAAACTGTTGATACACTCCAGTGACGGCGTGACAAGGAGCGGGCTGTTCTCTACACTGTGGAACGTGCTTAACCGTCTGACGTCAGACAAAGAGATTGACGTGTACATGGCGGTGAAGGAGACTCACAACGTCATACCACCTGCCATGACGTCACTGGTAGGGTTCCCACGAAAACTAACGTATACACGTATACTGGAATCATGGACTATAAGATAAGATAGTCTAATATGTTAAATATTGTCTTTGTGTTAAGTAAATATGTCTAAATGAAAGAAAAAACAGTTACTCTACAAAAAATAATCTGTACAGTTCAGTCATTCCTACATTAAATGTGACAATTTTAATATCTTAATCATTTCGTTGAATTTTTACAAAAAGTACCAGCACCCTTTCTTATATAAAATAAAGGTAATCTACTTTATTATTAGAATTTTAAAAAAAAACTGCTTTTAATATCATGTAAGACGTGACAAGTTTTGTTTTTTCAGGAACAGTACCGTTACTGTTACGAGGTGGCTCAGAAACGGATCTCAGATATAAACATCTACACCAACGCTGATCGCTCAACAGACACGAACATCTACAGCAACATCTGATCATTGGACAGATATGAACATGTACACCAATACTGATCATGAACATGCTCTATAGACATGAACATCTACATAAACATCTGATCACTCAGTAGACATGAAAATCTAAACCGTCATCTGAGTATTCATCATATAAAAGCTCTACATCAAGATATGTTTTTATAGATAATAAGATTTAATCCATTACTTGATCACTTATAATCCAGGGTGAGCTACACCCAGCATCGTACTCTTGCTACATGTTATCTGTCTCAGAGTAATAACTTTCACATCGTAAAGTTATTTCTTATTTATAACGGCATTTACGTAAATTATTGCTTGCAGATTTCATGCAGCTATTGTCTATCGACAAACCTTTATATTTATCTATCGTCAATATACATGTTGTATAATACTTAGGTTTTTTTTAACAGTTTTCCATCGTAATTTTCATATTTCCATTTATGTTACAATTGCTGTATATCTATCTATATATAGAATCTAATGTATTGTTTTAACTCTTCCTATTTGAGTATGTATAGTGAAAATTACTGTACTCATCAGGAATTTTATTAGGCTCTTGCTGTTACGGATGAACGTATAGAAACGTATGGATGATGAAATGTCCGTAATTAGATTGAACGACGAACCAAAAGTCCCATGCGCCTATGTCGTCGTCAATGGCTCGTTATGGGTCCCTAATCTGCGGTGTCAGCCTCTCCAAGAAACAGATTCTTTGCAATCAAGATATTTGCTGCTAAACACTTTATTCCACAAGTTTCACTCTAGCAAATCGGCAACACACGCCGGCAACATAATTCACATTAGCTCACTCTGACAGCTATTCTAGCAGCGACTCCTGCTACTAAAACGGCGACACACACGCGCCTGAAACAGCAGCTGACCACAGCGACACACGCTGGCTAAAGGCAATACACGGCTACTCAAACTAAGGCAACACAGACTGACACAACTCACTAGCGGCGATACACGCCCGCAGAAAACTCTCTACTATGCTCTCACTCACCTTCTTTCCTGAAACATACATTCACACTGTTTATATACATGATACAAACACATCTAGAAACATCAAGCATCTACTCGTCACGCATGCGCTCTCTCGCACCGAACATTCTGGGTTATCAAGGCTTGCGTCAGACACAGGCTCATGCACCCGCTAGAATGATGACGGCGCGTTTGGTTACAGTCGCGCGGCCCAGCCGGTCGGTCAACCGGAATCAAATACCCCATCAAAGCGCCGGGCGATACCTCGCATAGACCACTACCGCATTTAATTCGTAACACATGGCACCATCTCCCGATATACATTTGGGACGACCTAGTTCAATTCGTTATTTTTCATTACATCATAATGTGAGGTAATAAAAGTTCTTTAGGGGGTTATTAACAAACAGAAATGGTCGCACCCAGGTACCAGCTGTAATTCACTCACTCACATCTCCAGCATCTTCAATTAGCTAGATTCGACGGTGTTAGTCATGATATTGCTTATGCCCGTGGCGTTTCCAATCTCGTAAGCGATCAGCCTGGTGGCAAGTTTGTTGTTGATGGTCTTTAACTCGCTGCTGCTGCCTGCCATCAGTTCGGTGCTGTCGGTAAAGCGGAGGTTACCGAGCTGCCTGCCTCCAATGGACACAGAGACATGACGGTCCTGGGGCGTATCACGCATGGTTTTGTCCAGGTAGATATTAACTCGCTCACTACTGGTGACAAAGGGTCAACAATTGCGCACACCCGTCGTCGTGGGAAAGAGCTTACCCACTTGGCTGTTTAAGAGTACTGAGCATCTGGAGCCGTCATACAGCGAGTTGATGGATTGTAGCCTTCCTCAACATTAGATTTCCCACTAGCCATTCTCTATCGAATGCCTTCTCTAAGTCAATAAGTTAATTGTACACGTGTTTTTCGAAGAGGACTATATTGTTGAAGATTTGTTAAACAGAGCTCCTGCCTTCCCGAGATCAGGCCAGTTTCTCGAGTAACAGCTCTTTCACGGCCAGCTTGAGGCGGTTCTGGGTCTAATAATAATAATAAATGCAAACATTTGTAAAGCCAGCACTCACACTCCTAAGTGGCATGCTCTTAGCGCTAAAAACAATAACGGGACATGGGAACATACGGACAGGAAAAGAAACAACATATGAACTACGAAAAAAGAAACAATAGTACTGATGAATAAAAACAAATACAGAAAACCAAAGAGAAACACATTAACAAAGACTGAGAATACAGTGATTTTGCATAAAGAAGACCAGCAGGGAAGTAGCAGTCGGCGAAAAAGGGGGAAGGGTGTGAAAAAGGACTAGTAATTCCAGCCTTACTCGGATGACTAATCAGATTTACTGTTCAATAGTTCTGACACTGCCTAACCTTTAACTTCTTAGACAGGCGGTATGACCAGTGACTGTATAGTTGTGCTGTGGACGTTTGTCTTATGGTAACGAAGGCGACAGCGGCGATTTAGGAAAGCAAAATTGTCAGCTACCGCACCTGATTCAAGCTTTACAAGTCTCTCGCTGTTCCAATCATGCTGTACGACTGCGAGACGTGGACCATGGTCGTGGACCCAGACGTTCGTAACGAAGTGCTTTAGGAGACTCCTTCAGATCTCCTACAGGCCGCTAAAAGACAAAGACGAAGACTTCGTCCGCAGCGTAGTCTCGTTCTTAGTGTTTTTCCAGTTGCCTCTGCTCTTAACTTTAAACGGCAGAAGCTGGTGTAGTTTGATCGTGTTGTCCAGGTTTACACCTTGCCAAAGATATTCCTCCAGTAATATAATGCAGGAGGTCAAAGTAAAGGAGTGAACCGGTTGACTAAATTAAAGAAGTGGATCAGCTGTCTACCGGGGGACTTTAATTCTCACTTGCGAAAGTTCACCTTTGCTGTGATGCATTATGTCTCCCCTACGATTATCCCCTCAGGGATTAAAAAAAAAATTCAAACAGACCTTTCCTCACCAGAGAATTACATTCATTGTATGTTAATTCTGTTTGTAATCATTTTTTTCAAAATCTATCACAAACTTCATTTATTATAAGGTTATTAATTAAGATATTTAAATGTGCTACCTTTCGACACTTAATACAAGCGCAAATTTGATGCCATGAAATCAAGGAAGGTAAAGGGGAAATAATAAAGTTTTCAAAAGAACTTTATTTGCTATGTGAGTTGTCTCCAATTTTTGTGCAATTGTTGAAACCTATCCTTTATAGATGCATTGTTACATTGTAACACATTTATAGAATTAAATATACTGATGAATTTTCCTTTATTTGATGTTTCTATTTTTAGATCCGGACTAGTTAACAGAAAGCCGTCTTCAAAAAAAAATTTTAATAGAAATATTAACGAATAACTTAAAAATATGTATCCTTTAAAAAAAGAAAGCGTTTGTGCAAAACATAAGTATGCATTATGATACAAGACATTTAGGGCAAAACCAGTCACTTTTGTATAGGACCTCCAATGATCACATTTAGATCACAAAACGTGTATGTGTAATGATAATAATAAAGCACATGTAAATAGCGCATTTCTTAATTGTAGACTCGATGCCGGTACACAACAATACAAACAGATTTTAACTTCTTATAATATATTTGTAAGCAGACCAAACATGTCAGCAAGCCACTGTCAAAAGTACAGAAACATGTGAACAGACAAAAAGACATGGTAGGAAAAAATAATGACATACACACAGTATTACACAGCGTCTACCAGCAACACTAAATAAAAAAATAACATGAAGATTTGGTTGTCATGGTGAGGCGGTTTCTGCAGTTGTGTTGAGCAGAATGATGGACACGTATTTCACCAGAACTGACAGACAAGAGACGGACGTATTTCTTTAAATGAAGTGTGTCTTATCAACACAAATGTGACATCAATACTCTCCTAATAGTCAATCTCTAAGCTCTAATTTCTTTAGAAATAAAAAGCCAACAAAGAAATAGCGCAGAGAGAGTGAACTAAAGAGTTAAATGAACAAAGTAAATGCTTAATCCATACGCTTTAGGCTATTGTAGGCCTGCAAGTAAATTGTTTTCCTTCTATTTACTGAGAAAGGTGACACGTTATTCTGATCAAGTAATTCACTTGCTTAAAGCTTCTGAACACACACACACACACACACACACACACACACACTCATCACATACACTTCACACACACACGCGCATCCATGCACGCACGCACACTTCTAGACCTCTCACTTCTCTCTGTACCCTCTTCATGTTGTCATTTTTATTTGGGATAAAGGGTTCATCTCCACTTCAAGTAGCACACTTCCTGGTCGCGGTGTATATTTACTGTCGGGTACACGGTGTTGTCACAGTGGACCTCAGTCATGAGTTTCCGCAACTATCATCAGAATTTAGTTTGTTTAGTGTTGTGCCTTGTTTATCTCTCCGGATGTTTTATAATATTTACTTCAGGTAGGTGATTGCTCTTATTTATAAAACACTATTTAGAAAGTGACGTATTATTATTATTATTATTATTATCACAGGGTTATTACTGCTTTAGCATGCCTCTCCAGTCTAGTTGTTGTTTCCTAGAAACATTAGCATGTAACATCACAAATAGTTTATGTTATATTTTAAGTGTTTGTTGAACGAAAAAAGTTCACTGCAACACCAAAAAAATCACGTAGTTGATTATATCGAAACCTGAGCAATGAGTGGACCGCTGCGTCAGACCCTTCACACCTGGTTCGTAATGAATAATTCGGATGAATAATTAAGAGAAAGCAAATTAAAGTTCATTGCAAATTACGATTGCCGAAATAATTTTATCCTAAAAAAACAATTTCACGAGCTGCTTTGCCCTTGGTGCAAGGCTACGTGTTAGTCATCGCTGTTTCACAAAACCCGAAATGGACAGGGTAACATAACAGTCACTCTCATTCACTCTGACGTCATAGTAGTCCTTCCTGTCCCTTCTAGGATATAGCGGTCTTAGAAGATCAAAATTACAGAGAGTCGGAAACCAGTATTTTCGTACCCAAGCGCCTTCCTGGAGTCATAAGATTGCTCGATCTTGGTCAGCTTCACTAAAAGAGCTCGAGCGGTGCCATTTGTTATGATAGCTAAAGTGCACGATGTTATTTCCCAGGATCCGTGAATACACGTTTACGATTCTCTCAGTACACCCATAAAACACTATGCACAAAAAAGATCAAAACGTGACATCATGCTGGCACACAGATGCGGGCCTAAATCTTACCCCTTCTAATGATTAGAAATATTATTTCTAATAATTGTAATAAATCTCAGGGCACGTTGCTATTTTCTCAAATCCGGGTAAATGTCCCGCTCCTGTTCTTGAGATACATGCATACAAACATCACCAAGGAAAGAAAGAGGTGAACAGCACGTTCGGATTGTACGTAGATATATTGACATCCCGAAGACCTCCGATAGCAAAACTGAGACATTCTAATTAGACGTGTATGTGTAGAAAACATATAAATGTGACTTCGACCTCTTTCTACTAGTCGTGATGTTTTCAAGTGTCTTATCTCGATAACTGTTCTTGTAAGCGTTGTCTTGCAGCTATATCTCGAACGACACCATAAATACCCCCCTCTCTCTCTCTCTCTCTCTCTTAACTGTGGGTATTATAGTTTGATAAGAGACTACTCATCATACTTTCCGGTCCTTTTACTCCTTACCCTTGCTGTGCCATTGGTTTAAATTTTGTTGGGAAACAGCATTTTACGTTTCTGGCACATTCTAGCTGATTGTAAAGTGCATAAAACAGATTTTATTTGTAAGTGAATTCATGTGCTTATTAAATCGTGCAAAAAGTTCCTAATGGTTTGGTTTACAAAAAATGCATAGTAAAGAAAGTAAATGTGTACTTTCAGATCATTTGAAAAGTTGAAAAAAGAAATAAATACGCACAGAGTCAAGAGAATTTAAAGTAAATATATAAAACAATATCAAATAATCAGATAGAATTTAAAAAGATTTTATAGAGCCCATGTCATAAAAACCACTTGACTTTTATAGTCATCTTAGTGAACACATCATGCACTCCAACTCGGTTTCTTAACTCGTTTCTTTCAAACGATGAAGCCATAAACGCAGTTGCATAATTCTTATGTATTAGTATGCTTTTTTATTTAAATTATTAACCTGTTCATCAATAAATCTGCTTTTTAAATAATAAAGGCGACGTCTGCTCGTGTCAGCCACACGGTGCATGTAACACGTGTCCTTCGTCAGGTCCCTGCACACGGAGTAAGTATCTTCTTTCTTTCCTTTTAATAAAATCCTCCAGTGTTTGTTTATCTTTGTCGAGTATGTTATTTTATCAGCAAATAAACTGTCAAGCCTCCTTCCGCTTACTTCCTTCTCTCTGTTTCACGCTCCGTCATCTCCCACATCAATAGAAGTTATATCTTTCTTTAAAATAATTATGACAGCGCATGTTAATGTATACAGTTAAGGCGTTTGGGTTTGGATTTTTTTTTGTTTCTTGATGTGTAGTATGTCAGCAATTAAAACTTAGATGAAGGCTAGTATACTAGTAGTTTGTCGCACAGTGTTTAAGCACAGTTAAACGAATAAAGATTTTGTTTAATCTTTGGCGTTTATCAAGATATTGAACATCATTTTGAATGCAAACTTATGTTTTAGGGCATCGAGGATAGTTAATACATTTTTAACTTCCTTATTACCTTACACATATTTAAGCTGTGTTATCAACAATCCAGAAAAATCTGGTGCATTAGCTTTCGGGAATTCGGCTTTGGATATGTAAATAAAGGACAGCAGAGAGGATTTTACAAAATCGATATACAGTATTAGGAAGTGATTTTACTTAATTTTGTACTTTGTCACACACTGTTATTTTCCAATAAAAAAAAACAGAAGCGACTTTCACGAATTCTTGATATACTTTACATCAAATGTTCCTTCGCTTGAAGACAGTTTGGACTATAAATCTTTCTAGTAAACCAGTCACTTCAATTAGCTTGCAAACACTGTTACAAGTGGATTGAGGACTACCTCACCCCGCGAACAATATCGCACCTTTATAGCCATCTCTCCAAGTATCTGCAGTAAGATATTTTTGCTACGAGTTAGTCTGAACTCCCCGATTTAACAGATCCAATAAAAAGTAGATGACAATGTGGATGAACTGCGACGCCAGGTTGAGATCTCGCGAAGTGTATAAGACACCAACGTATAGCTGACATGTTTTGACGGATAGATCTTTCAAGCCAAAAAAGGCGTATTTGTTTGGTATCCACTGCTGAAAAAAACACAATAAAAAGTTAATGACTATTTGTATTTTTCTGAAAAGACAAACTGTATTTATAGCTAAAATAAAAAAAACTATTATTAATGTTATTAAACTGCTAAGTGACGTTGCACAAGGAACTTGTTTTGCTGATGACGGGCACATTCTCGACGCCTCTACGCACAATACTTGAACCTTTAAACGTTATACCTAATCTATGAAAAATAATGAAAATTGTATCTCCTTGTTCCTACACATGCGGCAGGCACCCACTCCACACACATACACACACACGCACGCGCACACACACGCACACGCGCGCGCACACACACACACACACACACTTTACATACATTATACAGCACCCCACATTTCATTTCCACCACGGACTGCATACAATGATAAACCTAAACACACAGTCAAGTACTCACACACGCATGCACAGAGGTACACTCACTACACTGCACTACACTCAGTTTTCACAGAGTTTAAGGAAACTATTCAACATTCAGTCCTCGCTCGTATCACAGCGGACTTCAGTGAGACTACTGCTGTAGCATAAAAAATAAAAGTAAACATCACTCTAGGCAAGATGGCAAATGTTTTCATGTGTGTTCATTTTCTTGTTGGGAGGGGTTGTTTTGCGTTGGTTTTCGTTCTTGTTGCTTTTACAATGGTTACAATTATTCTTTGTTCAGTTATTTAGTTTTATTTAGTAGCTCACATAAATATTCGGTTATTTTCCTTTTCGTATTTTAAAGAAAACGTGGCGCTCAACAAGTCAGCAAACGTCAGTTCGCTTCTCAACAGTACTAACGAGGTGTCAGGCCCTGCTTGTCTGGCTGTTAACGGTAACTTAAACACCACCTTCGGGCCTATCAACAACAATCCCAGCAACCCCAGCTGTGTTCACACAGCTTCTGGCGACTACACGCCCCACTGGGATGTGGACCTGGGTCAGGAGTACATCATCTCTACCATTACGGTGTACGGCCGTTTAGAAGGTTAGTAACCGCGTAAGGCACCAATCCCCCCGCTCCTCGTTTTTCTTCTCTATAACGCACTGAATGTCCTAACTACACAATGACATCGTAACTAATGTTACTCAAATAAACTTTTTGCGAGGTGATCGATACCAGTCTCCTGAAACTGTTTCTTCTTTTTAGTTTTAACAAAATACACGACCTCTATCTTCTCATTTGTAATGGGGAGGAACTTTACCAGTCAAGGCTATTCAACTTGGTCGCTTTGGTTGACGTGAAGGTGATGTTGGTTTCGCCTATCTTGATGTGATTGGGCAGACTGAAGAGGGAAGGTTCATGCCTTTCTCTTTTATCCTTTTCGTCAACCAGTCACATAACTTTCCTAATATTTTAGGCTATGGATCTAAACTGCTTAAAAATACACTTCATCAAAATCAGAACATAGAAATTTATACTAAAGCGATTGTTGCCACGAAATGCGACACACACTGCTCTGTGAAAGTTACACGTGTTTGTTTTGCAATTTTTGTGACATGATATATAAAAAATCTTGTATAATTTGTAGACGAAGGAATTATTAAATTTCTTCACATCGTTTTCCAGTTAGTCTTATAAGTAGTCAGTTTCATTATGTTATAACATTTAAAATGCTGGATCTCGTTAAAATAAAGCGGGCGTGCCAAATCGTGACGATTATATCAACAAGCTGATAACACAAAACGTATACGCACACACTTCTTCCACACAGGTTCACGGAATTCACTGGCAAACGCGACAGTAACAGTGGACAACCAGCTGTGTTACACCTTTGCATCAGACTACTTGCATCCCATCATAACAGAGATCACATGCAGGTCGCCACTGACTGGCCGCACAGTAAGGATACGAAAAGTAAACAACACTGAGCGCCCATACTTTGCTGTGTGTCAGGTTCAAGTATGGGGTAAGTTTAAGCATGGGGTAAGTACAGAGCACAATATTTTGCAAAAGATATCACATAATTTACATGTTTAACCCAACGAATATTTTTAGCTCCGCACTTTCCGATTCTTCCATTGCTACATAATAACACGAGCACTTCACCGTACACTGACTATTCCACGTAAACACACAATGACACGAACATTTACTACAACACACCGGCTTTTAATCTTTACAAGCTGTGTATACAAAGTACTGTTGATTGATTTTCAGTGTTTAGCGCATTTTACAAGAATTGCTTTGTCACATCTAGGCTCAATCGGAGCCAAATCTATGAACCAAAAAAAAAAGAAAAACTCAAAAGAAAAAAGACGTTTCCTCGGAGACAGCGACAGACCTAGAGAACTTCTAAAACTTCTCAACCAAAACTGATGTAGACTTGAGACGTTGTCTGATAAACGTCATCAGTTACCGGTCCAAAGGTGGTAAAACCGGCTCGAAGACAACGATCGGGTCATAGCTATAGTCGTACCTAGGTGTACATGAACACTACCCACGAGTCCTCGGCTGATTGCGCCCACTAATACATGCTCTCTATTTGGAATCTTACTAAGCTTACCCGAACAAAATCGTGTTATTTTATTTAAGCAAATCATGTTCTACGTTTATTGTTTAAACTTCTTAATTTATGAAACTGAGGATATGCACGTTATATATAATTGTGCTTGCAATATGTTTCTTTGTATGTTTTACATCTAAATCTAAACGTTTAAGGTCACTGGTTGGACATCGTAATATGAACTTTATAAACTGACTAATATAATACAACTTTCAGTGTGTGAACATGGCTACTATGATCCAAACTGCACCAACACGTGCGGAAACTGTTCAGGGGGCACGTGCAACCCATCTTCAGGCGAATGTCCACAGGGGTGTAATGTTGGGTACCAGCCACCATACTGCAACCAAAGTCTGTTCCATCTACATAAAAACTGTGTTTCTAAATCCTTTACAATTTAATATACTTGAAGATATTTTGGTAACTATAACTGAGCTAAATGTATTATTAAGTTTTAGGCTCTGACTTTTCAGGGTACACAAAATTAATTTGAAAAATGATTAATGGCAATGTAGAGATACGCCTAATTTAATTTAAAAAGAGCATTTTCCACTAAAAATTGGTATAATCTTCTTTTTTCTGAGTGAAATTATTTGGGAAATATGTCACCTAATAAAACACAGCAAGAGACTAATAAAAACACATAATCATAAATGTAAAATTATGTATACATGCAGTGTATTACTGACACTAATTTTTTTATACAAGTCGTCTTTGCTTCGTAGCTTGCATAGATGGTTCATATGGACTAAACTGCAGTCGTTCGTGCGGCAACTGCTTTAACGGATCAAAGTGCAACATTGAAACAGGAGAATGTTCACAGGGATGCGATCCAGGCTATCTGGGGACAGGCTGTAATAAACGTAAGTTAAAACATACCATCTTCTGAGAGAACTAAGTCCTGACTGATTTTGAGATAATAATATTTAAACTGATCTTGCAAACTAGTTTCTTAACAATAAGTAATGAAATTTCACACGACAACCTAGTGTGTGCCTCTCAGTGTGCAGTAATGGGTCATACGGACTGAACTGCAGCCAGAAATGCGGAAACTGCTTTGATGGAACAACGTGCACCGCTGTGTCCGGAGAATGTCCCAAGGGCTGTAAACCCGGATATCAGGGAGCACTTTGTAATGAATGTAAGTTAGACAATAGCTGTGATTATTGTGCTCTGATGATACTGAGCTCTTTTTGCACTCTCAGTTTGCCCATTTTCTCCTCCGAAATACAGTTTCATTCAATAGTACAAGTCGTATTAAAACAACATGTTAACTCATAGTCAGTAATGTTTAGTGTGCAGTAATGGTTCATACGGACTCAACTGCAGCAGCTCATGTGGTAACTGTTCTGAAGGAACAACGTGCGCTTCTGTGTCAGGCGAGTGTCCAAAGGGATGTAAACCTGGATTTCAGGGATCACTTTGTGACGCAAGTAAGTGCAAGTAACACCTTCATACATGCTACGACATTTTCTCAAATTCTTTGATGACACATTTCAGAGAGTCCAGTGAGTGGTTAGCTGGTGGGCTAGTAACGTTCTAGAACTAAATGTGCCGAAAAGAAAGGAACACGTGCCTGACTTTAAGCTATTGAAAGCTACTCATACGCCTCTTGTTATCAAACATGATCTTTCTGAAGAAGCCACCTCGTTTAAATTTCCTCAATCTCAAATGCTCTAAGATGAAACAAGAACACGCCATCAATCATAAAGAAATGTCACCAGCAACAGCACTGACATTGCTTACATTCGACATGTGCATGCCTGTAAGCTGTAAATACGTTTACACCAACATAGAATCCTTGTACAAACTTGTCAAAAATTGTGTGAGATTCTTTTTCTAATTAGTCGTTGAGCTTTATCTTAGTGTGCAGCGTTAATTCGCACGGACTGAACTGCAGCAACACATGTGGCAACTGCTCTCAAGGAACATCATGTAACCCCGTTTCAGGAGAATGTCCACAGGGCTGTGAATCCGGATATCAGGAACCTTTTTGTAATGACAGTAAGTGAAGCCATTCCTTATTGTCGGAGAAGATAACGCCCATGACAAAATGTAGTTGTGGTAGCAGTTGACGAAGAGATTGCGGAGTATTTATCGTTGTTCGTCGCGTAGACGCAGGCTTTTAAATTTCAGTTACAGTTTTAAAACTATAAAAAGTCTAAGCGTGTATAGTTTAAAAGAAACCTTTACAGCTGTATGTAAATATTAACAACCGCCATATTTTAACAAGTAATGAACTGTTTGATGCAACCAACAATCTAAGGGGCTAGACTGCGACTGTTACTATCTTCATTAACATTTCTCTAATTGTTTATGTGACTTCTTCATTAAAATAACTGAAGCAAATTGGTGATGACATACTTGACTCACGTTTTTGTCTACATTCATCTTTTGTGTATTATTATTACTATCTTAAGCTATCAGTTTCCGCCCGATAATCTCATTCAAAATCGTCTTTTCAAAATGTTTCAATAGCAATATATAAGAGTGCTTTATCATTGTTTTTATTGCTGTTTAAGAATTTACAAACCTGGGGCCAGTTGCACATCACATTTCTAATTTTAAACACTTTTAGGCCTTAACTCTTTTTAGATAATCAGTTTAAAGTGTACACCACAATTTTAGAATTTTTAAAACTAAAACTGCTTTAAGTAAGATAAAGTTCTTTGAGTCTGACTTTCCGTCCTGTCAGTACAATTTTTTGTATGTTTTTCTGCAATGCATCAAAATGGCTAAGAAGATATTTTGCTTCTTTAGAACAGTTTTAAGGTTTAGAAACGTGTTGTGCAACTGGCCCCTGAAATACTGGTTTATTTTATATTCATATTCATTATTTTATATTTTCAATTGGACTCATTTCGTTCATGAAAGTAAGCAATATATACGTCGCGTTAAAAAAATTTCTCATTATGTCATGGGTTGTGATTTTTAGTGTGCAGTAATAATTCATACGGACTCAACTGCACCAACTCTTGCGGCAACTGTTTTGATGGAGCAACGTGCGCTCCCGTATCAGGCGAATGTCCCAAGGGATGTAACCCTGGATTTCAGGGATCACTCTGTAATGCAAGTAAGAGTTGCATGCCCTCTAGGACTGTTTGTGGAAACAAAACTTGTTAAATCGTTCATCAAGGCACAATTTGATGCGCTGAAAGAAGCTTTTTACAGCGGTAGGGTGTGGCAAAATAAAAAATAAACAAAGTCAGTCTCCGCTCGAGATCTATAGACCGAAGAAGGTCCACACATATAAGAGTTAGGAACAACTCAATTGTAGCAACACACGTGTAATGTGGCAAGGCCTGCAACAGGTGACTGGTAACAAGCAAAATATTCAAGCCACTGAGAACGGCGCCTATGACTAGAACGATGAAGAGATTGGACGAGTAGAATTTCATGCCTGGGTTTCGGTCCTTGCTCAATAATGAACTGTCCCTTTTATCCCATTCTTGAGGAGTTCAGGACACTTTTTCTGAACATGACCCCCAGAAGACTTCTGGTTCATGTTCCAGCGTTTCTCCTCTTAGGTTGTTTTTTGTTTTTATCGTTTTTTTTTTCTTTTTGCGTACGATGTAGTTCTTTCGGTAAATCCGTTCATGTCATAAAATGTTCTTACACCAATGAGTTGTCCAATAGCTTTAACCTTGCACTATTTCCCTGCTGAAATGTACGAGCGTACTTTATTTTAAATCACATTCATTATTTTCTATTCTCAGCAGACCTCAGTTCGCTCATGTAAAGCATTTTCTCATTATGTGATAATCTGTGATTTTTAGTCTGTAGTAGCGGTTCATACGGACTTAACTGCAGTAGTTCTTGCGGCCACTGCTATGAGGGAGTAACATGCGCTCATGTATCAGGCGAATGTCCAGGTGGATGCAAACCTGGATTTCAGGGACTACTCTGTGATGCAGGTAAGACCCTCACATGTGATGTTTTGATAAATTTGATTTGATCAGACTGAGTAATAATCAGTAAAGAGATTTAGATAATAATTAATTTTGTTGATTTTTGGATGTTTATTACCAAAATCACTTGTTTACTTGTTTTTGGTACTGAGTTTTAGGTCGCTGCCAGCATATCACTCAGCCCCTCACTAGGCTTTACCTAATACAAACTCTATGCGATGGCTGATTTAAAATAAAATGCATTAATCACTCAAACTCTATATGTATATCACTTTACTGTTTGTTCCTAAGTTCTTCGATTACAGTATTCAACATTTGTGATACAGTCTGCATTTCTTCAATGAAGACACTGCGTACATGTTACGAGTACTAAATAATCAACAAATGTTATAATCCCTCGATCAACTGTTTGGGGCAGAGGCGCCGATAAAGCAAACACTCAGACGCAGGTTACTGTAAGTGTCTGTATACAAAGAGGAGGTGAACACATACCACGTTGGTCACAAAATGTCCCACAGGAGAAGAGAAGCAGCACCAATTAACCAGGTGTGATGTAATCCGGAGACAGGAGTATCCTAGGACTTGATAGACTTACGTGTGTCATTTGGTATACGTTCGCACTAATTGACACGGTCCCTACATGCGTGACCAAGGTTATTTGCAAATGATCCGTGCTTTTGCAGGTTACACTCGTTCGAGTACCGTACATGTTACAGAGAGAGTATCTAGAGCAAACACGTGCTCTCCATACTAGACCCGTAACTTGTGCATTACATAAAATACTCATCCTTCTTTATCCCCCCAGCGCGTTCATCTATTTCTTGTTGCATGATCACTTCAATGTTGAAATAATTATTTTTTTTATCTAAAACATTTTCCGCGGGAAAAAATGCAACGTATATCTATAACAATATTTGTACCAATCGTTTGTACACAGTGCTTGTACCAAATCTTTTATACAAGTCTAGGGAAAAAAATGTTTATTAAGTTTACTACCAAAATTAATTACATAATATGAGCATCAAAAGCTCTACCTCGTGTAGGTGAGGGGACTTATTTCACTCGGAGCCCTCGGGGGATAACTTCTTTCACTCTCGATGATCGGAACTCCGAGTGATCATGATCAATTAGCCAGTCTCACGGGTGAACATTACGCTTACGCTTTGTAGTACAGTCTTTAACCTTAAACCTATTACCCCACACACTACATTCAATCTCTAGTACGACTTACCTGCTAGGGCTGAAAGCAACCACGAGCGTGTCTGTGTGTACGTGATAGAAAGAGAGTGTGTGTTTGTGCGTGTGTAAGAGAGAGTGTGTGTGAGTTGTGTGTGTGTGTGTTTTCTTTTATTACAACAAAACAGAATCCTGAGACAAACTTAACCATTAATCGTTGCCTCTTAGTTTGCAGTGCTGGTGTATACGGACCGAACTGTAGCAACGGATGCGGCAACTGCTCGGAAGGCACATCGTGTAATGCCACGTCAGGAAAATGTCCACTGGGTTGTAAATCAGGATATCAGGGAACTTTTTGTGATGAATGTAAGAAAAATCACATCGTTTTTATTGCGTAATCATTAAAATTAATTATATATATATATATATCTGCTGAGTATCATGCAATCGATTTAGTGTAGTAATACTATGTCAGCTTCCTATTCTAACAATTTTAACATATCTGTAAACTGTTTGTCAAACCGAAAGAGTATGTTTCTTTAAATCAGTTATTTACAGTTTTATTTGTCCATTTTTAGCTTCTTCTTACACTTACACAAATTTTCAAAGTACCCGCATGCATCTTGCCCAAAAGAGCTGGAAGACTGAAAAAGGATACTCTGAGTCGTGAATTAAGAAAGAACAATGGAGAGAATCAAAGACTAATATTCAAAATAGCTGTACCCTTAGATGCTTGAGTTTGGACATTTTTAAGGAAGCTTAGTAATCCCTGACAAGCTTTTCCGTGAGCATAAACAAAATTTGTGTTAACATTGATAAATATTACTTAAATTTTATTAAGATTTTTAACTTTTGAACATTTTTCAATTTGTTATTGTCTAGCTTGCAAAAGCGGCACATATGGAGAAGAATGCAGTAAAACCTGTGGAAAATGTTTTAACAATATTGGATGCAATATCGTTACGGGTTATTGTGAGGTTGGGTGTGTGGCGGGATATTCCCCACCCTACTGTATTGAAGGTGAGATCTTTATGATAAGCAGTCTTAGAATGTAATACATAAATCGATATTTTAAAAAAATATATTAATAAATCTCTTAATTAACAGAAACATGTTTTGGTAGTAATAAAGACATTGGAATTGAACATTCCATAGCTAATAGCCAATAACTACAAGCAATTAAAACTGATTCTCGTTCTAATTCTCATTTTTATTGTCCACGTGTACACATTTCTCATCACACGTAGACACATAGATACCGATAAAGGAATCTTGGCATTATTAATTTAAGGATCAATGATAAGAGGATATAGAAATGAAAGAAGAATTGTGAATAAAATCTGCCTCACAGCGACCATTGCTGCGTTGGTAGAGCATAAAACTATTCGGCAAAGATTGTATTGTATACTTTAAACATCGACACCTGTTTTATCAATGACATTATACATCGTTAATCAGTTGGTCTTTCTAATAAGTCTGGCTTGGAATGCTAAAACTCCACTAACTTACTTTGCGCAAATATTCTCTTTAACTTATTAAACCCTCAAAAGTCTATCAGCAGCTTATTTTATAATGTAACATTAAAGATAACTACTTCATGTGTGCATCACCATCATTATCATCATCGTCGTCGTCGTCGTCGTCGTCATCATCATCATCGTTGTTGTTGTTGTTATAAAGCGGAATAAAAAGAAAAGACAGAGGGTGGGACAAACAGATTACAGATGGGTGTTATAGTAAATGTGGATGCGAAAATTGATGGATGAGAAATCGGGAACATTTTTCTTAAGTTTTGGTTCTTTCAACAGCACGCGCAGAACCTCAGGATAAGACATCCCTTATTGCTGGAGTAACAGCTGCTTGTGTCGTCAGTTTTATCATCCTACTTGTCGGCATCTTCCTACTGAGGTTTGTGTAAACATTATGTTGATATGACGACAGCGTTGTATGTGATGAAGTCATGTACCAGCGCATGTCAAGGGCATTGAAATTGTGTGGAATACTCCAAAGAAGAACTGTTATTGATAGATACTAAAGCATTTAACCTAAAATAAAAATGCTAAATAACAATGTTCACTTCACTTTTGAGTGTTTATTTTCTTGATATAATTATTTTACAATACAGTTATAATATGAGCTTTTGCGAGGTATTAGTCTGTCTTAACTCTTGCCGTTGTGCTATAAAAAGGACAATTAATTCTTTTCTGTCAGTTGATCGTATTTGAAAATAAAAAATCGGCCTGATCAGACGCAATAAAATGTAAAAATATTTCCTCATATTAAAACTTCGGCTTTTGTATTTCAAACGTGATCGATTATACTTATATTTGTTTCTAAAAGACGAAGACAGTTAACAAAATATAAAAAATACGCCGACAATGGAGCCTTTGAACACGAAGAAAACTCCAGCAGGCAACACACATCAGAAAGAGAGGAGATAGCGATGATATCACTTGCCTCATCTTCAGATATCTCTGGTTTGATGTATTTGCTTGTGAATTCTTTAACATTTAGTGCAACAAATGTGACGAGAGCAAAGATCAGTTTGTAAATACTGCTTATTTGAGATTAGTTTGATCGACATCTAAAATATGAGACAGAAAAAGCATGGTTTGATAAATTTGAACTTTTGTTCTTGGAATAAATTGTAGCAAATATTGTCTTGACCTGAACAATTCATTTATGAAAAAAATGTCAACTTCAAATGTATTTTTCACCGAAAAAATTGCGTATTTCTATGTATAGGCCACAACCAACGACAAAGGTGACATTTTTCTTTACAAATATCCTTTGATTAATTTACACCAGACGCTAAGGAGAAGAAACCTGACAAGCCAAGAATTGCAGTAAAGCCAACAATAGTGAAGATGCCATCAGCAGGGGAAGTCAGTACCAGTCATGCCACTTCGGAGAATATTTACGCTAATTTACAAACAGTAGCTTCCAATGAAAAGCAGACGAACGACCCCGGCAGTTCTATGGATATTCTCCCTGATGTGGAAGAAGAGTCCGCAAACACATACATGAATGAAGAAACAACCTACGTCTCCTTTAAGGCCTCCAGACCTCAGGTGGACCGCGTGCAACAAACCTTGATAGACTTACTGGCATCTGCCGAACTTTCTTCAAAGTTCGAGGTAAATGTTCGCATATACTTTACCACAGTCCCACCTATCAAAACTATTAGAATATCGGCTAGTTGGAAAAAGCAGCTTTACTTCTCACATTTTTGGTGAAGAAGTAAAGAACAAACAACGAAAAAGTATGATTTGTCTAGTTTAAATTCCTCATGCGTCTTTAGACATGAATGGCGGTAGCTAAATTACACCATTAGAAAAGTTGCTTTAATGTTTATGTTCTTGACGACTCAGGAGCTGCCAAAGGGACTGACGGACTTACACGAGGCCGCTATTCGTCAGGAGAACATAAAAAAGAACAGATACCACACAGTACTACCTTGTACGATGTGTTACACTTTCTTATTAGTTACACAGAAATAAAACTAAACACATACATGCAGATGTTTGAAAGGACCATCTGTAGCAAAAGATACATTAAGATTTTGTTCCACTTTGAGGGTTTAAGAAATAATAAATTTCGTTCCTAAAATGTGAGTACTTTTTTCGCTGTATGAAAATTTATTAAGATGTTATTTTAAATAAAGGTCAAAAGCATGCGGCATTTTTACTGAGAGAATAACGAATTTATATGGCTCTATTTCCTATAAATACATTACAAATACGAGAAGTAAATAGCAGTCTTCTTCTGAATAATGCTATACTTACTAAGAATAATACTCGTTTTTGTAGATGACAAAAATCGTGTGGCTTTGAATGATGGCTTTTCAGAGGGTAAAGCTACAGACTTCATCAACGCCAGCTATATAAAGGTACTTTACTCTTTATTGTATAGACTATCAGCTTTTCATTATAAGTAGTGTAGTTTTCGTAATTGATTGGTGTCTTAGCAACTAATAGATTTTTAAAAGAGCATCAAAAAGTTACTGTAGCAATTTCTTTCTTTTATTTTCAAGCAAATATTAAAATCAGTGTAAACCATGAATATTGCAACGTTTATAAAATATACAATTGTTACATTTAGTACCTTAAAGTAGTTACTGATACCAAACGCCTTAGTCACCCTTTCATTGTTCTTGCAGGGATTTCATCACAACAGGACCTACATTGCCGCTCAAGGTATGGTGCTTACAAGTACACACAGATAAAATCGCACAATGTCACCTTCTATCAGCCTTTGAGGCACAGCTACCCATCGGTCTCAAATGTCTTTCGCCATCCAATATGTGATGTTACGAGTAAGCGGATATGATTTTTTAACTGCTGATTACTATATAAATTTAGTAAAAGTAAGCAGGGACCTCTTTCCCCTCCTTCCTTACATTTTCTACAGGACCACGTGATAACACTGTAGCTGACTTCTGGCGCATGATCTGGCAGGAGCAAATAGCTCAGGTTATCATGCTGACCAGCCTTGTTGAGAATGGCAAGGTAAGTAGCTCTCATAAGCATTCCATAAGGGACTGCTGCTTTTTGTGGTCATTTACCATAAATTATTTCTAATTAAATTTTGCGTAAACATGTTGTTTTTAAATGTTTCGATTGAATGAATTCTCTTGACAAGTCCTCTATGTGCCACTTAATTATATGGACGAATGCAAACGTTGTGCAACCTGTGAATTTTAACGATTACAGGACAAGTGTGCAGAGTACTGGCCAGCCGGGAACACATCAGAAACGTATGGGTTAGTTAAAGTCACGTGTGTGGACGTTGGGCGCCGGGCAAACTTCTTCATCAGGACTTTCGTTCTTCAAATGAAGGATGTAAGTTTACTTTCACACCATGAATGCTTAGTGTAAAAACATATCAGTTTAATTTAAAAAAAGATATATTTATAGAATCCAACTTCACATTTTGCCGGGATGATAGACTAAAGAGAAGCAAAAGGTGGAGCAGTTGAATTTCGTGGCCTGGCCTGACCACGGCGTCCCCACCACAACATCGCTTCTCAACTTCTGGCGCTTTGCCAAGCGACGTGCACCACAACGACCTCCACCACCTGTCCTAGTGCACTGCACGTAAGTTCTCTGTGTGTGTATACACGTGTGCATGCGTGCTAAGAGTGTATAGTGTTTTGTATACGTGCATGCTTGCAAATTTTTGTGCTTGTTTGCGTGAGCGTGGATGAGTTGAACAGTGTAAAAATGTGTTTGCGCGTGAATGTGTATCTTTTTTTCTGCCCGTAGCGCCGGTGTAGGTCGGACTGGAACATACATCGGCCTTGACATTGCTTACGAGCACGCCGTCAGTCGAGGAGATGTAAACATCTATGACATTGTTAAACGCATGCGTGAAGAACGATGCATCATGGTGCAGGCTGCAGTAAGGAACTTTCTACAACTTTAAATTTAAACATGCAGAGTTAAAACGTATTGAAAATTTAAAATCTTAACTTGAATACCGACAACAATACTTTAACAAATATGAGTGCCTAGTCGCTAAAAGAATTCAGAAGGTGTAATCTCTGGTGGTCATTAGCCAGCTGGATAAGTACCCCGGTAGGAGGTAGCTGAATGTCTAGCGACGTAGACAACTAAACTCTTAATCTAGGATAACGGTTTTTAACTGACAGCTAGGCATCAGCCATCTGCATAACATTCAACGGTGTACTGTCACCCGGCACCGGCAAAGTAGCAGAGGTATGAATATTCTATGGATTAAACAAAGTTCCAAAGTTTATGTCTAATATATACACTGCAATGTTGAATGTTAAGTCTTTTGACGTTTAAATAAGCAGAAATTACTCGAGAGTTCTAAGTATTATACGTCCGTATGTCTACTTCTAGTCGATGTGGACTTTAAAAAAAACTACGATTTTCTTAAACAGGACCAGTTCGTCTTTCTGCACAAGGTTGTGCTGGAAGCCTACACAGGCAGGGACACCGTTATCATTGATGACCAGTTCGATGTCCTCTTTCCTCAACCAATCAAAGCTCAGAAAGAAAATGCACGCATTGACCGTGAATTTAAAGTATGAAACTCTTCTATAATGTAATGCTCATTTTGTCTTTCTTGCTTTGAGACAACTGATACTGTCACGTTCACAAAATTTCCTGCATCATCTTGTAAATATTTTAAAAAGTGGTTATTATCTGTAAACTATAATGGTCTAAGATAAAATCCTTTTGATAAGACATCGTAGAAAATATTTATGAAAATAAAAGAAATATTTTACGGGTGTGTAGCTTTGTGTTATGTTTAACTATTTTAATTATGTCATCTCGGTAACAGAAGGTGATGCAGATGCGGTCATTAACATCAGCTAAGAGAACAACTGTCGCAGCAGAAAAAAGCAACAAGGATAAGATAAGAAACCCTATTTACCTGCCAGGTATTTAAGCTTACAAATTGTTTTAATTTGTAGAGATAGTGCTGTATGTCTTATACCAATTAAACTATTTTGATTAATAATAATAATAATAATAATAATAATAATAATAATAATAATAATACAATAGATGTCACACTGGTGGTTATATTGTTAGATAATGGACACCTGCGCGTTATAAATGGGCATCATCATCATCATCATCATCATCAGCAGCAGCAGCAGCAGCAGCAGCAGCAGCAGCAGCAGCAGCAGCAGCATAATGTTTAATATTGAAAAGAACTCAAGAGTATACATGTGGTCTCAGAAACAAAACTTTTGTAAAACCTAACAAGGACTACATTGTAAAATGTGCAAGTATTCAAAGTTTTAGATATACTTGAATATGGTTGTCTTTATTGACCTTTTTCAGCCATATCTGGGGTATATAATGCAATACTATTTATACTATTAGTGTTTGCAAATTAAAAAATATATACATTTGATTTTGTGTTCCAAATTGCCTCAGTCATATATATTATTAGCACCTTTTGTCTACCACTGCAGCGGATGATCACCTTGTCTACCTCACATCTTACCTACCAGGACGTAATCAGTTTATCAACGCTGTCTACATTTCGGTAAGATGATGACACGGGCGTAGAAAATCTGCGCATTTACTTCATAAGTAGGTACTTTGAAGGTGGCTACTCTTTACCACTTCATGTCAGAAGACAGAATAACATATTTTACCGGAATAGACAAAGTTACTTCACTATACGATTGTCATACACAGCGACCTGCATACACCACCCACGAGGTAAGAGTAAGCCAGCCTCTCTTGAAAGCATGGGATTGAAAACGTCTTTTTTCATCTTCAATGTAATGCAGTACAATGTATGTCACACTGATGTGGACAATAATTATAAAATAGTTAAAAATTAATACTTTCATTAATAATTATAAGAAGAATTTTCGTAATGTAATATTATAATAATAGAACATTTTGCACGACGGTAGACGTACAGAGAATACAAGGGCAGCATCCTGACACAACTTCCACTTAAGGAGACGCTGTTGGACTTCTGGCGACTTGTTGATGGATGTGAAGTTAAGGTTGCTGTCTCCCTTGGCTGCGATAATGCACACGAGGTAGTAAAAGTGGACAAACGTGCGTGCGTGCGTGCGTGGATATAGACATCTACACACAGTAATTTTAATGTCCAATAGTTATTAGGATAAATGCAAAACTAGTGAGAAATAGCTTAGGCCATAGCTTCACATCAATTTACTAATCGTGGTAATTATTATGAGAAGTTTCTGTTTGTCCGACTTCTAGACATGGGAAGCTTGTCGATGTTGTCTTCATGAGCTGACGATATAAAATTGTTTAGACTTACTTCAACCTTGATATTGAAAGAATTCTAACAATGTTATGTACTTAAAGATAAATCGCAATGATATGGAAAGAAATTAAGCAGCTTTATGCGCTGATAGATACAAGACATCTTAAACATACTTGTAAAAAAAGTTAGAAACTTGTTCGAAGAATAATGAGTCTTTTATATGTTTAGTGTTCATCTTTTTTGTAGTTTACAAGAGGAATGTTTTTGTCTTTACAGGATTTTTGCCAGTTCTGGCCAAAAGATGCTGGAATGTCTCTTACAGTTGATCCTTACGTGATAAAGCATGAAGCTGTATCTCCTGTTGGAAACCATTTGACATCATACACTTTGACTTTACAAAAAAAGGTATTGTTCGTAAATGGCACTTTCCTCTTTCACAGAAGTTGCCAGTGGTTGCAAAATATATTTCTGAGCATTGGTAAGACCCTAAATATATTTTTCTTTTAAAAAATAACTTAAGCTTATAACAACATATAAACTCACCAGTTTGCGAAACACAAAATTCGACAAGCACAGACGGGTGTAAAATGTATGTGTACAATAACGGAGGTATTATTAGACAAATATCCAGTGTGCTCACACGAATGATTCTAGTAATGCGTGATAGAAAATTAAAATGTAAAATGCTTTGTAAGTGTAAGAGGACAATAAAAGTAGGTATTATTTATTGTTGATGAGGAATAGTAAAGCGTACGCATTTTTATTTTGACATTATATTGAACATCATTGCGTTTATTTTAAACTATGAACAGAAGGTACCCGGATCTCGTCAAGTACAGCTGCTGAATTACACGGCCTGGACCGGCGAGCTGCCAGACGACATGACTGATCTGATTGAGTTGATTGACAAGGTCGACGCCATGTGCCTCGAGAATAACAACCCTGCTCCAGTTATCATACAGTGCCAGTAAGTGAGATAGAGTTATTATAGAACCAATATTTCCACGAAAGCACGATGGAAAAGTTGCTGCCGTTAATAGGAAATCAAATCAATGTGCTTTAAATTGTAACTATTACATATGTTGAAGTCTCTGTATATGAAATAAACGATTATTTATAAAATTTATTGTTATATTAACCCAGTGACGGGGTGACAAGAAGCGGGCTGTTCTCTACTCTGTGGAATGTGCTCAGTCGGCTGTCTTTGGACAAAGAACTGGACGTGTACATGGCGGTGAGGGAGGTTCACAGTGTCACACCACATGCCGTGACATCACTGGTAAGCTGCACACCTTGACTAAATGTAGAATAAAGCTCAGAAGTTTAATCATTTTAAATTTAATTCACAGTGTAAATATACTTTCTTGAAAGCTTTTACACAAAATCGAATATCTCTTATACTTATTTATTATTTCGTAAACGGAAAGACATTGCAAATGACTTATAACAATCTAGTTAGAAGCCGAGTAAACATTTCCTGAGTAATAATAAAACTAAAATGTGCATTACAAAAAATAAGCGGAAAATAAATTAATAAACATTTGCACGTTTGTACTATTTATATTCTTTTTTCATCTGTTTAAAATTATTGCAAGTTTTAGTACAAGTTACAAGCATTTTATGGAAAAAAACAGCTTATATTTGCAAATGTAAACATATTTAAAGACTGCATGCTTTTCTTTTTAGGAGCAGTATCGTTACTGTTACGAGGTGGCTCAGAAGCGAGTCTCAGATTTGAGCACCTACACAAATGCCTAACCACCTGACATCTTGAACACTAATCGTTTAGTGCATCTTACACTCAGATGTCTTGAAACTTGGCTCTTCACAAGGCTTTACAATAATTATCATCATAGAGCCCTTGCGCGATTGTAGTTATATCCAGGGTCTTAAAAGTCAAAAGTTTTATCCTCAGAAACTGTAGACATGAAATATAAAGCAAATAATTTGTCTTCTTTGTTTGTTTATGATCTGGAAATCAGGCTGAAATAATGAAATTCTTTGTGCTTCTACTTTCGTTAATTGTATATTATTTCTTTCCTGATGTTATTGTTTCTTTCTCAAATAAAATTCATACTTCCAAAATGTTATGATGATTGAAAAAGTAAAGAGAAAGCGACTAGAATTTTAACAGTGTGGTAACACTTTGTAATAAGCAGTGAAAAAGAAGAATTGTAGACGAGATATAGCTGAAATAGTCTTATTAGTCATTCTGAACCTATAGTTCTCTCTGCGCTATATTTTGTGTTTTCTATTCTTTATCTTTATTGTTAATGTTGATAAATATTCCTTTTAATTTTGTATATCGAATATATATTGATATATTTGATACATATAATTTATAATATGTATAAAATTGTTTATAATAAGACAGTAATTATTTGAAAAATGCTAGGATCATATACTCAGAACATCTTGAGGCAGCTCTAATTTTACAACTGTCAGTATATTTGTGGTTTTACTACTGCTGGTAGTGTATCTCTCTCTCTCTCTCTCTCTCTGAGACTCAAACTAACACATACTCTCTCTCTCTGTGACTCAAACACTCACTCACTGTCTCATCTCTTTTTGTCTTCCTCTCTCTCTCTCTCTCTTACACAACTCACCTCTGACTTGTCTGCAGACATAGAGTATTGAAAGTCAACACTTGTACCTCCGATCGTTATTTCAATCAAAAAGTCACTTCTGAAAATTGATATAATATGAACCGTGTGTGCGCTTACCAACTGGAAGTATAAAGTAATCGATGAACAATGTGCTAGAGTATAAAAAGATTGTGTATTTTTTCTTCCCTTATTATATATAATGAAATTAATAATTCTAAAATTTAGTTATATTAGTAAAAAGAAACGGAGAAGATATTGATTCGTGTAGAGAAAAACCTCTCATTAAAAAAGCAATAACACCTGTCTAGTCTTCTTAACACTGGCAGAATTTAAACAAAAATATTCTTTCTAAAAATGCTGACAGTTAATTAAAAATCTAATTGCAACTACGCAAAATCCATCCAAGCTACTTTTTAAAATAAACAATAGATATATTTTCTACCCCAAAAGTAAACAAGTGCGAGTGATTAAGTATTAGAGTTCGATATGTAAATAAGGGACGCTATGAAGATGTTGTTGAGACTATACTATCTAGGTTGTCTCCCTTTCCCTTTAAATTGCGAGACCTGTGTTGGTTACAGGGTATCGTTTGTTCCAATTTTTCACTATGTTCTGCCTACCACCACAACAACACCAGTATTTATAGCAACACACACACACACACACACACACACACACACACACACACACACACACACAGGGATTGCTTAAAGGAACAGAGTACTGAAATGTGTGTCCCTGCCACGAGTAATAATAATGCGAGCGTTTATAGCGCGGTATCCCAGCCAAAGCCAGGCTCTCCGCGCATTCCAAACACAAAAGCACAAGCAGACAAAATTCCTGTGGTTCTGGACGTGATATTAGTACACTCAGCGAGTCTTTGGTGAATTCAAGTTTTTTTAGCATGATAAAGAGTTGGGTGCCACGGTGTTGAGATCTTGAAGGCTCTATTTTTTTCATTCAAAGTGTTTTACCTGTGTATGACTGATGTATGTTGTTTAGTGTAAATTGTAAGCTTGGCAGGACTGTTTTATTTAGATGGTCTAATATGTGTATGTAACTTAATAATCATACCCTGTAAACCAAGCGCAGTTGTACATTGTAAAGCATTTGTAATGATACATGTGGATACTTTCTTCTTGTCTCTCTCTCTCTCTCTCACTTTTCTTTCTTTTCAAGTAAGGACATTCAACAATTGTGTGGAGCAGAGTACGTCAATAATCAAACACATCGATCAAATCGTCAGGAGAATATCCAGATGATCATAAAGCAGAAATTGCAGTAAAATGTTGAAACGCATGACTGGCTAGCACAAATGTTAAGATAATACTTTATTCGTCCCAGAGGGCAATTGTGTGGCAGCTCGATACAATTTAGCATAAAAAACAATTAACACAAAAAACACACACACAGAACACACACACACATACAGACAACCTACCCACACCATACAACACACACTACACAACACTCACCCACACACATACACATTCATATGCACCAGACAGGCTTCCTCATTCATGTTTCATTCATTCGCACAGCACCACAGCACCGACATGAGATGCAGGAAAGAACTGATCGGCTTGTGAATGATAGCTTTGACATAAGATTCAGCCGAGCATGCTCGAAATTTGTGTCGTCCTGTTCAAATAATCTCTCGGATATATTATCGTCGAACGATGCATTGAATTCCTGTTTATCTGACCTTAGGACCTTTGGTCGCCATATCAAAGCTCACACACGAGGGATGTTCAATGTAGGAAGTAACCCGCCATGTTTTCAGGAAATGGGTGACGCGGTTATGAAAAAAGTCGGGCATAAACAGTTCGTCTGGAACGAGCAATTCTCGATATGCCGAGAGATACAACTGTGATTCAAGAGAAAGTTTTACAAGCACTTCAAGTCTTGACGTAATGCTATCTGCTCTCAACCATAACAACTTCAGTCTTTCTAGGGCGCTTTAAATTTCTCGGAAAATTATCACGGCAGTGTCGTGTTAAGAAAATTAAAGAAAGAGATTCTTAAATCATCAAAAAAAGAGAAACAGAAGTTAGGAATTTCTGTGAAATAATTTTATGGGATAAGTTAACTAAACAACGTACATTGCATTTTATCGAGGTCATTATCGAAATTCAGCATCTCTACGAATTTTGTATTAATGCTCTTTCAAGTCCATTTTAAAAGTAAATTGAACAAAGCGCCTAAAATAAGAGAAGTAGTTGTCTATTAAGAAACTGTACACAAAGGGTGCAAATACAATCCAGACCCATTGTGTAGAATAATGTTTAACACAAGCAACATTCTTGGAAAAAGAGTTGAAGTGGCATTAACTTCATAATCGCATTTACTTAATAGTTCTAACGAATTTTACATCCTTTTAGTGAGTTGTCAAGCTAATGTATAAATATCCTGGTAGACTGACTCTGTTTTGTCTGTCACTTGCTTGTGACACTGATCATCATGAAAATGTTTGATGTTCATCGCAGTCAGAGATGGGTTCTGACTCTTGCGACCTTACTTCTTTTTGCCTGCATACAAATCAAAGGTACGCAACTTTAGTTTATCACATCATTGAGGAGGAAAAAAATGCTTTTACGCCGAGACAGCAACTAAGCCTTTTATCACGATATATCACATCATTGGACTCAAAAGTCAGCTTAGTATAAAAAATGTTCGTGGCATGACATCTATTCTACAAATTTCGTCTGTTCTGTTATCAAATGTTCACTCACACCGGTACAATCCTTACATCATATGCTGGTAACACATTCTTTGAATAATTTGTCAGCTGAAGAAATCTTGAATTTTATAAATAAAAAATTAAGACTTTAAAGTTCTAAATGTTAATCATAAAATAGAATAAATACAGATAATTGTAATGAAACAATAAAGGATATAAGGGTCACAACAAAAGAAGAAAAGACTTTTCAATGTTCAGAAAACTTAAACCACGTCACTTAGTCTATCTCTATATACTTGAACATATTTCTGATACTGATTTGCTTTAATGCACTTGATAGACCTGACTTGTCAACTGGAGGGAAACAGTACGTCAACATTGACTGCGCCGTTTTCTTCGTAGGATAGGAAAAGGATTGTGTAGGAGGGCTAGTAGTCTGGAGAAGAGGGAGAAGGCAAAGCCAGTCAGGTCAAAGAGAACTTGGAGCAGATTATCACTATTTACAAGTGTTAAGGGTTTACACTGTGTAAAAGTTTGATAGGTTATTATTGTGAAATATTAATAACAAAGTAAAACTGAAATTCAATAATGTCCAATGTATTGCAGCTTCGACATGCGCTTGTGAAAAATATGATGGTTGTCGAGAGGAGGAACAATGTGACAGAGACCAAAAACAATTGTGTAAATCTGTTTTATTTATTTCTTCTTTCTTAATCTTTCTCAATATTTCTCAATCTTTTTTTCTCTTTCTCTCTCTCTTTCGTTTTCTCCCTCTTTCTCTCTCTCTCTTTCTTTCTTTCTTTCTTTCTTTCTTTCTTTCTTTCTTTCTTTTGCTTGTCATATTTTGATTGTGAAATTATCGCGGTCATCATCATCGTCGTCGTTGTCGTCGTTGCCGAGTAAGTCTCTTTGTCAGTGTCAGTTGTTGTGTCTATTTCATCAAAGTTTTCGTGCAAAGATAGCTATGGGTCAACTGACGAAACATTAAAACATGACAATCGGAACTCACCCTTAGGCTCCCTAAAGTATTAAATGCTTTCCCCTGGTGTTATTAAATTGCAGGTAATGTGGCTCTCGGGAAAAGCGCCAATGTCAGTAGTCTGCTTGACAGACTTCAGGACGGAAGAAACGAACAATCGGGTCCGGCGTGTCTGGCAGTGAACGGTGATAATGGAACCGATTTCAGACCCATACAAACACAAAGTCCTAACTGTGTTCACACTGCTGATGGTGATACGAACCCATCCTGGGAGGTAGACTTAGGACGAAGCTACGAAATATTCAAGATCAGTGTCTATGGAAGACGAATGGGTAATCAGCAGTTAACTCTTCTTACACTTTTTCTAGCCAAATCTTCAACTACTGGTAAAATTGAAAGTAAATATAACAGTAAAAACAGCGATGATTGGCCAGCTTTAAAAACGATAGACGTGAAAAAATGTACTCTTTGAGATATTTGTTCAAAGCATTTACGATATTTCTCAGCTCTGGTGTATCTAATCTTGAGCAACTGGCATTAACGAAATTAAAACCCCATTCAAATGAATTGTTTGAAGCTATAGTATTAATACGAATACTAAAATAATGAGTATAAAAACAAGTCGGGTTTTAATATTCAAATATTCTTCTCGCATCTAACTACTTTCGCGAGTTATTAGTTCGGGAAGGAATAAAGCATACTTAGGAAAGAAGAAAACAAGACAAAAATCATCCTTTTTCATTTAAAGCTTCGTGAGAATATGATAAAACAATGAACATTTCTTCTGCTTTTAAAGAACAAAATTAAGGAAATAGAGCCCTGTACTGAATTGCATGGTCTATATAAATGTAAAGGAAAGCCTGAACAGAATCATCAAACAAGTTCTGAACCCTAGAATAGAGTGTGCGCAGTTTTAATGAAAAGTCAAGGACGCTCACCACGAATTTTAGTTCTTATTACTATTTTTCTCAGATCAACTGCTCAGTTACTTCAGTTCCTTGTATTGTTAGGGTTCACTTCTACGATAATGGACTTTCAAATGTCATGCAGTGTGCTTGTTTGTACTTCTTTTGTATATTTTTCTGGACTTCAAGTGCAACTGGCTAACAAGATGGCGGGCCTCCACTATGTTGTACAGTCATGAGTACCTTCTCGCCTACTTCCCGTCTTCGGCTACCCACTTTTAACTTTCTAACTGATATCTTACTTCAAGACGACCGTCTATCAGAAGAAAAAGCGAAAGAGAGGAAGGAGAGGAGGAGTTCAGCGTCGGCTTAGAAAATTCGATCTTAATGACAGGCGTAAATCTCCACCACTACTGTCTGTTCTTCTTTCTAATGTTCAATTCATCCGGAACAAAGTCGATGAGCTCGAGGCAAATTGTTAGATGCATGCGGGAGTTCAAAGAAACGTGTCTCTTGCTTTCACAGAGATTTGGCTGAAGGAGGCCGACAGTGACAAAGATTTACATGTCAGCGGGTTCGGCCATCCCATTCGCATGGACAGATGTTCTACTATTACCAACAAATCAACCGGTAGGGGCGCGTGTTTTAAGTACATGAACGGTACTGCAACATCGTTGTAGTCAGAGAACGACTGTGTACCACCGATCTTGAATTGCTGTCCATTTCCCTCCGTCCTTACTACCTCCCTAGGGAATTCCCATATTGAAATTGCTCACTGGGACAAATAAAGTTGGTCATTGGTCATTCCCTCAGCTGTTTTACTCACTTGTGTATATACACCCTCGGGCCAACGCAAATTCCGCCGCTCAACAGATTTTCGACGTGATAAACAAAGTAGACGCCATTTGTCCGGACGCTCTTAAATTTATCCTGGGTGATTTTAATCATTGCCGGCTATGAGCAATGTGTAACCTGCTCCACCACACAGAAAAATTCGACTATTGACATTTGTTATGGCAGTTTTCCCGCCGCGTACAAAGTTCTACGCTTACCATCGCTTGGAGCATCGTATCACAAAAGTATTCTCCTGGCGTCGATGTATAAGACAGTGTGTCGACGATTTACACCTGTGGCGAAGACAGTAAAGTACTGAACAGAAGAGAGTATCACCCGTCTTCAGGGCTTCTTCGATTGCACAGACTCACAAGTTTTCTATAACTCGAGTGACAATCTAGATGACTTGCTGATATTGTGTCTTCCTAATCACTTGCTGTGTTGACACAGTCATACCATCCAAGGAAAATGTCATATGTCCTAATAATAAACTCTGGGGGACAAAGGAACTCAAATCTGTATTGAATAATAAGAAGCGTGTATTTTATACTGGAACTGTACATGACAAACAAGTTGTGAATAGGGAAGTGCGGGATGCCATTAAGTAGGCTGAGATAAGGTACAAAGATAAAGTTGAGCTGCAGTTCCGTAGTGGTGACCTCAGGGCAGCATGGCATGGTAGTAAGAATATGTCCCCTGTCAAACGCAAGGAAAACGCTCTTTAAAAACCAGTGGCACTTGCAGGCGTTGATGACTTTGATCTTCCCAACGTGCTTAATTCTTATTTTATACCCGCTTTGAGAAACATGACTTCTCTCTCAATGTTTCCACACTAAACCAGTCTCTGGTCCCTGAGCATGAGTTGGTGATTGCTCAGTCTTCTGTCAAAGATCTCTTGAGGCGAGTAAATGTTAACAAGGCTCCGGGTCCAGATGGGATCTGTGGACGCACCCTCCATTACTGCGCCGAACAACTTAGCGGAGTTTTACAGCATCTATTCTAGCTGTCTGTAGAGTCTGGTCAAATTTCTGATAGTTGGAAAATTTCGCACATTGTGCCTGTCCCAAAAATCACTAGGCCCAGTCAACCCAACGACTTCAGACAAGTGGCTCTTACCTCACTCATCATGAAATGACTTTAAAAAAATCGTAAGAAGCGAGGTTATGACCGTTGTTGATAAACATCTTGACCCGCTGCAGTTTGCCTATAAACCTGGAAGAAGTGTCGATGATGCTAAGCTGTTTATTCTAAGTACGCTGTACAAACATCTAGAGAAATCTAAAGCTCATGCCAGGCTTCTCTTTGCTGATTTTCTTCAGCTTTTATCACTGTGCAACCTCACTTGTCAGGGGAGAGTCTAGTCTCAGACTTCCATCTCTTCCACTAACTAACTCTATGGATTCTGAACTTTTTAACAAACAGGCAGCAGAGAGTTTCTGTTAATGGTCTTCTCTCAGATACTGTTGTCACCTGTACAGGTTCCCCTCAAGGCTGCTGTTTGTCTCCAATACTGTTCATACTCTATACTAACAGTTGTAGAAGCACCACTGATAGAAGCTTTTTTTTTTAAATTTGCTGATGACTCTGCCCCCCCCCTGTCACTTTTGTATGATAATGAACATGTTTACAGTGGCGCTCTGCCTTACTTTGTCCGCTGGTGTGACGAATGAATCAAAGACTAAGGAAATGATCTTCGACTTTCGGGTGAACAAGCCTGAGACAGTCATCAGTACCATCCATGATGATGCCATCGAGGTAGTCGACTCTTACAAATATTTAGGTACCATAGGACATCAACACTGACATGATCCTCCGTAAGAGCCAACAACGCCTGTACCTCCTACGGAATCTCAAATCTTTCTCTGTCATCTCTGTCATCCTTTACTTGGTTCTATCAGTCCTTCATTGAAAGTTGTCATCACGTTTTCTTTAATCTCCTGGTTCCACAACCTCTCCCTAGGGAACAGGAATAGTCTTGTCTCACTTGTTAACATCTGTTCTAAGATCACCGGAATCAGGCAGAGGGACTTGGCAGCTTTATGTCATCAGCAAATTCTTAGAAAGGCATCCCGTATTCTCTCTATTTCTGATCATGTGTTGTCATGTGAGTTCTCACCCTTGCGGTCTGGCTGTAGGTACGCGATGCCTGTATGCAAAACCAATCGTCACCGCAATTCATTCATTCCACGTGCCATTCACCCGATCAATTCTACTAGCCGTTAACTTGTACTAGCCTGAGGTGACCTAAGGTCACCGCTATATCTACTGTTGCTGGGAATGTGTGTGTGTGTGTGTGTGTGTGTGTGTGTGTGTGTGTGTGTGTGTGTGTGTGTGTGTGTGTGTGTGTGTGTGTGTGTGTGGGAGTGGCGGCGAGAGAGAGATAAAAAAAATTATTTCAATATGTATACATTATCTCCTTTTATATCATGTATAAGAATGTATTATATTTTTATATTATGTATATGAATGTATTAGCTCTCTAGATCACGTGTGTATTACTGTTAGTACGAGCACTATTTGTAATTGCCCTTGGGTATAAATAAAGTGGTATTGTATTGTATTACCCACAACTGGAGACTAGGAGCTCTACAAATAAAGATTTGGAATGCTTTCTGTACAAAATGAGGACTTGTTTAATCATTCATTACCTATAAAAAGCTGGATGAATAAGTCCGTTTTCTGAGATTTGTTAGGGAGTACTAGTGACTTCATTGTGTTGCATAATTTGAAAGTAGGAAAATCATAAGACTTTTTTATTTGAAGGAATTTTAAATCAAATTATTTATTTATTTATGTTTATTGCTTTCTTCAGTATAAATACAAAACATATAAATTTCTTATTGTTATGTACTCGCAGTAAAAGAAACATTACAGCTTATTCTATTAGTTTTTATTGGTGGGAAGATTCGTAAAAAATTATAAAACCCAATGGATACAAGAAATATATTTATATATATAGTCGAAATAGTAATACAGTGTAGTATTAGTTCTCAAAAAGTATTTCGCTAAGATTTACTTTTCAAATGTAAGGATATCCACAAGAAGTTTGTTCTCTATTTATTTTCAGAGAGGGCCACAGTGACTGTAGACAACACCTCGTGTTACAACTTCTCATCTGCAAGGCCAAAGATACCGACAATCATTACCTATACAACGCCTCTGGTGGGAAGATTCGTAAAGATTTATAAAACCCAATACGATAGAAAGGAATATCACCTTACACTCTGTGAAGTAAAAGTCTGGGGTGAGTGATGAATTTTACTGTAAAACCTAGCAACAATTGATGCTCTGTGGAGCAAACATTTAAAAAAATGAAAAACTGCCTAGTCCAAAAAACACTATTTATTTTATGACTTGATGATATTACAAAAAGTTGTTTTTCAATACGTTAAACTTTGTACAACCATTATTTTAAATTTCCTGTAAATGTTCTACAGAGCAAAGGTAACTGCAAAAAAGCAGAAACCTTACGATGTAACAATTAAAATATAGAAACCTCACTGATTCTCAATTCAAGATAATAATTTTTTTTTCAATTAAATATTGTTTACAATTATTGCGCTGCTTAGTGTGAGATCCAACATACTCATCACTTCATACTTTTTCTGTCACGTAGCCTGTTTACCAGGTTACTGTGGACCGAAATGTTCACAATGTAATCAAACCTCAAAGGACCAACAAACTATTACAACACCGAGAGGTTAGTGACACGGGATAAATCTATGTTAGGGATGACATAAATAGTTAATCCATCTAATTAAAGATTGATAAAGATAATTTAGCACGAAGAGTTGCCACTATATTGACTGACAGTATGTCAAGATCATTATTTTACACATTTTCTAAACGCCTACAGCTTTGTTTTCAAGAAAAAAAAAAAATATTTTTTTTTGATTGTGTTATATATTATTTGCGACTGATATGTTCTGTAAGTTTAAAGAGAATATTTCAGCTAAACATAAAGAGCAAAGGTAACTGCTGAAAAAAGCAGAAACCTAACTCTTAATTGATAGTAATAAATAATGTTTTTTTAAGTTAAATATTGATTAGTATTATTGAGCAACTTAGTATTGGTTCCAAAATACTAATCACTTCATACTTTTTGTGTCAAGTAGCGTAATTACCGGGCTACTGTGGACCAAATTGTTCACTATGTAATCAAACCTCAGAGGACCAACAATCTAGGTAACTGCTTGAAAAAAGCAGAAGTCTTACACTGTAACAAATTATTAAAGCTGTCTAATTCTCAATTTTAAATTGACAATTGTTTAGTACTATTGAGCTACTTAGTATTGGTTCCAAAATACTAATCACTTCATCCTTTTTGTGTCACGTTGCCTGTTTACCGGGCTACTGTCGACCGAATTGTTCACTATGTAATCAAACCTCAGAGGACCAAGAATCTACCTCAACACCTAGAGGTTAGTGACACGGGGATCAGTCTATGAAAGGGATAAAATATTAAGGTAATCCATCTAATTAAAGATTCAGAAATTTATTTAGAACGAAGCGCATCACAGAGAAATGTTCCCACCATATTGACTGACAACATGTCAAGATCATTATTTTCCACATTTTCCAAACGCCTAGAGCTTTAAATATTTTCACGGAAAATTATGTTTTTCTGTCTGTTTGTGTTTTATATTATTTGCGGCTGATATGTTCTGTAAGTTTTAAGAGAATATTTTTGGTAAACATGAATAGCCAAGGTAACTGCTGAATAAAGCATAAAACGCTGCAGTAAATGATTGAAACCTCTCTAATTCTCGATTCACAGTAATACATAATTTTTTTTTTGATTAACTATTGTTTAGTATTATTGAGCTGCTTAGTATAGGTTCCAAAGTACTAATCACTTTATTCTTTTTGTGTCACGTAGACTGTTTACCAGGCTACTGTGGACCGAATTGTTCACTATGTAATCAAACCTCAGAGGACCAACAATCTACCTCAACACCTAGCGGTTAGTGACACTGGCTAAATCTATGAGAGTTATGAGATATTAAGGTAATCCATCTAGTTAAAGATTCATAAATTTATTTTAGAACGAAGCGCATCACAGAGAAATTGTGCCACTATATTGACTGACAGTATGTCAAGACCATTATTTTCCACATTTTCTAAACGCCTACTTAAATGTTTTCAAGAAAAAATATGTTTTTCTCTCTGATTGTGTTTAATAATATTTGCGATTGATTTGTTCTGTAAGTTTAAAGAGAATATTTTAAGTAAACATGCAAAGGAAAGGTAACTGCTTGAAAAAAGCAAGAGTCTTACACTTTAACAAATTATTAACGCTGTCTAATTCTCAATTAAAAGTAAAAACTAATGTTTTTTAAACTGACCATTGTTTAGTATTATTGAGCTACTTAGCATTGGTTCCAAAATGCTAATCACTTCATCCTTTTTGTGTCAAGTAGACTGTTTACCGGGCTACTGTGGACCGAATTGTTCACTATGTAATCAAACCTCAGAGGACCAACAATCTACCTCAACACCTAGAGGTTAGTAACACGGGGATCAATCTATGAAAGGGATGAGATATTAAGGAAATCCATCTAGTTAAAGATTCATAGATTTATTTAGAACGAAGCGCATCACAGAGAAATTTTGCCACTATATTGACTGACTTGTCAAGATCATTATTTTCCACATTTTCTAAACGCCTACAGCTTTAAATGTTTTCACGGAAAAATATCTTTTTCTGTCTGTTTGTGTTTGATTTTATTTGCGACTGATATGTTCTGTAAGTTTTAAGAGAATATTTTTGGTAAACATTAAGAGCAAAGGTAACAGCTGAATAAAGCAGAAACCTTGTGCTGCAATAAATGATTGAAACCTCTCTAATTCTCGATTCATATTAATACATAACTTTTTATTAACTATTGTTTAGTATTATTGAGCTGCTTAGTATAGGTTCCAAAATACTAATCACTTGATTCTTTTTGTGTCACGTAGACTGTTTACCGGGCTACTGTGGACCGAATTGTTCACTATGTAATCAAACCTCAGAGGACCAAGAATCTACCTCAACACCTAGAGGTTAGTGACACTGGCTAAAGCTATGAGAGTTATGAGATATTAAGATAATCCATCTAGTTAATGATTTTTAAACTTAATTTGGAACGAAGCGCATTACAGAGAAATATTGCCACTATATTGACTGACTGTTTGTCAAGACCATTATTTTCCACATTTTTAAACGCCTACAGCTTTAAATGTTTTCACTGAAAAAAATATTTTTTTCTGTATAATTGTGTTTGATATTATTTGCGACTGATATGTTCTGTAAGTTTAAAGAGAATATTTAGGTACACATGAATACCAAAGGTATCTGCTTGAAAAAAGCAGAAACCTTATGCTTTAACAAATGATTGAAATCTCTCTCATTGCTCCATTCAAAGTAATGAATAATTTTTTTGATTAAATATTGTTTAGTATTATTGAGCTGCTTAGTATACGTTCCAAAATACCAATCACTTCATACTTTTTGTGCCACGTAGACTGTTTACCAGGCTACTGTGGACCAAATTGTTTACTATGTAATCAAACCTCAGAGGACCAGCAATCTACCTCAACACCTAGAGGTTAGTGACACTGGCTAAATCTATGAGAGTTATGAGATATTAAGGTAATCTATCTAGTTAAAAATTCATAAATTTATTTAGAAAGAAGTGCATCACAGAGAAATGTTGCCACCATATGACTGACAGTATTTCAAGACCATTATTTTCCACATTTTCTAAACGCCTGCAGCTTTAAATGTTTTCACGGAAAAATATGTTTTTCTGTCTGATTGTGTTTGATATTATTTGCGACTGATATGTTCTGTTAGTTTAAAGAGAATATTTTAGGTAAACATGAAGAGCAAAGGTAACTGCTGAAAAGAGCAGAAACCGTATGCTGTAATAAATTATTTTAAATCTCTAATTCTCAAATAAAAGTGATACATATTTTTTAATTGAGTATTGTTTGGCATTATTTAGCTACTTAGTATTGATTCCAAAATACTAATCAATTCATACTTTTTCTGTCACGTTGCCTGTTTACCGGGCTACTGTGGACGGAATTGTTCACTATGTAATCAAACCTCAGAGGACCAACAATCTACCTCAACACCTAGCGGTTAGTGACACTGGCTAAATCTATGAGAGTTAGAAGATATTAAGGTAATCCATCTAGTTAAAGATTCATAAATTTGTGTAAATGATCAGGGTGTAACTTATTGATCCTACAATTGTCATGTAAACCAGGAACAGTTGTGTGTTTGTGCAGCGTTTTTAGGTACAGCTTTGTGTAATGCTACATGTGGACACTTTCTTCTTGCCCCTCTCTCTCTCTTCTCTCTCTTTACTCTCTAATTTTAAATATAGATATCAAACACTCTATATTTATATTTTCTACCTCTAGTATGGATTTAAGAATGAAAGAGGTGTTTGAATTGTGTTCTGTGAATTGTAATACGGGAAAAAAATTAATTGAATTGATAAAAAAGATTAATACAAATAAAAAAATTCATAACTTTATTTAGAACAAAGCGCATCACAGAGGAATGTTGCCACTATATTGACTCTCAGTATGTCAAGACCATTTTGTTTCCAAATTTTCTAAACGCCTACAGCTTTGTTTTCAAGAAAAAAAAATATGCTTTTCTGTGTGATTGTGTTTGATATAACTTGCGACTGATATGTTCTGTAAGTTTAAAGAGAATATTTTTGAGAAACATGAATAGCCAAGGCAACTTCTGAAAAAGCAGGAACCTTATGCTGTAACAAATGATTGAAATCTCTCTCATTCTCAATTCAAAGTAATAAATCATTTTTTGATTAAATATTGTTAAGTATTATTGCGCTGCTAAGTATAGGTTCCACAATACTAATCACTTCATACCTTTTGTGTCACGTAGGCTGTTTACCGGGTTACTGTGGACCGAATTGTTCACTATGTAATCAATAATTAGTGGACCAGCAATCTACCTCAACACCTAGAGGTTAGTGAAACTGGCTTAATCTATGAGAGTTATGAGATATTAAGGTAATCCATCTAGTTGAAGATTCATAAAACTAATTTAGAACGAAGCGCATCACAGAGAAATGTTCCCACTATATTGACTGACAGTATGTCAAAACTATTATTTTCCAAATTTTCTAAACGCTTACATCTTTTAATATGTTCCAGAAAAATAGTCTTTTTTGGGTGATTTTTTATATTATTTTTAATTAATGTGTTCTGTAAGTTTAAAGAGAATATTTTAGGTAAATGTGAAGAGCAAACGAAACTGCTGAAAAAAAGAAACCTTACGCTGTTACAAATAATTGAAATCTCTCTAGTTCTCAATTCAAAATAATAAATACTTTTTATTAAATATTGTTTAATATTATTGTGCTGCTTAGTATAGGTTCCAAAATACTAATAACTATACTTTTTGTCTCACTTAGCCTGTTTACCGGGCTACTGTGGACCGAATTGTTCACTATGTAATCAAACCTCAGAGGACCAAGAATCTACCTCAACACCTAGAGGTTAGTGACACTGGCTAAATCTATGAGAGTTATGAGATATTAAGGTAATTCATCTAGTTAAAGATTCATAAATTTAATTTAGAACAAAGCGCATTACAGAGGAATGTTGACTGTCAAGACCATTTTTTTCCAAATTTTCTAAACGCCCACTGCTTTAAATGTTTTCCAGAAAAAAATGTTGTTTTCTGTGTATATATATATTTTAGGTAAACATGAAGAGCAACGAACTGGCAGAAGTCTAACAACTGGAAGAAACCAGAACACTCAAATGATGCCAACGAACAGATCTATTAAAGAAAGTTTAAAAGGTGAGAAGTTTTAAAATTTCACTCAAAGTTGTTCATATCAGCAACGTTCTGGCAGAGTCAGTGTCGGAAACGATGTATTACTCTCTTTTTACAAATGGCATTTAAGCTGTGCCATGTAGTCGCCTTTCTCGTCCTAATTTTATGTTTTTCTAAACTATCCAAGAATCGAACAAAGCAAATCGCACCCTATATGTGTAAATGTGATTTGCAAACGAAAGTGGTACAATGTCTCTAGAAATGACAGGAATCAGCCAATGTCGTTAGTTATCAGAAACATCGTAAATTATTGTAATCGTAAATTATTTTCCCAGTATATAACAATATGCTTATAATTCGATTGTGAGTATTTACATTTCATTCAGTAACATTAGTACAAGTGCGCTATGATCTACATCACCACTTGAACATGATTAAGCTTGTAGTACCTCGCTCCAAAGAAAAGTCTCCAGAATGAGGAATGTCACTTCGACCTTTCTTTAAAAGAAAAAGAAAAGGAAACGAAGAAGGAAAGAATCCACTGACTAAGGCCGGGCCCCATTCACACCAGACCCCCATGTCCTCCCGACTCCTCTCGTCAGGCCTGACTCTCTGTCAGTTTTGGTCCCAAAGAAGGGTCTCCTTTTTGAACAAAGTGCAGCCATTCTACCTGAGAGCTTTTAATATGAGGTAGTGATCAACCTCTTTCACCATTTCTTCAAATGTTAGGGAGACACCCCGATGAATTGTCATTCAACACGCCAGTAGAAGTATTCCAGAAATTCAATGTAAAACCATTCAAAACTATCATTCTAATGAACCACTTAACTTCTTTGCAGGAAAGAGCAGTATTTTGATTTAGACTTCATTTTCAAAGACTTGTTATGTATCTAAATTGTAAAAGATATTTATTTTATAGAAGAAATAACAGTTTCCCCAAGTCAGAAATGAAGGAAGGTGAGTTGGGTGGGTATCGATATATTTTTCGTGTCACTTATTATGGTTTCCTCTTTTTAGAACTTGTTGTCAACTTTTTATTACTTTAATTGAAGTTTTAAAAGTAAAAGACTTTATTGCTGGGTCGAATCGTGTCCTGATTACTCACTTTTACAGTGTCTTTCAAAAGCAATATTTTCTGCCAAAGTAAACATAGCAAGCAAATATAAGTAAATAATTTCTAAGTGAATTAAAAGGAATAAACTGAAGATGAAAACGATTTCAGAAAAAAACATTAACCTTAGAGGACTAGTGTACCGAACTACCATCTCAAAATCTTGAAGTTTTGAGATTTGGCCAAATTATTGCCAGAGGGTCTTCTAAAATGTATTAATCTTTACCTGCTCTTCTCCATAGCCATACCATCTGTTACAGAACGTTCGAGTCTTCCTGGTCCTGTCATTGGCGTCGTCGCTGCCAGTCTTTCTCTTTGTGTTATCGGCTTACTACTCATCGTGTAAGCAGACTGGTTTCCTCTAACTTTGTTTCTCTTCTTCAGCTGCTTATCTGTATATCTAATTTTTACAATCATACAATACAATTTTACAATCACTGACCTGCATATCTAATTTCTACAGTTATACCACTCACAGCTTTAACTCTAATAAAACTTAAAGGTAAAACATACACAGCATGTCTGTCTTATTGTAGGTCTACACAAATATTAAAATGTTACAATATTCACGTTTTCAGTCTGTTCATGAGAAAAAGACGAGTTCAAGGCAGAGCAACCTTGTCTGACAGGTATACTAATGAAAATTTCACGTTAAGACTTTCAAAGCCGTCTGGTACATTCTTATATAACACGAAATCTTATTTAACCGCTTAAAGTCCTAGTTTCATCTACATAATTACATGCTTTACACAGTGACGACGATTAAAAATGATTTCAGATTTTATTTTCTAAATGACCATCAACGTTTTCCGGCCATCTGAGGCTGATTTTACATAAAGTTTAATGTGTTTCCTCTCGAGAAAGATCTATGTATACGGTAAAGAACTGCTGCATTCAAAGAGTGAAATCAATTTGTTGAAATTCGTTTAAAATATGTTTGATGTTGAAGATAAGTATTTGTGAAAAAGACGGAGCACAGCAAACATGGTGTCATTTCAAGATGATAGTAAAACGCTTAAAAGGCTTTAATTTGATGATGAAAATTATGATAAAGTAAAAATAGAGCTGGACGAAGGTATTATCATCTATATACATCTTGATACCGATGTTTATATATATATATATATTCATATACATTAAAGTGTAAGGCCCGTGGCTTTGAAGACAGTTCATGGAGTATAACGTTTTTATTAATTTCTGCTCACTTTTCTTACAGACTGTGATGCTGAAATGAGATGTGCTCGAGTTCCAGTGCACACAATCTATAAGAACTCACATCAAACTACCGACGTCTACTAATGTCTTAATGTTGAAAGCGATGACACCACAGCTTCTGTCTACACTACACACATGGCTTTGCTGTAACAAAGACCATTTAAGCCAGTTCAAGCTACCTTTTCGAATGCAAATATATATATATATATCCTAACTTGAGGCAATCTTTGCAAAAGAAGCAGAAAATAAAACTATTGACCTTTTATGTACACAAGTACAATATAATATGTTTCATTATTCCTGTATATAATTAGTAGGCACTTTAGGTGGAATTGGTTATAAAGCGTTTCATCATCATGAACAAGCAAAATATTTGCTTAATTTTTGTACCTTCTCCCTCACTCTTAGATCAGTTTCTTCGTGATCCTGGTGCTGTGATTAAGATTTGTGTAAGTGTAAATCTGTTTATACCTTGCAGTCCATCTTATTTTCTACGTCACATGAAGGTGCATCACGCTAGTTTATCGTGTAAGAAAAATCTCCGTCTTGTGATATTGTGATGATGATGATGATGATGATGATGATGATGATGATGATGATGATGATGATGATGATGATGATGATGATGATGTTAGAATTAAGATAGCCTAGAAAACGTTTGAAGAAGTAGTCTTTGATAGGTTTGACAGACTGTGCCTGCTGATGACGAGACAGGCGCTTTGCTTTGCTTCATATACTTAGTGACACAGACATTACGGTTCTGTGACAAGACGTAGCGCAAACGTGGGAAGCTACAAGGTATTGTGTAACAAAATATTTGCTAGTCTCCCATGACATGTTCAGAATTACTTTCAGATGGCTCTATTTTTACTACACGATGCTACACAACGATGTATCCTTTTCTAACGCAGGGGCTGATTATCGGTTACGTATTATATTATTTGTGACATTGTTACATAGTATCTGCTTAAAATAGGGTTTTGCTCACCGTTAGAGAGAAGACATTAAATGCATAGGCAGGAGAACATTATTTAGCCAAGCACACAAGCAACATTCTATTAAAATAAAATAAACTAGTAAAACGATTGATAATTCAAGCCTTAACTCTTCTGAAAACGAAAAGGCACAGAAGCTCCTTGATGATATATTACCAGCTAACTATATACATCGTCCGTTTCCTACAATCGTAATTTAAAGGAACTATTTAACTAAATTTGTTAGGAGTGTGTAGAAATGTATAAAATAGATAGTATGTAGTGCTTACATTTTAGGGTACTAAGACGATAGATGTATAAATCTGCTTTGAACACTGTGCAACTTCACTTGTTAGCGGAGAGTCTAGTCTTAGACTTCCATCTCTCCCACCAACTAACTCTCTGGATTCTGGACTTTTAACAAACAGACAGCAAAGAATTTCTGTTAATGGTCTTCTCTCAGACCCTGTTGTCACCTGTACAGGTTCCCCTCAAGGCTGCTGTTTGTCTCCATTACTGTTCATATTCTATACTAACAGCTGTAGAAACACTACTGATAAAAGCTTTCTGATAAAATTTGCTGATGACTGTGCCCTCCTGTCACTTTTGTATGATAATGAACATGTTCACAGTGGCCCTCTTCCTGACTTTGTCCGCTGGTGTCACGAACACTTACTTGTCTTGAATTCCTCTAAGACTAAGGAAATGATCTTCGACTTTCGGGTGAACAAGCCTGAGACAGTCATCAGTACTATCCATGATGATGCCATCGAGGTAGTTGACTCCCTACAAATATTTAGGTACCATCTCCGATAACAAGCTTAAATGGAACATCAACACTGACATGATCCTCAGTAAGAGCCAACAACGCCTGTACCTCCTACGGAATCTCAAATCTTTCTCTGTCAGCTCTGTCATCCTCACTCTGTTCTATCAGTCCTTCATTGAAAGTCTCATCACTTTTTCTTTCATCTCCTGGTTCCACACCCTCTCCCTAGGGAACAGGAATAGTCTTGTCTCCCTTGTTTTATACATCTGTTCTAAGATCACCGAAATCAGGCAGAGGGGCTTGGCAGCTTTCTGTCATCAGCAAATCCTTAGGAAGGCATCTCGTATTCTCTCTATTTCTGATCATGTGTTGTCATGTGAGTTCTCACTCTTGCAGACGGCTGTATGTACGCGATGCCTGTATGCAAAGCCAATCGTCACCGCAATTCATTCATTTGAGAGTGGTGTCCCTTCGCCTTACCGGCTGGAGGGGACGAGCTCTCTCTGCTCTTTTTCTTTTATTTCGTGTAGTGCCTTTGGGTTTTTATTGTATTTGGTGTTTGCTGATAACTGTTAATCTGTGCTTTTCGCTGCGTTTCACCTGTCGCTGTTCAGGACTATTTTCTGAGCCCATGCCCCGTTTTTGTCGTCTTTATCGTCTAACGGTCGTGAACGCCATATCTACATCATCTCGATTCCTGGATTTTTGCTTGTTGATTTAAATCATCACTACCCTGCAGACTGCTCAACACTTTCTGCTCTACTTCGATACATTTTCATCGCAACATTCTTTCCGCTGCCTTAGATTGTGGATCTCCGTGAGTCAACAGGCATGGACTTGATTCTCTCTTCTCTTGTCTACATCGTTGCCTCCTACATCATCTATTTTCTTCAATTCCGCTGCACGTGTTGATGTGACCTCCGTGACAGTCGTATGTGCGCTAACAATGAACAAGTTAATGTTTATGTTACATGTTCCGCCACCTCCACCACTAACTATTCTACTGATACTATGACTACAAATCTCAGCTGCAGCTGGTAGTTTAACTGAGCTGTTGTGCATCTGTGCAGACGGCATTCACTTTGAAAACACAAGGAACTCTTTGTTTTGAGACCATTATTATTCTCATGTCTGTGTGTTTATATTTTAAGCGCTTTTAATCTGGCTAATGCTGGAAAAAGGCGCTGTACAAATGTTCTATTTTTTATTCCATGTACCATTCACCTGATCAATTCTACTGGCCGTGAACTCGTTCTAGCCTGAGGTGACCTAAGGTCACCACTATATCCACTATATTTACTGTTACTGGGAATGTGTGTGTGTGTGTGTGTGTGTGTGTGTGTGTGTGTGCATACGCGCGAGAGAGAAACAGATTATTTCAACATGTATACATGATCTCTTTTTATACCATGTATATGGCTGTCTTATCTCCTTCTATATCATGTATATGTATTATCTTTTTTATCATGTATATGTATGTATTATCTTTTTTATCATGTATATGTATGTATTATTTCTTTATATCATGTATGTATTACTGCTAGTACGAGCATTATTTGGAATTGCCCTTGGAGATAAATAATTTGGTTTTGTATTGTATTGTATAAGTCAATATCCCAGAATAAAGGATACTGAATGCCGAATATTGAGAGTCTTTATGTGGTGTTTCCTGTTTTGTTATCGCTGTCAGCTCTACCCAGCGAAATTCAAGCTTCACCTTCCGGGCTTTTCTTGTTGTTTTCCTTACAGGAACTGCAGATAGGAGCAGCTCGTGCTTGGCACAATTTCCCAGACTGCACTAGTGTAACCACGAGTCTTTTATTTATAAGAATTAAAAATACTACTTTTACATTTGTTACGCCTACAGTTTAATTAGTTCAGTAACAGTGCGCCATGGAGCTTATCTCTTTTGTAACGGGTGCATACGATGTGGGATAAAATTAATCGGTTAACGGTTACAGTCTTGTTATTTCAGTATGCATCCTCACACTCGCAAAGGAAGTGTGAAATACCAGCTGTGGTCTCGATATGATATCAAGAACCACGGACAAACGCTGTTTCGATATCATATCGGTGTAGGAACTCATTGTGGGTTCAGAAAGCGGGTGCCCCTGTGGTTGTAATAAAAATGGAGACAAGGGCTTATAACCCAATTGTCTGCATGAACCCAATCATAGCATTGTTCACTTCTTTCCTTTTCTTCCCATACTTTACCTAACCAATTACCCAAACAAAAACAATCAGTTTAAAACAAATAAGCAAAAGCACTTATCTTTGTGCGTGTGTGTGTGGGGGGGGGGACAGGTCAAGTGTTGCGTGGGTGCATGCACACTACCTGGATATCTTACCTCCTCGTGATCAGACAAAGGAAGCTATGAAACGGTTTATGATAATATATTGGGTTGCCTCCCGTTACATGTTTACCGTTCCTTTCTTTTTTAAATCTCCACTTTCCAGCATGAGGTGCTAAGCTGCGATGCATCATTTTATGACTCGAGGCCTGACAATCAGATATATTGTATCTTGTTTGCTGTATCCTTATGTAGTACCTTACGATGTTCCACATTACCTTCAGATTTTTTATGGGGGTTCTCTCTCGGTGGAAGTTTGTCACCTATACAGTGAAGGTTGGGTGTCCTGTGTTCAGCTTTCGTTGTTCTTTTTCTGCACGAGGCATCTGTTTACAGGGCTGGCTGCCTTGCCGTGATATAGCCTTAGTTGCTGGCTCGGCGTAAAACACCAGCCCCCCCTCCCTAGATGAAAGTAAACTGTGGAAGTAAAAATAAACTTCAATTAACCAAGCATCTAAACAAACAATGATGAGCTTAAAACAAACAAGCGAAATCCCCCGTCTTTGAAATTAAGGCCTTTAATGTTATTAAAACTTTCTCTCTAGAAGCGACAAGAATGATGATGATGATGATGATGATGATGATGATGATGATGATGATGATGATGATGATGATGATGATGATGATGATGATGATGATGATGATGATGATGATGATGATGATGATGATGATGATGATGATGATGATGATGATGATGATGATCATTTGTAATACGCAGGTATCCATTCAGAAGAATGCTCATTGCGCAGAAAGAAGAAGGCAGAAACCAGTGATTGCATATAATTGTGAAAAACTTATTATCAGTTTATTAACTTGAGCAGAAACTAAATTATACTAAGCACGAGATGTAGCACAAAAAAACACGCTCAAAATCATCTTACATGTGAATGTTACAAAAAAAGTAATTACATCTACCAATAGATGTGAAACGTGTTAATAAAACTATAAAAGAACACTATCGTCTACAATATGGACCACTCCTAATTAATATCCACATCATAAACATAGAGGGCTTTGATATGTATTTAATAAGTTAATATACATAAGTTCTGTTACTTTGAATCATAAACTGTATAAAAACTCTTCTTAAATTACCTAGATTCCTAGTTCTTCTAAGCGTGTACAAATGTAGAGAGTTAGGATATAGTTTGCATTAATTCAAATACCTCACTGCCCTTTAGAGAGGTGAAGGGTGAAAGTATCTTTAATGTTCAATCTTGATAGTGTTAATATGGCGTCTCCTGTTCTGTTAAAACTGTCAAATCGGCGAAGTGAATTTAAGCTTCACTTTCCGGACTCTCGTGTTCTTCCTGTAAGGCATGCCTTGTGGTTGCCACAGATTTCCTAACCCATAGCACTCGTGAGGCGACGCATCTTATATTTACAGCTGTAAAATGTCTTTTGTTTAAAATTATTACTTTTCTATGTGTTACAACTAGTCTGAGGGGTAACGACTAAAATGTTTACACTAGGTTCCGATACCGTGACCGTGTAGGAACCAAAGTTTTGGGGAATAGGGAAATGTATGATGTCCTCATGAAAAAAGGTCAGCTGGGGCCAGTTGCACAACATGTTTCTTAACCTTAAAACTGTTCTAAAGAAGCAAAATCTCTTCTCTGCCATTTAGATGCATTGCACAAGAACATACAAAAGATTGTACTGACAGGACGGAAAGTCAGACTTAAACAACTTTATCTTACTTAAAGCAGTCTTAGTTTTAAAAATTCTAAAATTGTAATGTGCACTTTAATTATCTAAAAATATTTAAGGCCTAAAAATGTTGAAAATTAGAAAAGTGTTGTGCAACTGGCCCCAGGCGTAGAGATGTCGTCTGAAAGGAACAACTTTCGACATGCCGGCTGATTCATTTGATAGGAGACAGCACTGTTTCCGATCGGATGCTTTAAAAGGAAAGCTGAGAACAAATTTTTCAGCGATTGTTTCACATACATGAGTGATTTGTACTAGTACTTCTTGGCACTGTTATACAGTCTTAGAAATAACGACTTCCATTTTTGTACGATGCTTGATGTTTCTCCAAAACTATATCATCGCAGTAAAGGTATTTTAATTAAATTAAGAATGATAATTATATACATCCACACAAAATAGAAATTTCGTTTTAAATAATGCATTTCATTTGTATGGACTAATTTTTCCAAGAACAGCTAAAACACATTACTTGATATGCACCTATTCAAATCTCATTTAACTCTGATATCGGTGCTATCTTCCTTTCTAGTCGATTCTGAAAGCAAAAATGCCTGCAATATAGGACATAAGAAAAATGTAAACTGAGTGACTGTTGCCAAGGCGTACACATGAAAGCCAGACATACTGTGTAAAATATAAATGCTAAACACAATCCTCCCAGAACAAGTTTCTGAAGTCACAGTAACTCTCTAATTGCATTTACTTTGCAGTGAAGGTTGCATCTCTTTAGCAAGCGCTCTGGGTAATGTATACATGGACATCCTGGTAGGCTGGTCCTCACAAAGACGTCTGTCACAGCCTCGGGGAACAGGCCAGCATGCGGCTGTTTGATGCTGATAGGACTCAGACAGGGGTTCTGACTCTTGTGACATTACTTCTTTTTGCCTGCAGACATGTCAAAGGTATGCAACTTTATTACATCATTGAGCTCACAGGTCACATGGCTTATATTCTCTAAATCTCGTTTGACTTTTTTAGGTATTAGGGGTAACTCACATATATTATTCTGAAACTTGGACTGTCACCATTTCAACCTGTAGCAGTCGCTAACACAGGCTTTGAATAAATTGTGTGATTAGCAAGTTGGTAGTCAAAGACTTCAATAAATCGAATCCTTAAGTAAAATTGTATAATTTTTTAAACTCAAACAATAAAAAGGACAAAAGTGTGAGAGAAAATTAAAGAAAATAAAGTCTATGAAAAGTTCATGAAGCTTGAGCAGGTCAATGATCCTTTCATACACTTAATATCCCCTGTCGACCTGAGGCAAGCGATACCATCTGACAGATCATCATGTGTTAATATTGTGCGCACTGTTTTCTCTTGTATCTAATACAATTTTAAAACAAAACAAAAAAAATACTAATGGTTTGGAAAATAAGAGACAGCAAGGCCAGTGACATCATAAATGATGTTGATCACATTATTACTGTAGGTTTTTTTCAATCACGTTATCGCTATCATCTATTTTGATCAAGTTATCACCGTGTTAACAAACTAGAGCCAAAATATGGGAATTTCTTCTTTGTTACAGCTTCGGCATGCTCCTGTAAACAGTTTGGTGGCTGTAGAACAGACGGACAGTGTAAACTTAACGAAGATCAAACATATATATGTAAACCTATTTTGTGTTCTTTCGTTTTTCTTTCCTTCTGTTGCACATCACAGTTTGCTTTTCAATAAGGAATTCTTTATTTATAGTAGTTTATCACAATCAATTTTTCTTCTTTTTGATGCCATTCACTAATACTGCATGTTGTTAACAGTATTAATTGTGTGTATGATTTGAGACTAGGTTGACTGCCTTATGTTTTAAACAAAATGTGCAAAGCTTTTTAAATGTAATCAAATGGCAAGGTCATTGGAGAGGCATGGTTATATAGTATGGTTGTACAGCAGCTTAGTAAATCAAAAATATTTCTTCAAGCAGTCAATAATTAGTATTATCAGCATCAACATCAGTGACAGTATCCTCCTCTCTTCTTCCTCCTCCTTCTCCTCCTCCTCATCATCAACAACAACAGCAGCAGCAGTCCATATTTCTTTTGCCCTGTGCGTGCCTGTTTTCGTGCAAATATGCCAATTGATCAAATAACAGAAAGATTATGAATGAAAGTCGAGATGTAGTTTAAGTCTCATTAAATTATTAAATACTTTCATATGGTGTTCTCGTTTTATAGGTAACAATGCTCTAGGGAAAAACGCAAGGGTCAGTTCGGTGTTTAAGAGACAAAGTCGATACTTAAACGAAATATCAGGCCCGGCGTGTCTGGCAGTGAACGGTAATAACGGAACCGATTTCAGACCAATAAACCAACATCCTCAAGATCCCAAATGTGGCCACACGGCTGATAATAACATGAGGCCATACTGGCTGGTAGATCTGGGAGATAACTACAACATTGTCAACATCGTTGTTTATGGAAGAAAAAAGGGTAAGCAGAAGTTTACTCTTCTTACACTAATGCTAATTAGTGTGTCATCGCCAACGACTGATAAATCTAAAAATTAAAAAAATCTACTAAAGGTCTGCCGACAGAAATATGCAACACACTTTCTTAAAATAATGCTTCCTGTGCCTTTGAGATATTTGTTGAAAACACCTACAACAGTAGTCACTTCTGGTTTATCAATCTCGAGCAAATTAAAAGAAAAAAAAAACATTAAAATTAATAGTGTGGAGTTATCTAAAATACTAAATACAGAAACGATGCAGGTCTTAACATGGGAGTAGGCTTCTGTTACTTTTGCGTCAGTTATTCGGGAAGGAAAGAAAACTGGATAGCGTTGAAGATGCAAAGGAAGATGCGTCCTTCACCTATTTCCATAGCAACATTTCAAAAACATTAAATATTTCTCCTGCTTTCTTGGCATAATTTTAGTGTAAATCCATCAACGAACAAATTTCTTGAGTTTCAAGGTCTGTATGACTGTAGAAATATATTTGGCAGAATCATTGAACAAGTTCTCAAGATGACATACCTAAGAATATGGGATGAAAGTGTTACCAGAAATAACCATAGATACTACCATTTGATCTTCGCCAAAAATATGGAGATTAATGACTCTGTAAGTGTGGATGCACGTTGAGTTGATTATCTTACAAAACGAGGACTTATTAAATCATTGATGACAGAGCGCTGGACTGATGACTCCGTTTCTGTAGAGGAGTACTAATACCCGGATGTTTATACATAAATTAAAAGAAAAAAGGTCGTAACTTTCTCTTTTCGTTGAAGAAAATTTACACTGAGCTACAGTTTTTATTAATTTTTTTATTTATTTTAATCTTTTAATATTGCTTCTTTCAGCATCGATACAAAGAATCTCAATTTCTCATTGTTTCAATTACTTGTACTTGCATTTAAAAGAAACTTTATTCTTAAATCTTTCTCTTAGAATAAGAGACATGGATACAATGAACCTATGGAGAACACAAAAAGTAATAAAGTGTGTTTTATTTGTTAAATAATAATACCCCAGCATTCACTTTGCTATTGTCACGATATTCATCAGAAGTTTGTTCTCTAATTTCAGACAATGCGAGGCACCTTAGGTACGCCACAGTGACTGTAGATAATAACTGGTGTTACAACTTCTCTTCAAAGCCAGAGATACCGACAGTGATTAGCTGCAACACCCCTTTGGCGGGAAGATTAGTGAAGATTTCTAAAACCAAACATATATGGGGCGAATATTTTCTCACGCTGTGTGAAGTACTAGTTTGGGGTAAGTTTAGTTAGGATTACAGTTTACTTCTAGCATTTATCTGGAAACAGTGGTTTTTAGATAGGGCAAATTATGTTTGTTTTAAATTTCAGAATAAAATTGCTTGGATCTACAAACAAAAATGATTTACGAATTGATGGCACTACGAACAATTTTATGGGAGTTGGAAACGTAATCCAGCGATTATTAATAATTTCTCGTGGATGCAACCCTACACAGGAGATAACTGCTAAAAAAAAAAACAGGAATCCTTTCGGTTTAATAATCTTCAACTTTCTAAAAATTATTTAGATTTCAATTCAGAGTAATACTTTGCAATTTAAGTGTGCTGAACTTAATTAATCTTGTTGTTGTGAGCTCCAAAACATTAATCACTTCACACTTTCTCTGTCCTGAAGTCTGTCAACGGGACTCCTGTGGGCCAAAGTGTTCACCGTGTAACCAAATACCAGAGAACCAACAATCTACAACACCCAGAGGTAAGTGAAATGTGGTTAAGTCATGAGAGGCAAGGGTGTGACAGTCCAAAGGGGAAGGGGAGACCTATAGTAGAAGTTTCAGATCTACATACGTATGTTAAATCCTTTTCGTTTATAGAAATAACTCACTGGTGGTATTCTAAAACACTTCACACGTCCCCGAGATCCAAACCAGTTCATTTCCACATACGGCTGAGGAAAATAGCAGTGCCACCTGGGACTAACTGCCCACTTGGTGGTCGTAGAAGACAGCAGGCGAGGAGATGATGGCACCCCCGTCCCCACTGACGATGACCACTCCTGGCATTAATCCTCGCCCACCACTTCCTCACATCAACTGTTCCAAGCAATAAACGACAGAAGCGATGACGAAAGTGATCCCATGGTTGTCTCGTCTTCCCCGACAGACGACAGGCAGTTGAGCCGATACTAATGATGGTCTAACCTGCCACTGTTTTGCATCGCTTGCTGACGACAAAGAACGACAATGATGATGACGCCGGTTACCAATGTCAGCAAACTTATTTGCGTTTCTTCGCTCGTCGTCCAGGAGGACGTTTTTCCTTGTACGAACCGGACCGCAATTGCCAGCAAGTAGTGGTTTAATATTCTGATACTCCTTTCCTTCAAACTGGCTTCTTACGGCGGCCCAACCACCCAAAGACCGTTATTTTTGCTGGAGGATGAGGAGAGGTTCCTAAAACTAATTTACTCTAAGCTGTATACTGGCCGGGGAAGCGTAGAGGGTGTCTGTACATGTATTGGCTATGTCTGGGAGAATCAAGGTGTGCTAAACGTTGGCTAATTTCTTGATGCGTTTAAGCAGCGTCTTTATTGTTGACTGTAATAAACAAGACTGGCATTGTCATGTTACACGGAGCCCGAGGTTTAATGTGCAGGCGAATTTTAAGTCGGAACTGCAGATGTAACCTTATTTATAATGTATTAACAACAAGGCCTTAACATATGCTCTAATTATATTTATTATGGGAATCGCTGATTTAAAAACCCACAAACACGGGTACACAACACCCCTAGCGACAGTGTGGAATGCCCTCTTTGCCATACCTCACAAAACGATGAAGTGCTCTTACTTTTTTAATGCTCTCAACTTAAAGACTTAAGATGTAGATTCCTGTCTTGGAAATATTTAACTCACCAATCTGTTTTTTAACTTTTCAGCTTTGATCAATGAACCACCGTTATATTACTTACATAGCCAGATATCTTTACCACTGTTTTAAACGACGTAAAAACTATATCAGTAGCTAAACGAGGACAGATATTTCCATACAATAATAATGAAGTTGATTTGTATAGCGCTTTTCCCCACCATTAAAGGAAGGCTCAAAGCGCTTTACGAAAAAGAAAAACAAGCAAACGTAATAATAGTAATGGATGCTGATCTCAAAAACAGTAAGTTTCAGCGTTCTTATCATTAGTTTTGCTCCCTTCCTGCCAGCACTGGATTTTCCTTTAAAGTCTATCTTCGCAAAGCAAGGATAGGCATAAGCAATGTCTTGAAATTCAAGTGTAGTCCAGTTAAAAAAAGGTTCGTCGAAATACCGAATTTGAAGTTTGAGGGCATTACAGTTGAGAATAGAGTGAATGCGACAGCAGTCCAGTTACACGAACGGAGAGAGATGCAGGATGACACAAACACACCTCATCACCAGATGACATCGCTCAAGTCCATAGATCCCAAATATAATTTACAGAACATGTAGCCACATACGTGGTTCGTTAATCAAAAATGTATAACGGCATGGTCCACAATGGTCCACAATGCCAGAAGAGTTAAAAGTGTCGGTGAGGGAGGCGCAGAATCCTGTACAGTCAAAAATCAAAGCAAGATGGCAGAACGAAGAACAGGAGGCAGAACCGTTAGTGGAAGAAGTCTATTGTAAGAAATGACGCAGCACAAGCACTGAAGAACAATCCATAATGGAGGCGAACGGCACAAAAAACATTACATATGAGTAGAAGAAACCAAAACTTGACGTACATTCATGGACGAGACAAAAACGACAGAGAGCTCGTCCCCTCCAGCCAGTTAGGCGAAGGGAGATCACTCTCACCCTTGCTACTGTTATTTTCTTGTGAAGCATTGTTTATGAAAACTTATATTAAACATGTCTTATTTGAATTGTAATATTTAATCAGTAACATTGTGTGAACTGTGCCTACTTCCAGCGATGTTGAGGCCACATGGCTTAAGTAATAAGTTTCGTTCTTTCTTTTGTTCGTTCGTTCTCTCTCTTTCTCTCGTTCGGTTCTGTCCTACACAATGGCATCACAGACAAAAGGCATCACTATGTTGACTCATAATCTGTCAAGAATGTTCACTAATGTAATAGATCAAATCTTTTACTGTCTAAAAATACACTGTACAGGTAATTTGCAGAAGAACATAGTAAAATGTTTCGAGAAATATTTAAAGCAACCGCTATTGTAAGAAACAAGAAACATCAGGTTTAGTCATGTAAAATCGGTCTTTAAATTTATGTATACATTGTGAGCGACTAATGCGTTGCCATCCCCGTGTGGCTTTCTCAAAACATCCTGTTAGTCGTAATCCTTGGGAAGGGTCTTCTATCTTAGCAATGATTGAGCTCTACTTACAAACAACAGGTAAATTTTCATTTTCTCTAAAGATGCTAAGAGGTACCACAAAATTAGACATTTTCCCTCACATTTTATTGCTACCGATGTCCCACTTTTATGGCTTTTCTCAGCTTCCGAGCCGCTACTATGATTAGACCACTTCACTTTGATAATAAAAAGTTGCCATTTTATCTAATGTCAACGCTATTCTCACATAACTGAAATTTTAACTTTTGTAAGACATAGATAAATCATTACTTATTTTCTTATTAAAATATAAGCTTTTTGTGAGCTAATAGTAAACATACTTGCGACTGATACGCTCGTTATTTTTTAATGAAAATATTTTAGCCAAAAATATAAACCAACTCACCGACAGAACTGAAACGAGTGTAGGAAACCAGGACATTCAACAGGTGCCGACGACTACATCCAATAATCGAAGTTCTGAAGGTAAGACCCACCACAATTTATGAAAGACGTAGAAGCCGCTCTGAGACTTAGAAAGGCGATGGAGCATCCACATATGCAGCAACAAATGACAGTTCACGTTGTCTGCTAGCATTCATGGTTCAGTATGCTGGTAAATCAGTGTCTGTAACTGTGTCACATCCTTAAGACCTTATTAATGTTTTGATTGTTCCCAGCTGGCAGCTTTTTTTTAATTTCATTTGATTTGTTCCGAATATTGGTGCAGAGAAGTTTAGTTGACGGAAGCATTAAAAACAATTATAATTATCTCTTTACAACAATACAGACTGTCGTGATGAAGATCAACAAGTAATTTGGAAATAGCTGGCAGTAGTTTATTTTTGGTTTTAATCCTTGATTCATACCCATTCGTATACAGAAACCATCTTTTATCAACAGCAAACACAATAGTCTTACAAGCTGTCTGCGTGTTAAACAAGGATTTTTTGTTGTGCTGGCTGGCTTGAAATCAAGAGTTAACATACGTGTGACTCATATATCTTATTGTATTGTTGCAGTCCTGGAAGAGACAAACGATAGGACGGTGCTGGTGGCTAGCCTTGTCGTCATCTTCATTCTTGCTATCATGCTGAGTGTCATCGCAGTCTTCATCATAAGGTAGCTGTTCATTTCCGATTAGAGAATGCGTGACTCTGACATTTGTCCTTCTACGCAAAATCCACGAAGCAAAACTTCTAGTGCAACATTTGGCAGTTACGTTAATGGAAATGATGATTTCTATGTTACGTAGGCTGTTCAAATCCTAATCGTAATACACTAATAATTGTAACATTCGTAAGTTGTAACACCCCACTAACGATCGAGTTTGATTCAGACCATGCAGACAGCTTATAAAAACAAGCAGTAAGTCTTTTTATTTTACTTAACTCGATTTTTCTTCCATGCACTTTGATCTTGAAATTTCTCAAAAACCAAAAGCCATTTGTGGGTGGAGACTAATGTTTGCAAGGACTAGCCATATATTTGAGAGCAACTCCATACCCAGGTGACAGAATCTAAATAATTTCCCCAAATACCTGCCATTAGACAGCTAAATGTTTTCGGCTGACAGCTACAATATTCTGGTGGTATTGTAAAATTTAATTTCTTTCTTTCTTTATTTAAACAGAAAAAAGCACCAATTACCTCGTTCCACAAACACTGGAAACATGGCGGCGAAACGTAGAAGAAGAACCCGAAGCAGTGACGGTAACACCTTAGCTACTGTCAATGGCTCATCCAATGCTGCAGTCAGTGCTGAAAGTACGCTACAAACTTCTCTGATGTGCAGATAAAACGGAAATGTAAACAGAATCGAAAATTTAGTCATGAAAATGTTCATAAAACACAAACATTTCGAAATCATGAACTGCTGTTCCAAAAACAGACTTGTTGCTACGAAGTGTAATTTGCTCCTTGAAAACCTTCACGTTTTCTTTGTTTAAGTGACATTAGCTCTCTAGACACGTCATTACCCTTTTATTGTAAATAAAAAAGCACGGGAAGTCATACCACTTCTCCACGACTGCTATTCTCTTTCTGTGACCTCAGGTCAAGAGCCAGTCCGTCCGGAACAGCGTGCTGTCAGTGTCATGTTGGACATTCCCGACACGGACAGCGAGTCCGACAATCTGTATTACAACGAGGAAGCCATTTACGCCACCTTCAAAGCTTCTAGACCCGAGCTGGACAAAGTCCAGCGCCATCTTGTCGACATGATGGCTTCCGGTCATCTCTTTGATCAGTTCGAGGTAAGGCTAGTCTTAAACGGTCGCTGGTTAAAAATCGCATTGTCTTTATGTACTCGAGAAGCAGTTAGATAAATAAATTGCCTTTTTCCCTTCTCTCTCTCTCTCTCCACACACACACACACACACACACACACACACACACACACATGCGCATGCACATGCACATGCACATGCATACAAACAGACAGGCATAAAAGTAGACAGCAAGATATTGCTTTCCTAAACTTTATGAAACCATTTAATGCAGTCAGATCATAAACTTACCGAAGAGTGAAGGGTCAACGTACAGTCCGAAATCATCAGACAAACACAAAGTTAAAATTAATTATCTCTATTAATGTAATGTTCTGCTTGGGGTCGACATCAGAATCTGGCATCGCTATTTCTGTCACGTCATCTAGGTTGTGCGCTCATCAACTGGTGGTGATGGTACTGGTGACGGTCCGAGAGGTATTGACGATGTTGACAGCTTTGCTCTACAGCTACCAATTTTTTTTTATTCTATATTGTCAGCTTTTATGATTGCAGAATTTGCCGAAAGATCTGAATGACGACCACGAGGCGGCCATACTGCCGTTCAACTTGAAGAAAAACAGATACCCCATTGTTTTGCCGTGTACGTAACTTCCTGTTTCTCTCCGATCCCTTTCCAAGAACATTTGTCTAATATTTTTCATTTGTAGTAGACTTTTATACAATAAGAAGTTCTCTATCAGATGAATGACTTTATAGCTATCTCTATTTAATGTAATCTAATATCACCGATGTCTCTTCAACAGACGATAAAAATCGCGTTGTCCTAAAGGACGGATATACTCAAAATGGAGCTACCGACTTCATAAATGCCAGTTACATAACGGTGGGAATACTTAATAATTTATTCACATATTTAGTATATACATGACATATTTGAATTCCTGTACAACGTTTATTTCTTATGTCTATAAACCTTGCCATAAGCCTTTCTGAAATCTACAAATTGGGTGAATACGGGAGGACACTGCATGCTTTTTTTATAGAAATTCTCTAACAAAACTTCTAATTATATCATTCCAGTCTTACCCTAACGTCTTATTCAGAAAGAGTCATTTTCATTTCATTTAAGGGATTCCGGCGAGGAAAGGTTTACATAGCTGCTCAAGGTAAAAACAAGGAACTCTTTCCTCTCTACATTTCTTCATCATCTATCACTTTGAGTGTGTGTGTGTGTGTGTGTGTGTGTGTGTGTGTGTGTGTGTGTGTGTGTGTGTGTGTGTGTGTTCTCAGTTTTTTCCTTGAATTCTGGTTATCTTATCGCTTTTGCTAGATTGGATTATATAATTCTCATTTTGTGGCGAATGAAATAAGACAAAAAATTTTGACTTATACAGTTTACAGAGTCGTTACATTGTTGTTTTCAAAAAAGAAGTCCACCGGATTTGAGAACTCTGCCAAAAATCAGTTGAAACATGATCTAACATTCAGAGCTAAACTGCGTTTAATTGTCTAACCTTAAAATGTCACTCACGCATGGAACTCTGCACATGATATCACATTTTCTTGCAATCGGAATATTTGAAGTTTCGTTGAGAAGTGAAAGGTTCTTCATTATTCGTGCATCTCTCTCCTGAACATAGCCCCGCGTGAAACCACTATAAGCGACCTCTGGCGGATGGTGTGGCAGGAACACATCACTCAGATCATCATGCTGACTAAAGTAGCCGAGTATGGTAAAGTAAGTAAATAATAATAAAAATAATTAGCGACCAAAAGGTACGATGAGAAAAAAGTAATAAAAACGGTTTACCACGGTTAATGGAATCGCATTACAATGATCAGCCATGTAGCAAAATTTAAAAAGGGTGGAAAGACGAATGGCCGTCGTAATCATCGTCGTCGTCGTCATCGTCATCTTTATCATCAATGTTGTCGTATTCAACGTTATTAAAATTGAAAGACAAACAAAAGGGAGAGTGATGTAGTCTGCTATGTTTTATAAATGGTAATTATTTGGCCCATCGGCTTACATTGTGCATGCGTGCGAGCGTGCGTGCGTGCGTGTACGTGTGTGTGCGTGTGTGTTTGAGTGTTTACGTTTGCGTGAAATATAAGGACAAGTGTGCAGTGTACTGGCCGGACTTGGGAAAATACGAGGCGTATGGCCCCGTGGCAGTCACGTGTACCAACGTCCAGCGCAGAGCCAACTTCCTCGTCAGGTCATTCATCATCAAGATGCATGGTGTAGGTGGAACAGATACACACGCACGAGGAACATTATACAACACTCGCACACGCACACGCATACGCACATGTTCACTTCAAGAGAAAGATAGAGAAAAATAATGTGTACCATAATCTCAAGGACAAACAGTGTCTGATGTGATGTCTAGATTAGAGTTTTCCCTATAATAATCTTCTTCTGCAAACTCTTGCAAAAGAATCAGCAGATTGTCCCAAAGGTACCCAGCATTTTGCCCATATCAGAGCATGTACTAGTAAGGTAAGGTAAAGGTCATCCCATAACCCTTTCAGGTCGTTGGGGAGTGAGGTGTTAGAGACCCCACCTTTCTTGGAGCCAGCGTTTACATGAGGGTGGTGCCAATCTTCTCTCCCTCTTGGTTCAGACGCCAGCGCTCTAACCACTCGGCCATCCGCTTCCCCGTACTAGCAAGAGAATTTGTTTTGATTGGGCTCGGGTAAACGGTAGGCTACGCCTGTATGCAGGAGGACCAGGCACTTAAAATCGTTTGTTCCCTCGGCAGTCCAGCTGCTCAACCAGATATGAATTGTCAGTTGCGCGCGCGAGTGTGTGTGTGTGTGTGTGTGTGTGTGTAGGTGGGTGGGTGGGTGTCGGTGTCGGTGTCGGTATGTGTGCATGGATGTGTGAAGATGTAGTTGTGTCCTAATGTCGATTTATATGATTGTATTCTTTTTTAAGTTTTCTATGATGCATACCGTTATCCTCATCTTGCAACTAGCACTTGTTCTTTTTGTTTTTGTAACTGATTTTACTTTCTAAGTATAATTGCCCACTGGAATTAATACTGTTAGTCATTTTCATTTTCATTGAAACGATAAGAACTTATGGATAAAGATGTGTTTAAACTACTAACCTACAAAAACACGACAGAGAGAAGCTCGAGGCTACAAACCTTTATCCTACTATCACCATAGGCATTATTTCTTCATAATACTACTGGAAAGTAATAGCTGTTTTTTTTTAAAAAAAACATTACATGTTAAAATGTAATCCTGAAATACTTTACGCTGCTGACAACTTCGTACCACAGAGTAGTGAAGAGAGGAGGGTTGAGCAATACCACTACCAGGCCTGGCCTGACCACGGTGTACCCTCCACCATCTGCCTCCTCAACTTCTGGCGATTTGTCACAGCGCGTGGGTCACAGACCCCAGCGGTACCGGTCCTTGTGCACTGCACGTAAGTTTGTGCATGCGTCCAGGTGTATGTGTGCGTGTGTTTGTGTTGGTATATGCTCTTTGTTAAGTACTCGCTGTAAAACAAAGTCACGTGCACAATTCTTTTCTTGGACACGTTGCAGCGCTGGTGTGGGACGAACTGGAACCTACATCGGCCTTGACATCGCTTACGAGAAAGCTGTCACCGACAGACAAGTCAACATCTTCGACATTGTAAAGAGGCTGCGAGGTGAACGCTGCTTCCTTGTTCATAAATATGTAAGTTAATTTCAAAAACTACATACGTCCAGAATTTTGTCTGCAAAAAATGTCCGCATTTTAAATTAGTTCGATAGCTGCAATGTTCGTAATTTCAATGTAGGTGTGTGTACATGGTATACACTCCTGTTCTACAATAAACATGTGATCTATTATGCCCATAACTGTAGCAGGGCCTTTTCTTTATCTAACATCAGGAACAGTTCGTCTTTCTTCACAAAGTGGTTTTGGAGGCCTACACGGCTAGAGAAACTCTCATTTCTCTTGATCAGTTTGACAAAAGATTTCCCCAGCTGGTCAGCGCCCCAAAAGCGAACTTGTACATCGATGCCGAATTCCAGGTAAACAGCCATGAGCAGGGATAATTAAAAGAGCTGTAATACTGCCTGATCCTCCAATTGCATCAAAAGAGCACGACGGTGATAAGTTTGTATATTATCTGTTTGCGTTCATAATTTTCTTTTACTGTGTTTCGCATATTTGAAATAATATTTTTAATTATTTTTCCCTGCAAGTCGAAAATTAGCACAAATTTGCAGCACTTCAGTTAAACATTATCGTAGTATGACTGCAGTACTGTATATAGTAAATACCCTTGTACTTAACGTGCGTAGATGTGTGTGTGTGTGTGTGTGTGTGTGTGTGTGTGTGTGTGTGTGTGTGTGTGTGTGTGTGTGTGTGTGTGGATGTGCGTGTGTGTGTGAGAGAGAGAGAGAGTGGGATAGGGAGAGTGAGACCACCCACTAGTTTAATAATCACGTGACTGAATTTTTTAAAGACGGTGATGCAGATGCGTTCCTTGGCCCCTGAGCTCTCAACTGAAATCTCAAAACAGGAGGACAATCTGACAAAGAACAGAAATAAAGACACTCTCCCGGGTATAATCTATTGTTTCACTCTTTTTCTGTGAGCTCAGCGCAAGACAACTGTTTTCAGCTATTCACATGTAAAGATTTCTGTTTCAGGCACTTGTACGTATATAGATATATATATCCATTATTAACAACAAATCAAACGCGAATAATCACAAGCCCGTGCGTTCACACACACACACACACACACACACACACACACACACACACACACACACACACACACAGATAGAGAGAGAAAAAAGCACACATTAACGGGAACAGGATTTCTCTTAGCGTATTCACACATTACAGTTTTAAATGGATTGTGGAATTAAAAATTATAAAGCAGTAATCAGTTATTTCCAAGACTGCTTATCATTAGTTATTTGTGGGAAGAATGAAAAATAGATTTGCGAAGACACTTATCTGCTTGGATTACAGTTTTACAGAAAAGTTAACGTACTCGCTTCTTTGCTCTATTTTATGGTTTCAGCGGATGAGCATCTAGTTTTTCTAACGGACTATGTACCTGGGAAAAACCAGTTCATCAATGCTGTGTACATATCGGTGAGGAACATATTCAGTTTCCTTGTATTTATACATTGCTTCAAGTCAACATGAACTTCGAATACCTACGGTGTATGTTGCAAATGATAAAATGTGTGCAACAACAAAAGACATATAATAAGTTTTAATGACAGGTGTGCTTAATCGGAATTGGAATAATTTTACAGACGTATCTCAATCATAAGGGGGCAGTCTTGACCCAGATGCCCTTACAACAAACCGTGGTGGACTTCTGGAGACTTGTTGAAGGATGTGACATCACAACTATCGTATCTCTCAGCTCCAAAAATGAAGACAAAATTGTGAAGGTCAGTGTAAGCAAGAACTTGCTCTCTCTCAGTCTCTCTCTAATACACACACACACATACACACACACACACACACACACACACACACACACACACACGCATAGAGTACACACAGTGCACATAGAAGACAAAGAACAGAGACAATACGAGGTAGTCAGACTGAAGCGCATAATATTACCAGCTGAAGTTTTATCACATAAAATGAAATGGTTGTGGATTAAAGACCGTCTTAACTGAACAAATATGACGGCTTGGTGGAAGAGTTCTGCGTTTTCTCTTCAAACACAAACATTGGCTCCTGGGAACTGGCAACGTGGGTGACACGTATCATGTAACTCCACGTTAACAAGATATGGTTAATGCAGGGAAATATTTGCTCAGTTAACAAGGGCTTTAATGGATAATGCTAACTTAGTGATTAACTAGGGTAATTTTATGTGTGTGTGTGTGTGTGTGTGTGTGTGTGTGTGTGTGAGTGAGTGAGAGTGAGTACTGTGTACGTTTCTTCACGTGATATTGTTTACATAGTAATAGCTCTTGCATGTCGGAAGGGGATGTAGATTAGCCACCTGACGGCCGGCTTGGATGATGGGGGGGGGGTAACTGGTTTGTTGACTGCTTAGAGATTTCGTAGTATAGTGTCTTAAAGTCTCACGAAATTCAGCCAATCTCTCTGCCTGAGTATTAACTCCTTTGTATCACCGTCCTTTCCGAGCACAGGACTATTGCCTATACTGGCCTAAAGAGACTGGAACGTCACTTAACGCTGACCCGTACATCATCATCCACCAAAGTACCTCAGCACTGGCAAGCAGTCTGGTGAAGTACAAGATGGAAATGCAGAAGGTGTGACAAAAGGCTTCACGCTCAAAAAGAACAGTTGCATATCTTAAAATGTTTCTCTAATGAAGTATAGTAGAGTAATGCAAGAAACAGTTGTTCTTCTAGAAAACAAAAGATTAATGTTCTTTGTGCGTAATAAAGTCCTGAAAAGACCATGCATAAATAGATTAAATGTACCAAAAAATTTGAAACGATTTGCTACAATTTTGTTTCTCGGGGATCTGCCTTCACCTATAGCTCTAGTTCCTTCTCGGGCTCCTTCTAGAATATTCATATGTGCATATTTGCTTTGAATTGATATGGCTATAAGAGCTGACTAAATTCATGGGCTCTAAAGTCGATACTGTGTTCACGAAGGGCATGATAAGTGTCACCACTGTCAGTGTTTGCGTCTGTCACCAAAGTCTTATAAATTCGTCTGCGTAGAAACAATCCTCGTCGCGGGAGGTTCAGCTGTTCCACTACCAGGATTGGACGGACGAGTTGCCAGGCGACAGTGCGGCTCTGCTGGTCCTGCTGGAGGAACTGGAGAAGATCCGCCAGTCTGACAAGCAGTTCAAGCCGGTGGTGTTTCAGTGCCTGTAAGTCGTGACACTGTACTCTGCACTTCACAGACCGCAAACAGACCACAAAAATGTGTTCCTGATTGTCCATATCTGGCGGCAAGCTTTTCTCTTTTTTTGTAGGCAGGTGTTTTATTTACAGTTTGCCATTGGCGGTATAATCTTTATTTCTTTACTTGGCACAAACTTTAGACGAATTGTATCGTTCCTGTTATTATGTGCTTTTTCTGTTTGTTTTCAGAGACGGGGTGGGAAAGAGTGGGTTGGTGTATGTTCTGAACGATGTGACCGGTCGGCTGAAAAACGAGCAGGTGGTGGACGTGTACTTGACGGTGAGAAAAGTGCACAGCGTGCGACCGCAAGCGGTGACTACGTTGGTAAGGACCTTTCCTCCCTCGACAGTTTACTAACGGCTCTTTGTCATCATTACCATTCACGCCGACACTAATAGTGGCCGTAGTAGGAGTAATAGCAGTAATTGTAGTAATGCAGTTAAATTCTACTAGTTGTAAAAGCGATACTGCTAATACTTGTAGTAGAAATTGTAGTCATATTATCGTAACACTTCTAGTAACAGTTATAATGAAAGAAGTAATAGTTGCGCTAGTAGAAGTTTATCTGGTGAGAAAGCTGGTGGTAGTCAAGTAGTAGCAGTAGTGAAAATGCTAATGATCACACTTACAGTGTAATATTTGCAGTAACGATAATGCAAGTGTAAATACTTTTAGTAATAGTTGTTTTACTACTAGTAGCAGTAGCTAGTGAGAAAACTAGTAGTAGCATCCTTAGTAGAGATATACCCGGTGAGAATACTAGTAGAAGTAATAATAATTGTAGTTTCTATAATTCTGGTGAAAATACTAGCAGTTATAATAATAATATTAGTGGTAATTATAATGCTGGTGAAAATACTAGTAATAATAATAATACTTGTAGTTATTATAATCCTGGTGAGAATACTAGTAGCGGTAGTCGAAGTGAGAGTAGTGGTAATACTAAAAGTACTGGCTGTAGTACCAATATTGATAGTAGCATAGTAGTAGTAATGCTATAAGTAATAGAATAGAAGTCGAATATTTAGTGGTTATAATAATAGCAGTAGTTTTAGCTCTAGTAGCGGTATAGTTGCCATAGTATTATAGTAGCAGTAGTAGAAGTAATAACACTAGTAGTAGGAGAAGTGACAGGAAGACTAGCAGCGGTGAAAGGAGTCGTAGTAGACAACATTGTCTCAATCTCTTGACTTTGTCTAACTAGTCTGTGTAGTAGTCTGAGTCTTATCTTCCGATGCCTCTTTAAGCTGACTTTTCCCGTGTGTTTATGTGTTTCTCCAAACAGACCCAGTACAGGTACTGCTATGAAATGGCTCAGCGCCTGGTACAAGAGTTCAACAAGTACAAGAACTGCTGACACCGCCTCACATGTTCTCGTCAGTCGTTCTTTCCTGCTGACAAACGCGCACAGAAACTTGCAGAATTCTTTCGTTTATATTAGATTGTTTCAAAGCATCTTCTGTGGGGAGAGTCGTTTGAACTTTATCGAAGCAGTTTGTTCGCTTCTCAAGGAAAATTTCTTGTTTGTTATGTTTCAAAATAGGCTCGGTGTGGGGTGGTAATAGTAGCTGTTGCTACCGTGGTGGTGGTGGTGGTGGTGGTGGTTATGATGATGATGATGATGTGTTAACCACTGTAGAAATATTTATGTGCCCAGCCTAGTATAGATTTAATATTGCGCTTATTTCTATGCTGGTCTAAAAATGGACTAATGACCAAACAAAATGATGCACAGCTTTATAATAACTATATTACAACTGTTCATCTTATTAACCAGTACATCTAAGTTCCTTCCTGAAGATTTCACACGTGTTAGCAATTTTCTGAGTTGCCGTTTTTTCTGTTTCATTGTTTCATTGTGTGTGCTCAGTCTTAAAGAACTATGAAGTAACTGAAAGAACGTTTTCCCTTCTAGAAGGGATATTTCAGCAGTTCCAACTCAGTTTGTTTTGGTCGTGTCTATATTTTTGTTATAGAAAGAGTGTTTTGATTTAAACAATATGATTGCAACAAGGGCCAATGCTTTGTTTTGTTGGCCGCAGATTTAACGCGTGTGGTAAAAAATATTTGACGAAACATGTCCAGTTTACTACATATTTTGCAATTACCTTCTTATTATGCACCAAAAAATTCATTCAGTGTTCATTTTCTAGAAGGATCTCAATAAATTTTTGTTACACTGAAGCTGTATTGATGTATACATTTTGACCTTGTGTTAAGCTTTGTATCTTATCTTTTACGTATTCATTTAACTTTCGTTTTAAAATTCGGTGTAAAACCCTATATTTCTTTGAAGCATTAAAAACTTACGAATGCTTCTTTCATATCGTTTGTAAATGATCAATGATGTTTTTTATTGTGACACACTGTACAAACTGTTTTCTCTGATTCGTTGGTTTCATTGCACTTAAAGCTCTATAGAACTGTTCAGTCAAATTGACTCGTCTCTTTAACGTTCATGGTGAAGGCATGAGTAAGAACCTGCCCAGTAGACCAGAGGTTTTCAAACTGTGGTACGCGTACCACTACTGGTACGCAAAGGTATGACGGGTGGTACGCGAGCACCATGCGCCAAAATAAAAGAATGTATATATATATATATTTTACGGGGCTGTATGTTCGCTGTCATTGCTGCGGTTGGAGTCAGGATATTAAGCCATTAAGAGGCCATCAAGAATATTGGGAACCAGACCATTGTAATCTTGACTGACAGCACTCTGCATATTTACTCCGTTTACCCGCGGGTAGGTCCGTGGGGTCTGTGGGAGTTGTGACCGCCGGGTCACCAACAGTTAAAAGTTTGTCAGACACGGAGACAAGTCTACATATTTATACATATAACAAGATGGATAATATACAATAAAAGATATTTATATCATGAAATATTTACAATTAACTAACTACTGACTAAATCATAATATTAAATACCGACGAACCTAAGACTAAGTCCTAGACTAGTATATTTATATATATATATACATGTATATATATATATATATATTCGCAGGGGGTAGGGTTGGGAGGTGGTACTCGAATTGTCGAAAGTGGTACTCGTCTATAAAAGTTTGAAAACCTCTGTAGTAGACCATAGCTTTAACAGGTCGTAGATCAATTAAGCTCATTGTGTTAGTGTAATCTGACATGGGCAGATCAGTGGCAAAGAATTTTGGGGACACATATCATATTTTGGCGCATTTTTGGCGGGTTACTTCTCATAACAAACTTGGTCAAGCCGTGATTACATAACAAAACCCTTTAGTTTTATTCTAGAAAGTCTTCACTTGTCAGTATATCAAATGGAAAAAGTGTTTCTGCTTCACTTTAAAATAATTTTCTGATAACTTTAATCTCTCTAAACTTCAAGTTCGAAAGGCGATAAATCCGTTGTAAACTCTTCAAATAATCTGACAGAACAAATAAGACGATGAAAAGTGGTAAACGATTTTTTATTTAAAAGGATATTTCCATTAATAATGCTAAAAGATTTGATGCAAAAAGGATCTGCTCTGAATATACTAGCACAAATATACCATTTTTAAAATATAATTTAATGCTACACAGAGCATGGCCTTAGATCATGTTTCTTGCAAAAATGTTCCTTCGATTTTCAAAATAAAATATTTTATACTTAATACTTTAGTTTTTACTTACCTTAAAAATGATTAAAGATCGGATGTTAAAAATACTGGGTGAGTTCTTAGAAATATTACAAAATTTTATTTCATTGTGGCACTTTTTGTGTAGTGAAAACTGGTTCAGCCCCCTCCTAATGACAATGAAAACTAATGTAGTACTTAAATGGTGATGGGACAAAAAAAGAAAAGTATGTAGACAAGATTCTCAGAAGTGATCTGGTTCAAAAAAGCCAACCAATGTAAAAGATCAACAATAAAATAGTGAGGTTATCGAGAGTAACTTCTCTGGCTGATAATTATCACTAATTTTGACTTTCATAGAAGAAAGCGAAACACAAAGATTTAACAAACTTCGTCTTTTCAGAGAAAATTCAAATGGGTTTCCCCGGATTCTTCCTGACCTCACCTACCCTGATTGTCTCAATAATGTTTTAAGCGTAAAACACTTTTAAGTATTCATTTGTAACGAAGCTACTTAAAAAACAAATAACAAAACTTTTGGTTTTATGAAGATGATTGTCAAAACTAAATCTGCTTCTTATCATGACTGCAACAAATTAAACGAGTACACCAAACCCTGAAGGCAGCTTCTTGCAACAAAAAAACATTCATGTTAGTCGGACTAATATGATGTTTATGACTTATACAAGCAGTATATAAAAGCTACGGCTACGACAAGAAGCAGCTCATGCGGCCTGTGTGGGTGGGGTGGATAAGTAGATCATCGTCTGCAAAAAGTTTCTTTTGAAAGGCATTCGACAGAGAGTGAACACTGCTCAGGCGCAGTAAGTGTTTTGTAATATGGCTAAAGCGTCTAGCGGCTGGCAGCCCCGGGGTGGACAGTTTTTTGACTGCAAAGACTTAAAGGCACGGGAAGTGGGCGCCTAGCGACGCTTCTCCTCGGCTGCCAGGTGCTCTTGCAGGAAAGCCAGAAGTGCATCCCACGCACTCTTCACATCAGCTGTTGCTGCGCCACCCAGCTGCTGTTCAAGGAACTGTCCGAACACCTGACGCATTTGCTGCGAGAAGAACAAGGCAAAACTTCTTATTGGTTTGATCCAAGGTTTGAACAGAAGTGACGGCGCTCATGACGCTGTCACACAAATAATAATAATAATAATAATAATAATAATAATAACAACAACATAAAAAACATTTTTGAACTCAAGTTTGCCTTTAACACAATGTGGTGCGACTACGAACAGCTCAAGTGACAGACCCCAACCCAAACGCAACAATATTTTCCATTCAGCTAGCACCTGGCCTCTCTCGACATGAGCACACCTCTCTAATGGTCGTCACGCACTTACCTGGAAGCGGCTGGCACCGATCTTGCGGTCCACGTGGTTTCGCGCAAGCTTAAGGGACAGGCCCTCGATGCACTCGCCGTCATCCAAGCTCTTGACGATAGCGTCGATGCCCGTGAAGACAGCCAGTGCGTGGGCCCGGCCCACTCCCGAGGCCTTCAAATCGTCTCCCTTGCCCTCAAAGTGCGGGAAGTGCTGCTTAGTATCTGGGAAAGTTTTGAAGAGCCTGCAAAACAGGTGTACATGCTTTTATAGAGAATACGTATGCACCGAACATTAATATAATATTATGACACATGGTATGAGTCTATCAATGCATGCAATTCAGAAGCTGATTTTGATTGGTGTGAGTGGAAAGTGTTGCTTGGTGGTGTGGACAAGTGCGCGTGTTCTGATCAAGGATACAAGTGCACCGTGTATTGATACGATGGGGTACAGATAATAAGTATATCAGTCTAACAGCCAGTTCTATTGGGCTGATTAACTTATATTTCTTCTTCTAAACCATTATAAATGCCTAACAGAATCTTACTTCATTCTCATAAAATAGCATATTTATTTGATATTGTGAATAAAACTGATGATAGCCTTGCCAACACTCTTTTCAATGTTGATTGAAGATGAATTTTCTTTGGCATAGCTTTATTTGTAATATTAAATAAAGCATATCATTTTTTATTTTAAAATAAATATAAAAAATAAATAAAAGTAATATATTTATAAACATGCCAATATCTTTAAAATAAATATAAAAACAATTTTTAAAATATATATTTACTTTACAAAAAAAATCGAGTACTAAAAAGGGGTTATAATGACGGTAGCTGGAAGCGACTTCAATCGGTTGCTGTAGAAACGGACTGTGTGTTCAGTGACAGGTGAGTGCGGCTAAAAGCTCAAGAAGATAACTGAGCCATTAACCATTTTTAGGGTAATTTATCCTACAACAAGTCTGAAATATCCATTAGCTGTATCCGTGTGAAATCCAGTTTTTGATAGGGAGAACCTTACTGGAAAGGTCCATGATTTCAGATTCCAGATAGACCACTGACTACAGAACAACGGTCACGTGTTAAAAAAATATATTATTGTCACAGAAACTACAATTATTTGAATTATGATTTAGAAGAGTAATTTAGTTTGTTGCATTAAAATCTTGTATGTCTTGTCGATTGAGGTCTGAAAATCGTAGCAAGTTCTTCGTCAATACAAGTACTCCATTTTCTGTTTGAAAATTTAATATTTATAAATTTTATATTTCATTAGACTAAATAAGCGTGTCATTTTTCGCAATAGAAACAAATGATAGTGATATTAATTGATGAAAACAATGTCGTGATTCATGCTTGATACAAAGAGTTAAACAACTTAAAATTGGCATTTTGAATGGGACTTTAAGTACTGTAGAAGGGAACATCCAAAAAGAAAAAAAAAGAAGAGAAGAGCGATGAAAACATTGTCATTCTGCTTACAAGGAAAACAGAGCAGCGCCATTGGTCAGGATTGCGTTCCTGTCGGCAGCAATGGTTTTCCAGCTGGAGGTGATTGCAGACTTCTGGGCGGCGGACAGAGTCATTCTGGGACAAGCAATATTAACAGCTGCTGTCATTTCAGATACAAATCAAACATCTTTTCTTTTCAGAGCTTTAATTCACTTAGTATTTATGTCCTCTTTTTTATTTTTTGATGGGAGGTCTGGTTCCCCCATAATGGAAGTAATTCTTCTATCTATCTATCTATCTATGTGTCAGTTATTACTAAGTCAGTGTGATGGAGTTTTATATATATATATATATGTGTGTGTGTGTGTGTGCGTGTGTGTGTGTGTGTGTGTGTGTGTGTGCGCGCGCGCGCGCGCGGAATTTCTAAATACTGTTATACGATGATGCTCAATCATTTCGTGGGCAAAGGAAAAATTGCCAACCTCAAAACTTAGTTTTGTGGAATAGTGCAGAAAAAGCAAATACTCGAAACCAATCATGCGCGTTCTACATTAGTCATAAAGAACAAGTGGAGGTCTGCCTACACCATCATTGTGACGAATTTATTTCACTTCAAACTTTTAAACAATTTTTTTAACTTGTATTTAAAAAAATGTCATTGCAGTACTTACTTGGAAGCTGAGATTTAGTTCCACAAGTTAATGTCACCTGGAGTACCCGTCAGTCACAGTGTGTGATTTACTTCAGCCCGATGAGGAGCGTCTGCGTCAACCGTAAGTTTTATCAGAAGTTGCCCGTTGACGTCACTGGCGCCAGCCAATGGAGTGAGGACTAGCTACGTGACGGCTCCTACCGTGGCGTTTGACCTCAGAGTCGGCTGAGCTTTGTGGCGGCAAAGACATATACCCTTCAATATTTTTTCTTGCACATGTTGTCCTTTAACGTAAATGATCGAAGAGGGAAATTTCTCTGCTGGAAAGAAATATGGAAAAAGAAAGAAAGAATGAATGAATGGAAAAAAAAATGAACGTACGAATGAATGATTAAATATCTCTGCGTATTTACCTAACAATGTTTCGAGCGCAAACGTTTCAATGATGTATCATTCGCTGCAAAACGTGGAAAAATATTGTTTGATAATTGTCGTAATTGTGCATCTGACTTCGTCGACAACACCCTTACATTGTTTACTTGACGTAAGAGTGAGGAGCTGTCAAGCAAGCCAACCCAGACTTACAAGACCATCACATAGTTGTATGCACATAAATCTTTTCATGACTAACATTTTTTCCTTAATTAATTTCTTACTTCAACCGCTGCTGCATCATTTTTCTTTGGATCATCGAGTGCAAAACCTAAAGATGCATAGAAAGCAAACTCCTTTGTAATAAAATTAAGTGGAGAAGTATATATTTGTTCACACGTGTTTCGAACGACCGCTGCGCGGACCTAGAAGCGTTTCCCAGCATCCAGCATGTTTAGCAAGTAAATGTCAAACCCTGAGTACCGCGGCCTACACCCCGCTCTCGGCTGCTTTTCTCGCTGCAAGAGAAGAAACGAGTTCCAGACCACACTTCTCCTTAGTCTCACAAGACATTTCAGAGCCCGCTATGTACATCTTAAGAGTTCTTCACACGACGTGCAGGTTGGCCCCTAGCACTTTAGCCTGGTTACCTCCTTGTTTTCCAGTGAGGAGAAGATAGCAATGGGTTTTGATACAATGAAGAGGCTTTAATTAAGAAAAACATGTTAAAAATACTTGGCCACTTCTCCTGACACCTGAGTGTTCCTGATGCTGGCGTTTCCGTTATGATGGTGTGTTGGAATAAAGAGAGGAGATGGTGGCGTCTGTATATATAGGAAAACTTCGCGGATATTGTTGTGCGGTAGATTTAGTGTCGATAGCAAATCACGAAAACAAACCAAAACAAACAAACAAAACACAGCAAAGCAAAACAAAACTAAAAAGAACCAAAACAACAAAATAAAATTAAATAAAACAGAAATATAGGACTTAAGCGGGAGGAGGAAGAAGAAACCGGGGCTTGATAAAAGAACGAGAGTGAGAGGGAAAGAAACATTTACAAAGATGACTTCTCATCAGCAAACTTTGATCAAAACCTGTTCTTGTAAGTGCACTTTTGCTGTACAAACATTGATTAGCATCGGCCAAAGGGTATGAGTGCCAGGTCGAGGTGCACTCTTGAGGTGCCCTCAAACGTGCCGATACGGAGCTAAGCCATGTCTCGCATGCGTACTCGTAATGCGCAATGGTTGTATCTGATTCTGGACTTCCACACCACACGATATAGGAGTCGAACGCTGCCATGCTTACCGCACGTAGGCAAAATCGCACATGACCTGTTTTTTTCACCCGTGACCAGGATTTCGAAACAATCAGTCTAGAATGTCAGTTCATATCTTGGAATAATAGAGGCTTCCTCCTTACCCACCTTCTTCCTTTTTTTTCTCTCTCTCTCTAGTTCTCTTTTGCTTTCCATGGCCGTAATATAGTAAAGTACTTTCGAGCTATTCTGATTAATTTCATGTTGGAAGTTTCTAGGAGCTGCTGTCCATATGTTCTGAGGAATGGGTGATCAGTGGGGGTGGAAAAGAAACTTGCTTTTTGCTGGATCAGTTGCTAGTGTCACTGAAAACAGACATTTTACTATTTGCTTGTTTAGTGATGAGCAAAAATTTTAAGTGTTGCTATCATGAGTGAAAAGGACACATTTATTTGCATAATGTCTATTATATGCAAATGCTTAGCATCAATTTAAAAAAAAAAACTTCAAAGCTTATTTCCCAGCAAAAGCAGGTATCAAATGCTTCATTCATTAAAATGTTATTATATGCTCGTCTAGCATTCTTACGAGGTCAACTAATGTGTGTTAGTAACGTTAACTTGTCCTTGGACTACATAAACATTGACGATATTTTGTTATTGGTAGAATTTCAACTGACCCGTGTAAAACGCTTTGAGAGTAGATGGCATCTGATAGAGGTTCTCCAGTCAGGCTATTGTCTAACTACTGTAATTGATCAGGGTACTTTTTGGCAAGCGGAGAGGACTTTGTGAACTTCAAACGGCGTCAAATTTCGCTGTCATTGTGAAGGGCAACACCATGGGATGACCGTGGTGGCAGGTTTATGCACGAAAAGAACTTTGCTGTAGTCTATGGAGACAGTGCCGCCAGTGAACAAATGTTCGCTCGGTCTTAAGAGACATGCACAATTTGTAAGCTGCGCGCATGGAACAAATATGGAGAAAAAAAAGAGTCGGACAGAAAGACAGACTGACACAGACACACACTCTCTCTCTCTCACCCACGCACGCACGCACGCACGCACACAGAAACAAATGCACGTCTCAAGGATATCGAAACCTGGACACCTCCATCCGACACCAGAATGCGTACTCCAACTAAGCAAAATTGGAGTACGCATTCTGATGTCGGATGAAGGTGTCCAGGTGCAAAACATTTCAAGGCCAACCCGAGTTATTATTATACTCAAAGTGAGACTTTTGAAAATAACATTCTAGAATAACAACAAGGCAAACAGAAGAAGGCCTGGGTACCCAGCGTGAAGGACTGGTCCCGCTGCCCACTCGAGGATCTTCTCAGGCAAGACTGTTCCGGTTTGCATGAGTTGACGAATGCGTCACTCTATCAGCTCTCCCTTACGACTGATACTAGACATGACCGCAAGATATCCTTTGTGACCTCTTCGAAAATCATATATATATACATTTTTTTTTTAACGCGGGTATGGATTTTGCCGTTCGATAGGGTTGTCTTTCTCGAAGAAGAGCTAATCACTAAATTTTGAGTATCAGTATCTTGCAATGAATTACACCCGTGCATCTAACCTTTAACGGGAGGAAGGTTGCACCACTTGTAGAACTACGCAAACACAAGAGTACTTGTTGAGGCGGGAAAATAAGGGTTAAAACTGAAATTTAGTGATAAAGTGCACAAAAGGAGGACGAGAGTTCAAATCCAAAGCAAGTATGCACGAGAGCATCAAACTTAGAGATGAATGGAAGCAGCGGCGCACATCTCGCCGTCACAACGGCAAATCTGGGTCTCGCTGATTCCCACGAGTGTCACACAGCAGGAGGATGAGATGGCCGCGCCTGACTCGCAGTTTATCCGTCATGGCTACGTGATGGCCCTGTCACCATTATTATTCGCACCGACTTCACTGTTGGCCTGAGTGCGTACTGCTTCCATCGTCTCCTTCGCCTCCTCACTCGCCGGCTTGACTTCCTCCCATGGTCTTGTCGCCTCATCCAGGAACTAAGCGTCATCTTGCGAAAAGCTTACTGCACATTCCTGTTATGGTAAACCAATTCATCACTTTAAAAGATAAACAAGAAGTAAAAAAACATCAATGATGATGATGATGATAAAAAAGAGCTTTGCTTTGTTTCCGTGTAGGTCACTGTGCAAGCTCCCGTGAGGAAAAAAAATCCCGAAAAGTTTGTTTTAAGGGCGGTTCCTGTGTATAGCACGTGGCGAGTGTTGATATTGCTGATGCCGGTCTGTGCCCGCAGCTTTTGAAAGAGTAGGGGGAGGGTGGTCGAGGGGTTGATGGGGGTTGAGGCAAGGAATGAGTGAGTGCAAACAATGCCGCTCTTCTTGAAGGCCGCCGACCGCGCAACGGTACAGAATATGGCCGTGCGGTTGAAACAATGTGACACGGTCTTTTCTTTTCTCTTTCATTTCGTTCATCCGTCTAACAAGACATGGGTGGAAAGCTAAATGTTCTTTTCTGCGTGACTATATAAATTCTACAGACTTGGAGATAAGGATGCAAACTGTCTGAGCTGGTCCACTTGCTCTCCCTCTAATAGAAGTTGTAGATAAACGGGAAAGCTGTCTTCACATAAATGACCCCCATTCAGATTATTTTTTCCAGACTGTGCACACAGCCCTTTCATAACCTTTATTAGCTTTAACATGTATCACATTATACTTTTATGGTAGATGAACAGTCTTGCTGCTAAGAGATAAATAAAATGATTATTAACAAATACAAATACAATGCATCTTAATTAATCCTTTTCAGGAAATTGTTTGTCTGCCGATATTATTATTATCTTTTGTTTTCTTGACGTTTAACTCTAAATAATTGTCATCACACCATGTAACAAAATGTTCAATCTACTGTCTGTAGTAGGAGTCATCATCGTTGGAAAATCGGTCCTGCAAGTCTGGTGTCGTCTATAAATTTAACTATAGAACAGGTTTTGCTCCTGTGTCTACATCCCGCCGTGTACAGGGCAAACAAGAAAAGAGAGAGAGAGAGAGTACAGCTAGTCTCTTGGGAAGCACCAGTACTGGTGTACAGAGTATCAGATCTGACATATCTAGAAATTATTATAAATTGATTACTTTTGAAGACCTATTCTTGTTGCTGCTGATGACGATAAAACTTTTAAAGCACTTTGTACATTTGTACATTTTGTTTTATTCTTTGCTTTTCTGATTCCATTTATAAATGTAATTATTTGTCTCTGAATATAAATACAACTGAGACCGTAAATTACACTAATGTAACGAGACTCGTAATGAGAAATTAAATTTGATGTTTGTTGGGAAATTCACACACAAGCAAACACATAGACAAGCACATGCACGCACTCACAGATACATGGAAAACATACACGCATTTACACGCACACTCTCTCTTTCTCTCTCTTTCTTTCTCTCTCTCTCTCTCTCACACACACAAACACCACTTTCGTGATATATAAAAAACCTAATAAATAAATTGTGTTTTATTTATCATTTATAATTTTTCAAATTTGTGGCCTAACCGGTCTACCATCCGCGTTTATAACAATTACAACCTTCAAAAAATTTTAAAAAATAACTTAAATAAAATGGAAACTACTTGCACAAGCTTGCACAAGATAAGATGATTAATAAACCTGATGATTACACGGTGGCTACCTTTGGGGTACCTGAACATGCAAAGACTAATTGTTCTCTCTTTACATCGCCTGTCAGAGGCCAGTGAAAGACGCTGATCACAGTGTAATCTCCGGAGGTGGTGTGGCGGACAAGGTCAACACTGAGACTGTGATAAGACTCGGCGGAACGTAAGAAGCTGTCGCTGGCACAGGGTGCGAGTGTGTGCAGGCACACACGTACAGGTGGTTGACAAGAACATGCAGTGGCCATGGCCAACAGACAGGTGCGTGTGCACCGTGTGCGTATGCACGTACGCACTCTATTTCTCATTCTTTCTCTCATAAATATATACAAATATGTATTGCATATATATGAATGATAGAGATAAGGGAGAGAGAAGTACATCAAAATCTAACAATGCTGATTCTCCGAATATGTATGAAATAAAGCTTAACTCAGCTGCAAGAATGATTTACATACACACACACACACACACACACACACACACACACACACACACACAACTCACACACACACACACGTACGCACACACACACGTACGCATGCACGCACGCTCACACACACACACACACACACCGAGTGATGGGGGTAAAGTATCCCGATCAAGTTCCATGGATACAGATATTGAAAGCCTTGGTCTGCTCTTTTGTGTGTACCCTAATAAGTCATCTTTATGACAACTCTTTAATTAGAGTTCCTGCTATTGCCCATTGTTTTGCGTGTGTCAGTGTCAGAATAAATTTGTTCGTCAGATGTGTGTGTGTGTGTGTGCGTGTCTTATATTTTGCTCATTTCCGAACGAGTCTTTGTTCGCAAGTAAGCGAGTGGGTGCGCGTGCACTCTATGTTGCCATGTATCAGTCGGCTTACAGCAGTAGCACACTGTAGCACTTAACGAGAAGACACTCAAGCGAGACAATGCCGAGCCACCCATATTTACGCCCGAAAGAACCAATTAGGCTCACCTTTCAAAGCCTGGCCTTATATTTTAATGAGCTAACCGCGCTTTTATTTCATACATGATGTACAGCCATTTATTGGACATGCGTATTCCAGAGATCTTTTACACTTTCAGACATTTTTTTTAATTACTCTGTTCAATTTTATGGTTTGGTTTCTTTTTGTTGATTGTTTTATAATTTTGACGTCTAAGAACGAAAAATATTCATGGAAGAAAGAGTGAAGGGTTACTCAGAATAACTGAAATAATAAGACACTCCACACCAGTTCGCTTCAGACGATGTCACGGTTGCAGCTCAAAGGTACCTGAATAATGTGTCATGATATGTGTTCAACTTTTCATTATTTCCATTTTCTTTCGTCACCTCTTTATTTTACTTTCCAGTGACGACACAATTAATATAGTGTTAATCGATTCTGACATATTCTAACAATCAAAATTAAATAACAAATGAAACAACAAACAACTTTTACAAGATTTATTCACAGACTAAAATAATAATAACGCGGACGAATAGTAACATCAATTATAGGTCCGTTTGTTTGATTGGTGTTTACAACAAAAATTATTTTAAAATATAGGTATCTCGAGTCAGGTGTCAGGGTTGTTAGAGGCAATTCTCGACAGATTCTGAACATCAAAGGAGTAGCAAAGAAGCATGTCGAGAGTGAGCCATCAATCCAGACGAAGAGGAAATGAGTTTAGCTGCAAGAGTGCTTCGAAGTATCTCTCTGTCTAATAATGACCTTTTAGAAAGTATTTTTAGAAGTCCCTAATATGCCTCGTGCTATTGCTCAACACTCGTTCCACATTTAGGGCGGTGCCATGTTTTCACTCGGAAATGCTTAATGCATGATATTCCTGATGTCGACAACTGACTGTGGGATCTTTAATGAATGCGCAGCACCACATAAAAGAGCGAAGGATGACACACACACACACACACACACACACACACACACAGAGGGAGAGAGACAAACACAGAGGGAGAGACACGCGCACACACACACACACACAGAGGGAGAGAGAGACACACCACACACAGGGAGAGAGAGAGAGAGACACGCACAGAGGGAGACACACACACACACACACACACACAGACGATGTTTGACTTAAAGCATCTTTTCTTTCATCTCGATGTTGCGTTGCGACATTCGCTGGCACCACCACTTTTGGCCCACGAATGATTCCTTGAGCTTCCCAGAAGGTCGGCCACAGAAATACACACTGAGGGTGCAGGTCGACTACAAGTCACCTGATCGTCGCGTGACAGAGTCAGCCAGAGCAGTAGTTGGAAGCCCTTTTATTTTATACATGATACCAATGTCTGTTGTTTAGTCCTAGAACAATAAGTGCTCATTGCCCTTACTTTTCCCACCCGCTGATTCTTGAGCCAGCATCGATTCAAGTTAGTTTTTATGTAGAGCTCTATGTGTGTCACATACGGATATATTATGTTTGTAGAATTGTTTGTTAATTGGATTGTCCAATGTATCCTTTCACTTAGGACTTGTTTTTAATAAAATATCTTTTCCTTATTAACTCATTTCTGACGTATTGAAATGCCAATTTCAGTAGAATCTGCTACTGACCAACAACTAGACTTGAAGCTAGGCTCAGTTGAATTGAATAATAAATCTATTTTTCTGAAAATGATTGTAAGAGCAGTTAAGTTGTTTGATTCCCTGTTGCGATGCTGCTCTCTTGTCAGGGTTGTATATACAAACGTACATCCCTCGACTAGTACCAACAGGTGAGCGGTCATGTGAGGCCGGGTTCTGCTATCAGGTGAACAAAGGACTTGCCTACGGTGCAACCAATGGGTAGGAGATGAGGAAGGATGTAGGGACGGTATGCGTTTTGTTTTTTTGTTTTTTGTGAGGGACGAATTATTTTAGGACATTATGTACATGGTTGCTCAGGATTCAAGTAAATTACAGTTGTAAAGTCTGTTATTAATATCACATTTTTCTAACGTAGGATCATTAAATTATTAGGCTTCCTAATGAGGGAAAAAATCTCGTACCGCGTAATCAACAGCACGTTGTGTTCAAGCACACATTCCTGCGATAAAACTACGGTGATTACCACAAAACATAAAAAATTATGTTTTAAATTATAAAAAGGTTTTGTTGCTAAAACCACCATCAGGCACCATCTGTAAAGAAATCATAGATATCATAAATAGTTTCAACAAATGTAATTTATTATGAAAGCCGTACTTTGAACTATTGTTATAGATAGCTAGTACCATCCAAGATAAAAAAAAAATGTTCAGAATGCTTGTATAGCGGGAAATCCTAGCACTTGGTTAGGCTCCGAACTTCACATTATTAGGCTATTAATGTGAAATACAAATGATAGGGAAGGGTGTGAAATAGTAACACACACACACACTCTCTCTCTCTTTATATCACCAAAGACACACAAACACATCTTAACCATGAAAATATAAGACAACAACGAGAAGACAGTAACTACTACTTCTGTCTTTGTCTTTTTTAAACTACTGAACTACTGCTGTAGAGACAGCTGGTGCCAATAAAGATGGCAGCTCGTCTTCGTATTTCTCTCTCTCCCTCTCTCTCTCCCTCTCTCTTTCTCTCTCACTCTCTCTCTCTCTCTCTCACACACACACACACACACACACACACACACACACACACACACACACACACACACACTTTTATCTAGACGTTTGAAATGATGATGTGCTTAGGGTTTCTGTTTTTTTCCTAACTGAACATTTTAATGATGCATCTAGGTTTACAAAATACCAGTGATGACTGTCGTGAGCACACGCAATTATGCAAGATTTCCTGAGCCTTAATTAACATGAATCGTAAAGAAGTTTTTATCTTCACTGTCTGGGATAAATTATTAGGTATTGTACCACATTCTGCAGTCTCATTCAGAATTTTACTGATTGTGACAGTGGTTGATGAAATTTCTCAAAGTTGAAATTTCTTTTTAAATTATTGCAAGTCAACAATGCTGCAAGAACAATTAATTGGGCAGCTTCACAGCAAAATTCGTGGAAAGTGAGGTTTTTAAGTCTCGATGTTTGACAAGAACTAGACATTAACTGTGAAAGGTCTTGTAACTGATTGACGTTTTGACAATAAAGCCCAGCACCGGTCCTGCTTCTCACACCATCTCCTGATCACACACACTAACTCACACACATACGCACATAGAACAGACCTTTACAGCTGTCGGTGCCAGACGTTGTTGCCGCCTGTTGGAGATTTGTACCGCAAGGAATATAAAAGCATCGGTGTGTTACCCAGTCGTCAGTACTATTCCATGACCTTTTGGCGGCTGAGGGTGAGCCAGGCAGCTTTCACCTCCAGTCATCAAAAAGTTAAAATTATTGTTCATTTTTCTAAAAAAAAAAACAAAATTGAAAGTTTATAGAGCTAAACTAATAGTTGATGTTAAATGCTGTTAAAAGTATTGGCATTAAGACTAGGCAGCTAATGGAAACAGTTACAATTAAATTATAATGATTCATTAAACCTCATTGAATACGTCTTGTCTACACTAAAGCAATAAGAAGAAATAATAGGCAACAATTTTTTTGGTGAATTTTCTTCCTTGCCGTGACACTTCACACCCCAGACTCCCCTTTGGTCTCATTTACAGCCAAAATAACAGCCCTGTTATTCACCCTCCGGCCACGCTAGGTAAATACTGCTCCAGTAACACCCCCCCCACCTCCACCATCTTTGACGGGAACCCAGAAACGCCAGGAAAAAGACTGCACGACAACGCCCTCCAGGCTACAGTTGGCCAAATGTGGGCGCATGTGAGCAGCCAAACAGGCAGCACAGGCAGTGAACTCACCGCCTACAGTGACGTCATGCGTCCAGGTGTCAGAAACACCAACCCCTGATATTTTCCTGCCGATGTTCTTGCCAATACTTATGTTACCTGCCTCACTAACTTCAGGGGGAGAGTGATGGGGACTAAATAATGAAAAAGTGGTCTCGCGCGCGCGCACGCACGCACGCACGCACGCACGCACACACACACACACAGAAACACCGTTGAGACTCAAGCAAACGAAAAAATAAATAAATGCACAGCGATATGGGGACCAAGTGTGCATTTACCGAGATATGCACCCAGTTAACTCTTGTTGCCCAGTGCGTTTTATGCTGATGGTAGGGGTGTATACGGTCTATGCCAGGAAATCGTCAGCCCTGCTAGATATACACGATAGACACCACATTGTAGACTCTGTAGACAGTAGCATCATTGCCTTAGTGCGCTGTGTTAGAAAATCATTTGGGAAAACTGTTCACACGAATACGTGCATTTCACACAATCATACAAACACAGAAAAATTTATCATAGTCTCCGTGTTATTCTTATTATTCTTCTCTTTCCTCGTCATCTTGGTGAGGTCACTATGGTATCAAAATCTTAATCTTTGGGACTGAGGAGAGCGAGCACAATATTGTGGAAAGTTCTCATTTTCTTGCAATTAAGTACCTGGATTTTATATGTCAGTTCGCGCCCTCCCACGTTCATGAGTAACATGAGTTCTCCTTCCATTAAAAAAATATTGTTTCCTTCACCCCTTTATTCTAGCTACCCCAGTTTTTGTGTCACTGGCGGCCAGTTTATGACTTGTCTGGTTAGATCGCCTTTACTTGCTCTTATTCGATGTTTCATCTAACTCACAGAGTACGCTGCAAGTGTAGCAAAGATTTATTTACATTGTCCCCAAAAGGATAAAGGAAATAGTGTTTGGATGTGTTTGAAGGATTCGCAACTCCCTGCTCTTACATCGCTTGCAGTTTCCCCATCTAGATCTCCTCTCTTCCGCCCTTGATCTTTCCTGCCTTCACTCTCATAGGTGGTGCGTTTGAGAGAGAGAAAGGATGTTTGTGAGGGGATGTGTATGCTTGCACGTGTTGAAGGGTGTGTGACGGGAAGTCCTTTGACATTTCTCCTCTTATCTACGTGTATGCATGTGTTTATAAAAGGTATAAGTTCAGCTTTTAATTAATACGCTACTCAGACAGCACGCTGCTGTGTATATTTTGTTTCTAAATTCAAAGTAATTGTGTGATTAATTCTGCTCGTTTAAATACGGTCCACTAACCTAGCTTGAAAGTACCCTTAATTCTAAATAAAACAACTCACTTTCTCTCAATCTTTTTCTCTTCCTCTCTCCCTTCTCTTATTGGCAGTTGTCAAAGGTACTTTCGAATAAATCTTATATAATCACTGCCATGCTGAGAAGAAAACTGAAACCACATTCAAGATATCTTGACCTCAGACGACCCTGTCTCGACCAAGCACTCTGACGTGTCGCCGGAGTTGTCCTTTAAATAACTTGAGACTGCTCCGTGTACATGAGGACGCCTGGCAATCTGTTGCATCATGATTCATCAAACTGTCATTAGTCTTCCTCTGCTATCAGCGAGATAAGGAGGTGATGTGGGAGGAGGGGTAGGCCGTTCCTGTTCCTTTTATCGCGCGCCGAGCACCTGCACGTAAAGGGCGTCGCCTTCCGGGCATCAGATTTGGGCAGGTAGCTACCCTACACGTAGGGTGGCGAACAGACGTGGAGAGAGCTGTGGATCAAGGACGATCGTCCTTCCGTGGATAACTGCACGCACACCTCCAGCGGGCATTGTGCCGAGGTGATTCTGACCTTTCTATAGTGAGGCTGCTCGTGAGTTCAGGTACGGTAATGGAGAGAATGTCAACCTCAAAATGCCAGCGTTTGGGGGAAATAGGTTCTAATTTATTGTTTACCTGAATCAGCAGCTTGTGGCCGTCTTCTAGGTGCTGACTCTGCATAATATACATAGCGTGTTTCTCTGTTGAATATTATGTGGCACAACACAACGAGATATGACTACAGAGGATTTAACGCTGTAAAATGTCTAGTATAAGCGCAAGAAAAAAAGAGTATATACGCCATTTATTATCTTTAGCTTAAAAAATCTCAGATATTAAATGTTTATGCTGAGTGATCAGTGCATTTAGTAAAAATAAACTTAACGAATTTGTATATCTTAAGCAGATTATAGAAAGTAATATATTTCAGATGGTTGGTTTGCTTTGTTTATTGTTTTGAAGTTTTAAAAAATATTTTTGCTTATTGTCTGAAACAGTTCTGCTTTGGTTGACCTAGAGACTTGAGGGACATTGAAATGTCAACGATACTGCACTCACTTTTTTCTGGACCGAAGGAAGTTTTCTCTGGCAAACACTGCGCAGCTACCCATGTTATGGAAATTTCCCCTGACTTCCTATTTAAGGGTTGGGCGATATGCCTTACACTGTTTGTCTGGGATGAGGGGGTAAACCTTGAAGGATACACTGCTTTTAGTACATAGCATTCACCGTTTACGATGTTGCCGAGTTGCAAACCGGTAGATGGACACCAGTTAATGTCATTAAGACTCTGTGCACTAACTTGGTGTTCTTACACAAGAGGATAGAGAAAACTGAATCTTAATAATCATTTGGTAGCCACGATGTCGATATAAAGCTTATGGGATGGTTGAGGAAGAAGGGAGTGCAAAATATAGGCCGAAGCGATAAGAGAAGAAGAAGAAAAGCAGTCAGTAAATCCCAGTGAAAGAGTGTTTAAACGTTTGTCAAACATTCTAAAAACATTTTAAAACATATGCTACCTAATGTTTCTAATCCTCTGTCAAAAACTTTTCCTCCTGTCGGAAAGAAGAAAATAATCTTCGACTCGACCTCACAAAAGCGCTAAATTGCAATATAGATCTATAGCATTTTGCTTAACATTCTTAATCGGACCCAATACGATCATAAGGAGAACCCCAAAAGCCAAAAAAACAAACAAAGAAACAAACAAACAAATAAAAAAATTAAAAACAAAACACAAAAATCCCATTCATCCCAAAACACTTAAAAACTTTATTTCAGCATACACGCATCCTGCTGATGTGCGTTTTAACTTTCTTTCTCGTGAAAACGTTATGTGGGTAAAATACATGTTTCCGAAACGACGACGACGACGACGACGACGATGATGATGATGATGATGATGATGATGATGATGATGATGATGATGATGATGATGATGATGATGATGATGATGTGAGGACGGTTCCGGGGAGGATGAATAAGCGAAGAAACGATATATTGGCTGTCACAGTTGGCTTGCGTGTTCACAGCTGGATATTAAGATAGAAAAGGCAGTTTTCCATGATGGATGGATATATTCCCCTCTTCTAGAACACCAGTAAAAAAAAACAACAACAAAGGTGCTGTGCCTAGTAAATGTAAGACACCGACGGTAGTAGGGTTAGAATGAAATGCGATGTGAAGGGTGTGGCGAAAGAGAAAACAATCTCATCTGCTCTTTCCACGGCCATCATGCACTCGTTGTACTGGGATGCCACGGATATTTCATCCTCCAGGGCGAAATGTCAGGTGAGACAAAGAGCTGAGAGTACAGCAGACGAGAACACTTTCGACTCTGGAACATCGCACACCCGTATTTTCCATTCTGACTGCGTTTCGTGAAGGCTTTGCAGTTCTCAAAAGACTTCGGACATAGCTCTGGCTCTGTGGGATCCTCTCGAAGTTATTTCCGCTCAGGTCCCCATGCTCCAGACGCTCGCCATTTCACTTTCCGCGTATTCATATGTGGTGAGTCGTCACTGAACCACAGTTTTAAAAAAATGGTTAAAGGAAGGAATCATGTTTAACCTTTTAGCTGTTGGTGCCCCAAACTGGTCTTCTGACGTCACAAGTGTCTTGCCAACTATGCGTTTATAATTATTCATGCCATTTCGTTTTTATTAATGGCTTTGAAACAGCACGGCATATTAGAGAGAGAGAGAGTGAGGGTGTGCGTTTTGAAAACGTGTGTATCTGTACCTGTACCAGCCATCCGAGTCGAATATGAGCGTCATTAATGCCATCTCATACAACTGAACCCTTCAAATCTGCACTGAAAACGCACCTCTTCCTTGAGCATTACTCCTAACACAGTCCACTCAATGCTCGTCCTTCTTACCCTCCCCCTTCCGCTCTTGATACTTTTCTACCCATCTTTCTCTACAGAATCACTATATTCTCTGTTTCTGTTACTTGGTGCCCTTATTGTGTTTTCTATCTTTATATTCTGTTTTGTCGTCAGTACTGTCGTTATTCTTCCGTCCCTCGTGTTCTATCTATTTAGTTCATGTCTTTTCCCCGTTTTAAGAACTAAGAGCATGCTCTCTATGAGTGTGAATATGTGCTATAAAAATCTTCATTTATTATTATTATTACTACTATCTCAAGGAATACTAGTGGATCGTGTTTGGTTCTGAAAGGGTCATTGACCCTGAGTTCCTGATTAGGCAAACGCCTCAGGGAGGATCTTGTCAACAGCAGGTGGTTACTTTTAAAGCTGTTGGTCACTTCGCAGTAGTGGCGATAGAATCCGGTGGTCTCTCCGTAACATGCAGTCACTGGGCACATGTTGTGCAATCCTCGCGTTCACCTTCAGAACTAAGCTCCAGTCTGTGAGAGGGGGTAAGGCTGAGGAGAGGGAGTGTGCGAGGAAGAATGCGCTCTGAAGGAGACAAGTGGGAAAAGCTGGGCTACAGCACGTCTGAAACATCCTCACATGTTCGGCACGCCCCTCAAACATTTACCTTTGGTTGCAGTCCGTAGGGCGCCTTCCGTTGGAGTTCTCTCGAGTCAGGGCCTTTGAAGAAAATTGCAGACGAATGGAAGTTATATCTCAAAGTAGCAGAATTCGTAGAAGTTTGTGGTCACATAAGACTGTTTAATAGTCACGTGCTTATGATTGGCCCGTTTCTTTTTCTTCCACCCTCTCCAATCGTCAAAAGCACTGTGCACTCTCCAGCGTTCCTCACTCTTCTCACCCATTGGAATATCTTACATTTATTTACAACTTATGCCTACAATATCTACGATGTTGCAAGCAGGGCCGGTTCTACCTATTAGGCAAACTAGGCAGTCGCCTAGGGCGCAGTCAAGGAGGGTGGGAGGGGGAAAGCAAAAATGGCCTGCTGTTTTTTTTTAAGATGAATAATTTTAGGGAAAAATATCATTTTCACAGAATGACATTAGCAGGACACCTTTCGTCTGCTTGTAGACTGACCACTGCACTAGCTTCTCACTACATAAATTACAGGAAAACCCCTTTTATTATTTCAGGGCCCACTTGCAGTGACCAGCTAACCAGCAGGGAAGTAGAGGGCAGAGAGGGGACGGCAGAAGGGCGGGGAAGGGCAGGGGTTTGGGGCTTTGTTGGTGGGTGGGGAAGGCGGTTTGTGGCGCAGTAACGGAAGGGGGGGGTGCAAAAATGGCCTGCTGTTTCGTTTTTTTAAGTGATAAAAAGTGTTAGGGAAAAATATCATTTTCATAGAATGACATTAGCAGGACACCTTTCCTCTGCTTGTAGGTTGACTTCACCACGCGAGTTTCTCAGTTCATGTACAACAGGAAAACCCATTATTACAGGGCACTATTGAAGTGACCAGGTAACCAGCGGGGAAGAAGAGGGCGGATGGGGCACAGGATAGACAGCAGAGGGGTGGGGGGTGGGGCGGCGTTGGTGGATGGGGCCTGGTCAGGGTGGACATCTATGAAGGATGGGATCACATTCCACTGATACCAACCTCACCTTTCTCTCATCTTTCCTACTTCGGAAGACGTTCCGAACTTATGCATTGAAAACACTGCAGCTGAGATCAGGGACAACAACACTGACTTGAGTTTGCTACGCGAGTTTCTTTTTGGTTATGACAACTGTTGTATGCTCAATATTTTTTACACTTACGAACTTTGAACCCGAGGGAACTTAGCTAATGTCACGATTGCGTTCTTAGTTAATAAGAGTATTAAAGCCTTTATCAAACAAATATCAGAGTCACTTGAAGTTAAATAGTATATCAATTTTCAGATCAATTTATTTAATTCACTGTCACGAACCTGTTTTCTCCTTAGTGATGTGTACAGTGGTGTCACTGATGGGCTTTAGTCTTGTACTTACTGTTGTGACTCACGGTCGTGAATATTTAAGTTTCTTATTAATTATTAAATTTATTATTATTTTCAGCTCGATGGGTGCATTACGCTTAATTTAGTTGTCAAATTGTAATGTTTGTTTATTTTTTTTTATCTAAGAGTGCGTCTGTTTCTCTACAGTTTGAACAGATAGTTTGTTGTTATGCTCTATTGACAAAATATTTGAAATTGGTTATTAAGAGATAATAAATACTAAGACCTATAGTCTACATACTTCTCTTGTTTTCAACAAACCCTATCAGGCCGGACACGAAGTGGTGCTGGCTATTGGAATATTTTTGGCCAGCTGCCTTGACACCAGTGATTTACAACTTTGTATTGTTAGTGTCTAGAAGACTCTCCCTTGTACCGCCCCGCCCACCTGTCAGGTGTGACTTTGGATGGGAACATGTGGTAGCTGCGATGAGGGTGGTCTAGATGCTAGATGTGATAGCTTGAGTTTTAGACCAAACAGCAAAATAAGACCAGAGCAAGGTGCTACAGATTTCTTGTCTCCATCAATGTGCAGTCGGTCGCCACTCCATAAAGTCTTTTACACGAGTGTTTGAAATACCCAACTCATAAGTGTAGGTCTGATTTGGTAGGCATGCAAGTATCCATGTCTGCATGATGCATGGCAGCATTTGACGTACCTTTTCTTGACAAAAAGTAGTTCTTACTTATAAGTTAAAAATCAAATCGGAGAGCAAATGCTCAAAAAAGTTTAATTTTAATAAGCCATTCTTTGACACTTCTGGGTTCTAAGACTTCTGGTCATGATGAGTTTTTGTAAAATACCACTTTTCCACTATTTTAAGCAGCAAACATGTAGTCTGTAAGTGCAGTTTTACTTGTTAGTTCATCTGTAAGATGAGAAAGAAGAGAGCAATTGAAAGTACTTGCCGATGTGCTAGGTGGAAAGACCCAAAGGGTAGTGATAAATCTAACACAGTTAATGACCAGTTTGATCAGATTAGAAGACTGGACAAAGAAGGTGGTGCGATGTTACTTGATAGTTGTACGTGAGATGAGAAAGAGAGAGGAGAGAAAGACTGAAAGGACCTAAGTGGGGTGGCTTAGTGGAAAAGGGTAGAGATAAAAAAGGTCAGGGCTGGACAACCAAGATCAGGGGTGGGTGGGTAGGGTAGTTAGTCTTAAATTTAAACTTAAAACCCACAGGATGTTGTAAAATCGTCACTTTTCTGAGCGGCTGCAGACATCTCGTGCTGCTGTTTGAATTTACTTTGTAATGGTCTGTTCGGGCGCTTGGTGCTATCATCCTTCCAAAGCAGAATCAGTAAAGGTCTAATATAAGATCTGTGAACTGAACTGTTCTTTTGGGGGCAGCTAAATATGAAAGCACAACACAATACCATACCCTATCCATATCTGCCAAACAGACTCAGGTATTCATGTTTCAGACATCTGCCTTCATTCACACACAGTAACACTTAGAAGTAGCACGGCCAAAGCAACGGACAGCCTCAGTCTGTTGGTCCTGCATGCAAGTACACAGAATTGACGGCCCGATAGGAGCTAGAATAATTCTCCCGACAAGACATGCCTGTCATCACAAAGGATTTCACTTTCAGATGTGTCTACCTGTTATACAGTCTGAAGAGCACTATCCAAATGAATATGGAGCAGGTGGATACAACACGATGAAAGCTGCTCTTGTCCTTCACCGACAAACTGCTGTAAAACCAGATAAACGAGGGCTCCACCCTCTCAATGTGCGATCTATAAAAAAGTTTAAGAAATCGCTGGGAGAAAGAGAGACTTCAGCTTCCTGAGAAGGAAGAGGCCATCATTCTCTTGTTGAGAACCACCAGCCTAATTCTCACTTTATAACTTACAATTTCTAATTATTATTTGCAATTTTTTTAATAGTCTTCACTGATATTGACTTTTGTGTCTGCGGGGACGTTTAATTTGCAATAATTTCAAGACCACAGAACATTGTGTCATTCATCTCTGTCCAACAAAGTCTGCTGCTTGGGGTTATTGTAAGCATGCTTTAGCATTCCATCATACTATTTTGGTAAATTTAATCTGCACATGACTAGTCTTTTTAATTCAAATTACCCCAAAAAGTCCATTGACTGGAAAAATGATGCCAAACATTTTACCCAACATCGCCTTGATGCAGGTTAAAGGTGAAACTCAATGGAAGCCAAGTTTTGGGATATCAAAACTTAAGTCACAAGGTAACTTGTGCCTGGCACACTTTGCCATGTTTAGAGTGAACTTAATAAATTTAAATGGTAAACAGACCACAACCTTTTGATATTTCAATCTTTGTTGTGAGGCTTCTATGCATCATACACCAATGAATGCAAAACGAAAGCTGTCTGTCAGTCTTTTATTTAATTTGCATGTATACTGAAGTCCAAAATCAAACCAACAGGTCCATGTCACACGAGGATGTTCAGTAAAGTTCACAGATATAGCAATTATACCACGCAGACTCTGGCTGCCCAGGATAAATTGCATTCCGCAAATGATGAAAGATGAATTGAATGACACTAATTAGGCATATCTAAAAAAAAATCAATAATAGAAAAAGGAGACTCAGATATAAACGAAAATTATAGGTCCTTGATAAGACCTTCTAACTCTTCTTTTGTGAACATCCTGAACAAATTCTGTGGTGTAACCGTTGACATCTGCAACAAAAACATGCACAAAACTGATAATAAACAAACATCATGGCACCAAGGCAAGAATATTTTAATTGTAGATGAATACACAAGGATTGCTCTTAAGCTTTCACCATTACTGAACTGTATTTTCGATACCACTTTCTGATTTATACAAATATCTGGAACAAAAAGCACAGAACTGCCAAAAAAGCATACAACAATTTTAAACAATTAAAGTCCTCTAATTTAAATACCAATATCTATGCTCTCTCTCTCTCACACACACACAGAGACAAAGAGCGTGTAAATCATAGCCATCGGACCTCCACATTGGTGGCATTGAGTTTCTCTTCCATGACTTGTTTGAGAATAGTAAGGGCAGACTTGCAGGCATCCTTTAAAGTCATTGACTGCACATAAATGAAATAATGAAATCTACACTAAATCTGAATATTTTTTTTACATATCTAGCATATGCAGCAACAGTGCACTGTACATCCCAAAAGTGTGTGATTATCTGTGAGACAAACTTATTCACATCATAAACACCAACACAGTACCTCTGGCTCTACAAGTTAAAAGATGGACTTGCAATGTGAAATAGACTAGAGGATGAGATGTATGGACAGCAGGAAACTGGGAGAGGGCAGGGGAGAGTACGTGACAAGGAGTAACAGATTTCTTTTCATTCAATTTGGACGAATGTCCCTTGATAACTTTGATTCTTTAAATTCAACCAAACACGCAAGTTAGCAAATCAAAGACATATGACTATCTGCCAAGATCTAGTTAACACAAGTCATGTAACATCAGGGCTTCTGCTAACGCAAAAAATTGCGTACAGTACGCATTAAAAGTTCGGAGGACCCCTTCAATTTTCGTCAATGGGGTCCCCTTCAAATTTGGGCAAAAAACAGATACAAAATTCGGTAATTGTAGTGTCTGACATCGTAGCCCAATCTATTGTCGTCTGCTACAAGGTGAGAGTAACTTCCCTTGCACTGAGTTTTTTCCCTTACCAGAAAGAGTTCCATTTTAACCTATTTCAATGATGTCGTTGACAGCTTGGTTAAAATCATCGTTTCAGAAACGGAAAGAAAGTGAGGGCGAAGACAAACAGCAAGATAATGAAGATCGTGAACCCACATCATCATGCCCTGTTCCATCTATTACCTGTGATTTTTTTTTCACATTGTAAAGGGACCCCTTAGAGTTAGCCTGGGACCCCTTAGAAATATGAAGGGGTCCCTGGGACCCAAAGAATTTAGCCTTAGCAGAACCCCTGAACATTGACACTGACTTTGATTTAAAACATTAATGAAACTATGCTAATGTTAGCAAAGCCATGCTAATGTGCTGTTACATGACAAGAAAATTTCCACATTCTCTGTATAATATCAAGCACCATCGAGATATATTTAGCTAAGAAGGGGATTTAAAAGAAAAAGAGAAAACAGATATAAAAGATGTGAGAGACATTAGACGAAAATAGCTGAGAGCTATCGGGAAATGAAAGAAAAGTAGGAATAAGACCTTGTGGAAGCTTTCTTGTAAAGCTTGCTGTGCACCTTCTGACCCTGATCCAATGGCCTTAGCATCGTACTGTATAAAGGTGCCTGATGGATCCATGTGAAATCTGTTTGAAATTTATGGAACCATACCACTGTAAAATATTGTTATAAGACATTATGCAAATCAGCTTTCTCTTAAGAAAGCACGAATACATATTTAAAAGTAAACATATAAAGATCAGTATGCAAGCAAACACAGGACTGTATACAAATGTATTCGGAAATATACATGAATGAACAAAGGTATTCATCCGAAGACGATTAAGAATCTCTTTCAGCCTCTTAAATCTGTAATGTACAGGAAAGCCATGAAGACTAACAAACTAGCCAAATTGTGTCCATCTTTGTATACTCACAACCGAGGTCCATTTTCATCAATCCCTGCTATCAGCAAAGCTACACCAAATGGTCGACTCTACACAGATCACAAAAAGCTGAAAGTACAAGCAATCCCAAATGGTGTTCTGCCATGCCTCTTACTTTAAGCTCAGGCTACATTACACTGATCCTTGTGTTTATACTTAGCATTCTAGCATTTCAAAAAGAAAATAAAGAAATAAGTCTTAGGAGAACACATCAAAATGAAGACAATGAGATAATGTCACCACTGTATTTGAAAAGATACAAATTAAAATTTTTTTAAACTTTAAATGATTTTTTTTTGTGGGATGTAACTTTATTCAAAAATGGTTCACCTATATTATTTTTCTTCCTGGATCTTTGGTCCCTGCATGTTTACATAGATTTGGGGTAAAACTTATCGTAAAACATGCATACAGTTGTGGTGGATTGCTATGTACAGTTGTTGAAGGGTCTGCATGACTTCATACAAAATATGCATGTGATCAGTTTTGTTTAGTATTAAAAAAAAGACAGAACACTTATGTGCTTTAAAATTAAGAAAAGATTTTATGTAATTGATAAAAAGACATCATTGATGACATAAATATCAACTGTATTATACTCTTTACCTAAATGCACAGCCTGACATTAATTCAAACAACAAATTTAATGTAAAAAAATTTAAGTGCATTTTTAAGTTTAAAAAAAAATGCCATTTAACAGCATTATAAAAAATGGTAACATCAAGCATTATACTAAGCCATTGCTCAAACAAAATGTTACTTACCATCGCACCAGGATTTGGATCATCATCACCAAATGCTAAAGCAAGGTTAGACACTGCCTGTGTGACACTTTCCACACTGATATTCTCATTGTATGTAAACCAATGATTCTGAAAGTGTAAGCACGACCCGAGACCGTTATCCCATGACCTGATACTATTCACAAAACATTGAAGTACTTATTTTACACCTGCTGGCTTTAGTTTATTTTTATCTGATCTGATTCTTTGTACTGTTAACAAATTCAATCATACTGTTCCTTTCATGCCACATTTTTACGAAGGAAAATTCATCATTAACGACATATCTATGACAAAAGTATACAAAGACTCAAAAATGAAAAAAATCCAATAAAAGTAGCTAAAAAAAAGAAAATATTACTTCAAATTTTTTTGCTAAGTAACAAAACTTTATTTCCAATCTCTCTGTCCTTTCATGCACACATACAGGAGGTGAAGAAAAGAACAAAAAAAAAAAAAGTATGAAAACACTAACCTGAGCTTCAACACGTGCTTTGTCAATTAGTGTTCTTGAGTCAGCAATCAGGCCACTCATAGCACACCCTATTGATATTTTTAAAGTTAAAAAAAAGATCACTGCAAATATCTAAGACCTATTTAGCAAATAAAAGATTAAAAGATACTGTAAAGGAGCTATTTTAACTCTTCACAATGCATAGTTTCTTGATTAATCATTAAACGAATGGGGATTTTTTAAACTATAAATAATTGAATGAACTGTAAAAACTTAAAGAACTAACTCAAGCATGTTCCTAAAAACTACACAGATCACTAACAAAATGAAATGACATTGCATTTGAAGATCCCAATTATCAAATGCAACACAAATCAAAAATACACATATCCACCTGCTTTTATTATGGCACATCTGTAGGTTAACTATTTCAATACTATTGCACTCTTTTCATTAGGATATTATCTGGTCAAAAACTGTAGGTATTTTCTAGCTGAACAATGCTTGAGATAAAGCTAAGTACAATGGTGACTGGTATGTATCTAAAAAACATCCATATAAATAATATGCATGTAAGTAATGTCCATTAATCGTGCTACATACAAAATCGGATTTAAAAAAAATGGTAATGACCGAATAACTTGAATGTGTGGATATTCTGAGACTGTCACACTAATGCTTCACTAAAAGAAAAAGATAATGAAAAAATATTTTATCCTAAAATCTTTCTTCAGAATTACCAATGTGCTTGTCTACTTCCATGATCTTCTCAATGCTTGAAGGCTCAATGAGAGGGGAGGTAACCCTCTTCTCCACAGCCAACACAACCCCTTCGCTTGTTTGAATGCCAATTGCCGTAGAACCCAGCTGAAAGACACACAGAATAAGTTATAAAAACTAAAATGTTTTGCCTCATATCAAAATAAATCTTGAACACCTAACTTTTTCAGAGAGACCACTTTGAAGAAATTAGGCAATCTAATTCTTCAATATAAAATTTTTACAACAAGCATACATGCAGGACCATTTATAAGTTGTGTTCTGAAGAGGCTGTAAGGTTGGCTATTACGGAAGAATAGAAAAAACACAGTTATTTCATAGTGTCTAGGAAATAAGAAATAATAACGTAAATTCGTTCACTGGTTTAAAAAAATAAAAGGATTCAACACAATCTTCTACTACTAATCTATGTAAATCATCATACAACCAAAAGTGATAAAAAGCTTTTCTCATTTAATGCTATTGTTCATGGCCAATCAAAACTACGGGATGAGTTTATATTAAACTGCCATTAACAGTAACAAACACTATTTATAATGAAGTCATTAATGATGCTCTGAAGTCTGATAACTACTAACTAGAATGATAATTCTTATTGTATAACTAAAATCCTCCCAGTATGATTATTTATGAGCAAACCTTGATTGCTTCTATGGCATATTCCACTTGGAACAAGCGACCTTCTGGTGAAAATGTATTAACTCCACGATCATACTCTGAACGTGTCAAAAACATTTTGGTAGGGAGGACTGCAAATAAAACCATAATCACTTATGAAAATAGTATTAAAATACTATGGTAGCCATAGACTTAAGACCAAGACATCCGTTTGTTTTGTCATGACTTTATATTTTTATGGAATATCCATTTGAATAAACTGTTGTTCTCAATCATTGAATAAATACTCTTTTTTTGCTGAGTCGAATCTCATAGTAAGTAGTATAACTGTTGGTCGACAAACCAAGTTTTTAATAGTAATAACAAAACAGCTTTGTTGTAAACTGACGGAAGCCCAAAACGTTACTGTCATAATCACGAAATCTCTTAACGCTTCTTTACTGGTCTTACTCTAGCCTGCATTTTGAAAACTATTATTTTTTGTAAGTCCATGATTTTACGTTCCTCACAAGCCTCGTTGATGTAATAATTGTGAACAGGTTATGTACCATCTATGTATATGCAATAAATTAAAATTAATTACTGGACCAAATATTGTTTATATGGAGGCTTTTGAGCATATCACGATCAACGAACAATCTATATAGTCAAACAATTATTATTAGTTTTTTGTTAAGCTTCCTACTTAGAACTTACCAACAAAATAGCTAGTCGAAAAACGTTTTAAAGATCACAGATGTGGACTTCTTCACAAGAACACTTTGCAGACAGTACTGACGTTTTAACTTCTAGTTACTCTGTACTCGGTAACGTAGTCCGCATGACACAGCGAACCAAGTTTACAGATGGCGGCGATGCTACTCTTCTGCAGAATATACATCTTCAAACGAATTCATATCACATTTGAAAAAAAAATGTTGATTTCACAATATCAGCAAAATGTTAATCATTTAAATATAATGTATTAATGGTATCAATTTATATAAGTTTACATAATATTTGTGCAAAGAACTTTCAATTCGAATTGGGATGTAAACGGCCAGCCAAAAAGGGGAAAATAAGTTAAAGAAAAAACAACAACTAACATTTACTTTAATTAAATACCTTTAATTTTTATTAATATTAAAAAATTAAGAATTATTGCATACATGCTAGTCGATGCCGCTAGCATTTAAATGACATCGAATTATATTGCTACATTTCATTCACTGCTCGAGAATTTACAAGATGGAAGCGGCAGGGAAGGTTTGTTCACAATCTTCTTTTACGTTTCTTTTTTACGTCTGGGGCTTAGAAAATAAAATGCATAAATGCATGATCATTATTAATTATTATTATATTTTTTGAATGGCCAGTTTTCTAAGGTTTTCTTTTTCAAGATCTGGAGGAAACGTCATCCCTTTTCGATTGCTATGGCAAGTGCGCCGCAGCAGTAAATAGGCATTTGATTATTAGTCATCAGCAAATGACATTGATAATTGTGCATTATAATTTTACATGAACCTATTATATAGTAGTTTAACTATAGCTTTTCTAGACTCGTTTGCCTCTCAAAAAACAACTACACGAACTATAAGGCATAAGCGTTAAAGTGTTAAACTCAACTCGCAAGACAAAAGTGTCTAGCTATACTGTTTTGCTCATCTGCTACTCTAATCATTTGTCTTGTCGACTAGTCACTAATGATCTGTCACTGTATTGTATCGGATATTAGTAACGTAGCATCCAGATAGTGGGTGTATTAGTCTTTGTTTTTGTAGTTTTATAAATACGAGAAATTAAGGAGTTTCGAGATTTTTTCCCCCCAAGTGCTAAGACATCAAATCATTAATTTTAACCCTACCAGACCTAAGACCCTGAGCCTAACTGTCCCCTATACCTGGGCTCCTGAACGTTAAAAAAACAACAACAGGGGTTAAGAAAATGTTAGTTACGAGCAAACAAGTGGTTAGAATACGATGAAAGTTGGCGACAGTGTAGAAAATAGGTCGAAGTTTCATCTAGTGCTAATATTCCACCTTTATATGCCAATTCACCCAGCGGGATGAACCTTTTTTCACACATCAACTGTTTGAGCGACACCCCCCCCCCACTTCTCTTACTATCGATTGATAAGGTTCAAGATTCTCATCCCTCGAGCTCTCACTGTACGACTTGAACTAGAAATGTATTATTGGTGAAATTCTAATTCCTCGGACTCTGAATCACACAAAGTTTCGACCACCTGTTACACTGTGAGAAGACTAGACCTAAATCGCTTTCATGCTGACGTGCTCAGTTTATCAGCCACATGTTTCATTGTGAATATTCCGATTTATTTTTTTCACTTCGAAACACACAAACTCAATTCACACACATGGGCGCAGCCATTTGCAATGAGTAACCACGAGGTTTGCATCGACTGGTTAGCTATTTTAAGTTTGTGATGCATTTGTTTTTCGTGTACTAGGCAAAGTACCAAAAAACCGGTATAGCGGTCTAGCGGCAGTTTTGGAAATTACCGAAAAACTGGTACAGCGGTCTGGTAGGCTTAATACAAATATCAAACGTAGAGGGGACTTAAGCAAACTTCACATTAAAACTTATAAGCAAACATTAGATATAGTAAAAGTCAGATACATAACACTGCAGTAATTATTATAATGGGCATTTCTTTTTTGGTGGGGGAGGGGGATGAGTTAAACTAGCCATTACCTTAGACTCCAAGATAATAATAATAATAGTGAAGATTTTTATAGCGCATATTCACACTCATAGAGAGCATGCTCTTAGCGCTTAAAACGGGGAAGAAACGAGGACTAAGTAGATACAGAACAAAGGGGACGAAAGAAAACGACAGTACTGACGATGAAACAGAAAACAAAAGGCATCAAGTAACAGGAACAGAGAAATATAGTGATTCTGCGAGAAAGATGGGTAAAGTAGCAAGAGGGAGGGGGGTAAGAAGGACTAGCATTGTGGACTGTGTTAGGAGTAATGCTCAAGGAAGAGGTGCGTTTTCAGTGCAGATTTGAAAGATTCAATTGTAGGAAGGTGGCGGATATGGAAAGGAAGAGAGTTCCATTTTTTTGCAGCACAGTAGCCAAAAGTCCTGTGACCAGAACAGTTGGCAAGGCCAATGTCAAGATGGCAGTCAATTGCAAATCACTCATTGTGATAGGGCATGCTATTTGAAAAGGGAATGTGTTTTTTTTTCTACCACCTTTTGCCTTCCCAGATAAATCAGATTCTTATGTACTATATGATGTAACAAGTGTGCAGGAGTAGATTTTAAGGGACAGATCTTGGCAAGATTTGAAAAAAAAAATTTCCTGCTTCAGAATCAACCACGCTAACCACTAGTCAATGTTCATAAGGAAAAAGATAATGAGAAAAAGAAAAGTTATTCACCATTGCAGAAGTTTTTATTTATGATCTCTTTTGTCTTTCAGAGCTGTGTAAGTGTTGATTTTTATGTTTGTTAAAAATGGAAAATGAGGCACATTTTGAGACAGATAGATATATAAGACATTATTTGCTAAGTGACAGTTGAGAATTCCAAATCCTTTAAAATTTGAGGTCTTTCACTTAAGCAAAAAAATGAGGCAAACTATGCCTATGACATCCTGGCCTTGTAATAGCAACATTCCATGTCAGCAGCTTACAGTTTTACTAGATCATTGAGACAAATGTTTGCAAACTGACTGATATCCTGCAGATTGAACTAGTCAGCACTGTTTATAAAAGAGCTAGCATTTTTAGACATATTTTGCTTGAACAAAGAAAAGACATTTTATCCATTTATTTTTAAGTTTATTTTACTTTTGCTTCTATGTATGCATTTAAGAAAAATAAAATATGTACTTTCCTAACGGGATTGTACATTTAAGTACAGTGAAGAATTTGTAAAATATGTTTTGATTCATTCAGAAATTGATAAAGAGCTCTGATGATAGTTTTTTTTTCAGCATGAATATTTATGGTAACCTTGATGACAGCAAAATTTTGTGTGTGTGTGATATTTTCTTTTGCACAGGTTGCAGTAATGGGGTTTAACTTGTCTGCTTTGAAGGAGCCAAGAGGGTTCATCAAAATCATTCAGTTTGTGAGTATTTGTCAATGTAGTCCTTTATTATTTACTTATTTGTATTTTGCATTGCCAGGACTGGATACTAACCTTTGAAATTATTTTCAACAGTCTAAAGCTAATATGTTGTACTACTACTGTAATTGTAGGATTTGAAGTAAAATATCTGATCTGAAGTGAGAATACTTGTAAATAAAGAGTTCTGAAGTGTAGAGTACCCTTGTGTAGGTAAAAACCAAGTAAATAAACTGTAATCTATGAGTAAACTGCTCTCTATTTCACAAGCCACTGGTTGTGAAATGTACTGCTAACCCTACACATTTCATTCTCTATGCATGGATGAGACCTACAGTTGTTAAAACCCTTCAAAAGGCCACCAGAATGACATAGTTGTTTCGTGTTGTGAATCGGGGTAGGAAAGTGCTAGCAAAGCAGTATAATTAAACAGAATTCTCCAATTGACATGACACATTATGAGTAAAACAGTGACATGACCCCATCTACTTTAATGATGCCATTGGGGATATCTGGTATCATATTCATCTAGGAAAGTGATCTGAGGGAAAGCTATGTTTAAAGTACATTTTCTTTTCACACAATTACAATAAAATTATATTTTCTAAATGCTGTTTTTATTGAAAGAGAATTTTATTCTTGTACTTAACGCAATCCAGCGTGTGCATTTACATCTCTTCATTAGCTGGTTGATGCAGCAGTGAATGTGCTAGAAATTGCATATTTGTGTGCATCTGAGTTTATGTTGGCAAACAGTATTAAGTGTTTGCTGTTATTTTAAGATACTGAGGATTATATGCCATTTACACCTGTTAGCGATTTATTTTCTCTTACACAATTTCAAGCAATAATCATTATCAGTTGAAAGATGAAGGGGATGTAACTCTTTCTTGCTTATTTTACAGAATTTTTCTCAGTTGTCTAGCCTTGGCCTATATTATATGGTCAGTCTCTGGATAATGGTATCTTACAATTTTAAATCGAAAATAGCAGTCCTAGAAGAAAGATGTTGCATAGTTTATTGATATTCAATTAATTTCATTACAAACTTGAGTCTTTTGTCATGGTGCATGGATGGTTGCAGTTAGTGGAAAAAGAATGAGAAGGCTGCTAAATTGATGTTCTGTTTGGAACAGTATGTGGTATTGTATTTAAGCCAAAAGTTTAGTTTAAAATCACATTTCTTGTTGACGTGCATAATCTGCTTAAAACTTTCATGTTAAGAAATCCAAAACTTTTTGATGAGGCAGACAGTTTCTTATAGTACATGCTTCAGCAGTGTGTTGTTTGTATCATGTGGTTTGATGTGACAGTTCTTCCAGTTTGGCATGCCTCTAGAATGTTTCTGAACAGCATGAAGAGAAAAATAGAAGAAGGTGTTGATTATGTAACACAGTTTGTGCACGCTTTGTCTTCCTTTCCAGGTTAAAAACTTTTATTTTTTTTACAGTTTTCCTTTGTTGCACTTGTTCATGCTTATCTTGGAGTTAAAGTTACCATCGAGGTCTTGTAATCCCAGTGGGGTTGTTAGACAGCAGCGGATTTAAGTTTCTTCCCTGTAAACAGAAAAAAAAGAAAATCCTGAACCCATACATGGTTTCTGTTTTTGATTATAATTTCATACTTGCATAAATTAGTAGAAGGTGATTCGGAGGAGGGGGGGGCGGGGGACTACTTATTACATGGGCTCATTGATCTTTTCTTTATATAAGATCTGTTATACAGTTGTGGAAGTGGTGTGCTTTAAGAGTCAGTTTACATATTATGCTGGGAAAAAATACTAGTTCTAAAGCATTTGAATGTGCACCTGTCCAACTTCCCTTTTGGCTTTCATCCCTCAATATTTTCCTTTTTCTTTTTTACCCCCTTGCAACACAGGCATGACTTTTTGATTTTCTTATTTCAAATTCCTCTGTTTGCTTCAAAAGCTGGAGTGTTATTGTCATTTGAAGGCCTTTTTGTGAAAATACCAAGGAATGATATGCATGTGTGAATAAATTTCTATGCAAATTGGTATCTGGAATTACATTCAGACATTAGATATTTTTTTCTAAAGAATGAAAGTGTGTTCATAAAAGAAATCAAACAATTAGTACTTTTAAAAATCATCAAAAAAATTCAGAGTGCCTTCAGCATGTCCATAGTGCGCTTAGTGTGGAGGAAGTGGGGAATTGATCATGATATCTGGCACGGATGGGAGTGAGATAATGGATTACTTGAATTATTTGTGTACACTGAACATACATTTTGCAGTTTAGCAAGTGCAATGCAGCTGGAGGAAAAGGTTATGTTAATGAAGACAAGAACTGTGGATACTAAGATGAGATGCATGCACTCTCAGGTCAACAGTCAGCATATGAATTGCCAAATGACATTAAGTAGACACTGTATAACGTGACCCAGGCATTTTTTGATTGATTGTGGTAACAGTACACCAAACATGCTGACATACTGGACAGTTAGCAATCATGTTTATGCACTGATGCATTCAGAAAGAGAGAGATGAGAGTAAGGAAGATGTTATAAATAACAGTCTTCACCAAAAGGCTACATGAAATATAAGGATTAAAAAAAATCATATAAGAAATGTATAATTAGATGGGCTTATGCCCATACAGACAAGCCTTTTTTTCTCAGTCGCCTTTTGTAATTTTTCTTTTATGTGGCTTCGTGTTGAAAAGAAATTTGCCTTGGCGAGAGATGCCAGGGAGGAAAAAATAATGCGAGAGGCTGTTTAAAGGAAGCTCATTGTCCAGGGAATGTAATGGAAGGCCTCCTCAGTCAGAGCATGCAAACTATCCCGCAGGATAGTGTGTGCCGTGTCCGTTAGAAACACACGCGCGTACATACACATAAACGAGGGGGTGGGGCGGAGAGGTGAGCAGAACTGTGTTGCAAAGCCATGAAACTCGTGCACTTTGGGTGGTGGAAAAGGTCATTGCTGGTCCCCTCTACTTTTACGATCCTCACTCTACGTCTGGACTCCGTATAGTTTGTCGTCTACGATGGCGAAGATTGCGTGACTTTTGTGTAATTTTTGACAAATTGATCATGCAGCCGTCCGCGCCGATAGCTGGCGTTGGAGTTTAGGGGAGTTGGTTGGGGGTGTGGGGGAGGAGTGATCAAGCGCTTCACGTGATGGGCAGGTCTGAAGACGGAGGAATTGCCTGTCCGCGGAACTGCCTGACAAGAGTTTTTCTTCCACCCTGTCGAGTCGGGTTTGTTGCTTAGAACTCTACTCACGATGGCGCAGTCTCCTTGTTCTTCAAGAACGAGGCTATCGATCGAATGGAGTTGTGTGGGTGGGGGGGGGGCAGGGTACAAGAGAAGAGGGGAGTGGAACTGGGAGGAGGAAACGTATCTGAGAAATGTTGACGGAGGCGGGAGGACGAGACATGATTTATGCGTGGTATGACTAAGACGTCATAATGGTGATGCGGGCTTAGCATGTTTCATCTCCGCATGGCAGCATCGTTTGGACCAGAACGAGGTGGTGGTGGATACCCCGGGCGAGCAACAACCCGTCACTCCGACGTGTTCCCCTTGGCCTAACACTGCAAGCTAGATGACAGAAGCCTACCAACAACAGTCTTACTATTATAAGCATTTAAGTTGACTGTTAGACGTTAGCCATTCAACTAGTGGCATACTGTGCAGTGTGCACTCGGCTCTGTGATATGGCGAACGTAAACCGTAGCACACACACACACAGTGCTAGGGAGTTGATCTCTCCGCTGAGGGTGAGGAGGAGAGAGGTCGCAGTGCCGTCTTGATGGCAGTGATAACGCAGACTTCGTCCGTCAGGACGAGAGCCCACAAACAAACCGCAAAGTCTTACGTAATGCGATGCATGTTGCACGGCTAGCCAGCCCCCTTTCTCTTTTAAAGTCACACCTGAGGACAAAATTTGTTTCCAAGATCTGAGCGATAGTCTTCTGTTCCGCTCGATTGGTCGAAGCCATTGAAGATAGTAGTTCTCTGTAGGATGGTGAAAAAGTTTTAACATATTGTTTCCAGGTGTAACAAGAGTGAGATTCGTGCGTTCATTTCGTGGGCGACACCTCCCTATCATGTGGTTAAAGTTCTGGCATTGTCTGTGGCTGTCAGTGACATCAGTATTTGGAGTTTTGGTTAACCACATGCGCAGTTTTTTTAAAGTTCATAATATATTTTTGCAAGACACAACAGCGTTAAATTCTATTAATTTGCCAGTAACCTTAGAGCTGAATTTCAGTGTTGTCTTGGGTTAGCCTTTAATGCACCTACTTGGTAACCTAAACACGCCTTCCGGATGGCAAAGCCCGGTTGGGGCTGGTGAAGCAGCGTTAATTAAAATCTTCATGAAAGTTGCAATAGGTCCGGGTAGGGCAGTGGTGTAGAAACTGATCCGCTGGTCACAAAGGACCGGGTTTTCCTGCCCTCATGTATTTTTAACTTATCCGCAGCCAAAGATCCCTTCCAGTAAGACTTCCGTAAAAGCTTTTAACATCGTGTGTGTTTGTAAGAGTTAAAACTTATGTGATCAGAGAGAAAGTAAGGCCGCAACACCACTTTCAGTTTAGTCGAATGGAAGGCAGCGGAATTTCTTTAAGAGAAACGGTCTTTGTATAAGTTCTTTGCAGGACAGCGCATTAGAATATGTTGTAAACAAAGATACGTATCCAGCGCTACAGGCAGAAAGTTGCGAGGGTATCCAAGAGGAACTTTAGTAGTGTCAGGTGGCTGTAAGGACTGGTCTGCTTTTTAAGTTCAACTAGTTTACCGAAAGCTTTTTTTTATTTCTCGGTAGATGGTTGCATCCACTCAGGGAAGGTTTACTAGGTACTTCGGTTGTCTTCCCCTTTATCAGCTATTTCTCCCCATCGTGCGGAGTCGGCGTTCCGTGAAAATAATTTCCTATCAAACAATCATTCCCAGGATCGTGTCTACTGCTTCCTCAGTGTTCCCTTGGAGGTCATTCCAGTGGTCGTTATAGAGTTCCAGAGATAAAGCTATCAGAAAGTCGTTCGTGGCGTATGGAGAGGACAGCACCGTGTGGTTAGAGATTATGTTCCTGGGAAATCTAAACTACACACGGAGGAGGAGATGAGGTTAAAGAAAGGATGAATGCCGGAGAAGGATAGAAGAATGCAATCGATTTTTTTTTTTTGTCTTCGTTATTCATCGGAATTCAGTTAAACATCTCGGAATCGGATACGCTAAAAGGTTCTGCTGGCTGTCACTCACAGTAAGCAGTGTCCGTGATGGCTATTTTTGCGTGGTTAAAACCCCACTTTAGTCCGTCTGATTTACGTTAGCTACACTCTCAGGCGGCTGACAGTCTCGTCGGGGCTGGGAAGCTATCAAGTAAATGTTTACTCTTCCAGAAGAATACGTGGTGTGGCATGGGGGAAGAGAGAGAGAGAGAGAGAAAACAGAGTTGGAGGAAAAATGGGCCCGTGCTCCCCGCACCAACCCCCGTCCCAGATTCAGTTTTGAATTGGATACCAAATCGACTCTGACTTAGATTAACAAAAATAGTTTTTTCGATCTGCTGGGAGACTAAGTATTGATACCTCCTCTTGTCCTCGTTTTCTCTACCCCTCTGCCCATTCTTTTACTCCACCACGGCAAGATTACGTTTTAGAGAAAATATGAGCTTGCTTACATTTTCATTGTTGCTGCAATTTAAGAGTTGCGTGGAAGGCTTGTTTTAAAGGCAGCATAATGCTTCTACGCTTTGTTGTGTTCTTTGAAATAAGCCGCTGCAGTGTGATAACACCTTTCTTTTCTTTGCCTTTCTTTCCTCTCTTGTCTCCTGACGCCTGCACCAACCATGCGCTTTCATCCATATTTGTTTTTTCTGTTTACTTCTTTTCCATATTCCCTTTTCTTTTTTTTCTCTCTGTCTGTCCTTACTGAATTTAAAGAACTGCGGGCAGACGATGTGAGTTAAACGCTTTAAATCCGCTTGGATGGACCCGATTTCTGTGGCACGGAGCGTAGAACACGGGCCTCGGCGTCGCGCGTCTGAAACTGTTAATGTCGTCTGCGCCATTTATCACAATGTTTCAGCCTGTCCGAAAATATTAATTTTAAAAATAGATTTCCTGTTGGTCCCTTTCTTTCATTCTAACGTGTTTCCCGTTGTACTTTTTTTTTAAACCGCAGAAAGATTAATGTAGGATTTTCAAGGAAAACGTCTGGGCTTGGAAAAGGCTTGCCGTGTCTTAAAAAATAAGGGTTGAAAGTATTGATATTTTCTGTTACGGGAATGCATTGCTAAGAGCAGACAGTGCAGGTAGCTAATGTGCAGTTTCGTTGAGTGTCATCACGTATTCTGTGAGCATTACTGCATGAAAAAACAAGTTGTAACCTGTATTTCTTCATCCCGGGTCGGCAGTTCCGATAATAGCACACGTGATTTTTTTTTTAATGTAGGGAGGGGGTGCATTTGAAAACAATACTTAGAAACAGTGCATTCGACCATGAACTGTATACAAAGCGCTCAGGATGTTCGGTCGAGAAATAAGTATTGTGTCACCTTCGCGTGACTTACAAACAATGGTAGAACACTCTACTTGAACATTGAGTCCCACATTGTCGGGGGAAGAGAAAAAAGGTGAAGAATCTGATAGACTAGTGAGTGAAAGTGGTTCACTGTATGAAGGCAAGGGTTCTGAAGGCGGAGTCTGACCCTCTGTTTCCGCTGCCTTTATTTAACATGATAAACCAGGTACCCATTTCTGCTGCCAGGCTGCCTGGTAGGTAGGGAGAGTTGTCCGGCCATATCCTTTGGCTATAGGTTAGTGCAGGGAGGGAAAACAAGCTTGGTGGAGAGGGGGGTGGGCGCATATTACTCGCCTGTGCCGTCAGGCTGTCTGCAACTGTCAGGAAACCACCGCCAGTGGTTATCAGGGGACTGCAGGAAGCAACCGAACAAACACGAGGTTAGCGTAATCGCGTCATTATTTCTTGACTGGTCAGTTATCAGTCATTTTTCCCTTGACTGATACTGGTCTTTGGAGAGAACACATGGGTGGACGCAGGAGCTGACAGGGCTCACCAGTCTTGGGTGATAGTGAGCAGGCCCTGTACACGACGACCAATCCACTTCTTCACGTTCGTAAGCCAGTTCTTTGTCTGGCCATCGCGGCGTTGACCACCTTCCATGAAATCTTGAAAGTCAGTCTTCGACAGAGTGTCGTGCTGGGTCACATGGCCAAGCCAGACCATTTCGCTATTGCCGTTAGGAGATCCAGGTGTCCTACGAGTGTGGCGAGGTCTTTGTTAGTGCCTGCTGTCAGATCGATGCAATGCGTAGGTTGCAAATCGGCCTTCCACCGATGGAAATGGAAGTTCTGTGGTCGTGAAGAGTGCCATGCATCATGTTCTCCTAAAAGATTTTGAACAGTACAGGTGACAGGGGGCACCCTTGACGTACGCCTACTGTAGTGCGAAAGTGAGCTCCCGTTTGAATATTCGCATCACATGTCGTAGCTCCTCGTGCCGAATTCTGCCTTTATCAAGTATTTGAAATTGTGTTATAGGTCCCGCTGATGCTAAAGACGCCCTTTCTGTCAGGATGCGACAGTTGGAGATCTGGGTTAGTAGAGTTGTTTACGATCATGGGAGAAAATGGGGATATCTTGAATAGTTTTTGCTCGTCTCGAGTTTCCGCTTGAGGCACCGCGTCCTGTCGGGCGGTCCGGTGGCGCAACGGTTAGCGCCAGTCACCAATACAGTGAAGGTTTGCTGTCTTGGGGTCAGCTGTAGTCTCGGGCACGCCGTTCTTTTTTCTGCATGTGGCATCTGTTTACGGGACTGGCTGCCTTGCCGTGATATAGCCTTAGTTGCTGGCTCGGCTTAAAACACCAATTCCCCCCCCTCCCACCACCACCACCACCACCAGCGCGTCCTGTCGACCCACCCTCCTCTAACTTCCTCCGCCTTCTGAACGTTAGTGAACTGATCTCCTGATTGATAGCGCACACGTAAAGGCGCACTTGCGCAGACGCGATCACCAGCACGCAGACATGCGATGGGCCTGGGCGGATGACAAATTTTCAGGAGTCGAGATGATGTGGATGATCGACCAGGAGGATCATCATCGTTAAGCGCACGGTCATGTATCAGTGCTCATGCATTCTTTAGCGTCCACATTAGCAGCCTCTAGCATTTCACCACAGGCTCTCTAGTTCTCTTGATTTCATCTCAGGAAACCCACTATAGCAGGGAAAAAGCCTGTTAAAGAGAGCAGTCGATGTAAACGTGTGGGTGAAACTAGCAGAGCAATGCCAATAAGAGAGATTTATTTGGCATTTCACGTACACGTTCGCCACCTGTGAGACTGTCGCCCTTTAAGTAGGAGCTACAGTAATACCTGTACAGACGAGCTTAATCCGTTCCACAACCAAGCTCGCATGTCAAAAAACTCGTATGTTAAAACTATTTTTCACAGTATAAAATACAGGAAACAGGGTTAATACATTCCAACCCTCCCACAACAACACAATTTAGATGTATAATATGTATAATAGATGTATTTAGATGGTATAATATATAATTATAGTAAATGTCAATGGCACAATAATATATACATATAACAAAATAATAAAGAATGTTATAAGGAGATGAAGACCACGATCACGGAGGAAGGCAGATGGTGGGTAAAGAGGGAGGACGCCTGAGAGCAGCCAGGTGCTGAATAAATCAGCTGATGAGACAACACTATTTACACTGTTTTTAACTTTAAACATTGAGATTGTCACTAAGACTACATTCTTTTTTATGTCTTTATGCTACGACATATAAATACACAAGCTCGTATATCGAATTTCCGCTCGTAAGGAAGAAATTTTCTACGGATTTTGGGTTGGAATTTCTATTTACTCGTATATTGGTTCACTCGTATGTATTGGTCTTACTGTATTCTGCTTGATGTGCCTTTACGTACGAAATTATCGCCCTAGCATAAGGGATTATTTACACTTATAGCTGTGGTGTAGAATATACAAAATATGGCTTTTTGTTGTTGCTGTTGCATTCATAATAGTTTATCACATTCTCGTGTCACTCTGTTTACGTGGGTGATTTTATTTTCCTTTTCTCTCTACTCGACAGTATGGCGGGGAAGCTGGGCTGATTATTTATGCAAAAATATACTGTTTGTCCTAACTCCGCCGAATTCGGCAAGAATAACTGTTCTATTATGGTTCGGTTATGGCTTGGATTTGAGGGGTGTATATTGTCCAGGAGCTTTTTTTATTATTGCTTTGGTTTTCTTGCTTTGTTTCCTTTCTGTGTCACCGGTGAATCGAGATAAATCAGTACCACGCAGAGCAATCATTGACAACTTTTCTGGACGGTACCGATTAGAGAGGATGGATGAGAGGAAAACAGATGCAGGGAGCAACGAGCGGCAGACTGGCAAAGAGAGAGAGAGAGAGAAAGAAATAAGAGAGCGATTGAGGGAGCGAATAGGTGGCGAATGGCATCACAATAATTTTATTTCCTCCATCACTCAAACTTCATAGCCGGGTGGCTGAACATGACGTATCAACCTGTCAGACATGAAGAGTTCGAATATTTATAATTATTCATACATATTGCTACGCTGGTGCTACGCTTAAGCGCTCTTCATTTGATTTAGCTATTGTGCGAAAATTGATAACATTACAGCTGGAAAAGTTACCTGTACGAAGAAAGTTCAAATGTCGAACAAGTACGTTCAGAAATTAGGAGAGATGGTAAGGTGTGTGACAACATCAGTATTTCAGCAAGCGATAGTGTAGTGTGTGTGTGTGCGCGCGAGAGAGAGCTATGTAGGGGTGCAGTGGTCAGTGCCGAGGTTTTAGAGTGAAGACGACCACGGAATGAGACGATTAAATCGCCAGGTTATTTACGGTGCCAACGAGACATTTTCTATACAGCCATTTCGTCTGGCGACTGCTAAAGTTGTTTCTTTTTCCTCTCCACCCCATCCCTCACTGCAGCTCCGAACCCCTCCCCCGCCTTTTTTCCCCCTCGGTACCTTCATTTTGTGAAGTGGAATGAGGCGAGAGCAAAGTCTGCTGTGTCTTGTCGCTGACAGGAGCAGACGACGCATAGCTGCACGTGGGCTGGAGAGCGCTCATACATCTCGGGTAATGACTTCAAGCCAGCTGACGCCGCCGCACCCGTGCAGCCGAAATGGCGGAACTTGAAGTCTTTGACAGCGCGCCGAAACATGGAGGGGTCCTTTGCACACGGCGCAGGATAGGCTATTCAACAGGAGAGTGAACTGAGCAATCTCTCTCTCTCTCTCTGTCCCGGTCGCTCCCTCGCTCTCTGTCGCTTTCAAGATGCACTGTTTTAATATGGCATATAGTGTCTCTTCTTTCTGTGGTATATCGTGCATGGTGGTTTGTGTCTCCCTATGGGGCTCTTAGCATGCTCTTCGACCCCGAAGCTAAGGGAGAGAGGGACAGAGAGGACCGCTAGGGACTTCCAGAGAAGGAAGTGACTCGTGCACGGATGAGACCCTCCAGCGAATGCTGCTGGGACATTTAGATGATGATTACGAGGTTTGCAACCTAGACATTGCCAGAATTTCTAGAGCAGGGTACCGCACTGTCCATTGCTCGTAAAATCTTTTCCCTCTTTACCCATTACCTCATCCTTCCCGATATCATCTCTCTCATCCCCGCCTCCTCCTCCCTCCGGACGTGCTGAACGGTGTTGGTCTGTCGCTAGAGAAATATTTCGGTTTCACCGTCCATTGGCTAGAGTGTTGTTATCCCCGTGCTTTTTGGGATTTGACGCTGGCGCAAACGATTCCTTGGTTCGCTGGTCAAGAGGGGAGAAAGGCGACTGTCATCAGCATGCACTTTCAGGCGCTCGAGAGGGCGGCGAGAAAAAACTTGTATTTTCAGGCATGAAAGCGTTTCAGTTTGGACGAGACCATTTCCTGGGATCGGTGACGGGCAGACAAGAGACTGGCAAACGGAAGGAAAGAAAAGAGGGGCAACGGACTGCCGTCGTAAGATCCTGGATTCATTCTTGTCTGCATATAACCGTTTGCTCGCAGCAAATATTCCGTTTCCAACAAGGGATCCGTCCTGCGCACGCGGGGTCTGCCATTAACCCGCAGCCTTTCCCTCGCAGACTCCTCTTGCTGGAAGTAAATCATCAATTCTCTTCACTGGGAAAACACCATTTACTCTTGGAGGGGTCTAGAGAGATATTTATATGTCACTGCTAACCCGACTTGGTGTCTTAAGAACTAGCAGTTTTCATTCTTGCCATTCCTTCGCTTGCAGGATAAAAGAATCATTAAGGCATGCGAAGTATGATGAGAGAGAGAGAGGGAGGGAGAAAACATGTTTCCACAGAATAATTGATGACCAAAAAAAGCAAGAGATGTTAGACATGCATCTCTACTCCCTTCCACTTGTGTCCCTCTCTTCAAAATAAAAAAAAATCTACTGGGCAAATGCTGATGAGGAAATGGCATATTCGTAAATTGCAATATTTATCGACTAAGGAATTAGTGTCTGTCGTGACTGGGACCATCCTTTCGATAAATACGATAAAGTAGACGTGTATCGGAAAATTCCGGTTTACCGGCCAGGGGATCAGAGGAAGTCGGGCTCCTGAACTAAACGAAGGACACGAAACATGCCAGTCGGCATGGCGCTGATTGTGGTTTGTGGCTAAAGAATTCTTTGTAAAATGAGCGGAGTTGATTGCAGGGCACATCATTCGACGGGAAGCTCAAGACTTCGCTGATGACCTTGTGTGCATGTCAAATGTAAACGTGGATTTTTTTGTGGCTGTACCTTCAGCAGCCGTGCATTTAACAGCTCAGTAAAAAGCGGAAAGGCTGTGTCGCAGGTTGAATTGTAGTTTATTGTCTGTACATAACACCATGGTTTGTTCAGAGATGTACGTCATGTAAGCAACCTCCTACCCTTCCTCTTTATCAACGTCCCCTCCACAATATACCAAAACAAACCCTCGCACGCGCGAATACGTAAGCCGAAAAGTGCTGCAGGGAGAACAGTGCAGCGAGAGAGAGAGGGGGGAGGGTAACAAGAAGGCTGACCAGATTACACATCCTCTTGTTGAGAATTGATGGATGAAAAACAGCGGCCTTCTGTAAGGAGGGGGCCCCGCAGTTTGACAGGTCGGGGAGAGGAAAGTTGAATCAATAGATAAAGCTGGGAAACAATTGCGCCAGGCTTCCAGCCGGGGGATTGTAATTTAATTAGTTCAATCAGGCTTGCTGGTTTTTTCCGAGTGGTCTGGTAGTCTGGCCAAGCGGAGCCAGGCCTGGACGCAGGGGAAAACGAGGTGGTGTCTTTGCAAATTAGCTGCCTAATAGGCATAGGATCCAATCTGTGCTGCTGACGCGCGTGAGGTGCGCGTGTGCAGGGGCAGGAGGAAAGGGAAGGGGGGAAGACGTCACAGGCTGTATTGTCGCGAGCAATGCAGTGTAGTAGAAATAATTCACTGCGCTCATTTAACTGGTTGGTTCCTTTATGAAAAGTAAAAAGTGTTGTTTTTTGTTGCTCTTAGTACATATGTAGTGTCCCAGTTGATTTGATCTATTATAATCCTTTCAGTCTTGGACAGTGCATTTTGTGTATGTGGTAGGGTATTGTCACTAGTATTCAGCTTTTGCGCGAAGAAAAAGGTTGGTGTGGTTCATTGTAATTAGCCGCCTGAGTGGTTTGAGTTGCGATTTGGGAGGCGATAATGGGGTTGATTACCCTGAGGATCGCGATACAGAGGTCCCAGCATGTAGGGTGTACTGCTCATTAGTGGACTAGTAGAGTCTCCCTCAAAGAACCACTTTCGGAAATTCGAATTGACAGAGTACCACCTCCCAACCCTACATATAGCCCCCCGTATATATATATATATACTTTTATTTTGGCGCATGGTGCTCGCGTACCACCTGTCATACCAGTAGTGGTACGCGTACCACACTTTGTAAATCTCTGCTTTAGTGAACTCAGACATCGGCCATCTGAAATGCTGCCTATGAATCCGGATGTGAACTGAAAGTTGCGTTCATGATTGGAACAAAAGACGACCATAAAGGAAATTGCTAGCATGTGTGTATTGGTGGAAATTTGAGACGTTCAAGGATCAGGCTTTCTCTCGCACGTGCTTGCACACACGGTTATGGCCGTCTTGAATGTTCTTATCGGTAATTTTCCGACCCACACTCATCCCTCTATTGATAATGACTGATTTATATCAACTAGACAGTGAGACCCCCAGTCCCCTTGGCCCCTTTTATTTTGGCGCATGGTGCTCGCGTACCACCTGTCATACCAGTAGTGGTACGCGTACCACACTTTGTAAATCTCTGCTTTAGTGAACTCAGACATCGGCCATCTGAAATGCTGCCTATGAATCCGGATGTGAACTGAAAGTTGCGTTCATGATTGGAACAAAAGACGACCATAAAGGAAATTGCTAGCATGTGTGTATTGGTGGAAATTTGAGACGTTCAAGGATCAGGCTTTCTCTCGCACGTGCTTGCACACACGGTTATGGCCGTCTTGAATGTTCTTATCGGTAATTTTCCGACCCACACTCATCCCTCTATTGATAATGACTGATTTATATCAACTAGACAGTGAGACCCCCAGTCCCCTTGGCCCCCATTCTTTCTATGGATTTGTATTAGGAATTGTGTTGGTCGCCAGTTCAAACATGGAAGCCGCTGCAAAGATTTAAACGCTGCGCATTGGGTTCTTCCATGACATTGTTCCGATAAGTCTTTCCAGTCCTTCGCGTTGCCAGCCCGCACGAAGTAATAAATTGTTTTTCTTCGAAGTGTTTCTGCCCCGAGGCCTTTTGCGTGATGTCCTTTAAAGGCCGTCTTATTTGCGGCAGAGTTAATGCAATTTAATGTAATTGGTTCTAAACGAAGTTGCATGGGTAAAGAGCTTGCAGTAAAGTGTGTCGAAGACCATCTGTCACTGTGTGTCATTCAATCCACGTGCGTGCACATTAACCACCAGCAGCCGGTCTGTCTGATCGCGGGTAGTTTATAAGGTTTCACGAGGAAATGATGAATTTATTTTGAATGACAGTAAGTTTTATTGAACGAGGTGAATAGTGGTTTAATTTTTTTAAGATTTAGGAAGGCTTTGTGTGAAAGGGAAGAGGCAGCCCGTGCTGCGTTAACAAGATTAGAGAGGGTGATATCGCCGGAAAGCAGTGTCGGTCTTAACTCTTTGATCTAACAAAAAAAAAAAAAAAAGAAGAAGAAGAGATAGATTAGAACGGTTATTTTTCTTTTCTTAATGTTGAAAAATCGTGACTAGAAGACTGAGAAATCTTAGCCCAAAGATGAAGTTGCTTCACCAATTGTAATAGTCTTTACAAACACTATTTCATATGCGTGTGTGCTGTTTCTTTCTCACTCTTTTCATCATATCTTTCTTTCCCCTTCCTGTCTCTGCCCGTAGCGCTTCTATTCTTTCTGCTGTGGAGGCAGTCGTCTTGGCCTTTGACTTGCAAGCGAAGAATTTGACGCTCCGGCTCCACGGGCGTTCCCCGAGGTATGAATTTTATTATGTTTCGGGATGTGATCTTTACTGACCCCTAGGGGTGTTGAGGCCTGAGTATAGTGCCGACTCAGTATAGACCGGCATGGTGGCCGCGAGTTGAGAGGTAGTCAATCGACCGTGCTGACGCGTTTTGGGGGCTGGGGGGAACATCTCGAGCGCGATGGCGATTCCAGCAAGAACTGGGGGAGGACTAAACGTCGGCTCTGATCGCACGCCTTGCCTTATTACGTGATTTGTTGCAGGCAATGCCGGACAGCGTTGGCCGGCTATCAGGTCGCTTTATGCCGAGTCTCTCCGAGATTCCTGCGCTCTCGCGGGTTTTGAAGTGCCACGTCCTTGCGCAGAAGGGAAAGTCGTCCGTCAGTCACCCCTTAAGATGGCGAGAATTTTGTAGGAGCCAGATCCATCACTGCTGACGTTGTCTGTAATTGTCCTCCTTTCTTTGACCTTGCTGATGTTCTCTTCCGTGCCGTTGATTTCTGACATTTCCAAGCCCGTTAGTCTTTTCTTTCTTACAGTTCATTAACCTCGGTTCTAAGGAGTCCTCCGGGCCGAAACCGTATACACCCAGAGAGAGAGAGAGACCCTCTCGTTTTTTTTCTCCCTCATTTCTTCTGCTGCCTCCATCGTTGGAAGGAAAAATAAAAAGTGGAATGTAATCAAGTGTGCCAGATTGGGTACACTCATCGAAAGATCAAGAAAAGCGGTTTAAAGGTTGCCCGCTTTTTTTTCAAAAAAAACCTCAAACTTTGCTTCATGTTCTGCCTTGTATTGCTTCAGGCCTTCCCTTCGTTCTGGAATTCAGGCAAGTTCGAGATTGCGACAGGAGGTCGTGTGTGATCCGAGGTCTGATTGAATACACACTGAGGGCGTTACATAAAAATGCAATCCCTGTACAGTTTGCGTCCCGTCCAGGAGTGCGTGCGTGCGTGCGTGCCCGCACTGCCATTCATTACGCACCAGATCTTCGCTTCCAGATTGAGTCGTCTGCCTACTCCATTTTCCAGGCAAAACTCAAAGGGTATTGGTGGAAAGGGAGGCAACGGTGTCTGAAATTCAAATGAGAGTTGTTTGCTCCGGTGGTCAGATTATCGTCTTACGCGTCAGTGCAGACATTCCTGTGTCCATTTTCTTACGAATGAAAACTTTAAAAGTATTATTGCCGATTTCTGCCTATTCCAATGACAATTAAATCTGAAGTCTTTCTTTCTCCCTTTCGGAGCATAGAGGAGGAAGAGAAAATGAGAGTGAGAATGTTTTCGCTCCAGTCTAGATGCTTGCTGTATACCTGACGCACGTCATTAAGAAATCCTTGTCAGAGAGTATGTTGAATTTGGGGGAACAAAGAACCCCTGTCTAGAGTCTCTGTACTGCGATTGAAAGCGTTCGTTCTGAGCTCGCCCATTCTCTGAAATAGTCTTGCCGATAGCTTGAGTAGAATTTATTAGCGCCTTTGTTGTTCGGCCAAGAGCTTCCTCTGAAGATCTTTCCTATGGGACCCGTGGCCGCACAGCATTTAGGGCGTGATTTGTCGGGGATTGTCTGCGACGCGGAAATCGAACTTCACTTTGCCTTAGACAATGAAAGACTATTTCTTTAGTATCTCCTGACCTGATTGCCGGCCTGACAGCGTCCGTGTTGTATGACGGCCAGTAGGGTTGTTTCTGTGTAGTGTCTTTGCCATTACAGCCTTTTGGCAGGTGTTACAGGGTGCAACTGGTGGTTTGCTACAGCTTTATCAGACCTTGAAATGACTCGTTTGGAAACGCTTCTGGGTAGTTGTAAATGACGTTTATGTGCCGAGCAAATAATCGGAAAACATTGCACGATTGCTGTTTTGGCTCACCGCGCATTGTAGATTCGGCCTTTAAGATCAGGCAACAGTGATGAATATTAATCAGCACACACACACACACACATTGGCGACAGATTCAATGAACGCTGGATGATGATAACAAGATATTTTATTGCTTCGCCATGGGACTTTGGGAACATCAGTACATGTCACTAAGGGAAACGAAATCTCAAGTGAGTCAGCAAACTGCACCACTACCCCACATTAGGTCCCACAAGCACATTCTCCATCCTCACTATAGTAATTCTCGCCGATTCCTCTCCCATCCTCCCTCCCCCTTTTTCGGTGCTCTGACCATGGTGTGCCCAACTCTTAATAATAATAATAATAGTGAAGATTTTTATAGCGCATATTCACACTCGTAGAGAGTATGCTCTTAGCGCTTAAAACGGGGAAGAGACGTGGACTAAGTAGATACAGAACACAGGGGACGAAAGAAAACGACAGTACTGACAAAAACAGATAACAAAAGGCATCAAGTAACAGGAACAGAGAAAAAAAAGTGATGGGTAAAGTAGCAAGAGGAAAGGGGGGTAAGGACTAGCATTGTGGACTGTGTTAGGAGTAATGCTCAAGGAAGAGGTGCGTTTTCAGTGCAGATTTGAAGGATTCAATTTTAGGAAGGTGACGGATATGGAAAGGAAGAGAGTTCCATTGTTTTGCAGCACAGTAGCCAAAAGTCCTGTGACCATATGTTGTTGTTCTGGTGACAGGAACAGTTAGAATACGGTCGTCAGAGGAAGAGCGGAGTTGTCTGGCCGGAGAGTAAGGGATGAGAAGTTCAGAGAAATAGTCAGGACAGGAGCCAGCAAAGAAATTAAAACACAGCACAGACAGTTTGTACTGAATGCGAAAACGGATGGGTAGCCAGTGTAGGAAACGAAGGAGAGGAGTGACATGGTCCCGTTTCCTTGCTCTAAGTACCAGACGTGCAGCGGAGTTCTGTACTCTCTGGAGTTTCTGAATGAGGGATGAGGGGCAGCCTGCCAGCAAGGAGTTGCAGTAGTCAAGTCGTGAAAGAACAAACGCACAGACAAGAGTGTTGGTGGCACGTGTAGAGAGAAAGTGACGGATAGCACTGATCTTACGGAGCTCATAGTAGGCAGACTGACAGACAGCTGTAACATGTTTATCAAGGGTCATGTCTGCGGTGACAATAAATCCCAGATTCCTAACAGATGGCGTGAAGGTGATGTTGCTGTCGCCCACCTTGATGTGATTGGGCAGACTGACTAGTGAAGGTTGATGTCTTCTTCTATGGCACAAGAGGGCTTCCGTTTTATCATCATTTAGTTTAAGCTTGTTTTTTACCATCCAGCCCTTGACATCACTAATGCAAGCTTCTAGAGAGCTAATAGCAGAGTGAGACTCAGCCAGTGGAATAGAACAGTAAAGCTGCGTGTCATCTGCATAGGACTGATGAGACACCTGGTGAGACCGGATGCAAGATGAAAGTGGTTTAGTGTACAGGATGAACAGGACTGGGCCAAGTACTGAGCCTTGGGGAACGCCACAGAAAAGTGAAGCAGGGCGAGATGTCTGACCATCGACTACCACAGTCTGGGTCCTATCAGTGAGATAGGAGTTGAACCCAACTCTTCGGTTTGTAGAACTCGTAGATAACATTGTACCTCATGTTTTAATCACGGTGTATCTAATGATCGAATCAAAGTTTGCCCTGTCATGCGTGCCTAATATTTCAAAGTCAGCAGCTAGTGCTTTAACCACAGTATGCCTAATGGCCTAAACATTCTTTGCCTAATCATCTAAACCTCATGTGCCTAAAGCTCTGAACACATTGTGCCTTACTATCCAACTGCAGCATCCCAGTGATCTAACCACGGTGTGCTCAAACCACATCGTGCCTAATTGTCTAACCAGTGTTCTAACGATCTGACTGCAGTGTCTCTGATAAGTTCAGAGACCAAAATGTCCGCAGAAAAAAATTTGGTTGTGGATTTCTCGCCCAAGCTCCGTGCCTTTGCGTCTGTCTGGTGCGCCATCCATCCAATATTTCATAGCCATTACCATCAGGCGCTGTATCTCGGGCAACGGTTCATTTGCTAGCGCCGTAATTTGTTGGATGAGCCAGAGTGTTTCTGACAGACTTCGTGTCCTTTCATCCCTGAAGGTCAGAGTCCCCCGCCAAGGCCGAGCCCCGCAGCTTTGATAGCCAACGCTTACGGGCCTGTAGGTACATTAGAAGACCCACTTGTGACGTGCAGACGGCGCCTTTGAGGAGTAAGATCTCCATCAACCACACCTCGGAGATTATAGTCTTCCAAAGATATATATATATCTCTCGTTTAATCGACTGCACAATGTATGTCCAATTAGCAGGATTCTAAATCGATTGGCATCGGCGAACCGTGCAATATTGCTAAGTAGCACTCGAGGGGAAGTTTTAAGCAGAAGAAAAAGCGCATGGGGCTGTGGTGAAGATGACATAAGGCTAGAGCAGACGCGTTGGAGGATCCGTACAATTAGAAACGTAGACATAGGAGGTCGGCTGAGAATTTTCGGTTCCCAGGCTTGCCAGGCCTGTAGGCATTGAACGGGCGTAAATCAAATCCTGCGCTTACCTCTTGTTTCATAACTACGACTCCACATGGACTGCTGAAGTCGGTAAATGCCGCCGGTTTTTTTTTGGTTGTTGCTTTTTTTTTGCGAATAAAAACGATCACCTGTGCGCGTTGATGATTGCAGTAATACGAAAACTAGCTCTTTGACAGATTTATAACCGTGCAAATATTTTGGAGTTATCGGGATATCCACTGGATCAGTTGGCACAAATTACTAGGCAGCTTGGTGAATCATTGCCTGAGATACAAATCCCGATAATAATGGCGCTAGTTCTGTTCTGACTACAGCTTTTTTCCCCGCCTCTCTTCGCTTCCGTCTCTAATCGATTTTTTACGGTTATTGTTAATGAAGCTAATAAAGTTCCGCAGACTAGTATTCTCCAGACTCTATCTTGCAAGGGCTGTCCAGATTACGGTGGCCTCCGTTTATTTCCACTCTGCGACTGCATCGTTAGTTGGTAGCGCATTCTCATCAAAGGCATCCCGTCATATTGCAACGTCCTGGGAGACAAGCAAAGTGGTAACGATGCGTTTGACAGCCACATTGGATCCGCGATATCGCCGTGCATCGGGAAGGCCATCGCTGTGCAGACAACGGAAAGAAGTTCTCGACTGGCCTGCGTTTCTGTTCAGAAGAGTGTCCTGTCTTCGTTTGGTCGACTGCACAATCCGAAAACATCCTTCCGTCTCGTGGGTTGCTTGATTCTAAGGTGTATGATTGTATAGTTGCTTAGTTCCTGGAGTGTGTAGCTATGTCAGGCGGCTTCTGCTGTGGTGGTTGCGAATTTGCGCTGCACTTTTCTTGAACGCGTGTTCGGCATCGCTGATCAACAGCTACACGAGCTGTGGCGAGGCGACCTTAGACTTCAGTCACCTTAGCATGTCTAGCTTCTTGCGTGCGTATGCAGTATTCAAGAGATCCCATAATTGGATTTCTTCTAGACTTGTTAAGCCTCGCGTGGTAAAAACGAATCTGTTCTAACCTCACTATCTCTCCTTCTGTCTTTCTCCCCCTTTCTCTCACACACGGCACGGCATATGCATGTGTGTTTGTCTGTGTGTATGTGCATGCTACATCATGTTGGCGCCAAAGAAAGTTAGAATATTGGGTGCCGTATTGTCGGCTGTGGAAGTATTCTGGTGATGAAAAACCAAACCTACGAACAAGCACCAATGCAGTGATGGACAATTGGGTGCCGTACAAACTTGGATGGAGGAGCCGACGTTGATGAAGAGCAGTATTGGGAGATGGTGTTTAGTACCTACGGACGTCAGGCCTTTGAATGTATCGGACAATCTCCCGCGCAGTGTAGACTTCGCGTGCCCTGGCGGCTACCCGCAGTCCCTCTAGAGCCTGTTTGCCAGCGTGTCCTCCCTATTTTCTACATACTCCCCTCCCTCCATCCTTCCCTCGCCACGTCCCTGCTCTCTCCTGTTCCCAGCGCTAGTCCGGTGTCTGTTGGCACCCAAAGGTTCCTATCCGGACTTTCTCTGGTTTCCCTTCCAGTAACCCCGAGGCTGTCCTTGTGATCGGCTGTTTGAAAAGAGAATAGTGTTTGCCAAAGTTAACGTTGGCGTCGGCTGCAATTTCCTGTGTCCACTTCTGCAGACGGTTCCTCTTCAGCGTCGTCCTTTGTGGCCCTGTGGCTGCTGCCGTGTTGGGGCGGGGGCCCAGCTGACATTGTCCTCATTTTTATCCGCCTGGCCAGCTCGCGTGTATGTTCATCTTTCAGCGCTTTTTAACTGAGTCGGTAGTCTGGAGAAGCATGGGGAAGACGGTGCCAAATGAGAAGGAAATTATTGTTTATGATTTGAGAGAGGCGAGATGAAAAGTAAAATCGGTGCCAGTTATTCTCTACCTCGCCCACTTTCTCCCTTCCTCCACTCTTTTCCCACCTGCGGAACGCGCGACGGATGTCAGCAGTAGCAGCAGTTGAAGACAGCAACCTGTTGGTAGGCTTTTCTTTGTTCGCTTGAAGCAGTGCCGTGAAGTCTTGCCATTGTCAGCTGTGATCCTCTCGGCTGACGTTTAGGCTGACACAAGAGGGTGTAGGAGATGCGCAAGTCATATATGAACCCCAACCGGAACGGTTTCTAAAGCGACTCCACTCTTGGAAGCTTCCAGACATCTTGGTATGTGGCTCTGCTGCTGATTGCGCCTGCCGGCTAGAACGGCTGAAGAGTTGTGTCCCCCCTTTCTCGCCTCCCCTTTCAACCCATTTTCATCCGCTCACCCCCGCCCTCTTTCCCTCCATCCCTTCCACACACACTCGCAGGATTTCCTGGACAAATTGTTTGAACTGGAGAGCACCGACTGTCTTGGGCTGCTGACGTTATTGTGGTCTCCCTTTGCTCGTGATTGGCAGGAAGTTCCCTTCACGTTTTTATATCCCATAATTTAGAACAAGAAGAGTACGATCTATTTAAGCCTTTGTTTTGCCAGTCTTAGCTCCTTTAATCGTAGAAGACTAGAGAAAGGATATTGTGGACCTAATCGATTTCCGACCAACACAGCATGGGAGGTTGATTAAGTCTCTATTTCTCTCTGTGAGAGAGAGAGAGAGAGGGAATGGAAAGGGTAGACTCAGAAACCACACACACACACACACGTCTCTCCTACAGCGATCAAATTGCGCATTCATTTTCTTCCGTTGACAGGTCTGTCATGTAGTCTGCCCCACTGATGATAGTCAAGTCGGTCACGGCGGGCGGGACGGTACAAATCTTAGTACGTTAGAAGATTATTGCCCCTGATCATTTTCACTCCTAATCCGCTCCAATAGCGGAACCGTAGTTTTCTTTCCCCTGCGCAGACGCGTACTTCCGTCGTGTCGATATCGCAACCAAAGCCATTAACGTGTCCCTTGATTATTTCTATCATGTTTGCTTTCGTGAAACATTCTATAACTGCAATATCAACAGTACCATTTGCCCCTCCCACGCAGAAAATTTGCAAACTGGGATTATGAGAGCGATGCTAGAGGAAGAAAAGATTTCGAAACGTAAAAGCTTTAAGGACAGAAGGTCGGTGGGTGGAGAGGAGGAAGCAATTATTTCTTTCTTGAACATTTCATTTAAGTTTTGGGTAAGTAGGATTAGGGCATTACGTGATTTAAGTCTGGAACATCCGATATTTATTTGTTGCTATTCATTTTCAAATGGTTTCCATCTTAATGTTTCAGCAACAAAAAAAAAAGGAAAAAAAAGAAACATTTTTCTAGCTGTCTTGTGCATTATGAAGAATTACGAGACCGCCTAGCTTGTTGTGGTCCCTAATAGCGATGCCTTCCATTGGCAGCCAACGCTTTCCTGAAAAACCAAATAGCGCATGACTGGCATGTGTTCTGTGGCGGATAACAGGCATCCCCTTGCTAGGTCTTGTGGGGAGAAGAAAGAAAAAGCAAAGGGGTGGGGGAAAGAAGACCTTTCAACCATTATTTCCACTGAAGAAAAAAAAATGCGTCGATTTCCTGTCCATCAGAAAATACAATATGGCTGAGAAAGCATCGCGTGTATTCGCACATCAGCGGACCTCTAAGACCCCAATTGAATTTTTCAAAAATTGAGCTTCGTAATTTGGGCAGGAAGAACGGTGCATTAAGATGAGGAGAAGGTAAGAGAAAGAAAAATAAGGAGGGGGAGGGGTTGGAAAATCTGTGCGATTCGCCCGCATGCTACGAACGTATTTGCATCCCTTTTCTCTCCATCATGTTTGTGGAACCTGAAGAACGAATAAAAAATGAAGTGAAGTTTTCTTTGAAGAAAGAGTAAACGCCTTCGGAATGAAAGTCTATTTTGTGTTTTTTTTCTTAGAAACGACGTAGGGCCACAAATATACGTGAGGTTTCTCCATTTTCTTGAGATTTCTATCCCAGTATTCCTAGCTTTCTTAGCAGTTGCCTTTTTTTGTTGTTGTTGTTGTTGTTGTTCATGTTATTTGCTGCTGATTTTGTTGAAGTTCGTCGTATTTGTCAGTGTAAGCTTCGAACAGGAAGTAATACAAATATAAAGGAATTGAACCTATATGAGGTTGATTTGATGCGCTGGGGTTTTTTTTTTTTTTCGTGTAGGCATTCTCTTTCAAGGGTGCTGGGGAATGTTAGAGGAGTGGGGTCTGGAATGATGAGAGGCCTACATTTAAAGTAAGGTGTCTTCTTAAGCATTAGAAACACTCGAGTATCCCACGTGTACATAATGCTTTTATCGCCTTAACAAAGTCCAACAGCAGCAGAAAATTAAAATATATATATATATATAAGATTACGTTTGACATTGAAGAAAGATGCCAGTTGTGTGTGTGTGTGTGCGCGCGCGCGCGCGCGGGTTTTGGTAGCGTAAAAAAAGGTAAAGGTAAGGGTCATCCCATAACCTTTTCAGGTCGTTGGGGAGTGAAGTGTTAGAGACCCCACTTTTCTTGGGGCCAGCATTTACATGAGGGTGGTGTCAATCTTCTCTCCCTCGCTGCCTTACCTTCCCCAACCCTCTATGGAGTCAGGTACCCATTCCCGTCAGCTGGGTCGACTGGGGGGGGGGAGTATCTTTCTTAACTGACCAGTGGGCGTTATGAATTGCACCACCCATCCCTGGAGGTCCGTCTTGGGCAGTGTGTCGTGTCGAGCTACATGCCTGAACCAAACCATCTTCCGCCTCTTGACGGTGCCGAGCAGAAGTTCCTGGAGACTGACCAGGACAGTGAACAGACATCAAAGAAATTCGATTTCTGTTCTCAGTAAGTGATGTGGAACAGTCCTTGGAAGCATTTCATTTAGAATGTCGGCTCTTTCTCTCCTTGTCGATCAACAGAGTCCACGTTTTGCAGCCGTACAGCAAGAAGGGATCGACCAGAGACTTCCATAACTAAGTTGGTGCTGCTTTGATTCGTTGACGAATATCCGCTGCGTAACTGCCGTCGTCTGAGGGCTTCGCTCCCAGGTAATTGAAACTCTGCACCTCACCAAGGTACACGCCATTCAGATGAATCTCTGCTTTATCCTGTCCGACATTGTTCACGATTGTTTTGCTCTTGTCCGTGCAAAGTCCATACTATATGCATGCGCATTGGATGCAACTCTATATGTGAGAGTCTGCAACTCCTCATTGCTGCCTGTCATCAGGTAGATGTCAGCGGAACGAAGCTTGCTTAATGGTCTGTCTCCGATGGACACGGAAGTGTGGTTCTCGTATCTCGCATGATTCTTTCCAGATAGATTAACACCACCAGCGACAGACGGCATCCTTGGCGGATTCCAACTGTTGTAGGAAAGGGCTCTTCCAGTTTTCCATTAAGCAGAACAGAGCTTTCAGAACTGGCGTACAGTGACTGGATGGTTTGGAATATGCTTCAGTGTTGAATCTCCGCATCGCGTGCCAAACTCTGTCGAAGTCTGTAAAGTTATGCTACAGAGCTTTACCGTGTTGGTGTTTTTCGATCAGGATGCAGGTGTTGAAGATGTCTTCTATAGTGCTTTTTCCGGCCCGGAATTCGGCCTGCCCCACCGCTATCCGTGTGAGACGTTTCTATAACACCTTCAGGGTAACTTTACTTTGGGGACTAATCAGGTTGATCGTACGATAGTTTTGGCACTGCCTCAAGTACCCCTTCTTCGGCAGGCGATGACATCCTTTCTTTCGACCACTGGTTCGTCTCCCAAATTTTGCGACACAGGTCTTCGCTGTCTCTTCCTTACTACATTTGAGCAACTTTCGGAGTACAGTATTATCAAACGTTTACAAATCATGTGCATTGAGGTACCTTAGATGAAAAACATGTGCATTTCGATTCGCGCCCACGCGCACACACACACACTTACTGCGGAACCGGCGATTCAACACGCAGAGGGGACATTTAGTGAAAGAGAGAATGATCATGCGATCAAGAAACAACCCAAAAGGCTTTTATACCTTCAGTTTTGTATTAGTATGTGAAAGTTTGTCGATTTTGTATAGCGCGCTGGGCCAGCCGACGTTTGGGAAAATATGCTATAATAATAATAGCTGCACATTTAGTCATCTTTGTTTTCGCGAAAGAGTCCTGTAAACTGCCACCTGAAACTTCAACGCCATCTGCCATTCTGGGCACCTTCTTGGCATGAGGACGAACATGTCTGGCACCATTGAACAACAATGATTGGCTTTGTAAATGCTGAGCTAGTAGCTTTGTTGTTGAGGCAGTTTATGATGTTGAACGGATGACAAGAACGCTAACTGCCGGCGACGATCCGTCTGAAACGGGTGTTTGACGACTGGTGTTGATGGCCCTCTGTGTGTTTCCCAGGAGGGTAGTGAGTGGTATTCGTGTTCTTCCGACAAACCAATCCGTGCCTTTGCCTTGGCCAGACTAGTAGAAAAAGTGAGAACTGTGTGTGTGTGTGTCATTGTGTTCGTATATCTGCATTCGTATAGCTGGTTATATACATGCACTTGTGCGTTTGGGTCGCTGGATGGGTGGAAAGGTATATTTTTGCGTCTATGCGTATATCCAGTTACACTTCGGAGATTAAATCTGACAGAGAAGTGAAGCGTTTCGGTTGAGGATCGCCTTGTCTGCCGTGGCAAATCTCGCGGGGATTTCCCTCCCGACGCTCTGGCTGTCGTAGCTGCAAATTGACTTGGATGCCGGGCATCGCCTCCCTTTTGTCGGCGTGAGACCGCGCATAGACCTACATACGTCTGGGCTGGACAGTAACGGACGCTGCTCCACCTGAGCCAGTCTCGAGAGAGATGCAGCCGCACCAACTTGCGCCAGATACGCAGAATAATGCAGAGAACATATTGATGTTGTTTGAACAATCACTGCTTGCATTGTCATTAATGAATTGTTTCTATCACACCCTGACTTTTTTGCACATACAGCACGTTATACAACCGTTAACATCATAATTTGGTGACCTATGATCGATTCCCTACGGGTGAGCTCTTATTTAAGTAAAGGAGAAATGATTTAACGTCTTTCTTACTTTCTTTCTTGGGCGCAAGAGCTGCTCTGTGATGTCCACTTACGCTTTGATGATCAGCCTGTTAAGTCTGCAGAGAGTTTAGCTCAAAAAGTTTGCTGCCAAAACTGCTTTTACCGATGGAACAGAGTTAATGCATGCACTTCATAACAAGAAAACATGAGAAAACAACTACAACTTTTTATCTAGTTTCACGTGAAGCTGGTAAAGATTGATGTTAAAATATTTCAGCAATAAAGCTGTTCTTAATGGTACAGATATGGTCAATGTTTGTCCGTAGTTTTTTTTCAATTTAGAAGGGCAGTAGTGATGCAAAATATATATGTGGTCTTTTACAACGCTGTCATCCCATCTACGCTCGCTTGCTTGTGTATAGCACTGTAGTCATGTGGATCAACCTCAGACAATGAACGTTTGAACCTTTACAATTGATTTAGTGCCCTTTGTATGGGATATTAACCTTAAGGTCGGTTGATATTTGGAGGAAAACGACGTCATTTGTTCGATCGATCTAATTTAGATGGTATTCGCACTCTAACAATATCTCAACAATCAATAAAAAAAAGAAAAAAGAAAATGTGCAGTAACAATCACTTGTTGCTGTTTAAAAACCACTCGCAGGCGTGTAGGAAGTACCGTCATTAGTGCTGATGGTGTGTTGAACACTGACAGCGCACTCCAGGTCTTGCCCTGTCCTCCTACACATTTTCGCAGCAGGTAAAGGACAGGTAACAACAGAGAGGACTAAAGTTTCCCAAAGGGAGGAAAATTGAACACGAGGAAAACGCCCTGTACGATTCGGTGCATGCAGGTCGATAGCTCAGGAAACCTCTCTCTCTCTCGTTCTGCACGTGCAGTCCTGCCGTCCCGTGCACTGGCCATTGATCTTGTAAAGCAGCTATGCCAATGCCAGAGCTGAGGCTTCTGATTAGCAGCTGCTCTGTCAGCCCCAGCGGTGTCTGGGAATATCGACGTCACAGTACGGGATGTGGTGGTGAGAGGTGGGAGTTAGGGAACAGAAGGGGAGGGTGGGCTGATGCACGTGCTAGCTGCAATAGCCATGGCCACGCGGATATAGCAGCGTCGTCGGCGTCGTTGTCCAGCAGGAAGTAGGCGTGTGAGCGAGCACGTGCACCGGGGTCTTAGCTGCTTGAGACGGGAGGTAAAAAAAAAAAAAAATGCGTCCGGAACCACCGCAACCCCACCGGCCACACCCTTTCCTCCTTCCTTTCCCCTGCTTCCTTTCCCCTCCTTCCTCTTCCCTTAAATCCTCACCTTCGATAAAGCCATCACGTCCCCTTTCAGCTGCGCTGGCAAAGGAAGCTAGACATCGTTAGTTGTCGCAACCGGATGCCAGCGGTCAAAGTGAGGTCCGAGGTGTTGTGGTGCGGCGTCGCAGTGCGTGGGTCGCGAAAAATACATTTGCATGTCGTGCACACGCACACATCTTCCGAATTGCTGGTTTTTTTTCTCTCTCTCTACCTTCCCTTGTTTGCAAACGTCTCCTTCAATTGCCATGCATTGTAGCTTGCATGTCACTGCTTCTGCTCGTCTTCGTCTTCACGCACACTGCGGTAATGTGACTTGTCTCTAGCTGAATGAATGTCGATGGTAATAATATTACTTGACTTTCGATGATAGGAGCTTTTTCAAATACAGTTTCAAGCTAAGTTAGCTGCATGCTTGGTGTAGCATGCGGCTAACACACCGCTAACATGCCTGTAATGTTGAACCTGGCAGGGAATTGTTGAACCGCTTAATTTTGGACTCGGGCCCCTTTTGGTTGGTTAGTGTTGAATCGTCATCCCAGTTCCCGAACAGCGTTGTTGTCACAGACACAGTGTTCTGCATAGACAATTTCCGCTTTGCAGAAAGCGAAATGAATGGCGGAACTACTGAAGCCAACCACTGCTAAGCACTAATGTCCGAAAGGTGCTTGGGACCGCTATACCTCTTAATAAGAATGGGTGGCGGAGGGAGTCCGGGCGGATACTCCGATAATGTTTCTCGTGGCAAGACAGCGCGCTTCCTGTAAACGTTATACGAGCACCTCTTTTGGGCGCGCAGACATAAAAGGACCTGATGTGGCTGGGATTTATCGCTCTTTACTTCCTGTCTCTCGCTGGGACACGTCTTCCGTGTTTTTCCGTTGAGTGGTTTCAACTGGCCAATATGGCTGCGGTCTTGGAGACTTTATCCGAAATTAATAGTCCTCCATCCCTTCTTCGTTCCACTTTTTTTTTGAGCTGTAGTAGTTTTTTCCCCTCAGTTTTCTTTTCCTTATTTCAGTTTTATTTTACGTCATTTTATTTTATGGCTTCCCCCGTTGGAAGCTTGTTAGGTTGTAAACGTGCACGGCTTGCTGCCGAGTGAGCCATGGTTCAAGTAATATAAGACGAATGCACTTCTGCTTCGTCTTCATTTGGCAAAAAAGATTCAGCTCGGTGGACGCCATATTGGCTTGCACTGTCAACGGTAGAATTTCCAGGATCTGTTCTTTGTGTCGGTGATGTTCCAGTGGACTCTGTGACATCAAAGATTTTCCCAAGAGATCTTAAAAGGCTTGCACAAGAATATGCGCCCGGTTTTTTGCAACTTGTGTAAATGGCCGTCGTTTAAAAATTTCCGAGCCGACTGTATGTGTTCATTTAAAACTTGGTTTTCGGTTCGAGTGTTTATCACATTCTTTCCCGCCCGCCCAACCTCCCCATCCCCGATTAAATGTTTTTCATCATATCTGTATAAAGTGTTAGAGAAATATGGAGCAGTTAATGAAATTCATTAATGGCCCTAGTTTTACAACTTTGTATACACACCTGTTGTATTTATTTATTGACTGGGGAAGGGTTAATATGGCCGAGCTTGAGGTTTGGTAAAATATGTAGAACGGAATATTTTTAACTTTTGTATATTTTCTGGCAGCAACCCAGATCTACCCTTTAGTGAAGTGCGCTCGAAAAGTTTCGTTGGGGAGAGGGGTAGTTTCTCTTTTCTCCATTATGGCCTGACGTTTATGCACGCGATAAAGTCTTGTACTGCAGCATTATTTTCGTACGGACTTGCCACTCTTTTCCTTCTAGCTTGCAGGCAGTGCGCGCGCGCGAGATGTAATGAATTCTTTGCTGATCTCAGTCGGCCTCTGCAGTTAGCCATGCCCTCTTAGCTTTTTCTCTTTTTTTTTTTTTTTTGGACGACGAATCGCATTTAAAATAAAAGGGGAAAGAAAGTGAATTCTTGATGCAACGTCGTGAAGGGTAGGAGCGAGGTTGAAAGAGAAACATCATTGTCGTATGTCTAGGTCAGGGCTTTTAGAACAAAAAAAAATTGAGAGCCGCTGAAGTTGATGCATGGGCTGTATAATACGTAATTACATGCAATCTGAGCCCTAGATTGAGTTCGAAATTGAGGAGGGCATGAGTACGGGTCGTATAGGGGAAAGGACGAGAGATGGTTTCATTATTTATCTTTACTGGAGGGGATAATGTTTCTTGTCGGTACGATAATAACATTGTGTCACAGCACGGTGTAGGTTTCATTAGGTGCACTGGCAGGCATTTCAAGGCTTCGACTTGAGAAGGTGGAGTTGGGGGGGGGGGCGGTGCCTTTACGTTAGTAAGTTAATTTGTCGCGTGCATGCAGAACTTTTGAAAATAGTAACTGGCATTCTCTGCCGGTCCTGTCTCGTTAGCTCGGCTCCCCCTTTTTCCCTCATCCCACCTCCCCACCACCCTCGGAAGGGGGTGGTGGTGGTCCTCTAGGCGATGTGTGTGGAGACAAGTGTCCGTCCTCCGCTTGCTTCTTAGGCGGTCCGGTGGCACAATGGTTAGCGCCTGTCACCAATACAGTGAGGGTTGGCTGTCCTGGGTTCAGGTCTCGTCTTGGGCACGCTGTTTTTTCTCTGCATGAGGCATCTGTTTACAGGGCTGGCTGCCTTGACGTGATATAGCCTTAGTTGATGGCGTAAAACACTAATTCCTGCATCTTTTCCCCTCCTGCCTTTTTGCTGTCCACCATCAAAACCTGCACTAAAGTTGCAGACAAATGGGTGCGTGTCTGCTTGCTTGCATGCGTACCCGCCTCAACACTCCCCATGAGCGCGCGCGTTCTTGGGATACAACCCCTGTTCGCCTCAATGCCTCCTTGGTACGCTAGTATATAGATTTCTGGAAGCCATTTAAAGGGCTACAAGAGAGCACTCATTTGTACTTAAATTATTATATTACTTTAGTATGTAATAGTATTTCTCAAAATCAGTGCATACCCTCATCAGCACATCCCACCGCCCATCGTTGTCCAACCACCCCGCTGACCCTGTCGCTCAATTCCGAAGATAAAACCCTTCAGACGCCATGCACAGAATAAGATCACACTCACGGGATCACGAATCTCTACGGTCCTGGTTTTGCCATTGGCTGTAGCCCTGACATGGCCGTGCCCATATACAGTCATAATATGAAGTCCGTTTAAATGTTACCAGGTGGTAGAGTAGTCCCGAAGCGATTCTCGCTTGATGTACACACATCCCTTAATGGACAGCAGACACCCTAGTGATTGAAACTGATCAAAGGCCTCTGTCTTCCAGACCTGATGCCTTAGCTTCTCTTGGAATTAGTCGATCGGATCCGAGCAATTTCGTGTCGGCCTTCGGCTTTGTTGGTTGAAACTAGGACAGGAAAGAAATATTTTTATCGGTTTGGCCTCCTCTAGTTGCATTTCAGCCATTCTTCTCTTCCCCTCTGCTCTCCGTTCACACACACACACACACAAAACACACAGGAGAGAGAAGGGGAGGGGGCTTCTCCGGAGTGTTTTAGAGTATTAGCAAAGCAAGCGTAAGTGGATGATTAATACCTGTCCTTGAGGCTCTGTTCCTTGGAGGAGCATGATGGAAGGATCATTCTACACTTCCAGAAATTACCTTTTGGCAGCCGCTGTCTCGAAGAATCTCCATGGAGAAGCAGTATTTTGTAGCTTTCTTGCGTAGCTGTCACGTTCTTCTGCCGCATTATACTGTTTGCGCCTTGTTCTTCCTTTTTATTAGTTTACTGTTTAAAAAATGTATCCTTTTAATTAACTTAAAGTGCGAGCGTGATCCTTTTCTCGGCGTGATGCAGCCTCCGTCGCTGCAGGAACTCTCTCGAATATCGCTGCCCAGTGTTTTTTCCTCGACCCCTGTCTTGCGTCAACAATCTGCATCTTCTGGGGTTTTTTTTTTGTCTCGCTCTCTCTACTTCAGTTTTTCTCACTAACAATTGCAGATGTGTCACAGACATCTGCGCTCTGGCCTGCAGGTGCTGACTCCATTTCTGCATGCCGTCTCGAGAGGTCCGTAGGGTCGCTACTTTTCTCGTGTGTGTGGTACGGGCAGAGCTGAGGTTTGTCGGTGAAGGACAACCATTGACAGGCAGCTGCTGCTTGACTCTAGGTGCAGGAGCAAAAGAAAGGTTTGTAGGAATGAGGGGGAGTATTGCACGAGATCTAAGAAGGTGGGAAGAAAGAGAAATAAGTAGTGTAAGGTCTGATTTAAGCAGGAGCGGAGTGAGTACAAGTCGCTAGGCGCTAGCTTGATGGTTCACGAATGACATTCAGCTAGGCGCTAGCTTGATGCTTCACGCATGACATTCAGCTAAAAATCTTTTGTTTATTTAACGACAATCTCGTAAACGCTTGCATCAATCCGCATGTGAGGAACCGTTATTCAACCCTGTCTCGGTATTCGCATGCTCATAATTGGGGAGAGAATGTTTTTCTTTGGATATTTTAGAACTTGTGATCTTTTCCCAGGAGTTGGCCTTGGTTGTTTTTCTTTTGAAGTACTTCGTAATTTTTTTATTTTACGTGCTTGTTTATTTATTTATTTTATTTATCCTTTCCTTCCTCCTCGCGAAGTAGTCTCTTGAGAACTCCACAGGTCGATAGCGCTAATCCCGATGAAGCTGAAGGGATTGACAGGATTGTATTTCTCGAGCAATTCTCGGCGAGTCGCGAAACAAACATAAGTATGGACAAACTGAAGCTGAGCAAACTGTTGGATGATACGCATACATTTTTTGCGACAAAAGACCTCAAGGATGCGCAGACGACAGCACATTTCTCGTGGAGGGCGACTACGAGGGGTGCTGAGTGCGTGGTTGTGTCTTGTAAAAACTGTGGCGGCCTCTACTAGGGCAACATTTAAAGGAAAAGGGAGTGAAATGGCAGGTTGGGCTTAAGTAACGATGACGTTCATAATCGTTTCTAGTCTTAATGTTCGGTTTCAAACGAACCGTTGTCTTAAACAACTGCGCGCGCCGGTTCTCGGGTACCGTCATGTCTTGTAGTCTTTTCGCGTAAACAAGCTGAACTTAAATCGTGACGTAGGAAAGACAGTTTGACAAGAGGCATTCTCTGTTATACCAGTGTTCTCCATTTTGCCCAGCTCGTCATCGCGGTACTCAGGTATAAAATTGTACACGATCCATAAATCCATGATGTGTTGTTGACCACATTTAGGAAACTGAAAGAGAACGTCCTGCGGCTTCGATAATGTAGCTCGACAAAAAGTAAATAAGGCATGGTGGTTTCCTTCTACCGCCCGAGAGCTATAAATAAACGATTGTTTTGTAACACGAAATTTTGAAGGGAAACGATTCAGAATATCAGTATCTCCTTCATTTAACCAACCCCGTGACATTGGTTTATAGAGACACATTCTTTGTGATGATGTAGCCTTAGTTGTTGGTTCGGCGTATAAAAATATAGATACTTCTCTTCCCTTACCATTCCTTTTTTTTTTACGTCAGCGCTATTTCACAAAACACCGCTGAGCAATCCCTAGAACCTACCGCACACACCAATATTTGTCTGGGCCACTTGTGTGTCCATCAGAGGGAACGACCGAAAACAAGACGAGGATTTCACGGAGAGAGGCATGAAAGAAAACGATCGGCGGGGGCAGCTTAGTATCGTGTAGGACATCGCAGTGTACAGTCGTATTGTGACCTCGGGGCGTTCTGCTGACAAAGGATAAAACACCTTTCCCATCCCCCATACCCTCCTACAGCCATGAAATGTTGCGGCTTGTCGGCACTGTCTAGTCCAAAGGCTGTCAGAACCGAGCAGGTTTACCAGTGATTTCCCTTGAGGGGAGCCTGAGTGTCATCTCCGAAACCCTAGCGAGAAATTACGAAATATTCCCTCGCCAACCCGCGATAAATTGAACGTCGCCCAGTCATGGGCAGTCGTCATTAACGGAGGGAAATTCTGGTTTCACGGGCTCAAAACCTTGGCTGATAATTCGCCTGTGGACATTGTCTTTATTCGTGTGTGCTCTTTAAACCCTTATGCAAACGGATCTAAAAGGGAAATTGTAGGTTTGCCTTAAACAAAGAATAGAAGGCTGTCGAAAATTGGAATGGCGAAACACGAGGCTTTTCCACTAGCGAGGAAAACAGGCTTATAAGAGCTTTAAAATAAGAGAGAAAGTAGATCTTAAATTTGATCAGCACCAGCTCTTCGCAGCATTGTGTTTATCTCAGTGCCCTCTCCTTTCAGGCACTTGATATTTAACTTCGTGTTTTTATTTTCTGTACACAGCTTGGTTGCGGCCCTATGCTCCTCGAGGAGTAACAAGGAATAAACTAAACACAGCTTGGCATGCCGAAACGAAAAACACACGCAGATACGCACATATTGCAGTAGAGAAGGGGACAGAGGAGATTAAAATCAACTCTTGTTGAGTTAGTTTACCACAAAAAAGAAACTGCCAGCAACGTCGCGAATGGCACCAGAAAGTAATCCATTTTCACTTCAGTGAAGACTAGCCGACGCCGAGTCAGTCTGTGTTAAAGGTCTACAAGAGTGCAGTTTCTTTCTGCTGTGAAAATAAATGGGCTTAAATCGTTACATCGCGTTTTTTCGTTCAGTCTGTTTGAGTTAACCCCTCACCCGACAGCACTTTTTCTTGCGAAATAAACCTGTAGTGTAACGTAATGCAGAGAAAAAGATCGGAAGCGCTGACACTGTTCGTGGATGCGGGCTACTTTGTTAAAGCTACAACCAGTGAGAAAAGTATGACCAAAGGGTAATGAGGCACTTGGGTGACACTCTTGAGGTCACAGGTGTGACCTCTGTCTGTGCAAGGTGAGGTCTGGGGGTTTGTTTTTCGAGAACTGGGGTTAGGGAGTTATAGCCACCTCAAGCCAGTGGTTTGAGGGGGACGCAAGGACTCTGGTTGGGTTTTAAGCACACTGTGCAGCTTGCTTGCAGAGATGTTGCTTTGACCTCTTGGCCGAATAGACATGTCTACCTGGGGTTTACTCAGTGTCTTAACCTTTTGTATAAATTTTATTTATCACACCTTCTCTCCCTCTTTACAGCACCTCATCTCTCCCATTGGAAAATTTGCGGGCGCACGAGGCTTTAGTAAATCTCGTAGAGTGAAGCCAAATGTGGGCTGTTACTATGTAAGTAGTTTGCCAGAGAGAAAGAGAGAGACATAATCAGATCTAAATTCATTTGGCTGAGTGGTCCCTCAGCTGTCGTCTTAAGTCTGAGAGGAAGATGCAAAAGAACTGGAGTAGAAGACGAGTTGCGGAGGATATGAATGGCGAAAACCCAAACCACAAAGGGTGTCGGTGGCCATGGGGTGAGCAGGTGATCCTCCGGTCACGCTTTGCATCGTGTCTCCTCAAAAAACTAGAGGGCCCACTAATTCTTTGTCCGGATCCTCCTAATTTCCATCTTATAGCGCTTTTGTCTTGTAGGATCAGGATTGCTGAGAAATTAATGTTTAACTGTTTTGTCAACAACCATTTTTAAGATCAGCATGTATTCAGACAGTTGCATGTCCTCTTATCTCTTCACCAACGTTGCCCTGCAAGATTATTGTAAACTAAAGCTTTTTTGTAACATTATAATGTTTATCGGTCGGTCGTTAATTGGACGATTTTCCCAAAAGAATCCATTTCACCTCATTTGTTTAATTTTTTAAGCTTTTTTTTTAAAATGATGCAGTTTAGTTTTGGCTTACGGGCATAAACTAATGGGGAAGGCATGCCTGTTCTTTACCCTCGGGGGCGCACCCTAGTCCATCCCGCTTTTGAATGGGTTCCTGACTCCTTAGAGGACAGATTAAGTTAAAACAACGAAGGAGGAAAAATAATGGGCTGCACTTTCACCACAAGCTATCCCCGAGGAAAGTACGTTCTCCAGGGTTGGCGACTACCTTTATCTTTGCATAAGCTAATGCTAACATTCAGGTGACTTTCGCTGAAGCCTGTCAATCGCCAGCCAGCCTCTCCACTATTACAGCAGCTTCTGGGCTTCCTGTCCGAGGAAGAACTCACTATACCATGACATGTCTCTGCTATAACACAGGTTACCTTTCTTTCTTCGCTTCTGACGTGTCGGTCCGCTTTTATGGGCCTCAGCTTGAATCGTTAGGTTAAGCGCATTATTATTATTATTATTATTATTATTATTATTATTATTATTATTTGTAGTAGCAGTAATGTACATTGAAGCCATAAACTTGGGATTTTGATAGTCATGATGTATGGGACCCGGTTAAGTGCCGTATTTGAAAGGCAAGACCTTTTAGATTGCGTAATAGAACAAACATATAACTCTGAGACCAATTTGCAAATAAAATTGAAGAATGTTATAATGCGATCAGATCATGGCTAGCTAACACAGAGAAGTGTAAGGGTTGTTTGCGGTTATTTCTGAAATTAAAACCATCGGACACTGGCATAAATTGTCATTAGCCTTGTCACTTTTCTTGTAGCTTTTGGCTTAAGAGCCCTCCTAGCCTTACACTTTGTCAAACAGGGGACATCGTTTGAGATTCTGTTTTGATGGCCATGTGAAAGTTTGCCAACATGGTCATATATTAAATTGTGTGCAGTTAAGAAGGGCCTGTGGACATGAAACTGAAAATAATAAATAGCGTATCATGCAGTGTTTCACTGGTTTAGAATACGCATTTCAAGAACAGTGATACAAACGTATTTTTTCCAAAAACCTTTTTTTAAAAAAAAAAATCAATCGGGTATATTTGTAGACGTACTTCATGAGGGACGAGAGTCGGTAAGACAAGATAACATGAACTGAGATATTTTATCACTGGAGAGACGGGATACATAGATAAAGTACTGAAGTATTGGTGGTTCTCGAAAGGTGTTCCGCGTTTTTACAGGTTTAAAGGTTTTTAACACACCCCTCTCCCCCCACCCCACCCCCGCGTAATTTGTGAGTCCAGCGGGTGTGAAAGTGTGAAGTCACCTACATGACTTTGCCCTTTGTAGCGACCTGGTGGTAGCAAGATTACTGTGACATATGTCCACACCTAACTTTCTACATTCGCCAATCAGGCATAAATATTTCATTTCGCGTGTCTAGCGGTGTACTTGGCCTGTGTGCACGCATGCAGGTCCACTGAGCAGCGCTTCCGTCACTTCATTCGCCCCTACACACACACGTCTGCACTTGCCATCACTATCGCCAATCAGACTTGTAGGTAGTTTATCACTCGCCACCGCTTGGGTACTTAAATTTCGTCCCCTAGGAGAGCAGGACTGTGCTTCCGCGACTCTCGCCGCTGTCTAGCGGCGATAGTTGTCTGACGGGAGACAAAAGACACCACCAGTTGCTCAGCGCTAGAACTGCGAAGGTATGCGCTGGTGGCTGGACGAGTGGCTCTGGCTGGCTGGCTGGCTGGCCGTGACCACCACCATTGTCCTGTCAGCTCTCGGAGGCGCGGAGGTTGCTGTAGTGAAGATGAAACTTTTCAGTCATGCTGCCGCCGCTGCTGTTGCTATTTCCGCTGACGCCGCTGCCGCTGCTGCTGCTGCTACTACTGCCTGTGCGGTGTAAGTTGCGACGGACGGACGGGACTTCGGTCGTTGGCCTAGGTGCTGTTGATGGCATCGCTGTCAGATGGGAAGCGGTGATGAGCGGCCGGGCGCTGCCACCATGACTATGTGCCTAGGGCTAATGTGGCGGGCCTGCGGTGGCCGTGTGGCCGGCTTCCTGACCTCTCGGCCTCTCCCCAGGTGACGCTGTTGGTGTGTGGGTCCGACTAGCGGCGGCAGCTTAGGGGGGAAACCGCTGCATCGTCGGCAAGATGATTGTAATGATACTGACGCTCAAGATCGCGGACGTGGTAAGTGTCGTCGGCAAAGTGGTTTGTCTCGATAACTTGCTCTCAGATTCAATGGACGGGGTAAGTTCCGACGGTAAGACGATCGTCAGGGTATTGATATCTGGATTGTGGACGTAGTAAGTTCCGTTGGCACTGCGTTGTAATTATTTTCGGCAAGATACTTTTAATTTGGCAAATGTTGGGCTTCGGAATCGCAGATTCCGAGTTTTGAAATTTATGAAACCTGCGATTTCGATTTCCGAACTTTTTCCCCTACCTATATTTTGTAAAAGCAGTGACGTGATTTTCATTTTTGGATTAAAAAATTCTATTTCAACGTCAGTTTAGTGTGCGATCCATAAAATGTTGCAGCCAAGTTTTGATTTGACCGCCTTTCGAAATTCTCCCAAATATTAATTTAGAGCACAGATTTTCCCTGATTTAAGAAAAAAGAAAAAGCTGGAACCGTCGCAGCACCTCCCCAAGAAAATCCACTTTTCGAATTTTTAAAAATGTTCACAAAAGCGACGTTCACCCAAGAATATGCCATAATACACTCAAGATAGCGGTGGCGGCCAGTGTCGTCGGCAAGATTATTGTCTGGAGGCTTATAGTCTCTAGACTTGGTAAATGCCATCGGTCATTTGCTGGAGAACTTTCAAGGTCCTTGGCAACCAGTTGTTTGCTATCATCTCACGATGTGATCAGAAGTAGACCGCAAATACTCGCTAGCGTTAAATAGATAAGTATTTTTAGACGATTTTTTTTTATTTTGTTCATAAATTTCTGTGTTCGTACACCATTTACCTTCGATAGTACTTTGTTAAAAAAAAAAAGAAGAGCTGAACCATAGTGTTTACGGATATAAGGCAGAACATTTGCAGATAACAAGGGTATGATCATATGTTCACGAGTTGATGCCCTTTGAACAGAGAAGTTTACCTTCACCATCGTTGAGATCTGCACCAGATAGAACGGTGTCCTTTCGATCGGCACAGACTTATTTTACTGGATGTTTGCCGTGCGATATTTATGTCAAGATGAAATATGCTTACCAGCATACAGTAACAATTGATTTTTGATCTTGACGCCAGCATTATCGAAGGAAAAAGACAGGGGGCCTTTTGATCAAGCACTGTAAGACAGCTGTCGAAAGTTCCAGGGCCGGGCGGCCAAATAATGATCCAATTTCTAGGGAATGGCAAGAAAACTCCACGATGAGTTTTAAGGAGACGCAGAGCCATACCAGCATCATGGCAGCTCATAAAATTGAAGTAAATGCATAGTGCACATTAAAAGTCCTTTCAGCAACGAAGTTTATTCTAGTAGAAAATGTTATTCGTGGAAAGTTCATTTTTAAAGGCATTTAACTGTCACAAATATCGGTGGTGGTGCAAGTGTAGTGCGCTCTGAGATAATGGATTCTGTTTGTACATGGCGTAAGCTTTTTTGAAGAGAAAAAGACGCCAACCTTTTTCTTCTCTTCGAAAGGAATCTTTACTTGGTATAGTTAAATAATAATAACCGAAAGATAAACTGAAATAATGTTTGTAATTTCAGTCTCCTTGTGCCTCGATCTCTCCCATTCTTCTCCCCAGTTTGCATTCTTTTTATTTCTCTGTCTCTGTCTCTCCTTCCCTTATTATTTTTCGCTTTGGGCGCCATTTTGGCCAATTTGTGTTTCAGTATGTTTCCATTTCCTTTTTGATATTTAAAGCCTTTAATATTTTCTCAAACACCTGGACAGTAATGAGTCCAGCAAAAGCAAATGGAGTTGCCATGGTATTCATATTGGAAAGCAAGATAAAAATGTTTTCTTAAAAAAAAAAAAAATACGTGGGGCTCTGTCAGAAATCGCTATCGCTGTTCCTTGGACTTCTTTGGCGCGCGTGCGGACCTCTCTGTGTGTGTGTGTGTGTGCGCGCGTGTCCTCTTCCATATTTCCTACTAGCGACTAAATCTTTATTGCTTGAATATGCACGCGCATTAATTCTAGCTTTGGCCTTTGTGCTGTTCTGACTGAATTGAGACCCTTTTCTTCATGTTTTTGTCCCGTTCTTTGTCATTTATAATCATCTTCCGCATCTCTAGTCACTCGGCTGTTATCTTCACAACACCAAAAACTGACCTTAGGGTTTCGGCTGATCATTACTCGATACATTCGCTTGGTAAGTTCACCGAGGAAACCGGCTGCTAGCAAGAACGTTTAATTGCGATGATATGCTGACTGACTTTTTTTTTAATCTGCAAAAGTATTCTGCCTATGACTTAAACGCACTCAGGTTTATGTAATATTTGCGAATAACTTTGAGATCTGTCTTGTAGTATTCGATCTTTATTAAAAAGAAAAAATATTGTAATAAATTCTAAATTTATCATTGTCGGACGACGTTTCGTTTTCTCTGCAACTCTGTGAGTAAAGTTAAAAAAAAACAAAAAAAAAAAAACAAACAAAACGGTAAACGTGGCTACATTGAATGGTACTCGATAAAAACTCTCCATTTCCCTTGACAACATCGATTTTAAAAGAAATTTAGAAAGTGGCAACATACTTAACGCTAAAGAGGTTTTATTAAAGCTGTAACTCTTGCGACCTCACTTTATTCTTTGGTGTGCTTGTCAGACGTTGGGGGATGTTTTGTTAGTTTCATTTTCTTATAACCGATAGTCTATCATAGACCAGAAGGCTATCCCTGACAGTGTAATAAAAGGAAATGAGTTTTGCTGTTTTTGGTCTGATTGATGACAAGTAATTGTAACAACAAATTTTGTTTTTATAAATGTTAAGAATGGGGAGGTAGAGAAAAAATACTGGTTATTTATAGGAATTTAATATCTTGTAAATAGTGATGCAAAAAATAGCGTATATCATCTCTTACAGATCTTTTGTTTTTCTGCGATTGACTGCAGATTGAAAACGAGATTCCAGAAGAACAGTGAGAGCACTTAATTCGTACTTATGTCTGTGAGAGATGTCTTTCTTTGGCCTTTAGTCAAATTATATGTGTGTTCCATTTGCGTGCGTGGGATCGGTACAGTGTAGGAACGTTTACTAACATATGTACATGTGTTACATAGTACATTTCGTTGTAGTTTGTTATGGGTAGATTTCGGTGTATATGTACACACTGTCCTTTAAAACGACTTTTTAACTTTCTTAGATTTCTCATTTTCATCGATTCTTCCCGTTTCTTTTTGTCTCTCTGTTACGTCCACATAATACAAATTCCCTCGAACATCCTCTCATCCCCCTCTGTGTCGTAGATTAACCATGTCACGTGGGTGTCATGTCTTAGTCCTTAACCGACGTCAAAGACTTACCATTCTAACAGGCGACAGCACGATTTAAAAAAAAAAGCGTTCACGCCCACAAAGGATCTCGAAGAAATTCAAAACTTTCTTGACGTGTATCCTTGTGTATTTTTCATCGTAAATAAATAAGGAGATATTAGGTAATTAAATAAGGTAAGGGGGAGGGAGGTCTGTGCATTAAAATGCTTATTGATGGAGAATTTTATTTCTTTTCTGTGTCACCTCTCTCTCCCCACCTTATTTTTTTATGTCCGCGCATGCGCACATTCTCCTTATGGGCGCTCAGTAGCATCGTTCTACACTCGCTTGTAACCGTTGCAGTGAAAAGCCCTAGGTTCAGATCTCGTCTCAGGACACTCTCTGAATGTGACAGCTGTTCGTAGGGTTGGCTGCTGTCAAAGGTTTCTCCGGTTATTCCGTTTGCTCTATTGACCATGAATTCAATTTTACTTATTCTTAGTCCTTAAACTAAACTTAAATTTAATTGAAACTCACTAGTCGTTGTTGATGTTTTTCGTAATTCTGTTGCGTTAACGTATAGTGACCAAACGTCGCATGATGACAAGTAGTCATATGCAGGGTTCAGTCTATTTAAAAACAGCAGGTAGAACGTTTTGACTATATGGGCGTGAATTCCTGAAGATCTGGCTGTGATATTGTACTTCATATACTATTTGTATGGCTGAAGGCAAAACGTTTTTCTTCGCCATCCTACTTGTTCTTTTTATTCGCTTCATAAATATCTAACTAAATCTGTACTTTCGACGATTTATTATAAGAATTGATTTTCCCTCACCAATTCGTAGTTGCCCTTTATATTTAGATAACCTCGGAGGTCCATAGCTAGTGGGGAAAGAAAACAAAGTATAAATCTTTCGTCCCCGAGTGCCATCTGCGTCAGCCGACGGGATAAATGCCTTGCATACGTGATTCACAAATTAAATATCGATCTAAGGAAAAAATATATTAAACGAGTTTTGCACGGTTTTTGTACGTTTTCCCGTTTTTCCCCTTATTTTGTATTATCAGAAGCTGGCTGTCAAGCATAAATAGATTCTTCTGTAGATTCCAGAAGTGTGCGGGGTTCTGTTTCACATGCCCTTCGCATCGTCGCCTTTAGTGACATGCTTTTTTATTTTATTATTATTATTATTTTGCTTAGCTTGTCACACTCACAAGCCCGCTCACGCACACCAGTCCCTCTTGCTTGTATATCCATACGCACGCAGTGGTCAAACTTCAGTTTGTTTAGAAGCTTATTTGCTTCTTTACTCTTCTCGTTTTCCTAAGAGTTTTTTTTTTCTTTTTTCTTTTTAAGCAGAATTCATAAGACTTTACATTTGCGTCCGTCTCCCTACACCTCCCTCTATTTTATTTTTCGTGGTGAGGAAGGGGAGGAATTGAAAGAATATCCCAAGAGCGAAACCATAAACATAAGAATGCATTCTAGTCATGGCGGCAAGTGTCAGGTAGGCTGTTGTGGACGGCCTCCAGAGAAACAGATGTCAGACTTCACACCATTGGGAACAACTGCGCTACAGCGCGATGCAGGCGCTGTCATCCAGGCATCGAAATGGATTGCACTGCTGGTCGAAAAGTAGAGGAGGAGATTGTGGAAGGGGGATGGGGGTGTCTAGGGATGGGGGCGGGTGGGGGTGGACGCTTGTTTGGAACTAGCTGTGTCGGTGAAGTAATGAAGATGGAGAGACGCTCTTAAGTTCGGTAACCGCCTGTTGTGGAAGGTCACGTGCAGAAGAAGAGAGGACGTGCGAGTTTTGTCCCCTTCCCCATCTCTTTAACCCTACCCACCCTCGCTGACCGTGGATTCGATAGCAGACCGTCCCAAGTCATTCGGAGGGCAAGTTTTGTTGAGGAAACAGCTCAGTCAATATGGAACCCGTACAAGTGCAGATACACTGCTTTTGTTGAGGCTGGAATGTCGCCGCTGAGGTGTCCTGATGATGCCGATGACCATAAAACAGAACGAAAGTTCAGGCAATATATCGGCTTTCTGGACTTACCACCTCGATTAATGTATCTTGAAATATTGCTAGGAGTTAACTTACAAATTTGACCCATCTATTTTATTTGTTTATGCGCAATAGCTGCCATTTTCTGTAGCTTTTCGCAGCTATAATATCGTACAAACTGTAGGATATTTTTTTTATTTTGATTCGCATACAATATAAAAAGGGAAACATTATATCAGTAAGATGAAGTTTTCAATATATATCTATAGAGAGATCAATAAATTGTGTTGTATTTTTTAGAGACGTTATTATGAGCTTTACAAGTCATACGGGCTTGTAACATGAGCGTTTACTGGCCTCGTATGTTCTAATGCTGATTTCTGATTTGTCGAAATAAATCGCAAAGATTAGACTGGACAGTTCTTGCTCGTTTTTTCTATCATCTTTACATTCTACTAATAGAGAAGAAATCGAAGAGCGACCACCACAAGCTCCCTCACCATTGACTTGAAGCATGACGATTATCCTCTGAGTAACGATAGTGGTGGCACATTATACAGATTGGGGGAACAAACGCGGCGGGAAGAATATGGCTTGGTGCGGCAACTTTGACTAACAGTCGGTGCTAAGCTCGTACCGTCGCGTGCATTTTGATGGCGGCAATCGACCACGCTGTACGCATTAGCAATGGAAAGTACCCGCTCTCCATGCTTTTGTTTCATTAGCAAGGAAGGGAACTCTGGGCAAGCACATCACTGTATCAACGATTGGGACTGTACTAGGGAAGGGGTGGAGAGGGAGTGGGCATTACAGGTCTCTGAGGCCCACGAAGTTACCAGAGAAGCTGACAGGTTGTCAGGTTCGAGTTTTTGTTTTGTTTTTATTTTTTGTTTGTTTGGTCCGCCCCCCCCGTCCTCACACTTTCCCGCGCCCACCATCAAAGTTTCGCCAATGCGGGGTTTGGAACTAACCCTAACCCCAAACTTGTAGCAGCGGGGAGTGTCCACCACAACAACGTCCAGCAGGTGTCCATACTTTTCATCTCGTGGCTTGCCCAGACGAACCACCAGTGAAAATTCTTTACATGCATTTTTAAAACCTATTTTCGTAGGTTGATGGAAGATTGTTGTAGTCTCATTTTAAAAGGGTCTTCTTTGTCAAATATTTGGCTATTTTTGTCAAGCCGACAGCTACGTTTATTTTTTTTTAAGTGTCAGAGTGAGACATGAACAAGTTGGCGTAGTGACTGCACACACACACTGTCGATTATAGCCGTCTTTGAGGACTTCTGGGAGAAGGATCTCCAGGACGGCTAACGGCTGCGGCTAACCAGACATCATTTCCGTCAGTACTTTTCCGTCGTGGTTTACGAACTGTCTAGAGAAGCGTGTTCATTAGAACACTGTCAAGGAGAGGCAAAACATCAGGAACTGTATGGACTACTGTCACGTACACCCACTCGCGTGGGCAGTTTTTTGGTTGATTTTTTTTTTATCTCCGCCTTCTCTCTTCGCAACTCCCCCTCCCGCCTCATCAGATACAAGCTCAAAGATTCGTATCTTATTGTCTCCTCTCTTCATTCCTTCCCATCCTTTGATGATTTTTTTTTTTTTTACTAGGACTTCATTTAAAGAATCCACGCCTCGCACCCTTTAGTATGCTGTTAACTAAATTAGTCTTCAATAATAGATTTTGTTTCCAGTTGAACGAAGCCAAAGCCCACGGGTTCAAGTCCGTTATTAGTACCCGGGAGCCGGGAGGGCCTTGGAATGTGTTTGCGGGTTTGTGTACATCCGCGTTCACTTTTCCGTCCAGCAGACAGGACTCTTCGATCTTGGTGGTAGAAAATTACTCGAGAGAAGGAAAGAAAGACGGGAATTCGGTTGGGAGGGGAAGAAAGGGGGATGAGGGAGGAAAGAGAGAGTCGAATGCTGTAGGCTTTTGACATAAGGAAGGTATGTACGACCCTCTAGACTATTTGCCCTGCAAACACTGCAGCTTAGGATGTCAGCAGAGAAACAGCCGTTGTTGACTTCTGTACTTAGGGCCGGCTGAAGCGGGATCTAGTTCCGGCAGGGAAGGGAATGTCGGCTTGGGACGAGGTTCAGATAAGCTTGAATGACGAATTTGGGACCTGGAGTCGGCTGAAGTGTCTGCAATGTGACAGGAAAGCACCCTCCAACCTGCTGGCCATAAAATACGTCATCGACAAGCGTTGACGATGTCTACAGTCTGCTAGTCAAGTTCGCTGCCCAGACAGTGTCCTATACACACAGTAGTGACGCCCCCTACCGACAACAACTCTAGAGTGGGCTCACAACGATGATTGGCTGTATCTGGAACAAGCGCATCTGTCATACTGATGTATGGCCGTGTGACTGTTGATGGACTGACTGTTAGTATGGGCAGCAGGCTGACGAGAGAGAAGCAGCATACAAGACGCCCTCCATGACCATCTGACACTGACGTGAAATCAATGGCAGACGCGGCTGACGTAAGACCTGAGCGTTCATCCTGGTGCAGCTCTGAAGGCATCTTTCTTTCTTAAGCCGCGTTCTCCAGACAGGTCGACCACATAATAGGCCATGTCCTCCTTGTCAAATGAACCATAAGGAAGAAGAGGAAGAAACGATATTGCAGCACGTGAAGACAGGTCTTTATAGCTGTGTCATCACCCGCCCAATAACTGTCCCGCAAAAGGTTGCTCATTCGGTATTTCCGAAAGGGTTGTCCAGGCCGGAGAGGACGTCACAGACATAGCTGTCTAGGAATCGCTCTGCAAGTACCGGAAACAGCACTGTTTCCATAAAAAGTTGAATAAAAAAAGCAAAATGGATCCAGAGCATGGCTGATGATTACTTTGGCATGATAACAGGGATGTAACCACAGTGCCTGCTAAAGCTCACCTGCCAGACATTGACATTTGTTCACCCCCTTGACGGGTGAGGAGAATTTGACAAAATACACAAGGAACAGTTCACCTGTATAATTACCACATAAATAGCTCGAATGATTGTAGAAGAAAATCAATGGACGCGTATTATACAACAGGAGGGAATATAAGTGCAGAATAAATACAGTTTAAACCAATAGATGACCAATAGATCAAAACTGGTACAGATAATTTTTACAGATTGGATGCTTTTTCTGAGTACACTATTTTTATGGAGCTGGAGAAGTTGTTAAATTGCCACTGTATATTGCAAATTCAGACAGTCTCGATGTTTCTTGATTTTAGCCGTTTGTCAGAGGTTTAGGAAATTGTTGTTCATAACGACAGAGGAGTAGACATGCGAAACATGAAAGAAAAATGCTACGACACTTGGACATTCTTGCCGCTACACGTTCAAAGCGAACTGCACACCTTTGCCGCGGCTGAACTGAACGGTGTTTGGTGGCCGTTACATAAGGCGTGTCACTCGTGCCGCTAGCAACTTGAAGCAAAGGTTCACTGTAGCTGCAGGCGGATAGGGTAGGGGTTTCTAAAGGGAATGCCAGACGTGAAAGTCGGCATTACAAAGTAAGGGTCTGTAAACTCCGGAACCGTTTTTGTTCGCCCAGATTTCGCGAGTTTGTGTGGGGTTTTGGGGGAGGGTGGTTGGCTGGGTGGATAGGGTGGGAGGGGAGGGAAATGCATTTGCACCTTGTCGAAGCTAGCTTTTCAGTTTCCGCCATTCTGGCCATGTGAGAACCGCCCCGACGCGAAATGGAAGGCCAGAGACAAAGTGGAAGCTGAAATTGGATTTGTTTGAATGCGTGCAGCACAATGACTGTCGACCACCATCACCAGCTGCTTCTCTACCCCCGTTACCCTTGTCGTCATCGACAGCATTGAGATTGATCTTCTTCCCCTTCTTCTTCATTGGTCCCCCATCTCTTTGCCGTTTCAAAACAAGTCTATGATAAAGAGTGAAGGAGTCTCATCCTTTCTCCAAATCCCTGGCGATGCTGGAATGAGTAGTGTTCGTCGACAGTCTTCCCTCGTCAGCCAGGCGATTAGCAGGGATCGATCGTAACCCCTCCGATCACCGGCCATCTTCGGCGCTAAGCCGCGTGGATGTCTTCGATCTGCATACTTCGCTCCTTTCTTCGCAAGACGTCAGCAACACTGGGCTCGCCATAAAAATCCTCGGCAGAGCGTCGACCCATTTGCCCATCAGCCCCCAAGTCCAATAAGTAGCAGAAAGACTAGCTTGTACTGTAATAGAAATTCTCGCCTGATGAGCAGCTGTATCTGCGGTAAAGCCGAACAGGCACATTGCATTCGTGCTTACCTCTCCCCTCGCTTGTCAAGATTTCGCTGGCTTGTTTAATTGTGGAGTTTTCATTCGGAAGGCGGTATTGAGGGTGATGGGAGTGCGGTATCTGAAAAATAAGCCTTCACCCAATAGATGCCTGGCTTATTGCCGACTGCGAGTTCGATTGTGGATTTAGTTTCCGTACATTTTAGCACCAAAAAAAAAAAAATCTGTCCTTCATTCTGTCTGTCTCTTACTCCCCCTCCCCACCCCCGGTCATCCCTTCTCCAGCTAACTGCGTTTGTCTCCTCTTATAGTTGAATTGTGGTAAATGAAGGCGGCGGCGAATAGGGTTGAAACGGCCGACCATTTCCTGCTAACTGCGAGGGCTTCAGCTTGGTCCTCGGGTTTAATGCACGTTATCTCAGACCGCACCGCTCCTTCGTTGACAATGCAACCTTTGCACCCTTTCTATTTCTTGTAACTGGAAAAGCAGTCCGTTCTCTCGTTCTTCACACTTATACACACGCATAACTTCGCATGTACGCATGCCTTTAAGAACACACTTTGATACTGTAAAAAAAAAAAAAATTAAAAGTCGTGGATCAAATTGAAAAAAGTGAAATTTGTCAGAAACAAGAAGAAAAGTCGGACAGATCCGCACATCAGCAGCATGTCGTTTCTTCTTTCGCATCTTCATATTTATACGCCTAACGAATGTGTCTTTTTTATTTATTTCTTTGCTTTTTCTGAACATCTGACGAGAGTAAGACGTGACGCGTGTCAGCAGACTAGGAACCTGCCCCCTTCCCTCCGCCTGATTGGCCAAGGTTTGCGGTTGCCAAGGTTTCCCTATACTTTGGGGACCAAGATGCAGTGGGCAGCTGCTAGCGCGTGTAGTAGTTCCCTTCCCTTGTTGCCAAAGTTATTGCTGGGCTGCCCATTGCATTTTATTTTCTCATCTCTGGAGTAGTCTTTTGTGAAAGGTAATTGCCAGAGAGGAATGGACAGGACGCCGCGCTATTGTCCCCGAGATTGGAGCCCAGGAGGACGAGGTTGGCGAGGGCGTTGTTCTGTAATCATGTCGTTACACTGCCAGGCTTTCTTTCCTAATACAGCGCTGACGCTGCCACTGTTTCTTAAATTGATCCCTTTGCGAGGCCGTAGGCTGAAGGCTTGTGTTCGGCCCTGGCCTTCCGTTGATCCGTTGGTGGTGGCATTAGTGAATCTCGGATTCAATAGTCTGGGGAAGACATTAAGCTCAAAATGGAGTTTACATTGGTGCAGGTGTGTGTGTGTGTGGAAAGAGACAGTCCTGCCGGTCTTGTTTCTGTGTGGGTGTGCGACAGCGTGCGTGCGTCCTCTGATGAAGAGGATGGCTGAGGTGAGAATCTATAAAGGGAAGATGCGGCTGGAGGGGACCAACAGTCCAAGTATCGATCATCGTTCTTCAGTGTCATCACGTACAGGAGAGATATTGAAGATGAAAGGAAACTTACGTCTTTGGCGCCCCCCTCCTCCTCCGCTCCCTTTCCCGGAGTGCGTTTGTACCCGCACCTTGGCCACTTTCTTGTACGCATCTCTGTTTTTCTTTTTAATTATTTTTTTCTATTTCCGTCTGCTCAGGTCCCTTACCAATTTAATTAATTTCACTATCTTTGCTAGACAGGATTCTCTGTCGTATGGCTTCATTTGCTGGGTTGGCATAGACCACTTAACAACCAACAAGCAACCAAGCCGGGGAGTGCGGGAGGGTTAGGTGGGGGAAGAGTTTTGGGTGCGAGTGAAGAGAACAGAAAAAAATGTGTTTCGACATGAGACATCTCATGTTTCAGATGATGTTGAAAGGTTGTCGGTTTCGTTACGTAAAAATGTTTCACCCACCCACCCTCAATTAGCTTGGTTAGGGGAGACCCTGGCGAGGGTAGGGGGTTGGGGTTAGGGGTGGGAGTGGATATAAAAGGTCAGGAGAAATATGGCGAGACATCTCTCTAAGAGGTAAACAAGTTAGTCTGGATACATGTTTTTTTTAAGACACGCAAGAGGCGAGTCGTCTAGGCAACGGAAAATTGATGACGATGACAAAAGGGGAGATAAAAGAATATCAAAGGAAACGTTCGCGCACGCGCGCAAGATTGGACGACGGACAAAACACAACGCACAAGACTCCATGCTGAAGGCATACTGGGAACGGAGGTTGCTGGGGGGGGGGGGCAACGGGGAGACAACAAATATCTCTGTCAAAGAATGTGAGTGCGCTTTTCTTTGAAAGATGTCTCCTCCCGATGATACGGTCGATGTTAACAAGTTTCCTTGAGCCTGATTAATGAAATGGACATCAATTCAATTACAGAGTGAATGGAACTGAGTGAGGAAGCTAACAGCGCTAACGCCGGTCTTGGTGAATGTGTTCTGTTTCTTTATTCTTCTTGCAGTGCGCTTTGGTTTTAGGACGTCTTTGACACATTAATTCAAAGAGATGCGCACTGTTGAGACCAGCGCGAGCCCACAGTGCACACCTGCTCTTGTCCATCACCAAGGGATGGGGATGGGATGTAACAGTAAGTGATAGGGTGAGAGGTGACGGATGCGGACATCAGCATAGAGAGGCCTACCTCCATGGACATTCGGATAGCCTCTATCGACTCCTACCCTCGTCAGCAGCGGCCTAACAAACCCCATCCCCAAGAGGCTAACTGGAATCCACAACCCCATAATACGTGAAATGTCAAAAAAGAGACAAAATGTCAGTGTTGCGGAAAATTGTGAGATGGAGCTTTGAAACCTACAAAATCAAAAAATTCCATTGGTACCGTTAACTGCATGGAGATTGTCCACATGGGTTCTTATGCGTTATTATTTTTCATAACGAAAGAACGTAATCACGCATGCGTGTGGGAGGGGAGTAAGTTTTCTTCATTTATCCGCATCAGGCAGGCAGTGAAGGAGAGAGAGAGTGAAAAACATAGGTACTCTGTGTGTGTGTGTGAGAGAGAGAGAGACCAAAGAATCACTTCGCTTCATACAGCCATTGGCCTGTGCTTGAGAGAGTGCTGCGATCCCCGTCTGGTACAATGCGGAAGCCGACGGAAGTGTCCAAGTGGAGAGTCTGTCTCGTAGATGCGTGCCGTTGCTCTCGTCAGGTCATGTCGGATCCTCACTGTCCAGGGCTGCTAAAAAAAAGCGAGTGCGTGCTTGGCTGCTCGAGTTTGCGGTTCAGCTGGCAGTTTCGTTTTATAATCGAAATATGAAAAACGAGGTACGGCTGGAAACCTTTGGAAAAAAAAAAAGAAACAAACAAACGAAACGAGCGTCCGTTAAATGATTTTTTTTTTAATGAAACGTCTCCTTTTGGTTTATTTTGATCGGCCCTGGCAGTAAACATTTCCAGCGTCCCCAGATATTGCGTTGCCAGGGGATGGAGACGTTAAGAGGGCAGCTCCGCGACAAGGTGCTCACGTGCATATTACGTGGTACGTTTGCAGCGGAGTTTGTGCCCTTTCAAAAATGTGAAGTGAAGGGGGGTTTTGTCTGTGTGAGAAGTAATCAGCTTACATTTTGTAAGGTTCTTGCGTTTTTGTGTGAAGGGGGTAGGAGGAACCTTTTTTTTAAATGCCAGTTTTGAGTCACGTGGCCGCAGCCGGTAAGGTGGAGTGAGTTGCAAATCAGTCGCCAGCCTTCGTGATTTTTTTTTTCGGTCACGTCCATCGGCGTATTAATATGCAAACAGAAGACAGTGGAAAAAAGTCCCTTAAGGAATGAAAACAAAAATGTCGACTTTCAATTTCCTGATTTCCCTGTTTAAAAATACCGCCTTTTAAACATTGTTAACACTTCTTCATTTCTATTCATGAATTTAGACGAGAAGAGGAAATGGGTTTGCGCTTCCATTTTTTTCATTTCCTCGGGTGTTTTTTTTATATTTCAAACAGAACACGAGACATACTAAGGTACCTGGATGCCAGAACCCATACAGAAGATGGTTGGAATTCTGTTTGAGCTGTGGTGATGCTGGGATATTAAGTGACGGGTGTATGGGGGAATAGGAGCTGGGGGGGGGGGGCGAGCAGTGAAGAACATCTTAGTGGGCGTCTTTGGCAAGGAGTAACTCAATTAGCGGCAAGACGCTGGTTTTGCTCGGGAGGCTAGGCAGATAGTCGGAAGGGGGAAAGAGGGGGACGTCTGTTGCTGGAGTCGATTTCGTGGGTATCCCGCTAGGTGGCACAGGCCGAAGGGTCGTTGGATCGGCTTTCTGTAAGAACCGGGCTGGGTTTCGGCTGTCAACGGCAACCTATTTATGGGGGCGCCCAAGACGAGCTGTACATTTTGGTTTATTTATTATTATTATTATTGTTTTGGTGTTTCGAAAGACTAAACACAGTGCATATTTTTAAAGCTTAGTTTCAAGTTTAGATGAAGAGAGTGACACAAATCTGTGCACCTTCCTCTTTCTCACCTCCCTCTATGTGTGTGTGTGTTCGTGGACGACATCGATATTGTAATAAGGTCATGAAAAAGCCGACCTCCAGCTACGACCAGGCCTTATGCAAGTCGCTGATGGGCTTACAACAAACGCATGTAAAACGTGCGCGCATGTGTCGCAGCACCTGTACATGCGCAGTTGTGTCTGAACTGCAGCCAGGAAGATGGAAAGTAGCGCTTTTCTGATTTAGCTAATGTCCATTTCTTTCCCTGTCGTATAGGCAGCCCATTCGAACGAAATCAGTTTTCGAGGTTTTATTCGTCTGCAGATTATGTTTCCTGCCTTTCCTTTTCCCGTCGCCATTCATGGCGGCAATTTAGCTCAATTCATCAACATGTGTCCGTGGAGGCATTAATTTTTCTTCACGTTTGTAAAGCAGTCGTGCCTTATATGCTCGGTGAGAAGGCGAAAAAAGACCGGAAGAGATGAAGACAGCAAAAGAGATACCGGGAGAAGGGGAAAACACCATAAAGGCAGTGATGAATGAGAAAGAATGGTCAGGAAAAAAGAAAAGAAACCAAAAAGGGGAAGCAATTCACGTGTCTTGACCTGGCTGCACCCCACTATCTCCCTCTCTTCTCCTTCTACAGCCTCACGGCGTCGTGGACGACAATAAATTTACGTCGCATCCCAGAGGAGCTATGAGTTCCCCCCAGTGTTCAGCGGCGCGCCCCATTACGCCATAGCTGATTTGCCAGTAAGATTTATTTTGCGCTAGAGATGCAGTTTGCATACCATTTGGGGAGGAGACTGGCCCACCCCATCATCTTTCGGGGGCTACCCCATGGCGGCGTGCAGCACAGTTCCTGGGTTTGATTGAATCCGGTTTTGCAGCAGGCGGCTCCCATGAAGCTTACACAGCCTCCAGAATTCTTCAGTATCGGATTGTGTGCCTGCTCGTTTGATTTTCTTCTTAGGACGGTGCAGGGTGTTTTGTCTTGTTTCAATTTGCACAAAATGTGCACAAATCTGTAAGATAGGGATTGATTTCCCAAAGAAACATAGGACTTGTATCCCTAGGTCAAGGGAGACTATATTAGAAGGGAAGGGTAGGATAGAGAAAGTACAGGGGTCCCCTCCATAAAAGGCAGTGGGATTTTATGTTCCTTGTTAAATTTGTTTGGAGTATTAGCCCCATTTCCTTGGACAAAATATCAAAGGGATTATCAAACAGTAACAGAAATAGTACACAACAATTTGTTAGTATGTCATGATTTTTATCCCTGATGTCATATTCTTACATGCATAAAGCTTTGTTGCTGATGTCTGAGAACAGTTAATTTCATGTCCTGTTTTGAATCCCATAAGTAATGAAACCAACAAACTTGATCACTCCTGACAAAATCACCAACTCTTTTTTCTTGACCTCTTTGACCCTCCACTTATTTCTCACACATACTTTGAATCTCAAAAACTTCTTCCTCTCTTTTTATTAAAAGAGCTTGGTTACATTTTAGCACAGCCTTTTCACAGTAGTGTGTCACTGTGTTGCAGGTGCTGTCGATTTTTGCATTTGCTACTACTACAAGTTTCAGCTCCTCAACCACCTTCAATGTGAATTGTAATAATGGCACAAACAAATTGGTCACATTTTCCTATGGGTATCCAATGGAGTAAGTATTCATAACCTTTACATTTTATTTGTTTGTTTTAAATAGTAATGGTTATAGATACCATTAGCTGATGCTGCACGTAACGTATAATTTTTTTATCAGAAATATTTCTTCAACAGTGTTAATTATGTTGTCACTGATTTATAAATGATCAGTATATAGAGTGTTTCCAGCTCTCTCCCTCACTTCCGTATGCACACATAAATGTGCAAGTGCATAGTTTCTCTCTCTCACACACACACACAAAGAGCAAGAGGAATAATTATATATGGGATTTTACTATGTTTATGTACGCAAGTTATCTCTTCTTCGCATTTAGCTGCTTTTGAGAAGTCAATTGTCAGAGAGTCATTGCTGCAGCTGAGTTAAAAAGCTATAGCTGTTCCTTGTACTTTTGTGTTGGAGGCACCTTATGAAGTGGTTTTCTCCCCTCCCCCCCAATTTCTTTTACAGCCTGGAGAGTGTTTGTATCCAGCTCCCAGTGTGTCCAGGAGCCGCTACTACACCAGGACCACGCAATTTCTGCCTGCTGGCAGGGGCCAAGCCAGCTGCTGAGTTCTATGTTTTTGTTGGGGTTATTGTGATGCTTTATTCACTGGCTGCTCTAGTCATCTATATCTTCTTTGATGAATTATATCGCAAAAACAACAGACTTATTATAGTGGTGAGTCTCATTTATTTTCTCTTTCTTTTAGGAGCATGAAGGGAAGATGTTTATTCTCTCTTGCTACTCCATCTCGGTCGTCCCCTTTTCATCTCTTCCCCCTGCTCTTTCATCTCTCTCTCGTTATTTCTCATGCCCCCTAATGACCATGAGTCATTGGCATTAAAGATGTCATGTCATGTCTCATGTCCCCAAATCATCTTGATGTTTGTGCATGCATCATCACCTGTTACGAACTGTATAATCCCATAATTCCTGGATTCATCTTATTTGAAGTTTGAAGTCAAATTGATTAGAATACTTTACTGCATTATCAGACAGGACTCAAAGTTTTCCTTCCTATGGACCATTTCCTGTCCTTTCTTCTGGTGTAATGTCATACCCGTTTTTGACCTGTTACAGCTTTGTCCACTGGATAGATGATCTTACATCATTTGTGATCTAGTCTAGACAGTAAATGTTTTGTGCAGATTAAAAAATGGCCAAATAGCATATTCTTCTAGAAAAATACAGTGAGTTTTGTCCAATTAATTTGCCTATTGGCTAATTTTTGATTTTATTCTTTGAGAATGGTTTTGTAGGCTATATGATTTGGTAGTTGTGTAGAATTGTTTTAATTTTTTTTTTAAGTCATGGATGTGTTTCTGTATGGGAAGGTTGAAGTATGTGTAGTATTGTAGGAATTTGTTATTTGTATTATTTTTATATAGGCCCTTGCTGTCGACAAATGTATCTCCGCTGAGGACTAACAAATTTGTCTTGTCTTGTCTTGTCTTCTTTTAGTATTGAATGAACAAGTCCTTCTTAGTGCAGACTTTTTAAAAATTACATAAGTTAAGATGTTTTGTAAGCAAAAGTTTAATTAAAATAGAGATCATGTTTCCATTAAGGAAGACTTGGGGTACTATATACCCTTGCTGTCACATGATACAAATTTTGTTTTCATTCTTTTAACAGGACTTTGTGGTTTCGGTTGTCCTGGCACTTCTGTGGCTGATCTCCTCTTCAGCCTGGGCTTCAGGTCTGTCCCATGTCAAGGAATATACTGATCCTTCTGAGGGAGGCATATATTCCTCTAGGTTTCCTGAGTGTTCAGACAAGAGTTCATGCAGCACAGTGAATGTTGGAAATTATGGATCGTTGAATGCTTCCATCGTAAGTTTTTCTTTTCGGTTGAAAAATGTGTTTACTTAATAATAATAATAAATGAATATTTTTATAGCGCATATTCACACATAGAGAGCATGCTTAGAGCTAAAGCGTATGATGTTAGGCTGGTTTGACTGTTTGAGTTATCATTCAGCTTTGTTTCTGTTATCTACATTTTTGCCTTTGCTAAAAGTTTACTGTAATGAAGCTAATGGTATTGTTAGTGTGAAGTTGTTAACTTTGCATTGAGTAAAAATTCCTTTATGTAGAAGCTGTGGATAGCTCAGTGTAGATTGTGTAGGTACGCAACAATCATGGGATTTGCACTCATGAACTGACTTGACCTAGATATGACAGAGACTCTGTCTTTCATCCATATTAGGTGACTCATGTGCCCATGTTTGCTTGTTTGTTTAATTTAAACAGCTTTCAAAGAAGAAAAGAAAATGACACATTTCACATTTTTGTGATGCCTTTCTCCATTTCCCCATTTTTGTGAGACACCTGACAAAACTATGCTCTACCTATCAGTTACCTGCAATGTTTTAGAGACAGCCGTTAAACAGCTTACTCAATTAGTCATTTGATAATTTGCATTTAAAATGTCTTCCAGATCTTTGGCTTCCTCAACATGATGGTGTGGCTGGGGAATCTATGGTTCCTGTACAAGGAGACTCCATGGTTCAAGATACAGTCGAAACCACCTTCGGCTCCAGGTATGCAGAGTGACCTTGACCCACAGAAAGTGTGACCTTTCAGGTGTTCTATTCTTGCGAGTACCTTTTGTAGAGAAAGAGGAACTAAAATGCTGCTAAATCTGACCTGTGTTAACGCTTTCATGTGAATTTTTGGCATGCATTATTGTATTCCTAGTCTTGCCTTAATATTGTCAAGTATCACCAGTGACCCAAACATTGTAGGTATTGCAGCTAATGGCTATTCGTGTGTAACACTGCCTTTTGCTGAAGCCAAAGTTTTCATTAGGTTCTTTTGTAATTCTGGTTGTACATCTACATGATAGGCATGTGGGATTTTTTTTCCTGCTGTGATAACTTACTGGATTGGTCCAACCCTTCTCCCTAACCCAAGTACACTTTCTTGCATTCTCATCTTAACTTAAACTACTACATCCAACAAACTTGGTATCAAAACCTGGCGAAACAGAAGGATAGCTGTGGATTATTTTAAACATTGTGAATGGATTAAGCTTTGGTCTTTGGTTACTGTGTTTGCTACAAATCAACATCATGTGGAGGAAAGGTTCTAAAAACTGTGAAAAGTGACAAGTAGCATGGGAGGTTGAGGAAACAGATGTTTTCTTCCACCAGTTCAGCTTCACGTTGTAGGGATTTTACCAACTGCGTGCTTACCTTCATGCCATCAGCCTAATCACTCGTGACTGTCATGGACTTAAAAACCATTCAGCTGTCCCTTAATGTGGCAGTTTGGGATTCATCATTTTATTGTGGATTGTGCTTGCATGGATTACCACACAGTGACACATCAGTTCATGGTTATAACACTTGAAATTGTTACTGTGGGTAAAACTCATTTGACTGGAAGAGAAGCTTATGTGAACACAGCCCTGCATATTGAGAGAGAGAGTTTGTAGGAAATTTTCCTCTGGGCATTTTTTTTAACCCCATTATTTTTTTCTCAGCCAAATATATCAGCCTGCAATCTTTTCAGAAAGGAGTATTACTTCCTCCTGCTTCCTTAAAACCTGTTTGTAACTTTTTAAAATGAACCAAACGTATTGTATGTTCTGTTCTGACATTGTGGTTCCAATGTCTGTGTGTAAAGCTTTGGCTAGTTAGACTAAAATTCTTTGTCTGGTCATAAGACACCAAAGCACAACAAAACAATTTAACAAAAAGAAGAAATCTTAGTTTTTTTGTGTGCTGATAATGTACATTTCTTAAACATGATGTGCTTCGCATTGCTTAAGGCATCAGTTAATTGCCCATATAAAAAGTGTCAATTTTTCATACAATGTTGCATAAGTTGATCAAAGCATTTTGTGACATTGTGATGATGTAGAATTATTACCCATCTCACTTTAAATAGTGTTGTTCAAATCATTTCCTAAAACCTTGAGCTTTTAGAGGTGTCATTCAATGATGAAAAGAACTATTATTTTATCTACTTTTTATACTAAACCTGTTCTAATCATTTGAACATATAATATCAGACAGACATGCATCCAGACTTCTTATATAAAGAATCACTACTTTGTGTACTTACCTTATTCCGTTAAACATGGGTTGCTTATTTTTTTAGCATTATCTATTACAATTTATTAATCTGGTATTGTTATAAACCATAACAATCAAAATAATTCAGAATTTCATTTATATATCATTTAGTAAAACTGTCATCATAAACATGTGAAGTGTATTTCCTACAACAAACATGGTCCTCACTTCATCTTTTTTAATATTTCTTGTATTCGTTTACTTTTGAGTCAAACACCTGTCACCATTCTTTAAACTGTTTTTCATACTATAATTGATCTATAATAATCCTAATCTCCAGTACCTTACATTACCTTTATAATTGTGTGTGTAGGATGGAATGAGTTGTGCTGGAGAACATATCTGAAGATTAATTTCTTATAATAATGAAAATTCAAATGCAAATAATATACAGAAACATTCCACCATACCTGCTTTAGGGTTTCCACTTGGAAATGATAGTTTATAAGCAAAATGTACCTTTTGTCAGTTAGAAATCAAACATGAGCATTTGATTAATGTTAATTGATGCTAGTGTAAATTTTGATTGAGAAGTTTGCAGCAGAAATTTGACCATACCATTCGTGAAGTTATTATTGTGAGGTGAATATTTTCAGCAAGCTGTTATGCATATGAGAAAGGGGAAAATGAGAGCACCACACATCAGAGGCTTATTCTCTTTGAAAATATTACAATTTTGAGTCCTGTAACTGATAGAGCAGTCAGATCGCCACAGTTTGTGGATGAATGCTTTTTTCATCTGTGTTGTTGAACATATCCATCTGTATTGTTTGCTAAACAGTACAACATAGAAGACATTGATTTAACCTGGAATCTTGTTTTGTGGATGCACTTTGATGGAAGCAACTTAAGTTTTGTTCTGCTTAGAAATTGAGATCGTGAAGCCAAAGCAGGCAGTGAAAGTTTTCATTGATCTTCTAAAATTAGTTGTTGATTTTTTTTTCTTTGATCTGGTTACTCAAGTTCATCTTTATATGAACTTTAGCCAGCTTGTTGACAAATTTTAATGGAAGTTTTTATGATGTTCTTTTTTAAAGAAAAATTAAGCCTAGTTAAGAAAATAAGTGACACCTTGAATTATAAGTAATTTGAGCAGCAAAACTGCTGTCAATTTTCTTTTTAAATTTCACTAATAGAGATTGATAATTAATATCTGCTTTACTTTTAAAGGTTATCAGAGAAATATAAGATGTGAGCATAAAAGTCATCCTCAGTTTTATTGATGAACCTTCAATTTTTGTGAACAGAAAGCAAAGTCAGCTTTTTTTTTAGGGGGGGTAGTAGGGGGAGTATGATAAGTGTCACCTTTTTACTGCCATACTGATTTGGGAAACAAATGTGTTGAAAATGCTTACATCAATTTAAGTTTGTGTTGTACAGGCATTTTGTTCTCCTTTTCCTTAATAATGCTGCAGTTCTACTGAAGACATGAATATAAAATGCCACTCTGTTTATAACAAAATCAGAATTTCAGATGACTTGCAAAATAACAATTTAATATTAAATATTTTTATAACCATCAGATAATATCTGTATTGAATGTGATTTACTGTTGTGTATGTAGTTTTAACTGTTAGCCTTTACTCTTTCATGGCTTATACATATATATATATATATATAACTTCTAGGCACACAAATATGTATGCATAATGGCTGGAAGAACCTTGTGCTTACATTTGCATGAGTATATTGGTACTATATGATCAGTTTTGACTGCTCAGTGACGAAGAAAAAAACTGTTTGTTCTCCTTATTAAGTGCCATTGTAGTATTCAAGAGCCATGTCTCAGTTGTTTGTAATGCACAGGGTACAGATGAAATGTAGTATGTTTAGTTGCACAAGAATGTATATAGGAAGAGTTGATGCTAGTTGCTAGTTGGGTGTTTTATTGATTAATAATAATTTATTGATTATTTTTCCCCAAGGGTGTTTTCATATTCTTTATAGAATATTTACAAATGGATGAAATGGTTTTGACTCTTCTTTAACCAGCCTGTCACCAGTATAGTGAAGGTTGGCTGTCCTGGGTTCAGCTCTCGTCTTGAACACGTTCTTTCTCTGCATGTGGCATGTGTTTACAGGACTGACTGCCTTGTCGTGATATAGCCTTAGTTGCTGGCTCGGCATAAAACACGTCCCCCCTCTTCTTTAACCAGTTTTATTTCCATGTGGATTATACAGCTGTGTGGCCAGCTTTGAAACGTTTCTCTTCAATAAATGTTGCTTTTTCATCATTTTTTTGAAATTTATGGGAAATATAACCATACAGGTTATGCTAATTTTGATTGTTTTGCTTAGGCTTACACATCTACATCTGCACCAGCACATAAACGGTGTTTTTGTTTGTATTTTTTTCAAACTGTTGTAATGCTACAGGCTTACACTGATTCTCTTTATGACTTATACATTTTAAACTGCTCACTCTTTTGTTGTAGATGATTTTCATAACACTGTTACCATCTGTAAACAATGAAAACATCTCATGAAGTATTTATCTTAAGCATTTCTTGTAGTAAAGTAAACCAGCATACTTGATGATCTGTTGTCTACAAGAAAATGCACTTTCTGTCAAAGATATAAAAATGCTGCATAATTAACATCTGAAGCGAAGAACTTATTGTAGATTACCTCACCGGCTTACTGTACAAGTAAAACATCCCGGAATCCAGGTAAGAACATTGTCCATTAAACAGGTTGTTCTATACATCAGTGTACATGCATTCAATGTAATAATTTATTCTTTAGTAATTATTTCATATTATATGTATATATTTGTGGCACATTTTTAATATTTTTAGAACGCCCTCTTAAACTTTAGTAAACAATTTCTATATAGTCTTCACAAAGTATTGAACAAAGCAGATTATTGCGAACCCATGATCAATTTCTGTATTTTAAATTGATAAAATGGAAACTGACCAAACAGATTATTCCTGATAATTTTTGTATTCAGATTTTTTCTGCATATGTTTATGTTCTTGAATGCAGAACTACAAACACAGAATTCACACACACACACATTTGGTATAAACTGATGCTCTCTGGCAGGTAGATAATGTTTTTATCAACTCATTAATTACCCTAAAACTTTCTATTACAAAAATAACATTTTGAGTCAAACATATTTTCTATGCGAGGTTTGGCAACTCCGCAAGTTTCTGTTTCATTCATATGCTACACTGGTGTGCAGTTGACAAATTTCGAATAAACACTTATAATTCTCATGTCAAAAGTTGATATTTTCTGTCACCTGGAGGTCCATTTGTCTGTAAGTGCATGCTTTATGAATGATCCAACCTGTGTGAAAGCTAAGTAATTTAAGGTTCTATTCACCTGTATTTTGGCAGGAAGAAAAGCTCATTTATTATTAAAATTTGATTGCTGAGTTGCTGATTACTTAAATGTCAGGCATACAAATTTATTTGTATTCTAATTTTTGCTATTACAATAGGCACTCCAAAAGCTGATTTTTGAATCAATAATGAGCAAAAAAACTGTACATAGACAAGCACATATTTTAAATTCTTATTTTAATGGTGCCAAGCATTTTTTTCTCAAATAATTCCAAAGTTACAAGTTTTTTAATATTTGAATTTCCGGGTAAATTTTTGCTTAAAACTGATGAAGAAAAAAATATTGACTTTAGAAAGTCCATACACCAACAGTTAAGTACTAAACTCTTATTGAACCATCCATCTGGTAGCACTTCCTACTACAAAGAACTGCTTTAATTTTTTTCCGGACATCCAGGTACTGAAAAATATTGGTAACATAATGTCAAAATTAGTATTTCAAGCAAATGTCGCTGCTCTGAAATATAGCAGCACTATTAACACTTACCTAGAAATTGAAAGAAATGTTTCAAAAATGATGTAACTCTGGTTCTAATTAAGCTATGGAGATGGTCTTGGTATCAATGGATACAGTTTGTTAAGCTATTTTCAAAACATATACTCATTTAGTTCAACAACATTTTAGACTGACATCAGAATATGTTGTCATGACTGCTTTTCATGCATAAAATAACAGATTTTAATCAACATCAGCAGTACAATCTCAGGCAGAAATACATCCCTCACATATCACAGCTTATTCTTTCATAGCTGTCAGCAATGGCTGTAATATCTGGAACTTGCCATATTCTGCCATCATTGGTAATTGGCAGAACATTAAAGTCTCAACGTAACACGAAGCACTATTTTAGTTCTGCAGTATCTTTTTATGCATGACCACTGAAAAAAGAAAATCATTTTTTCCCAAAATCTTCTCAAGAAAATAGACAACTGCAGCATTTGGTGATAAAATGTTTACAATCTACCCAATGTAGTATTGGTGATCATAGCAGATGCCCAGCCAGTGGTCCTGCCTGCTAAATGTGAACTGCATGCTTGACAGAGATGTGTCATCAGCTGTCTCAGCCTCAAGAACATTTTCTTGTTGGTGTTCAATGGGATGGGCTTGTGAGTGGACAAACTTTGATGTAACTAATCTACAGTTCCCAAAAACCTGAAAGCCCCTTTCTGGTTTAAGACAAGTTTTTGATACCTAATATCATCCAGTATAGCTGACCTAATGGTGGTGCATAGATTTCCTTCAAAGCACATCTTTTGAATCAGTCTTGAGACATCTGTTGCGCTCTGACAAAGCCCACCATGTGCTGCCACTTTTCTCACCATATCAGCACACTTAGCAACAACTCTTGCCTCCATTAGCTGGTTTTTCGGCAGCTTCTCTCACAACTTCATATGGACAAGCTTCTCTTATTGCCAGTGGAAGGCCTGCAGCACCTGGCTTTTCTTCCTTGCTGCTTTCATGAACTCTGCTCTATTCAATTTTTCTCGGCAAGCCAGTTTATCATTTTGTTGTGCCACAAGGAAGACTGGTGATGGAAAGAAGCATGCCTTTACTTACTCATATTGGTCCATCTGCCCAAAAATATTTTCTTCTAGCAAATTAGTGAGGGGGCAGTGCTTCAGCATGCTCTTAATCTCTTTTGTTTCTGACTATACTCACCTTGCAAAATGTCAGACAGCTAAGTGCGAATTATAAGTAATACATCCGTCATCAACACTTCATCTGCTTCCTTGACCTTTTGGTAGTTTGCAGTGGCAAACGTGAATACAGAATCTCAATTTAGGCTTTACTATGAAGCTGTGCAAAACACCAGAAAAATGTAAGTCAAGGAGATTTTATGCATCTTCTCTCCATTTTTCATCACTGTGATCCATGCTTTGCACATAGAGATGGAGATCTGTGAAGGGGATTTCACTGTCAAGCAAGGCCCAAAAAGGACCTGTGAAGCCAAAATACAGTAGAGCAATGGCACAGGAGATTATTGTCACTACAGTCAGCATGCACACTGTTGAGCTTGTGGTCAGTGTGGCCTAATTTCCTGCTACCAAGCAGTCCTTTAAGATGGTCCTTGTAATAAATAATGGCCGCAGCAGCTTCAAAAAAGCAGTTAACACTATTTGGAGGGAAAACTTGTGATGTAGTTCTTGGTTTGGAGTTCCCCACAGGTTGCAAGCCACTCAGCACGGCAGCCTTTCTTTTCATCTCCTCATGCGAATGACTCTTAAAGTTGCTTAATCAGTGGAAGTTAGGAAGTCTGTCTCGCCCCAAAGCTTGTCCTGTCTCCCTTTTTACCTGGTCTTCCAAGATTTTCAGTGGGGATTCACATGATCTGCTGAGTCCAAGCAGATATTTGTGCATTACAAAAAAAGGAAAATGTATCCATTCCCAGCACCCATGAAAGGAAATCTTGCAGTTTCTGGCCAAAACTTTTCATGACAGATGCTCTCTGTCAAAATGCTTGTAATTTCGCTGAGTTGTTTCAGCAGTTAACCAGCTTCATCCCAGGTTTGCTAATTCAGGTAGTCGTCATCTTACGACCGCATTTGGTTACAACAAACGAGTCATAACTTGATCTGGTTGTAAGTCGGCCATGTTAAGTTACCTTAAGTATATTTTGCTGGGAAATCATATTGTAATCATATGGTATTTTCTGAATTTGATCTTCCATCCACACGTGCAACAACTTCTCCATTTAGTGAATGGGCCTGGTTCATAGCTTTGTAATCACCATTGATTGCATGGGTGCAGATCATTTCACAGCCTCACAAATTCTCTCATTGTCTTTCAAAATTGTTGACACAGTAGAGTGCGTTAACATCATATCAAATGTGATCACATTAACTTTCTTTCCTCATTCAAACTGTTTCATCACCATCATTTTTGTGTCTAGATCAATAGATTCTTGGCAAGCTTAGGTGTAGACAAAGATAATTTCCTCTTAGTAGACATCTTGAGGGTACTTTGAAGCAAAATTTCCAAGAGATAAACGAACAAAGAGGAAGTGTGCTGTACCAGGCTACTGCTCACATAGCTCACTGAGTAGTGCAGGCTGTGTGGTGCAGGAGTGGTGAGACCACTGCTGAAACACTCTCACTTTCACTTTGCTCCCTTGCCAGTCAGGTTACCTATCGATGCTCAAAACACAGTAACAAAAATACTCAAAAGTGAGCAATGTTTCACAAAACTACATCACTATCACAGCAGCTCGCTTAGTTTGAAGTACCTAATTACAACCAGCATTTCTCAACCTTTTACTTGTGATGCCCCCCAGACGATAAAAGGTATGTCTGCGTGCCCCCATTAGCAAGCTAATTTCACTAATACCGATATGAGATAAGAGAAACTTAAGAAAAAAATACTGCCTTCGCGCCCCTCTTGTCAGCCCCACAGGTTGAGAACCGCGACAATAATCCTTTAGATTCAATGCTTATGTGCTTAATTAGGTAGGTGTGAATGTGCTCCACACGTGTGTGGTTTGGAGTAGGGGCATACATCTATGTCGTTGTGTGTGTTTGTGGATGTGTCCTTGGATGTACATGCACTGATTTGCAAAATAATGAGGCTACCATTAAAGGTTCTTCATAAGAGAGACTTCCATCGCTTAAGATGCCAGAGGAGGATGTGTCAGGTTTATTGCTGAAAGTGTTCCAAAGATTCTCACAACTCCTTGTGAGTCTGAGTAGACTGGTTATTAATCTGAAAAACTGTAGAACTTGGATGCCACTGCTCAAAGTATTGTCTCATGACATGAGATGCCAAAATCCACGTCTAATAAATGATCTTTGGCAGCACTAGACCGTTAGTCTGTCAAGAGAGTGTATTTATTATTGAAATATTTTGTGTGTGTTCCTTTATTATGTATATACTCCTTGTCCCTCTCCCTACTTGTGTTTTTTTTTTAATTGGATGGGAGAATCTATGCATGAGGTCTTGCAGAATCAAAGCATTTTTTGTGGACTTTCTGCGACCAGTGTAAGTTGTTTACAGATCATTTTTGCAGATTTTAATAAATTTTATTTGGACTTACCAGAGACTTCTTGTGTTTACTAATCTTCTAAAATTAAAACAAGTTGCATAAACAATTTTCTTTTTAAAAAAAACTTACATCTCATTAATTTCAATGCATTTCATACAGTTTAATTTTCCTTCTGGAAACTCTTATTAAATGTATTCTACTAGGTATTATTTTAGAAATAAAATCATAATAGTCACTTATCATGACAGAATTTTTAGTGGTAAATTTGTTTCCCTTTTTTTCTATTTTTGTATTTAATCCTGTTGTGTGATACACTGCTGTGTTTAATATAATATATATATTGGAATTTTACAAATTTGTCTTATTTTTTCATTTTTCCTTTAATCTCCTCCCCAAACCTTTCGGCACCATTTGCTGATGCCATTCCATGCTTGCAGTTATTTTTTAGCTACAGTATATATTTCTCTCCCTTCCCTATTCCAGAGCCTTAAAAAATGTTATCCAGTCATAAACCAGCTCATTGCTTACTATTATATTTAACTTCCTGCTTAATCTTACCACCTACCTTTTTGTTTGTTGAAATACAGTGCAAAATGTATTGGTCCAAGTTTGACTGGGAAGATTACTATTTAATGAGAATATTAAAACATCATTGAGCTACTATGTGTCATATTTTGGTTCACGAAAACCTGTTTCAGAATATATTACTAGCATTTATTTTTCTTTTCTATAAAAGCAGAAGGAGCATAAGGAAGGGAGTCAAAAAGCCTTTGAGTAATAGCCTTCAATCTGTAGATTCCCAGATATTGTACGTGCTCATTCAAAACCTTTGTGTCGTTAGTAAGAGTTTTTTTCTGGCAGTTTTGACAACAATAGGCTGTAGAATAACCCAGCTTCATGGAGAGTGGCAGTTTATAGGTTCTGATAAAGAAAGCATGTGAAATAACATAAAAACAGTTGTAGTAATATGTAGATTGACCTAAGGGAAATTAACAGAAGTTTTTAAACAATGTCAAGTGAAGTGAGGAAAGATGAACAGATGCTGCTAATATAACTCCTGACAGGACTGACGTTAGAGTAAGAGAGTAGCAATGAAATTAGATAATTTCCTAACTATTCAGGTTTGTAGTCCTCAAGATGAACTTAATGTGGCACTAAAGTAAGGCTTTGCAATGATTCATTTGCACAAAACATGCGTTTTAGATGCATTGAGAGGTCACACAATCAGTAGTTTCTGTAAAAGATGCATGGTTTGGTTAATGTATGATCCCCATGTGATGTGAAGATTTTGCTGGTCTTTCTGTGTCATGTCAGTGCTGAAGTTTGAAAATCTGGAAATTAAGTATTGTGTACATGTATTCTCTTCCCCTGTATTGTGTAGGTGTATTCTCTTTCTCCCGAACCTTTTTTTTTTGAATTTATTGCTGCAGGACATTAAGAAATTTAATTTCATTGTTTAACATTGTGTTTCTTTGTATTCCTTTAGTGTTATAAACAACATGAATTTTAAGTCTGTATTATAAATATAACCTTGCAATCACAAACCAGTCAGTTAAAAAAAAAATTCAGAAAAATATTGCTTCAGCAGAGAAGACTTGTTACAGTGATCTCTCATTTTTATTTTTGAGTTTTAATGCACCATCACAACGCTTTCGCAAGCATGCAAAAACAAATGTTTTAAAAAGCCTAAGAAGTTAATGCAACTTGATTGTGTTTCTGTTCTGTTAACTGGAGGAATTACATTTTACTCTGACTGGTGTGTTACCATGATTAGTGTTTTCTGTCACATCTTACACTTGAAGAGAATTTGTTTGCACAAATGGGACATGCACATCCATGCAAGTATGATAGGCACATTCATGCAAGTTTATGTGCAAATGTTTTTAGTCAAGTGTGGATGGAAGAGGGAGGTTGGGGCCATAGTGTTGGGTTACAGTTGAGACAATAAATACAAATGACTTTATTAGGTGACAATTGCCTCACCCATGTCATTTTTTTTGGAATCTATATTACTCCTTGTTTGCCACCTTTATGTTCACTCACACTTGTTACTTGCATTTGCATGCAATATGCTTCCCTGTTAAACAGAGAAACAAAAAGAAGAGTTTATACATGGTGGAGGAACTACTTGTTTGTTCATTCATTCCCTTCCCAAAATCACCTACAGTATATTTTGTAGCATTATTTTCTTTGAGCTTAATTGTTTATGAGAAATGGACAAAAAAAAGTTTTGAAAAGTATTTAGATTAACCTGATGAGCTCAGCCCATGGATGTAGTTTTGTGCATCATGCAGTGAAATGCAATTTTCTCACTCTTAGCTTTTGTCGTTTGTGATGAAAGAATTATTAAATTATATAAGTCAAAGGATGGGGCATTTGCTTCTCAGATATTTTAAACTAATTTTTACAAATCATGTTTTAGAAATAAGTCTCTTAACATCTACTATTAGACATATGTAAGAGTGGTGTGTGGATGCACTGAAGGCTGAAATGAACAGAATCCCTACAATAATGAAATCACTTGACTAGATGGTGATTAAACATCTGTTATTTTTATGTCTCACAGAACAGAGCCAAGGGGGTGCCAATGTGTACTAGGAAACGTCACAGGTCTCTGGTGTGCCACCACATCCCCGCTGCTTTTGACCGTGCATCACAGAGCAACAGAATATTCACAGAGCTCTGGCCAATATGCAACATCATGCCATGAATTTGAGAAAGGCAGACAAATACAAAGAACTTACCAGCAGCATAAAAATTGAAGAAAGTGCATCTCTCTTGCTGGAGTATTAACAGAGGAAGAACTACACTAAAGAAGAAAGAGTAGTATGAATGCACCTTTCACTATACCAATAACCCCACTCCCCCGTTGATGTGTGATTGAAGATGCAGCTGATGTTGCTTTCAGTTAGTTGCTATCCCACTAAGTGTTACTATATTAATAAAGAAAAATCATTGCTACTTACCATAGCACTCCGCATTTTTTTGCATGAAGATCTTGATGCTTGCAAGGCTGATTCTGTTGTCTTTGATCTATGTAGTCATAGATAATCAGAAGTTTGATGCCAGGCAAGTGCAGCACACTCACTGGTCCTTATAGATCGTAGTGCAATTTTGCTTTTATCACTGTAGTCTCAATATTATTGTAATCTGATTGATAATCTGACCTTCACATATGCATGCAGTGGCTTACATTTGTTCTTATGACACTAACAGACTAAAGCAGAAGTGCTGTTTTTGTGCTGTCTGGTGAGCTTTATTGCCAGTGTACTTGTATGTGAGCAATTCATTGTTGTTAATGATACATCATAGTGTGAAGAACATCTGCCAGGACTGAGCCGTATGTGGTTTGCAGTAGACCCACACATTTCCTTAGATGCAGCAGATTCTGAGCATCTACCATGTGATAGTTTATGCAAGCAGCAGTGTTGTACCATATATTTTGTTGCTCTATTTTCAAAAGTAAATAATGTTAATCTAATGGTGACAAGTGTTGATGTTAAAAATAAGAATAATTTATTGTCAATATGTATAATTCACTTTTTTTTAAATGTCCATATTTTATTATGAAGGTGGTTTTTCTCTGGATAATCTATCAATATCTATTTTATTTTTTGGTTCTTAGTATGTTTGCCTTGCATAAAGCAATCTAGACATTCAGTCCTAAAACCCCAGTGTGTCTCAAAATTAGACTAGTAACTTAAGTCTTCTTGCAGCATTAAGAGTTTTGTGCAAGGTTCATTAAACTGCTACAAAAAAACATTTTATAACTACCATAGAATCACAAAATATCCAGCTGCATTGGGATCCATTGCAAGCACTGTATCTACCCATTATTGCCAGTTCATAATAGTTTTCTTGCTCACAATAAAGAATACAATCCTGTTTGGGTATATCTCAGCGCTGAGGACCTGTTCCTTTGCAGTTATGCAATTACATGACTGACCCATACTTTCAAAGTTAATGTCGTACATGCATTGCATGGCGTTAGTGTTGGAAACAAGCAACACTAAGCCTTCTGGGTTTTTACCCCTCTATAGCTTTAGTCCTAGGTAAGGCTTGTTACCAATGATGGCATTGTGACAATGTTGGGGAAACTGCCATTTATCCAAGCATCAAGTGTGAAGTGCACAATTGGATAAACAAACTTGTTAATCATGGAAAAAGAAATAAGATAGTAAGTTGCAAGATAATGCACCTTTTTCATAGACCTTATTTTGTTGTGAATATGTTCATTTTCCCATTACACTTACAATTAAAATGTTTTTACCCCTGGAGCTATGCTCAATCCTGGGCTATTAGCACCTACTCAACCCCATAACCAACCATAAAAATCTATTACTGCTCATATCTCCAAATTTAAATTTTGTAATCATTGTGCAGTAGCAGATAAAAATATAACCAACACTAAGGAAGGATCAAATCACACCACGTTTCTTTACCACTGAAGATTTTCACCAGCAAATCTCTGAACATTCCAAGAGATTTTACTTAATAATCATGTGTGGCAGCACCTTGCATCATGCCTCCAGTTCTGAGATGACAACAGCTGTTATCATCTAGTCCAGTGCTTCTCAAAGTGTGGTCCGCGGACCACTAGTGGTCCGTAGGCATAAGTCAGGTGGTCCGCGGCTGACAGTCGTCATGTATCAACAAAGTGATGTTTAAATCGCCAGATATGCTTGTAGAGAAGCCGGTTGAACGTGGAATCTGACATGAGATTGAAACTCTCCAGCACTGATCCAGATATGATCACCTTAATGTCTCATCAAAAACAACTGCATTCATCGCATTAACATTTTAATGATAAAGAACGAGGTATGTAACTTTATGCCAACTTATTACTGTAGCACTGTCACAAAAGGACATTCACGGTACAGAGTGATTTTAGGCCTTGGTGGTCCGCCATATTTTTTACTTGAGTAAAGTGGTCCGCGGTCCGAAATACTTTGAGAACCACTGATCTAGTCTGATACAAGTTATTTATGTGAAAGGTGTTATGAGCGCTTTTTGAAAATATTTTTGTGTAGGATTGATGATGCTTGCCTTAACAGCATAATGCTTAAATTATGGTGATAATTTTATTGTAGGGGTTATTTTTTTGGTTGTTGGTTTTTACACTGGAACACTGTGTCAATAGTAGACCTCATCAAAATTTAAACCTGTTGTCAAAAAATAGCTGATATGTAGTATGATAAGTTTTTTTGCTTTGGGAAAACATTGCCATATCTACTCATGTAATGCCAACAGGTTAAACATGATCAGGTTAAATTGCTCATGGACTTGTACAGCCTTTAAAGCTAACACCAAAATGTAAGCAGTGAAAGAATTAAAAGAGTTCAGATAAAAAAAATGCATGATCTGCATGGTAGATTTGACTGTCATTAATAGTAACTCATTCGTCCAGTGGTTTTAAGAATGATGTAATGCAATCAGTGCAACAATGTTTTCAGTGGTGTATATTTTCAGTGTTCCTATGTCTTTCTCACATGTACACATATACATGGATAAACTGTTACACATAATTTTTTTGGCATTCAGGTGTTTTGGTGTAATGTTCAGATGAAGTTTGTCTCACTCTAATATCACAGGCTAAGGACCAAAATGATATGATTCAAGAATTAACCCTCCTGGCAATGCATGTTCTCTCTAATGGTCAACGATCTCAAGGCTGAGGTGGCTGTAATGATTGACAAAATCTCACAAAACAGCTCCCAAAATATTCTAGGCTTCATAATATTTCCTTTTTATGCATAGCACAAAATTTTTAGATAAGAAATTCTATTTTACAATGTCATGAATCTGTGCCATCAAACATGTTATTCTATTTATTCAAGAGGCTGTCATATTTCCTTAAAATTTTTATTGTCCATCCACATTTTAGGTATTATCCTCTCTCTGAGGGCAGCCCAGTAGCGTAACGGTTATGCCTGTCACCATTTCAGCGAGGAGTGGCTGTCCTGGGCTAAGATCTTGTTTCGGACACGCTTTTTTTTTTCCTCTATGTTTAGAAGATATATCCTTAGTTGCTGGCTAGGCCTAAAACACCAATTCCCCTCCACTAACTCCCTCCCCATTTTCTCTCAGCAGTACCTTTACTAAGGTGAGAGACCACCCTCACAAACCATTTCCATTCAAACCTCGGTACAACACAACCATTACAAACAGCTGCACTCTCAAACACCATAACCTTGGCGCATCCAACAGTAACAAACATAAAAGTTTACAGTGGTTATATGGCACCATTCTAACTGGAGAAAGGAGAAGACTTGGAATGATCAATCTGCATGTTTTCTCAACATATTTTTCATAATGGCAGTAAGCATAAAAATTGCTGCCATTTCTGATGTTACCAAGAGAATAACATAAAATGACTGAAAGCATTCAGTCTGCACATTGTGCTATCTTTTATTTTGTTGAGGGATGGCAGCATCAAACTTTGTGGACAGACGCATTTCCATGCTAAAGTGCATCGTGGCACTGACTAGAATGCACTGCTGTCTTTGTCCTCTTGTCTAGCTTGTCTCATGAGGCAGAAACGATTGCTGCAAAAAGAAAAAAAAAGGAAAGAAAATCAATTCACGTCAATGGTAAAAGCTCCTTATTTTCGTGGCTTGGAAGCATTTTAGATCCATCTTCTATGCTAGATATGCACTTATGGGAAGATCAGGGACAATTGATTCTATTCTGAGCTTGTGTGCTGTTGCCATTAGTAATGCATGCTATTCAAGCTGATATTTTGGCCTTCACGAAAGATGAAATGTTTTGTGTCTAGGAGACATAGATGCAGGCTTTCCTAGAAAGGAAATCTTTTTAAAAAGAGGACTTGGATGAAAAAATAAAACTGTTACGTGGAAAGAACTGTGATGCTGGCTAACTAGCTTGATAAAATCAAGGTTGCACAGATGGACATCCGGCACTCCCCATTAATTCCAAATTAAAATTATTGATTGATGCAAAACATTTACACTTACACATCTTAAAAATGAAACAAAAAAACCACTTGAAGCAGAACTTCCAAAGGCCACCACCACATTTTCTTGATTACTTGCCAATAGCATGGACATGTAGGCAGTCATACACAAGATGGCATGCACGCACATATGTTCTGCTACAAACTATACATACAAATCTGCTCTTACATACTTACGTCTGCACCTTCCCAAGTGTTAAAGTCTCACCTGCCCAAATAATCCTGAAAGGTAGCCACATAGGTGAGTCCCAGATTTGTTTTCTCTTGTACATACTGCTGGATTAGAACAGGCTGAGAAACATCCACCTCAAGCCACACCTCACTGTCAATTTACCCATAAAAAATTAATTCTGGAGTGAACAGAAGACAATGGCATGCAAAGCTACATCAGGAAAGTGCTTCAGAAATATGATTTAACACCAATAGACTGAGGGTTTTGGCACCTGGAGCAATGCAATTAAATGTCCTTTCCCTAAAAGCTACCATCACTTAGGATACTGGCTCATTTTGTAGAAGACTAATCAAATAGGACTTAAAAGACTAAGCCAACATTTGCCATTAATTTAAAATTATCCTGAGACCAAAAGTGTTTCAATACTATGAAACTTGAGAATAATTAAATACTTAAGAAATATATTTTAATACTCATTTACGAAAAGATACTCAACACGAATAAAGCAAAAGCTATATTGGGCCATGGGGTGGCTGTATAACCCTGCACCCAAGCACCCCCCACCCCAGTCAGGTATGCTGCAATAAAGTAACAGTAAATTTCATTCTAAAAAACAAAATATGCTTGTTAAAAATTCAAGGTGTTTTTCATTCTACAGCAAAAGATTATCTAAACATTAAAAATAAGAAAGATATATGTGATTCCTTTTCTTTATGTGATAAGTATGTTTTCTCAAATGAAAAAGCAACCAGTGTAAGTAAAGCATACCCGAATGGCCTCAGAAGAGTGGATGAAAGACTGAGGATAGATTTCACAACCCTGAGGCCATCTGGTCCTCCATCAAGTGCACGAAGGTCCTCATATCTGTAAAATCCATCAAAGGTACCAGCAAACCAATGAGTTGATAGAGCTCTCACACAAGCAGAACCACTTATCAAATGCAATATAGCAACACAACCAGAAGAAAGAAAAACCTTCTTTAAGAAGAAAATATGGTCCTGTCATTTTGCTGAATAAAACCAAACTTAGCTAGAACTAAAACAGCTCAATGCATGGCAAAGGACTATGGCAATTTTTCTGCTAGTGGTCCAAAATATCTCTAATTGGAAAGAAGTCCTGATATATTTAGCTTGTTCATAGGCAGTATTTCAGCGTTTCCGTGAATAATGCAGCACATTCATGACATGGAGAGATAACTCAATTCAGACCTTAAGAAGCAAAGAATTCTTCAGAGCACTTCCACTATGTGTATGCATAACGTGAGGAAAAAGTTATTAACCAGACAAGAAGGGTAACTACTTCGATCTTCATTCACAAAGAAGTATGGGTTACTTCCCATACCACAGTACAAATCCCAGCGCATGATCATTTCTTCGAGAAAAGCAAGAAGTGTTTAATAGGTAACAATAGCTGAGATATAAAGTAATCTGATGCTAGATAACATTACTTCTATTACCATCTTCAGCTAATATGATCACATCCATATTTTACAAACTTCAACAGAAGGAATAGTCAAATTCTACCATGCTTTCCAGTGCCATAATTTAACACTGCTCATTTAAAAAAAAAATTAAGCTGGTGTTTACTATTGTACTATTTTGCTGGAATGCTTGCTTATTTCTTCGAATTTCATAACAAAAGACTTCAGCATAATGACTGTATGGGTATATGGAGCTTTTCTTTAGTTATAAATGCTCTTCCTGTAGGTAAATGATGCTGCTAGGCTGCAGAAGATTTATGGTGTCATCACTGACTGACAAATGCTACAATGGCCTCATAATACTTGTAAGTAAACAGAGTAATAAAAACTCACTCTATTATCTGCTTCTCCAGGCCAGGAATTTCTTCACTGGAAATGTAAGGGGGGTTGCTAATGATCAAATCAAATCTACCTTGTTGTTTAAGTTCATGCAAACCTGAAAGACAAAAACTTAATAAATAAGTTATGAAAATACTTTGAAATGACCTTAACATATGTCACAGACTTCAGGAAGCTTTATCTGGTTTAAACATAAACATTAATCTCAATGTTTCTGAAAGACAAATCAATACAAAGATAGTTGCAGCATCCATTTTCCACAAAAAAACTGTCACTTTTTGAGATTTTTTTTCTCTTTTGACAGGTAAGGATGGAATGACTTAAGGTTTAACCTGACATGGCTAACATTGAAGCTAATGATAATAGCATGGCCTATCTTTGATATATTTTTCACAAAGCATATGTGAGAATTTTAATGTGCTAAGCCTTGCACCTTAATCATATAGACTGTTGATATTCATACCTTGTAATGAACTAACCTTAGTCATTTAAAAAAAAATGATTAACATTTATGATACTACTCAACCAAAACTGAAATGTATTTATCCCTCAACATTCCACTCATGTAGAAAACCTAACATAAGAAGGAAAAAAAACCTTCGTCCGAGCACACATCAGCTTGATACACTTCCAATCTGTCCGCTAAGCTAAGGCGCTCTGCATTTTCTTTAGTCAGGTGACAGGCATCACTTGAAATGTCAAGACACACAGCTCTCATCTGCAGAAAAGTAAACAGAGTAAATAAATAGCATAGGTAAACATAAATTCTCTTTAGCACATGCATGCATGCGCATGCACACATACACAGTTCCCATGTGCCAAAGACACATCATTTAAATACTTTTATTTGTGCATGATTCTCTGGCTCATTCTCATAGAATCTACACCTGTACATACATAATAATACTAATAATGCGAGATACAGTACAGCATAATATCACACAGTATACAACCTTTTCTAATAACAATTATCAGAAAAGACAAATAAATCTAAGATTATCAACACGGGAACTAAACAACATTAAAAAGTCATAACAAAAAAATCAGGGTCAGATAAATAACAAATTAGGCAAAGTCAGACAAACAACAGATTAAAATATGGATGCATTAAAAAACAAAAAAGATGCATTAAGTTGCTTCAGTTACCTGAGGAAACTTCTGCAGCAGTGACAGAGTTATTGCTCCTGAACCACAACCAACTTCCAGAAACCTTCCTTCCTGCAGGTTTTGCTTTTCAATGCTGACTGCTGCATGTCCAACGAGTTCCTAAAATATTACAAGATGAATAACAGAAAAATGCATACACTAAAGAATTAATCCAATATGCTTTTCTCTCCATGATAGTATATATGAATTTCATTCTGCTGCATGTTATTTAAAAAAAATATTTCAAGTTAAAAAGCTACAAAACCTTAACATTCTTTTCCATAACTGGTACTTTTAAGCACAAAGACTTTAGATTTATATTATGAAACTTCTTGTAATTAAATTAATAATAACACTTTCTCTAATTTACAGCATGGACTTCCACAGCATTTGCATGTCACTTCTCAGCTTTTGTATTTTTATAATAAACTCAAGGCAGCATCATGTATTCTCTGTTGTGATGTTATTGTTTAGAAAATTACAACTGGAACGTCTTTATCACTGAGCTCTTACTATTCTCCTTCCTGCCTGACCATTCAGACTCCATTCTGTGTACTTTGTTCAGCAGTTGATATCCTCAACCTCCATATTTCATGCACCATTTTCTGGTTTACTGGCCAGCAAACTTTCACCTACATCAGTCCCTTAAAATGTTCTCCCCTCGCCCCTCTGCCAGCCTCTTTAATTGGTGCTGTGGCAGCTTAAATGACTTTCAAGTGACTTTCAGAAATTTCCCAGCATGGGATCAAAGCTCTCTAAATGTATTCTCCGCAACTCTGACCTCTGTCTCAGGTGTAGGAATGAAGACAGGGGGCCGAAGAACAAGAACCAGGTCTTTGAAATCCCACTCTCCCAGGATGTATTGCACTGGCATACTTTGAAGAGAAAAATATGAGAAATTCTCCATGACACTTACTGTGTAATTTTGACTTGAAGACATGTTCACATTATGGCAAAAAAGAAATGCAAAAAAAAATCTAAAAACGGTATTGTAGTGAAAGAAAATGATTCATGTAAGGAATATAACAGTGAGATAATATTTGTCAAGACAATTTGTCCAGGAGCACAAAATAATCAATTATGCCAGGAAAATTTAAGGACACTAATACTATTGAAGAAAATCAGCAGTATTAGCAGACACTTACTGTTGGAGTCTTTTCTGGCACATCTCATTTACTTGCTGTACTTGTTGGCTTGATAACTTTCTTGCTTTTGGTACATTGTACAGCTGAAAAAGTTCACAATCGTGATCTTATTTATTTTACATTAAAAAGCAGTAATCATTTCATGTTAAAAACGACAAGAATCATAACAGTTAAAACCACAAGGTCTAAAATATTGTCTTTTTTATGAAGGATATTTCGCCTGGATTGTGGGTGTGATACCTGTTATAAGTTACAGTCCTCACCGTTTTTTCCCCAATGACGAATGCTACCAAATACTCCACACTGGCTCTAGGTTCTGGCACTCCACTCTTTGTGAAAATTTGTGCCCAGTTTTTACAAACGCCTCCTACTGTCTTAACCCTCGCCCTCTGTGCTGGATGATAATGCTCACAAGTACGTATGGCCCTAAAGAATGCAGGATGTATACCACAGCAAACATTCTCACGGATCTGACACAAAGTCACTGCATACTTTCTCCACTGAGAGTGGCCCTCTGTGCAGCCATAAAACATTCGTTTGGTAGGCCTACTTTTCAAGCATTTCGTCAAACACGAAAGATATCGCATCGTTTGCAGCGGAGTCGCCATTCCTGTCTTTCAAGCTCAATATGATCGCAGTACTGTTAAGTCTAAATTCGTTATTCCAAGTTACACAGGTGTGAAATTCTGTCGCGTTGTGATTCAAGGGGGAAGTGAAAGCGTTATTAGTAACGAAAGGAGACAAGCATGCCGTGCGATGTCTGCAGTAACCGGAAGTAGTTTACGAGTATCATTTGAGGAGTAAAGAAATACACAAAGGGAGAATACCCTGTGGATACGTGATCAAGAGCAAAAAGTGCTTGTAATGGTTACATCCCTTGCAACGTGGATGTTACCGAATCTGTGCACTCGCAGATTAAATTTTGGGGGGTTTTCAACATTTGCATAACTAGTGTTTAAGTCTTCGACCTTGGTCACTGATGTGATGCTTTCCGGTCACCCGGGAAGATGCGGTCCTCTTAGCCCAACAAACAAGACAGGAGGCTAAATATTAGAAGTTTTCGATAATACAGATGGGCAATTACAATGACAATTCTCTATTAACGAGAGGTAAAGCAAGCAAGACAATGACAACATGCTTTTTTCCATTTAGCCCTCGCCCTTTACGGGGGAAGAATAAGCTAAGTAATTAACTAAATACTAAAAGAATAAGTAGTAATGGGCATTGCTTCGAGCCCAAGTCGGACCATTAGTGGGAAAACTCCCGTTGTCTTCTAGCAGCTGTCCCGAATAAATGGGTACAGTAAAACCTCGAATTTACGTTTCTCAAGGGACCGCCAAAAATAAACGTTCAATCGAGGAAAACGTTGGGGCCCCCGTAGTGTAGTGGTTAAAACACTCGCTTGTCAACTCTGCAGTGAGCGGCTCTGGGTTCAGATCTCGTCTCGGGACACGTTCTTATGTGACACCTGTTCGCAGGGCTGGGCGGCGGGGGTTTTCTCCGGGTACTCCGGTTTCCTCCCCCTCCCTTTCCCCCCATAGTGTGAAATCACCACAAGGTGGAAGCACTTTCCAACTAAATAAACAACAACAACAACAGGAAAACGTTAAATCAAGGAAGCACTTTTATTTGCTTCAGATTTCATCCAAACATTAAGAAAGTACGACAGGCACCGCATATCACAAAATCCTGCTTAAATATATTACGTAACGTTGTAAAAGTGGAACAGTGAGCAGCAACGTTCGTATCGTTTTTATATAGTACTTAAAATTATTTCCCTGAGAGGAAACCTGTCCTGTGCGTTGCACATCGTTACAAATGAACGCATTAAACGGCACGATATTCTTTGCTTAGTTCACTTCTTCTATTTTGCTTTCATTTTAATTTTTCTTTCGCTTTTTTTCTGTTCGATTAGACCATTGGGTTATCACGACTGTGCTTAAAGTAGCGAAACCCAAGACGGCACTTCTAAAATAATAATAAAAATTTATGCTTTTTTTTGTAAGTGATACTGCGCTTTTCGTGGGCGGTTTGCAGACCCGGACAAGAATGTCAAGATAGTTTCACATTCGACCTCACATTCAACATTTGAACCCTAGAATTAAATTAGTTTGAAGACTTTTACCTCGTTTTGAAGTCTCCATCCTTGATTTCTTTTTACGTCAGTGCCCTTGTCCAACAAACAAAAGTACTATTAACAGCCCGCTGCTAAATCTTGTTTTCAGGTATGGTTGACCTGTTCAAATGTGCACTTAATATCTTACTCTTACGCGGTTTTACCAGGTTTTTTCGTGAATTCTTTATTTTTTTAAACAGTGTTGTTTTATGGTATGTGTGTGTGTGTGTCAAAACCTCCGGGCGGAAATACCTTGAGATCAGCGGGAGATCAATCTCGCATTTCCGGCAGGGGGCGTGTGCAAGTCTCTATGGTGTGGCGGTACAGCGCGAGCTGATAACTGGGGACGATGACTGTAATGAGGGGGAAATGTTGACAACTGAGGCATATTAAGGACCTATTAGCTTGTTTGAACTGGCGCCAGAGCCATAAGTCCAAAGCTCTGGAGGTCATGGAGCATGGCACCATCACATAAGTCTTTTCATTATTTTTCTATATGTCCTGTTCCGTCTTTTTTTTTCTTTTGCTACATATTGTCTTCCCACCCCTTTTCATTATTTCGATTACTGCAGACATGAGAAATGTTTAAGCCAAGTTCAATAGCCAATTATCTTATCCGACTCGGGCGAATAGATGCTAGAAAAGTGCAACTCTCTTAAAAATCTATGGCCGTCTTAACACCAGGGCATCCATCATTCGCATTCGTGGATGATGATATCATAGCATCATCATTTTTACGCATTCGAGATGATTCTAACTCCTAGAAAATGGCTGTGGAATATTTGTTGTTGTAATGAGTTGTAGTAGGTCTTTTATTGTTTGGTGTATGAGTGTATATCTTTGTGTGCGGCGTTTGGACATCCTCTGCAAGAAAAATGGAAGTCATGGAGAGACAGCTGAACATGTCTGTGTGGATCTGCAAAAAAAAACAAACAAACAAAAAAGACCGGTCGAAAAGTATCTGAATAACATTCTGGTTCTGCCATCCGATGAACGAGCTGCGTTGTTGTCTTCGTGCAGCTCCTTAAGCAGTGTACTTTCTCATGACTTCCATCTTTCTGACCGCTGTCAACCATCACCAGCCTTCACTGTCCATCTCTGTGACTACAACTGCAGATCAATCGTCACGGTTTTGTGTGTTTGTAGTTCGTCGTACGCACGCGGGGGTAGGTGTGTGTAGGACTTATCACAGTTTTAATGTGCGGTGGGAATTAAGCGTATTAATGGCCATGACTGACGGTTTTATATTTGTCAATGTGATTACACTTTTAGCAATCGCGTTAAAATAAAGTTTGTTTCAGTGTATCCATTCATATTAAGTAAGCAATGTATATAGACAGGTATGCGGAATTTTTGTGGGAATGTGGCGCGTTTGCTGGTGACTTATCATTATTTGTTTCTATTCTTGTAGCAGTATGATACAAGAGTATAATAAATAGAGTGTGCAGAGTGCAAAGCCCCCCAGAAGACGATGAAAACCGTGTAAAATGACTGACCCGGGCAAGGATTATGGGCTGAGACAGCTGCACAAAGTTCGTGCAAGCACACAAATGCGACATCCCCCTTTGCCAGCAGCCCCTCCCCCAACCTCTGTATTGCTGCCTTCTGCTGTGACATGACGTTTCATAAGACGACAGTTGGCGTCCACTGGCCTCAATCGAAGAAGTACAGTAAGCAGTCGCCTCAAATGCACGTGGCCATAACAAAACATAGCTTTGTCTGTCAGGCGCACATTGGACGAAGCTGTCATGAGTGATGACTGTTCTTTTGGTGGGAAGGGGTTGAGGGGGGGGGGATATTGTTGGCAGTTGCTGCTGACTAATCTTAACAACTGTCAAAAACAACTGACGCAGTTCATCTCCAAGGACAGACCAGATTGACGGTTGAGAGTTCAAGTCTGTAAAAGGTCATGCGTTTAGCGAATTGAAAAAAAAAGTTACCTGGCTTTTGTTTGCTTGTTTTTATTTGTGTATCCTTATAGTTTACACTTAACAACATTTTGCGTGTGATGTTCGTAGTTCTGCCTACCGTACTAAATTTTGTTCTGTCATTCTGTTTCTAAAGCTATGCTAATGTGTATGTGGACTACAGACAGATCTTTCTCGCATTTTCAATACTGTGTGATACGCTCAGATTTTTTTAACTTAAATAAACTTCGACCAGCCAACAGTTACTATATCTGTGCATCTGCCATCTCGGACATCGCACTCACAAACATCGTGTGCGGTAAATATGGGACCGCAATGCTGCTGATCTTCTACAGGAGCGAACTGACCAGCACAACACTTCAGAGAAGTTTGCAAAACACCACGGCTCGAGAACAATCTCCGAATCTGCCAACAAATAAATTCGGCAGCACTTCTCAAGGCCAGCGCGGGAAAACAAGAACAGGACGAGCTCCACCACTGAAGCCTGCTATTTCCCATCCAACACATTTCCCAGCCGTTTGTTCATCCCTCGTTGGGAGAGGGGAAAGTAGTTGTGGGGGGGGGTACCACATCTGTGATCTGTGCCGGCGTATACCCCGCCCCCAGCCACCACCCGTCTGAGGACGATGCTGAACTAAAAATAACGCGCAGCCTCCACTCTCGAGCTTGCGGATGACTACAAAGAGATTTCCCGCGCGAAGCTTTCTGGGATGCAAAGCTTCCCACTACCACCCGCGCGTCACATCTCGCGGAGATACCGAGAGAACGCGAAGGGCCGTCACTCCACCCAGTCAGTCGCTAGCAGCAGACGACTTGCTCGCAGAGCTTTGTAAGCACCGAGTGCGTGTGACATTTGTTCCCAGCGGCAGCAGCGTCGGTCTTTTGGAACCTTTTGAGACAAGTTTCCTGAGTGTTTCGTGAGAAATTATCGACTCTAGTGCCACAACAAAAGTATTTCATTGTCCCATCTTTTTGGTAAAGCCTCTTTTTTTCAAAAAAAAAATCGCGGTTTGATCTGGATATTGATTTCCTCAAAGAAAAACAATTGTTGCAAAGTGTCAGTGAGGTTTTCAATAGGGCTTTTCAGGAATACCGTTCTCGTAAGGGGGGGAAAAAGCTAGAAAAAGGTGAAAATGTCAGTTGGCCAGGGTTGTGAAACGTCAGTTGCGCCATCGAGATTCAAGGTGCCGGCTTGGGCATCGTTACTCACGATAGTTGTGCTCATAGCGCTTCAAGGACGAGTGGAGTGCGAGTGTCCAAAAGAGGATCCGTCTCTTGGGGAGATGGTGTACTACTCTGACGCTGTATTCCTGGGCACTGTCTTGCGGCACATCGACGATCCTCTCAAACCTGGATCCTTCGTTGCCGAGATAAAAGTTAGCTGCATCTATAAGGGAGCACCTGTGCCACAGATAGTGAACATCAGCGATGCAGGTAAGTAGTGGGCAAGTGAAGGTGTCGCGCCTGACCTTGCTTTTGTAGCTTTTTTTTTTTTTGCTTCATGTAATCGTATGAGATAATGCTCTTGCGGCGGATTATTGCTGCATTGTGGTCTTTTCAGGTTACAGACTTTTTTGCCTCGCAGAAAGATCATGGGCCAGTACTGTTTTTGTTTCTTTTTGCTTTCCAAAAGAAAAAAATACTTCCTTTCGAGTACATTTTCCTTAATGATTCATCAATATTTTAATGTGTGTCATGGTCGTGCACCGAAACACTTGTTATAATGATGACAATCTCCACCGCACGTGACAGGTGAATAATTGTTACAGTTTTTCTAAAAGGAAGCTGTTCCATGTGTGATTGTGCCGCTGGAGAAATTTGGGACTCAGCAGATATAGCTTTTCGGGGGGTTACCATGTCGTTACTTATAATCCTGCCAGACCTACCCCCCCCCCCCATTTATTTCATCCTTCTCTTCTCTGCTACATAAACTGGTCACGACCTATTCCCGTCTTGAAGGTAGCCTGACGTCCAATTCGATTTTGTGGCAGACGGTACACGATAATTGCATGACGAGGTTATGTTCCTCCTTGCAGCGCGCCGCGAACAGCTGGTTAGATAGGGGCGTGCGGATGATGGGGGTTAAGAGAGGGATATGGTCTAAGGATCTACGTCTGTAAGTTAGATGAGGACCATTTAGGAAAATGTAGTGGTAGGGAAGTGTGGGGGTAAATGGACAAGAAAATAGGGGCTGACAGATGCCGACCTTGACCTGTTTATGGCCACCTGTTTGCGATGCTTGTACGCCCCTTTTCTGCCGCATCACAATCGACGGGATTAGGCTACATGGAGACATTACAGCATTGTGGTGGTCAAGAGCACCACTTATGTAACGCCATAGTTAGGGACATATCGGTCAAACATGACACTGCTGACCGTTGGGTGGGGTATGAGGACGAAGAGAAAGGAAGAAAAGAGAGGGAGGGACTTCAGACGGCGAGCTGAGAAAGCGCTCCTGCCTGCCAACCAACCTCCCTTACCTCCTCCGGAGCTCTGTCCTCACCATTACGTCTGCTGCCATCAGGGCGTCACGAAAAGCCGAGAGAATATGCGGGTGGTGGTGTAATGTTGAACCAGGTTGCTGGGTTCCTTCAGTTGGATGACTACTCGCCAAACGTATATAACGGTTTTAACCTGGCTGTGTTACCGCATGTTCGTTCGTTCTTGCATATAGCAGGGGGCGAATACGCTAGCTATTAACTCCCCCCCCCTTCCCCGCCAGGCTGCTTTCCTCTTCTCCAATGCACCTGTCCCCATAAAATGTTATTCTGGATAATTTCCTGGCCGGCAATGGTGCCTTTTATTAAAAATTGCATATTGCATGAATAAGTTTTCCTCAAGTACGAAATCAGATGGCACGGACATAAGGAAAATTGCTCGCACCAGGATGTTTGTTTCATGCTGCAATACTGTATTTCAACATGCAATGTTTTGGCTTTAGTGTTGTTTACATTTAAACCTTTCTGTTTGCCAGCAAAACGTCACTCGTTATGAAGACAAACAACAATAATTGCAGGCAGGGGATGTGTTTAACTGCTGTGTTGCTTGTTGGATGAGATTGCAATCTCTCTCTCTCACGCTTTCTGCGCCCTCACCGTGCTTCCAGCATGTGCTTTGCATCACAGTTTCACCAAAAAAAAAAATACATAAAGAGATTATCAAAAGGTAGAAATTTTGTGGGTTTGAGGCGTATTTGCTGTAGACTTGTTTCGATTCTCATAGTAGTACACTACAATGTAATGCAGCGTGATTTTTTTTCGTGACAGAAATTTTCGGAGATTGAAGCAGGAACATGCAGTAAATACTTGCAACAGTCCTTGTCGCTAAGCACGGCTGTCACATCCCTCACAAAGCTGGGATCAAGCGAACACGGTACGGTGGAGGTCAAGGCCGAGATGCCGTTCTCCAGACCTGAATTCGTAATAGAAAGCACCTGAGCCCACCACCACCCTAGCCCCCAACCTCCACAAGAGAGGGGTGGAGAGACGCGGTGCTTGGTCCTTGCTGGTCGCTGCAGCTACAAGCACTATCACCTTGGCAACCGACTAACCACGGCAGCCTCATCTGCAGAGTGAAGTCAGAATGGCGGGGGGTATGGTGTGGGAGGGAAGGAAGAAGGGGAGAATTGGGGAGGCGGCTGACAGATTTACGCGGACGCCAAGGTATTCGCACCCGAGAAAGAACTGAGTGGATGGAAACAAGGGACGACTAGTCTCTGGAACGCTACTGCCTCCGTTATCTCTCTTGCTTTCCGACCCCACCGCCCACCTACCCCCAACAGACCGAAATATTTGACAGGAAAGCAAAAGAACATGGAAAATAGTGAAGCAGCAATGCTTCGGGGCTTTATTGTTATTTTGTTGTTATTTCTGTCCCTGTTTGCGAAGTTTCGCTTCACAGTCAGGTAATGTCTTGCTGATAGACAAGTACTTCAGTTAATGCACGTGGGTTTTTTTTTAAGTTCAGGAAGTATAGTGCACTTTTCTGTGTTTAGATTGGTTCGGTCTGGCAGAAGCGGCGAAAAGAAAAGAAGAAAGGAGTCAGCCCTTAATTATCGTTGGTCCATGACCAGAAACCCAAAGCCGGGTATCACTAATAGCTTATAATGAAAAATGCAGATCGCAGTATAAACTTGTCACCTCCATGTCCCCAGCTGTGAAGATTATGGATCATTATTGTCGTTTACGTTCGCGATTAAACAAACCGCTAACGGCACCGACTACCGTCAGCACTCATTTTCACCTTCACCTTGGAAACAGCCGTTGTTCGATTGTCTTTTGTGTGAAGATAGTTGAGGTGCAAGCGAAATTTTAAACAGCAGTCTTAAAAAAACTGCCTCTTGCTAACGACACCCGGCTTCTCAGGACATCCTCGTGTGGCCCCATCAAGTGCCCATATGCGCGAAGAGCACATATCATCGGGTTAATCAGTTTGAGAGCAGTCGCCTGTTAGCCATGTGTGTAAACGAAAAGCAAACAACAACGGAGTCTCCCAGGGACCGGTGAAAGGAAGGGGGTAGTGTGGAACGGGAAATGGTTGTTGTCCCAATCACTACTGCAAGGCGTCCCGTGGAATGTAGGGTTTGGGACAAGCCCATTATTGTAACTGATGGATTAGTGAACGGTGGATTGATGTTGCTGTAATGGTGTGTGAATGTTCTGTAAGATCTTAATAGGCTTCTGATTTGGTTCTTTTAATAATAATAATAATAGTGAAGATTTTTATAGCGCATATTCACACTCATAGAGAGCATGCTCTTAGCGCTTAAAACGAGGAAGAGACGTGGACTAAGTAGACACAGAACAAAGGGGACGAAAGAAAACGACAGTACTGACGAAACAGAAAACATTAAAAGGCATCAAGTAACAGGGATTAAGTAACAGTCCCTTTTCCAGGGATGCGCTGAAAATGTTATGTAATCTGTCCAGAATTGCACTGAAATGGATATTTTAAATTGAAATGTGCTGTCACTCTCTATCAGAGAGAGAGAATTTTGAAAGAAGTAGCAGTCAGTAGGCGGTTTTCATCGTTTTAGCAAAGCAAAAACGTGTTTGTGTAATTTGTAAATCAGTCATCAGTAAAGGTCAGACATTCAGCTCTATGTGTGTGTGCGCACACGTACGTGTGTGCGGGTGTGTGCAGGCGGCTTCATAATTAGTGTGGAGAACACAAACATCCTTGTGCGTGGAACTACTGATAGACCAGGCAATGTGCTCTACCATCACAGGTTTTCCCTTTTCTCCGAAGAACCTTCTGGCTGCCAGGCACAGCAATGACTTTGGTCAGGACAGCCCTCCATTTCTCTCCCCTTCTCCCTCTTTCTGTTTTTCGCTCCCATGATACCTTCGTCGTGTCCAGGATGCTGGTGACCATCCTTCATTTTTTTCTGTCTCTCTTCTTAGACAAAATAATCTTACCTTTTTAGAAAAAAACAACAAAAGGTCTCTATTTCCTGATGCTTTCACTGGTCGTGGCACAGGTCCGTGGATTTCTACCATTCCAGCTCCCTTCACAACTTCCAGCTTTCCCGTCGTCTTCAGACATCTCACCATTCCAATCCCGTACACGTCTTCTTCCAGCGCCACCCGTGAAACGATGTTAATTGACTCAGTTCCCCTGACACTTGCAAAGCGACTCTACTCCTCATCTCTCCTGGCACGTGCACGTCTTATTTTCGCTCAGACGTTGCTTCCAAAACCTCTGCTGACTGCTGCACAGTTGTTCTTTGTGAGTTGTAGTCAGTCTTTCATCGTGACTTTCATGAGAACTTTTATTTGTTATGTTGAGGAGGAACGCCTTCTCTTGGCGGGGATGGTGGTGGGATGTCACTCAGAAGAGAAGCAATGTTCGTGGATTTCCACTTTCATGTAGCTAATCGAAACCTCGAATCTTTCCCATCATCAGTGGAAACAGACTTCGATAAATATTTAAAAGAAGAACGTTTTGGCTGGTCTTCACCCTCTACCTCCCACAACAAAAATATATTGTGATTAACCAGTCAAAATTGACACAGTTAAAACAGCCAAGGGTGAGACGTTCTCCTTTTTTCCCGGTTTCTAATAAAAACAGTCTCTAAAAAGAAAACACTCTCGTAAATTTTAGAAAATAAAGGAGAGATGAAAGAGAAGGAGTGAAATGGAGGAGCAAGAGAAAGGATGGAAAGCAACAACACAATCGGTTGCCATAGCAATTCGCTGCTTTTGTAACTGAATACCGATTCCTCATACCAGTCGGCAGCATGATGCCAGACGCAGCATCAGAAGGGATGCCAGCTACTGTGAATACCCATCGAGATGTCATACATCATTTCCTTTCCTGTGGCGCAGTAGGACCGGGATGTTGTCTCCATCACATGACTTGCAAGGGTTTGCAAATGCCCGCACTAGCATTTCTTGGCGAGTTCAGTAGCATGTGTACTTGTTGTCTAGAAACGATATTTCGTAATGTGCATACATCCATACATAGTTCCTTCTGTCGGAGACTGCGTATTGGATAAATGAAATAAATCCTTTATCATTAATTCACTCACTCCCTGTGCACGATCACCGTCAACAAGAAGAACAAAGTAAAGCAGACCAAGAGTTTGCAGTATAAAGAAAAGAGGCTATGGGCTTGTTTGAAAACCCGCTTTTTCTTCTTGCTCATCTTCTTGTATTGTTGGTATCGTTGCTGCTGTAACAGCTGAAGCCTGTGTCTTTGTTTTCACACCTGACAGACATTGAACGGCCGTCAAGAATTGCCCTTTTTGGTCGCCTCTGCCAGCTGTTACATAGTTTTAGTGATGTAAACTTTAATTTACCAGCTGTTACCTACTTAAAGGGATGTAAACTTTATTTCGTTCACTTCTTCACTATTATTATTATTATTATTATTTCGCCAGCTGTTTCATGCACCTAAACACCACCTTTGCCTTCTATGCATCTGCGCAGCTGTATAATTCTTTTCGAAGTTCCCTTAGTGGCGAACCTTGTCTTTGTCATTAGCAATCACAAACTCTTTCCCCCTCCACTCGCCGGCAACCCTCACCCCTCCCATTTATTGGCGAGATTGAATGAGACTCACACCCGAAGCTATTGGTCAATGGGATTGATTAAATTGGTTTGATTCGAAATAGCACAATACCACGAGGAAAGAGGTTACACACACATACACACACTCACACACTGAAGGTGAAGCCTTGCTCCTTACCGCGACCTCGTGAATTTATGCTGTGTAAGCTCGTGATTCCTAATAACAACTGCATTATGATTACACACTCGAAATAAAGATTACGGTTCCTTTGTTTCCTTTTCCTTGTAACCCTCTCCATCTTTCTTTGTGTGTGTGTGTGTGTGTGTGCAGAGAAAACGACAGTGAAATTTCTTTATTAACGATGCCGATAACACAAATTGCTTTTTTCCCTCGTGTGACCCTCGTCTGAAAAACACACGTGTGTAGATATATAAATAAGAGAGACTTTAATTTGGAAGAGTGCACCAGCTACATTAAAAAAGAAAAATGTGTCTATACTTTTGTTCGTGTCTGCTTGACAAGCAGAAAATCCACAGAGACGCATTTTATTTCGCAGTCGTATCACCTGGAGTCTGGCCTAGAGGCGGCGTGTGCTTTGTTACTCATCCGCCCAACCTACTAAACCGTCATCCTGCAGGCGTTAACTGACTGCTCACACACGTATGCTTCGTAGAATTTCACTGCCAGTGCTGCGCATCTTTGACCTTGTGCCTCCCACATCCTCTCGCTGGCAAATAGTTTTGCAAATACTTGCCGAGGCCAAGGTTAGGCGACGGAAGAATCTTCCGGACGGGCGCTGTCAGTGAAAACTTTGGCAGTTAGCAGGCCTGATCACTTCTCCACGCGCAGGATGTGGGGGGGGGGGGGCAGCTCACTCACGAGCGTGTCTGTAATTAGACTGCGGCCAGCTGTGACACCCTGAGGCTGTTCAGTTCCTTCACTTTACTCGGTGCACAGTCTGATGAGTGAAGCAGGTCGATAGCCAACTCCCGAGGATTTTTGACTTTATCGTCTTTTGTTATTGTTTTCCCATTGTGACTGATGTCGGTTGCTTTGAGGTTCCGGACTTCAGCAAAGTCGCCATAGACTGCTTCATTTATCCAACAAGAGCTCGCTGAAGAAAACGCTTGACTATAAAAACAGAGAGAGAGAGAGAGAGATTGGCTGGTTTGGTCGTTGCCAAACGAACGCCTTCACGTACACAGATATAAAAAAAATATAATTACAAACGTCAAACTTGATTTTCAAAACCTGTAAGCCTTATTTTCATGCTTTATATACTCTACTATACACTATACCCACTGACAGCTGGAAATAAAAACCTAGCGAAAATGAAGAGGAAGTGATGTACCAAAATAACTGACAGAAAAGATATGGTCCAGTAATTTCCTTTCCAGTATTTGGTAGGAGGACAGCGCATTATGTTTTTCACATGGACACTAGTTGTCTGGCTTAAATAATAGAATAATTTTTTCTTCCTGTAACTCAGCACTGGCGATGAAGCGATATAAACTGTAGGGGAATAAAAGGGCAGTGCAATCACCATTTTAAGAAAGGGAAGCTTATTACCCGTCTAATATGACATTTACAGTAAAGTCATGCACCAAGAGACCCCGAAGATTGTGTGTGTGTGTGTGGGGGGGGGGGACAGACTAGTTCCAGCACGATTTTATTTATAAAATTGTTGTTGAGTAAGAATTTTATCTTGGGTGCAGTGAAGATCAAAAGTGTTACAGAGAGGCAGAAAATGTAGTATTACAGTACATAAATCAACATATTTTACGGATATTTCATTACAATTCTTGCTACAAATGGAGTTTGTTGAACGAAAATAAACAAGCATCAGTCGTGCAAAATAATCACAATGTCACAAAAACCACGATTTCGGATTGATAATTACAAATCCCAAAGATATCGTAGCTGGTGCAACCTAACGTATCGATCAGGCTGTGGGCCCTCAAATTTCGAGAGGCTGGCCGGTGGATGTGGGGGCCACTTTGACATGACTGGCTGCTCCCAGACCTGCACACTTGCTACGCCCGTCTTCCTCCCGCCTCCCACTCACTAACCTCCAAGTGCCAGAACTGTCCCGTCTACAGAAAAAGTCAATAACAATGTTTCGCCAGACTGCGCCAAGGGGCCGACAGGAGGGAAACTCCCTCGCAAGGACTAGGATTTGAGTAGTCACGAGTGTCATTCTTCTGAAAGCTGTTGGGCGTGAAATTAGTTTGTTGGTGTTTGGTTCTTTCGTCGGTGGTTTTCTCTCCCCTCCGTGTATGCAGACATTTAGGATAATACGGATTTAACGCTGTCAAAGTCATTGCAGATTTTCTTGATGCTTTTTCTTTATTTTTGTTTTTTCATGAGTCTCAGCCTAGCTAGATTTTTGGATGTTCCAAACAAACAAAAAAAAAATCGTTCGAAATTTAGCTCTGTCTCTAACCAGCCGGACCAGCTAAAAAGGATACACTTTCTGACTCCTCTCACTTGTAGATACTCTTTCGGTGAATGCTTTTTCAGGCATTGGGATAAGGGTATGCCTGGAAGGATTTAAATATCCTCACCACTGTACTGGTGTAGAGCACTCATTTTGCTGTATGTGTGTGCATGCATCAACCGACATCACAAATCTTGTACAGGCTGTGCTCCGTCTTTGGCGCTTGCTTGCAATCCCACCAGATGGGATGGTGGCAGCTTGCAGAGAGAGAAATGAATTAAAAAGAATGAATTAAAAAGAAACCAACATGATGCTTCTGAGTGTTCTAGCAAGATAAAGCATCTCGAAAGATGGAACAGCAGCTTCAGCAGCACAGATTTCCCAGGTCCCCGGTGAAAAGACATTAGACACAACACCTTTTTTCAACGCGGTGCTGTTTGGCAACGTTTATCCCTCCGCTTTCGGGATTTGGGGGGTCGGCGATGGATAATGTTTGTGAATCTCATTAAGGAGTACGGAAAATTCTTGCCCTTCCCACTAGACCTTATTTCCCACGATACTCTAGCTGAATGAGAGAGGTGGAGGGGGGTGGGATTTCGGTTAGAATCATTCTCGCAGCTTTCTCCCCCCACCCAACCTCTCTCGCTCTCGCACACACAAATGAGCGCGTGTCTTGTTTCTTTAGGCTCAGACGAGGGTCACTCGGCTTAGAGATTATGTCGATCTCTTCTGCTCCCTTACCCTCACCAAGCCACTTTCCCCTCAGCGATGTCTCTTTGTTCCTCCACGAGCGAGCGCGCTGGCAGATTTTCTGTCCCTGGTCAGTGACACACACTGGCAGTGCTGCTATTTTTGGCTTGGAAAAACAGAGCAACTGGGTCGTGTGACCCTTAACTGACGGCTCCTCTCTTGCCATTGTCGATGGTGCCGTTGTGGTCAGACGATGCATCCTTGGTGTGCTACTTCGAGGGACACAAAAAAGAAAAGGGCGGTGCTTGTCATGTTCATGATAAATTTAAAACAAGACACCTGTAATCTGCTCTCGCTCTCTTTGTTTATTCGCCCAACCTCTATAGCTTTTTTTTTTTTTTACATGTTTGTCGAAATTCTTGCGTTTGTGTGTTCTTTTGTAAATGTTCCTGTTTTCTTTTTCGCTGTGTGTGTTAGAAAGGAGAGGGAGAAATGACATCTTTTAATCCTCCAAGCACAAAAGTGCAATAATTTGCTCAGTGTGATTTAACAACAAAAAGTTGGCGGCTTTAAGTTAGAATTTTCATCAAACTGCAAACATGCATCAACGACTATAGATAAACATAATTTCCTATATACTTAGATGCTCATAGTTTTCCTCCTCCACACACACACACACACGCACACATTTCTTAAATAAAAGAATAAATAATGAACTTTTAAAAGTTACACACCTTCATCCCCATCACTCCTTTCACATCCCCCCCTCAGTAACAAAACCCTTGAGCTATCCTGACCCCACCCACTCCCATTTGAGAGAGAGAGACAGAGGATATGAGGTTCCAGCATGCTGTACATTTTGAGTACGAGACTAAATTCTTAGTTTTTCTTTACCTTTCGGTTCGATCGTCCTTTCTCACTTTTATCAAATTTTTCGACTTTTCGATGTTTTCTGCTCGTTCTTTATTGTCTTCTTCTCTTCCCGCCCCTCCACCCACCATCAGCGCTGTTATCTGTTTAATTTCCATCCCTCAAGCTCAGCCTCAAAAAAGCTCGTCGGCCTTGCGATGCCGTGATCACGTGCAGCTCAAAGCATGCAAAGACACTGATGTTCGGTTTGGGTTTCATCATCACCCAAGACGCCCGCTGGAACGCACTCAGGCCTCTTTTTTTTTCAGCCGACAGGATGTGGGTCACGTGCGTAACTATGGTGCCGCTTGGAAAATCGTCAGCACGGCTGTGGGATGATGAGTCACTCGGAGCCAGTTTTTTTTTTTTTTTTATTGGAGGTGCGGTTGAGAGGGGAACTACAGCCACCATAACGCCGTCCATATTCCATCAGGATCCCCCCCCCCCCTTCTTTTCCCACTCTTGCAGCCCGCGATACCACGCTTCGTTAACGGCTCCCGACATGCCTCGCATTTTGACCGCGTCGATGTTTGATTGCCTCCTTTACGGGGTTGCAATTTCGGAGTTACCCCTTCCCCACCTTCCTTGGAGTCTCTACCCAGCCTTCCCCACCCTAAGCCACTGCCCTTCACCGTTCTGCACTTTCGCGACCCTCACAGTCAGTGCGTTCTATTTTCCCCTCCATTCCCCCTCCCCACCCACAACCCACATTTATGCCAGTTCGTGATCACCGAACCGAGACATGTCAACGGTTTCACATCCCTCCCCACCACGCTCCCCTTTACCCACCCAAAACCTTTCCCCTCCTTTCTCTTGTCCTTATCAATATCGTGATGGTCTTTAATTTGCTTCATAGATTTTATCCGCGTTCTCTCTCCAGTGGCACCACATCGTGTGTTACCAGAAATGTTTTTTCATCATAGTCGCACGTTAAACTTTATCGCTCCTACCCTTTCACCCTCACCTTCTCCTCACCACCACCACCATCATACAGCGCCCCCTATCTCATCGTCACTCTACAAGAAACGGCGCTTACGGCCCCCTATAGAGCATCCTGCTACAGGAACTCTTGCATGTTCCTACTCCCACTAGTTGTCGGAGATAACTCAAAATTCTTTAGAGTGTTGCGTTCTGAACCCCGTCACATCTGTAAGCGCGATTTTAGACAGGAGGAGTTGGGGAACTTTTAAAAACTTTATCAAACTTTTAATATGTGAGTATATGTAAACATTTATATCGCACTTACAGTTTACTCTTCCTCGTTTATTGGACACCTTGTTGGTGTTTAAATTCTGGATTAATGGGCTGTAGTGTTTGCTGGCCTCATGGTAGACAGATAAGCATATCGATATTTGTTTTTGTGTTCTATTCACTATTAAACAATAATCATCGAAAGAAGCCAACTATCGGGAATTTAGTGCACCAACCGGCAACATACTTCCGAGATCAGCGTGAACTGCCTAAACACCCTTCCCACCACCTCCCTTAATCTGCGCGAATTATATGCGACACACAATCGTAGCAACAACACCGGGGTGGGGAGGGCATTTGCAACACTGTGCAGTTGTATTTTGTCCTCTTGGCTGCCTATCACCACAACTGACGTCTAGAATTATGGATGGTTCAAATCATTTATTTCACTAGACTGACTGTTTCACTTATTTGTTCATTATGTCTGTCACTCTGTCTCTTTATCCTGACAATCTGTATGTCTTTTAATGCCCATTCTCCTGTTCATGGCTTTTGGTCTGACAGACTTGATTCAGTTTTTCCTCATCTGTCTGCATTCCGGGCTTCAAGCCTTGGCTTTCACGACCGTGTCTTTGTTTATTTAACATGTATCAATTTTGGCTTGCTTACGATAGTTCACTTTTAATCGTATATAACTTCTCTCTTTTTCTGAAAAATTCTCGGGCTTTCTCGCGCTGCAAGGGAAAGTACGTGTTTGAATGACTTAAGATAGTTCTGCGAGGTGCAGATCCACTGCGATGGGTGATTGCGGAAGATGAGGGGTTTAATCTCATTCGGTAGAAGATGAAGGGTTTGATCTCACTCAGTTGATGATGTGGACTTTCATCGCACACCTTTTTTCGCACTCACGAGATCTTCGTTGGCTACGTGGTGAGAAAATTTCGTTCGCGCGGAACCAAACAAACCTTCAGGCTCTCCCTCAGTCTCTGCCACACACACACAAAAAAAAACATATTGTTATAGGTAACATGTTAGTCTCAGGTATATTTACTTTAGCTTTGTTTACTCCTGGTCAGGGGCCACAGTCAACTTCATGATCGTCTGCTGACAGGCGTTAACGAGGGGCCACCGTTGTGAAGCGAGGTGAAACATTACCTCGGGGCGAAACCGGGGGTGGGGGGGTGGGGGAGGAGGTAAAGCAAGGTCAAGTTCAAGTGTCTGGGTTCCGAAGTTACGTGCAGACCCTGCAGGCAGTGCTCTGTGTTGTTTTTATTCAACGGCGTCTTTGTCACTGAGTTATAGTTACAGCTTCAGGGTTAGAGCTACCTCTGCGGTGTCTGAACACGGCTTATAACTATAGAGAACCAAGAGGCTGTCCGTACGTATTGTCCCAGGGCAATTATTTACCCTCGTGTCATAGCTACAGCCACAGAGGGGATGTGCTGCGCAGTACTGACCTCCCAAATCTGTCTAGCGCAATAGGCGCATAAATTTCGTCCCATAATCTGCTCATCCAACATGCTTGCAGATTTTTTGACGGCGTATATTCTCATTCATTCGTTCATTCTATCTGGTTTTATTTACGTGGTTAATGTCATATAGCTGTCCAAACAGCGACTGCATTGCAGTAAAGATGCTATGGGATCGATTTAAATGTCAGCCGAGCCTTTGTTTAGTTCGGTGACTGGTTGCCTTGTGCTGGCGTCCTCGTCTGTTCATCTGCCACGTCGATAATCAATCCCAATTTTAATGGAAAGGGGTTGGGAAACTAAACGCAAACAGCTTTGAATTACAGCCAGAGAAATGAATATCTTTGTCACACACCGAGGCTTTGTACGCGGCCACAATTGTCACGTGACAAGACATCTTTCACTCTTTGCTCAGAACTGCTCACTGTCACGTACAACAAGAACCAGATTTGATAAAATTCATTATATTCCTAAAGTGGAACAAATATATGTTGGTTTTAGTGTCAAGGCATTCTTCTACAGATCAGTAAGTTTCCAGCTGCTACTTGTTAAAGTTCGTTGTATCTAACCTGCACTGACCTCTATACACCATGATTGACACACGACTCGGGGGCTGCCACACAATAGCACAGCATCTGGAAAGGGAGGACCACAAAGAATGGTCGTCAGTTTAAAGTGCACGCGCACCGCAGGCCATCTGATGTGGTAACTATGGTTACTGGTTGGTAAATGGAGTAGGAAACTGGGAGGGGTAGACCCGGTTCCCCGCTGTGGACCTCGCTGTGAAGGAACAGCCTTCATACTGAAACTCACTGTTTGTTGGTCGGAGAAACTAGAGACTGTGCACTGGAGACTTCACCCAAAACTATTTATTTAGACCGTTCTCCTGCTCGAAATGGAGTTGCTTTTAGTAGGAGAATGTCTGCTGTTGCTTTGAAGGCAACTTAGAGACGTGTTGAATGAGAGGGCAGAGGGGTAGGGGAAAAGAAGGGAGAGAAGAAAGGCTAGAAACTGAATATGGAGTGTCTTTTGCAATTCTGAAATATGAGAGAAGAGTGGCCACTAAAAATGCCTGTCGCTGGTCGGCAAACTGAGCAACGAGCAACTGTTTAGCTGGTTCTTCTCTGCATTGGCAGCTGCATGATGAAGAGGCTTTTTTCGGGTTGCGGGGTAGACTTAAACTATCTCCATCCATGATTAACTATAGCAATATAATTTGCAATACACGGCCTAAGGCAGAACGCAGTCTCTAACCATTTATCACCTTAAAAAAGCTATTAATATTGTCATGAGCTGTGTTCTTCCCGTCTGTGATGTCGCTATTAGAAGATAATTAGCCGGGGCGGTGTCGGAAGATCTGGCCTGGTGGCACATCGAATGAAGTACATGAAGCGCTTGTCACCAAAGCAGCGAGGCTCGTGCGTCCTGGGTTCGGATCCTGCCTCAGGCTAACTCCCTTGCTGCTGTGTTTACATGGTGGCGCACTTCATTCCGTCGTTACTTTCTCTTGTCCTATTTTTCGTTGTTTGTGTTTTTGATGACATGACTCGTTGTTGCTTCTGTAATTGATCATACGGCTCCTGGTTGTTCCAATGTTTAAGCCATTGAAACAACGGCCTTGAGTCAAATAACCTGTGTAATTACGGTACATAGCAATGGTTTTTCTCTCCCCTCTCCCGCATCTCACAATCCCGTTGGAGTTTGCACGTCTGCGGTTTGCATGGATCATTTATATGCCTAGCGGCTTTCACGAGCTTGCATAAAAACAAATTTAACTGACGTTTACGTCCGGTAAAGTGGGGAATCTGTATCTTCCAGACCCGCTTCTCCCCGTAGTCTTATTTCACCTCCCTTACCCGCTAACCACCCCATCCTTTCAGTTTCTTGTTATCCTGCGCACAACAACTCGCATGCTTAACGGAGGAAAACGGTTTTTGAGAGAAGCCAGGTATCTTGCATTGTTACCTTCTGCTGCGCACGCCGTCGCAAGAACTGTCAGGTCCAGGCAGTTTCTTTTTGCTCATTCGCTTGTGTTTGCAGAAGACTCGCATGTGCTGGGGATGGACGTGGAAGGGAGTCACTGTATTTGTATGCTACACAAGACTAGAAATCACACTGCTATTCACTGCGTGCTACACAACACTAAAAATCAACAGCATGTAATTTACTGGTCATCCATCCATACAGCCTTGATCCCCCTCCCCTCACCTACCACAATAGCTGGCTGCCCATTTTATGACATCAGACTGGTGAGGACGACGAAAAGGGAAGAATTTTTTTCTCTGGGATTTAGCAATGTTAGCCTGCAGCCTTCAAGAGTGTTTAAATGGCGCACATTGCAGAGACCGACAAATGCAAACGTAGTCCTGTTTACTCCTACAGTGAAACGAGGAAACCCATTCACTTTAGTTAAGCGACCGCCATCTTAGCGAGATGCTAGTCGCATTTTTGTTTCCATTCTTCTGATTCTCCTCGCTCTCTCGCTCGCGCGTCTGAAAAAGGAGTTTGCATTCAACTCGGCTGCCATTGCTGAAACGAGGCAAGCATGCAAGATCAAGGAAATGGTGTAGATAAAGAGCTTTTGCTGGAAATGTTTGACCTGAGGTCTTCTTGAGAGAGGCAGTCAGGGAGCATAGGGTTGAAAGGAAGGGGATAAAGGGGAGTCTCTGAACTACGAGCTTGTACGGCTAGTAGTAAGCAGGAATTCTGGCAGCAGCGAAAGAGTACAGGAGAGGGGAGTACGAGAGAGAGAGAGAAGGGGAAGGCTGCATTCCACAGAAGACATGAAAGCGTGGACGGCAAAACACGACACCGCGCAGGCTGTGCAGTGCAGGCCGCAGGCAGGTTCACATGTCACAGTCTGAAGGCCACGGGCCTCAGGTATAATGCAGGGCTTAGCTTGAAGGATAGGAAATAGTTGAAGCTGCCTTCCCTATAGTGGGTCCTGCAGCTATCAACATTCTAATCTCCAGTTTTTTTGTTTTTGGTTTGTTTATCCCTTAATTTTTGCTTACTGGCTTGTGGGACGAGTGTTCGCTCTTATAAGACTGCGTTGATGTAATTTTCATAAACACGGAATTGTTAACAAAAAAGAAAAAAAAACTACGAACCCTAAGATTTTGCCCCAAAGGTTCTTGTAGCGAGAAGGCCAGATTTGGTTTCTTCTCTAAGTACTCGTGTATGGTTACTTGTCTGAGACTAGAACTACTTCTGTAGGTAAATAGAAGGTGCTTGAACCTCCTGAAGTGCTATCATTGTGTTCCTCTGGGGTGAAGTTTTGAACTTTATCTTTTTTTTTTTTTTTGGCAGGAATGATGTGGGAGGAGGAGACTGGAGTAAAGTAGCAGTGCGTCCATCAGATTAGAAGAAAAAAGGGGTGTCGGGGAAGAGTGACGGGAAGATGGCTGTTTTACTAAGCTGTTTTGACATACTCCAAACTTTTGTTTTGGGCAGCTTCATAATGGGCATCGAGAACATCCAGAGTCTGGCTCGCTTGTATTTGTTAGTGGGTGACCGAAGCGCAGCAAGCAGATCGATTACAGTTGAGTTTACTCCTCCAGAATTGCATCCCCCCTTCCTGCCTGAGGGAATACAATCGCTGCCCTCCGCCAGCAGACACCGACCACCTCATCCAGGCCACACGCACGATTAACCATCTCCTGCGGCATTGGTTCCACAGATTGCAGCTAAAGGGTCAGTTCTTTAACCCAGTTCCGACCCATCCCTCCCACTACCCCATGACCTCCCGTGGTCGGGCGCGTGGTGTAATCTAAGAGGCGCTCATGCTAGTTTAAACGGAGTTATGAATTCCTCCTTTAAAAAAATACTCTCCGCCTCTCCCCACCCTATGACTATTATTTCGCTTACGCACGAGAACTCTTCCGACGCACGCGCTTGATTAAATCCACATGTGCGCGTGGTGTCTATGAATCTGTGGTCACGCGCGCGGGCTGACACACGCCCATTTGACATTCGCAGAACCACTCGTTTATTATTATTGCTTCTCCCTCCAGTCCACCCCGCCCACTCTAAACCCCCGGTCCCTCTTTGCCTCAGCTGTTGTACAGATTCTGTTTTATGGAAAAAAGATGAAGAAAGAAACGGCATGATAGTGGGGGTACAAATAAGATGGAAGAAAAGGGTTGGGGATACGACAGACGTGGGCGTCTAATTTCGGACTGCACGTGGGGTTTCAAAGATGCAATACTTAGGTGGATCGCTAGCATGCAGCATTATAGGCCTCTTCGTATGCAGACCACGGAGCAAGTTTGGTTTCTCTCCTTTAGTCTCGTTCCTTGCACACCCTTCCCCCTTTTTAAACCCGCAGAAGCTTTTCTTTATTGAATGATGCTGGTTTATCTTTTTCTTGAGATCATGTTTCGAGGTCTTTTTTTTTTATTCTGTTACGATCATGTGTGCGGGGGACGTATTTTCCGCATGTGTGATGTTAATATTATTCTAATGATATATTTGTGTCCGTGAACACGGATTAGCACGTTCATAGTTTTTCAGAACATGGTGGCGCCACTGCTCTGAACGAAGTATACGGATCGAACCTCGACGTTCTGCAGAAGATGAGATGTGTGCGTTGTTTGTGCTTCAGCACAGGAATAGTCCCTTCTACATGTCTTCTTTCGAGCATTGTACTATTTATAAAAAAAGCGCACGGTGCGAGTTCTTGTTCGGTTCCTTTCTTTGGGATGGACAAAGCAACGGTATCTTTGAAGCAGCGGACCTACAAGCCATTTAGCAGGCGACAATAGACTTCAAATGTACATGCCAAAATGATGTGAGATGCTCATGGGGTGCATCAAAAGTATGTTATGTTGCCTTTCCGTTGGATTTTATTTTGTTGCAAAATGTGATCAACCGTCTAAATCATTTGCGTGTAACCTTTCGAGCAAAACAAACATCCCACACCAACGATTCAGCTACCGCTGTTGATACCATTGATTTCCAATACCAAAGAAATCTCTTATACATTATCACTGAAAACAGAAAAATAAGAAAAATAGATCATTTTTAAACGAATGTTTTCACAATGTTTGAAGTTTTTTGTCCTTAAGAAGTATTACCAAATTGCTAAAATGCACAACAGAGTGATCGCGAGATGTATTTGTCCTGAGCGATAATGGTAAAAAACACAACAAACATTATATCAAATATATTTTATTCACTACTACACACACAAACACCAGTTTCAGAACATTCTCCCAAAATGTTTATTTAAAGACTATGAATAAATGAGAAATTTGAAAAAAGTAATTTTTGATGTGACGAGATCGATCTGGTCTTCGTCCTTGATTCGACCACCGTGACAAAAACAAACTTACAGCTCGTCAAGATTTTGTCAACGGGTTTCGCATCAATGCTGACATCGACTAACCCAGTGTTGGGATCGACAGCACTGACGTCGACGTCCAGTTCCAGCTCATCGCAAGAAGACGATGGCGGTTATCTTCTGTGTCATCGCGCAGGCTGAACCGACACGACCGAGGTTAGAAAAACCACGTGGGCAGAGCTGTATTCACCCAGGGACTGTCCAAAGATCGCCATACTGGGGACAAACGGCGTGTCCTAAATCAACACTCGACTTACAATTCCAGACCTGGAAGTACCGATATCAGCGCCGTTTCTATTGGTTTGTCAAACACGACAGACCTGGACGGCATCGTCCCCGAGCCGGTGGACAAGAACCGTCGGGCAGTCCAAGACTTAAGCTGAAGATCTGAAGAGACAAGTTGATTTGCGCATTCTGAGGCGATTTTAATGCATATGTTTATTGCTTTTATTCTTTTCGCAAATACACATACCACTCAAGGCAAAAAAAGGAAGGCTTTCTCCTAACACGTGTGTTCAGAGAGAGAAAGAAAGTGTGAATATTGCTGCAACTATTATTGCGTGTTTTAAAAGCAATTGCAGAATCTAATGCGTTTTTTAAACAGGCAAACATTTTCCCAGCAACACTCTGGACAATGTCCGCATAGCAAGTGTCTTTGTGAGCACTTTGGGGTCTGTTTGGCAGAGTGAAGGCTGCCTTTCTTTGTCAGCAGTGTAAAGCTGGATGGGAGCACCCACCAACAGCAACAACAAAAAAAAGTAGGCACTGAAATAAGGGAGAAAATCATTTGGAGTGTGCGTTCTTTCCATCTCCCTGGTGGGTGTGTAGTGTGACTGGGTGCAAGTCAACTCTTGTTTTCGGCACGATCAAAGAACACTTTCCTCTGATTTCCTGTTTACTCCGCCCTAAAAATAATCTAGAAAATCAGTCACCTTCGGCGTTGGAGCTGTGAGAGTAACACCTGTAGCAGTCCGAGCGCATGAATCATCTCATCATAATAACATAGTACGCATAGCTCCCTCTTGCGGCAGTATCATCATCGGGTTGTGAACTTGTCGAGCTTTCCTATCTCTGGCGTAGGGCGGCATGACAGATCCCTGGTAACTACGTCTTTCGATTATGGCCGCTCCTATCATATTTATAGCTTAAAAGTCTCGTGGGATGCAGTAGTTTTCTTCTAATGACTACCCGGTGTAAGATACTATTCCCTTAAATATGGGTGAATGCCTTCCTGTCGCTTTGGAGATGCACATATTCATGCACATAAATGGTCAACAACGCAGAGACGATAGATACTTTTACATAGTCAAGGCCTGGACTAGTGAGAGACCAGCCACCATATGTTAATTAGCCGTAACCATGTACAAATGTGACCTCACGAGGTGAAGTATATAAACATGTATCTTGAGAACGGAAGACTGGGTTTTGGAAAATTGTATGGTTTATCCAGCCTGTAGAAAAAAAGTGCACCCCGCTAGACCTTTAGAAGATAGCCTTGAACGCATAGCCAGGGGCGTCTCGCAATTTCACGAAGTAACCTGGCTAAACAAAACATTTTCACAAGTTTTGCGAACGACACTTCTAACCAATACATGTTTTAAAGTGACTGTCGGCAGCAGTTCTCGTAAACAATAGATCTCAGCGTCAGAGGTGATGGAAAAATAATTTGTTGTGGGATCAAAATAGCCAGACGATGGAGAATAATTTGTTGTGGGATTAAAATAGCCAGATAATGTGGAATAATTTGTTCTGGGATTAAAGTAGCCAGACGATGTAAAATAATCTGCCATTTTTGCAAAACATGACGATGCTGCTTTACTTGTGTTGAGAAGACAAGTCCATTTAACTAGTTTTAAGTATATTTTTATCAGATTGCCCAGCAGTACCTGCAGAATACATGGTATTTCTGAAGACACCTAGTCGGTAAATAAGCTCCCTTTGGATGTAACTGTTTCTCTTACTCCTGTTGCTGCTGTTAGTGGGTGAAGGATGGGGAATACTACCACCCCCACTGTTCTTGGGTGCAGCCTTGAAAGAATTTATTGCCTGGTGCGATGAAAATTTCTTAGACCTTAATGTGAGTAAGACAAAAGAGATGGTTTTCGATTTCCGTCGGACTTCTCCACCAAGTCCTGTAAGTGTCATCCACGACAAAGAGGTGGAAATGGTTCCTGTTTTTAAATACCTGGGCACCATCTTCGACAGGCGACTTTGCTGGGATGTCAACACCCAAGCTATCCTGAAGAAGGCTCAGCAGCGTCTCTTCCTTCTCCGGAAGTTGAAGTCTTTCTCTGTCTCCCACCAATTTCTTCAGCTTTTTTACAGATCGCACATAGCGTGCTGTCCTTCTCGTCTGTTTCTACAACAGTTTATCGGTGAAGGACAAGAGCAGCCTACATCGTGTGGTATCCACCTGCTCAAAAGTCATTGGGACAGCCCAAACTACTCTTCAGACTCTGTATAACAGGCAGACATTTCTGAAAGTGTCAGCAATCCTCTGTGGTGACAGGCATGTCCTGTCGAGAGAGTTTGTCCAGCTCCCATCGGAACGCCGATTTTGTGTGCCTGCATGCAGGACTAACAGACTGCGGCTGTCATTCGTTGTTTCGGCCGTGCGTCTCTTGAATGGTGCTGTGCAAATGAATGAAACATGAATGGGGAAGCCTGTATGATGCATATGAATGTGTGTGTGTGTGTGTGTGTGTGTGTGTGTGTGTGGATGTTGTGTGGTGTGTGTTGTATGGTATGGGTGGGTTGTGTGTATGTGTGTGTGTTCTGTGTGTATATGTGGGTGTTTTTATGTGTTAAATTCTTTTTTGTGTGTTAAATTGTATCGAGCTGCCACCCAATTGCCCTCTGGGACAAATAAAATCTTATCCTATCTTATCTTAATACTTGCTTTAACATCAACTAACACCAACATTTTTTTTAAAGTACTATGAAAGAAAGAAAGAATGGCAGACATAGGAAACAAGATTATTGTGTTTCTGTGTATCCTTCTTTCGTTAGAGACGCCACAGTGGCGGATCTTATCAGGAAGTGATTTTATGAGTCGACAGACAGAGGCTATTTGATAATTTAGTAACAGCGTGAGGGATTCTTTGGCTCCTAGTGTCTGCTTGGCCATGAATAGAGGGCCTGACCCATAGAGCTAATTATTCATACAGCACTACTGTCTCTTTCTTGTCTGCCCCCGTACCAGGATGATTGCACTTTTAAGACGGACCACGTGTTTGTTTGTGAGAGAGAGAGTGAGAGCAGGCGTGTGAACGATGTGTGTGTGTGTGTGTGCGCGCGCGTGCGCGCGTGTGAGGTGTATGTGTCGTTGTATACGTGCGCTTGCTTTGGTGTTTAAGTAGGGTTGCTAACGCTAACACCAGTGTGATTACACTCATAATCCTTACAAAAGGTATCTCAGTATTTGTTTCATAGATAGATGAAATTCTGACACAGCGCAATACAGGGGAAATATCTGCAATATTTGTGCTGAATGATGGTAGTCACAAGCATCCCTACTCAAAGATGCCAGCCGTGGGGAACAAAGATGTCATGAATAAGATTTGTTCACAACTAACCTTCTGGGAGGAAACGAAGTTGTGCACATTCAGCTCAAAATTAAGACCCCTGTCAGCAAATCAGAGACATCATGTCGTCAGCACGAAGCCAGCAGTCACATTGTCTCATTTTTCCAAGACAAACGACCCGACAGAAAGTTCACCCAGTGCCTAGAGTCTTCCCTGGCGCCCGGCTCAACTCCTTATGGTTGCTTTGCATCTCGTTGTGATGTCCTCCACATAGTTGACAACAGCTGCACATAAATAACATTCATAATCTGGATGGTTTGTTTGTTTACATGCTGTATCTAAATGCACTCTAGGATTATTCCCGATGTCTACTGTAGATATATATATATATATATATACATATATATCATTTAAGTACAGTTTGTGATTATATCTGGTGCAGTTGTTTACAAGTTGTTAAACAAGTCGCACCTAAAGAATAACATTGTGCCCTTTGTCGATTGGTGCGCATCCATACATATAATCTTACCAAACCTCATTGCAAGAATCGTCAATTGATTATTGTATTTACATACACATTATTATGATATTGTGTAACAGGAACGCTATTGATGTAATATATTGGTTGGGTTTTGGAAACATCATCGTGTCTTGTTCATGAGAACTTTCCGTATCAGAAAAAAGAAAGAGAGGACTCAGGACGCAGTGGACCAAAGCTTAATGTTTCATTTTGCTCTGCTTTACTCCGCTCCCTCTCTTGGTGTTCTGTCGGATTGCAAGCACAAGAGAAACGGAAGTTGAACCTCTCGTTATGTCAGCTAAAATGGTTTAGAAGCATGTGGTGCTGTGCACATTTGAGTCATCACAAACACTGCTCACGAAGTCTCCGACCCTCGGTAAAATGTTTCATCAGACATGGATGGAATCCCAGCCTGTGGGTTATGTAAGATGCTACACATATGCCAGCGGCTCAGGAACATGAATGCAAAATGTCTCGCTGGCATGAATCTAAAGTGGTTCGTTGACAGCCGATGAGAGACCTTTTTCTTTTTACGACTGTCGCAGGCGCACTAACCATATTCTATCGCTGCTTCTGGTGGAAGCTGTGGCAGCCATTCATCTTTCTTCTTTTTTTTTTTTTTGCACGTGATAAAAGTGCACGCTTATCTGGCAGAAAGTATTTCTTGGGACTACCTTCAGATGGGGCTGTAAGCAGTGGGCATAGTGGGATTTATGAGTGACGAACGGGAAAACCTTCAAGAAAAGAAATACGAGCCAATAAAACACTGTCCTCATTTCGGACACAGGTTTTCATAATCATTGCTTTTCTTGATAATTCGCAGAAAAATTGGTGAAATAAAATGACAGACATCAGTCTTTGAATAAGGTCAGCAATTTCTTGAAAAGACAACAAGCCGCAGATTGTGGTATAAACATTTTATTGTAGATTTTGCCATTGGTATAAGGTTCTATCCCTTGCCACGGTGTCTTTCTCTCTTACATCTTCCCGACTGCGTTTTTGTGTATTTACATATCTGGCTTCCAAAGACCACCCCCCTCCCAGCACCACCATGTGTTAAGATTATCTTTTAAAACGAAATTCGGTTTTTGTATTTTCATGTCGTGTAAAACATTTGTTCAATAATTAGAATAAACCTGCATGCGAAAATGTGTTTTCAATTAACCATGAAGGTGGGAACGCAAAAGTTTTTTTAATTTAATTCTGAACAGCTGAACGTCAAAGTCGGTCATCTCAAGGAAAAGGAGGTTACAGAAAATAAATCGTGAGGGGGTTATCTACTTTCTTTTCCCTCTTGTGTGAGTTACTACCAAGCGTGCCGTGTTTCACATACGTTGGTAGGATGGCATTAAGGGAATGGAAAGGTCTTGCAACCTTCTTGTGGAAGATAAGCAGTCGGGGGTAACTGTAACCAGCAGTTTGGGAAGACCTTCGTTAGATGAAAGTTTATACAGAGTAATGCGAGACTGTGAGTGCGGCTGTAAGTAAATACATCAACATAGCCCGCGAGGTGTGAAGCTGAGAGACGACGGGAGTGAGCGCGTGGGTAGATAGAGAAGGGGGTGGGGCGGCAAGGGGGTGCTCAGAGCAGCTTCAGCCTGACTCAGGAGCTACGACTCACAGAGCTGTACCAGCAGTACGTATGTGTTTTTAGACCGTGGATGGCTGAGAACTACTTGTTTATGAGGGAACATTCCATTCGTTTACTTCCGCAATATTTTCCAGTTACCCAGATCTTTTTATACGTTTGGAAAGTTTCTCAGACTGCTTCCGGTAACTAAGTGGTTCAAAGTGACTAGAAAAACACCGCTACTGCATTCTTCCGCTGCCTCTCATCTTTATTCAAAAACTAAGCAGTTAATTGGTACCTGTTCGTAGGGTCGGCCGTCAGAGGTTTTCTCCGGGTACTTCGGTTTCCTCTCCCTTCCCGCGAAATCACTTTCCCGCCAAGACAACCAACCAACTAACCGACCGACCGACCGAGACCGACCGACCGACCGGGACTGTAGTGTGAAGTAAGAAAAATCGTTTCCCTTTGGGCAATGTCGTAAACTGAAGGACACGCGTCCTAGTTATAAAGCGGTGTCCAGACTGCAGAGGGCGGTAGTTAAAAAGCGGCGGCCCGAGGGTAAAGCGAGTGTTTGCGGGGTCTGCGCACCGATTTGCATCTTGGTTTCCCTTCTTTTTTCTCTTGGGCAACGTTTTACCTCGCCTCATAATTGCGGCCCCTGGCGAGTGAGCACAGCAGGTTTTCTGTTCACCGGTCTAAGCCTACAAGTTACAAGGCTGCGGAATGTCCCTCAGACTCAATTTGTCCACCTGATTTGCATATTTATGCTAGATCAGCACAATCGAGAAAAGAGGACACAAGGCTCAAACATTGGCTGCTTTGCTCTGTCTCCAAGGACACGTGATTCAAGTCTTAATCAGAAGCACTTTAGTTTGCTACTTGGATATTCTTCTCGAGACAGATCCCTGGGGGTGCATCTGTCAACTATTTATAAGCAGCGTTGTAGCTTAATCTGGAAATCATTCAGCGAGAGCTGTGTGTGTGTGAGAGAGAGAGACTGTGTTGGGTGGAACCACCAAAACTGTTCGTAATTACCACTAAACCATAATGTACGTGGGACCGTATCATATATATATTTTTTTTATGAGTTCATTCCTCAACTGTGTCCTGCAACTCCTGTCTATGCCATAATAGAAGCAGAATGGGGTGATGGCAGGGATGCATGGGGGAGAATGGTAAGCGAATTTTGGGGTTTCTTTGCGACTTAATCGTTAAGTCAGGCACTCAGCAAGAAGCTACACGGGAAATAAATGTCCCTTCTCCCAGCGTCTTTCATGGAACTTTTCACCGCCTGAGGGTAGGTCTGTACAGTCATCATGTCATTAAAACTAAGGTTCTGTCATGTTTCAGTTTTCATCACACCAGGGTTGGCATGTGCAGTTATCAGGTGACTATACTCATGATAGGTACATTCTATAAGTCCAACTACTTATATCGCAGAGCCAAGCGAGAATGTCGGAACGCAGAGGCTCCTCCATCTATGCTCCACACTTCACATCTAGGATGCCGCCTGCAAAGGTGCCGTTGTAGTTTGTTGCGTTGACGTAAAAAGGGGGCGGTTCCTGTTCTTTGTAGTCGCACGAAATCTTGTAAACCCTGAAAGGTCAGACGACTCATTATGTAGAGCTGCCGAAAGAGGTCTAGGGCGTTGGAATTTGTACCACGATGTGCTGTTTATACATGTGTCAGTGGCTGCAGCAGAAAAATATTGTTCCCATCCCAAAAAAGGGTCGCATGAAGCTCGCTTTTGGCAGCACAGAAATGCCACCGCAGCGATTACGGAGATTGTGAAGGTATTACGGTTGAGCTTTCGCGGGAGGCTAGAGGGATGACTGGAGTTTTAGTGCCAAACATTATCGTACAGGACCAGCAGAGTGACGGAGAGTTTCAGTGCCAAACGGGGTTAGAACTACCGCCGGCACGCCTGCACAGTGGCGGGAAGCCCACTTCGTGTTAAACTGCGAAACAAATGTGTGGCCGGATTCCCTTCTGACCCTTAATTTTGTCTCACACACACGCACACACTCTCTCGGGACTGAGTATGGGGGGATTTGACTGGCGGTAAAAGGTGGAGTAATGTTGTCATCTAAGTTGACATCAAATGGCGTAGGCGAAGATGGGTTCACCAAGGCCATCACGACCCATTAGACAGTGGTTTGAAGACTGTTGTGGCGAGGCCGGAATAGGAGAAGGCGATTTCCTCTTTTAAGGGTGTTACCAGCTTCGTTCTCATTTGTCTGCTTTCCAAAGCCTTCACATTTTCTCTGAAACTGTTTCTGAGAAAAAGTGGTTTTCCTCCATCTGCCGTCTGATTCTTTTTTTTTAAACCCCTAGGGCAAGTTTCTTTTCCAACAAAACAGTCTGCTCAAACCAGCTTGGAAGTTTACATGTTGGCTTTGGTCCATATTTAAATTGAAATTTTGCAGATTTGCCAGGAGTTGTCGAATCACTTCGCCCGGACATGTAGAGACAAAATTAAAATTAGTGGGGATCCATTTCGATACCATTCGTGTTCGTTACAGCACCGTCTGTTCAAAATGAAAAGCATCCGCTGTTGTGATTTTTTTAGATAGAGCTGGTTAGATTAAATGCATCCCACAGGTAGGTCAGATTCAGGTAGGAAAAGGTAATGGCGGCAAAAATAGTAGTGTCATCCCGCTGCCTTTTGATCGTGGAGGACTGACTTGTTGAAAACCGCATATCTCTGAGCTGGTATTCTTGAGAGGGCGGCAACCATCTCCTCACGTACATAGTCAATACCTGGATCCTCTTGGGTATGTGGAAGCACACTGCGCCATACGGGTATCGTACCAGTTAGTGAGAGCACCTCCAGCATTCTAGACACTCGGCGAAAGGAATATGCCAAGTCAAACAGGATTTTTCAGCTCTCCCTTTCTGGGACTGAAACATACCGTGGGAGCTCATTCTATTCCTAGCGCATCTGCTTTTAGGTCGGGTAGAGGGAATGAAAGGGTGGTGGTGGTGTGTGGGGGTAATAAAGAAAGCGATACACTGGGTTTAAAGATTCAAAGCATTCGCTGGACCAGATGGCGCTGAAGCACTTTATTTTAGCACTGGCTCACAGGTCCTGTTTTTCTCCACGCAAGCTCTGGCGGGCTGGGGCGCCACATAGATATTACCAGCTTATCAGTGATAACTGACACCTGAAAGAAAACTTAACTGGTATCGCGTATCGCTTACGGTATCACGGCAGCGAGAATAGAAAGGCTTTTGGCGCATGTGGTAGGTACCTTCCTGATGAATATCTGTTTCACAGACGCTTTTTTGTTTACCCCAGTCGGTGCTGAGACAGCGGTACGATGAGAGACAAGGGGTAGATGGGCAAACAGCTACTTCCGCTTCCGTCTTTTCCCGGAAACATGCAATTTGCGGCGAAATGGACATTCGGCAGGTTATGTGTGTTGGGGGAGATGAGGTGTAGGGGGATTTTTGCGGGGGTTGGGGGGGAGCTGAAATATTATCAGGACGCCAGTGTGACGGACGAGGTCTGCGTGAACGAGATTGCAGGTGTCCGTGAAGCAAAATTAAGTGAAACTTCCTTTGTGACCTAAGATTCTCATCGGAATATCCCTTGCTTTTTCACTGGAAGTACACTGTTGCTTCATCGCGCCATTCACTACCACCACCACCTCTTTTTAACAGTTTCTCACTCTTTTTCCGTAACCCCAATCAGCCCTCTGTCTGAACAATGCTACATCTTGATCTGTTGATTTGGTGTGTTCATGCCTTGCTATCAGGGTTTTTGTTACCTATTGGATGTTCACAAAATTTGCATTAAAGTCGGTTTATTGATTTGGATAGCCTTTGAACATCTACTTTTAACATTACCGTCTCACAAACCAATAGTCTGTGTTTGTGTGTCCTCTACGGATACGGCTAATTGATCGAATTTAATTTGTGTTGGATTGGAGGGAGCAGGTTGAGCTTTATCCTAGTCGACACACTGGACGGAGTCATTTTGCAGCTGACACTCTTCTTCCCATCAGTGCCTTCCTCCATCCTCTGGCTGTCAGATGTGCTTTCACTGAGATACGGAGTCTCGTGCGAGACTAGTCCGCCTTCAATCGATTACAGGGGGCGTGGAGGGTAGGAACTCTACAGAGCCGTTGGGTAAACATGTGACATCATCACGCCGGTCGGGCTTCCAGAGGCCTGTCGGGGTAGACAACTCCATTCATTGACGCCATCACCAACCTCGTGCATCCTCCCAACGGTACTTGTTCATTAAATCTTTTTTTGGGGGGGGCGGGGGTTGGGGGACGCGGAGGTGGGGTCTCAGACGTTCCATGTTCTCAAGTGACATGAAGTCGGCCAAGTAGAAGGAGGGCTGGAATGTATGCTAGAAGTAGATAGAGAATGGTAGAAGCATATCAAGTACCACGCAGACTTCTGTGTTTCTCTGCCAGACGAGCTTAACCAAACGATGTCGATGCTAGCATGGTGTTTGTCTAACTTGTTGACGGATGTCTGAATCGTTTGAATCCTCTCCCCCTTCTCATGTGTATACTGGTCTTATTAATTAATTAAGTGGCTGGCTGGATAGCTGGTTTGATAGAAGCTGTTAGTTCTAGTAAGGATCTCGCGGGAAAGGGTTAATGAAAGAGGAGGAAATCGGAATATGCGGACTTAACTCTTTTGCAGGCCTGGCTGAGGAAGTTGTCACACACTCAGTGAGAATTAAAGAGTCTCATAGCCTAGTAGTGGCATGCCTCCTTATTTACCGCCCCTGACAATCATATACCCATTTTTTGCTAAGCAGCTTCTGGGTGGGCTGGGGGGAAGGTTTTCTGCCACAGACCCGAGCAAACTTCTCCCCTCAGCCTTCTGCTTCACAGTCCAGCGGACTAACTATCAGAGGACTAGCCTGTGAGAATTTTAAAGACCCCCCGAGACTTTTCGATCTGCATTGGACACTTCTTTGAGGCAAGCGTCTCACCATTGGACAGCTTGTGGACAGCACATACAAAAGACCACAAGATGTAGGTCCAACATTGCTACGTCATTATTTGGGACGGAGGATGGGGGAAGGTGGAGAAAATGCATGTGTGCATCTGATATACAGAGTTTGTTGTGGGGCTTGTAAATTGTTTAGCTCCCTGTGTGGTTGTAAGCCTTGCTTATTTATTATCAACGGCTTAGACAATTCTTGAACAAATACACTTCCTTTCATGGTTAGTTCATCTTGTGCTTGCTCAGGAGCCTGTAACTTTGTCACTGATCTCCACAGCTAGTGACGTCAGACAAACAGTTCGCACGTGCCCCCGAGTTGGCTCAGCTGCACCAGACAGGAAGCCTCTCGTCCACGCTGTGAAATACAACAGCACGTGTGAGCGAGGGTGGTAAAGATCGCTTACACTGGGGATTTCACTACAGTTGTGAGGAAGCAAGAGACGCATAGACCTGTGTTGTGGTAGGGGATGGGGGTGGCCAGGAAAGGCGAGGGAGCCATGTTGAAAGTGGGTGTTTGTGGTGTTTGAGTGAAATTTATGGTTCTACGATTACGTGTAGAGCTGTGCCACCGGTTAGAACAATTTCGGTTTTGAAGGTGCAAACATAAAATGGTAAAATGTTGCTTTATTTATCAGTGCCCTTCGTGATTTTGTTATTTAAATTATTTTTTATTTTCAAATCGTCATCAGAACTGTTGTTTTACGGGATGTGTTCGATACATATTCAGAATTCAATTTGTACAGTACAGCGACACATCTTCAGATATTCTCAACTAGTCTCAAAGTTGTCGTTTTCACGTGCGCTGTCCAAGAAGCCGCCGGTTGTGCTAAACTTGTGTAAACTCTAAGATTTTCTGTCGACATGCTTTATTCCAATCTAAAACAGCGGGACCCACTTCATTGCCGTAATGCCTTTTGTTTTTAATGTGGATGGGGCGATAAGGCAGGCACACATTACTAAAACTATTAATATTAGTCCTCTGGAGGTTTTGATGTTGGATTATTACACCTGATGTGTTTGATGGCTTCGTAATTCCTTCGGAGCCAGCTGCCTCGAGCCACTGGGTGCACACATCGCATTTTTTGGTGACGGGCTGTAGATTTGTAAGCTTGTGTGTCGAAAGCTCTAGAGGCACGTGATCACTGGGGGATTTTTTTGACACGTGCCTGGTGGCTGTCCTCGCACTGATCTCATTGATCATAGTGTACCTGAGGTGCAGCTGTGACAGTGGAGTCGACAACTGCAGAAAGCCCTGGCAGACGCTTAACAAGTGGTAGATAGAGAAAATGTGTGTGTGTGTGTGTGTGTGCGGGCGCGCGCGCGCGCATGCACACATTCATTTTACATAAGGTAGAAAAGTGGATATTGACGAGATATTGGCACCCTCAGCTGAGTCACAAGACAGCGGTGGTCATGCATCACAGTTATTGATGATCGAAAATTGCGATGGAAGCCTTGTATGGTTAAGGCATTTTATTGGATGAATTACACATTACCACACTGTAAACCTTCGACTGTAAACCTCCTTTCAGTTATATATATATATACTGTACCTCGCTCTTTTGCGTTAAGCTGGGGAATCTAGCTGTTTGCTCATGTCATGGCAGCACTATGGTTTTTTACACCAAAGAGCAATCCCATTGTGGATGAGTTTTTTTTTTCTTTTACCTGGAAATGCTGTTTCTATGTTTACCTCCGCTTGCTCATGTAGGTATTAAGTTACTTCTCTTTGTCAGGCTGAACTATGCAGCGTGTTTTTATACCCAAGTTAAGCAGATACATTTGGGGGTTTGTATGCTGTTCTCGTTGTCACCTACCATCAGCTATGCATGATACTTCGATTATTCATCTCTTTTTGTTAGGTTACAAAATATAAATGTTTGTACATGTAAGTTACTTACCACCCTTCAATCTTGGGCGCGAGCCTAAACTGAATTAAGAAGTCTCGGTCTCTCTTTCATTAATATTTTCTATGATCCTGTATACCTTTCGGTTTTATCAATTTCTGACTGGTGTAGTCATTCTCCGCCAGTGCTCTGCGCGTGTTTCCTTTGCCCCACACCCTTCTTCGCGGATTTATGAATTATTTCTTATACTAAGGTCCCTCTTTTTCTCCCTCGGTCTCATCTCTCTGTCAATCTGTGTGTGTGGGTGGGTGTGAAAAAGAGTATTACACGTATTCATATTTTTTGTCGTTTTACCTTTGTTCTGTCACTTATGCTTATTGGTCGCGGTTAGAATCTCCCTCTCGTCTTTCATTACCCATATCCCCCTGTTACATGAAGTGCATTTCTGTTGGAACTGTTTAAGGAAACGTGTGCTTTTCGGTCTGCGAAGTCCTGGAAGGTTCGTTTTTCAACATCACCTCTCTTATGGCTGGAAACAGCTGCGTGGATTATTAATCATCGTGCCGAGCCCGTAACCGCTCGTAAAATCAGACCAAAATCGGAGGCCCTGGGCCGTCATCTGGTTAGCAAGTCTCTTGTTGCCTTGCATCCAGCTAAACGCCGTCTATTGGCTCGCCGTTCAGCACCCAGTGTGCACGCGCGGTCTCCACGACAGTGATGATGTCATCAGACATGGCGGCGAAGGGCAACGCCGTGGCGTTTGTCGTGGCTTTCGTGCTCTGCACTCTTGTACAAATCGTGTTAGTGTGCTTGTTCGGCCATCTCGTGATACCGAGTCGTTCATCGACCGGACCCATCGACCACGTCTGACATCGTGACTCGGGTGTCTGAAGATCTCCTTTTTGGCGGACGACCAACGTCAACATTAGCTGTAATGGGGTAAGGGTGAGTAGGGGGGACTGTGGGCTTGGATAGGAAATTTAGTCTACAGTTGGACATCCTACCGTCTCGCATCCTGTCGCGGATATTGCTTTCGCGCAGTCACGTGCTTTCATCAGACTGGTTCTGCAGGCTGCATTCATTACAATATCGCATCCTGCTCTTTACGGATCTGCCCTGCACCATCTAGCCATCGACATAGAAGGATAATCTGAAGAAGTGCCTGGCTGAATAGTACAAGGTATTTGAATGTCCTGCCTTGTAGACGGGTCTGCTGATTGGATGGTTTGACGATTGCACCATCTCCTATTTTTAATCAAGTGACACAGCTCTACTATTACGTTATACAACGGTGAATCATGATTGGTCCTCACACTCGCCCTCGCCTTAGCGCTCAGTGAATGAAATTGTCTTTCATATGTTAGTCACAAGGCTACACTATGAACAGGAGAAGGGTTTAAAAGTACCAACCTATTTAGCGAGGGTGGGGGGGTTGACTACCACTGACGACTATACTAGTAGCTGCGGATGTCGGAGGGACAGAACTTGTAGGCAAGTGGCGGATAAAACTAAAGAAGAAAGCTGCCATTAAATGACTTAATATGTTACGGCTTTTTATAAAACAAAAATACACACTTCTTATGACTTGTTTCTCTGTTTTCAACCCCTCGTTCTGCCCCTCATTCTAAAAACTCAGTCGGTGAAAAACCAAGAATTATTGCACTCATAGTAAAATTTATATCAACTATTTTTTCAAAGTCATTTTAAAACCCACAGGACTTTTAGTCGAAGGACATGGGACTCTGAATTATTTATATTTGGGATGATAGACAAGCTATTATCAAAACAAGAAGAGAAACAAGAAATATTCACGTAGATGTTGCTGACGCATCTGCCTTTCCAAGTTTGGCAACCCCAGATGCACCATAATAGTGAATTACTACTCCCTTGTGATCAGTAGAGAATGAATTGGCATTGCAACAAGAAACAGCCAGTTCCCAGCTTGCCCCGAAAGAGGAAAAAATAACCGCAGTGCCAGCCAGCATGAAACATGAAGATTATATCATGACTAATTTACTGCCGAGGGGTACATATGAGTTGCAGGCATGGACTGAATTCTGCCCAAGTACAAGTGATGATGACTTCACGAGGGAATTCGTGCAGTTTTGATGGATCGAGCTGTCAGAAACTTGACTTTTTGTAAACTAGTAGAACGATAATTGATGTTTCAATTTATATCATTCATTCAGCCATCAAATAGCACAGCTCATGAGATAGATAGGTAGATACCAAAGATAAAAACTACAATTAAAAGTACTAAGAAGAACACTTGAGGCTTGCATGCAATTAAATGTCTTTGATATAAAAATGCGTGTTTGAAAAGCGTCTTATTTCCTGATTATCTTTTAGGCTGACACTTGCAAACACAAATTGTGTGTGTGTGTGTGTGTGTGTTGGGAAGAGGAGGGGCTTGAGAAGTTTTGTGCTAAGAGAAAAGGCCTCGACAGTAGTCTGAGACTGATTCTTCTTACCTCCTTCATTCTTAACGCTTCAAAGAGTTTGCAGTCCACTCAAGAACAAATACCAGGGGAGGAGAGACATCAATCCCCCCCCCACACTTTTACCAGAGGGATGCCCCTCTCCAAAGTGCTAGAGGGTTGAACTTCCTTTCTCTTGTTCAAAGACATGGTCTTCCCATTAAGCATGCACAGAGAAGTGAAAAAAATGATAACTTTTTTTTACATATTTCAGTCTTTCAAAGCCCTCGAGTTAATAATCACCCACCCAACCCCTCCCTGCGTGCGCGCGCACGCACGCACAACAAGAAAGAGTGGTTGATTCCTTTTGAGTCTTGGCGACAGAGCGGTCGTAAATACCGATGCCTTCACTGATGTACATGCTAGCGGCCAGAGTTCACAGGCCTTTCAGTAGATTCTTGTACCGCGTGGGATGTCTTGTAACGAGGAAGATACAGGCTCTAGTCAAGCCTTGTAGATTAACATCTGAACAACAAGAGGATACGACATTGTATTGGCGGAAAGGGGATGTATAGGATAATAAAAGGTGAAGAGTCCCCACCACTTATACCGAAGCCGACAGACATCCAGGGTATTGGCTAGACCATCAACGCTTATCAGGAACGTATGAAGATGGGGGAGAAAGACGTATTATTTCGGTGTTAGTAAGGAAAAAACAAAGGAGAATGGAGTATGGTGGGGTGCGGGGTGGGAGTTCAGAATAGATAAGGGTGTGGGAGAGGTACAGTTTTATTTAAGCAGTCTAAAAATTAAGCCACAGAACGTTCCACATGTTGATCTGAATGGCGGCAGGCATTTCTGACGGTTGGCGCCAGACGCCAAGAAGAATGAATTCCACAAACGGAGAAAAATGCAGTCTTGTCACGGGTAGCAGACAGCGAGCGACCCCTGAAGTCAAATTTAGTCACCACAGCGCCTTTATTCCCCCTCTTCCCCACATGCCTCCCTTCACCTCATGCTGAGACGGTTATTGTTGTTCTACCAGCGCCAGACGGAGTAGCACGCTGCGCCATGATAAGCCCGAGACGCCGCCGCCATGATGCTTACGTCATAGACGTTCACGAAGTAGCTTTATTTATTCCCGGAACAGCCGTGTGTCAAAAAGGTCGTAGGCCACGAACTGATGAGCAGCAGGGAGGTTTAAAAGAAACCAAACTGATTCTTCTTTTTTATTTCTATGAAAGGAAGGCATATGCTGATAGCGAGACTCCGGAAGTGGAGACGTCGAGTTTGAAGATAAAGGCTGAACAGTGCCAGAGGCGTGTGCCCCCACTGACAGTACAGTGCCCGACTGTTACTCTTGTTTATTTCGAAGCACCTGCTGACTCCTGTGTGATTGCCGTAGCAGGCTTGTTTCCTGTTTCCTTGCCTCATAAATGTCGTTACGATCTCCTGATAGATTTATAACGGGCTGCATTTTGCTGGGTTTTCTCTGTTTTCTTCTGGTGCTGCTTTTTCTACTTTATCTTTCTTTCTTATCGTTCTCCTTTTGAAACTTTTCTCGGTATTGTCAAAAAGCGTTATTTCCCGTTATTACAATTAGTGAGTGTTAGCATGAATATATATGTGGATGTCACTGTCGTTTTCAAACAGCAGCAATAATAAAAACTAACTGTAAAGAAACTCTGCAGCGCAGTATTGAATTGTTAGTGTTTTCGAGGTTGTTTTTTTTTTCTTAATGACTATTACGCAGTTTTTTAAATTTCTCTTTCAACGGGTAGTACTTTTAGATTTGCATCCATGTATGTCCCATGTTTCCTTCTAGTGTTAGCAAAGCATGTTTTTAACAGCTTTGGAAGACACGGGAGTGAACAGTTAACTACAACTATGCAAAATGTGATACCACTCTCATTTATCTTCGGTAGCAGATGCTGACGGGCAGAGAGGGAGGTAGTGGCCTTGTTTTGTAGGTCTTTTTATTATTTTACTCGCTTGTTAGTTGGATTAACAACAGGAACGGAACAAACAACAGTCACTGCTTGATTCCTCTCTTTACCCCTCCCCTGGCTGCAAAACACGTGGTGTTGAGTGAAACGCAGGTTAGTGAGCAAAAACAAACAACACGGGGAAGATTTTCAAGCAGTTTTTTGTGTTAATTTTGGGACTAACTTGGAAAACAAGTTCACACCGATAACGGTTGGAGATGAGGTTTAGTTTTTGTCACAGTCTTACAACAGTATGCTATCGATCTCTTGGTAATGATTCCATTACATCATGAAATGCGCATTCACGTGTTACCTACACAAGCAATGCAGGACGTTTGTGCGCACTAGCCACAAGAACTACACTGACCTGTGACTCTGTTCATTTGTGTCTATCATTCTATGTGACTTCACATGGCGTAGCTGCCTACATCACATAGACACACAAATGTTTATTTTCAGATTCTTCTTTTCATTACCCATTGAGCGCAGCAGTTGATTTTTTTTTTTTTAATTTACCCCTGCGCTCTCTCATTCCCTCACTGTCCCGCCCACACACGGGCGCATATATGGATTGTTCACTGAGAGCAAACGGTATATCCGCGGAGCAAATTCTTCTTCTTAACTTAGCAGCATTTGGCAGTAACGGTTGCTCACATGAGAATGTTTTCTTCTGTCCCAGCTTTATGTCTGTGTTATTGCTCAGATCGCAGAAACCACTTTGGCACGCTCTAATTCCCGCCTACGTGTGCATATTCTACAGAACACGCTCTTCCTCGGGAGACGTGAGTGACGCCGGAGACAAAGTTTGTAACTCCACGTCTTGGCTTCGCTCGTGATCCAACCCCCTAAAAAAAAACTGCCTCACTTCTTTCAGGTTAGCAAATCGAGCTAATGCTTAATTAGTTCTGATGGTTAAGCCCGATGAGTTCTTTGCCCAACGTGTGTGCGTGGGAGGAAGTCGATGTTATTCGTTTGATGTCATTGCAGTCTGGACATATGGAGGCACCATTCTTTAAAAAGAAAAACATTCGGAGGGCTTAGAGAGTGGCGGGAATGTGCGTGGTATTTGGCAAACGAAATCGGCGCCATTGTAAGAGACTGGAAGGGACAAGGATGAAGCCAAACATACTCGCACGCGAACAGGCTTTTAGCGTAGGAGGACAAAAGTAAATAAAAGACAGGCCCTAGAAGCAGTACAAGATTTAGGAAAATATCTTTTTTGTGATGGATGACGCGGAGCACCCTACAGAGCGCTTCCTAAACATTGCGATTCACATTATCAAAACACCGGGAATCCATTTCCTTGGCTTGTGATAATATTTATTGTGAAAACACTTCGCAGTAAAAATATATCCCTCGTGATATAACAGTTAATTCGGAGGGAAGCAGCGATGATCGTGAGCGGGAGTAGTTGACATTAGAAAGGCTCACATGGATTTTCTGCGAAGGGGAAATTTTTTTTTTCATCGTTTCATGACCCAGAGATGAGCTTTTAAAACTAGTATTCACATGTAGCCTTTTCTCTCCCCTCAAAGGGCGTAAATGCTAATGAGGCAAAGAGGCATGCACTAAGTAGCCGTAAACCAGGCGCACTTAATGGTGTTTCACCTGTCGGCCCGCCCACTCACATCCTGCACTTGCAAAGCGCCGCATGACCTTTGTGGCCGAAGTCAGTGTCATGTGCTGATGTTCGGTTGTCTGCCACTGAAAGATTGGTCTTAGTGTCGCATCTTTTTCTCTTGTTTTCCCCGCCATTTTTTTTTTCGAAACATTCCTCCCACCCACCCACCCCACCACACACACACACGGTCTGGTTATCCTCGCACTCATCCTGCGGCTAGAATGCGCCATTGCTGTCACTTTCTTGTCGCCACATTTATTATTGTTTGTATGTTTGTTTTTTTGTTTTTTTTGTTTTTTTTGCAGTCCGGACAGAATTAGTGGAAAACAATGCTAGGCTCACTACGCTTTGAGACACTATTTAATACTACCTTTCATGTAGTAACAATTGTTGTTACTTAGGTCAGACAAATTACATTAGTTTTGGTTTTGTGTGATTTTGATCCCTTCTTGCGCTGTAAGTGGTCAATGTTCCATAGAGCTGCATAAGCATTAATTGAAGTGCGTGAAAAGGGGAGGGGGGTATTTTTTAATGGAGTACTTTATCAGCAGGACTCCGCTTAAGAGGGTAAAGACTAGTCTGCGTCTGGAGCTCTATTTAAGTTTAAACGATAGCCTCGTGTACGGGGGTCGATTCCTAGCACTTGACCCTCCGTTTGAGTTTCTTAAAACTATCGAGATTGGTCACGGAGCTCAAGAGTTCCTGATACCTGCTAGCAACTGTTTTTTTCCCTTCTTCTTCTTCCACCGATCGTTCTAAACGAATCCACTAGAGCTGCCCACTCCTTTTCTGCATCCTTTTTAAAGTTGGCAGGGCCTGCTTTGGAGGAAATGACCTCAACCTTTAAGCAGACAGACATAATTAAAGTTAGCAGCGCGAAATCAAATTGGGCAAAATCAACGGCGAGGTCTGCAAAGGTTGCTTTTGCTGCTGTACGTTGTTGCTCCGTTGCCAGACAACATGTGTCTTCAGTTTAAGAGTGGGAGAAAGAAGGGGAATCTTGTTGTGAGCGAGAATTTTAACAGAAATATCTTAAAGCAATATTTTGAAATCTATGTTCTCTACACCCACGAGGCGTTTGTGAATGGAATGCCATTAGGAAGTGACCATGAAAGGTTTTCAATGCGGTGACAACCGCCATCCACACCGGCCTGCAGCAAACAGACTTGATTGAGCCTGAGTTAGAGTGGCGGGAAGTTCACAAAGCAGCAAAGAGGCGGTTGGAGGGGTGGGGTGGGGGCTGGTGGTTGGTGTTACCGGAAGTAGCCACAGATCGTAAAGAGCACCTTCATCTTTCTCCAGCCTTTCTGTCTGATCGATTGGGTCCTGGAAGACATACAACCTTCCCTGCCCGTAGTTTTCGCATCTCGGAGAAGAGATATTTTTGTCGCTGACTCCTGAGAACTGGCTGGTGGTCTTTGCGATTTCTTTGACTCATACGTCTTCGCCGCCCTTTGCCCCCTCTGTTTGCTATTTGTTTCCTTCCTGCGCCTCATATGCAGTCGGAGCGCGGTTGGAGAGGATTTTGGTGTCCGCTGTGAGATCAGCCTTATAAGTGCATTGAATCAACAAATGACATGTTTCTCTACTCAAATCTTATTCGAGAAAGGAAGCAGGAAAATAAGACAGTGGGCTTATAAAAAAATAAACAAACAAATTTGCTGGAACTTTGATCTATTCTTGTGCAAGCCAACGAAAATAAGCTTTTCTTTTTACAGAAACACTAGGTTATCAGAACTTTTATCAAAAAAACTTCGGTACCCGCCAGACCCCCTGACCAAAATATGTAGATTCCAACTCGGCATTCTCCTGCACGTGAATGCTGGCCGTTGCTGGCATTTGAAAGGTTGAAAAGAGCATCAATTGCTGATAGCTGTCTGCGCTTCCGCGTTCTGCATCGAAATGGATCTACACGCTGCAATGGCGTCGTGTCATCGCCGAGTGAAAGGTCAAGAGAGACCGTAAAACACAACCTCAGAGAGACTAGCATGGAGTTTGATGTTATCCTGGGTCCTTGCTATTGCATATTTCCAGCCTGGATAATGCTGGCGTTTGCATTTTGTTTTATTTGCTGAAATAATTTTCTGTTTGAGATTTGGTAAATTAGGAAATAAACTGAAAGGAAAAATTAAGTGAAAGTTATGGCACATACGCGCCAGTGGTATTAACTAACTGTACAAGAGACTTGTATGAGTACCTGCCAACTAGAATACGCATCTTTTACTAATACTTGCATTGCACATGCGGGTGAAAACACACACACACACACACACACACACTCACATGCATGCATACATTTAGGCACATCTTGATGCAGTTGCACCAGTAAGGATTAGAGATTATTTTAAACCAGAAACGAGCTAGTAGTAGAGTTTACAGACCGATAACAAACAATAACCACGTTGTTGTAAGAGCCCCAGACGACGTGGCCGAGATCCCGCACCAATTTTCTTTCATATCTGATGGCATGCTGCCCGGCCTGCAGCTCTGAAGCTTGGGCTTTTTTTTGTTCTGTAGTGATTTCCATCAACAAACAAAGTACCAGACATGCTGGCATGCTGTAACCTGTTAGTGTGTTATGCGATGTTAAAAAAGTGCTTTTGTTTATGAAAGAAACGGATGTCCTTTCGTTCTGCAGGAAGCAAGCAGGGTGTTTTTTTTAAATATTCTGAACTTTAAAACAGGTATAATGTATCGACAGCTTAAGTCTGAAAGTAAACCCTTTGAAAGTTGCAAGCTTTGAGAAAAATCATGTTGCCGTAGGATGCTGAACTTGTTTTATTATTTATACGCTATTTTTCATGTGTCAGTGACATTTCACCGATAAAACTCTTGCACCTAGTATTTGAAGCTCTTTTTCTCTGCCTTTGATGTCTCTCTCTCTCTCTCACACACACACACACACATATATATATATATAGTTTATTTCATGCACATCTACAGGCACATATTTACCCATTTATGCCTACGTAGATAAATATAAAAGAGTAAACTGCATGCACGTATAACATTAACCAAGACATGCATGCAGTATTCTCTACACATGAGACACGTTTATACACATTGCTTGTTTAGTAGGTATGGTTTGGTTTCTGATGACTCGAGTATTATAGGGGAGACACGAGCTCCTATCCACCCTTTCCAAGTGTTTAAAAAGGTATTTGTAATAAAATTTGAAAGACTTGAGTTCCAATGACATTGATGGCTTTCAAGTAAAAACTTCACTCTCTGCTTTGATAGTGCCAGGATTTTTCCTTGTGTACCTAGAGATATTCTCAAACTTCGCACAGCTTTCATTAGTAACGTAGCAGCAGAAATTTTAAAAAATCTAAATGTTGTGTGTGTGTGTTTTGCAGGTATCTCGCATAACAGCTGCCTTTCCACCAACTACACCGTGGATTCCAGCGTCATCGCTTATGTAGAACGCACGGACAAGGGAGGCTACTTCTCCAAGTATCGCGAGAGTCCCGGGCAGTATGTGGACGAGATTCTAGTATTGTGCGACATCACCGTGGATTTACCGACAGGTACTGCGCACTCTAGGTGCTCATCTATGATCGTAGTTGTTGTTGTACTTCATATTTTTGGTTCCATTTTTCCCTCCTTTTTTTTTAGCTCCACTCTCTTTACGCCTCGGTGTCTAGAGAAAGGCGGATCGCCTCAGTGCACGTGAAGCTCTCGCGCATTGTCTGTTGCATGTTTCCTTGAAATTCCATTCCACCCTCTCTGCTTTACCCTTTCAACCAACTCCCACCTCAACTCCCTTCGACATTGACAATATTTATTAATAAGAGTTATTAATAAATATTTTCTCGATATTCATGATAATTTTGATCAAATATGACAATTGAGGATAAAATTATGTTTTGTGCCATTTGGTACTTTTCTAGTGGTTGTGGGTGGGTTGGGGGATCAGAGGAAACTACTTCTTGAGCAGTTTTGTATGTCGTGGCCTCCAATTCTGTGCTGACGCTTAGACGTAGACCCGGATGATGTGCCGAAAGACGAGTGCGAGCTCCTACCCCAGGACGAGAACGATGAATCTTGTCTGCCCGTGCAGCCCACGACCAAGGCCCCTCCCACCGGGAAAACCTCCGCATCTCCCGATGTGTACCCAGATCCCGAAGACGACGAGGAAAGTAAACAAGGTTAGTCTGAAGACGTTTACGTTTTGTTTGATGACGATGTCGACTGTGATGACGACGGCGACAACGATGATGTTGATGACGACGATGATGAACACTTTCACATACGAACTCCTAACATTTGACACACTCTCTTGTTGTCTATGTCTGTCCAGATGTCCCTTACGAGAGGCTGGATACAGGTGCAGTTGAGGACGAGGATGATGACGATGATTCCGGAAGTGCTGCCGTGCACATGCGTTACGTCACACTGCTGATCTCCTTCCTGTGTGCCGTCATTCTGTTATCCTAATCTGCGCTTTATTTATTTTCTTTTTTTTTGTTTATATTAACCTTTCCATTTCAGAATTAAACTAATTATCATGAAAAATTTCACAGGGGTAACAAATATTCACTGCATGGCATCTCTGTGACCTATTTCCAGCAAAACGTACATAATCATAGCAGTGAAAATGGTCCATTAACTGACGAAAATTTAACTATGTACCAAAAAATACAAACAATCCAACAGCAGTGATATTGTTAAGATTTGGTGTACTATCACCTGCTTTTGCTCATAAACCTAGTTTCAATCACTTATAACAAGGTAAATGGCTTCAAAACAGTCACAGTATATTGTCAGAGCATTTTTCGTGTAAAATAAGACGATAAAGATATAGCTAAAAAGTTGACCATCAAAACATCAAATGCAAACAGGTTCATGATACTCATAATTTCAGCATTATTTTAGACTTATAGCGGACATAATCAGCAAAAGACAAAGACTGGCATCAACATGATTGTTCCAAAGAAAAGGTCTTAGTCTTGACATTTCTTCATTATAAGTTTATTTTTGGATTAACTTTTTTTCTTTTTATTTACCTAGTGTTTCAATTTCTGTAGTTGTATTTCAGCTGTATCCGCCTTTGAGTTATTAGAGTTCAAAGTTTCAAAATTTCAACATTTCTCCTTACAAGTTATCAGGCGCCGGCGTGTAGTGTTCTTCAGTAGGGATCTTGACAGTTGCTGTGCTTCACCTGACCGTAGCGTTTAATTTTGCTTGTTTTTTCAGCTTTTGTGATTTTTAAGCTAATTGGAAAATGTATTTATTTGATTTAGAACTTAACTTATTAACATCATCATGTCGTCTGCTTTGTACATTTCACCTGATTGAGTTGGTACCAAGAAAAGTCACTTTTTTTAACCCCTGATATTTTTAACATGTCTGTACATTCATGGTTTTAATATTTCTTTCTCACTAATGTTTTAGTCTGGAGCTGCGCATTTTGTTTTACTATCATCATGTAGAAAAGGAGATGATATCACTGGAAGTCGTATGCCGTAATATTCACGATCGCCATCAATCTGCATTCCGTTACTATTTATGTGGAGGCAAGCAACACTTCTCTTTTTTTTTCTTTAAAAAAATAATCAGGGGTTTTGTGATGTGTAAGCTTGATTGTGTTGTAAATGTTTCCTTTATATTATCGCGCTTTTGTCAGCTGGAGGTACACAGTCTTACTGGGTTCACCCAGATGCCCGTCAAACAGACTAGATTGCTTACCACGCTGTGTGACATGCAAAGCAATAGACTTTTTAATAAAAAAAATTAGCGGGTCTGTTGCTCTCTTGTCATGGAGCGTCGTTGGGTTGCAGGCTTTTTTATATTTTTTTGGTATTTATTTTTTGAATGTCCCTGTTATTTTGTGTGGTATTTACCAAAAGTTTGACGATGAAGAGTTTGTGTACCTTTATTACCCTTGAACTTGCGCGAAGAATTCTGTGTGCATGACATACAGGTGTTTTTTTAATTACTTTAATCAAGAAATGATTTACATTTTATTTTTTGTCATTGCAGTATTTTGTCAGACATAATGACAATACAGTTTTACTTCAGTTATTTTTGAACATGTGTGAAAATGTCTGCAAGAATGGCGAAGTCAACCGAATGACTCATATTCAAGTACAAATTATTTTGTGTTCGTCGCTTATGATTAGTACCAATCTTCGGTCATTTCCGTTTCTAAAAATTCTTGCTTAGACCCCCCTCCCTTGATCAAGGCTATGTATAACTATCATTGCTTCTTATTATATCTCTTTTTTTTAATTAATTTTAATTGTTTTAAAGAGGCTGTTCATGTTTGGCGAAGTTGAAAACTAGAATGGTCTAGCATAAAAAATCATTGTAGACGTTGTTGAGTGCAGAGCGGTTTGCCGTGAAAGTGAACGTATTTGTGTAAGAACGTGCTGTAATCTGTGGAAGTCTTGTGTAGATTTAACATAACGACCGTTGGTCGAGCATCTTGAAGCTGGAAATGGTAATGTTAAGTTAACGTAGTGAATGCAACTGTCGCAAACTGTAGTCTTCGGCTGGGTTTGTGACTTTGGGGGGGGGGCTTATTAACAGCCAGGAGTGTGACCCTGCTTGAATGGCTTCGGCGTTTGGTGGGAAATCGTTCATTGTGTCTACCTATGACATGGCGCTATGGCGCGAGCACACACACACACAATCAGGTGCTTCAATCTTCCTAATTTAATTATTTAACTTTTATTTCTGCGATGTTTCACATTTTCTTTGTTGTAATCAAGCTATAAAACAGCGTGCCTTTTTGAGGTCGAATAATTATTTTAGGGACTGTCCATAACGCTTACATTTCTTAAATAAAAAAAATGCCTGAATAGTAGTTCTTTAAAAGTACAATGGTAAAATTCACTTGTCTAGTCCGAAAATGCAAGTGAAGCATTCATTCTGCCACTTCATGCCTTAGAATTAATCACAAATATTAGAAATTGTGTTTTATTGACCTCTAACTTTGTTGAGTCGAATGGCATATTTGTTGACATATAACACTAAAGTCTTTAATGCGAGTGTTTCTCAGAGTTTATTATATCATCTGTTTCCACACATAGAAATGGGAGTAAATTACTGGAAAACTGTGATTCTGTGTCTTTGAAATGTTAGGGCCGATCATTCAACTCCTTAAACACTTGGTTGGTGTTAGTTGTGTTTCCGGTGTTCTTGTCGCATTTATGAAAGCTATCGAAGTTTTAGCAAACGTTATGTTAGCTTACAAAAATCTTAACATAATTCATGATGAAAATGTGCGATCTGAGGAAAAAGTGAATTTTGAAGGTGAATTGGCATGTAAATCCCTTCGCTGCAAAGATTTCTTTAATGTATCAGGAATGGATGTTTAGTCCGAGGAGGATGGACGATTTCTGTTATGCCTCAGTAAGTTACACCTTCTTGGTTTGTTTCTCCCGCTTGCCTCGTTTTTTTTATTGCAATATGATACATATTGCTGACGAGAAATTCCCGCAGTTTTATTGTGTATTGTGTTTGGTCAATAAAAAAATAATGATTTTGATTGAAATTTATCTTTGTCCATTTTTTCCTTTCTTTTTCTCTTCTTGAGAGTGTGAAGATATGAATCATGCTACATAACATAAGCACCCCCGCGAAATTTTACTCTTTCTATCCGTCTGTCTTACTGACATTCACGCGAATCCTGCTCTTTAATGTTCTTGAACCGTGTAGTTCATCCTGAAATGGATGTGATGTACCACGTGTACATGTTATCAACATGTTTTAAAGCTGTAGTATGCTGTATTTTTCTTTCTGTCCGTTCTCTGTGTTTGTTTTTTACAGACCGTGTGTGTGTGTGTGTGTAGAAACTAAAAATAATGGACGAGATCGATCAGAATAGCAAGGTATATACGATAATGAAGTAAACGTGTAATTATAAAGTGGGCTTTGATGCCAGCGGATCTGCATATCTACAAAATTGTTGTTCCACAACAAAATGCACGTCTGCACATTTCAAGGAAGGGGTGGGGGAAAGCGAACAGTCTAAGGCGTAAATGAATTGAGGCAGGGAGGTAGCCGAGACCTTTGACCTTGAACTATCGAGGACAAGTGATGACCTCACATGGTATCTACCATACAACGATACACGGAGAATAAACAGGTCTGTAGATACACGTCAGCAAGCGGCACGAGAGAGGTGACCTCTTTTTTCACCTTTCCTCCATTCTTCTACATTTGCTTGCATACAACGCACAGATGAAGGCACCATTACATAAAGTTAACCGCCGCCATCAACGCTCATTAAGTCAATAACTTTGGAACAGGTATATACGACACGATTCAAGCTGCTCTTGTCCTTTCCTGATAAACTATTGTAAAACACATGAACGAGGACATCACACTCTTTGTTTAGGATTTATACAAATATCTGAAGAAAACTCTGGGCGACTGAGAACAATTTCAGCTTTGAAGGAAAAGATGCTCTTGAGCTTTCTTCACGATATGTGGGTGTTTACGTGCAGACAAAAAAACCCCGCAAAGGATTATTTACAAATACAAATCACACGACAGACAAGAAGGATATATCACGATAAGCTTAGCAACACATGACGACGATGGCAGTGAGAATGAGAGTGATGACGACACCAGCAGCCAAGCCTGCGACCAAAGCTGCCAAAGTTATTTCTCTCTCGTCAGCTGTTTGCAGACAGACAATAATTGTATTAACTGCATGTGTCAGTTGGCACATTTATCCACGTGTACAAATATTGACATACTGGTTTCATTTAGCTCTCGTCCACTGACACAACATAAAAATAATTAAGGAGGTGAAGGAGCAGGTGGTGGTGACAGATTACTGTACCCTAACATTAAACTATTTAGAGTAATCCCTCATTCCGTCTTGTGCTAAACAAATGACATCAACAAGTCTAAATTGCTGAACCTGGTGTCCTTTGACGCACTTCCCTCCTCACTGTGATTTTACCACAGTTTATTTAAATATTAGTTTTTTCATTTTAACCCAAGAACGATCAATCACATAGGAGATTGAAAAAAAACTGAAAAAAAAATTAATCCACAAAATGCATTCGAAAATCAGAACCCATGCTGCTATACACTTGGTATCGAACAGTGTCTCTGCACTAAATGCATTTTATGAAAACAGCCTTATTATTAATGCATGAACAGAAAACAGAATTCTCTGTTTTGAACAAACCCAGTCTGCTAACCCACCGGATCGTATTTATGAACCGGCTCAGTTTACGTCTCCTCTGTTCTTTATTTGTTGAGTTCAAAACATCTTGAAAGATACTTAATTTCATTGATGTTGTTGCTAAGTTATATACTTCTGTAGATAATCTTTACATCTTGTTGAGATGTGATCTTTGACTACGTGAGGAGTAAATCTGAATAACCAGGCATGGAACTATTATAAAGTACTAAATTCTACCTATATAAAAATGGAAACTTGACACAAGTGGCAATGAGATTACTGGTTTTTTCATCGTGCAGTACCCACCTTTCTTTCTTACTTTCCTTGGTTTCACCTTTTGTTATATTCTAACTTGAATAACTCCCCAACCAAAAAAGACAGAGCAAAGCAAATTTGCGAGATGTTTGTTGATACATAGCTCTAAAATTCCGCAAGGACATTCAGCTAAACAAAAACCACTTAGTTCTGATATGTCTGTTGTAATTTTCTGTCATTTTATGATTTAACAAAATCATGAAAGTAAGATTATAAAAGAAATGTGTGCGACCTCGTCCCTTTACAGACGTTGCATGCAAATAAATAGATTTTTACTGTGTAACATGGTTATGATTTCATTAAACGTTGAAATTTATTGTTTGGCGGCTATTTGGAATAGCCAATGATTACATTCACACGAAATTCTTTTTTCACTATTCTAAACAAGCCTTAACGATATATACACACTAGGACAGCCGAAAAGCACTGTACGAAAATTTCACCTAATGACGTCTCCAGTTACTTTCAGTAACTCATACAATTGTGAAATTGTAAATGTTTGTCGACAAGTTTATTTAGATGCCTTGTAAGTAAGATATCCCCCCCGGAGGATCGTTACCTTGTCGCGGTCGGGGGGCTTGTGTGTATCGATGACCCTAAGAGCTATACCGGGCAGGGCCACCCAAGCCGGGCAGGTCAAAGGGTAGATGCCAGACAAAACATGATCCCTGGTCCTCCAGGTTGGGGGTTGGGCACAGGGCTAACAACCCTGTCCCGTAAAAAGCAATACCGTTACGGAAACAGCGACAAAGAAAGACACCACTATTGTGTGCGATGGGCTCCCAGAGGTATCGCAAGATCCTTGTATGACTGCTAGTAGTGAAAACCGAAAGGAAGCTACTAGCACGAAGATGGAAGTCTTAAGCGCCAAATGCAAGACCAGAATAGGTTTCTGGAATGTGCGTACCATGTACGAAACTGGTAAATTGGCACAAATTACGGCCGAGATGAGACGTTACAACCTACACATCCTCGGAGTAAGCGAAAGCAGATGGACAGGTTCCGGAAGAATAAAGACCCAGACCGGAGAGACAGTGCTGTACTCTGGCAGAGAAGACAACCAACACCATGAGGGAGTAGCCATCATCCTGAGGAAAGGAACAGAGAAATGCCTGATAGAGTGGAAACCGATCAACAGCAGACTGATTACAGCCAGAGTGAAAGGGAGACATGGCAACATGACCTTGATCCAGTGCTACGCACCAACCAACGATAGCGATGATGAGGCGAAGGACACCTTTTACGACCAATTACAAGCAGAAGTAAGTGCAGCACCCCGCCATGACCTGTTAATTATGATGGGCGACATGAATGCTAAAGTTGGGAACGACAACACCCACGTAGAGAGAGTCATGGGCAGACATGGTTGTGGCTGCATGAATAACAACGGAGAGAGACTAGTGGAACTATGCACTATGTACAACCTGGTGATTGGAGGAACATTATTCCCTCACCGTAACGTCCACAAGCTAACATGGTGCTCACCCAATGGTAGGGATAGCAACCAGATCGACCACCTAATGATCAACGGTATCTGGATACGTTCCCTACTCGACGTCAGGGTGAGAAGAGGAGGAGATGCTGGGAGTGACCATCACCTTGTTGTAGCAAACATTAAAATGAAACTGCGAAGTACAGGACGCAAGTCACCAGCACACAGACGCTTTGATGTGGAAAGATTGCAGGACCCCAAACTAAAAAATGCCTTCATCCTTCAAGTGAAAAACAGATTTCAGGCACTTGCAGACATGACAGACACCTGCGAGGTAGATACAGATAGAATAAACCAGAGATGGGACCTTGTAAGAACAGTGTACCAAAAAAGCAGCGAGACTAGTCTTGGCCTAAAAGAAACTAAGAAGAAAGAGTGGATAACACCAGAGACGTGGAAAGCAATACAGGAAAGAAGAGACATCAAGAAAAAGGTGGCTAGCACCAGATCTGAAAGACTGCAAGAGAAGTTCAAACTACAGTACAGAGAAATGAACCAGAAAGTGAAGCGCTCGGCGAGAACAGACAAGCGTGCCTACTTAAACAATCTGGCAAGTGAGGCCGAAGAAGCAGCAAAAAAAGGAGAACAAGGAAAACTGTACAAGATCACCAAAGTGATTAGCGGCAAGTTCCACAGCACCAACGATGCCCCAGTCAAGGACAAGGAAGGGAAGCTACTAACGACAGAGAGAGAGAACAAGAAGCACGCTGGGCCGAACACTTCAAAGAGGTTCTGAACAGACCACCACCTTCCGAAGAAGCCGACATACAAGAAGCCACTGAGGACCTAGACGTCAACATCGCCCCACCAGAGAAGCAGGAAATCATCACAGCAATCAAGTCCTTGAAGAACAGAAAGGCACCAGGCCAAGACAATCTGAACGCTGAATTATTCAAAACAGACCCAGAACTGGCAGCCAATATCCTGCAACCCCTATTTACCGCAATATGGGAAGGGAAACAAGTCCCAAGTGACTGGACCAGAGGAGTGATCGTCAAAATTCCAAAGAAAGGACCCCTTAGCGACTGCAACAACTGGCGAGGAATAACTCTCCTGTCCGTCCCGAGCAAGATCATGACAAAGATCATCATTCGACGAATCTCAGAGGCAACGGACGCACAACTTAGAGAAGAACAGGCTGGTTTTCGTAGAGGAAGAGGATGCACCGATCAGATATTTGCACTACGCAACATCATTGAACAGTGTACAGAGTGGCAGAGACAGCTCTACATTAACTTCGTGGATTTCCAGAAGGCATTTGACAGCATCCACAGAGAAAGCCTTTGGCGCATCCTGAGAGCGTACGGAATACCAATGGAAATTGTGCTGCTGATCAAAAGCTTCTATACGAACTTTTCATGCTGCGTTGGTGACAGTAACATCTGCTTTGAGGTCGGGACTGGAGTGAGACAAGGCTGCGTGATGTCTTCCCTACTCTTTAACCTTGTCATTGACTGGGTAATGCGCCACACAACGGAGGATGAACCAAGGGGCATAAGATGGACACTCTCCAAGAACTTAGAAGACCTAGACTTTGCCGACGACCTGGCCTTGCTGTCACACACCCATCGACATATGCAGGAGAAGACGACTCGCCTGAACACCTTTGCGAAGCAGGTCGGACTGCACATCAGCCGGACAAAGACAGAAGTGATGACCCTCAACACCACCAATTCAACACCGATCAAGATCAACATAGAGGGAGAAGACCTGCCGATGGTTGAAAACTTCACATACTTGGGCAGCGTGGTCAAGCAGGATGGAGGAGCAGACCGTGACATCCAGAGCAGACTGAGCAAGGCCAGGGGCATCTTCTGTAGCCTAAGCAACATCTGGAAGTCAGCCCAGTACAGCACCCATACCAAACTGAGACTCTACCAGAGCCTTGTCCTGTCCACTCTCCTGTACGGCTCGGAGTGCTGGCGAATGATTGACAGCGACCTCAACAAACTGTCAGTCTTCCACACCAAAAGCCTGAGAAGAATCCTGGGCATCTTCTGGCCAAGAACAATCTCCAACGAAGAGCTACTTGCCCAGTGTGGGCAAGAGAGTATGAACACCATCCTGATGAAGAAACGATGGCGCTGGATTGGCCATGTCATCAGAGGCAACTCCATCACAAAAACTGCTTTACACTGGACCCCAGAGGGAAAGCGCAAGCGAGGCCGGCCCAAGAACACCTGGCGGCGAACCGTGGAGGCAGAAATGAAGACCCTAAATCACAGCTGGGGCACTGTGGGGAAGCTGGCCCAGGACAGACAAAAGTGGAGGACCTTTGTCGCTGCCCTACGTGCCGACAGGCATAACGGGCAGTAAGTAAGTAAGTAAGTAAGTAAGTAAGTAAGTAAGATATATTTGGCTGCTTTCTGTGGTGTCAGTAAAATGCTTTCTTGTGCTTATCAAGCTGTCTTCGTTTTAACATCATGTGAACTGTTAATTGCTGACAAAACATGTATGCCGAAGCCGTTAGACAGTTATTTGTGAATGACACGGTTGGATTTTGCTAGAACGCATCCACTGAAAGTCACATACAAAGGGACAAAACCGCAATTGCTGTGACGGCTTAGTTTGCCCTGAATTGTCTCCCCTTATCATCCGAACGAAGTGTCAAATCAAAAACTGAATTTTTAAGTTTTAATCCATTTCTTATGGCGGAAATGCCTGGGATTCAACATTTCGACCAGTAGATTTTGAATATTTATAGCTATTAACCTATCATAAAGACAACCATATATAATACATTGTTTTAAAGAGCATTGTTTAAACATTTAGATGGTGTAACTTTTCAGAAATATAGGTTTTGTTTTCTTGTAATAAAATGAAATTAAAGATCGCAACTGTATTCGACTCATTACGTGAAGAGGTCAGCAGTCGCAAATTAACAAAATATTATTTACACATTATGTACAAACATATAGTACCAAACAAACATATATTTTATTAGAATACACAATAGAGTTTGAATATTACTTACTATTTTCTTGTCATTTTCGGTAGTTGGAGTACAACTCCATGTAGAATTGAGAAACCAGCACACCGCAAAATGGCGGCGTCTCAACTAAAAACCACACGAGGGCCGGAAGTTTTCGGTAAATGTTTACAGTACATTTATTTAATATTTTTGTTTAAATGTTATGGTTCTAGCATGTTTCTATTATGTTTTTAAAATATTTCATTTAAAACGTTAACATGATTACAGCCATGTTAGCTCTTTTGAAACATTTATAGAATGTTTCAATGCTATCTGGGGTTAGAGATAAGACATCAAGTGCATAGTAAACGCAAAAATGTACAGTTTTTTTTAAAAAATAATTTCACCAAGCTCACCAAACGCATGTAAACTGTTTAATGGAACAAGCTTGACTAAACTGAAGCTGTAACTGTACATCTAAAGCTGACAGTAAAGTTACAGTTGAACGAGTCCACAGCAAACATGTCGAAATGAGCGATAGCAGGTCTTCGTGTGTGTGTGTGTGTCTGTGTGCGTGCGTGCGTGCGTGCGTGCGTGTGAAAGAAAGTTCGAGACATTCAGAAGTAAGATTAGTGGAAGCCAATTTCTCATTGAAAGCACGTTTCACGGCTTGTAATCTTCTTTTATGACAGAAAACTTCATTCCAAGAGCTCTGTGCAACGCTCCGTTAACTAAGCCTGCAAGGTCTCCCCATCTCAGTAATACTGAGTCATGTTACATTCCATTTCAAGACGTCTCAGAGTTTTATCTCATTACAGTGGCAGCCTGCTGCATGACGGGACTGATTCATTTTCTATATCTCAGGCTTCGTTTCAACCTGTAAGCAGCAAAAAGAATGATCGCTTAAGCAATTAAGTTCTGCGTGAAAGAAAATCCGTACAGCTTACTAACAGAACCATGGACAGCCAAATACAGCTATACCTGCAGATGCTAGTTATGTGTCTTCTAAGAAAAAGCCGCTGTATACATCGTACACCACCTCGTAAATAATGTGAGTAACAATTTTTGAGCAAAAGTAGGTCTGAGGTGCATCTCTACATTGTAGCAGTAAGTTGACAAGTTTTGTATTTTTGTTATCCCTTTCTTTCATCCTTATTTTTCCTTGTCTAATTTCATTAAAAGTTTTATTTCTTCTTATATTTTTCCTTTTTTTTTCACTGATCACTGTACATCGACCATGCTAAAAAAAATAGTGTCCACACGTTCAAAACATTGAAGTAGGAGAAAAACTCTCTTATTCAATGCTTTTCATTTGAGGCTATAACTTGTTCACAAAAGAAGGAATCAGGACAAATTTTGACATTCGATCATTGTTTGGAATTTAATGTGCATATTACGGATGCATATTCACATAAATTAAAACATTTTCCACATTTCTATTAAAGCCTAAGTGAATTGCATGTTTCTACAAACGCTCCTGACAACGTGGAAAATCCAAAGCTTGACCGGATAGACCCATTCCATTCAGGAGACTCAAGCTTTCTGTCATCAAAACAAGGACATGATAGCACAGGTCCACTGAACAAAAACTCATGGACAAACCCTAGCTGGCTCTGCTTAAAGCTGATAAGATCCCTTATTCTCTAAAGGCGATACCGTCTGATTGTTTGTAATGTTGTTCAATCGCATTTTTGTATTCGCCATGAACGGTCAACGCTACATGCTTTTTATTTTCTTGAACTGCTTCAGTTGCTTAACAAACTAAGAAGGAAGGTGTCATTTTCCTCGTGTTCTATTTTGGTTTATATGACATCACGAGTAGAAAGATGGTTTCTATGACATTACGAGTGGTAAGATGGGGAAGTGCTGTTTTTTCGCACGTCCTATAAAGCAAGCTTGCAGGGTCTATCCAATAGTTTTGGACAAGTTATTTGATTCGTTTCTGCACACATATAATGTCAAAACGTTTTTTGTCTCATTAAGTGTCATTTTTAAGGTTCCCTCTAAATCATATACCATACCTTGAGTTGCACCTACTTTGCAGTAATCTGGAACAAAATCATGATAACGTGAGAGTAAGGGACGATCAAGAAGCAAGACCCTCACCATCTGTAGTGCTTGTGATGATGACGATTTGCTTCGCGAGAGGACTGAAGCTCGGTTGATAAACCTGCAAATAACGTTTGAGATTATCTGCTACGATATCAAGTCAGAGAAATAAAATGATCTTATGGCTGAGATTTTTGTATCAATAGCATCGACAGCGTTGCGATTCCAATAAATTTGTGAACAAGGTGTCATTGCGTTGATATGTTTACACATCGTGTGTCCCCTATTCAATCAAGACATTCAATTCTGATTTCCATTCTTTTACGACACCGCTGAATTACAGACACCTGGATAAGCATAACATCATTCAGCTATTTGTGCTTAAAAAGTAAGTTTCAAAATAAATCATACGGCAGGTAAATGTTTACCACAGACGAGAACAAATTACAACTCGTGGTCTGATGTAATAAGCAGAGCAATTAAAAGTACCAGAAAGTATCAAAGGTTAAGATCTCAAAGTCGGGAACTATGATGCAAAGTTGCCATGTAGAAGTTTTTTTACTGTCATATATTACCGGATTCTTGTCATACATCCAGAAATCTGTATTTATTTAGGACATAGGCTGTAGGACTCCTCTTTATATCAAGTCCACGGTTTACGAGCAAAGCAAGTTATTCACATGTCAGATAAAAGAGAAATTCCTGATATGCATACACCACATGACATGGTCGGAAACTTACAAATATCGGACCACCAGGACAGCGATAAGAACCACAACTCCAGCACCAACTGGACCCACGACAATATACAGCAGATTCCTCTGCTCGTCTGCTATAACTTTTAAAGGATGAAATAGTATTATAAAATGCTACGAAATAAGCTATACTAATGGAACAAACAGTGTAAGTGACAAAAATTGTAATCTTAAGTAGAAAACCAAAGGCTTGTGACAAAAAATTATCTAAACAGTACTATACTTTGTAACAAAGCCGGCAATGCAATATTTAGTCAGCGCAAAAACTTGTCACATAAATGGTAGATAAACAACAACGAAGGTTAAAGATTGCTGTGAGGACAGTAACTATAAGTTGTTCATCTTTTTCGAGGGCACAGTATATGTTCGGACCAGCGCAGCCATCAGAGAAACCTGTCTCCGTTCATTGATAAATCTGGCGTTTAATTGCTTGCTGCTGGTTCGAAAAAAGTAGAATGCCATAACCGAACCGAACAACTTTTGATCTGGATGTCGAATCCCCTAACCAAGTCACCACGAACCCACTTTAAAATCCTGACATTCGTAAATGGTTGTTATGTGCAACATCCTAAAATAGAACTATTGATAAATATTGTAATATGTCTTATTGTCATTTGTTAATATATTTGTCATTACAGAAAGAAGCATGCAACCTGTTCAACGAAAGATTATCTCAAAGTGGAAAAAGTAGAGAGCTCAGCAAGCACTTACATTATACTTATACTGTGCCCTAGAAAATGTATAATATAACTAAAGAATAGCCTCAAATAAAATCAGAAAAAGGACACTGAAGTAACACCATTACAAGTTTATGACTGGACGTTACAATATGAAAACAAACTGAAGAAAGAAAGAGGTAAGCTGACCATTCTGACACAGGTCTCCGTGATATCCATCCAGGCAACCTTCTGTGCAGTTTCCGTCTACGTGATGACAGGACGTACTGTTACTGCAATGGCCGCACTGTAACGAGCAGTTGTGTCCGTATGTTCCTTCTGGACACACTATCAATAAATAAATGGTGAACTTCAACACGTTTTCCATCGCTTGTGTGTTCGCTTAACTAAGCCTAGAATGCGTTCGGTATGATGTGGATGCAGAGGCGCGTGTTCGTGGGAGGGTGAAAAAAAAATCAGTTCACCCGGTCTGTCTGCTCGGAGGCTTGCACTACTTTTAACGATGACAGGAGGGTTCATGTCTTTTCTATATCTATATTAGATGGTGTTACGCTAGGACTAATTAGACCCCTAATTACCACATGGTTCTAGCTCTCCCATTGGCTGTATCATAGTCAACATAGCGTATCCATGAGCATTATTGAAGTCAGGTTTCTTGACTTTTTTCTGTGCTGGGTTATGTTTGCAAGCTTGCTTCTGAAGATCAGAGTAGAATCATTCGCTTTTGAGAAGTGGAATCTTTAGACTCTCCGATATGTCATGGCAGGAAGTCAAGATCACATACTAATTTCAGGAAAATAACACCATACTTATGTCAGTCCAGCGATCCTCACATTAAATAATTCCCATCTTCGACGCCATCACAAAATCTAACATTAATGGGCAAATTGTGTGTGTGTGTGTGTGTGTGTGTGTGTGTGTGTGTGTGTGTGTGTGTGTGTGTGTGTGATATATATATACTTTCAAAGAGCCTATTTTGCAGTTTGTTTGGTTATCATATTGACGTGCTTAATCGCAGGTTTCAATGTTTTCAATTTTTGAAGTTTTTGCAATTTTTTTTCAAACTTTCGGATGTTTGTGTGATTTCTAGAAAGTGAAAGTTGTTTCACAGAACTTTCACATAAATGACGCCCTGTCTTACCCTCATCGCACCTGTCTCCAAGAAAGCCGTCAGAACAACCTGTTTCACACCTGCCGTTTACCGGATGACAAAGAGCATCTTGACTACAGTTCCCACACTCTAGACTGCAGTTCTTGCCATAGGCTCCAGCTTGGCAACCTGGTAAAGGGCAGACCATAAGGAACTCCATCTGCTTCAGTACTTACTATCTGCTGTTTTCTATTCCTATTTCCTGTATGCTACATACAAACGTTGCTTTAAAGAAATTCAGATTACAGTTTATGCAGAACCTATCGTATTGTTTAAGTCTTTATGTACACTTGTACACTAGTATTATAGAAAAATAATTTCAAGTGAAGTTTGATAATGATAAAAGAACTGTAATAACAAGGACAAGAAAGGTTAAGTTGAGGTCATCAGTAAAAATGTCTTGCAAGTAGTTAGGGTGTGTGGTTTCATGTCTGCCTGAAAGTTTCAATGTGCATGAATGCATGAGTGAATCTGCTTTTTCCTGTTACTTTTCATCCGCGCTTTTATATTTCAGTATTATAGTTTTAGAATTACAATGACTGCTGAATTGATCCCTGCAAGAGAATGGTATGATGCAGTATCCTATCGATGTTTATCCCTACCTTGATCACACCTCTCTCTCAGAAATCCATGAAGTAGAACCTTTCTCGCACCTGCCGTATGCATTATTTCTGATTTTTTGTTAAGTTTGAATAAGAAGTTCTGTGAGCAAGTCATAAACCTTACTTCATTTCTTACCTTGATCGCACCTGTCTCCACGAAAGCCGTCAGCACAGCCCGAGTCGCACCTGCCATCTGTCGGGTTACATGAAGCACCCTGACTACAGTTGCCACAAATGAGAGAACAGCTTCTGCCATACACTCCCTTTGGACAATCTGAGCACGAATAGACAGGACTATTTATATTCATTTCCCGTCTTTATTTCAATGAACCTATATGTTTAAGCTTCTATGTGATGTCTTTAATTAACTAATTACCTGTCTAATATGTTACAATAAACACCAATTCAGATTTCAAGTTTCTAAGAACAAACTGATCTGCCATGTTCTGTCCCATTTATCACATTACCACTACAGACCAAATTAAGGTAACATCTCGTCTTATTTAAGGTTCGCAAGTATATTCAAAGGCCCACCGGAGCGAAAAATTATGTTCCAAAAGAGCTGGTTCAATTCATTATTACACATTATGGCACTATTTCCAAAATCAGAGCGAAACATTATTTCTTGAACACGACACAGAAGCTATTAAAGCTCAGTTAAAACCTAGGTTTTGGAAAGATGGCAAGACCACACAACCTGTCACACAAACATCCCCTGATAGACCAGCACGTCGTTCACACACAGGGCTATGTTCTGTTAGCTAATCGCAAACTCTCGGCTTAATTTTTTTGTTTAGACTAGGGTTAGTTAGTCTTTAGGAAGAAGGGAGCTCATTCAACATTGATAACCAGCAAGATGCTGTGTTTATTATGTTATATATTTATTTATGTTTTTGAGTGCTTGTTGGCATCTTTAACTTTACCTTGATCACACTTGTCTCCCAGAAATCCGTCGGCACAACCTGTTGCACAACTGCCGTCTATGGGATTACATGGTGTGGTGTGACTGCAGCGACCACAGTTCAGACTGCAGCTCTTGCCGTATGTTCCCGCCGGACAGGCTGGATGCCCGTAAAATTTCCAAAACTAGTTATCATGGCAACGAACTAAACGAACAACTTATCGAGTAAATTCTCTAATTTGCACATAAGCCTGTAACAGTGAGTGTGTGTGTGTATATATATATATATATATTACCAAAGTCATTTAACTGCGTCTAGTCTGGATGATATGTCGTGAGAGGCGTTTAGAAGCACATTGAAAGTAAAAAAAAACATGTTTAAGAGATATAATCAGACATTTCAGCACAGAGTTTATGTTTTGTGTTTTTATTTTCTCTTTCACTGTTAGAGTTTTGCGCACCTGTGATTAAAGTGGATTACACCTGTGATTACAGTGATTGAATTACTCCTTTACTTGCTTTACCTTTATTACAGCTGACTCCCACAAAGCCATCAGCACACCCTGTCTCACACCTGCCGTCTGTCGGCTGACAGGACGTGTTGAGACTACAATTCCCACACTTCAGACTGCAGTTCATGCCGTACTGACCCGCTGGGCAGGCTGGTAAGAAAATTAAGAGTTACATGAATTTGTGTCAGTTCACAGTAACTTAACAATAAAGACTTGATAATAAATGCACGTGTTCTTTAAGTCTCACAGAAGCGTGTGATAGTTTACGGAAGTTTCCATTAGAGCGTGCGTGCATGAATTTGTGTGTGTGTGTGTGTGTGTGTGTGTGTGTGTGTGTGTGTGTGTGTGTGTGTGTGTGTGTGTGTGTGTGTGTGTGTGTGTGCGGTTATCACATTAGACTCGTCGTGACAGTTGCAGTATTGCGACTATTTCAGATGATTTATTTCCGTGAAGAAGATAACATCAGACGATTTTCTCCTGTGCACGCGTTTTACCATGCAGCGTTCTCACCTTGATCACACCTGTCTCCCAGAAAACCATCAGCACAGCCTGCCCTACACCTGCCGTCTGTGGGGTCACAGGAAGTGTTGTGACGACAATTCCCACAGTTAAGACCACAGTTCATGCCGTACGCTCCCGTCGGGCAAACTAAATACAATCAGAAGTTCATAGGATGTAAAAATCAGTAGTAAGTAAATGAGCAACAAATAAAATCACCTGTAAGTATTAGATTGTGTTATTTTTTGGTGACACCTGGTGTAGATGTTTCGTCAGTGGATATTGTTAGAGGGAATTGTTTTGAAATCCTTGTTTCTGTTCTGCAGATCATTATTATATTGTTGGACAACAAATTTTTTTTACTAATTCTTGAAAAGAAGAGTTCTGTTAGGTAATAACAACATTGACTCCGTTTTTTACCTTGATCACACCTGTCTCCAAGAAAACCATCAGCACAGCCCTTCTCACACCTGCCGTCTGTCGGGTTACAGGCGGGGCCTTCACTACAGCTGCCGCAGTTCATGGCGCAGTTTTTGCCGAATGTTCCTCGAGGACAAACTAACAGCCAGTAGATTTCCCATAATTAGTGTGATTGTACGTGAGGCAGGGATGTACGAGTAAACTTAGTTTTTCACAAAAAAGCAAAGTATTTAGCAGCATTTAAGCGAAAAATGACAGCATGCAAACAAGGTTTGCTCACCTATGTGACATTATTTCTTGCAGAATGGTTTTGTGTAATCTTTTCCTCCCTACACAATAATTTAACAATCTGTTCTGTTCCACTAAGAAGCCTGAACCGTGAACATTTATTTAAGAAACATTTAACCAATATTTGTTATTCCTTCAAACGTAACACCGCTACGTGGTTTAAGCTTTATATATGTCGTACTAATAATGTTCATATCATTACTATCCTCATTACGATTCTCATTATCATTATGATTATTATTATTTTTCTCTTGTTGCACACCCATTTCATATTTTTATTTTCTTATGCAAGAATTCAAGATCTGTTATATAGGAAATTGTATAAGTGAAAAGTTCCTTGTGCATTGTGTCATTGTGTCCGTACCACTAAAACGAATGGACTAATACAGTTAGTGTCAATGGCCAATAAACAGTTATGCACTATATTGCAGAGTTGCTGTGTTTTTATTTTAGTCTTATTCCAGTGTGGTGTATTAAAATGATAATCACAAACCTGACATTATTTCTTACCTTCATCACACCTATCCCCACGAAAGCCATCGGCACAACCTTCTTCACACATGCCGTTGGTTGGACTACAAGGAAGAGCTTGACTGCAGTTTCCACACTTGAGACTGCAATACTTGCCATATGTACCAGCTGGACAAACTGCTCACAAGCAGACAACCTAGTATTAGGCGCTATTTCTGTCTTAGTAAACCGTTCTTACATTTAACGTTCAGAATAACTTATTATTGTAAACAAATGCACACAATTTCTTACATTATTACACGTACGTTAAAAAATAAATCAAGGAAAGGACAGGTATAATCTGGCAAAAAATAGAACCACGACATTTAAAACGAAAATATCGCATGAATCCTTTTTTTCTGTCTATATATATATATATGCGCACGTGAATACAGTTATTTTTATTATATATATATATAAACACACAGTATGCTCCAGGACAAAAAGATAAGGAGACTAAATCAATCAAAAGTAAACTTGACATTATGCATTAGTAGAAAGTAACTAAGTAACAAGAAAGAGATGTGTCTGGTTTATCAAACTGTCTGTTAGTGACATCGAGTTGGTGGAAGTTTTATGTAATGTGTCGGTTTTCTTTGGTGCTATTTCATGAAAGGTTTCATAATAAGAGGGAAGCGGATGGCCGAGTGGTTAGAGCGCTGGCGTCCGAACCTAGAGCGCGCTGGTTCAATTCCCGATAAGCGCAGCAAACTTCCCCCAGTCGACCCAACTGACGGAAATGGGTACCTGACTCCTTAGAGGGTTGGGGAAGGTAAGGCAGCGAGGGAGAGGAGATTGGCACCACCCTCATGTAAAAGCTGGCCCCGAAAAAAGTGGGGTTTCTAAACCTCACTCCCCAACGACCTGAAAAGGTTATGGGATGACCTTTACCTCTTTTTTTTAACCTTTTTTCATAATAAGATCTACAGTTTAATATCACCCGCTAGGACAAGTTTCGGATGATTTTAATTCTGCTATGTATAACATCGACTCAGTTCCTAACCTTCATGACACTTGTCTTCCATAAATCCATCAGCACAACCTGTCTCACACCTGCCGTCTGTTGGGTGACAAGGAGCGCCTTCACTACAGCTACCACAGTTTAGGGAGCAGTTCTTGCCATATGTTCCTGGCTGGCAAGCTAATTATAAAATAGCAATCAACAATTATGTGATTTCTCAGATAATACAACAAAAATGCAGCAGTTTCCGAAGCATTAATTAAGTTATTTAGAAACATGAAAAAGGTATCCCGGCATGGTCAGGGAGGTTTGCCCACACATCATTATCCACTTATGGGTTTTGTTGAATTGTCTCCCATGCTACCCATGAGAAATCTAATGCAGAAATGTGGATTTTTTGTTATTTTCAAGAAGGTATTTAAACTAAATAATCACATTCCTAGCTTTATTTCTTACCTTCATCACACCTTTCTCCAAGAAAGCCGTCAGCACAACCATTCTCACACCTGCCGTCAGTAGGGCTACAAGTCACATCTTGACTACAGTTTCCACACTTTTGACTGCAGTTCTGTCCATATGTACCAGACAGGCAGGCTGGTCACAAGATGACAGTTTAGAATTACACTCTTTTGTCATTGCTTAAATGTTATTTATTATAGCAACATTACACGTAAGTGACCACAGAACTTTTTCACTCTCACACGTAACAAAAAAAAGTTCACTTTACACCTTAACGATAAAACAGATTTTTTGAAATAAAAACAACATTTTCTCGTGAGTATCTGGTGCATCAAGAGTGCTCTATGTTTAGAGATTTCGTGCGTGCGACTTTAGCTGTTTAGGTGCAGCTTTGCTTGTGTTCCTGTGTGTGCGAGAGTGTGCCTTCAAAGTGCATAATAAATTTGTGTGTGTGTGTGTGTGTGTGTGTGTGTGTGTGTGTGTGTGTGTGAGAGAGAGAGAGAGATCGTCGGTGCGCGTACTTTCTCGCTTATTACATTCCGTCATCCCATCAAGAGCGGTACCATTCTTTCTGGATTTGTTGTAACAACTGTAGTGTTGCGACTATTTCAGATGATTTATTTCCGCGAAGAAATAATCTCATACTGTGCACGCGTTTTACCATGCAGCGTTCTCACCTTGATCACACCTGTCTCCCAGAAAACCATCAGCACAGCCTGCCCTACACCTGCCGTCTGTGGGGTCACAGGAAGTGTTGTGACGACAATTCCCACAGTTCAGACCACAGTTCATGCCGTACGCTCCCGCTGGGCAAACTAAATACAATAAGAAGTTCATAGGATGTAAAACAAACTAATTAGTTAAATAACAAGCAAAATTAAGAATACCTGTATGTTTTAGACTGTATTTTTTCTAGTAACGTCTAGTGTAGATGTAACGTTAGTGCATGTTTATTATAGTGAATTGTTTTGACATCCTTGTCTATGTTTCGCAGTTCTTTATTATATTGTTGGAAACAGATTTTTGAATGATCCCTTAGAAGTTGTTCTGTTAGGTAATGACAACCTTGATTCCGTTCCTTACCTTGATCACACGTGTCTCCAAGAAAACCATCAGCACAGCCCTTCTCACATCTGCCGTCTGTCGGGTTACAGGCGGGGCCTTCACTACAGCTGCCGCAGTTCATGGCGCAGTTTTTGCCGAATGTTCCTCGAGGACAAACTAATAGCCAGTAGATTTCTCACAATTAGTGTGATTGTACGTGAGGTAGGGATGTACGAGTAAACTTAGTTTTAAAAAAAACAATAAAGTATTTTGCAGCATTTACCAAAAAATGACAGCATGCAAACAAGGTTTGCTCACCTATGTGACATTATTTCTCGCAGAAGGGGTTTGTGTAATCTTTTCCTCCCTACACAATAATTTAACAATCTGTTCTGTTCCACTAAAAAGCCTGAACAGTGAACATTTAGTTTAGAAAAATTTAACCAATAATTGTTATTCCTTCAAAAGTAACACCCCTACTTGGTTTAAGCTTTATATATGTCGTACTAATAATGTTAATATCATTACTATCCTCACTACGATTCTCATCATCATCATGATTATTGTTTTCCTCTTGTTGTATAGCCATTTCATATTTTTATTTTCTTGTGCAAGAATTCAAGATCTGTTATATAGGAAATTTTACAAGTGAAAAGTTCCTTGTGTATTGTGTCATTGTGTCCGTACCACTAAAACGAATGGACTAATACAGTTAGTGTCAATGGCCAATAAACAGTTATGCCCTATATTGCAGAGTTGCTGTGTTTTTATTTTGTCTTATCCCAGTATGTTGTATGAAATTGGTGATCACAAAACTGACTTTATTTCTTACCTTCATCACACCTATCCCCACGAAAGCCATCGGCACAACCTTCTTCACACATGCCGTTGGTTGGACTACAAGGAAGAGCTTGACTGCAGTTTCCACACTTGAGACTGCAATACTTGCCATATGTACCAGCTGGACAAACTGCTCACAAGCAGACAACCTAGTATTAGGCGCTATTTCTGTCTTAGTAAACCGTTCTTACATTTAACGTTCAGAATAACTTATTATTGCAAACAAACAATTTCTTACATTATTACACGCACATTAAAAAAATAAATCAAGGAACGGAAAGGTATAAATTGGCAAAAAATAGAACCACGACATTTAACACGAAAATACTGCATGAATCCTTTTTTTCTGTCTCTCTCTCTCTATATATATATATATATATATGCGCACGTGAATACAGTTATTTTTATTATATATATATATATAAACACACAGTATGCTCCAGGACAGAAAGATAAGGAGACTAAATAAATCAAAAGTAAACTTGACATTATGCATTAGTAGAAAGTTACTAAGTAACAAGAAAGAGATGTGTCTGGTTTATCAAACTGTCTTTTAGTGACATCGAGTTGGTGGAAGTTTTATGTAATGTGACGATTTTCTTTGGTGCTATTTTATGAAAAGTTTCATAATATGATCTACAGTTTAATATCACCCGCCAGGACGAGTTTTGGATGATTTTAATTCTGCTATGTAGTTACATCGACTCAGTTCCTAACCTTCATGACACTTGTCTTCCATAAATCCATCAGCACAACCTGTCTCACACCTGCCGTCTGTTGGGTGACAAGGAGCGCCTTCACTACAGTTACCACAGTTTAGGGAGCAGTTCTTGCCATATGTTCCTGGCTGGCAAGCTAATTATCAGATGGCAATCAACAATTTCTGACATTATTACACGTACATTAAAAAAGTTAATCAAGGAAAAGAAAGGAAAAACTGCCAAAAAATAGAACCACGATATTTGAAACAAAAAAATATCATATGAATTCTTTTTTCTGTCTCTCTCTCGCTATATAGATATATATGCGCGCGTGTTTACAGTTTTTTGGATATCTATATATAGTATGCTCCAGGTCAGAAACATAAATAGACTAAATAAATCAAAAGTAAACTGGACATTACGCATTAGTAGAAAGTTACTAAGAAACAAGAAACAAACGTGTCTGGTTTATTAAGCTGTCTTTTAGTGACATCGAGCTAGCGGATGTTTTATATTAAATGTCGGTTTTCCTCGGTGTGATTATATGTAAAGCTCTCATTATGAGATCTACAGTTTAATATCAACCGCCAGGACAAGTTTCGGACGATTTTAAAGAAGTTCTGCTATGTATAACATCGACTCAGTTCCTAACCTTCATGACACTTGTCTTCCATAAATCCATCAGCACAACCTGTCTCACACCTGCCGTCTGTTGGGTGACAAGGAGCGCCTTCACTACAGCTACCACAGTTTAGGGAGCAGTTCTTGCCATATGTTCCTGGCTGGCAAGCTAATTATAAAATGGCAATCAACAATTCATGTGATTTCCTCAGATATTACAACAAGAATGCAGCGGTAAGCGAAACATTAGGTTATTAAGAAACATGTGAGAGGTATCCTGGTATGGTCAGGGAGGTTTGCACTCTCGTTATTATGTACTTTGGGCTTTTGGCGAATTATCTCCCATGCTACCCATCAGAAAGGTAATGATTATCCTGCAGAAATGTGGGTTTTTTCTGTTATTTCCAAGTAGGTATCTAAACTAAATGATCACATCCCGGCTTTATTACTTTATTACCTTCATCACACCTTTCTCCAAGAAAGCCGTCAGCACAACCATTTTCACACCTGCCGTCAGTAGGGCTACAAGTCACATCTTGACTACAGTTTCCACACATTAGACTGCAGTTCTGGCCATATGTCCCGACCAAGCAAGCTGGTCACAAGAAGACAGTTTAGAATTACACTCTTTTGTCACTTCTTAAAGGTTTCATGTATAGCAACATCACATAAAAGTAACCAAACAACTTTTTCCCTCTATTACGTACTATAAAAACGTTCATTTTACGCCTTAATGAAAAAAACAGATCTTTTGAAATAAAAACAACTTATAAATATCTGGTACATGAATAGTGCTCAATGTATAGTTATTGCGTGCGTGCGCCTTTACCTGTTCAGTTGCGATTTTGCTTGTGTGTCTGTGGGTGTGTGCGTGGGTGTGCATTTATGTGCGTAATACATGTGTGTGTGTGTGTGTGTGTGTGTGTGTGTGTGTGTGTGTGTGTGTGTGTGTGTGTGTGTGTGTGTGTGTGTGTGTGTGAGTGAGTGCGCTTTCCTCGTCACTTGAAGAAGAAAACCTCAGACGATTTCCTCCTGTGCACGCGTTTTACCATGCAGCGTTCCCACCTTGATCACACCTGTCTCCCAGAAAACCATCAGCACAGCCTGCCCTACACCTGCCGTCAGTGGGGTCACAGGAAGTGTTGTGACGACTATTCCCACAGTTAAGACCACAGTTCATGCCGTAGGCTCCCACTGGGCAAACTAAATACAATCAGAAGTACAATCCAAGAAAACCATCAGCACAGCCCTTGTCACACCTGCCGTCTGTCAGGTTACAGGCGGGGCCTTCACTACAGCTGCCGCAGTTCATGGCGCAGTTTTTGCCGAATGTTCCTCGAGGACAAACTAACAGCCAGTAGATTTCTCACAATTAGTGTGATTGTACGTGAGGTCGGGATGTAATTGTAAAGGGGAAAAATATTTGTGGATTATGTCATTGTGTCCGTACCTCTCAAACGAATAGACTAATACAGTCAATGCCAATGGCGAATAAACAGTCAAGCCATTTATTACAAAGTTTTAAAGGTTTATTTTGGTCAAATGCCAGTAAGGTGTACTGAATTGATGATCACAAAGCTGACTTTATTTCTTACCTTCATCACACCTATCTCCACGAAAGCCTTCGGCACAACCTTCTTCACACATGCCGTTGGTTGGACTACAAGGAAGAGCTTGACTGCAGTTCCCACACTTTAGACTGCAATACTTGCCATATGTACCAGCTGGACAAACTGGTCACAAGCAGATAATCAAGTATGAGGCGCTATTTCTATCTTGTTTCGCATTGGACATTAGGCATTAGTAGAAAGTTACTCAGAAACAAGGAAGAGATGTGTCTGGTTTATCAAGCTGTCTCTCAGTAATCGAGTTGGTGGAGGGTTTATATAAATGTCGGTTTTCCTTGGTGTGATTATTTTTAAGCTCTCATAATGAGATCTACAGTTTAGTATCACCCTCCAGGACAAGATATTGCATGCGTGCGCCTTTAGATTTTTAGGTGCGACTCTGCTTGTGTTCCTGTGTGCGTGTACGTGCGTGTGCGTTCATGTGCATAATACATCTGTGTGTGTTTATATATATATATATATATATGTGTGTGTGTGTGTGTGTGTGTGTGTGTGTGTGTGTGTGTGTGTGTGTGATTGGATGCATGCTTTTATATTTACTCGCGTCATATTTCACTATCACTTTTGAAGAGCAGTGCCTTTAGTGCCAGTTTTGTAATGAGTATAGCAGGTTTTACTTATATAGAAAGCGCACTTCTTGAAGGAGCTTCACAATGACATAACAAAACTGTCTTCTGTTCTTACCTTGGTCACACCTGTTTCCTAGAAAGCCGTCGGCACAACCTGCCTCACACCTGCCGTCTACTGGAGCACAGATATTGTTCGGACTGCACTTCCCACACTTTAGAGTGCAGTTCTTCCCGAAAGTTCCCACTGGACAAGCTAGTCACCAAAGAACAATCAGCAAGCAATAAATTATGTTTTTCACGCTTATTTTAAATTCGTTACAAGGTCTATGAGCCAGTATAGAGAAATTGCTTCCAGCATGTAACATGCGGGTATCTTACACTTGCAGCATCATTGCTGACACAGAGTTTTGTCGATGTGTCTCTCCTTCTGTTCACACCAGTACTTACCAGTACAGTGCAAAGTGCGCAATTTTTCTGCGGATTCCTAAAGTGAGCTCAGCGTAGTTCTTTTCCTAGGGTCAGTTGCACAACACATTTCTAATTTTAATCACTTTTAGGCCTTAAATCTATTTAGATAATCAGTTTAAAGTGCACACCACAAATTTTAGAATAACTAAAACTGCTTTAAGTAAGATAAAGTTGTCTGACTTTCCGTCCTGTCAGTACAATTTTTTGTATGTTCTTGTACAGTGCATCTAAATGGCAAAGAAGAGATTTTGCTTCTTTAGAACAGTTTTAAGGCTTAGAAACATGTTGTGGAACTGGCCTCTGATCTCGTACCTTGATCGCACTTGTCTCCGTCAAAGCCGTCGGAACAACCTGTCTCACACCTGCCGTTGGTCGGGTTACAGGAAACATCTTGACTGCAGTTCCCACACTTGTGAGTGCAGTTTCTGCCGTATGCACCAGCTCTGCAAGCTGACAACAGAGACTAAGTAAACAAATAAAAATAAGTAGACAATGCTCTAGAGATGCAAGCTGGGTTTTTTTGTTTCAAGTGCACTCTGAAGTTAAAAGTGCTCACTGGGAGCAATAAAGTTGGTCATTTGTCATTTGGTAACGTGGATAAACAATAGTCTTACTGTGATTACATCTGGAGCCCTGCCATCCATCCTCACACTCCGTTAAACAGTTGCCTGTGATGGGATCACAAGGAAACCCGTCCCGACATGCCCCGCATTTCATGCTGCAGTTTTGTCCGTAGTAGTTCTCCACGCAAGCTGCACAGTTGTGTCATTTCAATTTATTGCACAACTTTTGGATTGAGTTCTTTTTACATTGCAAATAAATCTTGTTATATGTCACAAACCTGTTTTTTTAAACTGAGAAAGGGATGGGAAATGGGGAAGAATAGAGAACAATTAAAAGAGCGTTTTGTTGTGCTTTTGATTTTATTCGTGCGATGGTCTCCTTGACGGGAGCAGGGAACCTGACAATCCTCGGTGTGTTGGAAAGTCCTGACCAGACTTTGAGTACAAGTCCTGACTAGACTTGGTTTGTGTAATAAGTCCTGACCAGACTTAAGAGTAAAATTTGTCATGTTGAACCTGTTGAGGTGAGTGTATGTCTATGTCAATTTTTGTCTCTAAATGGTGGAGTTTGAGAGAGTGATTATATAATTTGTTTGCATGAGATAAATAGATGAAGGTATGTTATTGTTGTGGGGGAATGTTTAGATATTGATATATCGTGGGTTAAAGGTGGTTATTTTTTGTCTTGGTTTTTGGGGTTTTCCTTTTTTTTCGTTTTCTGGATATCTACTGCGTGTCCTCGGCTGTTGGGACTGGAACGTACCTAGATTCGGAAAGAACAGTGCCAGGACCAGACACTGTGTGTGTGTGTGTGTGTGTGTGTGTGTGTGTGTGTGTGTGTGTGTGTGTGTGTGTGTGTGTGTGTGTGTGCTTTGTGTTTTGTTTTCTTCTGGAGAGACTGGTTTTGTAAAGGACTGCGTCTTCAGGAGTAAAGGAACATTGGACTCTTGACTAGAGATGGAACTGTTAATGAACATATTGGATTCCTGACTGGAAAGGGAACTGGGTTTGGGTGTTTGCCTTGAATTTAGATTTTATTTTTATTTATTTTTTTGTTAATTATTATTTCTTCTTTCAAATTATATTTATCTTAAATTTGACTGTTGTTGTGTTATGATCTCGTCTGAAATTCACTGTAGAGTGCACATGACACTATAGATAAGCAGTGGAATAAACAATTTATCAATTTATATTTAACTGCCATCACCTAATTGAGTGAAACTGACATTCATTACTTAACTAGTTAACTGCAATTTTTAAAAACTGCTTTTATGCGCTAAATAGATTTATATGATCTTTAGTATGCTACAAAGATTATATAGCCTGTTACAAATAATTAAATTTACATATGCTTTACATGCAACAACAAGCAAATAGAGAAATGTTTGGTGGTACTACTACTGACGACGACGACGACGACGATGATGATGATAATGATGATGATGGGTGGGTGCTGCAAGCTTGATAAGTACAATAAAACAAGTATTCTTAGAAGAAGTAAGCATGTAAGCAAAAATAACACATAGACAAAGCTTCTAGGATTAGGAGATGTGAGAGTCCACCAACATATATTACAAGAGAAAGAAATGTTTTCTTTTAAACCTGACATGGAATGCAGAAAACAAATACACAGTACAAATAAGAGTATTACGATGTAATCCAGCCCCCACTACAGAACTTGATGGTGGCTCTAACTGAGTCGTCAGATCGTTCTGAAGTTTCTCTATAACATCACCTTTTCAGTTCATCAGTCTTATTAGCCAATGGATTCTGCGCCAAGCTTTCAATTTTATATAGCTGCATGCTATTACTTACCCCAAACCTGTACCTGGCACAAGATGACAAACGGGTATATGTCTGGGTGGACAGCTGTGTTCTGAGAGAGTCTGACTCTGCGCCCCCTCGCCGTCTTGTTGAACGAGATCTCTGTCTTCAGGAAATCATTCAGTGGGGGGAAAACGTAGAGTTCCTGCTCATCCACACTTAGTTTCATGCTGCTCTTACTTTTCACTTCTGCGAAAAAAATTGAAAAAAAAACCTAGTCGCTGTATACCTTCTGTCATCTATCCATCTATTATCTCTCAGAAATAAGAAATCGGGTTAAAGTGACTTTCACCCTAAAACTTTAACTTTCACATCACAAAAAGTCCCTTTATATGCAAATGTATTGTGACATCGTAGATCAGATACAATACACAGTAAACTCAGGAATATATAAACACACGTAACAAAGAACAAAAACACATTTTAACAGAACAATGAATCTTTTTATCTCCCTCTGTTTTACACGCACGCACACACATACACACACACACACTCACACACACACACACACACACACACACACACAATATATATATATAAAGCAGAGTGCGGGAAAGCTTTCGCGATTATTAAAAGGTAATATAATTATACTGTTTTTTTTATCCACGCCACATGTTGAAGGACTATTCGTGTTGATTCTGCTATATTTTGTAGGCGAACGCTGCTCAGAAGCAGTTATTTTTCTTGTTAATTTTGTTTCGTTCTAAGAAGCTAACGGTGGCAAGAATTGAAAAAAATTACTACTCAGAAGAAACTGTGACATACCTATGCTACTGATCCCGGCCAGGCCGTGCTTTGAGATCGTACCGATGAGAGAGGTGGAAAGAGAGGAAAGATGAGGGAGTGAATGGCAGAGTTAATTGTGTGACTAAGGGCGCCACAATAATTTATTTTTATTCACCCCTTCGCTCTAAACTTCTTGACCTCTTTGTCAAAAACGAGCTGAAAACCTGTCAGCTTCGGGAAGGGACATAAGGATTTTAAATTTTCACCATTTCGCTACACTGACGCCGTAATCGAGAATTTACAAGCATAGATAGATAGATAGATAGATAGATAGATAGATAGATAGATAGATAGATAGATAGATAGATAGATAGATAGATAGATAGATAGATAGATAGATAGATACTACCAACTTTGATCTCGTCCAGTTACTGTGACTCCAATAATAGGGAACTCATTGCCTAAGTCCACCTCCCAGAAAGGACTCATGTCTTCATCCGCCGTGTGGACACAGTTCGGGTTGCCTGGAAACTTGTTGATGGGTCTGAATATGGCGTCAGTGTTACCATTGACGGCCAGACATGCAGGACCTGATATCTCATTGTACTTTGAACTGTTAAACGTTGAACTCATGATCGCTTGTTTGCCGAGAGCTAGGTTACCTGCAGCATGATGAGAAAAATCACGACTAACACACATTTTCCCATACCGTTGCATCAATTTCTTTTTTAAAAAATTAAAAAAAAATTACTTGTCATGTAGACTTGATTTGACTTTAAAAGTTAAGGAATAATTAAATGAAATTAAGTTTTTTAAGCACATTTAAATACCATCTTAAGTTTCAGTGAAAATCTACGAGAGGTATTTCATTGAAATAAAAGTAAGTGTGGCAAACGAAGGAGTACACGAGGTTAAAACAAATTTACGTTTTCTGCAGGATTCAGCAGGGAGGCAGATGTTTCTAATATCACAGCCACCGTAAGACTGACACGAGCACGTGTGACCTGGCCAGACAAGTAAACAAACATAATTTTCTTATTCTTGCAAACCATAAAGTTCTGGAGTATTCGTACATTTCCTGATGAATACAACTTCTCCAAATCATTAACTATAAATTTTAAAGTTGAGTGAATCGATGCAGTATATACTGATCTTTAGATTGTCAGGGCTTACAAACTGTTTCAGCACTTGTGCTATCGCCTGAGACAGAAAGATAGTAACAGGAAGTAGATAAGAATCGCAGTTTAAACCACTAATAACTCATATTGCTATGAACGGAAAAGCCACTAATAATTTATAATTCTAAGTAAGGAAAAATCACTTAAAATTTTACATCGTACCAGTTGCTGACAGCGTGCCCAAAGTTTTCAGCATCGGTATACTTATCTTTTCATCTCTGTGTATTAATTAATTCTATTTTCAATTTATTTACTGTAGCCGCCTATTCACTGAATGTGCGAAAATCTGTATGTGCTTACTTGAGTTCTTTGAGACTCCCTATCTGTGTGTTTGTGTGTGTGTGTGTGTGTGTGTGTGTGTGTGTGTGTGTGTGTGTTGTGTGTGTGTGTTGTCGCTGCACACTTTCATGCAAATCTAACCAAGATGAGATGTTATGAAGCGAATGTATGTCTGCTGGCGGTTCTAAATTTTTATTGAAACGTCTGATATTTTAAATAAAAAAAAACTTTGGCTTAACTTGTTCTGCCGACCTGTAAAATTTTTTGGAAACGGTTGAGAAAGATTGATCTATCGCCGTACGTCTTAAAAGGTTTGATATTTTTTTGTGGAAGCGGCTACTAATACTAAATTCTGAATTTAGAAATAGTCATTAACAGTGTAATGACACTGTTTTGTACACGCTTTTGACTTTGCTTGTGAGGTCATAAGTGGAGGAAAGTATTAAAGTAGATTTTACTATCCAAACGTTTAACTACATTTTGCAGCTGCGTTAAAACTTAAAAACAAAACAGTCACACATACTGCACAACCAGATATGGAGGATGTGTCAAACGTTTATCACTAATACAATAAACGCTACTAAAAATACCTATTTGTATATCCTGATTTAGTTTTGTGACATTCTCATCTCTACTCCCTACATTTTAGTTTTTTACCCCAAGGTATTTGTAGTACGTACAAAATATAACATTTGGACTTTATTACGCATTACAATAAACTAAATTTATAGATTTTAGGTAGCAGCTAAACTCATTAGCTTATCGACGCCCTCATTTCTGTACGTTTTAGATTAATATTTTCTAACAGAATTCCAAATAATTTCAGAGAAGAAACTCTCACCAGAACAACAACATATGGTCACAGGATTTTTGGTTACTGTGCAGCAAAACAATGGAACTCTCTTCCTTTCCATATCCGCCACCTTCCTACAACTGAATCTTTCAAATCTGCACTGAAAACGCACCTCTTCCTTGAGCATTACTCCTAACACAGTCCACACAATGCTCGTCCTTCTTACCCTCCCCTCTTCTGCTCTTGCTACTTATCAACCCATCGTTCTCTGCAAAATCGCTATACTTTCTATGTTTCTGTTAAATGGTGTCTATTTGTGTTTTCCATCTTTGTTTTCTGTTTGTCGTCAGTACTGTCGTTTATTCTTACGTCCCTCGTGTTCTATCCATTTAGTCCATGTCTCTTCCTTGTTTTAAGCGCTAAGAGCATGCTCTCTATGCGTGTGAATATGCGCTATAAAAATCTTCATTTATTATTATTATTAAAGTTAAAACTTGACAATTCGGGCTAAATTTCAAGCACTTCTCGAAATGTAAGAGAAAGTTAATAAATGACCCCCAATCTGTCCCTTCAAGCTGATGAGGAACTGATGAAACTTTTGATAACGCGGTGTCAGCACCAGGGTGAGTGGAGTGTTAAGTCATCATTTCCTGATGTCACTGACTCGGGACATCGTCGAGCGATGCTGACGTCACGGCTCAATGCGAGGCTGTGGTGGATGTTCCTGACTAGAGCGTCAGCAAGACCTGAGCAGGGGTCACGTTGAACGGAAGCTGCAGGCGCCTAGTCAGCTGAAGGCTACTCACGTGTGTGTGTGTGTGTGTGTGTGTGTGCGCGTGCGTGCGTGCGTGCGTGCGTGTTAGTCACTGCCATACTGAAAACCTCTTTTCTCTCGCCATTTCCCTCTCTTTTTCTCATTCACATTTCTTAAGTATTCAGTGAAATGATATTTTGCATACGAGGAAAGGAACGCTAAGTAATACATTTTTAGTCGCAGGAAACTTTAATTTTTCCAATGATGAACAAACATTGTTTGAAGACAAGAAATATAATTTTGAACATTAGACCTTTGTAAATTTTGTTCAAGAATGACTCGTTTTTTTTGTTGTATATTTTTCTCTGTTTACTTTGAGAACATGCGAGTGTTTCTGAGACTTTCATTTACCCACAGCTATAAAATGTATCTGGGTGAAAAAATTCACTCCGCTTAAAACAAAATCTGAGTTAACTCCCTTGCGGAAAAGACTAGAAGATATTTAATTGATCAATATATACGTTCGTAGTCTTCTGAAATAGATAACAATGAATTATGAAATGTACGAGAAGTGATTTGTTTGTTCAAAATATACTTCTTTTCTCAAGTTCAACAAAATAGTATCTTTTATTAACAAATAACAACATTCACGTGCACAAGGAAAGATATGCTTTGCTAAAGAGAGTAGTGCAAGCGACCAAATAGACTATTCCACACTAGCTAAACTTACAAGTTGAAACTTGCAAAAAGGAGATATTCTACTTTAGCAAAGGAACACATCCTGACTTCTAAAGAACTAGTACACATTAACAAAGATTTGTTCTCAGTAGCAGGAGAGTAGTAAACACAAAAGACTAGTCTAGGGACGTTAAAACAAATTTTCCGTTGTTACGTTTAGGTGTTTTTCTTTCGATCTATTTTCTGTCTCTCCTCCTCGTCTGACAATTATTTTGCATTAAGAGGGCAAAGTAAACCTAAGATATAACATAAATGTCTACGAATGTCTATAGAAATACGTCTTGAACTCGCATTTATTCATGCGGATATGTCTCTATTGTGTTCAAGTACACTTATGGCTTTTTTATTTTTATCAGTGCTTTCACTTCATGTGGATTGTATCTTGTTTAATATTTTAGTTATAAAATTATTTCAGTTAGAGGAGGCTACAACATCGCTATACCAACGTAGTGTTTATTTGCGCGCGTGTGTGTGTGTGTGTGTGTGTGTGTGTGTGTGTGCGTGTTTCTTGAAGTGCCTACACGGACGCCGTCATCAACATGCAATTAGGAGTAAACGGTAATCGGTAAAACAAGACATACCTTTTGTAACATCATGAAAAGAGTTCAGAATTAACACCAAACACGCCAGTCGCCGCATTGTGGTTGGAGGATAAAGGTTCCTGAACGCAAGTGAGAAGACGGAACCAACGTCTATGATGGAGCTTTCACCGAAAATTTACGAGGATGTAATTTTTGCAGCTTCCAGTTAATTGTAACAAGAATGAGAAACACTCTCCTCTGACGTTCAGTGTCAAGGAACGATGTTCCAAGTGAGCTAGCCCTGTAATCGTTACTACGCAGAATGTGCATGACGTGTAACCACTCAAAATGTCCTGGCCATGGAGAGGTTACACAACAGTTGTCGTTGGGTGGGCGGTAGATCAACGCTCACAAAGAATGCGCCCTTAAAGGAAACGGGAAATTAAGTGGCGATTTGGGGCTTCAATTATACATACTGACGCTTTGAATGACTTTCATTGTACAATTTACAGACGCAAAACAAACATTTACTTTCGACTGTGTCTTCAACACAGCTCCAGGGCATGGCAAGGAGGCCGACATGTTTTGTTTTCGATTAAAGCTGTCAAACGCAAGAGTTTATTTACAATTGTCTAATAGTAGTCGTCAAAACTCATCCTGGACCTGGGAACCAGGCCCTACTATTTATTTCTTTATCGTCATTATCCAACGTAAGCTGTAAATGTAAATGCAGGCAATATTACACTGAAAGCTTTGGCTCTTTTAAATGTTCTACTGGCAGTGGTTAATATGTAATTACATCCAAAGTGAATCAAAGACTTTCTCGCCACTTTGATAGTTACTTAATTAAACGATGCGTGCACGCGTGTGTACACCTAATTAACTCTAACTTGCTTTTCTCTAATGATAAGGCTTGGAGACAAAAACAAACTACCTTCCGGAGTATATCTAAAAAATTCAGTATGCACTAACAATATTCATGCATTTTTAATACAAATAATATATATATATATATACATATTGATTATGATTACCAGTATATACCTCTAGCAAACAGAGGAATAAATTAAACGAAAAAAAGTTGTTAAAAAACGTGATTCAAACATCGGTCAGCCAAATGCCCGCTGATAAAAAGTCGTGAGACACAGGCATCTCCAGAGCCTAAGTTCCGTAGAGTTTAGTCAAAGAATCGAAACTCATCAGAACAGTAGTAATCCACACAACTGCCACAGCTGAGGTACGTGATGTTGATGACATAGATGACGTAGCTGTCGTAGACCACGTCGATGACGTAGCTGAGGTAGACAACGTAGTCGACGTAGACGACTCGACTGTGGTAAATTAAATAATATCGTGTAATTTGTAAGAAAAAAAACTGTCTAAATATATCATTTAGAATTCTGATTCTATGGAATCACCACGTGTAGGGGTTCAGCTTACTAGCTTACTGTGTTAACACTGGTAGGGGAAAGCCCAACCTTCATCATTATTGTCATTGTTGTCGCTGACGTTGTTCGTCGTCGTTGACCCTGATGTCGTCGTTGTTCCTAATGATGTGGACTCATCCGTCGCGTGCCATAGTCAGGGAGGTGTGCTGGCCTAAGTGCAGCAGGTCTTGTTAACGTTGTTATGCATTTTTTTCACAGAGGTTTAATTTTTTGAAAATATGAAAAAAGACGGTATTTACTTGTTTTTCGGTCGCATCTGGGTCCATCCCATCCACTGTCGCATCCTTTTGGGCAGAAACCGTTGGGCTTGCCGCAAGGTGAATTATCCTTACATTTGCCGCACCTGGTGCACTCTGACCCGTAATGTTTATCTTCGCAAGCTGCACATTTTTTTCAATCTTTAGAATGAAGCAGCAAACAAATCAATTTGTTCGAGAAATGAAGCTGCACACGTATCACTAAAACTCCACATGTCTTCATTAAGGTGTGTGAACTTGACCTCTCTAGCAAGATAAACACTTAGTTCTGGCTAGGGTGACATTTGTAATGATATGTTATACTTTGACATAGTATTTCAGACATAATAACAAACGACTTTGATGTTAATCCTTGTAGTGACAAGTATCTCGACAAAAAGGGTGTGTTGTAGTTTGCATTCAAATCTTTATATATATATATATATATACGCATACGCTTTTTTAAGGTAAGGTAACGTAAGTATTTTGTATGTTTTATTTTCAGTTTTACTTTCTCTCAGTTAGTTTGTATTGTCTCCTATCGTCCTCTCAGTGCTGTTACCTACCCCACACTTGCAGTTCACAGAAATTGAGGAACGGGTCCTTGTCGTTCTCTACTGATTTGTTCTTAGACAGTCTCACCACACTTCCTGACAGCGGGGGGTTAAAGGTTATTTCCGTCTTTAAGGACAGGTTTTGTGCTGGGAAGACGTACCGCTCTTCGTTGTCAACTGTCAAATTTACGTGACTCATGCGGACCAAGTCTGTAAAAGTGACAAATCTCAGATAATTTTCCAGACATCTCTACATAAACAACAAAAAGCTTCGCACGGGGGGTGTAACTCCTGAATTACTCTATCGTCAACGAAATAAGAACATAGAACGAGGCGCAATATTTGCCTCACTGCATGATAGAGCAGTGTTCACTACGAAATAATTCTGTGAAAACGCTCAGATCTTAGAATAATGTGTTCAGCGGATAACAAATTACTACAGCCGTGTCCATCTGTTAACATTTGAGTTTTTCGTTTTTCTTTTTAATATTAAGGTCTAATCATTACATACGTTCATTCCGAGCGTAGACCGTTATAGCCACGATTAAGGTCTTCTGGCCCAAGTCCACCTCCCAAAATGGTCTTTTGTCTCCATGGGCAGTGTGGATGCAGTTCGGATTATTTGGATACTTGTTGATGGCTTTGAAGGTGGTGTCATGGTTGCCATTGACAGCCAGACATGCTGGGCCAGCTGTGTTGCCGGAGTCCCTGTATAAGGAACTTATGTTTGCTGGTTTACCCACAGCTACATTTTCTGCAAAGACAAAATGAAACAGTCTAGCAAGCATCAGAAATATAATTAAGTGCTAAGGACATTAGGTTAGGAAGGGGTCATTCTCAGGTGTTGATGGATCGCATAATAAACAAGCGAGAAACGTGTTGTAATTGTGTTTCTGTGTGTGTGTGTGTGCGTGCATATGTGTGCGTGTGTGTTTGTGTGTGCGTGTGTGAGTGAGTGTGTGTGTTGTGTGTACGTGTGTGAGAGAGAAAGACGTCACCCAAAGGGCAGCTAAAGCATGTCCCAGCTCTTCCGGAAAGGATACACAGCTGCAGCAAAACTATATCCTTGAACAGAAATGACTAATCTAGGCAATACAAATAATATAAACATACGCAAATACACAAAAGAATGGGTATATCCTATACTGAAAGACTGAGTAAAGAAAAAATACAAGAGAAATCTGAGAAGATTAAGATGTCAATTTGATGTCCAAACTGGAAGAAAAGACATCAATCAAGAGAGACGGGAAGACAACACACGAAGGAATAAAAAAAATGTAGAACGACTTACTTTCATATTTGAATAGTTATAGCAGAGTACAGGCTATATACATACATATAAACAGGATGCACGTTATTCATTTTTCCTTTCTTTCATTCCTTCTTTGAATTTTATTTGTTTCCTTTTTTAGTTCTTTCTCTTTTATTCGCAAAAATAAAGGCGATAAGAAATTACTTTTTCTGCAGCTGTCAACAGGTAGGCAGACTTCACTGAAGTTACATCCCCCTGAAGACTGACATGCGCAGAAGGGATCTGAGTGATCAAAAAAAGCGAACATTTATGTTAGTGAACACATAAACACAGTAAATGGGATGTCGCACAACAATGAACTATTACAAAATGTGTGTGTGTGTGTGTGTGTGTGTGTGCGTGTGTGTGCGTGTGTGTAAGGTTAACTCCTTCTAGGGAAGTAATTATCGGAAATAGTCGCTTCACCACAATTGTACTGCTCTTCAAGTATACGTCATGATAGAATATGATAATGAAGCACATATACTCACACACCACACACTTTCTCTCTAACACACACACACACACACACACACACACACACACGTGTATACACTCACGAGCGCGCAGACTAACCTCCGTGTACTGCTGTCGAAAGACACCCAAGAAGAAACGCCAGACGCACTATGTCCCGCATTTTGCCACAGCAAACGAGGTTTTGCTGATCCGCTGTCACAATTTACCGAATTAATGATATTAAAAGGTGAATAATTCACGTTTGTTCTGCAGGAAAGCAATACTGTGTGTAGAATGACCAACTTCGCGAAGTCTTTATACCATGAACAACATCCGAGGCTAATCATCCTTTGCAGCGCAAGGATTGTTCGTGTGATTCACACCAAAAACTGCCGGATTTCAACGAAGAATTAATCTTATCATAGACCTGTTGCGAGCCTCCAAATAAGCAATGATTCCTTGTTTTGTGTGGGTGAGTCGAATCGCAAGCATTCTGAAACAAAAGTACACTCCCTTTCTTTGTTCATTTTATTTTCATCTTTTGACTAGTAGGAATTTTCGAGCGCAAGGCGCAGCATCCGTGAAACATTGCTTGATAAGATAGTCAGGAAAACAATCGACAAGATATTTATAAGTCCTAAATAAGTAGTAACCATGAAAAGGTTTTGTAACAGGTCGGAAAATCATCGGAATTTTTAAATAACCTGAATTTTCTTCAAACAAGTGCAGTCTACCTGGCGATCAAATGTAAACTTTATGTATTCACGGATGTTTAGAAATTTTAGATTTTTGCAGTCGATGCTCGTTTAAATTCTAATTTTCAGCAAGCGTATACCGTTGGCTTTAATCTCTCATACTGTTTTAAATCAGTTAAGGGAAGAATGATGAATGCATGATGCCTGTCTTAAATTTTAGGCGATACCTAGTCAGGACTTCTATCAGTATTACGTGTGTATTTAAATAATGGAGTAGTATACGAGGCAATGTAACTATACATGGGAACTGTGATGCTGAACGTGAAAGCTAGCATGCACTTCTTTCCGTCATATTGAATATTAATAGAAGTACTAACACACCCAGACAATGGCCTCGGTGTTTCTGTGATATGCTTGTACAGTGAGTGCATGCGTTAGTATGTGTGTGTGTGTGTGTGTGTGTGTGTGTGTGTGTGTTCACGGGAAAAATTGTTTTATGGTTTAGTTGTCCAATGAATATAAATAAAATATCATCGGAATCTTAAAAATCGTAATCATAGGCTCGTCATTCGCAGAAGTGCGTAGGTGTAATCAGAATCAGAACCAATCGTATGCCTTGTTATCTGAGGTCTCCGTAGTACAGATATAAGGAAAGCGTTGAGAATTTATCCCTAGCTTACTACCAGAACCAGGAGCCGGAACTCGATAGACCACCAAACAATAAACACGGGCATGAGAAACAGTGTTCATTGGAGACTAGGGTTCATTTAAAGTGAACACTTCTTCATCCACCCACCCTCCTAATTTAAATCCCTACCGGATTTTTTTTCTTTTTAAGACCTGAGCGCTTTGCGTTCTCGAGGATAACTTTGCTACTTCTACTTTGTGCAATGTCGCGAGATGGCAAGCAATGATGGGTCTAGAAACGGAATCTTCCCGAATTAAGTGTATTATTTCCGTATGTGAAGTTCGGACAAATGAGGAAAAATCATCACTGGTAAACTGATAAAAATGACTTATGTAATCGCTTTTGTACACAAAGGAGAGGATATTATCACGACCATCCATTGACCATCATCTGGTGTCATGGATGACTATTTATGATTAACAGGCAGCAGCGGGTACTTGTCAATGGTAACTTTTCTGACTCCATCACAACGGCTCATCTCAAGGCTGTGTTTTATCCTTGCTTTTGTTTATCATTATCAAGAAGAGGAATGCATCTTAAAAGACATTTATGCTTGACAGATTGCACATTCTTTCAACAAAGAACACAGCGAGTGTCTAAGGCCGCCCAGATCATGTGTATTTCGCTGGTCCTGGCCAAGGACTTTACAAGTCAATCAACAAAACACTGAGCCTCCACTAACCATGACTAGTCGCCGTGACCATCGCTACGTTTACTTTAAAACCTATTGCAATTCTCCAACAAGTCCCATAACTGTCATCCATGATGAGGAATTAGAAACTGTCAACACATTTAAGTACGTGGGCACAATCTTCGACAGAAGACTTCGCGGGAATGTCAACACTCAGGCTATCGTGAAAAAGGCTGAAAGTCACTTCCTTCTCCGGAGGATGAAGTCTTTCTCAGTATCCTAGAGATTTTATAATTCCCAAACTGAGAGTGTGCTCTTCTTCTCGTTCATCTGTTTTTACAACAGTTTACAAGCGAAGGATAAGAGCAGATTGAATCGTGTTGTATACACCTGAAGTAAAGTTATTCAGACGATCTGAAGTTACCTTCTGACTCTGCTGAGCAAGAAGACACGTTCGGAAGTGTCATCATCATCATCACTCGCCAACTAAGCTAACCTGTTCTAGTAGTACAAACAAACATTATACAGAAAATTCTAAGTAAAAATTAGTGTCAGTTTAAACCAGAACTGTGTTACTTTAGAAACCCGAAAAATTGAGCAAAAAAGATTCAAACACGCAGTTACTTTCATTTTATTTCAACCTGCTACTTCACTTGCCTTTCCCTTTAACCGATGACATCTTAAGGCTCTAGTGGGACGAGACATGTTTTTCTCATCACTTGGTAAAGGTCAGATGTTATTCAGATGTTGTTCCCCGACTTTCGTTTAGAACATTTTTTCCCTTCTCGTGACACACGCCTAGAAATATCACCATGTACAAAAAGAGGATAATACCACAGACGCCATACTTGTATATTGATAGGTCATGTTGTAAAGACTTTAGGCACTTGGACAGTCGGGACCATTAGTTAAATGTACAAACGTGACGACACGAGTTTGACTTGCGTTATACATAACACACACACACACACACACACACACACACACACACACACACACACACACACACACACACACACACACACACACACACACACACACACACACATATATATATATATATACTCTTACATCTCTTACACTCAAATGTAGCACACGTAGAATTATGCAACACAGTCGGTTTCTAATATTAATGATTAATGTTTAATACTGCAGAAAAATATCACGATTTCTAATGTGCATCTCTAGCAAGTGTAGTAACAAACAAAGCGGAAAATACTATTGCTTGAAAACATGATTTAAAACAGCTGTGTTCCGAAGCTAGTAGCGCGCTTAGAGTTTTCATGGGACAAACCAAGATATGTATTGGTATCTTCTCTAGATTTCAAAGAAGAGGAGCGAGTGTCGTCAGAAGAATGGTAATCCACGCAATGGCCGCAGCTGAGGTTCCTGATTTGGGAGGATTAGCTGGCTTCGGCGTTGTAGCTGGAATAAGCAAACAGAATATGTCTGTATAATAATTTAAGAAGATTCTTGATTCTACAAGATATTCCTGTTAAGAATTTTTCATACTCGTTGTCAGGAATTGACAGACCCTGACGTCATTGTCGTTGATGTCTCAAAGTCGTTGATGTCGTGATTGTCGCTGTTATCGTCGTCGACTCAGCCGTCATCCTTATTCTCCTCCTCCTCCTCCTCGTCTTAGCCTGTTCTTTTACTAAGTAAAACCTCATACAGTAAAAACACCAGCGAAAAATTAGAGTTGTCTTACCAGGTGCCACGTTTAAGTTCTAGCCTAGAACATTCATTAGAAAATAAAACGAAATCAACAATTGAGATATCTATTCGCAGACTTTCGTCGCCTCATTTTTTTCTCTGCCTTATCTATTTATTTTAAATTATCTCACTCGTAGTTCTAGCGATGCTTGTAGTTGTAGTTCCATGTACACTTTGGTCGCTTGTAGTTCTAGGTACGCTTCGCTCACACGTGGGGCCCTCCCATCCAGTTTCGCACACTGCAAGAAAGCGATAAGTAAATAAATAACAGCTACATGTGTATTTCAGGTGCAAGTGCAAACATCGAGAACTATACTCCAAGTGCATGCATGTGCCCCTTAAGTTCTAAAGATGGGGGGAAATAAGTGTGAAAGTCTGAGACCGCTGGTGATTTAGATGTGTGTATATGCTGTGTGTTGTTTGGACGTTGTGTCCAATAAGGACGGGAATGTGTTTGTATATATAAATATATAATTAACCTGAAATTATATATATATTATCAAGTAGTAGGGAAAGATTAAAATACCATTATTTTATTATTATAATTTAATTTTAGTTTTATAAAATGTACCTACTGATTTATGTTTTAAATCCTCTGAACTACTGTGGTCTTAGAGCTTTTACTTACCCCACACCTGCAGTTCACAGAAATCGAGAAACGGGTCCTTGTCGTCGAGGGATGCAATGTTTCTGGTCAGTCTTACCACACGTCCTGACACTGGCGGATCAAAGGGGATTTCCGTCTTCAAGGAAATGCCCTGTACTGGAAAGGTGTACAGCTCGACACCATCCACTGTAAGGTGGACGGAACTCATGCGGATAAGTTCTGCAAAAGTGACAAAATGCTTCTGAAGATTGTCTTTAAACTTTACTGACAATAATGTTTATACTACAGACCACGTCACACGTTGTAAACAATATCCTCTAACCTTTAGACCTCTAATATTTTGTTCACATGCCAAACAATATTTTTTTCTGGACACACAGCGGTTAAATATGAAAGAAGAACTGTACATCATAATGCAGACATTTATTCACAAATATCGTTAATTCTTACGTCCATTACGAGCGAAGATAGTGATAGTCAAAATCGCGTAATTCTGTCCCAAGTCCACCTCCCAGGAAGGACTTTTGTCGTTGTCCGCTGTATGGACACAATTCGGGTTCCTTGGGTGGATGTTGATGGGTCTAAATTCAGTGTCAACGTTACCGTCCACAGCCAAACAAGCCGGGCCTGACCTTAGATTTTTGATTGCATTGTTGTAGGCAGAACTCATTGTTGCTGGTTTACCAAGCGCTTCGTTACCTGATTAAAAAAACGATCTAACGTGTATCTAACATATTAGATATATCTCAAAATTTAAAAAAAACAATTATTTCAAGAAAAAGAAGGGGATAAATCGAATGAGGAAGAGAGAGAAAGAGACGGGTAGGGAGAGGTACAGTAAAACTGTACAGACTGGTCATTAAAAAATTAATAAACGTTCATTATAAGCTTATAGGGATTCTATCTAGGTTGCTTATCTACATTCTTGCATAAATGTTACCTAATAAATATCCATATAAGGAAAATGCCTAACAAGGTGCTTATGTAGGTGTATAAACATACAAATAAAATCTATTATTGTGGTCTTGGAAAGAAAGAACCATTTTGACACTATGTTATTAAGTTTTGATACCAGCGCATTAAAAAGAGGGATAGAGTACAACAAATACATTGAAAGAAAGATGAAGACAGTAAAGACATGTACAAAAACTAGACTTTTTATGTTCAATAGTGGGCAATAGTGGGATTTACGTCTATTGCAACTGCCGACAGGTAAACAGACTTCTGCGAAGTTACATCCCCCTGGAGACTGACAAGCACACGTCTGACCTAAAAGACGTAAATAAATAAAGATAAGTAATGGGACCGGCGCTGGAATGTGATGTCTGAAACGTCAAGATTCATTTCAGGTGACGGACCAACTCAACCACTAATAAGAACAATTCATGAGATGCAACGACTTCATCACTAATTGGTAAACAAATCAAAAAGACCATAGTAATGCACAAGAGCAGTCTGTCTGTCTGTCTGTCTGTCTGTCTGTCTGTCTGTCTGTCTGGCTACGTTTGCGCCACGCAGACCGCGAAGATAAGCAATACAGACTTACCCCCAACTTGAACCAGCAAACCTGCAAGAAAATAAGCCAGTACCACCAGCCACCTCATCCTATCAAGACAAACGAGTGTTCCACTACGAAAATTGAATAGAGCGCGCGCTGACTAAACGAGGCCAAGATGTTATAGCTCCGTCGTCTGCAAGAAGCAAAGTAGCAAACCAGCATCACAAGAAAGCCAAATTATACAAGTCACAGAGAACCTCTGAGCAAACATCCTGCTAGGATTCTGTGAGAACTACACTCACTCAGCACAAGGTCTGGCATTGACACTCAGACCCAAAGGAAACCGAGGTGACATTAGGTGGAGACAGGAAACAGAGCAGAACGTCATTAACATTTCCTGAACCACTTCTTGCGCATATGTTGAAATATCTAAAGACATGCCAAGAACTCACGAAGCGCCTACATATGCATTTAAAGCTATAGTAGTGTGCGTAATTTTATAACTTAGATAGATACACTGTACTACTTCTTAGAATCGATGTGATGTTTTAAATAATAATAATATTAATAATCACATTTATTTAGCGCTTTTCTCCAGCATCTGCTGGACTTAGAGCGCATTATAAAGAGGCGTCCAAGCACACCTTATGTGTCGGCAACTTCATGAATACAATAACATAAAAAAACACAATGTACGGCAAAACAGAAACAAATTTGATTGAGAGAGTGTTTCATCCACCATCAAGGAGGCTCAAAGCGTTCGCCACTTCCAAAAGAACCAACAGTAATCATGGACGCTTGTCTCAAAACAAAGAGATCACTGCGCGCCCTTGTAGTGTTGCCCCTCATGTCAAAGAGGCGAAGGTCTTCAGCACAAATACGGTCGCCATGGAGTCCATTGCATCAAATCGTCTAAGTCTTGTTTATAAAAGTAGCTGAAAAGTGAGTGTGGCACAGTATGGAAGCGCAAAGTGCAGTTCCCGGTGCTGTTGCCCAACCCTCTCAGTCAGAAACATCGTTTCATCCACGGTTTTGTTTATAAGTCAGCGAGTCTTTAAGGTATTTAAAAAAAATTGAGTCTTTTTGAGTCTGTACGATTTTTTTTAATGTTTGTGTGTTGCATATATTAATTACTTCTCTTTGCATGATATTAGCGGCTGAATGCAAACTATTATGTCAAGGTTAGGGCAAAATGCTAGAAGTAACTTTGTACGGACACCGTGTAAACTGCAGACATTTTGCGCCTCCCGTAAACATAGAGAAGAGTGAGTGACTGTGAGATTTGTTTGGAAGGTTCTAGAAGGAAAAGTGTGCTGTATAGATTGCAAACGGGTGGGCGGTCCTTCACATCGCGAGGAAACACGCAAACTGCCGCGTCAGGTTGTGCGTTGTAAGTAAAGACTGTTTCTGTTGAACCCGGTATGAGTAGTTTTCTTTTTGTCTGTTAAAAATTACTTGATTTCTCGAACTTCTTTTCCTGGACACTAACGTACGCTTGTCTTGAGATCTATAATAATATTATAAACTGTAGGCACAGTTTGTGGGGCAGAGGGGGGAGCTGGTGTTTTACGCCGACCCAGCAACTAAGGCTATATCACGGCAAGGCAGCCAGCCCTGTAAAGAGAGGCCACATGCAGAGAAAGAACAGCGTGCCCGAGACGAGAGATGAACCCAGGACAGCCAACCCTCACTGTATTTGTGACGGGCGCTAACCGTTGGACTGCCCCTGTCGGGCGAGAGCTTGTTGGCGATTACCCGGGAAGAGTACACTATTCATACGACACCTGTGTGGTGTCTCAGGCACGTGATAGGTCTCCTCGTTGCAAACGACACCATCAAGCTCATCTTGTCGACCTGCGTTGGGTTTCTACGAGGGCTCAAGGAATATCGACGACCTCCATGGCGTCGGCAAAAGTACAGGTTGAGTCCCGTAGGGCGACGTCATCGTTTCCCCAGCAGACTGGGAGGATTCATCGTTGATGATGATGATGATGATGATGATGATGATGATGATGATGATGATGATATCCATTTGTAATGCGCAGATATCCATTCAGAAGAATGCTCATTGCATCGTTCGTGTGTGTATTTAACGGTCTGACATATGCGTGTAGTGTTTGGACAGAACACATGTTGTAATGCTGATTGGATTATGTCAATGGCCCAGCACTTGGATAAGTTACATATCGGAGTTTCCCGAACTGTGACTACGGCCCCTGTGCCCTGTAATTATATGATGACGCTGGGCAGCTGAACTTGAAGAAATTTTCAGAACGGTTAGTCGATGAGCGTAGAGAATGAATGAGCGTAAAGTTGTATATTCATGATGCTATGATTCCCCTGTTTTTGAATATGAAATCAGTAAAGATATAAGTAATCGATTCTGATCTACGTACGACGCGGCCACAAGTAAGTGATCTGGCTGACAGCACTGTAGCCAGCTTTATTCAGTTCTTTGTTGTATGTATTACCTCCCCTTGTTGTGCTCATTTCTTCGTGGATTTTGTTAGTGTAAACGTAGTTAATAATTAAAGGCGACTGGTCATAGTGGAGGCTCAGTATATTGTTGACTACCGTGTGAAGTCCTTGACCCAGCACAGCTAATTACACACCCACCTGGGAAGTCTGAGGCAATCACATGTCCTGTTTTGTAAGAATACGCAGTTGTCCGGCGTGAATGAAAGACGCATCTGTGTTTGTGACGACCACAGAGTATGAGACTGTATCCGGTGAACAAACTACTCGCTACGAAAGTTAGTGTATGCTCGTATGGTGTCACGGGACAAAACTCAGATTGGGAAAGGCACTGTGTGCGAGTGATTTTAGGGAGGGAGTGGATGCTTGAATGATAACAGTACAATATTGGGTCCGTATTGGCCGATCTGTCTTGTAATTTTGCTGAACGGAAGAACGCGTATACTTCTTGTGCATGAGTGAATGTTGTGAGATACAAGCGTGTAATGTGACATATTAACAATTATTTGGTTAGTAGTATAGTAAATTTAAAGCTAAATGATTGTGAAAGATTTTTCTTTATCTTTTGTTATTTTCGTATCTTGGTACACGAGTTCCTTGACTTGGTGATTGCAGTTGTTACTGACACTATAAATCCCTCCTTGACTGGTGCTGTAGCCCCGTTGTTTAAAGATATGTCATCACCCCACTTTTACAGAAGTTCAGCTCAGCTCCAAACTTATAACCATAATTATATAGTCTCCCATCTCAGTCCGGGCAATGTTTACTAGTTTGTGCTGGTCCATCTCCTTAACCATTTTTCTATCCACACGATCTACTTCAATCATCCAGTCAGTCTGTCGTGAGAATCACTCAACTGAGACGTCAATTCTACATGAGGTGAATTAGTATCTGCTTGTACAATGGATCACATATCCCTAATTGACATCTGTCGGCTTCGTTTGATAACTCGACCATCACATGCTTCTCGAGAGCTTTTGTTACTTTTGGTCTCTCTTGCATTGTTTTATACTGGTTCAGGTCCTACCTGACTGATCGCGTTCAGTCTGGGGTAGTTGTAGGCACCACATCTTTGCCTGCTCCTTTTGAAGTACGGGGTGCTTCAAGGCTTTGTTCTTGGGCCTCTTTTTTGCTTCTGTACATTCAACGACTTGATTCCACCATCCGCCACTTGGGCCTCCAGTATCACATGTATGCTGATGACACAGTTGCCAACGTCTGGCCTCACGTCTCAATTCTAGCAGGTCTGCACCACACCATAGCACACTCGGTGAAAGCCTGATGGCCATTACACTGAAGTGAATGACGGCGTCCTTTGTAACTAAACTAAAATATAGGTTATCTTCTACTTAATGGTGTCAACATCTTTAATTTGCAGACCACTGCTTTATCTATTGCATGTTCAATCACATCGAACCCTGTCAGCTTCTACCATCACGATACTCATGGCTGCTGATATGTTTTCCAGGCTGGATTACTGCCGCTTCTATTTGTCAATCTCGCTAATTGCCTACTGGTCAAACAGGAATAATTCTGCTCATCTTCCGTATGCAAAAAGAAGACCATGCTCCAACTCTCCTCCGCAATCTTTACTGGCTGTCAGAGCTCTGACTGATAGCCACACTGTGCTGCTGTTGTAATCTAGTCCTTTCCGTAGCTTACCTGTCTGCTTGTGTTACCTACTGTCTGGACCACGCAGCAGACGGGAGAAATTCGGCAGACATCCTTTTCCTTCTCAAGCCCCACTGTTTTGAACTCTGTCTGAGGTCAAAGCCTTCAAATGGCGCCTAAAGCCTATATTTTTAAGAACTATCTGGCATAAACAATAGTCCTGTCATGGACACGTATACCACACATGCATACACTACGTCGTTCGTCCGTGTTCATTCATTCAACAAAAGACAAACATCTCGTCCTGGGTTTCCCGTTTGGTTACGTAGCGCCCAAAATGACTTCTGGTTTTGCTTTTCTTTTTGTTCTCTTTTCTTTTCATGCAGAAAACAAGACAGGACAGTGTTAACGTATTGAAAATATTACAGCAAATTACAAGGTAATCTCCCATTGATACATATCCAAACTCCTACCGCAATACTCTTATATAAAGATATGTATTATTCCGATATATAGGTATGTCAAAACTCCACTTTATGAAAGGTAAGAGATTCCGGGGGAAGGGGGAGGCTTCTTCAAATGTTTTCCCGGATGCGATGACATCGATATACATGTATTGTTCATCACCACAAACTAGCATTACTAGAAATTCATATGGAAAAGTATTCATCAGACATCACACATCGTATGCTACTTTTCAAAAGGACTTGCTGCAATTGGGACTCACTGCCAACTAATCTGAAATACGCACCAAATTTAAGTTATTTCAACTGTTCAAAATTTACAAGTTATTTTATTTTTACAGTTTTGATGGTTAATAAAATATATTGTGAATCTGCAATCCGCTTGAAACTCAGAGCCAGCTTAGAAAGAGGCCCACGTGAATGTATATATATAATTTAGACTTTAATAAATCACAAGGAATAGAAAGACTAAAAAATTACCAAATACTATTCGAGAAGCAGCCAAGATAAAATGTTAGTAGTGTCAATTAAACAACAGTAATGTAAATCCTCAAGTCAGGTATAATAATAGAAAATCACTATATGTAATTAATGAAACAATGAGAGATTTAGCGAAAAGACCTTATTATTTCAAAAACACACACTCCACTTATATGCACGCATGTAAATTCCTAATATACTTTGTTTCCGTCTTCTCCCACAAAAATGTTTAAAGGAACCAGATGGCGCTGAGTGTAATAATAGTGAAATACACAGTTGTCACAGAGCCAGAAAGACAAATTCTCACTTGAGATGAAGTGCCTGCAACCAAGGCAGAAATAAGCATAAAATCAAAGACGTGTGGGCATGTGTGTGTGTGTGTGTGTGTGTGTGTGTGTGTGTGTGTGTGTGTGTGTAAGTGAGTGAGAGAGAGAGAGAAGTGTGATTTATACTTTATTGTAAAGAAGAATTCTTCTGTCATTTAATTTCCTCAATACAGTATTGCTATTCTCATTCTAACATTCGTGCTTAACAAAGAATAGCAACAAGTACTACATAATGTTACAAGAAAACGAACCTGAAGAAGATACAGAACATTCACAAATAAGAAAATAACAGTTTCTGATTTTTCAAAACTCTTATCTTTTTAAAGGGAAACAATGATGTTCAAATAAAAGCTACTTTTCTTTAAAAGTACCGAGGCCGCAGTAAATTTTTAATCATTTAAAACAAATGGCTTCTGAAAAGAATCATCAATTTGAATCAAGTTCTTTCCATGTTTCTCCGAAATGGGCTGCTAAATGATAAAAAATCAATTATATTTTAAATTAAACATTTCGCAGAATAAAGTGTATGGAAGTCAACTGGTTTTGGCTAATATTTATTTTTATTAACATGCATGTACCATATTTTCCTTTTTCTAAGCGAAATAACAGGAGCCCAACATAGTTAAGAAGAAGCTATTGTCAACCCTTCGCCATGTAGTTTTTTTGCTTACTTTGTGCACACACGAAGAAAACTACTACAGAACTTACACAGATCTGTTGTGTAGCCAATCTGACAGCCATTTGGACATATTCCTGTGACATAATTACAAGCAGACCCCTCTTTGCAGTGACCGCACACCTGATGCAGAAAGATAGAGTTGGTAAAAACTGAATTCTACCATGTTTGTGTACGTTTCTATTTGTATGTATGTGAATGTGAGTGCTTGTGTGTGTGTGTGGGGGGGGGTTCGTATCTAAGTCTGTGGTTTTTAATAGGGACATAGATATAGTTTAATTTAGGATTTAGCATAGAAAAACCTGGGAAATAAAATCCAGATAAACCAGATGTTAAAACGATATGCAATACACATAGGAAATGGTGACGGGACATACATTCAGGCTACACTATGACGAATCAGCATAAATAAAGAATTCGAGATCAGTTTATCAGAATACCTTTGTGCAGGCAGGACCATATGTGCCAGAAGAACAAGCTGCACATCAGAAAGTAAACATAGTCATGCCACCAGCCAGAAAAAGTTTTCAGTTCACCGCAGAAAAAGTAGGTGTAAAACAAGTAATTAGTTATTGTCAATATATGCTTACTTATAGATTATTCAGCAGAGAAAAAATATTTTTTTATCTTTTTTACCTTATACTACCTAACATTACATATTGTGCATCTTTATGGTACGCATCTTGTCAAAAGAGCATTATACATGAGAAAATTTACTTGTATCACATATGTCGCCTTGATATCCATCCTGACAGCCATTTAGGCATTGTCCCGTGATGTAGTTACAGGACCCTGCAATTTTGCAGTATCCACATTCCTGGAAATCAAGTAGACAGAAAAACATCAAGAACCTATTTATGGCAGTTGCATGCCCACATATACACCATCTTGTTTGTATGTACTGTCATGTGATAAAGTGGGTCAGGGAAATCTCCTACAGCTAAAGTCCAATATGAAATTGTCGACTCATTCTACAGCCTTAAATAAGATAGATAAACCTTAAATAGTAATGAAGTACAAGAAAACATGGAAACCTGAACATGCAATGAACCGAAATGGAAAATACGTCAGATTACCTTGCTGCAGTCTGGACCAAACGAGCCACTTGGACATGCTAGAAACGAGAAAATACGTATTAGCTTAAAGACAACTTTAGTTGTTAATAAATATCTAAGTGAAATTAATAATAATTGCAACTTTTAGGGTCACAAAAATTAGTTCATCCTTTTCGCTGAGACTGAAATATAAAGCGCCAGCAAATCTTGGTTCTCCAGATACCTGAGACATTTAGGAAAGCCGATCGTCCATTTGATTTGCAAATTTTCCTTTTGGAAACGGTTTGAAAGCTTGATGATCTTCAAACGTTCTGCAGTCTGTTAAAAGCTTTTCTACGAGACCAGCTATGGCGGAGATCTCCTTTTCGATGTAACCTTGCTATTATCAGCAGCGATATTCTTTTAACGTTTTATTATAGTCTTATTGTCATCTTAGCAACTCTTGGAAAGTTAGTGTCACTAGTAATATTTCACACTTTCAATACGCTGCTCAAATCTCAGTTGCCTAAATATGAAGGTTATTTCAGTCCGCTTATAGACTTTTTAGCGCTTGACATAAAAATTCTGAGATTTCTTGTGGTTAAGTATTATAATGACAATGTGACAGTTCTAAAAGGTGATCTCGGATTGATACAGTTCTGTTTGACTATTACAGAGGTCATAAAGGTTTATTTTTTTGTAGGCGTTAATTGAATGATCTCAGGAACAAGGCAAGTTACCCGACAATCCCTTCATATTGACACAGAAACAATTTTGCCTATGAGGTATTTTTATATAGACATGTTTACATAAGCTTACATCCATGACACTAACTCAGCAAAACTCCTAGAAAAATGAAAATAGAATGAGCCACTTATCCCATTTCGTGCTAGCTACCTTCACAAATTTTATTTTTGACCAGAAAACATGTACCAGTAATAGTTCACCTTCATTACACAGTGATTGTCGATAACCATCCTGACATCCGTTGAGACATCTACCTGTTACGGGGTGACACGAGTCTTTCTCTCTGCATTGTCCGCATGGCTGATGTTAGAAGGCAAATTGTCAGAATGATGGTTAAATATTATGTTCAGACTTATAATCAACTTAAAAAATGAAAGTAAGTAAACTGGTTATAAATACTTATTTCCTAAATCTAAGAAAATTCACCGTCTGCACAGCTCACGTTCAAGAGAAACATTCACATTCTTCTCCCTTGTAGATCCGTTCTATGACTGGAATTGTAGTGTAGAACGAAAGTAATTTTAGCCTGGATTATTGTTTTTCAAATGAGTGGTGCAGGATGGGAGCAGCTTCTGGTCACAAAACTTTCATTTCATTTTATAGACAAAAAGTTTGCATGCTGTGTTGCGTGCGTCCCTCTGTGTGTGTGTGTGTGTGTGTGTGTGTGTGTGTGTGCCTATACAGACGAGAGTTGGCACTATAAAGTTGACATTATTATTATTAAAAATAAAACTAAAGATATTGGTAAGATTAATGGTAACCCTTACAGTACAAGAAAGGCAGATGTCCTATCTTAATTACTATCCTAAATTGATTTCGTGTGTCTTGATTATGCGTATCACTGTATACAATGAAAGTCGTTTTTTGGCCTGTTGACAGTGGTGAGACAGATGATAATTTAAATTTTTTTTCAAGGCAAGCTGAGTGGTTTTGGGAATTGGCACGTCATAATGAACATACTCCAGCTATTTAATTGTAATTGATGGCAAGGTTGATGAGAGATAACAAATGCAAACTTATGCGCATACTTATACCTGATTGCAGGCAGGACCATAGGTGTTGGGCGAGCACACTGTAAGCGAAAAGAACTCGTCCTCGTGAGCTCACCACAGAATCTTAGTTTTTGCAAGGGCAACGTATTATAAATGTTCCTTATTGATACATTTAGGTCCTACGAATAAGCGAATAAACTACTTGCACCATAAAACGGTGCCGTTATTTCTGAAAGCTTGCAAACAAAACTGTAAGTTAAAAGCTCTTACAGTACCTTACCCTCATTGCATTTTGGAGTCTGATAGCCATCCTCACAGCCGTCTGAACAGAATCCCGTCACGCTGTTGCACGTGGACTGATTTTTACAGTGACCGCATAGCTTGTACATAGACACGTGATACATTAAATACTTACTTTAAGTCTGCTGATAATCAATATACACACTTAAACACATACACAAGACCAATTGTTTTATATCCTTCTTGGATTACTTTTCAGTCATATATGTGTGTGTGTGTGTGTGTGTGTGTGTGTGTGTGTGTGTGTGTGAGAGAGAGAGAGACAGAGAGAGACAGAGAGACAGAGACATAGGCAAAGATTTGTTTATGCTTTTTGTTAAATAAGGACAGAGTTATTGCAAAAGTTCTAATCTATGTAATAAATGTACTTCAGAAAGAAAAACATTTCATCGTATGACTTTCTAGGACTTTGTTTATTTTTATTTATGCTGATATATAATTTTGTTTAATGCAAAGCTGTTGATACCTGGTTACATGATGCCCCAAAAGAACCAGCAGGACATGCTGTAAAATCGAACAATATTAAAGTTGTAAAAGGTCTTAAGGCAATTTGCTGTATAGAAAACCCCAAATAACACGCATCCTTATTCAATAAGTTTACTTCCTGCACAACATTTCTATAAAATAATATCCTTCTGTCTTTTAAACATTTTAATGAAATTTTTCGATAGATTTACTTAAAATAGTAGACAGTTTTGAAAACATATAAGGCACATTATCATGTTTTGGACAACCGGGGTAAAATGTGTTACTTATGTCCCTCTCATGCAAGAAAGATTTGACTGTGATAATGTTATCATATTCAGTACATTTAATCTGAATTCATTTTTTATATTGCGTGGAAATTAATACAAGGAGCAAGTAAAATTCAGCTGCTGCCATATAAGCTACCTCAATAGCATCTAGTAAATTGTCTTCAAAATGCCATACTTTCATTGCAATGCGGTGAATCGTAGCCAGCATCACACCCATCTGAACAGACTCCCGTCACGCCGTTGCACATGGACTGATTTGTGCAATGACCGCATACCTGGTACATAGACACACAAGCAGAGGTCTTGAGATTAAGTTAAACACACATTTCAATGCTGATAATTAATTAATAAATTGATAAATAATACTAATTAATAAAGACATATACAAACTAAATAATGCACATGAACAATAAATCTTTTCATTTACCTTACGTGAGATCTCACTTGTTTTCAATTATTCGTATGGACATGGCATGTATCGTTGCCTTTTTTTATCCACATAGACAACGGCATCTTTACCTTGGTTTTTATGTAATATAAACAAAGACGTCCATCTCTGCGCCTGTTTTAAATCATCGTCAGGCCCGCATATAGGCATGTATGCATATTTTTGACTCAAAATGCAAAGATTCTGATACCTGATTACATGATGCCCCATAAGAACCAACAGGGCATACTGAAAAATAAACAGTATTAATATCACAATTGTAAGGAAATTCTTTAAGCCATTTTCCGTTGAGAAATAAAGGGACTACAGTCACAAATCACAAAATATAGGGTTTATTACTTAGTCTATGTGAAATTAATGCAAAATGGGAATATTTTTATCCTTTAAAAACTGACTCCTTCCATTACGATTTGCTAGCAGACGTTTGCTGTAAAAACAACTGCTGTTATAATTCAAAATGACTGACAAAGAGGAAAAAGTGTTTTTATTATGTACATCATAGACAGCAGGGCTTCTACTGTGATTAGATTATAATATTATGTATACTTTATTTCAATTACGCCTAAGAGGCTTGAATCATAAATTAATGAACATGACAAATTTAGCAATAATAACAATATTACTATATACACTAACGCAATAGTATCTAGTATATTATCTTATTTAAATACCGTACTTTCATTGCATTGTGGTGACTGATAGCCGACATCACACCCATCGGAACAGACTCCTGTCACGCCGTTGCACGTGAACTGGTTTTTACAATGACCACATCGCTTGTACATAGACACATAATATTATAATCAATTACCATGTGATTGCATTCAATGTACGTTCTATGTCGGCTAATAACGTATACAAACTAATGATTTAAAAATAGTCAGCAAATGTTCGAGGCTTTAAATGCACCGGCTTCAATAACGGCCACGTCTGCCTCACGTCGTCAGAGGCCGGGAAGTCAGGGCTGTCTCTTCTCAATTTATCTACCTCATGTTTGTTCTCTCTCTCTCTTTCTTCATCAACGAGTCTCCTGAATTTTATACTTCCACCCTATTTATATCATGCCAGTCGAACGTTTCAGAAACTGTCTACCCCTTTCACACATTCTGGTTACGTGGGTCGACCATTCTCTGAACCGCGCTTGTAGGTACGCGCTCACGTGCTGACAAACCACCCTCTATAAAAATAACACCATGCACATCTGTCATCTACAAGACGTTTCTGAAAAAAAAACGTATACACTACAAGCCGGCCTCAACCGACCGACCTACTCCACCGCGGCTCATCACTTTAAATATCAAATGTACAGAAATAAATAAATTTATTAACTAAAAAAGAAATGTATAATTTTATAGGTTTACAAACTTTGTTAGGGACATATCATTGATATAAACAATTATATTTTGTTTGATAATTCAAAGCTGTTTATACCTGGTTACATGATGCCCCATAGGAACCAACAGGACATGCTGAAACATAAACAAAAACGACACTGCAACTAAAATAAGGTCTTTAAACCATTTACTGTTTTTAAAATGAAGAACCACAGTCACAAATATCTACAAGTCTTTACTTCTAATTTTCCAGTTCTGGCGTGTTAACCTTATATTTCAATGAGACATTTTTGTCTTTTTGACAATGTAATGACACTGTTTAACGCTGATTTACATAAATCAAGTAAACTAGCTCTAGAAATACAGCTGATATGAATGCCAAGGTTACATGCACAAACAGGGTCAAATGCTTCTTTTCTTTCGATTACATAAAACGGAATTTCTCCTTTTATTAGATTATCAGGATGAGTATACTTTATCTGAATTTAGTCCATAGTGTTCGCACACTGACGCAACAAGCCATTTATATTCAAATTTTATAACAATATTACGATCTATAAAAAAATTCCTACTATATTATCTGTAAAATATCCTACTTTCATTGCAGTGTGGTGAATGATAGCCATCGTCACAACCGTCTGAACAGACTCCCGTCACGGTGTTGCACGCTGACTGACTTTTACAGTGACCGCATAGCTTGTATATAGAAACATAATCAATTGCCATGTGATTACATTAAATGTACCTTTTATGCCATCATCATCATCATCATCATCATCATCATCATCATTAAATATTTCACATTTATTTGTGTAAGTAGCTACGGGAGATCAAGATATGTTTACCTACACCTATATGTAAACTAAAAATACGCCTGCTTCTCCCCTTTTTTAAAAAAAAGTTCGCGTCCAACTCTAATACAGATAAAAGATTATGTTTCTCAAATATAAAAATTCGAGTTTAAGTATTCAGTAAGAGAATACTAAATTACTATAAAATGTTATATCGATGTATAAAATGTACACAAAAAAATCTATTAAATTTATTTACCAAAAAGTAAATGCATGATTTAAACAGCTTTTAAAATTTGTTTGGGACAGATCATCGATATAAATGCTGATATATAATTTTGTTTTGTAATGCGACGCAATTTATACCTGGTTACATGATGCCCCATAGGAACCAACAGGACATGCTGAAATATAAAAAAACGAAGTTCTTTAAGCAATTTACTGTTTTAAACTTAGGAACTACAGTCACAAATATCTACAAGTTTTTAAATTCAATTTTGTAGTTCTGGTGTGTATAACTTCTATTTAATTGATACATTTTTGTCTTTTCAACATTTTAATGATACTGTTTTACACAGATTTAAATAAAACGAGTAAACTAGCTCTAAAATTGCAGCTGATAAGACATTTCAAGACTATTTGCATAGACAAGGTTAAATGCCTTTTGTCTTTTCGTTATAAATAACGGAATTTCTCCTTTGATTAGATTATTAGGATAGTTATATTTCCCCTATAAGTTCCATAAACTTACGCATTTATATTCAGAATTTATCACAGTATTACGATCTATAAAACACAAAATACTTAGTGTATTATCTGTAAAATATCATACTTTCATTGCATTGTGGTAAATGATACCCATTCTCACAACCGTCTGAACAGACTCCTGTCACGGTGTTGCACGCTGACTGACTTTTACAGTGACCGCATAGCTTGAAAAATAAACATGCAATCAGTGGGCATGTAATAACTAAACTACAATCTGAATTCCAATGATAATATATAGACACTTGCACATTCGGTGATACACATACACAGGTATATATATATATACAGACTAAATTTTTGCGTCAGGGTAACTTGATATATTTATAATGATTGGTACAATTTGTTTGTTTACATTTACTTTTCCACAACAGACAATAACAAGTTAACTTGATTTTATGTAAATATACACAACGACATGCCTACCTGTACTAATGTTTAATTGACTGAGTTGGAATAAAAAAAAGTGTTTCTTATATTTTTCTAAGTATTCCTTAGAAAAATTCAGAATTATTGAAAACTTACACATATAACTAACTGAGGGACTTGAACAAGATTATAAATTGAAATCAGTAAAGTGTAAAACATTACATTAAAGATCTTTAAAGTAATGGCTAAAGATATTTGTTGTATAGATAAGTATGGTGATAGACACTTAAGTTTTCGATTCAAAAGTCTTTATACCTGTTTACATGTTGCCCCATACAAACCAGCAGGACACGCTGAAATATTTTAAAAAAACATCGATGACACAATTAATTAAGGAAATTTTGGAGACCATTTACCGTTCAGAAAGATAGGGACTATCGCTACAAACCACAAGTTTCAAGATTTGTGTTTTTTATATCTTGTATATAAAACTGTTATAAAGTAGGAACGTTTCAAAAATTGACCTTTTTCATTTTGTTTTCCTAGTGACAGCTGGTATAAAAATTACGCTGTTATTACACGTCGAGATGAGACAAACAGGGTGAATTATTTTTATTATGTGCTTCAGACGACAGAGGTTTTACTACTATTAGATTAAGATATTATGTATACTTTATCTGAATTCAGAGTGCAGTGCCTGCATTCTAGCGCCAGAAACACGACAATTATAACAATATTACTTTATGTACCGACGCAATAGTATCGAGTAAAATATCTTAAAAATACCGGACTGTAATTGCATTACGGTGAATGATAACCGACATCACACCCATCTAAACAGACTCCCGTCACGCTATTGCACGTGGGCTGATTTTTTACAGTGACCCCATAGCATTATTATGATTTTGAAATATATCACGTTTTTGCACAAATATCTATGAAAGACAAAGACATTTTTACCTTAACCGTTAAAATAAACATAAACACACCTACGTCTTTTTATTTTAAATGTTTGTCTCTAAGCCTGACACGTTCCGCTAATATGATATAAAGATTCATGTCTAAGTCTTCTCTAAGGTCAAACAGAATTATTGTAAAATTATATATCTTCGTAAGAGATCTGGTAGAAAATATCTTAAATTTGATGATTGAAAGTTAAATTAATGCATTTTTGGAATTTTGAACTTTTGTTAAGGACATTGTTTTCATATACGGGGATATTGCTTAGTAATGCGACGCTTTGTATACCTGACTATACGATGCCCCATACGAATCAACAAGGCATGGTGAAATGTAAACAACATCGTTATCACCATTGTAAAAGAGGTTTTTAAGCTATTCACTGTTGAAAAATAGGAACAGCAATCACAAATCCCTCGTTTCAAGATTCAATTTTCTACAAAATCTGTTTAAAATTGCTGTATGGTGTCAACATTTTTGTCTTTCAAACATTTTAAATGCTTGTTAAAATTTTATACAGCCACAAAAGAATCAAGGTGACTGAGGCAGTTGAGTAGTTTTATTATGTGCCACACAGACAAAAGGGTTTCAACTGATAAGATTATAGTGTCAGGTATATAACTTTATCTAAACTCAGCTTATCAAATTGCGTGCACACTGATCCAATGACAGTTTATCAACATTAAGATATTAGAAAAGTGACAGTAAAAGTAAAATTTCCGAAAATTTCCTTACTTTCATTGCACAGTGGTGAATGATAGCCATCCTCACAACCCTCTGAACAGACTCCCGTCACGCCGTTGCACGTGGACTGATTTTTACAGTGACCACACAGCTTGTACATAGACATGTAATCAGTGGTTATGTGATTACATTAAAACACGATTGACTTCCACTTATAAATTATATACAGACATAGACTAAATGATGCAAATACTTTAAACTCATAATATAAAGTCTACTCATAATGGATACAAGATGCACACAAACTAAATGACCTGAAGTCACATGCTCTACACATTAATGTTTTCTTTCTCTCTAGGGTTAACATGAAATGTTTTTATTTATTCATATGTGTTTCAATCAGATAAATATGTACACGTGTTATAAAGACAATACAGACACTGAAGTGTTAATCTTGACTTTTATATAAGAAACAATCACATGCTGACTTGTGTTTAATTTGAATGCTGGCTTCTTACGAGATAGATGAAATAATAATTATGGTTATTAAATTTTTACACAAAGATTAATTTCACGTTTTGTTCTTGTAACTGTTTTGTAAGATGAAGACAGCATTAGGGTAAAAACAAAATAATGTTCTAATGAACGTTTTAAAATTTTTAAATTGTTAGTAAAGAATAAATTATATTTAGGATGGGTTTCAAATTGCTAGGGGCATTAGTTTTATAAATATTACCGCTGATATCTATTTCTGTTCTCCTATGCAGGTCTTTTTATACCTGCTTGCATGATGTCCCATAAGAACCAGCAGGACATGCTGAAAATAAAAAAAGCAGCTATGATATTTCAGTGGTATGAAGTCTTTACGCCATATACTGTTCAGAATGAGAGTCATTACAGTCACAAACCACTAGTTTCAGGATCTAAGTTTTTACTTCTTTTATTGGAATACCTTGTAAAAAGGATTTTTTTCTTGTGAGCATTTTAATGATGCTACATACAGATGTGCTTCAAACTAACAGTCATCTGTCTCAAAAGCATCTAATATGACAGGTTAGGAAGAGTAGGACGACTCAGATAAACAGGGTTAAATGTATTTACATTTATATGACAGTCGTCAGCTAGCAAACATTTGGTGGTGAACAGTATTATATATATATATTTTTTTTATAATCCCTAGTATCTAGAAAATCTTGGCGATATTTTACCTTCATTACAGTCTGATGAATAATAGCCATCCTCACAGCCATTTGAACAGAAACCGTTCACACTGTTGCACCCTGCATGACTTTTACAGCGACCGCAAGCCTTATACAGAAAAATGTGATAATATTAGACAACCGTTATCAATAATTATGTGAATACATCAGACAGCACCCTCTTTGCAGTAACCACGTGATTAACACAAATAGACTAATACAGTGGCGCATGTGGTCCATTCATAGAAAACAATAACTCAGAGAAAAAGACAGACTGTGTGCGTAATACCAAAATATATATTAAAATAGATTCAATGCTTTGCAAGTACTTTACTATTTATATATATATATATATATATATATAAATTTACAACTTAGGTGCTGATAAGGTATGTTTCTGGTGTGTAATTTAAAAATTTGTTGATATGCTAGAGTTAACGACAGACATGTTCTTTTATTCTGTAATCCACACTCAGACCTATTTACCCTTAGGACGACCAACCGACAATATTTCAATATAAAAATCATGTAATCCATAGGAAGTCTCCGTTTTCCTGTACTCCTTATGTGACTGGATAAAAATCGCTTTTGAAATGTTTTGAGCAAATTATTGAGTACGATGAGGGGACGTAGTTCACGCGCCATGTTTAATAATTAAACAAAGCAGAGATCTGTATACAGATCGTCGAACAATGTTAATTCACTGGCGTTTGTTGCCATTATCTTTAGGAAATGACAATGAGTACAAACTAATTCCATCTGAGTGCCTAAGAGAACATTCAGTAGCAGCACATCGTGTCCTGGTCTGTTTTCTTTAACAGAGAATTGCATCTTTCCGCTTCGAATTCAGGTGTAATTAAGAGTAAAACATTAATATATTCTTTTCGTGCTTTTTCATCATGAAATACCACCGGAATGTGCTTTAGTGATACTTTATGTTGTATTTCCAGCGACAATCGCTGAGCTCTCGTGTTCACATTTAAGGTCTGAATGTCACACTACAATTTAAAATCATCTGTATGTGCTAAAGTGAATTAGTGGCATCCCAAAGCGAAGCAATAAGCCTTATGCATGAAATGTGTTTGTTGCAGCACTGTAATGCAACACTAAACGAAGATTTTTTTTGAAACTTTTCAGTGGGGGGAAAATCACTGTTCTACTTACGCTACTTTGTTTCAAGAGCTAAAATTTTTCAAATGTGGTGTGACTACTTGAGAACTAGCTTTTTCTTACCCCATCAGTAATACTCCTATTATACAATACGTTTCATACCTGACTACACGATGCTCCAAAGGACCCAACTGGACACGCTGTCAAGTAATCACAAATGACAGGAAGTATTATCAAAATTGGCAGAAACTATAACCAATATTTACAGGGATTCTGCATAATTCTTAACAGTATAAAGAAATCAAAAATACGGAAATCAATCAAGATTCAAGGTTATTTTCGAAGAATTAACATTGCTGAGGTGTGGTCAACACCACATTACAGTACTTAAAGGGTATACAATGTTTGATGATAAAGGTTAGTTCAGAGCCAGCCATGAAATTAAGGTCAAAGTCGTTAAGAGTTCAACCAATCATTACAAGATTATCAAATCTGTTGTTGTGAGGTTGCATAAACTAAGATGTTTCTAAGTTTCTATTTCAAGTGAAGAAGAAAAATGAAAATGAAATGGTTTACCTTCGTTGCATTTGCTCCCTTGCCACCCAGCTGTACAGCCATTAAGGCAAAAATTGGTTTCAAGGTCACAAGACTGGTTCCAGCAATTCAGACACCCAATGCTTTCCTGCCTGTACCCGGACCGCTTGGCTTCGAACACTGGCAACGAGATGAGCATGGAGTACAGCCATCATCGGCACTAACACTTAATACAACCATTACTAACGTAGACGCGCAATAAATCTATCATCTCATTAATTTTTGCACAATTAAAACGCAGTCTGAGAAAGGAGGAGCCAATTTTTTATTTCAGAAAAAAACGTGCACTTTGGTAAAAAGTGAGTTCGGGAGATTTCTGCATATAGGAATCTATCAAATGAAATATTGGAATGTTCATGCCATAAACTTGATAATGGCTTCTGCTGCCAGTAACCAAGAAGCAAGTGGATAGCGAGTCAGCATGCGTTGAAGTATGCGGCCAACTACGGCCATAATAGCATGCCCCAATCAAGGGTTGTTTCTCCTTCCGTCCTTCGTTTTCTGTCCATGTCGCCAACACCCAGCAAACACACCTAGATCGGCCCAAGCTTGGTGCCTCATTGGCGCCAATATAGGCTCTTCCTTGGTCGCGAGATTGGCCCTAGATGAGAATGAAATTTGGTCCACACTTGGTCCAAGATTGGCTGAATTGTGGCACCAATGTTTCACCCATTTTATCCCAATAGTCGACCAATCTGTGTAACAATAGGCCAATCTAGGGCCAAACATGCATTGTCCAAGATCCCAAGGAAACCCCGCATTTCAACCAATCTTGACCCATTTATGCTTCTGGTCCCCATTAACCCTCTGTTCCATGCTTTATTTTGCAGCAGCTCAAGACAGTTTGGTTTAACAGTACAACATTGCCATTCATTTTGGTGTTTTAAACGTCCTTCAGTTGATAAGTCATTAGTACAAAACTAACACTAGCTATTTACTTGCAAGTTGTTCTATATGCTCAGAAACCATATTTGGATACATTACTCATTCCATATCATAACCAGCAGGCACACAATTCTTTATCATGATTTAACCAGCAGAACACAGTAAATATGAACAATTTTATTTCCACTTACTTTCTGTATACACTCATGTATATATATATATACACACAACCAACCCTTCCAAAAGATATACAAATGCATATATATCCATATATCAGCATAATGATATCTTGTTTTTTTCTAGGCTATCCATTGCACTGTTTCCAATATATTTGAAAAAAAAACAATGTGTAGATACAAACACCCCTCAAAAAAAAGATGTCGAGCACACAATCTTGTCAAATACATATGTATCAAAATATCAGCATGTTCTGATGTATCAACTTGTTTTTTTTTGCATACAAACATCCCTCCCAAAAGAACTACAGTGCACACTGAAATAAATGAATACAAATAAGTCAATACACAAAGTAATTTAAGTACATTTAAACTTCTAATTCTCTGAATATACAAACATTTATATGAAATCTTACAGCCAATAGCAGTGCGTGAAGGTGCCCCTGGTACTGGTGGCATAGAGGAAGATGTAGGTTTAATGTTGGCCCCTGAAAAGCAAACCAAAAAACCTCTCTTAATGCTCATCTATTTAAGTGTAGGTACAAAGGGACTAAATCTTTCTTATACATAAAAAAATAAAGTCTCTGACTGTACTGTCTAGAAGTTTATGTAAAGTCTGACAAAAGTCAGTGTGGCAAAAGATGTCAATACAGTCTGTCTGATGGACATTTTTTTAAATGTTGATATATTCAAGCTAATGTTTTAAGCCGTGTAAAACAGGCCACAAGGTCATTCTACTTCCCTTCAATATTTACCAACTAGAAGTCCAAGTTTAATCTTACAGTTCATAGCAGGGGATGATCCTGATTCCGTAGATGAAGGATCAGACAAAACACAACTGACAAAGGATGGCGTTTGCGGGATTCCCATGGGTCTCAGAGGTGCTGGGGAAGCTGCAGATAAACTTCGTCGGGAACGCGACTTTGCTCGTTTTCTTGAATCAGCTGATCCTGAAAAACAAACATTGCTGTCAAATAATGTTCTGTCTAAATGAATCAATAAATTCACAAACTTTCAATTACCTTACTCAGATAAGCATGCTGTCTATAGATTAACAGCTGATATCAGCTACAAGAGTCATGTTTTGTAGTGTACAATTCCCATGTACAATGAAGTAGCAAAATGATGCAGCTCACACATACTTTTCCTTGGTCCCTTCCCCAACAAATTTCTTATTTTTTTAAAGCAGAAATGTAGGAGTACTACACTGGATATGATCAGAGTTAAAAGACACTTGAATCTTGATAGTACTCCAGTCCACCTAGATCTCTGAAATAATAAGCTAAAATCTTACTGTTCAATTGTGAGGCTATTGGCCTCAGTGGGGTCTGAACTGAGCTGGTGATGTGTTGTTGCTCTCATCTCAGCCAGGGCTCCTAAAACAAGCACATTTGGTATCAAATCACAAAAACGTCTTTTGCTCATGTCATAATCATAATTTATTTTGAGTTGTTTATTCAGAATGAAGAAGCGAATGACAAATAAAAGAACAGAAGCACTAGCAATATCCTTCTTGGTACTGGCTTAATTTTTTTAAATGTGCTGTCAAAAGCATCTGACAAGCAGCTGCTACTTAGCTCACTTGTGTCTTCTGCCTTTTTTGGATGAGACTGACACTTCTCTGGTATAATGTTGCCAAAATTTCAGAAATAAAGTACATAGAGACAAATCACTACACCAATATATTCAGAATTATGCTAATTTATTACTAAATATTAAAACAATGTATGGCTTACTGTATTCAATGTATAATAATAATAATGGGCATTTATACATTTTTTTAATAGCTTGCTCAGAGCACTTTACAGAACAACAGGCCAGTCATCATTAAACTATCTAACAACCATACTCTCATGCCAACACACTTTTCAGATAGCAGACACACATACATAGAAGATATGGACATAGACATGGGGTATGCACACTCATGGTCTGGACAGGTCATATAGTGAGGTCACTGTCTTGAAAAAGCACGTCTTGAGTTTAGCCGAAAGGTAGTCTGTTTGGCTTAATGCATTAGATGAAATTATAAACTTACTTTTTCACAAAGAAAGAGAAATTGTACTAACACATACATAGACCACAAAGTTACTTACATGTGATTATGATGATTCTTTCATAGGAATAAGCATCCCAACTGGGCAGAGCTTCCTACAGTTTTTAACCCCATGTTCAATCCCCAGCAGGCCAAAAGTATTTATTTGTGCTGCCTAACACCAGCCATTCATCAGGCACATTAGCTGTGAATTTCTTTCCATTTTCTATGATCTTGATAATGTGGTACATCCTTTGAAATAAAATAAGATTCATGTTATATCATGAAACATCATATCAATAGAAAAAGCTAGAGACATTTTGTTATAGAAGAACTTTGAGAAATTAGTTTTTAAAACTCTTATTAAATGCTTTTTCTTGACTTTTAACAATTAATAATGCATTTCTATAAGGTATACTTAAGGTAATTCAAGCATACCCAATTCTTATATTTTACAAAGAACAAGGAAAATATCCCTTAAATGCTACAGGTTAAAGAGGAATGGTATGTTTTAAAAGAAGTAAACTCAGCATGTATAGTTTGAACAGCTTAGCATATTTTAAAATATGACAAGTGCCTTAAGAGAATACACCCTAAAAAATTAAGAATCTTGATTCATCTGTACTTATTTAGACAGTAAATGAAATCATATGTACTTGAAAAGAGTAAAATCAACGCAGAAGCAATGGACATAGTACCGCTATAAAGCAGGAACTGCCTTAAATAAGTTGCTTTACACCTTTCAATTTCATTAAGTCAACATTTCCTAGAAAACTCTCTAGGAATGTAGAGCCCTTTGACCGCTAAAGAGTACTTTAATTTGTTTGCTTGCATTAATATCAAGCCTAATACTTTTGCTGATTTTTTTAATCAAAAGCACAATCTTCTAGTGACATCTAAACACTAAATGCATGTAGTCCAGTGGAGACTGTATGACCAACAGACAAATGGAGATTACTGTCTTTAAGCAGAGACAAATCCACCTCTTCCTAATTTAAAAAGACAATTTCATTGTTGGTTTCTACTTTTCTTGCTTCAGACTAGCACAGCCATGTCTCTGGTGTCATTTCTTTCGGTGCGTCTGCAGTTGGCTAAGTAGGAATCGCTCATCTTTGCTAAAATTTCAAATATAGATCGATGAATATTCAAAATCTGGCTAACTGTACCTTGAAAACTTGTGACGAAATGTGAAGCTCTGTAACTGAAGACTAGTAAAGAACTCGAACAGGGAGCAACTTTATTTCGCGATATTTACATGGCACATACAGCAACACGTGGGAAGGTTTGCGCGAGAGTTAGCGTTCTTGATACGAAATTAACTTGATAGTTTGTGAGACTGATTACCATAAAGTATCAAATATATGTATGGTACGTTATTTAACAATCTACAAAATCATTATAGTTACAAGCACACGCAATGTAATATATTTTTAGTAAACGACGACTTGATAGTCATGAATACTCATGTCAGCGACACGTATTGGCTCGATGTAGGCGGCCACTGTTCAGTCGCGCATATCCGCAGATCGTGTTGCTCGCGCACCGCGAACGCTCACAAACGCAGGCGAGTGTTTGGTGGGTGATTGGCAATGTGCGACCCAATGTTACAAGCTTCCACCAAGAGTGGCCCAAGCTAGGCCGAATCTTGCGTGTTTGCTGGGCATGTCCTACCACTGAGAGTATGCTCCTCCGTGATTATGTTTGCGATGTAATGTTCGTAAACGGCCCCCGTACACCGTCTACTTTTTCAGACAATCACAAGTTTTACTTACACTCGCGTGGCAACCAGGTTTCGCAAGTGACTCTAATCCATGACATAGGTGGATCCACCGGCAAGAAATATGCTCAGCGATGCTAACGATTGCAGTTTTTCGGTGGACCTATCTTAGGAGAAAAATGTCATGCGCTGCATATGCGGATAGGAGTTTTGTCTACTTGTCAGCAGCAACTTATTTAACGCTTACAATCTATGGAAAGGAAAAGCTGATGAGGAATATAAACAGTCCTGTCTCGGTTGCGACCGAACTTTATAAAAGTATCGTACAAGCGGATAACCGAGTGATCATATATAGTGTGCGTCTAGTCTACATGTGTGAGTGTATTTTTAGATTTGTAAAGCACATTGCACCTGCTGCAAACGTGGATATGCACTACATAAATCCCTTTCAGCTATCAAAACTTAGCGTAGTATTTAAATCAAACCATCAGGGTATATGCATAGCTTGACAATTTACTGACATGTGTAACACCCTACGCGAATAAAAATGGCCACATTCCGAAAGCACACACACACACACACGCCTCTTACCTGCAATACCAATACAGGTCAAAGATACAATGCAGCAGGCAACGACCACGATTTTCAAGACCTTGCTATTCACCGTCGCTGCTGCGTTTTTCTGTTGTGTTGTTGTTGACACAGATGGTATCAAAGCCGTATGTTGGTTAATAACTTGAATGGAATCCCCATTGCTAATAACGTTGTAGTTATCCGTCTTCATGATCGGTGACACTGTGACCCGCCCTGTACCCTCAGATACTTTTCCCAACCTGTCGAGCAGCTTCGCTCACCAACACTTTCGAATCTTGATAACGATTATAAAATATGTACTTCCTCAATAGCTTACTTCCCTTTGCTCGATGGTTTTTTTTTTAACATCCTTTGAGAACCAGTGGGATCACTCACTCACTCACTCTTTATAGTGTGTATAAGACACAAGTCCAAAACATAAATTTGTCTGGCTTACACAAAGAACACACAAATAAAAAACGATATGTCACAAATGCTATACACGCACAAGTACACTTGTGCGCACACACATTTACACATACATACACGTATACTCATATAAATAATAGATGCACACGCCCACATAAACATAACCTAAGCACAACAAATAATAGAATAAAAAGATTATTCCTGAAAAATGAACAAGCGTGTGAGAGTGCAGCGGTGGTGGTCATACTGTGAAGGTACACTTCACGTTTTCGAATAAATATCATGAACTAGTTCACAGTGTCGTTCAGTACATGCGACAAGACTACGTCGATCAATGTGTTTGTGTTCAAAGGCAGCATCAGCTGAGCTGATTACTTGGAACCTCTGCCATTTATCTCCACTTGCTACTTGAGCCACTGACCCCTTATTCGTCAAGGTTGAAGTTTCGCCTGTTTAGCTCTTAGATAGCATAGTGATAAAGTGCTGCCCCCTTACATTGTACGGTCCTGCATTGAGATTTCGACTCAGGACACACCTATTTCACTGTGTGTGATGCGTGTTGGCTGTTCAACTTTACAGGCAGGCCTCTTATTTTCGAAATCTTTATAATGGCGTACACAGTGCGATGTCATCATTAGCACAAACTACCCTTTCAAAAGAAACAAACCAACGGTACAAGGATTGCCCTTCCTGCATTTCTGTAACCAACTAACTGTAAATGGTGTCAGAAAAAAACAGCATAGTGTTTTTACCAGGTTCATGGATTGTGTTATCATTTTCGTGCTTGCGCCTTGGTTCAGAAGCTGTGTTACTATGGAGGTAGTTTTGCTGGAGATATCGAGGCAATAGTTTGGCAACAGCTCAGATACTGATCAGGAACACAACAGGGAAGTAACTGCAGGCGTATCTAGTAACATCGTCGTTTTTGGCTGAGTTGCTTCCCTTGGACTAGAGACATTGCGCGAGCTACGAGTACTAGAGCACTACCGTCGTGAGGACCGTATTTGATAGCCTAACAGGTGCACAATGAGGTATACAAGAGCACAAAATCATCTGCAAACAATCTTTGTAAAGTTTATCTTCCACATACACACACAACGAGAGAGAGAGAGAGTGAGAGAGGAAGAATAAACAACGCGAGGACTCTAGTGCTGACGGATGTTCAAAAGTTCACAAGTACAGGTCTGTGTTGAGTTTAGTGTATGCGAGTGGATTGTGTTTTTCATGGGGAACATTGCACGGAGAATGGACACTCCACGGCCACTCTTGTTAGGACGGAATCTTAGATTATATTCTAATTCGTAATTTTCAACAAAGTAGATGTTAGTGCAGTCAGCTCTGATTACAAGAAATGCGCCAATGTGCCAATTAACTACAAGAACTGTGTAATAGTTAATCTGCAGCCGGCTACGTGTAAACAGTTTAAAGTATTTGCCAGTAAGCAGACGACATATTTACGAAGCAAGACTAAGTTGTTTCCCCGGGGTCAACAAGAAAAAAAAAATAAAAAAACAAGAACAAACCTCATCGCCACCACTTCATATCTAGTGCTCCATGTATACCGCATCACCCTCACTATCTTTACTCCGCTTCTCAGCTCTATTAAGTCATGACGCATGCTTATATTTCTCCAGGGCCAGGTCCTAGCTCGCCTTGTAATACGGGCTCTGAGGATGCTATTTACGTGAGATACACTTTTTGAAGTCATTACAATATTGACTATATGTGGGCAGATCCCTTATTACACTGACGGTTACTCACTAAGTCGTGGGAATCTAATAACACGACCTCACTTATGCTGTCAGAGACAATGAGAAGTGTTTGCTCAAATTTGCCTTAAACCTGAAAATTAGTGTTCTCGTCGTTGTTTCACAGTATATGATTGAGTAAGTCAACAACTCATCAAAAAATAAGCTTTATAATTAAAGACAACACACTCATAATTCATGAAAGGTATTTTATTCAATGACAAATATTCGAAATGCAGCAATTTAACCCGTCAAAGACATTAACTACGTTTCATCAACTTTAAACTACCGAAATATGTTGTACATTTAAAAAATCATCAGCAAATACACAAAGCTATTCTAATTGAAGTAAAGACTTTTACGTTTAAATTCTGTAGAGAAACTTCAGCAGTAATTAACCTTCCATCATCATAAGGATATATAAAAAGATCGAAGAATTACAAGCATGCGTTATGAGATTACCAAAGTTTTATGTTAAAAAAGCACGAGCACGAACTTTGGTCATATTCTTTCAGTCCTCTTACAGAAGAATGATGAAGATCATATCCACTCAGTTCAAAGGAACCAGATGGTCCTGACTGCAAGAATGGTCAAAGAGGCAGCTTTCAAAAAGCTGGACAGACATATTCTCACTGAACTTGAGATACCTGCAGCCAAACACGCGAAAAGCATGTTCAATAAGAGATCATTGAGAGAAATCTCATGCTTCAATCATTTTACAGGATAATAGCACTTGGTCGAAGTGTGTTCATCGCTCATTTGATTCCTTTTGCCTGTGCTCAGACTAGCAACTACAAAGACACGATTACTGGGAATTACTAAGACAAGATGATTACCTGCATTGTTTTGATGCCGGAAGCCATAATAGCAATTCCCTGTTATGTGATCGCAAGATCCGTATTCGCAGATATCGCATGTCTGTCACAAACAATCTTGTGGTAAATAGGAATAAAAATTAAAAACGTGTGCATGCACTTGTGTATTTAAAATACTCCTAGTGGTGGAAGAACAAAGGTAGTAATTACAAACAGATGTCTACGACTACCTAAATAAGAAGAAGAAGAAGAAGAAGAAAGAAGAAGAAGAAGAAGAAGAAGAAGAAGAAAGAAGAAGAAGAAGCAATATGAAATACTTGGAGATAAGATGATTTTAACGAATGAATTAAGATATTGCTGTATAGGCGCTACGTATGATAAGTTAAGGCTCCAATTTTCAGAAATGAGCAATATAGGGTGCCAAAGATTTTTGTGGAAAAATGCATCATATATTTTTCTAATTTGACTGCAAAAATCTCTTTGCTGCTTTAATTAAGATAAGACGCAATCCTTTTCACATTCACGTACCTGTCTGCAATTTTGACCATACCTCCCATTTGGGCACTCTGAAAACGAAAAAAGAAGAAAAAATAAAGCCTCTTGTTGAGGTCTTATCTCCTTCTGATTAAGTTGGCATGATAGTTAGACAGCCCTACGAGGCGTTTCTTACTTTCATTTAAAGTCGAACCTTAGCAACATAAAAAGATGATTTATTTACTTATTCAATATTTTAATACTAAATTAGTAGCTAATAAACTGTAATTTTTTCAATTCAACACACTAGAGAATCGCGTTGATAACAAACAACGACAAATGTATTATTTGCATATGCAAGCGGAACTAAATTTCGGAAACTACAGTTTCATCCTAGAAAAGAGGCAAATTATGAAGAAATTGCAAAAAGCGGCTTACGTTCATTACAATATAATTGTTGATATCCTTCAGCACAGCCATATTGACATAGTCCTGTCACGTGATCGCATGGGTATCCAAATTTGCAATGACCACAATGCTGGAGGAAACAAAACACTAAAATTTCAAAATTTCAGAAACAACCTTTTCGTTTTCACATAAGGCAGGAATTTTCAATTAAAAAATATAAAGCCAAAAAAGTGGAGAAGTAAACTGCAGGTGACTGTGATTTTTAATAACCGGATCCACACACACACACACACACACACACACACACACGCACACACGCACGCACGCACGCGCGCTTCACAAGGGCTCACAGACGTGATGATGCGGAAAAGATCTTCGTGCACATGTCAGTCAATAGTGATAAAGAAGACAAGTCAAAATTTATTTATTGTTCAAATCATCGCATGGACAATGATGTAATCGAATCGACTATGGACAATGGTCAAATCAACACGTGGGCTGATCAAATCAGCAAATGGTCCCTTCTGAAACAGATTTATGAGATTTCACTGTCCAGAACTGTCTGCTATGTCAACTAAACCAAACCGCAGGCTTATGCTTATCCACTTACCTGTGTGCAGCCCGAACCATAGGTACCACGTGGACAGGCTGAAAATGAGAGAATACCGTCCTGATGAGTCAGCGTAATCATGAGTTAGCATACTTTACTATTCTGTTTTTTTTTTTTTCTTCAACATTTTCAAAAGAACTCAGTTCTAAGAATTCGACTAATTGAGAAAAATAAAGAATGTTTACTAGAGACATGCTTTGACATTAAAACAGAAAGATGCAAATTGTTTACCTCCGAATTTTTTCTTTATCAAATCTTAAAAACCTGACAAGACCGATGCTCTGTAGATTTCTTAATATTTCTTTAAAACGTTGCATATTCACATAGATCTTAGATAAAGAAAATAATTTCTTAAAATTTCTAAATTCTATGTTCCGTTACTAACTTAGAAGCTAAACATAAACGAGTGCTTTAGCTAAATGAAGAATCAACCTTTGCATCATATGGAACTAATTCTCAGAAGTTGATATTTAATCATAGAATACAGACGAAATTATAATCGCGAAAGGGCCTACGTTCATTACAGTCTGATTGTCGATATCCTTCAGCACAGCATAATATATTTAATTGCATATTATTCTATTATAATTTAAATATATCTGTGGCTTTCATTTTCAGTATGTCCTGCCGGTTTCTATGGACCATCGTGCAATCCGGAAACCGGCAAGATATATTAAATGAAAGCAACAGATATATTTAATTTGAAGAAAGTATTTATTTTAAAGATAAACAATGTAAGACATTAACAAAATAAATAAATATTTGAGTTAATCTATTTTTACACATGTTTCGGAATGTAAAATTACAATAAATGCAGTTCTGTTTTCTTTTTGTTGCAGTCCGTTAATAAGGCGAGACGCTTGAGTATCACTAACCTTTGAAACAAATACTTACTAATAAAAGAATTGAATTCTGAAAAAAAGATTTTAATTCACGCTAAAGATAGCTTGGTTTTGATACTTGATGTAAATTAAAAGGTTGTACGTAGAAATAAGTACGGCATTTTTGCACGTTAACTAAGGAAATTGTCTTGAATAGCGGAACGCTAATTAGTTAATGAGGAATGTCGCTTAATAGATTTAGGAATAGCATGCAAATTATATTCGTTCAAGATGTAATATATGAGTTAAATAGGACAATCAAAAGAGAGCGTACTTTCTTGACAAAGTGGTAGCGTATACCCGTCCTCACAGCCATTTGAACAACTTCCTGTCACGTGGTCACATACATCTCCGCGTTTGCATTTACCACATTTCTGGGGAAAAGTAAAGTCAACATATGATTTCAAAATTCAGGAAATAAATGCAACTGATTTTTTACTAATGCAGTTGATCAAATCTTCTGTTTTTATTACATTTTTAAAATTCTGACATGGAAATGAATTAAATACAACGCTTCATAGGACACTGGTATTTTACATGTATCGGAAAACTAAATAGCATGTAGAGTAGCTATGCGTGGGAGAAAAAAGTATATGACGATCGACGAACTGAAATGTTTCCCTTTGACTACCAGATCCGCTTATGTGTTTGTCGTGTCTACCGCTTCCTTAATGGCACCACTGAATGAGGCTTGCAATACACGCTAAGACTTTCTTACCTTGTTGCACGATGGTCCATAAAAACCGGCAGGACATACTGAAAATGAAAGCAACAGATATATTTAATGTGAAGAAACAAAGTTCAAAAACATCAGGGGTGATGTATTGTTACAAGTATTTCGTAATAATTATTTAAAATCAAATTACAATGCAGTTATTTTTGCCTTTTAAAGTTTTCTCACATAAAAATCTTTTCAGGCCAATGAATGCTGTTTTAGTCTGTTGGTAAATTGAAACTTCAGCCTTCTGGATTTTTAAATCAATGATTGCTTTTTGGGTGTCCGTTGTTAAAAGTAAAAAAAATCAACCTAATGAAATGAACCTAAAACCTTGTGACAGAGGTCCTGTAATACCCCCGTTATTTCTTAGTCGCAAGCACTAACACAATGATATTATTACATGTAAATACTATGTCATGGCTCTAGATTCCATTATTAATTAGCTAATGAGGAATTTTTCCTCGGATTTAAGATTAAGTAAATAATATTCGTTCAAAATGTTAATTTCTTAGTTAATAATGATCAATCAGCAGAAAGCGTACCTTCATTACAAAGTGATAGCGTATACCCTTCGTCACAGCCGTTTGGACAACTTCCTGTCACGTGGTCACATACATCTCCAGGTTTACATTTACCACATAGCTGAAGAAGACAAAATGTCGAATGTGTTGTCAAATGAACCAAACATGTGTTTTCTGTGTTATAATTCTTAACTGTTTCGACACTATATGCTATTTCAGGTAGCATAGTTGTAATCTGTGTTATAAGCAACTTTTAAAAATCTGTCTACTATTTAAAGTAGCATAAAATGTCGTGTCGTGTACATCACTTACCTGTTTGCACTCAGGTCCGTACCAGCCAAGTGGGCACGCTGGGAATAAAATACAGTATCATAATGATGAGTTCAGAACAGAAAGCTTTAGACTGGTTTACTGTAAAAGTTGTGTAACTATACTGCTTAAAATCGCATTATAGAGAGTTACTTTTTTTATTTGTCACTATGTTTGTCAACCTTGAGCCATCTCCGATCTCGACAAAATAAAGCACAGAATCGCTCTTAAACAATAGAATGAAAAAAAGTACGCATGTAGTTTACATATATATTGTTTTATGAACGTTTTGAGTAACTTAACTAAATACTTTTGTTGACCCTAATAAGTATATATCGAAACATTTATACCTATGGTTGCTGCGAGTGAGTAAAATTGATTTTTGTTTTAACAGACATTGTATATTTGTAGCTTCTTTTTCAAATCTAGAAACACATGATTTTTTAAATTATAAACGAAAGAACATAGAAATATAAGTTGATTTCGCACTTTGGTTGAAACAAACAGCTGTGTTTATAAGCTAGCTGAGAAGACGACTTTAATACTGTATCTTTGGAAAATGCACTAGCTGTACATATTCTATTTGTTTATATTGGCCAACAGAAAACAACCTTACTTTCATTGCAGAGGGATCCCTGATACCCATCCTTACAGCCCTCCAAACAGTTTCCTGTCACACTGTTACAAGTCTCCGGACTCTTACAGTCACCGCATGACTAGCACAGAGACATATGATTGGTGCTCACTTAATTACATTAGAGTCATGTGATCAGTGTTCATGTTATTTAATCAAAGACATTGAAGTAGAGCTCACGCGTTTACCTTGATAAAAGACAAAGAAAGACGTGTAAAATACAATAATTAGTTATTTATAATTTATGCATACATACTCGCTAATAAATGTCAAGGTATTGTTCTATTGATTTACACTCATGACATCAAACTTATGTGACGATCTTAACATTATGAAATGCATGAACTTCAGTGCAGTACCCTGTTATCTGCTGAAGACAGTGTTATCATTGAACTAAGCTTAAAATTTCTCGTACCTGGTTACACGACGTGCCATAGTAACCGGCAGGACACGCTGAAAAACAAGTGGCAGCAATGTGTTGCAAGTCTCAACAAAGTTTAGGATAATTATCAACAATAAACGAAGTATAATTAATTCACAAAACACGTGCTCTAAGGTATCATTTACATTTTGATCCCTGAGTTACAAATTTTAAATACTGTTCTAATGCAAATGTTTTGCCTTTAAAAGCTTTCTGAAGTGTACCTCTTGTAGAAGTAGAGGATATTTCTTATTGTGCTTCTGTGTGTTACTTTACTAACAGCTGAAAAACTGAAGCTACAAACTAGAAATTAAACTAAAGTGACTCATATATATATATATAATATCTTAAAACCCCATAAATAAAAACCGCATCGCGGAATTCTATAGAAATGTGTAAAAAAGATAAAATAATCTCACGTGTGTTGCAGTGTTCAGTCGTATAGCCAGCCATACAGCCGTCCGGACATACACCGTTAATAGAGTCACAATGTGTGTCCTTGCTACACTGGCCACAAGTCAAATTGCAGTCAGGACCATAGAAACCTCGTAAACAGCCTTGAGTGAATAAATAAACAATGAAGCTTTTATAATGCAGAGCAGTGTTTTTAAATTATCTTTGCTTGTATTATTTCATTACAAGACATAATCTATCATGTAACTGCTAAATTTCTTTGATTTTAATAACTAACAGTTGTCAAAGTTATTATATTTTGGAAGCAAATGCTGATTGAATAATTGGTTTTAAGTGGTCAATTTTATCTACAAATAAACTACATGTATGACTTTTTAATGTGGAAAAATATTTGACCACACAGAGTGTGACTTCGTTATGTATGGCTTTATTTCCAGGTAAAATAATATCAGAACTCCTTACTTCACAGAATCATAGAGATTTCCTGTGTAAATAAACATGCATTTATGAAACAAATCTGACTACAAGTGAATATGTATGGGACGAAAAACACTGCACATAAAGCCCAGGGTTATGAAGACATACTATGAAAGTCCTAACAGTCAAGAGGTAAATAATTTACCCTCCTCGCACTTGCTCCCTTGCCACCCAGCTGTACAGCCGTGAAGACAGACGTGGGTTTCTACATCACAAGACGCATTTTTGCAGTTCAAACACCCAAAATTTGTATCCTTATCCTCCTTATGTGTAGCAAAGTAAACTGGAAATGGGACGGATACACAATATTATCATATATCATCAAAACAATGTAATCCTTCAAAACTGAAAGCAGTGAACAACGGTAGGTTTCACTAATGTAACAAATTCTATGATGTAATAGATTTTACTAATGTAAGCAAGAAGTATTACAAAGGAATAGTGGCAATCTTATAATCTTTTGTTACTTTAGTTGCTTTGCTGGTGTAGGACAATGATTGAGTGTTAATGAGAGAAAATACACTGAGAACAAGGAAACAAGTGGTTAGGTCTATTTCACATGTTAATTATGACAATGACAATGACAATGACCAACTTTATTTATCCCAGTGGGCAATTTGAATATGGGAATGTGCTCTAGTTCAACAGTGAATGGAAAAAAACAACCAAAAACAAAAACAAAACATATATCTCTACAGATTAAAAAAACAAAAAAAAACAAACAAACAGAGAAATCAAGTATACACATACAACATCACACATGCGCACACACACCACTGACAGCTCTTCTAACATTAAGCAGCTGGACTGCAGATGGCACAAATGATTTTAGGTGTCTGTTACTCTTAATTAAGTCAGGAATTCTTGTTGGTTCAATTAATCTACTAAGTGGTTAAGATCAGGTACTGCTGCTTATGTACGAGTGAATTAAGAGTACTGTATATTTTATGAACACCGATGCTGATATGGATGTGTATGAATAAATGGATACAAGCTTGATACTAATATTCACACACTTGATGTTTGAAGCGATGTGTATGATTTAATGTTTGTTAAGGTGATTGATGGCATCCAACATCACGAGTAGTTTACCGTGCGCCGGCTTTTAAACTCTTGTTTCCTTACGTACATACATGTTTACAGCAGGTCAACGGTTATTAAATATCAGTCTTTAAGATGTGAATGACTTGAAAATCATTGCCCAGAAATTAAACGCCTAGCATGGTTCAGTCTGATAGATATTTCTGCATGGCATAACAAGCTTAAATGTAATATCTTCTGTAAACAAGTATGTGTCTCTTGTCAACGAGTAGTAAAGATCCTACCTGTTATAAGACACACACTTGTAAGCGCAACAAAGCAGAAGAAAATAGCGATGAGTTTCCTAGTAAATTCGTTGTTTACAGTCGTTTTCGTCTTTTGCATCCAATCTGCCATGTTTGTCCTGGCTGCTCGCAGTTTGGGCACCAGCTTCCTTTTCACTCTTTTTATTTGAGGTTGCAGCTTCTCTTTTGCTCCTCGCACTACAGACACAAATTGTGTATTCCATAGTTCTGTCTTGGTCTCGTGCACTGCTGCCCCTGCTTTCGCCTCTATGTGTGTTTTTAATAACAAAGCAGTGTCGTTGCACTCTTCATCGCCGTTCTCATCACACCTTTCATCGTCGTTCACATCGCACCCTTCATCTTCATCGTCGTCGATGTTGGTTTTTCTCAGGAGGAATTCTTTACTCATCGTTTTGCAGTTCTACACCAGTACAATTCTCCAAGACTGACAGTAAATGTTGTTTTGCATCCATCGCAGCGCCTCCAAATGGTCACAATATGCAACGGTGATGTCGTCAGTGTTTGAGAGCATTGTTCAACAATGTTTTCCCGTTGGCTATATATAGACTTCTCCAAGAACACGTCATAATGTTTAACCTTCTGCGCTTTGATGCATGTGAACGAAAGATCTGTGTGAAATGCTGAAATGTCGCTGTATGAAATGTTATCCTGATTGAATAGATATGTAGCCTCACCATCTTTCAATTGAATGAAAAAAAAACACAGAGTCGAACTTTGTAAGGGGTTTATAACTAACTCTCCTGACAGATCTTTAAGGGTTAATGTTTTCTGTAACTGCGCAGGGCCTTCCATTAGCTGTGGCTATTTATAGAACACAGGTCTAAGAATCAGACGCACACAAGATCGTTAGGAGCTGACTGTCTGGCTTTCGAGAAGAAGTCTGTGCCTTGTAATAGCCATTTAGCTAATGTCTGGTGACGAACTGTACAGCCTGGTCCCTGGCTGCTAATTAATTTGTCCCCTGGAGCCGCAGTTATGAGGCGAGAGCCGCTTCCTCAGAGCGACATTGGAAACTAAAGGAGCAGCTCCATGTTGCTTCATGGCAAAGGCCCTCATGTCAGCAGTGTAATTGCAGTATATGGTATAGTGTGTTTGCTTTATGAGAAGTTAAATTATAAAACAGTAGGACCATTCTTTATGTATTTGTGCTGCTTTTAATAATGTCTTACTAGTAACATACTGTAACATTGTTAGATCGTATTTCATTAGGGTCGTGTTAAGAACACCCAGATAGATTTGCAAGAGTACTTTCAAGGAACTCGATCTTGAGACGAATGCACTGCCACAAAACTCACCTGGACTAACATGAATTGTCGCAGGGGTGCTAATGTGATTGCCTCTTGTGTAAATTCAATACGGAAAACACTTATTTTTGGAACATATTGACCTATTAACTGTTATCAGATAGTAATTGTTCTCAGAAATAAATTAACTAAAGAAGTGATTAAAAATTGAACGTTTGGCATGTCTGTCCCTGATGGTAATTTACGTGTGGCGCGACGAGTCAAAAATTAAAATACATTATACAGCAACCTGTTTACGTTGTCATCTGAAAGTAAAGAAAGTCTTACCTGACACAATGAATGTGAAGATCACAGTAAAGCAGATAAGAAAGAGAGATTTCCTTGTACAGTTTCTGCGTACTTTTACTTTCACTGTTCGTAGAAATTCCAACATGATCGCCCCAGCTCTTTGTGCCCCAGACTGCAGTTTGTTTTCTAGTAGTCCACACGTACGTGTATCGTTTAATCTCTGACGTCCATCCAACAGCTTCGTCTTTATTTTTTTTAACGAACACTGCCACTTCTTATTAACGGCGGTTAATGATTTTCCAAGCCACCAATCTGCTTCGTTTAGTTGTATCCCCTTTGGTTTTGACTTAGTCTGTGAATGTATTAAAGGAGCTGTGTCTGACAGATCTTCTTCACTACTCTCATTGGATCTGTCTTCATCGTAAATAAGGACGCTGTTCGCTGGGCACTCGTTACTCATCGTTCTGCAGTTTCACATCCACACACACACACACACACACACACGCAGTTCCTCCCTCGCTGACTGCAAGTGTTGTCTCGCGCTCAGTGCAGAGATTCGGTCTTATTACACATTTCATGGCCACGTCATCACTGGCAGACTGCCTTCCTGCCAACGCAATTTTTTCCAACCTGGCTGTATTTCGCAATTTGACATTGACTTCGGTGTGTAGAAAGCTTTTGAAATATCCTCGTTTCACTGGTTTTAAATCCCTGCAAGAAGTTCTTCGATATGTAAATAAATTTATGTAAAACTGTGGTAGGAGTTTTGTACGGCGAGAATAAGCAACTTTGCTCACAAACTGCAGACAAACTGAACAGGAACACAACAGGGAACTAGCTGCGGAAGGATACAGTAAAATCATCTTCTCTGCAGAGTAACTTCCCTTCGACTTCAGATGCGAGTCTGCGCGACCTGCGAGTGTGACTCGCCCAGTGAAGATGAACTTTTGCGTCTCCGTTAAGGCGGCAGCATCACCCAAAACTGGGTACCAAATTTTTTCTGAATGACATGGGCCAACTAATTAATGTATAAACATACAATTTGGTCAGAATGTGGATAAGGTGTTGTATTTTTAAGATACTGACATCTTGATGGTTTCTGGAATGAGGAAAGAGCTTAAAAACTTTAATAAATTAAAGAAAACTGACCGAAGCTTTTGATGACTATCACGGTGAGCTCACGCCAGGACGGCCGGTCTTTCGCCCGCCTGAGGTCCCCAAGTGAACAGATTCAAGGCCGTAGGAATTTATTTCCTAATTTTACCTATTAATTAGAATCTTTCATGCAAGAATTTGAGGGTGAGAAACACAATTAAAAGGTATGTGTACAAATCATTAACATTGGAACAAATTAAACGATATGTTTGATAGGGGTTATACAGAGAATGATTTAGGAGAAAAAAAAAGAAAAAGAGAAAAGAGAACAAAACTTCAAACCTCTTTCTTCATTGAATACAACGCAATGCTTCTTCAACGAGAGATAGTGTTTGTATATGAATGAAAGGGAGAAGAGAGAAGCGTGTTTTAAAAATTGAAAACATACAATGAACTGTTGTATTACTAGTTCTTAGCTGGTGATTTGGAATAATATTGCATTTCACAACGGACCAAAAAGAATGAGGTGAGCGGAAGGTGTACAACACTAAAATCTGGTGTAAAACTAAAATTTCTCCATTAGATGACGTTTCCACACCGTGGAGCCAACGTTGCAAGACCTGCTTACTCACTAAACTCAAAAATATGTAAAGAAAAAAAAATTGAAGAAAAACCTATTCGCTCATTAGAATTTGGTTTTTGTTTTTTTTCTGCTTTCAAAGAAATATTTTATACTGTGTAGTCGCTATTCGAGGGCTTTAATAGTAATTGACAAAAGAAAGAAATAAACAGGAAATGTGTCAGAGAGGTTTTCACGCTCAAATTTTTTGAAAGGACCGGCGACAACACGTAGAGGAACAGACTCTTACCTGTATCATGGAACATAGACACATCAGTACGGCCGGCTTGCTATCGCTACGTGACGGAGTTGACGAGGAAACACTATGCGAATGTTTGTAGTCAGCAGCACACTCTTTGTTCACTGGCCTTTATTTTCAACGCCGCTGTCCTCACATGCAAGAGAATGAATAGAGAAGTCACTCTCCTGTCAGTCCACCTTTCCTAAAGGTGGCATTTTTTTATACCTGGTAAATGAGAGGCAAATCACTTTTGATTTTGCTTATATTTTATTTCTTGCTTAATCTTACCTTCAGCTGCATCCGCCAGTGCGCCTTAGACAATGAACCACGTGAGTTGATATGTAACACCCACTTGTTGCAAGGAGGACTGGGAGCAGTTAACAATTAAACGGTCGCCAGGTTCAGTTTGAGTGAGAGGATTTATTTAATGCATAGCTTAGTGAACTTAATTTGTGCGTAAAGGGTCAGCTGCCGTCCTAAGTTATCACAAGAAGATGAACCTTTGACTCTAGTAAACGTCTATTTAGGTTTTTTTTAACCCGGTATAAACATATTGTGCTATTGTTTACTACAAAGATTAGTTTTAGTTACATAAGAAATTAAGATAGAGGCTACATAATCTAAATGAAAGACTGTAATACACGTATGTGAGCGATGTGCTGTTATATCTTTAGAAGCAGGAGCTTAACATACAGATCGTGTGTTGTGAGGTTATGATACACCCGGAGACTAAGCACACAATGCGGGTCTTGTTGTGAGCGAACCGGTTTTCTCTGGGTAGCCACCACACCTACCCGCCCACCTGCTGGTTGAGTGCGGAGAAGGTACGGTGTGTGTGTGTGTGTGTGTGTGTGTGTGTGTGTGTGTGTGTGTGTGTGTGTGTGTGTGTGTGTGTGTGTGAGCATGTAAACAAGTACCATGACCCGGGAAAACCGTGCAGTGGTTGAGGGCTCGGGATGTTCGCCGGGAGTTCATGACACTGTTCCGTTTAGTGAGTGAAGTGAATTCATTCCCTACAAGACCGCCGAGCAGGCAGGGTTTTGATATGTGACCAGGGAATCCAATGGAAAACTGAGTTCCTTGCCTAGACAGGAGGTGTGCGTATGAGTTGTGCTGAACGTAGGTGCACTTTTCCAACCGATTTAGATTGATGTACCATAGTACTATAGAGTGTTGCCATGTCACGTGACGTAGGGATCCTCATACTCTCCTCGCCTCAGACAGCTGTATAAGTTAGCCAGAAATAAATATGCTTGTGCTGTAAAAAAAAAAAAGGCTAAATCGTTATTCGTGCAGGAGCAGCTAGAGGCTGCGAGTGGAAATCCCAGAAAGACTTTTGTCATTGTGAACAGCCTGCTGGGTAAGAACGGAACTAGTCCGGTTCTTCCTGAGGTGGATGTCAAGTCAGCTGCTGATCAGCTGTCTTCCTTCTTTGTTAATAAGATAAAGGAAATTTGTGCTGGACTTGAGAGTGCAGCTTGTGAGTTGCCAGAGTGTGAGGAAGACTATTCTGTGCCATTTGCTGGTGTACTGCTGACTTCTTTCACGTCTATTGATGAGAGCTACTTGAGGAAACTTGTAGCAAGATCAACAAAAACTTCATGTGCTGTGGATCCTGTACCAACTAAATTTGTTATTCAACTTCTGGACATTCTATTTCCTGTCATTTTGGACATTATTAATGCCAGTTTGAGAGCAGGTTGTGTCCCACGGTGTTTTAAACAGGCTGTTGTCAAGCCCTTGTTGAAAAAGGCAAACCTGGATCCCTCTGACTGTAAAAACTATCGTCCAGTGTCAAATTTATCATATATTTCCAAGTTACTTGAGAGGGTGGTCGCAGAACAGCTTATGACCCATTTTATTACTCATGGATGCCTAGATAAATTTCAGTCAGCATATCGTCCTGGCTTCAGCACAGAAACTGCTCTTCTTCGTGTGACCAATGACATCCTTTGTAGTGTCAACTCTGGCAACTTAGTGCTGTTAGTATTACTCGATCTGAGTAGTGCATTTGACACCATCAACCACCGCCTACTGCTCCAGAGACTGTCGTCAGAGGCTGGTATCCAGGGCAATGCGCTGCAGTGGATTGACTCCTATCTTGCCGAGAGATCTCAGAGAGTGATTGTCGGCTCTGCAAGCTCTGAGGCAGTTCCTCTGGTGTGTGGCGTACCACAGGGATCCGTTCTGGGTCCATTATTATTTTCTGTATATACTTCACAGCTTGGACAGGTAATTGAACGCTTTCAGATGGGACGACAGTTCTTTGCGGACGATACACAGATTCTGAGCAGTTTTCCCCCCGACCCAGCAGTGGCTAGGAATGCGCTTCAACGACTTGAATCGTGTTGTTTCGCGGTGAAGACATGGATGACCAGAAATCGTCTTAAACTCAACGACGACAAGACAGAAGCGTTACTGTGCGGCCCCAGGGCCAGAAGGGAGCAGATCGGCATTAGTGCCGTGCAGGTCGGTGACTCCTCCATAGCCTTTGCTGACTGTGTGCGGGACCTAGGGCTGTTTATTGATGCAGAGCTCTCCATGTGTAACCATCTTAGTTCTGTTGTGGCAAAATCCTACTACTTTTTGAGGACTTTAGGTAGACTACGGCCCATGCTGACTCAAGCTGCTGCCAACTCACTTGCTGTGGCTACCATCATATCAAGATTAGACTACTGTAATAGTGCATTGTGGGGTATACCTGCTACGCAGTTGGATTGACTCCAAAGAGTTCAAAACACAGCCGCCAGGATTGTCACCCGTGCAAAGTCGTCCACTGAGCACATCACGCCTATCCTACAGAGCCTTCACTGGCTCCCAGTGAAAAAGTGCTTTGATCACAAAGTGCTTTCGATTGCACAGTCCTGCATGTTTAAAACTGCTCCTGAATATTTACAAGAGGTAGTTCCTCCTTACCGGCCGTCACGTGGTCTGCGCTCCGGCTCCCAGTCACGCTTCTGTCTCCCTGCAGTGGAAGACACAAACAAGAAGCGCACTGGAGCCAGGGCCTTCAAAAACGCGGCACCTAAACTGTGGAATGCTCTGCCATCGTCATTGTCCACCATCACTTCACCAATTACGTTTCGAAAAAGACTGAAGACCCAGCTGTTTACTTAAGACGGACTTAAACTTAAACAACCAAGAAACACTTGTCTTTATTTTTTACTTTCCTGGTGTTTATCTATTTATTTACTTTTTTTTTTTAATTTTTTTATTTTTTTTATTTTTTAATTTTTTGCTGCAAAATGAGCATTCTTCCGAATGGATACCTGCGCATTACAAGTGGACATCATCATCATCATCATCAGCCTCCCTTGTCTCCCTTACAGACCACCGTATTATCTCTTGTCCCGTCTGCGTGCTACAGCCAAAGTTAGCAAAAACGGTAGGAACTGATTTTGAGAAAATCGTCATATTTGGAGTGGGAGGTAAGCACGTGTTCTGACGATGATATGCAGTCAAGATTATTATTGTTTTTTCTTTATTATACTAATACTATATATATCTATATATATTGGAGGATGCATGGAAGTCAGTTTAAGTCTATAATAAGGAAGTCTAGAGCCTTCTAAACTATCGCATTTATTTTACCCTTTGATTGCACTTGCCGTTCTTAAACTGTTTGCTTCAAGACTCGAACTTGTAAATAGCTGATTGGGTATTTAATTAACAAATAAAGTAATTAACATAAATGCTCTCACTAGGCTATGGACGAGTGTTCCTCGTGCGAAAGATAGGTGGATGGGAACATGGTCGACTTGGACTTAAACAGGGTCGGAAGACGAAGGAGATGCAGAAGATGAGGCAACCATTTATCGCCACGCTCCACTACGCATTTGAAAGAGCAATGAACCTCACCGTTCAGCAATGCTTACTTCAGTACGGCCTCCGCCCAGTAGCTGCACCTACATTTATTTACTCGAGCAGTACGTGCATGTTATACTAAAGAAAATTTAAAATAAAGGAATCCTGTATAGTTACATTCATTGTGGCATGGATATAGAGTTACTTTGTCAGATAGGTAAATATCAAGTAACGGACCTATACTGATATAGATGTTTCCCACCTCTGGGGTGAAAAGACAAGAAAAAGAGGATTAACGTGTTTGCAAGTCAGTTCTAGTTTTTAAGGTTTTGTGTTTAGACAACGGGTTGTTTGACCTCGCGGCCCATATCTGAACTTTTTAAACAATACTGGCATATTCACATGAGGTCCAGTGTAAGGCTTTGCGCGGCCATGGAAATATTTAATCAATTAACAGCGTGAAATAAAACATGGCCATAGGCACGTAATCATAGTACGATTCCCACTGCTTCCTAGCTCTCACAATCCACGTAGATACTCGGGGAGAAAGAGAATATCACATGGACGTTGTATTTACTGACAGTAAGATCGTCTCTTGCGACGAGGTACTGTTCATCATTTCGTTTCTGTTTGCTTTTTTATGTACCTGCTGTCTTTATGAATATCATAGATCGCAGTGTTTGACTTCTTTTATATCTGTTATATACTATAATTAATTGTACATGGAGGTCAAACATACTACTGCACATTGGTGTTTATTGTTCCTTATGCTTCAAGATGCAACACTGGGATGCTAGTGGCACTCTTCGGATCTTTGCGCCAAAAATCATCCACAGATGTTACCTGAGTAACGACTCGGATCAGCTAGCGCTTGCTGAAGTAAAAGCATGATTCATTTCTTTTCATTTGAGAATGGAGGCATCTTCGGTGCCCCACCCCCCTCACACTGTACTTATTCTACGTTTTATTTTGTTTGCAGGTTACTGACTGGTGGGCACTCGTGGTGGGGACGCTTAAAATTCTCACCATACATTTCCCGCTTGCGCCAGACAGACAAAGCCGATCTGAGAAAGAGATCTGTTGGTCTGTAAATATTTTGTCACCTGCCAGCTACATGGTTAACACGCAGCAATAAGATAACATAAATAGGAGGTTGGCACTAATTTAGTTAATGACAATTAATCCGGTTGAGGCAGAACGGAGAATGATGTAGTGTGTGGGAAAGGGTAGAACAAGTAAGGTAAGGTAAAGGTCATCCCATAACCTTTTCATGGTCGTGGGGGAGTGAGGTGTTAGAGCCCCCACTTTTCAGCTTTTACATGAGGGTGGTGCCAATCTCCTCTCTCTCGCTGCCTTACCTTCCCCAACCCTCTAAGGAGTCAGGTACCCATTCCCGTCAGCTGGGTCGACTGGAGGAAGTTTGCTGCGCTTATAGGGAATTGAACCAGCGCGCTCTCGGTTCGGACGCCAGCGCTCTAACCACTCGGCCATTCGCTTCCCCTTCCCCTTAGAACAAGAAATAAGAATGAAAGGAAGAAAGATAAAAGTAGGGAATAAAGAGAATAAAAAAGGTTGATTAGAAGATCCGGATAAAAAAGAAAATGTAGAATGATGTAGTCTAGGGTAGAGAAAGAAAAAAAGACAACAAGAAAGGAAGAGAGAAGGAATAAAGAGAAAAAAAAATAAACTGAAACTTGTTTTTCGATAACCATTTCGAGCTTCTCAAGAGAGTGTGATAAAAGGGAAAATGGAGACTAATATATACGTTGGTGACATTCAAATACAACAATTTATTATTGCAGGAGTATACTAAATAACACACCAGTCTATCCCAGTACAGTTTCCATCGTGGAGAGAGACTTCATCAGTTCCTTACTTGACAAAAGATCCCAACAAGCGCTTGGGCACCAGAGGAGCAGCCGAAATCAAGACACACCTATTCTTCAAGGATCTTAACTGGGATGATGTTGCACAACGAAAGGTTCTGGTCCCATTCCTACCATGCCTAAACACATGGACGTGAGATATTTCTCAAAATAATTCACCAACATGGCGCTAGAAGAACCAGTGGAAGTGAAGCCATGCCTGTGCGCATGCGACCCCGGCACCTTATCCTGTCCAACACATTCTACCAGCAAATTATTAAGGATATTCTTAATCAAGCACTACCTATTCCTTTAAATGCTGCTTTCCAGATTATGTTGGATTAATCTAACAATAGAATTAAACTGATTCAGACATTTCGCGTAGTTTTGGCGACTTTCTGTGTTTATGATTTTCTTGTAATAAACAAAAATCGGACACGTTAATGATGATCTGTGGATTTCTTACTACCAGGAATAGCTTTTGCTCCTTGTTTGACCATTGCTTTTCAGTTCTTTGTATAATTAGCACCATAGAAGCCTATTTCAGTTTAAATTGTATAAAAGCGCAATTATTACACATGCTTAATATATTTTTCAGGGTTTCTCTTATGTAGGGTCGCCCATCAATCCATTGGACAAAGTAAAGATTCAATCAACGTCTGATGCGACTGCGAACTCCTCATCTCAGCTATGCTGCCCCAGTGACACATCATCGGCCACCATGCTCTGGAAGCAATCGCCTCACTCAGCAGCGTCGCAACACTACGCCAAACACTACCTGTCGTCTGAACCGTGTGAGAAGCAGTTCCGTCAAAAACGAGCTCTTCACGAGGGTCGAAGGCCACTCGATGCATTACCCTCGAAAAACGTCGTGGAGGATCTAGCAACTGCCCGAGCTTCCAAATTTAAAGAGATTCCAGCCAGTCGGACGTCAGATGGAACTTGGCACAATGTCAAGCACAATTTCAAGCACCCCTTTAACTCCCATCCGCAGCAGTGACGTAAATGGAAGTCGGTCTCCCAGATCCTCACTCTCCATCGGTAGTTGCAAAATGTTTAAGCTTCAGCGCTGTGTTGCACGTGAACGAAACGTCTTAATTAGACAGGATTTAGAAGTCGCTGTAGGAAATGTTATCATGATTGAATGTGTAGGCAGCGTCAGCATCTTTCAACTGAATGGAAAAACACAGTCAAACTTTGTAAGAGGTTTATAACTAAATCTCCTCACAGATCTTTAACGGTTATTCCTTTCTGTAACTGCAGTGCCTTCCAGTAGCTGTGGCCTGTGACCATAGAACACAAGTTTCTATCACTCTAAGAATCAGATGCATACAAGCTCGTTAGGACCTAACTGTCTTCCGAGAAGAAGTCAGGGCCTTGTAATAGCCATTTAGCTAATGTCTGATGACGAGTTGTACAAACTGGTCCCTGGCTGATAATTATTTGTCGCCTGGGGCAGCAGTTATGAGGCGAGAGCCCCTTCCTCAGGGGCCAGTTGCACAACATGTTTCTAAACCATAAAACTATTCTAAAGAAGAAACATCTCTTCTCTGCCATTTGGATGCATTGCACAAGAACATACAGAAAATTATACTGACAGGACGGAAAGTCAGACTTAAACAACTTTATCTTAGTTTTAGTTTTAAAAAGTCTAAAATTGTAGTGTGTACTTTAAACTGATTATCTAAAAATATTTAAGGTATAAAAGTGTTTAAAATTAGAAATGTTGTGCAACTGGCCCCAGAGCGACATCTAAAACTGAAGGAGCAGCCCCATGTTGCTTCATGGCAAAGGCCATTATGACAGCAGAGTAATTGTAGTGTATTTTTTAGTGTTTGCTTTATGAGAAGTTATGAAGCAGTAGGACCATTCTTCATGTATTTGTGCTGCGCGTAATATGCCTTACTAGTTACACACCGTTAAATTGTTAGATCATATTTCATTAGGGTCGTGTTAAGAACATCGAGATAAATTTACAAGAGTACTTTAAAGGAACTCGAACTTCAGACAAATGCACTGTCACAAAACTCAGCTGGACTCAGTTGTGGGCTCATTGATTAACTTCTTGTGTAAATTCAATTCGTCATGCACTTTTTCTTTTGAACATATCGACATATTAGTTGTTATCAAATAGTAAATTAAAAAGATTGAACGTTTGACATGTTTGTTCCTGATGGTAATCTTCGTGTGGCGATACATTATACACCAACCTGTTTACGTTGCCATCTGAAAGTAAAGAAAGTCTTACCTGCCACAAGTGAAGATCACAGTAAAGCAGATAAGAAACAAATGCAGACTGTCAACGTCCAAATAACACGAACTGTCAATTATTCTCTCTCTCTCTCTGTCTGCTTGATATCTGAACGCGACTCTCAACACCTCAGGGTTAGGTCCTAGCTCACTTTGTAACTTCCACCGCTGACGATGTTATTTACATACGATGCATCACTTTGGTCATTACAACAATGTTTATATATGGGCAGATCTCTCTATACACTAACGATCACTCATGCATCCCTGGCCTATATATAACAACACGGACCTCACCGACACTGTCAGACAACAAAAGGTCCTGTCAAAGAACTCATTAGCGTCAGACCAGAAAATTGGTTTTTCCGGTGTTGTCTCGCAGTATATGATCAATAAGTAAACAACTCATGGAAAGAACAAGCACTATAATTAAAGACAACACACTGATAAAAATCTCACAAAAGTACTTTATTCAATGAAAAATATTGGAAATTCAAATTGTAATCCGTAAAATATTAAGTATTTTTTTAACCAGAGCTTGAAACCTCCGGAATGTTATACATTTTAAATCATAGGCAAATACACTTATCTATTCCAATTATGATTCGCCAAAACCCAGCAGTAATAAATTTTTCATCTTAAAAAGAAACATTACAAGATAAAAGAATGGCATCACGTATGAGATTACAAAAAAATTAGCTTCAAAGGAAGCCCGCACTTGTGCGCAAGGGCACAAGCTTTCGTCGTATTGTCTTCATAGCAAAAGAATGATGAGTATCATCTTCACTCGCGTTAAGGAAACCAGAGGGCGCTGACTGTAAGAATGGTCAAAGAGGCAGCTACCATAGAGCCGTAGAGAGAGACTTTCCCTGAGCCTGATGTACCTGCAGCCAAACACGAAGAATACACATTCAATATGAGATCACAGACACACCTTCAAACAATTCTGCATAGAAAGAAGGGTAGAAAAGTAACAAGAGCGGGAGGGGGGAGAGTAAGAAGGACTAGCATTGTGGAGTGTTTTAGGAGTAATGCTCAAGGAAGAGGTGTGTTTTCAGTGCAGGTTTGAAGGATTCAGTTGTAGGAAGGTGGCGGATATGGAAAGGGAGAGAGTTCCATTGTTTTGCTGCACAGCAGCCAAGAATGATGTGACCATATGTTGTTATGGTGACAGGAACAGTTAGGGTACGGTCATCAGACGAAGAGCGGAGTTGTCTGGCCGGGACGTAAGGGATGAGAAGTTCAGAGAAATAGGGCAGGAACATGCAAAGAAATTAAAACACAGCACAGACAGTCTGTACTGGATGCGAGAACAGACAGGTAGCCAGTGTAGAAAACGAAGGAGAGGAGTGGCATGGTCCCGTTTCGTGGCTCTAAGCACCAGACGTGCAGCGGAGTTCTGTACTTTCTGGAGTCTCTCAATGAGGGATGAGGGGCAGCCTTTTAATCGTGGTCGAAATCAAAGTGTCCTCTTTTTAAGACAGAAGAGACTTAGATTTTAAACCATCAAAGCTAACCGATTATTTGCTTGATTTAAACTCATGTCTTGAATATTTCTTTTATTCTTCTTATAACAGAAGTAGCTGTGTATTTTCGGTCTCTGATACCCCTTAAGTTATATCATCAACATAGTGAACTAACCTGTTACAACTGTGATGCCTTTAAGCAAGCATTGAACATAAAAGCAAGCTGAAGAGAAATTATTCTATTAACACCCATCGATCCTTCCATCATAATGAATTCCACAAAACAGGTGTGAGAGAGCTTCCCTTGAAGGCATCCAGATGAACATGTCAGCCGTGAGTTCGACCTTTGAATCACTCCCCAGTATCGACAACGCAGTTCAACCGCATAAATTTGTTAAATGACAAATTTTCCGTTAATGTAGGGCGAATGCATGTGGATAAATAACAAGCCAGGATCATCTCTGTGATTAAAACAGGAACCTCGTATTTCAGTCTCCCAATTCTACAGGTACTCACAATATTCTTATGATACAACATTTAAGCGACAGACGTGCGAAGGGGTTCCTGGTAAAAAGTCATTAGCTCTTTGTGATTTGCTTAAATATTTTAAAAGTCAATGGTACGCTTGTTAAAAGGTATAATCGCGGTATCTTCTCTATCATGAAGGTACAAGACGTAGAGTCAACTTTCTTTTGGTTTGTAACGAAACCTCCACAGGGCTGGTGTAAGAGGTAAAGAGGACAAGTACCTGGTATAACTGTCGCTATTTTTAATTTACTCTGCCAATCGTTATTATTGACTGTCGCCTGGACAATATTTGGTGAGCCACCAGGTTGGCAAATCGTCAGGGCTATTTTATACACACACACACACACACAAACAAAACATAAGAGAGAGAGAGAGAGAGCGTTCACCAAGCCTCATCTGTGTAAAACCTAACCTGCAGCTGGCTACCCGTAGAAAGCTAAACATGTAACCAGGAGACGTGTTTACGAAACAAAACTAAGTCGTTGTCCCGGGTGCAAGTCCTAGCTCGCCTTGTATCTACCGCCTCTGACGATATTATTCACATGTTATGCCATCCTTGAAGCCCTTACAACATCAGTTATATGTGGGTAGATCCCTTTAGACACTGACGGTCACTCACGCAGTCGCTGGCCTAGAACAACATGGACCTCACAGATACTGTTGGAGACAGCCAAAAGGTCCTGCCAAAGAACTCGTTAGCATCAGACCGGATAATTGTTTTTTTCGGAGTTGTCTCGCAGTATATGATCGAGTAAGTCAACAACTAATGGAAAGAACAAGCATTATAAAGACAACACATTCACCCAAAAGTTCACAAAAATATTTTATTCAATGAAAAATATCTGAAATGCAAGAATGTCATCCGTTAAATGTATGAAGTATTTTTCTAAGCAGAACTAACAACCTCTTGAATATGTTGTAAATTTTTTAATCATAGGCAAATACACTTATCTATTCCAACAGAAACGAATAGTTATGTATAAACTATGTCGCAAAAACCCAGCAGTAATTTATCATTCTTTTAAAAGGAAACATAACAAGACAGAAGAGTTACAAGCACGTTCTCTGAGATTACAAAAGTTTTATGTTCAAGCAAAGCATGCACTTTGCGCTCATGCACGCGCACAAGCATTCGTCATATTCTTTCAGCCTTCTTCGCAGAAGAATGATGAGTATCATCTCGACTCAGGTCACAGAAACCAGATGGCGCGGTCTGTAAGAATGGTCAAAGAGGCAGCTACCATAGAGCCAGCCAGACAGATTATCGCTAAGCCTGGGGTACCTGCAGACAAACACACAGAGTAGACTTACAATATGGGATTACAGACACAACTCTGATGCATCAACCATTTTACAGGATAATAGCACTTGGTCGAGCTGTTTCATCCTTTCGTTCATCCCTCATTTGATTCCTATAACCTGTGCTTAGACTAGGAACTAGTAGGAAAAGATTACTAGGAATTTCAAAGACAAAATTATTGGGAACTTAAAAGATAACTTTCAATTACAGGGAACTGCCGAGACAACTTACTATTACCTGCATTACTTTTAACATCGTAGCCATAGGTGCAATATCCTCTCTCGGGATCACAAGCTGCATATTTGCAGAGACTGCATCTCTGCCCAAAAAAATTGTCGAAGGTAAACAGAAATGAAAATAATAAACATATGCATGCATATGTGCATTGTAAAACATGCCTAGTCCTCTTCGTGGTAAAGGCATGGAAAAACAAGAGGAGTAATTACAAAGAGATCTCTATTGCTACGTAAAGACGACGAAAAAAGCAATATGGAATACTGGGGAACCACAATAAGATGATCTTAACGAACGGAGACAGATATTGCTTCACATACCCTATGTTTGATAACTTAAGACTACGGAAATGAAGACTAGAAAGTTACTAATCACTCTGTCATACCTTATTGCATAAAATATGTTTTTTAAATATTCAAAGCTGTAGAGAAAAAGAAAAAAGAATACCATAGCGCAGTTAGGACCGTATGTACCACCGTAACAACCTGGAACGAAGAAATAGTCATTTTACTGATCAGAAATATTCAAACATATTATTTGAAGATAGTTGGTATAAGCAGTTAATCTCCCTTTTCTGATGATGTTAATTATTTTTATGATTTTTACATTGTATAATTCAGATAAACAATTTTCCTAGTGAATGTAGTGTCACAGTAACAACACTGTAAGTCGTATTCGATGCTGAAGAGTTTTCAATACTTAGTAAGTCCTCGGTATGTTCCCGTTGACGATGTATCATGATCATATTGTGCTGTGGTTCCACATCACCTCACTGATGTTAAGACGTCACTACACGTGAATATCATTCACTCTGTACATGCATAAAGACATAACTCTCACACAACTTTCTTTTAATGGTGAGAAACAGTGAAAATCGCAATGGAACTTACCTTGTTTACAATCTGATTGTTGATACCCGTTGTCACAGCCGTCTGGGCATCTTCCTGTAACGTGATCGCATGTACTTCCAGATCTGCATTTACCACATTCCTGGAGAATAGAAAAGAAACTATATATATATATATATATGTCAAAAATCAGTAATAAAAGGACTATATATTTAACGGATTTAACTGGCCAGATCTATTCGGAAAACATACTCCTTTGCAAGTCAACATACCTGTCTGCAATCTTGACCATAGCTCCCACCTCGGCACGCTGAAAATTAAAATATGAAAACATAGCCTCTTGGTGGGTTCAGCTCAGATAGGTCTTGGAAAAGCTGCTTAAGTTGGAATTGTATTTACACTAACGTACAACAAATTCTAAGGATTTTCTTCCTGCTTCAATTTTCAACGTTTCTGTTAGAAATATGTAGGTTCATTTTGATTTTTAAATGAAGATAAATCCTAATTTAGAAGTTCATAAAATGTATTTTTTTATTTCAGTACACTAGAGAATCGTCTTTGTCAAACATTGACAAACGTAACATTTATACCTGTAACGTCCGTGGAACTAACTTTCACAAGATGTAGTTTCATCGTAGAATTAAGGCAAAGAATAACGAAAGTATAAAAATGGGCTTACGTGTATTGCAATATGGTTCTTGATATCCTTCAGCACAGCTATAAGGACATTTTCCTGTCACGTGATCGCATGTTTCCCCAAATCTGCATTGACCACATTGCTGAAGAAAAGAAAACTTAAGCTTTCAAACTTAAGGTGCAACTTTATTTATTCACATCAAAGAGGCAGACAAAATTCAATTCAAAACTCTAAAGCCAAAAAAGAAAAATTTAAGGATAACTGCGATTTGAAATGACTGGATCCACACAACCACAAACACACGCACTCACAAACACGCACACAGCCAAGTAGAGAGGGACACACACACACACACACACACACACACACACACACACTCACGCGCGCGCTTTACAAGGGCGTGTAGAAATTGACAAAAGTGATTAAGAATGACGTGCACAGTTCATTCAATGCTGATATAGAAGTTTTAGCAAAATGTTCTGTATTTCTTGGTTAAATTATCGCATGATGATGATGTAGTAGAGTCGAATGGTCAAATCGACTCGTGCGGTGGTCGAATCAGCAAATGGTCAAATTGACAACATATTTAAGAGATTTTACTGTCCAGAACTCTCTGCTACGTTAACTAAGCTCAAACGCAGATTTATGGACATTCACGTACCTGTGTGCAGCCCGAACCATAGGTACCACGTGGACACGCTGAAAATGAGAACATACCACTCTGGTGAGTCAGCAAATTTCTACCTAGTAACTGGACAATACCTAGACAATTTCTCTGGTGGTTTTCTTTTTCAATTTTCGTAAGACCTCAGCTCTCAGAGGCCGACTAGTTAAGTAAAATTAAACGATGTTTACATTGGATATGTTTTGGCAATAAAACTGAAACTTGCAAGATTTCTACTTTTGCAACTTTTTCTCTTTAACAAATATTTAAGTGCAGAAACCTGACATTATAAATCAGCTACAGATTTTTTTCCATTTGTTTAGAACCTCCTCCTTGTAAGACCTGTCTTCGACAAATTTATAGTCAACGAGATCTTACAATTTTTTTTGTAAATCTATATTACTAAGTTAGAAGCTAAACATAAATGAACACTTGAGCTGACTCAAGCAACTCTAGTATAAAAAAACAAAGGAAACAGAATATTATCATATGCATATGGAGCTAAATTTCACAAGATGAAGATTTCATCTAAAAATACAGACGAAAGTATCATCGTAAAAAAGGTCTTACGTTCATTACAGTCTGATTGTCGATATCCTTCAGCACAGCCTCTTAAACATCTTCCTGTTACAGGATCACATGCATCTCCAAAGTTGCAATTACCACATGTCTGGAAAGAACAATGAACGACACATGTTGCCAAAAGTAAAACATAAATGCATTATATTTGTTATTAAACTGCCAAAATATACTTGCTTTGCCATTTAAGATAAAACGGAACCCAATGGAGATTCACATACCTGTGTGCAATCCGGACCATAGCTACCATATGGGCATGCTGAAAATAAAAAACATATTTCGTCCGGGTGAGTTCAACAGACAAAAAAGCTGCATAGGTCTGCTAAAGTTTGCAATTTACCTATGGGCGTAAAAGTCATTAAAAGGCGTCTTATGCCATCTTTCACATTTTCAGGCTGAGCTTACCTTATTTAGAGCTTATTTTGTCTCATCTCAACTAAGTATATTGGACCTTTAGGGCATAAAAAATTCTTTTAAAAATACCTGTGTAGTCATTTCTCGTTTTCGAATGTCGAAACAAAAATAGATATAGATTAAAAATAGAACATTTCTCTAAAAACAGTGTACTTTTAAGGTATATTTTCGATATTTGTATATGCACATCGATTTCAGGAAAGTAGTACTTTACCTGACTTAAGATACCTCATTTCAAAACCGAACAAGGAAATGTAGCATCTATATTTGGAAGCAAATCTCACAGTATATATATATATGTTATCGTAAACAACACACAGAAAAGAAAAATTAACAAGGAAGCTTACGTTCTTTACAAAGTTCTTGTCGATATCCACTGTCACAGCCATATGTACATCTTCCAGTCACGTGGTCACACGCATATCCGAGTTTGCATTTACCACATTGCTGTAGAAAAGCAAAGTCAAAATTCAGGAAAAAGATGTATCTGCTACTTTTACTGATGCAATTGATCAAGTCTTCTGTTGTTATTAACTTTAGAAATGTCCTCAGTATAAAAATACGTAGATAAAATAAACATATATATATATATTATCTCACGAGAAGCAGTAGGTGCGAAATGTTTTACACGTGACATGCAACTGTACCTGAAAAATAATACACTTTTAAAATTAAGGCTAATCACCATAAAAAGAAGCAAGTATGTAGGAATTCGGTAGTTTCCGATAGGTATAGGAAAACTAAAAAAAATTAGAGGAGCAATGCGTGGGAGGAAGAAACAGATCGTGATCCACCGAATGAATTGTTTCCCTTTGACTATCAGTTCAGCTCATTGTATGTCGTGTTCACCTCTTTCTTCATGTCATTTGCTTTCTTAATACCACTACTGAATGAGGCGTGTACTACACGCCGTAATCTTCTTACCTGTTTGCACGATGGTCCATAGAAACCTGCAGGACATTCTGAAAAAGCAACAGGTAAATTCAAGTTCAAGAAAGATTTCTTTTAAAAATAAAGAACATGTGATATTTAACAGAGATAATAAATCTAATGGGATGATGTGCTGTTACACTATTTCGTATTACAAAAAATCACATTCAAATGCAGTTTTGTAAAATTTGCCTATGGAAGTTTCTCACTTAAGACTTTTTTCAAGCAAATGAAGGTTATTTTTTTATCCTGTTGGTAAAAATGAAGCTTCCACCTAATGAAACAAAGGGTTTTAAGAGGACGATTGGTGTTTTAACCCTTATTAAAAAGTAAAACTTTAACAAATTGAAGATATCCTTTTTGCCCTATTCCAAAGACAGAAGTCCTCTTTCTTAAATCGCTTTAAAAACGAACTTTCATATATGCTCTCTGTCATCCTTTGATACATCATTTTATTGCTAGTTCCTGGTTCTAGAATCCATTTCTAATTAGTTAAAGAGGAATTTTGTTTAGATATTTTAAGAACAAAATGCAAATAATACTCGTTCAAAATGTAAATTTCTGTGTTAAATCAGACCAGTTAAAACTGAGCGTACTTTCATCACATAGCGATAGCGTATACCCGTCGTCACAGCCATTTGGACAACTTCCTGTCACGTGGTCACATGCATCTCCGGGTTTACATTTACCACATGGCTGCAGAAGACAAAATGTCGAATGTGTTGTCAAATAAAGCAAATAAGTTTTCTCTGACATATAAATATTAACTGTTTCGATACTATATGCGGGAAGCATAAGTGTTATCTAAATTATAATTATTAACTGTTTAGGATCTATCTACTATTTAAGGTAGCATAAAATGTGCCCTACACGTTTACTCACCTGTTTGCACTGAGGTCCGTACGAGCCATGTGGGCACGCTGGAAGTAAAATACAGTATCATAATGATGAGCTGAGAGCAGAAAGCTGTCCACTAGTTCTGCTGTAATTGTAGTGTAGCTATACTGCTCAAAATTGCCTTATACAGCTTTACTTTTTATTTGTTACTATTTTTGTGAAAACGTTAAGCCTTGTTTTAGTTTCGACAGAACGAAGCACAGTATTCCTAATAATAAGCAATAGAATGATAAAAGAAAATACATATAGTTTACATATATATATATATTGTTTTATGTTGTTGGTCCAAATAAGCATATATCTGAACGTTCCAAATGTAAAATTCTTAGTAAAAAGGCACAACTAAAAGAAAGCGTACGTTTTTGACAATGTGATAGCGTATACCCGTCCTCACAACCGTTTGGACAGCTTCCCGTCACATGGTCACAAACATCTCCAGGTTTGCATTTACCACATGACTGGAGAAAAGTAAAGCCAACATATAATGTCAAAATTCACGAAATAAACACATCTGATATTTTACGAATTCAGTCGATTAAATCTTCTGTTGTTATTACATTTAAAAAGTTCTACTTTTGCTTTAAAAATATTAACCTATATAATAAAAACATATGTATATATCGTGAGTGATAAAAAAGTAGACGCAAAAAGTTTTCATCTTCGAAATAGTGGCCTGTAACGTGCATTATGCAACCGATAAATATTCGTGCATGCCTGTACGCGTGCGCGCCTCCACGTGCTCGCATGGTCCAAACCCTGAATTAGCAGTAGACAAATGCAATAAAAAAGTAAGTGGACGTATTCTGGGAAATAAACTTTTCAAAATTATCGCTGATAACCATAAAAAAGCACAAATGGCTTATAACGCTTAACGATTACGTGGATGTAGTGAAATGTTTGTAGAATGTTCTTCTGATTGTCTTCATGGACTACGCAAACAAGAAACGTTAAGAGATTTCTGGGGTATTTAAGTTGCCTTAGTCCGCGTTTCTAATATATTACTTGAAATTTTTAATTTAAATACTTGCTTTGAAATGAATTCAAAACAACGCTTGTTACAACATTAGTATTTTCCAACATATATCGGAAAACTAGGAAACATCTAGAGCAGCGACGATCAACGGACTGAATTGTTTCCCTTTGACTACCAGAGGCTTATTGTATGTCCTGTCTACGGCTTTCAGGAGATTCCTTTCTTAATAGCACCAATAAATGAAGATTGGAGAACACACTAATATATTCTGACCTGGTTGCATGATGGTCCATAGAAGCCGGCAGGACATGCTGAAATTGTTAGCAAAATGTACATTCAATTTCAAGAAAATTCTTCTATGATAGGTAACAAATGTAAGAAATAAAACAAGTCAATGAACCAAAGAAATTAATGTATTTTACACATATTTTGGGATAAAAGAAAAACAGGAAAATGCAGTTGTTGTGCCTTTTGAGGTTTTTACTTTTAAAAGTCTTTGATAAGCCAATGAATGTTTTTTTTACCTATTGGTACTGTAGAAAGAGAGTACGTCTAGTACGTTGTAAAAATTCAACCTAATCAAATCAACCTAAAACTGTTGTCTCCTTTAATGTGTCCATTGTGAAGTTAAAAAGTTACAGCAGTATTTCTTATAGCGTAAACACTTCATGAGAGACGAATCGAGTTTTGAAAGAAAGATTGTAGTTGCCACTAAAGACAGCTGGGCTTTAATCATCATGAAAATTTTTAAAAGTTCCATTTGAAAACATAGAAATAGGAAAGGCATTTTCGCATGTTAATTAACTATCCCAAAAATGTTGAATGTTGGAACAGCCTCGGCGACACTTTTTGTAATATCTGCTATGTGTTTATGTTTTCTCTGTCCATATGTTTGTGTAAGTGATATGTAATACATAGAAATATACACATAGTAAGAACCTATGTGATGCTAAAACAATTGTAGATATTCTAAATCTCGCTCACATACTTCAGTGTTACACAAAGAAACAAACAGGAAATGAAGTCATGAGAGCAATATTCTTGAAAATATCGTTTTTGCCCGAAAGACAGAAGACATCCTTATTAAATCCTGTCTTTAAAAATAGTTTCTAAAAATGCAGTCTGTTTAACAGAAATTGTACATTTTAACTATTATTTTGATTTTCGAATCTCTTAACATAAATGGCATATAAACGCAGTAACCATAGACAGGAAGGCTTCTATGTCCAAACATTAATCTAACTGGAATATCATAGTCGCATACGTTAACAATGATTTTGATACATTTTCCAGAATCAATTTCTAATCCATGAGGAATTTTGTTCAGATGTTTTAAAAACAAAATGCAAATAATACTCGTTCAAAATGTCATTTTCTCTGCTAAATCAGACAAATTAAAAGAGAGCGTACTTTCATTGCAAAGTGATAGCATATGCCCGTCGTCACAGCCGTTTGGACAACTTCCTGTCACGTGGTCACATACATCTCCGGGTCTACATTTACCACATGACTGCAGAAGAAAAAATGTCAAATGTGTTGTCAAATAAAGCAAAGAAGTTTCCTCTGACATAAAAATATTAACTGTTTCGATACTATATGCGGTTTAAGGTAGAATAAGTGCTATCTAAGTTATAATTATTAAATGTTTAGAATCTATCTAAATATATAAGGTAGTATATAGTGTTGTGCCCTGCACATATTAACTTACCTGTTTGCACTGAGGTCCGTACGAGCCATGTGGGCACGCTGGAAGTAAAATACAGCATCATAATGATGATGAGCTGAGATCAGAAGTTAATACGGCCAGTAGAGTTAATCAGGTAAATAGCACGTGAAATGAATGAATTTCGGTGGCGATTGGTTTTGCAAACAGGCATCGCGTACCTACAGCCAGACCGCAAGAGTGAAAACTCACATGTCAACACAGAAATAGGATACGGGATGCCTTCCTAAGGATTTGCTGATGACAGAAAGCTACCAAGTCCCTCTGCCTGATTCCGGTGATCTTAGAACAGATATTAACAAAGGAGACAAGACTTTTCCTGTTCCCTAGGGAGAGGTTGTGGAACCAGGAGATGAAAGAAAGAGCGATGAGACTTTCAATGAAGGACTGATAGAACCGAGTTAGGATGAGAGAGCTGACAGAGAAAGATTTGAGTTTTCGTAGGAGGTACAGGCGTTGTTGACTCTTACGGAGGATCATGTCAGTGTTGATGTCCCATTTAAGCTTGTTGTCGAAGATGGCACCTAAATATTTGTAAGAGTCGACTAAGTTGATGGCATCATCATGGATAGTACTGATGACTGTCTCAGGCTTGTTCACCCGAAAGTCGAAGATCATTTACTTAGTCTCTGAGGCATTCAAGACAAGGAAGTATTTGTCACACCAGCGGACAGTCAGGAAGAGCGCCACTGTGAACATGTTCATTATCATACAAAAGTGACAGGAGGGCACAGTCATCAGCAAATTTTATCAGAAACCTCCTATCAGTAGTGCTTCTACAACTGTTAGTATAGAGTATGAACAGTAATGGAGACAAACAGCAGCCTTGAGGGGAACCTGTACAGGTGACAACAGAATCTGAGAGAAGACCGTTAACAGAAACTCTCTGCTGCCTGTTTGCTAAAAAGTCTAGTATCCAGAGAGTTAGTTGGTGGGATAGATGGAAGTCTGAAACTATACTAGTTTCTGCAGAAAAAAGCACAGAATTTTTATTAATAAACAAAAGAATGATAAAAATAAAGAACATATAGTTTACATATATATGTATATTGTTGTACGTTGTTTACTCTAATACGCACATTCGAACGTTATTTACTATGGTTGGTGCATGTGAGTAAAACTGCTCTTTGTTTTTCCGGATGTAGTATACTTGTAGCTATTTTTGGATGTGTAATTTTCTGTAGTAAAAGGGATCAATCAAGTAACTCTTATATATATATATATATAGATATCTTCAAAACAAATTAATAAAAAGCGCATCACCAGAATGTTATAGAAATGTGTAAAAGTGATAAAATTTTAGTTAATAATCTTACATGTGTTGCAGTGTTCAGTCGTATAGCCAGCCATACAGCCGTCCGGACATACACCTTTAATAGGGTCACAGTGTGTGCCCTCGCTGCACTGGCCACAAGTCAAATTGCAGTCAGGACCATAAAAACCTCGTAAACAGCCTTGAGTGAAAAAATAAACAACATAGTTTTTAATAGTGAAAAGCTGTTTTTGATTTTAAATTATCTTTGCTGGTATTATTTCATTAACAGATTTAATCTTTCATGTAAGTACCTTCTTTGATTTTAAAAACTGTTAAAATAGTTCGTCGTTTGCAAAGTTGTTTTAGAAGCAAATATTGATTATTATACTTTGTTTTTTTACTGTCAACCTCGTCTTCAAGCAAACTAAGTAGAATATTTGACTACACAGCGCATGACTTTGTTAGTTAGGGCTTTATTTCCGTGTAAAATAATATCGGAACTCGTCACTCTGCCAGAACATTAATATTTTCTGTTTAAATAAACGTGCATTTTTTCAGAAAGAAAGTGAATATTTATATGACGAATAACATTGCATGCAAAATTATGAAAACTTACTATGAAGTCCTAACAAGTGAGAGGTAAGCAACTTACCCTCCTCGCACTTGCTCCCTTGCCACCCAGCTGTACAGCCGTGAAGACAAACCTTGGTTTGTACATCACAAGAGGAGTTTCTGCAGTTTAAACACTCAAGACCTGTATCCTTGTCCTTCTTATGTGTCGCAACGTAAATTAAACCTGGGGACGAGTACACAATACTATCATGTTTCATTTAAACATTGCTACCCCTCCAAACTGGAAGCAGTGAGGCATGACGGGTTTTACTAAAGTAACAAACTATGTACTGTAATAGGTTTTAGTAATGTAACAATAATGAAATACAACAGGATTACTAATATAACAAATCATGTAATATAACAGGTCTTGTTAATGCATTAAATTATGTAATGTACCAGGTTCTACTCATGTAAGAAAGAAGTATTGATGATGATGATGATGATGATGATGATGATGATGATGATGATGATGATGATGATGATGATGATGTCCAGTTTTAATGCGGAGGTATCCATTCAGAAGAATGCTCAAAAAATAAATAAATAGAATAAAAAAGTAAATAAATAGATAAAACAGCAGGAAAAGATAAAACACCAGTGTATAAAATATTACAAGAGAAACAGTAGGAATTTAATAATCATCTGTCACTTAAATTACATTCCTGGTGTGTTAATGAGAGGAAATACACTGGGAAAAAGGAAACATGTGGCTGGAACTCTTTGTCTGTTAATTAAGTAAGGAATTCTTGTTGGTTCATATAGTTTACTAAGTAATTAAGATCAGAACTGTTGCTTTTGCATGAATGAACGAAGAGTTCTAAGTATTGTTAATGAATATAAGCTTAATACTAATGTTCACAACCTTCACTTGATGTTTGAAGCATGGTGTATGCTTTGATGTTTGTTATGCTGATTGATGTTATCTCACATCACGAGTAGTTTACCCCGCACCGTCTTTTAAACTCTTGGTTTCTAATGTACTTATATGTTTGCAGCTGATCAACGATACAATACAGTACAACTGTATAAAATATTAGTCAAAAATGTGAATGACTTGGATATCATTGCCCAGAAATTAAACTCTTAGCAGGGTTCAGTCTTATATATAGTGCTGCATAACTTATAAGCTTGAATGTAATATCTTCTGTAAACAAGTATGAGTCTCTTGTCAAGGAGTAGTAAAGATCCTACCTGCTATAATGCCCACAATTGTAACACAGCAGCAGAAAATAGCGATGAATTTCCTAGTAAAGCCGTTGTTTACTTTCGTTTTCGTCTTTTCTATCAAATCTGCCATGTTTGTCCCGGCTGCTCTCAGTTTGGGCACCAGCATCCTTTTCACTCTTTCTACTTGAGGTTGCACCTTCTCTTTTGCTCCTCGCAATGAAGAGAATATTTGTGTACTCCATCGTTCTGTCTTGGCCCCGCATACTGCTGCCCCTGCCTTGACCTCCTTAGGTGCTTTTAATAATAAAGCAGTGTCGTTGCACTCTTCATCGCTGTTCGCATCACACACTTCATCTTCCTCCACATCGCACCCTTCATCTTCATCGTCGTCGATGTTGATGTTGCTGAGTAGGAGTTCTTTACTCATCGTTTTGCAGGTTCACACCCGTACACTGCCCGTACACGCCAATACTGACAGTGAATGTTGTTTTGCGTCCAGTGCAGCGCCTCCAAGTGTAAACGGTGATTTCATCACTGTTTGAAAGACTCGTGCAACGGTGATGTCCGCTGGCTATATATAGCTCTCCCAGGAACACGTCATAATGTTTGACCCTTCTGCTGTGTTGAATGCGTAGAAAAGATCTTAATTTGACAGGATTTTTAAATCGCTGTATGAAGTGCTTTCATGTTTTAATGTGTATGTAGCGTCACAATCTCTCAAATGAATGGAAAAGTCGAACTTTGTGTAGTGCTTATACATAAACTGTCACACGGAACTGTAAAGGTTAATCATTACTGCAACCGCGCTGAGCCTTACATTACGTGTGACTATTTTTAGAACAAAGGCTTCTTATCATGACTCTAGGAAGTAGAACCTTCACTGGTAATAAATTTGTCACCTTCGGCCGCGAGAGTCTCTTCTTGAGGGCAAAATCTGGAGCTGAAGGAAAAGCCCCTTGTTGGCCCCTGGGTAATGACTTACCCTCGCTTTTAATAACTACCACCCCTTATGACAGCAGAGTAGAGTACTTGCGTTATGAGCAATTGTTATAAAACAGTTTGAGCGCTCTTGATGTATTTGTACTACTTTCAATGATGCCTTCCCAGTTATATCTCGCTAGATTTTTTTTCTTTTCACTTAGAAAGGGTGGTGTTGAGAACACCGAACCATTTTTACAAGAGCACTCTAAAGGAACTTGATTTGCTTCGGTATCCACTTTGAACATATCGACCTATTATTTATGAACAAATACTAGCTGACTTCAGAAATTAATTAACTTGAAAAGATGATTAACAGTAGAATGGTTGGCATGTCTGTCCCTGTTCGGACACTGTTTGCGTTGTCGTCTTAAACTAAAGAAAGTCTTACCTGTCACAATGAATGTGAAGATCACAATAAGGTAGACAAGAAAGGGGGCTTTCATGGTAAACTTGCTGCAAACTTTCACTTTTAATGTTCGTAGAAAAGAAGACATAGTCGCCCTAGCTGTTTTCACTCCAGACTGCAGTTTGTTTACTTGTAGTCCAGACAGACGTTCATAGTTTATTCTGTGCAGCAAATCCAACAGCTTTGTTTTCACTTCTTTTAACCCACACGGCCATTTCATTTTAATTGCTGTTAATAATTTTCCAGGCAACCAATCTGCTTCTTGTCGTCGTATTGTCTCTTGTTTTGACCTAGTCTGTGAATGTATTAAAGGAGCTGTGTCTGACAAATCTTCATCAGTAATCTCATCAGATTTATCGTCGTCGTCGTCGTCGTCAATGAAAACGCTGCTCGCTGGGCACTCGCTACTCATTGTTCTTCAGTTTTACATCTACACACACACACGCAGTGCCTCCCTCGCTGACTGCAAGTGTTGTTTTGCCCTCAGCGCAGTTCCTTCTTTTTATTTTGTGTACATTATCACTGGCAGACTGCCACAGCTCTACGTGTTTTCCAGCCTGGCTATAGTTAGCAGTTTTTAAACATTGACTATGTTTTATAGCATGCTTCGTTTTACTGATTTTAAGTCCCTCCGAGAAGGGTTTAACTTGGCAGCATAGTCAGCAAAGATGGAGGTTCAGATGAGGATGTAAGAAGCCGAACAAACAAAGCCAGGCTTGCATTCCACACCCTACGACCTATCTGGAACTCCAAAGCTCTATCTTTACACACCAAGATCTGCATATTTAACACAAATGAAAAGGCAATACTTCTATATGATCCGAGACATGGCGGGTGACAAATGCCATTACTAACAAGATACAGACATTCGTCAACAGATGTCTGCGCCACATCCTCAACATCAGATGGCCTGATAAGATCTCCAATATAGACCTGTGGGAGAGAACCAATCAAAAACCTGCCAGCCACGACATCAGGAAGCGGAAGTGGGGCTGGATTGGTCACACCTTACGAAAGCCAGCCGACAACTTAACAAGACAAGCTCTGGGCTGGAACCCACAGGGGAGGCGCAGGGTTGGGAGACCAAGAGAGACGTGGAGGAGATCAGTCCACAGAGAGGCAGAGACAGCTGGCATGACATGGTCCCAGCTAGAAAGGAATGCCCAGAACCGGGTCCGTTGGCGGGGTGTGTATGCGGCCCTATGCTCCACTGGGAGCGTACAGGAATAAGAAGAGAGGGGTTTAATGGAAAGACGTACGCATACAAGTAATGTACAAGTACGATATGTTTTTAATAACGCATATGGAAGAACACTAGCATTGGCGTGGACTGATGTCAGATGACTGTAACCTTGCGTGAGTTCTTCGATGAGTGAGTAAATTTGTGCAGATGTGTGTGTCTGTGTGCTGGTAAAAGGTGGTATACAAACAGGCTTTTTTGTTTAGTTATAAATGACTAAATTAAGAGGCTACATTTAACTAACTTACATTGGCACACCATCACCTCGTACACGTATTTTGGTTTTACGCGTTGTGCACGTTAAAGTTAATTTTAGACGTAGAAATAAGAGTGCCCTCCTTTTAAGACAGAAGAGAACTAGATTTTAAACCACCAAAGCTAACCGATTATTTGATTGATTTAAGCTCGAGTCTTGAATATTTCTTTCGTTCTTTTTGATCCCCTCCCTTCCCAAATATATGTTCTCGAGTAAACAGTAGTTGCTGTCCATTTTCGGTCTCTGATACCCCTTAAATTATATCCTCTACAAAGTGGACTAGCCTGTTACAACTGTGATGCCTTTATGCAAGCATTGAACATAAAAGCAAGATGCATACAAATTAATTTATAAACACACATCAATACTTTCATCATAATGAAACAAGTGTGAGGGAGCTTCCCTTGAAGGCATGCAGATGAACATGTCAGCCGTGAGTTCGACTTTTGAATCACTCCCCAGTATCGACAACGCAGTTCAACCTTTTCGAATTTTTTGAATGAACAACTTTCCGTTAATGTAGGGCGAATGCATGTGGATAAATAATAATAATAATAGTGAAGATTTTATAGCGCATATTCACACTCATAGAGAGCATGCTCTTAGCGCTTAAAACGAGGAAGAGACGTGGACTAAGTAGATACAGAACAAAGGGGACGAAAGAAAACGACAGTACTGACAAAACAGAAAACAAAAGGCATCAAGTAACAGGAACAGAGAAATATAGTGATTCTGCGAGAAAGATGGGTAAAGTAGCAAGAGAGAAGGGGGGGGGGGTAAGAAGGACGAGCATTGTGTGGACTGTGTTAGGAGTAATGCTCAAGGAAGAGGTGCGTTTTCAGTGCAGATTTGAAAGATTCAGTTGTAGGAAGGTGGCGGATATGGAAAGGAAGAGAGTTCCATTGTTTTGCAGCACAGTAGCCAAAAGTCCTGTGACCATATGTTGTTGTTCTGGTGACAGGAACAGTTAGGATACGGTCGTCAGACGAAGAGCGTAGTTGTCTGGACGGAGAGTAAGGGATGAGAAGTTCAGAGAAATAACAAGCCGGGATCAGTTATGTGATTAAAACGCGAGTTTCTCTTATTTTAATCCCCCCCCCATTCTACAGGTACTCACAATACTCTTATGATACAACATTTAAGCGACAGACGTGCAAAGGGATTCCTGGTAAAAAGTCGTTAGCTCTTCACGTGTGATTTGATAAATATGTGAAAAGTCAATGGTTCGTTTGTTAAAAGGTATAATAGCGGTATCTTCTCTATCATGAAGGTACAAGACGTAGAGTCAACTTTATTTTTGGTTTGTAACAAAACCTCCACAGGGCTGGTGTAAGAGGTAAAGAAGACAAGTACCTGGTATAACGTGTCGCTATTTTTAACTTACTCTGCCCAGCGTTATTATTGACTGTCGCCTGGACTATATTTTGTGAACCATCAGCTTGGCATAATCGTCAGGGCTATTTTCACACACACACACACACACACACACACACACACACACACACACACACACACACACACACACACACACACACACACACACATACACACACACACCGAGAAATATATGAACCTTTGTATATTTTATACCTGAAGAAATTATCGTTAAAATTAATTTTATACAAAGAAATAAGGAAACTGCAAACATTTCATAACTACAAACAACATTATCAGCATTTTACTATCACATAAAGATGCTATTTAATAACACATTAATGTACTGTCACATATATGAATCACATGTTTTAATTATGTGTTCATTCCTCTAAACCCTAAAACTACAAAGCAGTTTTTAAACCACGTCTGAGAGAACTACTAGGTTCTCACACAGTTCATCTCTCAGTGGTTTAAAATGATTTTGCGTTCTGCCCGATAATAGTCTGTGGTGTCATGGCTTGCATCCTACTTATCTACCTTTGTTCAATGATATTTTCCATGTTTTAGATGTACGTCTGGGAGAACTGTGAGTGCCTACATTGTTTGCTAGGAATACGGAAAGACATCACTTTCATCATAAGTCATTGGAAGATTTAAAAAAATAGTGTCAAGAATATGTAGTTTCTCATCAAGTCACTATCGCTGATAAATTACGAATTCAACTTCAGAAAACCTTCGCTGGAAAAAATGTCATTTCTTTATTGAAGCATCCATCTAACTTTGTTTATATCTCCGGTTCCTTTTCTTTGTTATAACTGTTCATTTTTCTAGGATCTCTGCCAATGTGTCTCTACTTATTTTACTCTTTGAGTAGGTTGACTTCCCCTCACGTGGGTTCAAAGTTCATTTTTGGAGCTTCTCAGGATGTTCAACGTTCGTCTGTGTAGAGCTTTTATGCATACATGGGCAGTTTGATTTTATTTCTACGTAGAATTTAACTGGATTTCATCATATCAGTGTGCATCATCATAGTTTACGTGCGGCCTGCAACTACTGCTCGTGCAGTGTTAGAAAAGAAAATCCGTGTCAATCTGACAAATCGCACATACACGTAAATACTTTTTTTAAAAGGGAGTCAACCGCCGAAAACGGAAAGTAACTGCAGATTCTAGTTTCTGAAGTGACGTCACTTTCTGTCACATTTTTCAAGTTAATGATGTCAGTAATTCGGTGTGCCTGTACGAATGTCAGCAGAAAAAACATATAAATCTGTGTTTTAAATATATATATATATATATAACTGTGTTATATATTTATATACACACACAGTAGAAACAGGATATATTTCAATATTTTCAAAAGTTAAATAGAAATAAAGGACTATAAGAACAATTACTTTCTAGAAAGTTCACTACGGTTACTTTATTCTTGTCTACTGACTAAAACTACTTGTAGAAAAATTCTTCCTTCGCACACAGGTAAGTGAAAATGTAACCAAATTTAATTGAAAGGCTCTCACTGCCAAAAATCAAAATTATAGGGAACAGGTTGGTGTTTCCTTCTAATATAAGAAATTTATCTTGCTGTTAAATAGAATTCCATTACATTAATCAGAATTAAAATAAATTCATTACAATCTACATTACAAACTACATAGTTACAGAAAGAATAGTGTATATTTATATATCATTATATATATATATTCATAATTTTAAACTAATGCTTTTGCCAAGCGCAATGAAATTTGAAGAAAAACAGTAGATTGAAAATTCAGTTTCGGATGTTCTGAACTATTCAGAATGTTTGGGAGCAGTTTAAAAAATGGGTGGCAATATGTTAAAATGGTATATGAACTTTTCATGCAAAACTCTGTAGAATAATAGAGATTAATATACTGGACACTGCATGCCTTTTCTTATAAGTAATCTTTTTTCTGATTTCTTAAAAATACAAATAAACTAAACAAATGCAGATTTTCTCGTGGTTAATTTATTAGTTATAGTTTTCAATGCAAAGAAGGAATCCACATTACACATGTACTAACAGATGCATCGCCACCTGGAAATCTATATGCATCTATCATTCCTCAAGAAAGAATAATTATTGTCCACCCAGCTCAAACACACCGGATAGCGCTGACTGTAATAACTTTCGAAGAACAGGCAGCTATAACAGAGCCTGACAAAATGACACCCGCGTCCTTTGTACCTGCAGCCAAGAAAGGATCTCTGTTAGACATATTACAGACTACCAAAACATTCTTAAACTGCCCGCAACAAATTTGAGCTTACTTAGGTCGTAATGTCTCTGTTTCCTTTATAATCTTCCTCAGCTGACTCCTAAAAACATCTCAACGTAAATATAGATTAAACATCATGTCCTTCTATCATCACCTACCAGATTCCGATTACCTGTTCCTAAACTAGAAAGTATAAAAACAACTTACAATAGTCGGAGTTATAACCATCCTCGCAGCCATTGGGACACACTCCTGTTACATAATTACAAGCAGCTCCATCTTTGCAGTGGCCGCACACCTAATGCACAGTAATGTAAAAAGCATTTATAATAATTCATAATATATTTAGGCAGCAGTAATAGTCTGAAACATCAAAGAAAGCAATTATAGAAAGGCCACCATGTCATGAAATAGGGTTCTAGTGTACCGCAATTTGACCTCAGAGGTGTGTAAGACCCACTCTTATCACAGAGTGCGCAAACGCTTCATCTCATCAGAAGCTAATTGGTTGCAAAGAGCAGATGATGAGGCTGGTAAGTAAGCGTTGGTCCCTCGTTATGCGCTGTTAAGACTGTTAAGACTGTTAAGATCTAGACGGCAGATGCGGCCTAAAAGACACACGTGATGGATCAGCAAAGACAAGCAAATGACTGACTCTCTGGAATTACTTCCCTGTGAACATGAAACATAAAGATGTAAAAAAAGGCAATCATTCGAATACCTGTGCACAGCCAGAACCGTATGTACCGGGAGAGCAAACTGCAACACAAAAGTAAAATTGTTGTCAATGGTCTTACCTAAAATGCTATGAGTTTTGCATAAACCCTTGATGGTGCAAAAAGTTTATTCGACTTAAATGATGAAATTTCAATTACATGTTTAATGTCCAACAGTCCGTACAATTTAAATCACACACACTGAAAAAAAACTGCACCAAGAAAAAAATTGTTTTGTGGTTGACCTGACCAGAAATGCATATAATCCAGCACGAGACAATATTTGTGCAAAAACTTGACTTTATTGATGCAAATTTCAATTTGCATTTATTCCAATGATTACAATAATTTAAATCACATTATATTTTAATTGGATTGCTTCTATTCGTTTTCCTTGTTAAGGAAACAAATTTGAAAAGTATCGCAAAGTGAAATGTACCTGTATTACAAAGGTCGGTCTGATATCCATCCTCACACCCGAACGGACACTTTCCAGTTATGTAGTTACAGGTATCCATATTTTTGCAGTGTCCACATTCCTGATAGAGAATTTCAGTGCTAAAGTGTAAACTAATTTCCAAATGTACTAAAAGAAATCACGAGGCAGACATGAAAGTTTAAATTTTGAAGTGCAAGACGAATAGGAGCACTAAGAATGGTGTAAAAGTAAAGTTAAGATTAGGAAGCTGCATTAAAAAGTAATTTTATTGCGATTATTCCCCTCCTCCTCCCGTTGCTGGTGGTTTGGTGTTATGTCAGCAGGTTATGGCCATAGCCAGTTATGTAAGTAGTTGCATTCTGGGAGAAACTACGCGAGTCGAAAATGAGATCTGAACCTCAACTAGATGTACTTGCGTTTTAATGGTTTTAAAGACTTTCATTAAGTGACACATGATAGTCAGATTAGAATACCTTGCTGCAATCTGGACCATATGAGCCGGCAAAACATTCTGTAAGACAGAAAATATCCCTATAATAATTTTCAACACTATATTTTATCCTAACACCACTCACATCAAATGGCACTAAAAATGTAAAAAGAGATTTTTAAAAACTTGTTCCTGTAGGACGACTAATTTAAGGGGTTATTTTATTAACTTTAATCTCGCTAACAAAGCTATCTTTGGGAATAACACACGTTTCGTAATTTAAGACATGTAGCTGTATAATGTTTTATACTTTACACACTAGTATCAATTGTTTTACTTCTGCGGGAAGTAGTTCTGATTTATCGAAGTTTAGCCCTCTCAAGAATGTCTTCAGAAAATAAAGCATGAGATGATAATATCGTACCTGCAGTAGCTATTAATTTTCAACAGATGTCCTTACCACATCAGAAGATAAGTCAAAATTCTAAGGAGGCTCACCTTCATTACAAAGCACTGGTAGATACCCATCGGCACAGCCGTATGGACATCTTCCTGTCACGGGGTCGCAGCTTTCTCCCCCTTCGCAATTTCCACATGGCTGGCGATAATACAATACATATTCTAAATCACATATTTTTATAATTAAGCTGTCTGAATTTATCTCGAGAATTACATAAGAAAAAAGTAGTGCCATACACATTCTTGTACCTGTTTGCACTCTTGACCATAGCGACCAAATGAACACTCTGAAAATAAAAACATATCACCCTAGTGAGTTCAACACATAAACGATCTGTACAAGCTAACATCTGTGACTTTATCCACTCAGATGACAAAAAACCAACTTTATCAATCCCAATAGGCATTTAAAACATAGAGAGTGGAATCAGTTACGAAAGTTGCAAAATCACGAAAACCCAGAAATACTGGTTACAAGATAAAAGGACAGGGCAAGTGATGCACCATAGAAAATCACAAAAACACACAATCGCACATCTAAAATTATTCTTGAGGCAAACCTACAACATCACACACATACGCGCACACAGAGCTGAATATTCGTAAGATGATTGAGCACTGGACCACAGAGGGTACAAACGATTTTAAGTGCCTGTTACTTCTGCATACTTGTATAGCAAAATAATTTCCTAAGCTCCATAGAACAAATTTTCCTGCTAGTACATTTTCCTCTATGACTGATACAAACGGCTCAAAGTTGCTGTGCTCACTGAAAAACTATTCAGTAGTTTACGAAGAAAGCACACTCTGAGAATCTGACCAGACAGATGTCCAGATACTCTCATCAATACTCTTGCAGCTGTCGGTATTATAATATGCGATACGAGTGAACAACAACAGCTCTGCAAAGACCCAGTGCTCGTAATAACAATATCAAAATAAATAACAGTAAAATGTAGAATATCAGCATTCTAAACCCTTTCTTTGTTATTTAACTTTGTTGTTAAATTTTGAGGCTAAGAATTGTTTAACACAGTCACTCCCTGAGAATATATCGTCTATTTATTTTAAATAAGATACACTCATTTAGGAAGACTGCCAATATATACCTACCAGCTAGTAGTTTAGTAAACTACGAATTTTGTTGTTACTGTTAATACATCGATGCCATAAGTACCACAAAGACACGTGATAATTAAGTGATCATGGGACTAAACTATGCAGCGCCTGCTTTAAACGATTCTATACACAGAGGGGAGACAGAAGGTGGTCCCTACACTAAAAGTCTGCTTAAACTATTTTGGTTTTGTTGTCTTGCCATGCGTGTGTGTGTGTGTGTGTGTGTGTGTGTGTGTGTGTGTGCTAGTTCTGGCGTAAGACCTGCACACTTTAGGAATGTTTTTGGAAACAGATACTCTTAATTTGGATTCTAGTTATCTCTATATTATCGATTCAGATCTCAGCGTTTATTAGCAAATCCCATGCCTGGCTTTAGCACTTTGACGGTGGCATAAACCGTTAATCAGGCTTTGACATCTGATGGACCTAACTTAGGGGCACAGACAATAAAGTATAATGTAGTTTTGGATGGGGATAAAAAAATATGCACACACACACACACACACACACACACACGCACGCACGCACGCACCGCGTGATCTAGAAATAACTATTCCAAACATTCTAATGGCTGACACATTTTTTTTTATCCTGCTTTCATTTTGATGGATGGGTAGGTGGAATATCGTTAGAGGTAAAATGAATTTGAGGTTAGAATTTTTGCATCAGTGTCAGACTAAACCAGCGTTTCTCAACCTTTTACTTGTGACGCCCCCCCCAGACGAATAAAGGTACGTCCGCGCGCCCCCCTTAGCCACTAATACCTATATGAGATATGAGAAAATGACCGCCTTTGCGGCCCCCTTTTCAGCAGCTTGCGCCCCCCAGGTTGAGAACCGTCATATCATATTCCTGAAATATTCCCAGACGCACGAAACGGGAAGAAAGGTGAATAACTTGCCTTCCGTGCACTTGCTACCTTGCCACCCATCGGTACAGCCCTGGAGGCAAAGTTTGGTTTTGACATCGCAAGACTGGTTCCTGCAGTTCTCACATTCAAGACCTTCCTTGGGACCTTGATTAGGCTTAGGCCACATGTAGACTGGAAAAGTCACACAATATCATTAACTTAAGATGTTTTGCTTCTGATCACAACTACATTTTTAAGGCATTTAAAATCAGGTTGAAGGCTTAGGGCTTAGGTAGAACAGTGCAAAAGAGTTACAACAACAAAGAAAATGTATACATGTTTGTAATAAAGTGAATTAAGGAAATTAAATATGCTTGCAGCAAGCATTAGATTTTAGAAAAGCTGACAAAAGAATTACGAAAGTAATTTTCTTTATTGCATGATGTTAACAGAATGAGCCGTAACAGATTTCTGTTAATGGAGTCATCGCATTTCTCGAAGTCAATAAAAGTGACAAAGAGTTTTCGGTTATGGTTAAATTGCACTCATGTCATTAGGGTGTACAAATAGTTGATAGCGTAGCAACCCTTTTTAAATCCTGTAAGTTTTGTTCTTCTACACAATTTTGAATTGTATCTTATTTTCATTGCTTCTAGTTTCCAATATTATTCTTCCGGATAGAATATCAAGTACGGTATCCCAAAAATTCTGTTGATTATGAATAGACAGAGCAATTTTATTTATTATCCCAATGTTTATTCCATAAATAAGAAGATTTTTATACTATCTTCTGTTTTTATGAAGGGTCAGCTGATCTGTTTCATTTAGCGAGGCACGAAATTGTTTTATTATCTAGTCGTAAGTAGTCACCCGTGTCCGTTGTGTCTGTAATATTTATAGATTTCTCACAGATAACTCAGCTTTTTCACATAGTCATTTGACATTTCCATCACCTTGTTTGCCTCATGGCCCATTAGTTGTAAGATAGTAGAGAGAATGCAGTGTGAAAAAGGCATATTAAGTGCATATACATACTTGAAAGACTATTAAACTACTGGACATAGATCTGTAACAGCATGTAGAGAAACAGCAAGTCAAGAGGAACTGGTTTGTATGCATAGTTTAAAAAAGGTTACCTATGTAGAAAAATTACTCTGTTAACGTGTTTTTCAAATTTTTCGACTCTCAGATACCGTTATGTGTGCATGGGCACTGGAGAAAGCAACTGTGTAATGTAAGAGAGTACAACCTTTTTGCACTAAAGGAATGCCTTGTTGTTGACATTAGTACATTGAATGGCCTTGTAGATAATGAGGTAAACAGATTCGCAATCACGAGAAATACAATGGCAAAAAGCTAGTGGTCGAGGGTGTTATAGATGGATAACTAAAGAGTGCCAGAAGGGCTCTCATGCTGTTGTTTAATTTCACTATAAACGGCAAAGTTAATTGTTCGAATGAGTTTGTGGCAACATGCATTGGGTATTAAAGAATCATGCAGGGCGTGGGAAGAGCAAACAAATTGTTGCATGCTTGAGTTTGTACCGAAATAAATTTGATTTCGCGTTACTGATTTCGCAACATATTTCTACATACAGAAACCGCTAGAAAATGTTATCTCTGCCCATTTTGTGCAAATGCGAAAGGAGATGAAATCCACGTTGTGCCTGTCTGCTCATACCTAGGTAAACTGAGAAAGAAATTTATTGACTGCAAATATTTTATAAACCCAAGTATTAGCAGACTTTCCTTGTCTAGAAATAGTGATGTTACATGTAGAGAATAGCATTTATTTTTATTATGTATTTAAGACCATAACAAGAACAGTGTCGCAAATGGAAAGTAATTGCAGCCTGATGTGACAAGCTCACATGTAGTGACTTTTATAAACGAGTATTTGTCTTTTTGTCAGAAAAATATAAATCCTAAATGCTTTACCAAGGCAAACGCTCATAAGTAGTGTAGTAAAGCGGAAAGTGTCGATGATTTTCCTAGAATTGTCGGTTCACTTTCGTTTTCGTCCTCTGTATCAAATTAATAATCTTTGAAAACTGCTACGTGCTGATGAACAGGTTGTTCTAGTCAACACGTATTAACATTGTCATACGAAGAAGAAGATGCACTTACCCATCGTTACAATGCATACTATCAACGCAGCAGCGACAAGTGCCACAATGATTTTTTTGTTTACTTTCGTTTCCGAGATTTCTTCAAAGCTCGATGTTATTCTCGCTGCTTCCTCCGCTTCTCGGAGAAGCCCTGTGTTTTCTCCAGACGGCATGGCTCCAGTCTGTGCATTCACTGAAGTTTTGTCCGTGTAAACTTTGTCGCTTCTTTTATCAGATCTCTTCTCTCCGTCAGGATTCAAATCTTACTGCGCACACACCCAGCGCTGCTATCTCCAACTGATATCTTACCCAGTTATCACTCCAGCTCTAAGAGGCTGGTTAACCTGCGTATTATTTGTTGGCTATGTTTAACCCCATCCCAAAGGTTATCATTAGGAGTGTTTAAAATGTCTATCCTTGGAATGAAAAATAAAAATGAAAAATCACATCACCAAAAAAAAAATTAAAGTGCTTTGATGTAAAACCGTGTTTGAAATCGTTGGGGTGTACAGCGGATTGTCGTGAAGACTCGTAGCGACTCATTGACAATAAATAGGACACCAGGTAGTCCGACAGACCATTGTGTGTGTGTGTGTGTGTGTGTGTGTGTGTGTGTGTGTGTGTGTGTGTGTGTGTGTGTGATTGTGTATGCGTAAGTGATGTTTAATTGGCTGCTTCCGACCAAATATTCGGTCGATGGTATGTTTTCTTTGTAGCGGAGAATCCGGAGTGACGTATGGATAACGGCTGTTTTACGGTCGGCAGAAATGGGATTTCCTCTAATTTTAGCACCGACTCCAAACACCCAGTTAAAAGTCCGTCAGGTCGTAACATCCGCCTTGGATACGTTGTATAGAAATTGAAACAGCACACAATAGTCTGGTATCCAACGGAATCCACACAGTCGCTTTACACCGTAGTTAATAATAATAAGTCCTAACATCATGCTCTCAATGAGTGTTAAAATTGTGGTATAAAAGTCTTCATTTATTATTTATTATTATTATAAAAGTAGTACCTCTATAGCACACTTCCCTGCTGGCAGCAAGCTTAGTTCGCTTTGACATAAGCAGTCAGTCAGCAATATCCATGTAGACCAGTACACTCTACTCAGTTAAAATAAAAATCAGGTGAAAACCACACAGTCGCTTCTTATTCACTTTCACTGTATGCCCAGATATCACGACATAATCATAAGATGAGAAAACTAAAACCTATTTACATTACCTACTTTCATTTTCATGTCGTGGTACACACATCCGTGACACCAAGTCAGAAAAATTAGTAAAATATACTGGTCCCTGGTTTTATAATGAAAAACAATAAGAATAAATTAAAATATACTGTACAGTTGAAATATAAAAAATGAGTCATTAACATATAATAATAAACACTGCTATTATCATAGCAGTAATTTTATTTCTTTAAAATGGAAATAACTTTACAAACAGGAGCAGTTGCAGCCTTTTCATTAAAGAAATGATGATGATGATGATGATGATGATGATGATGATGATGATGATGATGATGATGATGATGATGATGATGATGATGATGAGGAGGAGGAGGAGGAGGAGGAGGAGGATGTGGTGCTTGGTTTTTACAGACATTAGACAAATTTTAGTGTACTTATTATTAAGAACTTCTAGTAGCTTCCCGTACAACGGGAAAATCGCAAAGAGTGCGCGCGCATTACACGTATGTTAGCATATCAACCTCTCCCATATTCATGATAAAAGAATGTCCAGTCTCTTATCACCACCCTGTTCAAAGGAACCATCTTACATTGACTGTACAATACAATACCACTTTATTTATCCCCAAGAGCAATTCCAAATAGTGCTCATACTAGCAGTACATGATATAAGAGGATATACATGACATAAAAGTGATAATGCATATACATGATATAAAAGGAGATAATACATACATATATATGATATAAAGGAGATGATGTATACATGTTGAAATATTTTTTTCTCTCGCGCGCACGCACGCACACGCACACGCACACACACACACACACACACACACACACACACACACACACATTCCCAGTATCAGTAGATATAGTGGATATTGTGGTTACCTTAGGTCACCTCAGGCTAGTACGATTTCACAGCCAGTAGAATTGATCAGGTGAATGGCACGTGCAATGAATGATTTGCGGTGGCGATTGGTTTTGCATACAGGCATCGCGTACCTACAGCCAGACCGCAAGAGTGAGAACTCACATCTCAACACATGATCAGAAATAGAGCTGCCAAGCAGAAAGCTGGTACAGAGCCTGACATAATAAATCCAGCATCACTCGTACCTGCAGCCAAAATAAAATTGCTTCTGTCAAATTATTTTAAAACAGATTACAAAACATTGCTTAAGAACTTTTAACAAATTTGAGCTCACTGGGGTCTTTTTTCGGATTTTCTTTGTTTGTTTGCCTTATTATCTTTTTCTACATTTTGCTTCAAACATCACTTAGTAAATATTGATATAATCCTGTTTTAATCCTGTCACTTTCTGTTAACACTGGGGGGATCCACACAGTCTTTTACAGAAGCTGGAAAATATTAGGACAACTTACAAAACTCGGGTTTATATCCGTCCTCACAACCACTGGGACACACTCCGCTTACGTGGTTACATGTCGATCCCACTTTGCAGTAACCGCACACCTAAAACGTAGTAATATTTTCGAATGTATAGCAATGATAATGATACATATGTTTGTCGACTCTAGTAATGGCCTGGACAGTTTAGGAGATCAATGAGGAAAACGGTCTTTAGAGCGCTCTTAAGGACGGACGGCAATCAATCAAAACTGTAGGTGGACAGGTAACAGCAATAAAAAAAACTGTCTCCTCTCAGTTTCAAACTGTCGAAGGACTGAATTATTTTGACTACACTTTGAAAAAGCGAAGATGGTATCATTTACCATTAAACTGTAGCATAGGTAAAGAACAGAATACCTGTGTGCACCCAGAACCATATGTACCAGGAGAACAAACTGCAATGAGAAAAAATGCTCTGTCTTTGAACTGATCAGAAATACATGCGAGTTAAACTCGCGACAATATTTGTACGAGACCGTGACTTTTACGATAAAATTTCAATGACTCTTTTTTCATTTATTCCGAATATAAAAATAATTTAAAAGTCATTTGATATTAATTCATTTCATTCGATTCATTTCTATCATTTGCCTTGTTAATTCAATTTGAAAAACATCACACAGAGAAATGTACCTGTATTACAAAGGTCGGTCTGATACCCATTCTCACACCCGAACGGACACTTTCCGGTGATGTAGTTACAAGTATCCATAATTTTGCAGTGTCCACATTCCTGATACAAAAAGCAGCAGTATGAAGTTGTTACAGCTAATACTTAAAAGTACTGAGACAGAAATGATTTCGAAATGCAAGACGAATTGGAGCACTAAGTATATTGTACCAGCAAATTTAAGATTAGAAAGAGACATATTAAGCTGACGTGCTGCAGATTATTTCCCTCTTCTCCGTTGGTGGTGTTTTGTTGACATCTGCAGGCTACGATCATACTCAGTCCTGTAAAGAGATGCAATCTGGGAAAAATTGCATGTCCAAAGCGAGAACTGAACACACAGCTTAAGATACATGCTGCCTGACAAGCGTTTTCGTGTCGTACTGAACGAAAAATTATTAAATTACTTTCTGCTCATCAAGTGAAACAGTTATGACGGATAATTAGATCAGAATACCTTGCTGCAATCGGGACCATATGAGCCGGCGGAACATTCTGCAAATGAGAATATTTTCTCATAATAATCAAAACTGTACCTTGATCCACACAATACTCTCACTCAGAGAAAAGCACCGAAAATTAGAAAGAGATCATAATTTTCTATCAATGAATAAAAGTTTAAAGCGATATTTCATTTACTAATCAGCACAGCAGAGCTGACTTTGGAAGAAACGTAAGTTCATGTAACTGGAGAATGTTCCATATGTTACACACTAGGAGTAGTTGCTTAAACTCCAGCCAAAGAGAATAAGTTTAAAATTTACTAGTCGTAAAAAAGTTTTCTTAAGCCCTTTTAAAAGAATCTGAATGCCACAGGAAAAATTAAACATTGGATGATACTATTTATACCTGGAGTATCTCTTTCAACGCTTGTTGATATCACAGTAGAACAAATGTCAAAATTGCAAGTGGGCTTACCTTCATTGCAAAACAATTGTTGATATCCATCTTCACAGCCGCTGGGGCATCTGCCAGTCACGGGGTCACACACATCTTCACTTTTGCATTTACCGCATGGCTGGTGAGAGGTAAATAATATATGTTACCAAACATACAAAATAGGTCACGCGTGTTAATGATTAAACTGTTCACATTAATGTATCACATCAAGAGAAAATCTAGTGTCATGCACTTTTAGTACCTGTTTGCAATCCGGACCGTATCGTCCTCGTGGGCATGCTGAAAATAATAACAGACTTTGTGAGTTAGTACGGTAAAGCTCTGCAAAAAGGCAGTCTAGCTAAACCCATTTGTCAAGCTTTCAAAAACGTTTCTTTGCTAAATGTATATATATATATATACTTTCTTGTTTATTGTTGCTACCAAGAAATTATGCAAACTAACTCACATTCTTCGAGTGTTAGCATCAACTAAAATGCATGAAAAAGCTGCCGTAAATAAACAGCATCATAAGAATTTTTTTATTTAAATAGAACATACTCAAATACAAACGCTGACCCTGATAAATACATATATACAATAAGACCTCTACCTACGAGTGAACCAATATACGAGTAAATCGAGATAAGACCCAAAAATTCGGTGAAATTTTGTTCTTACTTACGAGTGGAAATTCGATAAAAGAGCTATAGACTCACTGTCATTGCAAAGAGGTCCATGGTAGCCATCATCGCAGCCATCTACACAGACTCCTGTCACGCTGTTGCACGTGGCCGAACTTTTACAGCGTCCGCATGACTAGTAAAGACATGTTATCAGCAATCATTTGAAGTACAGAAGAACGTGCACTTCTCTTGGTCTACTCCTACTATATTGTTTAAAGTATCATTTCGTGATTCAGAAATGTCATTATTTTCTTCATGTCCTGCAACTTATTTTTACATAACATCTTTTTTCAAATAAAGTAATCACTAGCAGAGTTTCCATTACAGGATCAGACCTTCATACCTGACTACACGATGCTCCATAAAGACCGGCAGGACATGCTGAAATTTCAAACGTTTATTAACAGATTGTTAAAAATAAAATAACTAAAATAAAATTCAACCCTTTCAAAACAGGCATACACGCTATGCACTTAATCACTAATAAAACTATCTTTTATTTATTATTCTCAAGTTTTAATTATTTGTACTTTCTGTTTTTTATGATGGGCATTTCTTAGACAAGTCTTCAAATCAGCAGTCTTTGGTCAATAATAAAAGCTAAAAACACAGATTAACGTCTGTAAAAGAATTAAATTATTATATAATGCAATAATCTTACGCGTGTCGCATCGTCCTGTTGTATATCCATCCAGACAGCCTTCTGGACATTGCCCTGTAACAGGGTCACAGTATGTGCCTTCTCTACAATGACCACAAGTCAAATTGCATGCCGGGCCGTAGGAACCTAGCAAACAGCCTTTCGAGAGGAAAGATAGGATTACTGTACAACAGCTTTGAAGCAGTACAACACTGTTTTTATCTACATTAACCTTTCGATAGCTACTTTATTTGTGCAATTCTTTCTTTTGTGTAAAAGATTTTAATAGCTGAGACATTGTCTCATATCTTTTCAAAATAAAACAAAATAAATAAAGATTCCTATGTTCAAGCTTATTTCAAAAGATAAATAGCTTGGTGAACAATCGCTTAGCGAAGAGTGTGGACGTACTTCAGGAGACTGGTTAATTTCAGCAAGTTATAACTGAATTTAACAATTATTGTTAAATACCAAGCATGTCAGTTTTCCGCTCCTCATACGCAGACCCATTCTTAGCTCCCGCGAGGCCCGAGGCAAAGGGGATGTGCGGGGCCCTCGACCATAGCCTAGTTACCATATTTATCAAAAGCGCAAAACATTATTATATTTATATATTAATATTTATTATTATTTTTTTTTTACTGCTTTTAATCTTTTGCGACTGGCACACGTCAGGCTTGTCATCCTTGTTTAATTACTGTCTACTTTCAATCTATTTAATATTTGTATTTATAGGCGATTCCAAGCTATTACTCACACAAAGTAGATTTTTTAGCTCTACGTTTATCTTAAGTGTCTTTGTTATTTTTTGTTTCTCTTTTGTAAATTTGTTTTGGCATGGCGCGAATATATGACATTACCGTAATTTACTACGCTACTTTAATTATGTGTACCACTACCCTTACTTTTGCTTCCATGAACTGTTAGGGACTAAGAAATAGGAAAAAGGAAGGACACTTTTCATTATAAAAGAAACAAAGGCTGTTCAATTTATTTGTTACAAGCCACTCATTTTGAATGTAATTAGGAACAATTTATATCTGTAGAATGGGGATATTCGTGTGTGTGTGTGTGTGTGTGTGTGTGTGTGTGTGTGTGTGTGTGTGTTTCTTTACGTCCTACAATTCCACTTCCCGCGGAGTGGCAACAATAATTTTGAATTCTCCATAGAATGTGTACATAGAGATCCACGAGAGAACTATATTAAGGTTGTAGTGAAAATGTTAGAAAAAGAGTTTGTCATCGCTAGTAAATTTATTGACCAAATAGAGATTATCATTTGTATTCAGTCCTTGAGAAAGGTTTTAGAGAAACAGAAGCTAAAGCATTGTTCTAGAGGGCGATAGTGTAATTGTTTCGAGTTTCCATTTAGACTGCTATAGCTACAAACATAATAGTGATGTAAAGGCACAAGAAAGGATAGACATTATGATAACAAACTTGGACTTAGTGGACATTTGATGAAAACTAACCCTGAAGTACAACGATATACCTCGCGAAGACAATAGCCGCCTCAACAAAGCAGACTTGATTATTTCCTTTTATCTGATTCAATTTCAAGTTATGTTATAGATCCCGGCATACTTCCAGGTTATCGAACCGAATATTTGCTGATTATTTTTCTCTCTAACTATGGAACAAGATGAAAAAGATACGACTTGTAAAAAATTGAATGCATCCCTGCTTAAAGATAAGGAAATTCTTACATGAAAAAATAAGGTTATAACGGAAGCAATTGAAGAATATGAGAGAGAAAAACCTAAATAATACCTCTGTGCTAGATTTGCATCTTGTTATATCCAAACAGACTGTGATAGATATTCTGTTAATGAAAATTAAAATAAAAACAATATCATATGCAAGTCAGAAAAGGAAAAGGAATCAGAAAAGAGAAATATTTTAAAAGAACGATTTTTGAGGCTTGAAAATATAGAAACATTTTATGAGATGGCAATGAATTAATTTATAACGACTAAAGGAGAAGGGGTATTGATTCAATCACGCCCAAGATGGATAGATGAGAAAGAAAAGTGAGTCGATACTTTTCTACATTGAAAAAATTCATTATATGAGCAATCAGATTACAAAAATGGCGAAACAAAATAGTGAATCGATTACAATATCAGACAAATTAGGTCTAAAATACAAACTTTTTTCTATAATCTACATTTTGAGTTCTCTGTTGAAAACTATGACCTGACTCAATTAGCAGATTACATTGTAAAACTTACAGTTACTGAAAACAATTTACTTGAGGGTGAAATCACCTTAGAAAAAACAAATACGAAATACGTGTAATGGAAAAAAATCTTACAAGTTATGGATTTTTCAAGGTTTTTAGAAATCACTTTGCCCGTTAATTGTTTATTACTTTAATTAAGGCTTTTATAAAGGTGAGTGATCTTCTAATCAAAAAGAAGTAGTAATAATATGCATTTCTAAAGCAGACAAACCAAAAGATCAAATAAAAAATTGGCGACGCATTACTTTGTTAAACGTATTATTTAAATCGGGGCAGCATCCGCTTAAAACTTTGCTATTATCTCCAATACATAAGGATCAAGCAGGTTTCATGAAGGCAAGATATCTTGGAGATGATTAATCAATCGAATCGCGACGTCGCGGGCAGCGCGGACATCGCTTGGTCGCGTATCTTGGCTTTTTTTTAGGCATTTCTGCACAAAATTATCTCCCTTGCATGACGTAGACAACGCGTTTACCGGATGTTTTCGCATTTTTCCCACAGTACCCCTCTTTCCATTCGGAAAACATGGCTCGCAGGTTTACAGCTAGAAAAGTTGTCGATCAGTAATAAGCAGTTTTCTGTAGGTCTAAAATAAAGAAACTTACTTTGATTGCAGTGAGTTCCCCAATAGCCGGTCTCACAACCGTCAGAACAGACTCCTGTGACGGGGTTGCAAGTGGCCTGACTTTTACAGTGACCACATGACTAGTAACGAAACACGTGATCAGTGGTCGTGTGACTAAAATTTCTAGTGATGAAGATGAACCAGCGTGTGCTTAATTTAGTCATTAATTATTTGGATTATCAGGAAATGTAAGCACCATGCATATATATATATATATACTTTAAGCAGTTGAAAAAATGGCTTCAAATAAAATAGGGAAAGATTACCCCAATGAGACTGTCATGTACATTTTTCACATTAGTATGTAAAAAGTTTATAGTATAAAGAAGTGACCAAGTATAAAAGCATATATAGAATCTATTCCTCCTCATCTTTTCCCCTCAATATCCTGGTTTCTGTGATATTTTGTACAATTAAACGGTAACCGGTCAATTCGACTAGGACCTATAGGCGAACCGACCGTTAGACGAAACGACTTAGTCAAACCAACCTTATTCGAACTGACCCTAGTCAAATCGACCGGGAACCCAATTATGCATTACGCTTACCTGGCTACACGATGCTCCGTATGAACCCAAAGGACACGCTGAAAAGTAATCAGATACGCATACCGGTTTTTGAAAAGGTCCACGAAGATAGTTAAGAAAGGTAATAAATTAAATCACAGGACGCGTTCCTACAGTTCTCACACTCGAGAACACCTTCATCGCGCCTAATAAATTAAATATGGACCGACCATGAAACACATTCTTTTCCAAGCAGGTCTTTCACCATTTAATACTAGTTTTAATCTCTCGCAAGAAATATTGATATTTTGTAATAAATGTTCAAATGTTCAGAAACGGATAATAAAAGCTTACTACAAAGCTGAACTTCCGCAATATGATGCTGTACAGGCGAAAATCATAATTTCATGTGTGTTGCAATGTCTTGTTACATAGCAAGTCAGACACCTCTTCCCAGACATAAGCCTGCAGCAAGGTTATGATGCATGTTTGTGCTACTCTGGGCGCAAGTCAAATTGCAGTCAGCTCAGTAGTAACCTCATGAATAGGGTAAAGAGAAAAATAAGGTTATTGTAATAGAAAACAGTATTGATATATACCTAAATTTTCATTTACTTGTGTTCTTTCGTTAGCAGGTAAATGGGCTCCTGCAAAATGCCGCATATATTGTCTACAGAAACCGCAATGATGACATATCTAAATAACTGAAATACGAAACTATATTTTAACAATCTGTCAAATACAACAAAGAAAGAGTTATAAAAGAGTGCCAAAAGTGAACTTAGAGGAAAACAGGAAGCATCACTCGTAAAACTTTGTAGTAATAACTGCGTCCAACACTTAATACGTGAAACAAATGCTTAATAAGGGGAATTAAATTCTGAAGCATTGGAGTTAGCGTGCGGCTTAGACGAGAAACTAGAAATTAAGTTTCCAACGCAGACGGGAAGAAGTAGAGCCTTTGTGTTGGTACGAGGATGAATAGGACTTTTTAGATGTAATAAGCTCTGCAAATGTTTATACCTAAGATTTAGATGGATGGTAAAGATATTTGCAGAATGTTTTCATGACCTTTGTCATTAAGGTGAGCGGATTGGTGGGTAGAACTGACAAGAGGTGAGAACGTGCTTGGGTTCATTTATCTTAGGCTAAATCCTTACGGCATCAGTCTCAAACTAAAAAAATCAGTAGGCCCTTCACACCATATGCCTCAACTCTCCATATCGCGAGAGACATGAAAAACAGAAAGAAGGGTGAGCACCTTACCTTCCACACACTTGCTCCCTTGCCACCCAGCTGTACAGCCTTGAAGGCAAACTTTAGTTTGAACATCACAGGACGCGTTCCTACAGTTCTCACACTCGAGAACACCTTCATCGCGCCTATAATAAAGCGCAAAGTAGCAGGCTGGAAAATGTACACAAAATCATATAGTAGTGTTATTGTACCAAACGACTTAATGTTGAACGAACATTACTTTTAATATTGATATTGACTAGTAAAGGAAACTATGCAGATCTTAAACTTACAGTGGTATTTTTACCAGAATATCACAACTTATTTATAATTTTTGTTTGTTTGTTTGTTTGTTTGTTTGTTTGTTTGTTTGTTTGCCGAGTCCATCTACCACGAGCATTTCAGCATTTCATCCGAAATGGTAACACAACGACGCCTTTTGATACTTTAGCAAGGATTGCATCCCTGATCGTGTGTAGAGCGTTTAAGCAGCAAATCCTTACAAGGAAGGCTTATTCCTGAGTGGATGTAAGTGGTGCGTTGTGCTGCTTGCATGCAGTGGTTTGTCTGTATCTTCTTCGTAGGAAATTAGTCAAGCGTGTGGTAGTTATTCGTGTAATCCAACACACTTTCTTCGAGTCGGCAAGTAACCCGCTGTGCACTGTGGTGGACACATTTAAGAAAAACGCGCTGCTCAGTGTTATGAGATCTTTATGGGTCGACCCTGCCGCCATATTCTCGAGTAGGTGAAGGCCTGTTGCATGTGCATTATACTGGAAACAACCAGGCGTGACAACCCAGCAAATTCGTGTCGGCTAGCGACACATTAGAGCACAGCTGCAACTGTGTAGCATACCTGAAGGACGCTTCACTCATCCGAATAGGGGTAGTGAGTGAATCTTCTCAGCGACTGTATAGCTTTTAGGAATAGTGCCGTTAGTAATAGTATTATTTTTATACACTTTCTTTTGCATTTTTATATGTTAGTAATGTGTTCGCATCATCATCATCATCATCATCATCATCATCATCATCATCATCATCATCATCATCATCATCATCATCATCATCATCTTTCACTGTATAACTAAGTTGTTACTATTGTCTGGCTATTACTAGTCGTTTTGGGGGGCATGTGGGAAGCGGTGGAATGGGTACATGGTGGGAACAAATCGGCTAAAAAAAACGAACTAGCAGATGTCTCACCTTACCCCTTGGAGACTTTCCAACAACTAGTGTTCGTCACACTAAGTTAACCAAAGACTGGCTAGATTTAAAAAATTATTTTATGGGTTTTTTTTATTCACGTATTACATGTGATCGTGTTTACTACGCCAAGCTAAGCTTGCCAACAGTAGACATCACCTCAAGGACTCTAACAAACTTGCAGACAATTACACGTGACAAGAGAAAAAGCAAGCAACGTCTATCGTCACTTATTAACATTGTCGTGTGAAAGTGATTTTAAAAAAACCTACCTATTCCCAGTGAGCAAATAGTCACGATGAAATTCCACATCATCTTTTTGTCTACTTTTGTTATCAAGATTTGTAGAAAAGACGGGATGTTCGTTCTTGCTTTTTCTTCTCTTGACCTCCGTCTCTACACGTCCTCCTCTGAGTCTGTGCGCTCAGTAAAACGTTGTCGATGATATCTCTGTCACTTTTTCTATCCGGGCTCCCCTTCTCGTCAGAGTTAACGGTCTTCTTGAGGATTTTATGACAGTTTCACACACAGTCAGCCACCAGTGACGTTTAGCTCCTATTACGCAGCTGGCGATGAGCAACTGGTTAACCACTCGTTCATTTGTGCTATATTTAGCCCCATCCAAACGCGCTCTCACTCTATCTTGTGTAGAACGCTTACAATATATTCTGTTTTCGCTTACGTTAAATAATCGCTTAAAAATTGTTAATGATTTTATGTGAGAACTGTGTTAGAAATCGTCGGGGGTGTACCACAAAACATGGTGAGACCACTCACAGCGACTCGTTGAGAACAAATGGAACATCAGCTAGCCATACGCATCAGTTCGCAAGAGTGTGTAAATTTGTGGCACTATTCATGTAAGCATGTTTGAGTTCTTGCCTTTGTAAGAGGTTCGTCACACACCTTCCCATAATTTAAAAGAAACAAGAACACCACAACATTAAACGCAAAACCAGCGACCTTTTGGCGAGCCCTAGTCATCTGCTGTGTCTATCCGGGTTTTACTGATGACCGGTACCGCAAACTAGCTTAACGGTCGTCAGCTGGTATCAGCCACGGAATAAATGAATAAATGAGAGAAAAACCAGGTCGGTGGAGAGTAAGGTGTTAAAGACCTCATTTTTCTCGGAGCCAGCGTCACGTGAGGACGGTATCCATCCTCTCTCCCTCGCTCACCTACCTTTCTCATCCTTTGGTGAAGTCAGGTATCCATTCCCGACAGCCAAGTGGACTGGGGGAAGTTTGTTGTGCTACACGGGTATCGAACCCGTACGCATCTCGGTTGGGACTCCAGCGCTCTAACCACTCGGTTATCCGCTTCACCAAACTATGGAAAGCTTAGTTGACAGTAAGTTTAAGTCGAACTTTTAATTATGTTCCTTCACTATTCATGACAATGAGAATGGGAATCTTTGAGTTGCTAATAGCGTTGAAGTATTGAGAAGTTTGCGATTAATCGCAGTGGCCAGGGTAAACTTCTCGCAATAGTTTTGTCGTTCACGAGAAATCTTTTGTGACGACTGGAGATGCTGGTAAGTGTTTTCTTTTTCAAACGTTAGACGTTTTTAGGAGCAGGCGATGTAGGAATTGTAAGGAAATCGTGTGTTCGTAACCTGACAGATTCGACGCTGTTAGTGCTTAGAAGTTCCTCACCATACAAATAAACGCTGTGTTTAGTTCCTCAATATATCAATAAAAGGAAGTAATGACAATGTGAAGGAATTTTGGAACGTTTTACTTTTTGAGTAATTTCAAGTTTTTCGAGTTTAAGTATCTATTTTTTTATACTTTTATAACGGAAATGGGGTTTAACTTAAAAAGAAACTTTGGTTCTGCCATTGCTACATCCCAACTTCTCGGTGATTGTTTAATAACTTTGATACTTTGCAAACTTTAGATAGGACATAGGTGTCGGGGATAAAATTCCGATAAGCACACTTCAACAATAAAAATAACTACCAACAAATGACCTGCATCTCTATATTTTTTTTCTTTTTTGTTTATTTTTGGAGTTCCAACAAGTACAGTAGTTTTCTAAGCTGCTTATAGAAAACAAATTGGGTTTTTTGCGCTAATTGCTTTTTTGGAAGAAATGCTACTTTTGACGAAAGCAAGTTTTTGTTTCTTTGTCATTTAGTTTGGCTGTAAACATTAAGGTTTTAGGCAGCAAAATCATCAGTCAGTGAACAATTATCATGCCTGATACTAAAATACGGATAAATACGGTACCAAGATAATAAATTAATATATTTTATATACTTATAGAAGTCAAAATTTGACAGAAAGTAAAGATTATAATATAGAACAACACACATTTCTAAAGCCAAGTTCTGGTATTTTATTTCTGTTTAAAGGCAAAAATGTCACTGAATAAAACTAACGAGAAAATGGATTTTCACGGAATTTTAATAGCACTACTGAACATTTGCAAAGCGCACATTTTGAAGGAGCTCATAGTGCTTTCATATTGTATACAAGCATGCAATCTCTTTCTCTTTCACACACACACACACACACACACACACACACACACACACACACACACACACACAAAACACACGTATTGCATCATTCACTTCTGCCCGAGCGAGCAAGCAGCCCAAAACATATTTTACAATTACACATTCAAGTATAAACAACATTGACACAAAATACAAAAGTAAATTTAAAACATTTTACATTTCGGACTAAAAAGGTGGGTTGTTCAGGCTAAAGAGCAAGATCAGAGGAGGACCTGTCCTGGCTGTTTTCTTGCTGCCAAATAAAACAACCGCAACACTACAATATAAAACAGGCATTACATGTGTTTCCTTGCAGAGCTGTAACAAGAGTAGCGAGTACAAATATAGATTGTACGAAAAGTTTTTTTCACAGACTCTGCCCAAGCAATAAAAAACTGAAATGGACTTTCTAATATCTTAGGATGTTTTGGAGTGACTAGAATTCTGCAACAGTTTGCACAGATCTTGGGAACTCATACAACTTTAATTTTAAACAAAGCAGATTATGCTGAACAATCTTTATATTAATGACAGTATTGTTATTGTGTGATGTGTGTCTGATTTGATGTTATGGCTAAAATCGTTCTCTGGGATTATAGCCAATAAAATAAATAAAATGAAATAAAAAATAAGTAGAAAAACAGATTTAACAGTATTTAAAGAATCTGTTCCTGTACAAAGTAATTATTACAAAGATCTTACACGCGTTGCACACAAGATCACATATGAACTGACACATATTCTTTTATTAATCTTATTAAAAGAATGGCCAGTGCCATATCTCCACCGTGTTTAAGCAAACCAGACGACACTGACTGTAAGAACTGTCAGACAGGCAGCTGCCAGAGAGCCTGACAGACTGACACCCGCGTTTTTTGTACCTGTACCTGCAAAACATAATCACTGTTGAACATGCTACAGAATATGACTGGACAGAATGTCATTCAACAAATGTTTATTCATTCACATTGTACTGTCATCTTTTCTTTCTCACTCTACTCTAATAACATTCCTCTTTAGCCTGCTTAAAACAAACATCTGCTTTGTGTTGTCTTGATATCATCACTGACTGAATTTCCTACAGAGATTTAAATAAGCTGGGAACTGTAAAGACTACTTACAATGGTCGTTTGTGTATCCAGACTGGCAGCCATCGGGGCACACTCCTGTCACGGAGTTACAGGTAGTTCCCACTTTACAGTGGCCGCAATCCTGATACATAATATTTTCCAAATCAAAAACAACAATAATAATACATGTTTCCAAACGATAATACTGCAATTGAAAGACAAGGGAGGTAATTCCGAATACCTGAAGCTAAAGCATCAAAAATAGTGGAGACAATTTCAAAAACGACTTGGGGGACAGGTGAAAAAAAACACAGAAGCAAAGAACCTTTGCCAATATCTCAAGTATACAGACACTAAAACAACTGGACAACAGTTTCCAAAATTGAAGATAAGCAGATAAAGTAACTGTCTTAATATACTTCACTGTAACTGCATGAAACGTAAGACTGTAACAAAGGTAAACATCTAAATACCTGTATGCAATCAGGACCATATGCACCGGGTAAACAAACTGCAACAAGAAAATATAATGTGTCATTGAACTGACCAGAAATGCATGTGAGTTTAGCATAGACAAGCCTGGTACAAAAATAAGGAATCTAACAATTTCATTTCAATTATATTCTACCACTTAATTAATTTGACAGGATTAGAACAATTTCAATCAGGTTAGATATACCTTATGCTGTTCCCACAGTTTTTCTGGCAAACCAGATTGAAACACATGTGAAAGAGAAATGTACCTGCATTACAAAGGTCAGCCTGATATCCATCCTCACACCCGAAAGGGCACTTTCCAGTCAAGTAGTTACACGCACCCATATTTTTGCAGTGTCCACATGCCTGATAAGAGCAGCAGTGTTAAAGTGTTGCAACTAATCATTAAAAAGTACTGAGGAACACAATAAGGAAAAAGAACAAAAAATAAACTAAAGTATGAGTAATGTATTATTAAAGTTTAGATGAGGGAGCTGCATTATAATGTTACTGCAGTTATTTTCTCTGCCTTTACGGCGAAATAATGGCGACTAAGTCCATTCGTGTATTTTGAGAGAAATTGTGAGTCGGAGACAAGATCTGAATACTCTTTGAAAACTCTCTGTCTGATAAAAAAATTTCATGCTGCACAAAAAGACCGACAATTAATTAAATGTCTTTCTCCTCCTATTGTGATGTAGATATTTCCAGTTCCTAATGTGGCAGAGATATGTTCTATTCCTCATGCGGCATGTATAAATTATGGTTCCATGTTGATGGTTAATGTCGTGCCTGAGACATAAGCTACATCACAGCCAATATATAAAGGTCTAGATTATAATACCTCGCTGCACTCGAAACCATATGATCCGGCGGAACACGCTGCAAGTGAAAAAATACCAATAAAAAATGTATCAACACTTTGTTTCTTTGTCTAGCCTTTCCAAGAAGCAAACAATAAAAGTATAAATAGATGAGTAGACATTAGAGCCTTCATTTAATTTATTTATCTATTCAGCGAATATTATTTTGGAAGATAAATGTGTCTTATTTTCTTTTAATGTGGCTGGTGAACTGTTTGACGTGTTAGACATTAGTGTAAGAAATCGGTTCAATGGAGACTGAGTTTTAAGGTAAACGTATTTCGCTATCATCTTCTAAGTTTATGTGGATAGGAAATATCTCATGCATTAGAGATTAGTACTAACTTCATTTTCTAACCATAATCAATCCAGTCATTTGACATTTATTAGTACATTTTGATTACGACATTTCAAGATGACTTTCAAACACAAGACAGAAAAATAATGGATAATAATGTCTGAATGTATAGCAGCTATTAACGGTCACCATAGCTGAAGCTCGCGTGGACTATCTAGTCAAAATAGAAAGCAATTTTTAAAAAAGATGCTTACTTTCATTACATATTAATTGTCGATACCCATCGTTACAGCCGTTCGGACATCTCCCCGTCACGTGGTCACACACATCTCCATTTTTACACTGACCACAAGGCTGGCGAGAAGAAACATCACAATATGTGCTGTCACAATTCAGGTATTCAGTGAATCACACATTTTAATGATCAATGTTACCGAATTAATCTAATGTGTCAAGTAAGGAAAACAACCATATTCTCTTACCTGTTTGCATCCTGGACCATATCTTCCAGGTAGGCATGCTGAAAAAGAAAACACACTGTCTTTATTAGTTCAGCACAGAAAATTTGCAAAAAGTGCAAAAGTGGTGAGGCTACCTAAGCCCCCTTATTATGTATTCTACAAAAATTCTTCGATAAATATCACTTTGCGGCTAAGAATTTCTTAACGCACCTACGCATTTAACATTCTTTACTCATGTATAAAATAAAATACCTCAGTAGACTACCTAAAAAATAAACAGCAGCATGAGAATATTTAGTTGCTTGATTTAAAAATGAAAAATGAATATGCTATTCAAATTAAACTTGTCACAGCTAAAAACGCTTACTTTCATTGCAGAGAGGTTCCTGATAACCGTCGGAACAGCCGTCGGAACAGATTCCTGTCACGTAGTTGCACGTGACCAGACTTTTACAGTGACCACATGACTAGTGCAGAGACACATAATCACTGGTCATTTAATTATATTATTAGAGTTCATAGAATTGCAGGTATAGATACACACTAACGCTGTGGTCAATCGAAATATTAACACCTCATTATCATTCATTCACCAGTGAAAAGTAGAAATTTCATAATTATCCTTTCTATGCAACATTCTATCTTCTTTGAAACAAAATATATTATCAAAATAAGATCCCCATACCTGCTTACACGATGCTCCATAGAAGCCGGTAGGGCATGCTAAAGAGTAAACAGCAACAAGATTGCAAGTTACAAAACAGACAAATAACAAGAAATAAAACCACTGCACAAAGAAAGTTAAGAAGTATGTCTTACGTGTATTGGAATGTGCAGATACTTTTTTATTTCTATCCTTGAGATACAAATAATTTTTTTCAAATCGTATCAACATTGGATCTTTCGGTCTGCGAATCAAAAAATCTCTATGATAAACATATGTAGCAGTGGGAAATAATGTTTTACAAATGAAATAATCTTACTTGTGTTGCAATATTCTGTTATATAACCATGCAGACAGCCATCTGAGCATTGCCCTGTCACAGGGTCACAGTGCGTGCTTTCTCTACACTGACCACAAGTCAAACTGCAGTTAGGACCGTAGGAACCTGTTGAACAGCCTTTGAGAAGGAAAAAAGCTATGATTAGGATACACCAGATCATGAAGTACAATATACGTTCTTTTTTATTTAAAATCATATTTGCTCGACTTCTTAAAACTGCAAAATGACCTTACAGATCAAACTCTTAAATAAATGTACATACGCGTATTTAGAGAATAGGTTATACATAATTAGCTGAGATACCACCCACCAACTTAACCAGTTAGAACAGAAAACCTAAGTCCGGCATAAACACTTAGTAAGTGGCGTGTCTATGAAAATAAACTAAATATTAAAATATCTGGAGGTGGTAAGAAACTGTCGATATTTTTGCGTGAACAATTTTGCACTACTTTGTTATTATGTCTCTGTAATCTATGAATGTTTCTATGTAAACGGTCTAGAGGCTATTATATCTCAGGCGATATTCCATCTATTCAAATTTTGCACGACTGCCTTACTTACTTAAGAGAAAAACATTTCCTTTACAATAACGAATTTCATCGAAACCAGTGTTATAAACCAATTCACGAAAACAAATTAAACGTTTGTCTCGATTATCTTCGCGCTATACTACGTTCAACGGTATGTTTTTAATATGTTTAACAGAAGGTTTTACATGTGTTGCCATATCTCTCCCACGAAGCATGTAAGACGCATTAATCGAGGGACTAAAACTACAGGACCGTGTGTTTCATCACTAGTACGTCTCTATAGTACTACTATAATAAAGCTTACTTTCATTGCAGCGATGTCCCTGATAGCCTTCCTCACAGCCAGTTGGGCACACTCCTGTCACGATGTTGCACGTGTCCAGACTTTTACATTGACCACATGACTAGTACAGAGACACGTGATTAGAGATCATGTTATAAAAGTAGCCAGAGGTACTTTTTTAGTGTGTGTGTGTGTTCGTGTGTGTGTGTGTGTGTGTGTGAGAGAGAGAGAGAGAGACTGTGTATATAGATTGACTATCATTTGTCTTCAAGCACGTTCAGATTATTTTTTACAATTATCAGAAGGGGATCACGGAATGTTTATTGTATTTTTTTTAAGTTTTCTTTTTATTTTCTAACATCTTCTGTTGCATCAGATTCCTTTTACATGCTAAGATATACTCACCTGGCTACACGATGGTCCGTAGGTACCCAGAGGACATGCTGAAAACACAAGCATAAAGGACATCTTGAAAACGTTCAAAAAGACATAAATTAAAAAAGTGGAATGCAATGCACCAAATAAATATTAGATGCGAGTTCTTCACTTCCTGAATAATAAAATAAATTTTCCATTAATTAATTCACCCATTTAATTACTTTGGATCAATCTCTTCCAAATACTTCTATGATCTTTAGCCACCGAGTGTTAGTCTGATGTAAGAAATAATACAAAATACATCAATTTTGATTAGAAAAAGCTTATAAAACTGTATGACACAGATTAACTTCTGCAATAACTCCATTTGGTATAATATAAATAAATGTCATAGTCTTACGAATATCGCATCTTCCTGTCGTATACCCATCCACACAGCCCTCTGGACATTGCCCTGTCACTGGGTCACAGTGTGTGCCATTGCTACACTGGCCACATGTTGCATTGCAGTCAAGACCATAGGAACCAGGTGAACAGGCTTTTGAGAAAAAAAAACATGTAATTATTCTACATTAACTTATGAAGTTCAGCAAAAATGTTTTGATATAAATTAATTCTGAAAAGGGGATTTCTTTGTTAGCAGTTAGAAAACATTGTGCAGACTCTGCATACATGATCTTTAACGTATTTATAAACCGTTTTGAAGGATAGAAAAGCTATGCACATTGTGACGTCATTGTAATGGTCATGTAAATATGTGTGTATAAAGGTATTCATAAATATAACTCTTCGTAAGTAAGCTTACCTGAGGGGATTATTTAGCCATATCTTAAAGATTCTAACAACTCAAGTTGTTCTAAAGCGCAAATGTATCTTTCATTTGTTCAGTAACATTCAAATATTATTTCTACAAAACGTGCCAATTAAACTACCACAAATACATAACGTGTCTTCATTTATTTAAACTAAATAACCTATAATTGTGCCGTACTACAACGAAGGAGCTTACTTTCATTGCAGCGATGACCCTGATAGCCTTCCTCACAGCCAGTTGAGCAAACTCCTGTCACGATGTTGCACGTGTCCAGACTTTTACAGTGACCACATGCCTAGTACAGAGTCACGTAATCAAAGCTCATGTGATTAAAGAAGCCAGAGGTACTCTTCCTCTGTGTGTGTGTGTGTGCGTGCGTGCGTGCGTGCGTGCGTTCGTGCGTGCATGCGTGCGTGCCCTCGGGCGCGTGCAGCACATGCACAGCCGAAAGTCGTGAGCTGGTTTTTATACAGAGTGACTATCGTTTGACTTTAAGTACCCTCAAAACTTTGTTTTCCAATTCTTAGAATAGGGATATCGCAATGTTTATTGTTAGCTTTTTAAACTGTTTCTTTTATTTTCTCAAATCTACTGATGGATCAGGTCCCTTTTACATGTTCAGATTTTCTCACCTGGCTACACGATGCTCCGTAGGAACCAAGAGGACATGCTGAAAACACAAGCGTAAAGGACATCTTTGAAAAAATTAGAAAGACGTAGATTAAAAATTGTGGAATGCAATGCAACAAATAAATATAAGAGCGTGTTATTCCTTTTCTGATTAATGATATATCTTTTCCATTTATTAATTCACTCATTTAATTACTTTGGCTCTCTCTTCCAAATACTTCTATGGTCTTTAGCCACCGAGTGTTAGTCTGTTGTAAGAAATACTGCACAATACATCAACCTTGATTAGAAACAGCTTATAAAACTGTATGACACAGATTAGCTTCTGCAATAACGCCATTTGTTATCACATAAAAGTAATAATCTTACGCATGTCACATCTCCCTGTCATGAACCCATCCAGACAGCCCTCTGGACATTGCCCTGTCACAGGGTCACAGTGTGTGCCCTCGCTACACTGGCCACATGTTGCATTGCAGTCAAGACCATAGGAACCAGGTGAACAGCCTTTTGAGAAAAAATATGTACGAGTTCTACACTATCCTATGAATTCAACAAAAATGTCTTGATATAAATCAATTCTGAAAAGGGACTTTTGTTAACAGACAGATAACATCGTGCAATCTCTTCCTACATGATCTTTAACGTTTTTATAAACCGTTTTGAAGGATAGAAAAGCTATGCACATTGTGACGTCAATGTAATGGTCATGTAAATATGTGTGTGTAAAGGTATCCATAAATATAACTGTCTGTAAGTAAGCATACTGGAGGTGATTATTTAGCCATATCTTACTGATTCTAAAACCTTAAGCTGTTCTTAAACTCAAATGAATTTTTTTATTTTCCCAGTAACATTCAAATATTATTTCTAAAAGAAGTGTCAGTCTAAGTACTACAAATGCAGAACTTGTCTTCATATATTTAAAATAAATAGGCAATAAGTGTACCGTACTACAACAAAGAAGCTTACTTTCATTGCAGTGAGATCCCTGAAAGCCTTCCTCACAGCCATCTGAGCACACTCCAGTCACGATGCTACAAGTGTTGATACTTGTACAGTAACCACATGACTAGTACAGAGACACGTGACCAAAAGTTATGTCATTTATGAAGCCAGAGGTGCTTTTCCAGTCACAGTTCTGATTCAGCATATGGTCTTAGTTCTACATAACTGATTAAGTAATTTTTTTTACTATTTCACATAAATAATAACATAAAATATTTAAAAAATAATATTGATAATGAGATTAGTAAAGGATCCCGGAGATACGTTTGAATGACAAAAACGAAACAGCATAAGTGCAATAAAGAAATTAATAATGTTTAGTTTATGCACACATTAACAGTTATAATTGTAAATAAGACTGGCGTAGAATTTGCAAGACATAAGACATTATAAATAACAAAGGGCATGTACAGGCATAAATCATGAAAGGTTTTCAGGCTGCCTGTCATTTGTCTATTAATATTTTCTAAAAGCTGGATGAGATTTCGCATACATGCTAGAATGTACTTACATGGCTACAGGATGCTCCGTACGAACCAAATGGGCATGCTAAAAAAAAGCATAAAGGACTTTTTGAAAACAGTATCCAATCCTTGATTTAAAAACGGAATTTTAATATCAACCAATAATTAAATTCTTACTCAGATGCATGTTCTTCACTTCGTGATTAATGATATGACTTTTACATGATTTGATTCCTATATTTAAACTATTCTCCTCAAAACTAGCACATGGTCTTTAGCCACTGAATGTTAGTTGTGCTCTGTGAAAGAAATAATACACCATTCGTCGATCCTGATAAGAAACTGCTAATAAAAACGTATCAAAAAGATGAATGTCTGCAACTTAATGCGTGATTTAGTTTTATGTAAGTGTTATATAAGTACAGGTTACAATCTTACGCATGTCGCATCTTCCAGTTATGTACCCATCCAGACAGCCCTCAGGACATTGCCCTGTCACAGGGTCACAGTGTGTGCCCTCGCTACACTGGCCACAAGTCGCGTTGCAGTCAAGACCATAGGAACCAGGTGAACAGCCTTTAAAGAAAACAACTTGTACTAGTTCTACACCAGCTTATGAAGGACAATGGAAATGATTTGATCTAAATTAACAATAAAGAGGTTTAAACTGAAAAGGTTTTTATCAATTTTGCAGATAGATACTATTTTTTAGTCTTTCTCTTTTCAGAAAAAGTATTATTTACCTTGCTTATCACCTAGGCAACAGTATCACTTTTTTTTAATTTCAAATTTGCTGGAGACCGAAAATAAAGTTGGTCTCTGAACGTCTGAGTAATAAGCAGCGTTATTTGTATGTATTTTAGCTAGCAGAAATAATGTTTGTTTCTCAAAGAAAAGACGGATTCAAACTACTTTCTGTTATGGATAACTTATCCTGTCTGTTAGATGAAATCCGGCATAGCTATTTAGAAAGAGACGCTTTAAGTAGGATGGTATGAATGTTATTTAGCATTTACGTGGTATCTCTACGACAATAAGGTAAACATTCAGTTATCTGGATGTAAATAGGAATTTTCTTGGTATTTTTTCGTGAAACGTTTCTAAGACCACCACAGTTCTCTACAATTTGTTTTCAATCTCTGTAATTTATGACTGCAAGTGTCTATGTCAACTGTACAGATGTTATTATACCTCAGGCGACATTTTGCCTAGACTAAAAAACTTCAACTGTTCTGGATCTTGCACGACTGCCTTATTCATTTAAAAAAACATTTAACAATCCTTTACAACGACTCATTTCATCGAAAACATTGTCATACACCCACTTACAAAAAGGTACATTTCTGTGGATTTTATTTGTGCAAAATTAAATTATGTTTACTAGAATGTGGCTAATATGATAAACAGAAATGTGTTTACATTTGCTGCCATTGCTCTCTTGTAAAGCAAATAAACCGTGTTAACTGAGCGACTATCAATAGCATGGTTCTATAGTACTACTATATTAAAGCTTACTTTCATTGCAGTGATGTCCCTGATAGCCTTCTTCACAGCCAGTTGAGCACACTCCTGTCACGGTGTTACACTTGTCCAGACTTGTACAGTGACCACATGACTAGTACAGACACACTTGATCAGAGGCCACGTGATTAAAGAAGCCTTAGGTACTCTTCCAGAGGCAAATACGATTCAGTAGGTGTTATAATTTATAAGCTGATTATTAAAAATCGTAATTTTTTCGTAATAATGCCTTTCATATTCTTTATGCATAATCAAGATACATAATACTGTTTAATGAGGTTTCGTTTACATGCTAGGATGTACTTACATGGCTACACGCTGCTCCGTAGGAACCCAGAGGGCAAGCTAAAAAAAAGCGTAATGGACATTTTAATAACGTTTATCAAAACCTACATTAAAACGGAACTTTTATACCAACCAATAAATAAAATACATGGTCTGATACATGTTAATTTCTTGATTAATGATACGTCTTGCCCATCATCTGATTTATATGTTTTAATTACTTTTTTTTTTAAAAAAACCTCCTTTAAACTAGGAGATAGTCTGATAGCCACTGAATGATAAATGTAGTCTGTTTGAAGAAACAATAAGCAATATATTTACCCTGATTCGAGATTGCCACTAAAAACGTATCAAAACGATGAACTTCTGCAATAGTGTTATTTGGCATTTTATTAGTATTAAATAAGGGCACAGTCTTACGCATGTCACATCTCCCTGTCGTGTACCCATCCACACAGCCCTCTGGACATTGCCCTGTCACAGGGTCACAGTGTGT